>CM062820.1:1491865263-1493290825 GCA_031772625.1 Pinus tabuliformis | reverse complement strand
AAATTTTGTTGATATTAATATTACTTGATTTGAATGTAGGTTGACTTATCATAATTATTCAAAGAAAACGATTTTATCTAAATCACAAATTTTTAAGGGATAAGTTTTCACTCTTGCTAAATACTTCAAAGTCTTAGACTTTTAACCTATTTCAATATCAAAGAAACACAAACTCTTAACCAAATAAACACAACTTCAAACCCAAGTGCTTTTAAGTATATGTGTGCGTATTAAAAATGGTATAAATTGAAATATTAAAAGTCGTTCGTTTGAAATCATAACAGAACGATCTCTATCGATGACTGTAGAAGTTCTTACATTGGAAGGCACGCAGGCAACTGGACCGTTTAATTTTCAAAGCAGAGCCTACAAGTCCGTGAATTTCGTTTGATTTGTATAACAATGATGAAAATTTTCCTCCACTTACTACATTAATGGCAATTTCTTCGTGACTGGTCAGCACCAAGGAGCAATTTCTTCGTTACTGCTCAGGCAGTGGTAAAAGAGCACTATGAAGAATTCTGGTAACCGAGTCTTTCGGAATTATAGCCGTCCTCAATACGCACCATCCACTTCCAGTGCGTCGTGGAATTTAATGGACCTGTGGAATAATTCCTTGATATCAATCATAATTTTCGCTATTAATTTGACACAGTGCATGCATCAAGCCCCTTCAAAGTATCTGGTTTGGCACCCTGGTTTGGCGTATTCGGAATTATAGCCGTCCTCAATACGCACCATCCACTTCCAGTGCGTCGTGGAATTTAATGGAATTACACGCGGTTTCTCTTCTTAGGTTTGATTTTAGATTTTTGTGATTATACTAATTTTGATAATATTTTTGGATTAATTATTTTATAAGTTTGTGATTCATCTTTGTCCTGTAAATAAATCACATTAATAATTCAAAATCCACTCGCAACTTATGATATGATTAATGATACAGAGATTATGGAAATATCACTTATATTAACGAAGTCAAGTCAATTCCAGAGACTGGAATACTAATCTTCTTCAATTCCTAATGCGCGTTCACAGTGTGTGAGCTTGGATTAATAAATATCCCCATAACCCTATTGATATCACACATTTCAAAGGCCCATTATTCAGTGTTAGTTTTTTGCAAGTTTCTCAAGATGGTAGCCTGCAATCTGATCATCTCATTCCTCCTCCTGCTTCTCCAAGTCTCTGTAATACTGTGTAGTGATGACATACTCATCACACTTCACGGAAATGAAAACTCTGTTCATTATGCAGGACTTGTGCAGGAGGATCAAGAATACGAAAAACTTTCCAAGATCGTGGAAGCGAGCCAGAATCGAGCCCGGGGACTGAAGCGCGGGATGCATCATGGGCACGGGCAGATGAGCAAAAGGGGGAAAAATGAAAGCGTAGGGGAGCCTCTGTACGCCCGCAGCTTCGGAGAATATTCAATCAAATTCTCCGTGGGAACTCCACCACAGAATCTTTCGCTTCTCATGGACACCGGAAGTGATCTTGTCTGGGTGCCCTGCACACGAAATTATACCTGTATCGACTGCCCTAAAACGAGGGCTAAGAATTCCAATGGCCTATTTCTTCCGACTAAGTCAAAATCTCGCGAGCTTCTGAGTTGTGCTAATCCAAACTGCAAAGCCTATTATGGTAAACACACAGAGGGCTTATGTGGGAATTGCTCTGCCACCAAGAATTGCTCTCAGGTCACTTGCCCCGTTTATGAAATTGAGTATGGAAGCGGATTCACAGCGGGGCTGCTACTTTCAGAGACCTTGACTTTACCATTGGAAGACAGAAGGCCATCAATAAAGCATTTCGTGGTGGGATGCTCGGTACTTTCAATAGATCAACCTTCTGGTATTGCAGGGTTTGGCAGAGGTGCTCTGTCTATGCCTTCCCAGCTTAAGCATCAACACCTAATTGGCAAAGATAGATTTGCATATTGCCTTCAGAGCCACCGCTTTGATGAAGAGAACAAGAAAAGCCAACTGGTCCTCGGTGACAGGGCGCTCCCCAGCGACATTTCTTTGAATTACACTCCCTTTCTGAACAATTCCAGAGCTCCTTTTTCCTCTTCTGGATACAAATCGTTGTATTATATTGGTCTCAGAGGGGTCAGTATTGGCGGGAAAAGATTAAAGCTGCCTTCCAAATTATTGAGATTCGACAGCAAAGGCAATGGAGGAACCATTATAGATTCGGGAACTACTTTCACAGTCCTTAACGAAGAAATCTATGAGAAGATTGTAGCTGGGTTTGCTTCTCAGATTCGATACAGAAGAGCTAGAGAAATTGAAGCCAAGACTGGTGTGGGACTCTGTTACAATATCTCTGATATAGATAATGTTCTGTTGCCTGAGTTTGCATTCCATTTCGAGGGTGGCTCAGACATGGTGCTGCCTGTTGCCAACTATTTCACTTATTTTGACAGTTTTGATTCCATCTGCTTGACAATGGTGAGCTCCAGAACTTTTAATTCAGAGGTTGATCATGGACCCGCTGTGATCTTGGGAAACTATCAGCAGCAGAATTTCTATATATTGTACGACAGAGAGAAAAATCGTTTAGGCTTCACTCAGCACACCTGCAAGACCTTCCACTGAATCATGGGCATACTATATTTCCTAGTTTATCATAATGTTCGTATGTGTTTTCAATAGAGTATTTGAATAGTTTGGTATCACACTATTCATTATTTTAACTTCCATGTATTATAGATCGTGGTTGTTTTACACTACAATCTACTTTGCCATATTAGCTTTATGTAAGGATTTCATCTCAATGTTTTCTTATCACAGTTTTATATGTTTCTTATTACAGTTTTATATGAGAATCAGCAAATGATTTGCTAGAGTTTGAATTAGCTTCGAGAAAAGATTACATCTTAATGAAGATGTGTTTTTATTATGATTTATATGAGAATTTGTCTCGTTCTATTTAAATGTTCTTTAATCATGAATGTATTTTTATTATGATTTATATGAGAATTTGCCTCTTTCCATTTAAATGTTCTTTTATCATGATTTTACATGAGAATTTGCAATGTTTTGTTTATCATGATTTTATCTGAGAATTTTCCCATCATATTAATTAAGATTAGCCCAAATTTGAATCAAGAGTGAATGCCATTTATTATGGGGAGTCCTAATAATTAAGATTGATCATAAATAAAAAATATCTTATTCTTTGATTAATTATTTTTATAATGATTTTGTATTTTGTTAATTGGTGTGGAATGGTTTATTTCATATTTTTGTTATTAATATATGTATGTTGATTTCATATTTGGGTGGCTGGAATGAAGTTTTTTTTTAATGAAACGGTAGTGATTTTATTAAAAGTTTAATTCGGTTTCAAGGTCAGAACCTTTACATAGATCAATTATTTTTTATGCTTCATAGGATTTACATAAGCAAAAAATATCTTTCCTACACGTGTGCTTTCTACTAACTATGATTCTTTACTGATATTTGTTGTATACCTTCCAAAAAACTCCTAGAAACAAAAAGTATTTGCAGTACATTAAAAAAAAGCATAATACCTACTCTTAATACATTAAAAAAAAGCATAATACCTACTCTTAAGAAAAGATTACATCTTAATGAATTCTTATCACAGTTTTATATGTTTCTTATTACAGTTTTATATGAGAATCAGCAAATGATTTGCTAGAGTTTGAATTAGCTTCAAGAAAAGATTACATCTTAATGAAGATGTGTTTTTATTATGATTTATATGAGAATTTGCCTCTTTCCATTTAAATGTTCTTTAATCATGAATGTATTTTTATTACGATTTATATGAGAATTTGCCTCTTTCCATTTAAATGTTCTTTTATCATGATTTTACATGAGAATTTGCCCATCACATTAATTAAGATTAGCCCAAATTTGAATCAAGAGTGAATGTCATTTATTATGGGGAGTCCTAATTATTAAGAGATAATTAAGATAGATATTAAATAAAAAATATCTTATTCTTTGATTAATTATTTTTATAATGATTTTGTATTTTGTTAATTGGTGTGGAATGGTTTATTTCATATTTTTGTTATTAATATCTGTATGTTGATTTCATATTTGGGTGGCTAGAATGAAGTTTTTTTTAATGAAACG
The DNA here is from genome assembly GCA_031772625.1 of Pinus tabuliformis. Taxonomy (NCBI): domain Eukaryota; kingdom Viridiplantae; phylum Streptophyta; class Pinopsida; order Pinales; family Pinaceae; genus Pinus; species Pinus tabuliformis. The sequence continues at coordinate 1,493,286,713 of CM062820.1, read as the reverse complement.
GGTAGTGATTTGTATAAAAAGTTTAATTTGGTTTCAAGGTCAGAACCTTTACATAGATCAATTGTTTTTTATGCTTCATAGGATTTACATAAGCAAAAGATATCTTTCCTACACGTTTGCTTTCTACTAACTATGATTCTTTATTGATATTTGTTGTATACCTTCCAAAAAACTCCTAGAAACAAAAAGTATTTGCAGTACATTAAAAAAAGCATAATACCTACTCTAAAACTGATGCACCAGTGTCATATGTTGCCTTGACTGAGGTTGTTGCTTTGCCCTGCTCTAGATATGCCTACTCAATTGCGCCTCACTACTCTTGTTTTGCCACATTCTTGTTGTAGTCCATGCCTTCTTGAGATCCTATTGCTCCTTTGGTCTTGTCTGCTTCTAGCCCTTTCATCCTCATATCCAATATAGCCATTTCCACTTCCAATATTGTCTGAAGCTTCTCAAACTTCCTTTGTAGTGACTCACATTTTTTATCCAAGAGGGCCAAATCCGTCTCTTTTTCTTGTGCCTCCAATTCACTTCGGCGGTTTAGCAGATTCATTGTGTACTTCATAGTCTTTGTTAAATGTTTCGGTTGTCTGTTCGTTTTCTCCTGCTCCTGGACAAAAAAAGTTTGTATATTTTTCACCAGTCACTTGCTTGTCTCGAGATTTTAAACCAAGGCCTAAAAGATCCTTCTTCCCTTCAATTTCACTTGAGATATGTAATTGGAATGAAACAAAAAACCTTTTATACACAGGCCAACCTTGATTTTTGGCTCTCCTCTTTCGAGGTTGTAATTCAATAGCGATTAGATCTTATCCTTCTCCATTCATATGCCATCAAAACATTCCACCTCGAATAATTCCTTGATATCAATCATAATTTTCGCTATTAATTTGACACAGTGCATGCATCAAGCCCATTCAAAGTATTTGGTTTGGCACCCTGTAATCTCCTTTCATAGTCTCGAGAGGAATTGATTAACCTCTAGTTTTCGAGCTTGGTGATTTCGTGTATTAATACTATACATATGTTTTATATCTATAACACTCGATCCCATCCCCTTAAATAAAACAGGCTAGATGGAAGGTGTTACTTTCATTTAACCCGACTTCCATAGTCTTGTCATGGAAATGAGATCACAAAATTCCTCAACTTTAAAATTCTTTAAATCTAAAAGCCAATATTTCCATTGTGCCTGGCTCGACGAGAGCTTTCTAGAAATATAAATTTTACCTTTGGATCAAAAGTTATAACCAATTGAAAACCTGACCAATGACCCATTGCCATGCTAGTAGGTTTTGCCATGTGGCACCCACATGCCCCTACATGGTGCCATGAGGCAACCCTAGCTAATGGTCCACATTAGCGCACTGCCTTGTAACAATTCCACTGTGGTATAAGCCACGTCACCACAACCTAGGGCCCACTAGACTGGCCCCTTGGCCTATTTTGTGACCAATCCATGTTTATTGCCCCTCGGCCCTTGGCCCTTGCCATATGTTCTGCAAAATGCTTACACCCTGAAGTCCTGAGCCAATGAGTTTGAATGTTAATGGACATGAGGACTTCCTATTAACCTCATCCCCATTAACCTTGCTCACAACTGCAGCATTGTTCCTCCAGGTCACGAGACCCGGAGGTCTCAGATGTAAAGTTTACCATGAATTCCCAAGGGAATTTCTTGTCCAACTCACCTGCCATTCTCAACCTTACTTGGTAGGCACATTACTGATCCCCACCAAGATCTCGAGACCCTGAGGTCTGAAGACAAAACCCCTTTGATGTTATATGTTGGGAATATCCCCATCTCTCTCGGTCATCAATCTTGACCTCTTTTCACTCATTGCACCTTTCTTTCTCCCAAGGACCAAGGTGCCAATTATTCTCATTGAGTGCCAGGGAGATTCTCATCTCCCTTCGCCGTCAATCTCAACCTCCTTCCCTTGTGCACATTACATAACACCCTGAAGACCCGAGACCTTAGGACATTGAGATGACGTCATCCCGATGTCATGTTGACATAAGCTCGAGATGATGTCATCCTGAGATGACATCACCTTGACATCATCTTGTCCACATGGCCTCCTCCGAGTGGCACATGTCACTAACTTTGAACCCTTTGACCCTCCAAAATGGTCGATTCTGGCTTCCATGTGGCACATCACCATGGTGCCATATCAATTTCATGATCTAGCCTAGGTCCCACCAGGGTCCTGACCCTTGTGCAAAAAAAAAATTCCTGTTATAATGAAAAGTCAAGCATTCAAGCCCCGCGGAATGAAACACTTTCCAAACCCACCAAACCCCAAACCTTGAACTCAAGGAGTAGTTCGAGCCTAAGCCCACATCTTAGCAATTTTTCCTCTCGGCTCCCTTAACCATACAGGCCACTCGGGCCCTTCGCCATTTAGGCCTTTCTTTCAATTTGCCACAATACATTACCTAAACACTCGGACCCCGAACTTGCCCAATTTATTTTATTTTTGAAGCAGATTTTGACTTAATGCTTCAAGATGATCTTTTTGTTTTTTCTGCACCTTTCTCATAGATTTGACCAAGGTTCTTCTGAGGGTTTGGTCATGCCCAAAATATGCTTAAACAAGGAAATTCATTCCTTCATGCAATTGAGATTCATTATAGAGTGAAACATCAATAATAAAATAAATACACAAAGACAATAAACTTAGCCTTATGCACAACCATCATCACAACCTTCTCTTGGAAAATAACATTTTGTAAGTTCAGTGACAACCACACTAAGCCTTACTAGTTTTTCCATGCATAAATACCATCCCATGAGTAAGGGAGGCATTGACCCATAAATAATTTCTTTGACCACACAACCATGAGAAACATATTTAACACATGGAGCCACATGCCTCCAAACCACATAGGATCTATGCTACTCATAACATGCATACCATAGGATCCCTACACCACAACAATCTATATAACACTATAACCACCAACTAAATCATGCAATTGCTAAGCATATACAAGAAACCATGCACAACCATCCATATGGCTATGATTTTACAGAGATTTGAGCTGCCCTCTGAGCTATATCTTCCTTTTATACACAGTACATAAATCATCTTACTAATGAAAATACCAGTCAAACATCCAAGTGGCCATTAATTCCACACTTATCCATGCACACAACCTTGTATCTATTAAGGAATCACATGTATTCTACGTCACAATAGTAATACATAGGGCATCTAAGAAATTCCCAAACAACATGCATCAACATGTTAGATGACACTCCCATTTTTATTAAAAATAGATGACCAACAAGTACGAGGTATTAAAAGAAGTCTTGGTCATTGTAGACAACTAGGCATAGAAACATTAGTTCTCGTTCAAGGATTCTTTGAGGTTAAGTGCACCCTAACAATTGGTCCATATTTACCATAAACACATTAACAGTTGAACATCCATGGCCATATGATAAATCAAGCTCCTACTTGAGTGTATAGGAGATATTCATTATTAGTCATTCATAATATGAGTACCTACAAGAAATGAACACTGATATGATTTAAACAAGGATATTGGTTCTTAATATTGTTAGTATATTATTCAAAATATATATAATTACAAGGGATTTTAGTAAATAAAAGAAAAGTATATATATTGTTCATTATAAATCAAATAAAATGATAAGGAAATAAGATAAATGATAATAAGGAAGATAAATTATAAGGAGAATAGCAAGTAGAATATATATGTGTGTGTGTGTGACATGTGTGTGTGTGTGTGTGTGTGTGTGTGTGTGTGTGTGTGTTAGAAGAGAATAAGTAATAAATAAGAAAAATCATAAAGATAAAGCAATAAGAAGAAAATGAAATAATTATATAAATCTTTAATGTTCTAAAAATTAGATTATTAATATAAAGGAACTAACTATAAAATAACTACAAAGAAATTAATTGAATAAATTTGAAATTTAATATATAAAAGGAAAATCAAGAAATTAATTGAATAAATTTGAAATTTAATATATAAAAGGAAAATCACTCAAACGTGAAGGAAGTATTGAATGAATAATCTTATCTACTTAACATATGACCACCTCTAACATAAAAGGTGGAGCACCCTAGACGCAGGAGTACGCTCCACTTGTGACTGACTCAAAACCCTTATGTGAAAGGCAGTGAAAGGGAGATATTATAAGAGAATGGAGGAGGACATAAGGGGATTCTTACCAGAAGGCAAAGAGAAGGGAATGGGAAGAATTTGATAGATGGTGAGGAAAATTGAGCAGTTATTCTTGGGACTTTTGGGCACGGGGGACAAATTACTTCAAATTGGAAGTAGTTTGGAGCTAGGTACAAATAGGATACTGAACCCTCTGTTACAGACATTCAAATTATGCAGGTGTTTGGAATAGCTGCAGGTACTTCATCCATTTCGTTTGTGCAGCGGCCTCAACAAGCGCCCTCCATAACCTCTTGGCAACACCCTCAACCAGGTTTTCACAAACTGAACTTTGATGGGGCCTCTCGGGGCAACCCTGGCCCTGCGGGCCTAGGAGGTGTCCTTCGTAACCACAAAGGCGAAATTCAACATATCTTCAGTCAATCTATGGGAGAGGCTACCAACAATGAAGCAGAATTTGCAGCATTAGAGCAAGGACTCCGGATACTAATTCGCTTGGGAACAGGGGCTACTATTGTAGAAGGGGATTCACTACTGGCAATTAATGTAGCGAGGAAATTACAGAAGGGATCGAGACCTAGAAAGGTTACGAAGCACTGGAGGCTGGCCAAAGTTACAGAGCTCATTGCAGAGCACCTCTCAATCCTCGACGGAGTCATTGTGCAGGCAGTGAGATGGACTGCAAATGCGGTAGCGGACTGCCTAGCGAACTACAGGGCCAATCATCAAAATACCTACCCGGACACCTGCTGGCAAGATGTAACATGTGAAGAGCTTCAGGCCAAGTGTTTACAACATTCAAGGCACAAAATTCTGAACAAGGGGGAGGGGTTGAGCAGTACCATGGTACCATTCATCAATAACGCATGAGGACAACCATTAATGGACATTCCCTGGGTCATTATGCCCCAAATTGGAATTATAAGGGGAGGTACCATCACTCAAATCGGAAGGGGAGGAAAATCTCACAGAAGAATGAACATCAGATAATGCAATGCATAGCTGAGGACACGTGGCCCATGAACAGTAGCTACAAGCGTGGCAACTTCGTGGCTTTGGATCGGAATCAGGGGAAGGCATGCGAAAATCTAAAAGGGAGTAATTATGTCAGAAACCGCAACTCTACGAAAGCTTCTCTGAAGATCGTGATCCATCAAATTCAACCCTCAATTATAATTAAGATGATCCACCAAAGGGCTCAAACATATCATTCCCATCTCCCAGTTCTAAGCCCTTTGCGCTCTGTCTGGTTTCCCGAAGCTTGTTTGAATCCCGCTAATACCTACAACAACACTATGACAAACAAAGGTAGTCGTAATGCTTCCGCTAACATAGAACTGAAAAGAGCCCGAGAGGCCTATGAAACTTCGATCTCTGCTTGGGGAAAAAGAAAATTGAGGAAATAGAAGCAGAGGTCAATGAGGACCAGGAGAGGCTAGACATGCACACTATGGAGGAGGAGATCGAGTGGATCTCGGACCCAGGAAATCCAGATACCAAAGCCACTCAGTTCGTGAAAACCCAAAGTGAAGTCTGGTGCATGAAAACCATGCTTGCCAAAGCTCTTAGTCTGCAGGGAGCAGCTATGAAAGATGCGTACTATGCCACATTGCTTGCCTCAGCCAAGAACTCTGCGAGGCTAGATTCGCTAGAAGTCTATATGAAGTCTTTAACAGAGGAACTCAAGATGTTGTCTGAAAATCTGGGAGCCTTTATCAGGCTCTTCAAGCTCTCTATACGACAGGGGATGAACATTATGGTTGATGTTCTGGCGGAGGACAATGACACCCGCATGGTAAAACGACATAATTCCCAGAGGAATCCAAAGCTAGAACTTGACAATGCAACAGCTGGCCCAAGTGCTACCAGTAAGGATTACGTGGAATTGGAGTTGTAATTGCTTCATCACTCTCTGCTCTTCTCCAATCATCCTTTGCTAGTTTCTTTTTAATGTTTGAATCTGTCTTGAGTACGATGGGCTTTCCTAGACCCTCTACAGTTTTTCTTCCTATGTCAGGCAGCCCTGCGTGGTTAGCCACTTCTAATTTTTGTTACAATTGTGAAAGGATAGTTTGTTTAGCTCGTTAGTGTCAATGAAAGGCTCTGTTCTTAAGTTTTAGGTCTGGTTCCTGCTAGCTCTGAGTGTAGCCATTTTGGTCAATCAAGCTTGATGCTCGATGTTTTGTCTGGTTATACAGACCTTTTGTATCTTATGTAATTTTGTTATCTAATATACATCTACTGATTTACAAAAAAAAATGATCAAAATGGAAAACAAATGTATTAAATGGATCTATAACTATCAAAAACCCCCATCTAGGTTCTTTCTGCACCTCATTTGGCCAAAAACTGAGAAATTTATGCCTGTTACAAGTTTTTCCCAATTTCTATAGCTAACCATCCTCTAATTCGACCCAAACCTGGCTTGAGCACCCCAAACCCAGAACTGGTGAGTAAACCTGGCCTACAATCTCGCCCATCGAGTGAAATTGTTGGATGGTTAACTTGTCCACTGATGCCCAGTTTCTGAAAAATGAGGTTGCATGGGGGCCACATGCCTAATGGCTAGAACTAACCACCTGCCCCCGCCAGTTAGACACCCAACGAAAAACACGTGGTCTTATGCACCCCATATAACTGGGCCTTCTCGATATATTCCCATTCTGAGTGCTACATTCTGCAAGTGCTCCAAATTTTCAGCAATAAGGTCATATAACAGTCCATGTGGCCCTAGGTTGGCCCCCATTTGACTCTTCCATGGTTATTTTCTTGTGGTCTAGTGTGATATTATGGTGTGGAGTCGGGACTGTGGGTCGCGGCTAAGCCCTATCCCTAGGCCCCCTCCTTCACGATCATGTGTTGTGGGGTGTGGCCATGGACTAGGGCTTAGCCCTAGCCCCTTCCCCCATAACCTTTGTGCATAAAACTTAAATACAAACCTAACCACCATATGGTTAAGTCACATTATGTAGTGCGTTGGTTGAGACATGTTGTTGCTTGTTGCTTGGTCACAAGTTCGATTCCCGTGGGTAGCTTGGCCCCTTAACAAATTTTAACAATGGCAACAGGAGGCCACATGGCAGCCAATAATTGGCCCACGTGACTCTCCCTCATAGGACCAAGCCAGTGAACCTTAAACCAATGGAAATCCACCATTCACGAGCCAATAAGAAAAAGACACTTGTCAATAAACCATTGGCCCAAATTGTACAGTCAAATTCCTAGTCACTTGCCTAGTGAACGTATGGACCATTGATTGGGCCTATGTAGAGTCTCCAAAATTTATTCAAATTATCATCCACTTTCACCTTTATCGCCACCATTTCACTCACATGTCGCAATTCCATGACCATATAAGCTTTCATTAGCCTCCATTTTCATAATTATATGGGGTTACCTTTGTGTTTTCCAAAGTTAATGATTTCTAGTATTATAAGTGAATTAAATGGATAAAACTTAGAAAAATGACATATACTTGCTAATACTTAAAAGTGGCTTGAGTTTCATAACATGTGTAGGTCATTTGGAAGCTTCCAAGGCACCCTTATGTGGCCTCCAATGCTCAAATTTGAATTCCCTTCAAGATATGGAAGAAGATTTGGATAAAGGTCAAAGAGGATATGTGTCTCATCATTATCTATTCGAGTTGTAACTCTATGAGATTTTCTAGGGATCTAGGGAGAGAATAATGGACCTTCATTAATGAGGTAGATTCTTATGTTTTTGTTTAAATAAGAGAGCCTCCTCCTTTCAAAGGCATGTGAAAAGTTGGGGAAATACTCATGTTTTGAATATAGAATTCGGATTTGACACCATGCTCATGAGTGATGTTCACTTTGATTTAGTTATGCTTGTATTTGCAACCTCTCAACTTTCCATCACTCATGCTTTTGGATTGCCCATCTATAATGTGTGAGATTTATTGTTTTTCATAGATTAATATTTATTGTTTTTCATAGATTAAGATTTATTGCTTTCATAGATTAAGATTTATTTCTTTCATGTCTTTTCCTGTGTGAGAGGTTAAGAGTGAAAGTTTTTGTTTGCTTTCATATCTAGAGGGTAAGAATGATTGTTTTTTCTTTCATTTCATATCATGTGGTTTTGATTATTCATTTCATAGGATCCTGATTTGATAATCCCTTAAAATAGATTTCATTTCTGCAAGTGTGGTAGATCAAGATTTCAATTTTTGCAAGTGTGGTAGATCAAGATTTCAATTCCTGCAAGTGTGATAGATTAAGATTTCAATTCCATGCACTGTAATATAATTTATTTTGAATTGATTGTTGAATTAGAATAGGTGAATTTGGTTTGTCGTTATTTGGTTTCGTAGTTATATTGATCTAAATTGGAAGTTAATTTCTAGCATATATAGTGCACGCATGCTTCACAAGTTTTATGAAACCCCCGGGTTGACAATTAAATGATAGGTAATTAATTTTCCTCAACATTTTGGCATCGTTACTGGGGAAGTGTGCATAGGAACTAGCTTTCAGTCTCGAGTTCATTTTTTTTCAGATTTTTTTTAGATGCATGATTAAAGCATGTAGATGCATAAATCATTTAGTTGCATATCATTTGAAAAAAAAATACCTTCAATCACCTACCACCCCCACTATATCACGTGGTACAGTGAGAGCCACAAATCCACATCATGAATTCTTATTTTTGCAAGTAGAAGAGATGAAAAGGAGGATGAAGAAATGGATGGAGATCCTTTAGGATTTCCCATTCAAGAAACTAATGTCAATGTTCAAATGAAAAACATCCCTCCATCTGTACTTCCTAACTTCAAAGGTATGAGATCAGAAAACCCGGAAACTTTTCTTTTTGAATTTGAAATCATTTGTAGATATTATGGCTACTCATTACACATTCAAAAATTGAATTTGTTCCCAACAACATTGAAGGATAAAGCTCTTAGATGGTTCATGACTTTAGGAACAAATTCTATAAGGACATGAGATGATATGAAAAGAGTATTTTTGGAAAAATATAAAAATCATTACAAACACCATGACCTTAGAAATGAAGTCTTTAAGATGAATAAAAAAGAGGATGAAAATCTAGAAGACCTAGTGGAGAGATTTACTTATAATATCAAAAGATCTAAAATGCATAATTTAGGATCAGACATATTAAAAACTCTCCTACTAAATACTATAAAGGATGAATGGATTGATCTTCTTAACCTGGTGGGAAAAGGATATGTTTATCAATTTTCATTTCAAGAGATTTGTGAACTATGCAAGAACATATAAAGAGGAAAAGCAAAGTATGGAAGATCTCCTCAAGATCTAGTTATGGCAAGGGAAAGTAAGTTGACAACGGGATTGGTAAGTCAAACTGAACTTAACAATTTGCTAAACATTCTTGGTAATTTAAATGAACAAATTGAGATGCTAAGAATGCAAAACAAGCAAAAAGTTGAAAATGTTGCTTTGCATGAATGTCTACTTGATAACATTAAAATTTGTAAAATTTGTGCAGGATCACATACTACTAAAGATTGCCCATCATTACCAGGGTTAAAGGCAGTTTACCAAAAGGATAATGGAGTGAATCAAGCTCCAAGAGGACCATGGCAGTGTCATCAACCCAATATGATGCAATATCCTTGTGCACAATTTCAAGGTTATGCACAACATAATTGGCAAACACCTTTGCCTTGGCAACCTTGGCCATCTCAATCCCAATCTCAAAACCAATCTTGGAAACAGGGTTGGGAAAAGACTTATAGAGGAAATCCATCATATACTCAATCTTTAACTCACTATCCTCAATACCAATATCAATGTTATCCATACCTTTCACCTCCACCACAACACTAGTTTCACTCTCAGTTAATCTCAATTCAACCTTTCCCATTACCACACACACAAACACCCCAAAGATCCATTCCCACTCCACTACCTACACAACCATTTCAAATCCCCAATAATAAAACACCTTAGTCACTTTAGAATGTTGAGGTATTACAAAATGATTCACCAGCTGTCATTGAAAAACAACAACCAGAATAAGAAGATTCAGATAAGATCCAAGAATCATGGATGCTTGTCGATAAAGAGAAGTTGTTGGAATCTAAGATTGAAAAGTTTCATGCATGCCTATCACTAGATTTTATGAATGGAGATCACATATGTGAGGACTTGCATGACATGATAGAAGGAAGCCAAGGAAGACAAGATTATATTGAATCTTGGTTCAAGACAGTCATTGGATCCCAGTATTCCATTCTTCAGTATCTTTTGACATCATCTCAATCAAGACAGTTGGTCTCTCATACACGGCTACATAACAAAGAATATATTTCAAACATGCATATGAGCATATCTATCATTTTGTTACACACATGGCTCCATTGAAAACATTCATATACTTAAAAATAAAAACATTCAAGTAGATAAATTAGGAAAAATAATATCAAACTTGATTGCATTTTTTTTAAGTTCTTAATTACATTTTTATTTAGAATTTAGAATTTTTAAATTGTATTTATTTTCTTGCATTTTAATAATTTGACAAAAAAAACATTAAAAAAAGTAAAACAATAAAATAATAAATAAATAAAAACACAAAGAAGAAATTGAAAATAAAACAAATTTAAACCAATTAAACAATTAACAAAACCCAATTAAAAAAAAAAAACTCAAGGGGTTCTTGAATTAGGAATTATTTTATTTTATTTTATTTTCATTGCTTAGGATTTTGCCTCCCTTAAACCTACAAATAAACCATTTAATCTAAATCCCATCGACCTTTGAGCTTTGGTTGGATGGCAAAATAATGCTACATTCTCCTGATTTTGAAAGAAAAAAGAATTTCACCCAGCAGTTACCTGAGCAGAGGCCAAATACATAGAGGTTAAAAACATCATTTTTAAAACGCATTTTGTGACCAAATGAAAACGAATCTCAAAAATATAAAACATGGGTTTCTCTTAGAACGGGGTGAATTATGTTCAGCATGGTAGATTTTCTCAAAATTCGTAACCATTTAAGAGATTTTTAGGGTTCTTTGGAGCCTTATTTGCGAGGTTGCGTGAAAAACGGTTTTCAATTAAATGCAGCCAGCAGCCAAGGCCATGACCATCCAACAACCTAGCCACAGAGCCATGGCCCGTCACCCAGCAGCGCTGCTAAGATGCAGAGAAAAAAAATCAATCAGTAAATTTAAAAAAAAAATATTGATTATAAAAAAATTTAATAATTAAATAACCAAAAAATTATTAATTATTAAAAAAAATTCTTATTACAAGAATTTTTAGAAATGATATTTTCTCCATGCTTACAAAAAAAAATTATATATATAAATAAATTTAAAAAAAATCATAAACATTTCCCAAGCTTTTATAGAATAAAAATTGGTTAAAAATCCACTTTCTAAGCAAAAATGATGAGTTCAAAAGATATGAAAAATGATTTGGCAAATAGTTTGGAATCCCATTTTCCTAAAAATCTTAGAAAAGATGAATTCGAAAGATATGAAAAATGATTTGGCAAATATTTTGGAATCATATTTTCCTAAAATCTTGGATTTAGATTGGCCACTTGTCAAGTTGTTGTTTCAATTTTCATTTTTAGAATAATTAAAATTTCCAAAATTCCATTAAAGTCATAAATGTGACTTGTGATCTATTGGTAAGTCATTCAAATTGCATAATGGAGGTCATGAGCTGAAATATTGTGGGGATTGAAATTTTTTAATTATTCTACAATTTTGACACAACATTAATTAAACAACAATTTTTTCACCACATGACAGCACAACATTGGTCAATATTGCACATTCATCGCCATATCATCAGCCAACATGTCACATCATCTATTTGCCATGTCACCCACTGTCACATCACTATTACATAATCACCCTCCATCTGCCAGCTCATTTTTCAACACTAAAAATGGATCAAGAAGAAGAACGATAAGGGTGCTTCATCTACAGGCTTATTTTTATGCAAAATACCTTGAAGAGAATCTTGTAGATGGAAGATTGAATCCTGTAGACATGCATTTTTGTTTCATAAAGTATTTGTATATGATCATGTTTCTTTGAGTCTTGTAGGTACAAAATCCAACGACATCAAAAACATGAAAATTTTATGTCATGACTCAGCCAAAGAAGATTGACAGGATTTTTAGATGCAAGAAGGGCACAATCCTGCAACTAAGAAACCTCATGATAATCTTCATTGTTTCACCCAAATTTCAAATCAGCTTAACTTTCTCATACAACATTGGATTTCGACGATTCAAGCATCGTTGGAAAGACCTCGACGAGATATACATAATGAGAAAGCTATCAACATAGTTTGAAACAGAAAAAGAATGAATAAATGACTGACAAGACACAACAAGTAACCAGAGGCACTAATTTGGATACAGGTAAAACTTCATTTGGTTTTCTTTCGTGAATTTGTTTTATTAGTACCGATTCTCAGTTTTTTATGTAAATTTCATTAATAGAGAGATTGATCGCCTATCTCTTTTGATAATCTTACATTCCATTGCAGAAGAAGTACTAGTTTTTTTTGCAGGTTTCAGGAGAAATAATAGATGACCATAACCAAACAGTGTCTCTCTCAAAGACCACATTTATTTCACAAAAACATGATCAAAGCAACATCAAAGATGAAACATCAAATCATGAGCATATGATTTCAGATCAGATCCAACACTTGAGAGATTTGAGATGTCAGTCTCACCATTGCATTCCTCCATTTTCAGTAAATAAAACCTTCATTGCATTTCCACTTCTTCAGTTAATAATATTATCATTCCATTTTCCTTTTCATGTTTTCAGATAAAATCTTGATCCACTATTCATTTTCCTTCACAGTCATTATACTTTCCTGCCTCTCTTTCACTAAACTTTAAACCCAGCAATAAAACCATTCAGCTCCCCTACAAAGCTGATTCATTCCATTTTCCCTTTTCGCTTTTTCAAATAAACTTTGAATCCACTGCAAAAGTTTTTCATTCATAGTCCTTCAAAATCATTGTTTCATGCTCGCGTTAGATGATGGAGGATTCCTTAAGGCCTCTCTTCTAACAAGTCTTGGCCTATCGACATTAGCACATTATCTAGGTTTAGGGATAGAGTTCTTATTAGTACCTTGAGGCTTGTATGCATCAATGACAAGTTCTCTCACTGACAATCATGGGAATACATCAATGTCCCTTGATCGTTAGATCTTGCAGTGGCTCGACATCAGCTCATCTATTCACACTTTGCAAGATGTACTTAGGTACCTTAGCACTCATTGACATTAATAGCGAGTTTGCCTCACATTGGTTAACAACATTCATCAATGGCCGATAATCCAATGACTTCTCTTCATGTTCAACAACAACACATTTATTCTCATGACTAGAAATGTACCATCGGGTTTTGTAGCAGGTAAAGACTATATCATTTGAGCATTTTGTAGCAGCTACAACAGATTTAGCAGTAGCAATAAAGAATCCACTTTCACCACCTCATCCACCATTTATGCAACCAAGAAGCAGATGAAATTCTACATTCTATTCCTTGATCCAGCAACGACTATGACTTCTCTACATATGCACAATTTGTCCACTTCCTAGGTAAGGTATGTTCTTCTAGCTTTTAATCATAGAATTCCTTGAATACTAAAATTATAATTTTTGGAAAATACTTCACCATATTTCCATTCTCATTTGAAAAAAAACTGTCTACACCTTTAGTTGGAGGGAAGGGACATCCATTTATGATCACTCTTCATATCACTTCATTCCATTTCACTTCATTTCATCCTAACATACTTGTCCTAATCAATTATGATTTCATTATTGTTCAAAATTTATGTGACTTGCAAATAAATGCCGAAATGATGAGCATATCATATGGCTGACTTAAAGATCCATTCTTAAATATGTACAATGAATCTTGTTGCAACAAAAAGAAACAAGGTATTGAAACACAAGAACCAATCCCAATTAAGATTTGGTTGTCACACAAGAACCAACCAAACATGTTGCAATTCAATGTATGGCAAGGAATACTTTGCAAAAATAAATGAAATTTACAAATGCAACGTTTAAGGACAATTGATATAAGCCAAGCTCATTTAAAAGAAAATCATGATTAAGCAATGCAGTAGATTTCACGAGGACATACAATAACATCAGTTGGGGGGAATGTAGAGTCTCCAAAATGTATTCAAATTATCATCCAATTTCACCTTTATCGCCACCATTTCACTCACATGTCGCAACTTCATGACCATATTTCATTAGCCTCCATTTTCATAATTATATGGGGTTACCTTTGTGATTTCCAAAAGTTAACGATTTCTAGTATTATAAGTGAATTAAATGGTTAAAACTTAGGAAAATGACATATACTTGCTAATACTTAAAAGTGGCTTGAGTTTCATGACATGTGTAGGTCATTTGGAAGCTTCCAAGGCACCCTTATGTGGCCTCCAATACTAAAATTCGAATTCCCTTCAAGATATGGAATAAGATTTGGATAAAGGTCAAAGAGGATATGTGTCTCATCATTATCTATTTGAGTTGCAACTCTATGAGATTTTCTAGGGATCTAGGGAGAGAATAATGGACCTTCATTAATGAGATAGCTTCTTATGTTTTTGTATAAATAGGAGAGCCTCCTCCTTTCAAAGGCATGTGAAAAGTTGGGGAAATGCTCATATTTTGAATATAGAATTTGGATTTGAAACCATGCTCATGAGTGATGTTGACTTTGATTTGGTTATGCTTGTATTTGGAGCCTCTCAAATTTCCATCCCTCATGCTTTTGGATTGGCCACCTATAATGTGTGAGATTTATTATTTTTCATAGATTAATATTTATTGTTTTTCATAGATTAAGATTTATTGCTTTCATAGATTATGATTTATTTATTTCATGTCTTTTCCTATGTGAGAGATTAGAGTGATTGTTTTTGCTTTCATTTCATATCATGTGGTTTTGATTATTCATTTCATAGGATCCCAATCTAAGAATGCACACATGATCCCTTAGAATAGATTTCGTTTCATGCAATTTCATTTCTGCAAGAGTGGTAGATCAAGATTTCAATTCCTGCAAGTATGATAGATTAAGATTTCAATTCCACGCATTGTACTATAATTTATTTTGAATTTATTGTTGAATTAGAATAGGTGAATTTGGTTTGTCATTATTTGGTTTCGTAGTTAAATTGATCTAAATTGGAAGTTAATTTCTATCATATATAGTGCACGCATGCTTCAAAAGTTTTACGAAACCCCCGGGTTGACAATTAAATGATAGGTAATTAATTCTCCTCAACAGCCTACCTGCAACCCAATTACAAAAATTTTAATTGTTCAGTAACTCGATCAGAACAGGATATTGATAGCATACGATATGGGTTTTGAGTGAAACGAGTTATGTTAGATTCAGGTCATTGAGATCTATGCATTGTACAAGTTTCGAGAAATTTTGAACACTTTGAATTTTGAGCACTAAACTGATCCCTTCCAAGAGATGATCGCTCTGCCTTCAATAGACAGAATGTTGAGAAATGGAAAGAGTGGATGAAGGCAGAAAACCAATGGATATCATTCTATGAATGGTATTTTCCTTCTGCAAATATAGTAGAACAATCCTTGATGAAGCAATTCAGAAACCAAGCCAAGCAAAAGAGAATCAAGGATCCAGAAAAATTTGTAGAAGAAAAACTAAAAGAAAATTCGGTAGTAATTCCTCCACCTTTGAAAGCTCATATTTTCCAACCAAAAATTCAGAGTATGATGAATAAGCCAAATGTTCCCAGGTCTCTGATTGCTGTTCAAACAGAAGGTGATAAATTACTAAGAAAGATTTGTTCCCAGCTCCATGTAAATATGATGCGGACTGGGACTCCAAATAAAGAATGTGTGCAAATCCCTGTTAACAGAAGACGTTGGACGAGAATTCGTACCTCGGTACGCGAAGAAACACAATTTCTCCTACAGAAGAAAGCCGCAATTCTTCTTTGGTATCATTCTGCAAGTCTTTGAACGGGTATTTTTCTTTTCTACATCAATAATGGATGCTTCAAAAACCTCAGTCAAAACAGAGTTAAGCCTTAATGTCATGATGACTATTCCTCTGTTAGAACAAAAACATATCCAAGCTGCTTTGAAATCAGGATACCAGTATGCCCATCTCGGGATTGTAAGAGTCGGTCTGAATGCTCTTCACAGGAAAGGTCAAAAAGCCTTTGTTTTTTCAGCCCTCTTTGACAATCGATGGTCAACATTTGTCCAGGCCATGATCGGAGGCATTGAAACCAGTCTCTCAAATGGACCTATACAATATGATGTGTTCCCAGATTTCTCTGTAGCTCTTGATGATCCAAATATTCTGAAATGTCTAACCCTTGGAATCCAAACCAAAGGATATGAAAATTTTCATGGAAAATAAAAAAATTGACAGTTTTTTATATTACCTGTGTTAGATTCTATAACACTACTATACCTGTCGTTTTGCATTCTCCTGGAAAAGATTCCGGAAGAGTTACCCTTGTACAGTATGACTCTTCCTGTAATCCGGTGGCCCCTGTTTATGTGTCTAGAAAAGATCTGTGTCCCCCAGATGATTGGGTTACTAACTGGGGAAAATCTACAAAAAGATCTGTCGCTGCTGCCCAGTCTATCATTACTGAAACAGATGGTAAAGTTATCACCAGATTCCCCAGAGTAAGCACAGTTCAGCATGGTGGATCCTCCTCCACAGTAACTTCAGTCCCTACGACAATCAACCAGTTACATCCTGCCCAAGCCCAAGCTCCTCCGCAGTTTGTAATTGACCAAGCAGTGTATGATTCTATCAAAAGATTATTTTCACAGCCAGGCCCTTCTCAGCCTTTCAGTTCAGTCTGTGACCATCCACACTGCTCTAAAACATTCTGCCAATTTTCTTCAGAACCACCAACACCACATGGTGAGTCATCAGACCGTCATAGAATCAACATGATCAGATTTACTCCTTTGTCTGACTCCTCTGAAGAAAGTTACAAAAAAGTTGTATTTTTTAATCCGCAAGAAGAACTGCTTGTACATACAGTCTCTGGTTCTTCTACTTGTGGTTTAGGCTATGTTGACTCTTCACCTATTCCTGAATATAGAAGGAATCCTATTGACAAAATTCCAAAGCATGTAGAAATTCCTTCTGATTCAGAGATAGTTTCTTTTTTTAAAATCTCTAAAGGTATTAGTCCATATGATCCAGAAGATCAATGGAAAAAGAAAATGTTCAATTGGGATATGTTTACACATGAAAAGGAACATTTGTACCTCGAAGAAGTGAGACTTCTTCCAAGAGATGATCGCCCTGCCTTCAATAGACAGAATGTTGAGAAATGGAAAGAGTGGATGAAGGCAGAAAACCAATGGATATCATTCTATGAATGGTATTTTCATTCTGAATATAGTAGAACAATCCTTGATGAAGCAATTCAGAAACCAAGCCAAGCAAAAGAGAATCAAGGATCCAGAAAAATTTGTAGAAGAAAAACTAAAAGAAAATCCGGTAGTAATTCCTCCACCTTTGAAAGCTCATATTTTCCAACCAAAAATTCAGAGTATGATGAATAAGCCAAATGTTCCCAGGTCTCTGATTGCTGTTCAAACAGAAGGTGAGAAATTACTAAGAAATATTTGTTCCCAGCTCCATGTAAATATGATGCGGACTGGGACTCCAAATAAACACAAGTGGGAACTCCTTGATGGTAATCTCTTGGAGACAGATACAGAATTTCCCCCTTGGAAAAATTTTGTGATAAGAGGACAAGATGGAAAATTGTACAAGTTACTTCCATCACATTCTGATGATCCTGCATTAGCAGCAAGAGATTCAATTGCTGCTACCAACTGGACTAATCTAGCTCTGTCCAGTCTTGAAAAATTTGTCAGAACTAAATTTGAGAGTATTGAAACTGCTAATTCTGAAATGAAGATTATGCTTGAAAGTATTTTGCGAAAGCAAGATTATAACACAGTTTGTTTGAATAGCAGTGTAACCACTCTAGCAGAAAATGATAAGGCTCTTGCTCAGAGTCTTGATAGATTGTCTTTACAAACAGAAAGGAAGATCCATGAGGCTGCCTCTGCTCATGGAAAAGAAATAGACAAAATCAGCACTTCACTGGATATTGTTAAGAAACAGGTGTGGGAAGTATCTAAAGGAGTAGAATCTCTGAAAAAGAAGCCCCGGGTAGAAGCATACAAGTCTGCAACCTTGTTCTCCGAACCCAAGACTTCTGTTCCTTATTCTATTACTCCTTCTGTGGAAAGCCTCATAAGAACACCCAGTTCCATAACCTTTCCACCCCCTACTTCTACTCATCCCTATTCTTTATTTGCCAATCCCAGTTTCTTCAGTCCTAGTCAAGTAATTTCAAAGTCTAAAGAACCTGAAGAAACCAGTAAAGATTCCTCTGATTTTGTATTTGGTTCATCTTCTAAAGATGAAGAAGAAAAGGAAGATTTTGATACAAGTATTCATAAGATTGATATTGAACTAGAAATTGAAGACCTTGAAGCTTGTATCAATAATTTCTCCATCTCAGACCTAGAACAACCTGATGATAATGAAGACCAGGTAAATGCTACCTCTTCCAGATCCCGATGGGATACCACATGGAATCCTGCTCCTGATCATAGAGATCTTATGAAGTCTGAATATCATAAGGATTGGTCTGCTAATGCTACATATTCATGGAATATAGATAATTGCACTGAAGCTGAAATTATGTCCGTTCTGCATTCCATGCTTGTTTGTTATAGGACCTATCTTGCAGATGATATAGGTCCCATTAATGCCACAAGGAGGATTATTGGAGGATTTGAGGGCACTTTGGATTCTTGGCTAAAAGCAGAAACCCTCAAACACCCAAATCTTTTGACATCTTGGGAACAAACTGTTGTCCTTAATGAAAACGGATCTACCCACATGGATCCCGTCACCCATATGCCTGTCAGTAATATGATAGGAAGTCTCCTCTATGGCATTACAGTTAACTTCATTGGTTTCCCCCAAATAACCAATGATATTACAACAATTACTTTGCTTGCCATGAAACTGCATAATATGCAGCATTTTGAAGAATACTTCAATGAGTTCCTCCACAGGCTACACACCCTAACTCCAGATCTCATCCTTGAGCCAAAATGGAAGGAAATTTTTGTAGCATCACTTCCCCAGTGGGTCTCTTCTGCTATTGTTAATAAATTACCAGGGAAGGTTGGTGATTACAAATTTGGTATAATCACGCAGGCTGTTAAAGCCATCATTGTTGAATTATGCTCACAAATGAAGATTGCTAGAGCAGCTACTAATCCCAAGAAGCTGCATGGCTATCAGCAGCTCTGCAAGCAATGGCACCTTGGAAAAGCTGGCAATTATGAGGGGCATAAACGCAGAAAGAAAAGGAATTTCAAAAAGAATTCCCAGTTTTCCCAATAAGAACCAAAAAGAAAACATCACAAAGCTAAACCTTACAAGCATACAAAGATGTTTTCTAAACACAAAGAAATCATTTGTTACAATTGTAACAAGAAAGGCCACACAGCTCCAAATTTTCCAAACAAGAAGGAAGACAAATCAAAGAAGAAAGTCGAATATAGAAATAAAAAAGGAAAAATAAATTTCTTTGATTTACCGAGTAGTTGTGATGAACTAATATCTTCTGATTCAGAATCAGAACATGATTTAAATTTTGTTTATTCTGAAGATACTTCTGAAGATGAATATTGCAGGGACCCTCATTGTACATAATGTAGGGATTGTGATTGCAGTGACCCTGATGTCTGTAAATGTAATGCAGTCAGAATGATGAAGTCTGACTATGATGAGACCAGCAGGAATATATTTGCACAAATGATGAATGCTACTGAGCCTCAGATAAAGAATATGTACAAATCCCTGTTAACAGAACATTTGAAGCAAGGACCTGCTGAATCAAAGAAGTCTCCTAATAAAGGGTATGTGCCTCCAGCCACCCTATTCTCAGTTGAAGCTTTGACTCGGCAGTTTAGGAATGAGGATTTTGGCGAAGACCTGCCGCAAACATTGCTCGCAGTTCATCAGGCAATAAAAGAACTGAGAAGAACAATTAAAGACAATAGGAGAATATGCATAGAAAAACATGAAGAATTGAATGTGAGATTGATGAATGCTCAATGGGCTTCTGCCTCGACTTCACAAGGTCCTGAACTTTCAGGAAAAACAGAAAACTGGACTTTCCATTCAGGACCAGTCATCATAGAAACCCACCAGCAAAATAATCCAGAAGAAGGAGAGGAAGAGAAAGACAAAACAGATTTCGGATGCAATACCATGAACCGAGATGTAATGTATTGTGTCAAAATGAAGGTAAAGATTGGTGGACAGTTTGAGTATTGGAAAGTATTGTTGGACACTGGCTCAAGATTAAATATCGTCAGCAATACAATAGTGAGTATGCATCTACGGAGACCGACTGCCTGCCCCAGAGTCATTACTGCAAGTGGTGAAATTGCCACTAAGCATGAAGCAGAGATAGATGTTTTCCTGACTGAAAATATTGGGGTACATCTAGTTTGTCCAGTAGTTCCAGGAATAGATTGTGCTATGTATCTCGGAACTCCCTTTTTCCATAATTTTAAGAAGCATGGAGCTAAGCTAGATAAAAGTAGCCAGAGGTATGGTTATTTTTTCAGTTTAGGGAATAAAGAAATTTTCTTTCCATTCATAAATTCCAATTCACCCAATAGAATAAAGAGAATTGAAAGATTGGAAAACCTTTTGGCAAAAATGGAAGTAAAGAAGGAAATCTTGAAGACAGAAGAACACTTGGACAATGGAAAATATGCCTCTGAAATAGCAGACCTCACTGCTAAATTCAAAGAATGTTGTTCAGACAATCCAAATGAATTTTGGCATATCAAGAAGCAGGAAGTAGAACTTCCTCTTAAGAAAGATTTCAGCGGAAAATTGAGGAGATCTAAAGCAGTGGCAATGAACGAAGATCAGATGAAAATGTGTAAAACAGAAATCAAGGATCTCTTAAAGAAAGGGCTCATTAGGAAAAGTAAAAGCCCCATAGCATGTTTTGCGTTCTATGTCAATAAACATGCTGAGATCGCCAGAGGTAAGCCAAGGCTAGTTGTAAACTATAAACCTCTGAATAGCATATTGGATTATGATGCATATCCTTTGCCCAAACCATCCTCTATACTTGCCCAAATATCAAAGTCAAAAATATTCTCCAAATTTGATCTCAAATCTGGTTTTTGGCAAGTAGGAATCAAAGAAGAGGATAAATGGAAAACAACATTCTCTGTGCCTGAAGGACATTATGAATGGAACATCATGCCATTCGGCCTAATCAACGCCCCTTCAGCCTTTTAGAGGATAATGGACGAAACTTTTGAAGGAATGGAGGAATTCCTGAAAAAGTACATTGATGATTTACTGATCCATTCTGATAATATTGCTGACCATATCAAACATTTGAAAATCTTTCTCCGCAGGGTCAAAGAAATGGGTATAGTATTATCATAATCCAAATTGAAGTTGTTCCGGCCAATAATAGACTTCCTGGGTTACAATATACAGTATGGTTCTTATACTGTAATCCAAAGAAGTCTGAATTTTGTTGATCATTTCCCTGATGAAATTAAAGATAAAACTCAGTTGCAGAGGTTTTTGGGAAGTTTGAATTATATCTCTAAGTTTCTGAAGCATTGTGCACAAGAAAGAAAGATGTTGAATAAAAGGCTTCAGAAGGATCCAATTCCATGGAATAATGACTGCACTCAGGCAGTCAAGGCAATAAAAGAAAAGGTCAGAAGCATCCAGCCACTTTCCCCTATCAGAGAAGAATGGGAAAAGATCATAATGACAGATGCTAGCCATGAAGGATGGGGAGCAGTTTTGTGCCAAAAGAACCCCAACAGCAAGAATGAGACTGAAATCTGCCAGTATGCATCTGGACTATGGGCCAAGAATCAACTGAATTGGTCTTGTCTGAAGAAAGAGCTTAGAGCAGTTTGTTTGGGAATATCAAAGTTCAGAGATTTTGTCATCTACACCAAGTTCACTGTTAAAACAGATTGCCAGACATTAAAATTCGCTATCCATAAATGTGACTTTGAAGATGCTGCTATGGTCAGATGGATAATGCAGCTCAGTCAGTATAATTTTGACATTGAATTTGTTAAAGGAGATAAGAATAGTTTTGCAGATATGCTGAGTAGGGAATTCCTGTCTGGACATTCAATACTAAGTCTACATTGCAATTATCTAAGAAGAAGGGAAAGCATTGTTGAAATAGAAACTCCCAATGGATGGGTAAGTTATGAGCTTGAAATACCAGTGCTTATTCATGATGTAGACTGGATCCAATCAAAGAAATCAGACATCGAGAAGATATTCCTTATTTATGGACTGAAACAATGCAAGATGAAATGAATCAAGAATCAATTGAGGCATTGGAATATCTGGAACATATCGGCAGCATACACTATACTCTTGAAAGAGATGATGAGGACGATGACAAAATGACAAGTTTCCACATCACACTCTGGAGGTTTGATAACCATCTTCATTGGGATAATTATGATCCTGACAGACAAAAAGAATCTTTCTTCACAGCAATGAACCTCCAAAACTGTTCAGCCAACCTATTTTATTCGGTACAGTCCTCATTTCTATTCGAAGGAATGATATCAGAAGCCTTAGAAAGAGAAGACCCCACTCCAGATTGGTTCATAGAATGGTGGAAAATATATGGACTCTTAGCCCTGATCATAAAGCTGTATACACTACACATGCTAAAGATTCCCGGTTTCAGTGAACCAAGGTCTCATATGAATGGTATAGTGTACAAGTATGTCGAAAATATTGCTGACATAAGTGATTTCTCTTTTTTGCAAGGAATTCGACGTTGTGGCCATATTAGATGGTTTGTCACCAACCACTACAAGGCTAGGATGATATCCCCCAGTACAAATTATGAATACTTCCATAACCAAGTTGATATTTCATCAAACCCTTTCCAGAACATCAACTTTTTAGAACCGCCTGACAGAAACAGTTCGCAGACTTGGGAATCAGAGAAAGAGATAAGAGTGCAGTACTTCAATAATTATCTTGTTGAACGATTCTGGTACCAGCACTATACACATCCACAAATAGAATATTACACAATGGATTAAGTGTTGTATTTCCAACCGACGATGGAGTTGGACAAGCTTTCGTGGGTTCCCTTGTCCTGGAATATCCACTTTGTAATATTGTACCTTGAGATCTGCAGAATCTCAATTTTTAGTCTTTTCAGTCTTTCAAGGGTTCTCTTTTATGAATATCCTATGTGTAATTATTGTTTGTACCAAGATTCGGTCCCCACATGCCTCTGGCTCTCCGTAAAAGGAGAAGTGACGAGATAACATGGGACAGTCCTCCCATGCCCGAATCTTTCTTTCGGTGATCTATCTAGATCTGTCCAGAAGTTTTACTTTTGAGTCATCAGTCTGTACACAGTCCATTCACGGGTGTTTGTTCCCTTCCTGCCTTATAAATAAGTATTGGTTGCGAAGTAAGACTCATTCGGGTCTGGAGAGTCTAGGAGTCTTGTGAGTTTTGAGTCGAGTGGATTTCCTGCTCTGCATCTGCGGACCTTAGAGTCTGATCTGCTTGCACCACGAAAGATTCACTCAGGTCATTAGGTGGTTTGGAAGCCTGCGCATCAGTGTGCTCGGCACTGGTGAGAACCTAAAGTGGCTAAACCTCTAGGAAAGGTCTTTCAGTCTGTTTAAGTCGATCATAGATTTCTGAGGCAGAGTCTGTCTATCGCCAGGTAGCCTCCGGTATTACTGGTTCCTTGTGAACGGTATACAGTCTGGTAAAAGCGACAGCGATTGACCTCTGTAAAGAAATTATCCCTATGTAATATCTGCATCCATAAGTAATAAAATCTTGTTCAAATTTCCGCAACTTGCTATTTTATCATATCTGGAGGTTTTTGAAGCATCCATTATTGATGTAGAAAAGAAAAATACCCGTTCAAAGACTTGCAGAATGATACCAAAGAAGAATTGTGGCTTTCTTCTGTAGGAGAAATTGCGGTTTCTTCGCGTACCGAGGTACGAATTCTCGTCCAACGTCTTCAACACCCTCCAATGCCAACTCCGGCAACAACGGGCTACAAATTCTATTCAGGACTCAAGCGAATTCGCGATCCACTCAAACAATATCTCACATACAAAATCCACTCAAACAATGACCTTGGCTCTGATACCACTTTTACAGGACCTTTAACACAGATATGATAAAATAGCAAGTTGCGGAAATTTGAACAAGATTTTATTACTTATGGATGCAGATATTACAGAGGGATAATTTCTTTACAGAGGTCGACTGTCGTCACTTTTACCAGATTGTATACCGTTCACAAGGAACCAGTAATACCGGAGGCTACCTGGCGACAGACAGACTCTGCCTCAGAAATCTATGATCGACTTAAACAGACTGAAAGACCTTTCTTAGAGGTTCAGCCACTTTAGGTTCTCACCAGTGCCGAGCACACTAATGCGCAGGCTTCCAAACCACCTAATGACCTGAGTGAATCTTTCGTGGTGCAAGCAAATCAGACTCTAAGGTCCGCAGATGTAGAGCAGGAAATCCACTCGACTCAAAACTCACAAGACTCCTAAACTCTCCAGACCCGAATGAGTCTTACTTCACAGCCAATACTTATTTATAAGGCAGGAAGGGAACAAACACCCGTGAATGGACTGTGTACAAACTGATGACTCAAAAGTAAAACTTCTAGACAGATCTAGACAGATCGTCGAAAGCAAGATTCGGGCATGGGAGGACTGTCCCATGTTATCTCGTCCCTTCTCCTTTTACGGAGAGCCAGAGGCATGTGGGGACCGAATCTTGGTACAAACAGTAATTACACAGAGGATATTCATAAAAGAGAACCCTCGAAATACTGAAAAGACTAAAAATTGAGATTTTGCAGATCTCAAGGTACAATAATACAAAGTGGATATTCCAGGACAAGGGAACCCACGAAAGCTTGTCCAACTCCATCGTCGGTTGGAAAGACAACACTTAATCCATTGTGTAATATTCTATTTGTGGATGTGTATAGTGTTGGTACTGGAATCGTTCAACAAGATAATTATTGAAGTACGACACTCTTATCTCTTTCTCTGATTCCCAAGTCTGCGAACTGTTTCTGTCAGGCGGTTCTAAAAAGTTGATGTTCTGGAAAGGGTTTGATGAAATATCAACTTGGTTATGGAAGTCTTCATAATTTGTACTGGGAGATATCATCCTAGCCTTGTAGTGGTTGGTGACAAACCATCTGATATGGCCACAACGTCGAATTCCTTGCAAAAAAGAGAAATCACTTATGTCAGCAATATTTTCGACAGACTTATACACTATACCATTCATATGAGACCTTGGTTCACTGAAACCAGAAATCTTTAGCATGTGTAGTGTATATGACTTTATGATCAGGGCCGAGAGTCCATATATTTTCCACCATTCTATGAACCAGTCTGGAGTGGGGTCTTCTCTTTCTAAGGCTTCTGCTGTCATTCCTTCGAATAGAAATGAGGACTGTACCGAATAAAATAGGTTGGCTGAACAATTTTGGAGGTTCATTGCTGTGAAGAAAGATTCTTTTTGTCTGTCAGGATCATAATTATCCCGATGAAGATGGTTATCAAACCTCCGGAGTGTGATGTGGCAACTTGTCATTCTGTCATCGTCCTCATCATCTCTTTCAAGAGTATAGTGTATGCTGCCGATATGTTCCAGATATTCCAATGCCTCAATTGATTCTTGATTCATTTCATCTTGCATTGTTTCAGTCCATAAATAAGGAATATCTTCTTGATGTCTGATTTCTTTGATTGGATACCAGTCTACATCATGAATAAGCACTGGTATTTCAAGCTCATAGCTTACCCATCCATTGGGAGTTTCTATTTCAACAGTGCTTTCCCTTCTTCTTAGATAATTGCAATGTAGACTTAGTATTGAATGTCCAGACAGGAATTCCCTACTTAGCATATCTGCAAAACTATTCTTATCTCCTTTAACAAATTCAATGTCAAAATTATACTAACTGAGCTGCATTATCCATCTAACCATAGCAGCATCTTCAAAGTCACATTTATGGATAGCGAATTTTAATGCCTGGCAATCTATTTTAACAGTGAACTTGGTGTAGATGACAAAATCTCTGAACTTTGATATTCCCAAACAAACTGCTCTAAGCTCTTTCTTCAGACTAGACCAATTCAGTTGATTCTTGGCCCATAGTCCAGATGCGTACTGGCAGATTTCAGTCTCATTCTTGCTGTTGGGGTTCTTTTGGCACAAAACTGCTCCCCATCCTTCATGGCTAGCATCTGTCATTATGATTTTTTCCCTTTCTTCTTTGATAGGGGAAAGTGGCTGGATGCTTCTGACCTTTTCTTTTATTGTCTTGATTGCCTAAGTGCAGTCATTATTCCATGGAATTGGATACTTCTGAAGCCTTTTATTCAACATCTTTATTTCTTGTGCACAATGCTTCAGAAACTTAGAGATATAATTCAAACTTCCCAAAAACCTCTGCAACTGAGTTTTATCTTTAATTTCATCAGGGAAATGATCAACAAAATTCAGACTTCTTTGGATTACAGTATAAGAACCATACTGTATATTGTAACCCAGGAAGTCTATTATTGGTCGGAACAACTTCAATTTGGATTCTGATAATACTATACCCATTTCTTTGACCTTGCAGAGAAAGATTTTCAAATGTTTGATATGGTCAGCAATATTATCAGAATGGATCAGTAAATCATCAATGTACTTTTTAAGGAAATCCTCCATTCCTTCAAAATTTTCGTCCATTATCCTCTGAAAGGCTGAAGGGGCATTGATTAGGCCGAATGGCATGATGATCCATTCATAATGTCCTTCTGGCACAAAGAATGTTGTTTTCCATTTATCCTCTTCTCTGATTCCTACTTGCCAAAAACCAGATTTGAGATCAAATTTGGAGAATATTTTTGACTTCGATATCTGGGCAAGTATAGAGGATGGTTTGGGCAAAGGATATGCATCATAATCCAATATTCTATTCAGAGGTTTATAGTTTACAACTAGCCTTGGCTTACCTCTGGCGATCTCAGCATGTTTATTAACATAGAACGCAAAACATGCTACGGGGCTTTTACTTTTCCTGATGAGCCCTTTCTTTAAGAGATCCTTGATTTCTGTTTTACACATTTTCATCTGATCTTCGTTCATTTCCATTGCTTTAGATCTCCTCAGTTTTCTGCTGAAATCGTTCTTAAGAGGAAGTTCTACTTCCTGCTTCTTGATATGCCAAAATGCATTTGGATCGTCTGAACAACATTCTTTGAATTTAGCAGTGAGGTCTGCTATTTCAGAGGCATATTTTCCATTGTCCAAGTGTTCTTTTGCCTTCAAAATTTCCTTCTTTACTTCCATTTTTGCCAAAAGGTTTTCCAATCTTTCAATTCTCTTTATTCTATTGGGTGAATTGGAATTTATGAATGGAAAGAAAATTTCTTTATTCCCTAAACTGAAAAAATAACCATACCTCTGGCTACTTTCATCTAGCTTAGCTCCATGCTTCTTAAAATTTTGGAAAAAGGGAGTTCCGAGAGACATAGCACAATCTATTCCTGGAACTACTGGACAAACCAGATGTACCCCAATATTTTCAGTCAGGAAAACATCTATCTCTGCTTTATGTTTAGTGGCAATTTCACCACTTGTAGTAATGACTCTGGGGCAGGCAGTCGGTCTTCGTAGATGCATACTCACTACTGTATTGCTGATGATATTTAATCTTGAGCCAGTGTCCAACAATACTTTCCAATACTCAAACTGTCCACCAATCTTTACCTTCATTTTGACACAATACATTACATCTTAGTTCATGGTATTGCATCTGAAATCTGTTCTGTCTTTCTCTTCCTCTCCTTCTTCTGGATTATTTTGCTAGTGGGTTTTTGTGATGACTGGTCCTGAATATAAAGTCCAGCTTTCTATTTTTCCTGAAAGTTCAGGGCCTTGTGAAGTCGAGGCAGAAGCCCATTGAGCATTCATCAATCTCACATTCAATTCTTCATGTTTTTCTATGCATAGTCTCCTATTGTCTTTAATTGTTCTTCTCAGTTCTTTTATTGCCTGATGAAATGTGGGCAATGTTTGCGGCAGGTCTTTGCCAAAATCCTCATTCCTAAACTACCGAGTCAAAGCTTCAACTGAGAATAGGGTGGTTGGAGGCACATACCTTTATTAGGAGACTTCTTTGATTCAGCAGGTCCTTGCTTCAAATGTTCTGTTAACAGGGATTTGTACATATTCTTTATCTGAGGCTCAGTAGCATTCATCATTTGTGAAAATATATTCCTGCTGGTCTCATCATAGTCAGACTTCATCATTCTGACTGCATTACATTTATAGACATCAGGGTCACTGCAATCACAATCCCTACATTCTGTGCAATGAGGGTCCCTGCAATATTCATCTTCAGAAGTATCTTCAAAATCAACAAAATTTAAATCATGTTCTGATTCTGAATCAGAAGATATTAGTTCATCACAGCTACTCGGTAAATCAAAGAAATTTATTTTTCCTTTTTTATTTCTATAATGGACTTTCTTCTTTGATTTGTCTTCCTTCTTGTTTGGACAATTTGGAGCTGTGTGGCCTTTCTTGTTACAATTGTAACAAATGATTTCTTTGTTTTTAGAAAACATCTTTGTATGCTTGTAAGGTTTAGCTTTGTGATGTTTTCTTTTTGGTTCTTCTTGGGAAAACTGGGAATTCTTTTTGAAATGCCTTTTCTTTCTGCGTTTATGCCCCTCAAAATTGCCAGCTTTTCCAAGGTGCCATTGCTTGTAGAGCTGCTGATAGCCATGCTGCTTCTTGGGATTAGTAGCTGCTCTAGAAATCTTCATTTGTGAGCATAATTCAACAATGATGGCTTTAACAGCCTGCCTGATTATACCAAATTTGTAATCACCAACCTTCCCTGGTAATTTATTAACAATAGTAGAAGAGACCCACTGGGGAAGTGATGCTACAAAAATTTCCTTCCATTTTGGCTCAAGGATGAGATCTGGAGTTAGGGTGTGTAGCCTGTGGAGGAACTCATTGAAGTATTCTTCAAAATGCTGCATATTATGCAGTTTCATGGCAAGCAAAGTAATTGTTGTAATATCATTGGTTATTTGGGGGAAACAAATGAATTTAACTGTAATTCCATAGAGGAGACTTCCTATCATATTACTGACAGGCATATGGGTGATGGGATCCATGTGTGTAGATCCGTTTTCATTAAGGACAACAATTTGTTCCCAAGATGTCAAAAGATTTGGGTGTTTGAGGGTTTCTGCTTTTAGCCAAGAATCCAAAGTGCCCTCAAATCCTCCAATAATCATCCTTGTGGCATTAATGGGACCTATATCATCTGCAAGATAGGTCCTATAACAAACAAGCATGGAATGCAAACGGACATAATTTCAGCTTCAGTGCAATTATCTATATTCCATGAATATGTAGCATTAGTAGACCAATCCTTATGATATTCAGACTTCATAAGATCTCTGCGATCAGGAGCAGGATTCCATGTGGTATCCCATCGGAATCTGGAAGAGGTAGCATTTACCTGGTCTTCATTATCATCAGGCTGTTCTAGGTCTGAGATGGAGAAATTATTGATACAAGCTTCAAGGTCTTCAATTTTTGGTTCAATATCAATCTTTTGAATACTTGTATCAAAATCTTCCTTTTCTTCTTCATCTTTAGAAGATGAACCAAATACAAAATCAGAGGAATCTTTACTGGTTTCTTCAGGTTCTTTAGACTTTGAAATTACTTGACTAGGACTGAAGAAATTGGGATTGGAAAATAAAGAATAGGGATGAGTAAAAGTAGGGGGTGGAAAGGTTATGGAACTGGGCGTTCTTATGAGGCTTTCCACAGAAGGAGTAATAGAATAAGGGACAAAAGTCTTGGGTTCGGAGAACAAGGTTGCAGACTTGTATGCTTCTACCCAGGGCTTCTTTTTCAGAGATTCTACTCCTTTAGATACTTCCCACACTTGTTTCTTAACAATATCCAGTGATGTGTTGATTTTGTCTATTTCTTTTCCATGAGCAGAGGCAGCCTCATGGATCTTCCTTTCTGTTTGTAAAGACAATCTATCAAGACTCTGAGCAAGAGCCTTATCATTTTCTGCTAGAGTGGTTACACTGCTATTCAAACAAATTGTGTTATAATCTTGCTTTCACAAAATACTTTCAAGCATAATCTTCATTTCAGAATTAGCAGTTTCAATACTCTCAAATTTAGTTCTGACAAATGTTTCAAGACTGGACAGAGCTGGATTAGTCCAGTTGTTAGTAGCAATTGAATCTCTTGCTGCTAATGCAGGATCATCATAATGTGATGGAAGTAACTTGTACAATTTTCCATCTTGTCCTCTTATCACAAAATTTTTCCAAGGGGGAAATTTTGTATCTGTCTCCAAGAGATTACCATCAAGGAGTTCCCACTTGTTATTATTTGGAGTCCCAGTCTGCATCATATTTACATGGAGCTGGGAACAAATATTTCTTAGTAATTTCTCACCTTCTGTTTGAACAGCAATCAGAGACCTAGGAACATTTGGCTTATTCATCATACTCTGAATTTTTGGTTGGAAAATATGAGTTTTCAAAGGTGGAGGAATTACTATCGGATTTTCTTTTAGTTTTTCTTCTACAAATATTTCTAGATCCTTGATTCTCTTTTGCTTGGCTTGGTTTCTGAATTGCTTCATCAAGGATTGTTCTACTATATTCAGAATGAAAATACCATTCATAGAATGATATCCATTGGTTTTCTGCCTTCATCCACTCTTTCCATTTCTCAACATTCTGTCTATTGAAGGCAGGGCGATCATCTCTTGGAAGAAGTCTCACTTCTTCGAGGTACAAATGTTCCTTTTCATGTGTAAACATATCCCAATTGAACATTTTCTTTTTCCATTGATCTTCTGGATCATATGGACTAATACCTTTAGAGATTTTCAAAAAAGCAACTATCTCTGAATCAGAAGGAATTTCTACATGCTTTGGAATTTTGTCAATAGGATTCCTTCTATATTCAGGAATAGGTGAAGAGTCAACATAGCCTAAACCACAAGTAGAAGAACCAGAGACTATATGTACAAGCAGTTCTTCTTGTGGATTAAAAAATATAACTTTTTTGTAACTTTCTTCAGAGGAGTCAGACGAAGGAGTAAATATGATCATGTTGATTCTATGACGATCTGATGACTCACCATGTGGTGTTGGTGGTTCTGAAGAAAATTGGCAGAATGTTTTAGAGAAGTGTGGATGGTCACAGACTGAACTGAAAGGCTGAGAAGGGCCTGGCTGTGAAAATAATCTTTTGATAGAATCATACACTGCTTGGTCAATTACAAACTGCGGAGGAGCTTGGGCTTGGGCAGGATGTAACTGGTTGATTGTCGTAGGGACTGAGGCTACTGTGGAGGAGGATCCACCACGCTGAACTGTGCTTACTCTGGGGAATCTGGTGATAAATTTACCATCTGTTTCAGTAATGATAGACTGGGCAGCAGCGATAGATCTTTTTGTAGATTCACCCCAGTTAGTAACCCAATCATCTGGGGGACACAGATCTTTTCTAGACACATAATAATGGATGCTTCAAAAACCTCAGTCAAAACAGAGTTAAGCCTTAATGTCATGATGACTATTCCTCTGTGAACAAGTTTATCACCCAATCAAGGTTAGATATCCCAATGCTTAGATCTTAGTTCAACTTCTGAGCCCATTACCCATCAATAGATTCATTAGAATATGACCTACCATCTGGATCCCAAGCCAAATGTTGAATCAATTTTTTGTGAGTAGGTCCTCCTAGATCATAATGCCACCATAACCCAACTTCATAGCCCATGTACCATGGCTCTAACTATATTATGTCCCCAACTAAGAATGTCCTCCTATGAACCATCTCATCAACCAAGTACCAGCTCATAATATCTTGTCTTTACATATGAGAAACAACGCCACCATGTTGATGTTGTGCTGCTCTGATTGTAATTAGGATTCTCCTAAGTTATTAAATCATTGCTTAGTCTTGGCACACCTATAAAACCCATCTAAAGGGCTCACATAAGATCCATTTGGAGAAATTCCCCCCTCTCCCCCAATGTACATAGGTGTGTTGATAGAGTTTCAAGCTATATCGATGTATCCCTGAATAGGGATACTTTTCAACTCCCAAGCATATCCCTCTTGCTCTCTCATGAGGGACTTGATCCATTCATCAACACTAGAAAACTTAGCCATTGGATTGGAACATAGCCCTATGAGTTCCTCAATTTTCATGTTCTCCTATAAGATCGTGACTTGCACTATCTCTATTTTATGCTTCAACATCATAAGATTCATCTTGAAATTTTTAATCTTGCCCCAAAATTCCTCTACTAGAAATTTTGGTGCCCTACTAAATGTCTCTACATTTTTCTGCACCGGAGGCCCAACTATCATAGCTCCAGCTTGAGCCCTTGACCAACTCTCTGGAAATGGCTCTTGCTTATGTTCATGCTCATTATTCTAATTGACTACTACTAGCTCCTCACTCAAGTCTCCCTTAATGTCTTCTCCCTAGCCTTCTCCACCTGTGAGAACTATGTGTTGTATGTACTCTCTAGTTGTCGAAGATGGATGCATTGGTACTACACTTAAATGCTCATGGACGTCCTCCTAGAATTCTATGGACTCTGTTGTACACGCGTCTACCTCATCAATACTATTACAAATATTTTCCTCCTTCCCTTCTCTATGTTTTTTCATACTTGTTGATTATTATTGGCCTATCCTGCAAGTATTTTTGAATAATGTCATGTTGATGCTCACCATCTAGACTTGATTGCTTGGATTCTTCATGGGTTCTCTCCTGAACATCAATGGACCCAACTAGAGACGAAACCCCAAGATGAGAAGGAATCTCCTCATGTTCTGCCCCTGTTGCCTCCTTCCTATCCCCTGGGCATGAAGGTTAGGTGCCCAATGTTCCTTGTAGATAAAGCATAATTCTTTCCTTCTCAACTCATTCTTGCTATAAGTTTTACTTCCTTTGTTCTTGCTTCCTCTATCAATCCTTGTTAGCTCCTTCTTGGTCAACTCCCTTCTTAGTAGTTTTATGTTCTTCCTCACAAACCTCTCAACTAATTCATATGAAGTTGGTGATACAACTAATTTATTTCTCCAAATGGTCAATAATTTGGACCATAGTGTTTTGTAGATGTTGGCATCCTCACCTAAGAACAAGGACACGATATTTTGTATGCTTATTTTGACACTGTCTAGATGAGCTGTTGTAATGTCGGTGTCGTCACATTCTACATGTAGCATGAATGTGCCAAAGCTAAACTCTCCCATGAGTTTTAAAATTTTGTGCCTCTTCTCAAAGGTAGGAAGCATGATGTTATCCAACCCTTGAAGGGTTTCTAGTACCAACCACAATATCTCCCTCATGATATCATTATTGTAAGGTAATAGTGGCGATGTTAAAGATATAATCCTATTGAGACAAGAGGCAGTTATGAGATTGACCTCTTTGCAACGATGCTCCCATAATTTGGATTGTATCATAGAAAACATGGAAAGCTTGAGAGCCCAATTGAGTTCCTTCCATTCTGGTTGCCCCACCTTAGACATGAGTCTAATTCCTCCAATTTTTGAAGGAATATGACTAAATTTATTCATTGCAACTCAGATCCAAGTATGAAGAGCTTAGTCCCTCTTCTGTGTCTTTTCTTCACCTGCCATGGGTGCTTCTACTACATAATAGCATGTACTCTTTTTGAGAAACCTATGTTTCTTTGATCTTGATTTTGGTCTAAGAAGGTATTGTTGCATAAATGATCCATATTCTCTCTAATTCATTAAAAAGTTTATTGGCGTTTACTAGGGACTCTTCTAGACCCATCTTCCCACCTACCCAACCATAGAAATATGAAAAAATATTGTGATATCCCTTACTAATCTTTACCCAACAAATTAAAAGAATAAAATTCCCCAACACGCTCATGATAATTTTGTCTTAATAAATCAATATATTATATAAATAATACACAACTAAAAAAAAAGACTGGCTAAATAAGGTGAACAAAGTATTACCATAGAAGGCTAATACCCTGCCCCTCAAGCATAGCAGCGAGTTATGTTCTCAACTCCAACATAGCATTGTAGCAGCTTGAGGATGAAAAAGATGTTATCACCACAAGCTCTTTCAGCTACGTCAAATAATTGAGTTGGGGTTTTAGATATTTCCAAAAATCTAAATCTACAATCACCACTAGTTCTTTCAGTTACTTATACACAGTGCTCTGGTTCGTCGTCTTTGACCAGCTCTTTATATAAAGTTTTCTGGTTCGTTGTCTTTCACAAGTTCATGATTGAACGTCTGTGGAGGTCATTTTAATGATGAAAACTCATTGATTTAAATATAATATGCCGTCCACAGAGGACTCCGCAATCAAAAAGGCACTTCGCAATGCGCGTCGAGGAAAAAGCAAAGTCTACAGTCGTGTGGACTTTGATTTTCTGATTTAAAATGGAGCACCGACTGTTTCTTTTTTCGCAGATTCCATAGATTGACAGGTCTGGATTGCTGTTACAGCATTTTACCAAGAATTATGGCAACCTCCTTGGATGCGACAGCCCCGGGTCGAAAACATCAATGAAGAAATATGGTTTCCCTTATATGAAATGGTCATTACCAAAATACACCCATTGAAATGGTCACTATAAGGATAAGATAAGATAAGAGTGAGGTTAAATAATTGAGTTGGGATTTTAGATATTTTCGAAAAATCTATATTTATAATCACCACCAGCTCCTTCAGGTCTTTATACAAAGTTTTATGGTTCGTTGTTTTGACCAGTTCATGATTGAACGTCTAGTGTGGTTCCATTGAGGTCATTTTAATGATGAAAATTTATTCATTGAAATTCTAATAGTCCATCGTCAATTATCCCAATAATATACTAAGTCACGTATACGTACACACACACTTTCATAGAAGGAAAGCCACGTATATGTTGGAAATCTAAGTTTTGGTCTGTGGTATTTGGTCTATGGTATTTAGGTATTGGTCCATGGTATTTGGTCCAAAGTGTTAACCCCAGGTATTGGGTCTAAGGTATTGGTTCTACGTGGTTTTGGACCATTTAATTGAGAGAGGCCTAAACCTATATAAGGAGAAGAAGATCATTAGGCCAAAGTGCAAGTGTGCAAGTGATGAATATCTGATGAAGGGTGAGATCTAGTATGCAAGTTATCGGTATGTGATGCTCTGTTAAGGATGCACCTATGTGGCGAATGAAGGTTGATGAACCTGGATCATGAATACTAAAATTCTTTATCATTATATGGTATGATCATGAATAAATCTGAACACTGATGCATGTCTTATCCTTTATATCTTATGTTATGGGTATATCTGAAGTTGAAAATTGCAGCGAAGGTATAAGTAATTATTTTCAGATCTATACGCGAGTTCCATTTTGTGAAAGAGCGTATACACGCCGGTTCAACACAGCCAAGAAGCGTATACATTATGAGATTTTATATTTGAGGTTGTTGTTGGTTCTAGTGGTTGTTATAGAGTTCTGGGCTCTGCTCTGTGTTCTGGTGACTGTGTTTTGATGACAGGGTTTCAGTGATTCAGTTTTGGTTGGTGCAAAGGAGATTGGTTGATACAAATATATTTGATGTTTGATTGATGTTGTTGATGGATCTAGTCTGAAAATTTATGAAACATGGTCCCTGGAAGAAAAGAGAAGGTCGTATCCTTCTGTAGGCTGGTGCCTACATACTAGTAAACATATTGGCTAGTACAAGAGCTAGGGGGTTGTAGCTCCCTTCCAGTAGTAGCTGGAGAACGAGAGAAGGTTGTAGCATTCTGCAAGTGGGTGCCCGTGTACTGGAATGAGTCTGTGCCAGTACAAAATTGTAAAAAGAAGTTTCTTATTAAAGGGAATATAGAGACGATTGCAGCAGGTGGTTTTCACCCACATTGGGTTTCCATCTTATATCATGGTGTTCATGTGTGATGATCTGTTCTTTTTTACTGCACCTCTTTACTGTTTATATGGATAATAATGTTCTGATGCACTCATTAAAGATCAACTAACTGAATCATATGTATGTTGAATATACGCTAGTTTCATTAAACACAGTTGCGTATACACACAGGTTGCCTTAACTGAAGTAGCGTATATGAATTTGAGAATGGAAACAAAATGTTATTGATTTGCTAATATTGATTCACCCCCACCCCCTCAGTATTATTTCCAACAATTGGTATCAGAGTAGGTCCTTCAGAAGAAGCTTGATGGGTTGAAGGAAGATCCATCAAGATGAGTAATCAAGAAAGAGAGGGAGCCATCAGACCACCAATCTTCAATGGGAGCAATCTTATGTACTGGAAGATAAGAACCACAGCCTATCTACAATCGCTTGGAACAGATATTTGGGGAATCGTGGAAGGAGGATATGCATATCCATCAGCAATTCCTACAGATACGACAGGTAGAAAGAAATATGAAATCAATGCCAAAGATGTTACTATCTTATTGGGAAGTTTGTTAAAATCAGAGTTTGTCAAGGTCATGTAGGTCAAATCAGCCAAAGAAATATGGGACAAAATCATTCTAAGCTATGAAGGAGATGCTCAGGTAAAACGTGCTAAGCTTCAAACTCTCAGAATTCAGTATGAAACTCTTAAGATGCATAGTAATGAAAGCATAGCTAATTACTTCCTATGTATAGATGAGATTTTCAATTGTATGAAGAATCTGGGTGAAGAAATTAAGGAAGTTGTCTTAGTTGAGAAAGTTTTGAGATCCTTGTCTGCTAAATTTGAATCCAAAGTATCTGCCATAGAAGAAAAGGAGGATATGCAAAATATCACTATGACGCAGCTTCACGGAATCTTAATTGCTTTTGAAATGAGAAAAGGAGGACCATCAGATATGAGAGAAGTCGCATTTAAAGTATCAACAAAGGGAAAATAAAAACTCAGTAAATCAGGATACATCTCAGAAGAAGAATATGAGGTAAATTTTGTCAAGAATCTTCAACGGGGATCTGGAAGGTTCAAAGGTAAGCTACCTTTGAAATGTTTTTCTTGTGGTAGAGTTGGTCATTACGCTGCTAGATGCCCTCATAGCAAAGGAAAGATGTCTGAAGAAGGTAATAGAAGTTATTATACTCATGATAATAGTGATGGTTTGTCCAATAGTGATGAAGATAATCAAGAAATTAAACTTCTCATGGCATATGAAAATAAGGACGTAGAAATAGAAGAAGTTACCAGATTAAAAGATCAGCTGGAGACAGTAACCAGAGTAAGGGAGCAACTACAGGATGTAGTAAAATATCAGAGCATAACAATTCAGAGACTTGAATCTAAGATCCTCTCTCTAAAAGAAGATCTTGAAGAATCAAAGAAGTAGAATGAAGAAGCTCTTGAAGAACAAGAACATGAAGTGCTCGAATTAAGGAAAAAAGTGGAAGAAGGAAGAAAGGCTGAAGAAAACATAAAGAAGCAATATCTGGAAAAGGAAGAACAACATCAGGTTGACGTAAATATCTTAAAAGGTAAATTAGAAGAAACGGATAAACTGTTATGATTTCAAACAGTACTAAGATTTTGGATGATATTCTTAGTAGTCAAAGATCCCCTTCTATCAAAACTGGTCTTGGTTTCTATGAAACTATTGAAGGTGAATCTAGCTCACAGGGTGAGGCAAGGAACTCTAATGCAAAACCTGAAATGCTCAACAAGGAAATAAGAGGTCAACCTCAACAACAACCAAGGAAATAAATTCTTCAAAGAAAATATTTTTCTCCTAACTGTGGAAGTGATAGACGGTTATTTCCTCTGATGAATAATGTTGAATGTTATGAATGTCATAATATTGGACATGTTGCAGCCAGATGTAGAAGTAGAATGGTTCAAGAAAGATCATCATGTTCCAGGTACTTTAAGGGATATTGTTTTTCTTGCAATATGTTTGGTCACAAAGCTATTGATTGCAATAAAAGGAATATGAAACATGTAAGATGTTATACATGTAACAAGTTTGGACATAAAGTAAAGGAATGCAGGAGCAAAATCCAGACACCAAAGCAAAAGGATCATACATCATCACAATTCTAGGTATTGAAGAAGACAGAATTAGAGTCAGAAAGATGTGACATAACTCAGTTAGCGGACATAACAGACACAGGGGAAACTGAAAGTGTAGACCTTCAGTATTCCAATTTGCATACACAGATATTATGAAGAGAAGTCGCGTATATACGCGAGTTAGAGGCTGCAGAGTTGCGTATATGGAGCTCTGAAGAAAAAGCAGTAGGATAGACTCAGGAAAATAAGTCTGATATGGTTTAGTCATGGTATGTGTTGGTTGGCACAGGTTCAGGGGGAGCATATGCTTCAAATAATTGTTGGCATTATGGTTAGAAGACTTTGGTGATAATGCTTATGTGGCTAAATGATACATCTTGCTACTTACTGTTGGTTGGTCAAGAGAATGATATTGCAGGTTACAGGTTGCTGATGTTGATAAGAGATGCTTATGGTGCAGATCATATGGTGTATGATAGTTTCTGATGACTATCATGGTCTTGTTTAGGTCGTTGGTCATTGTTATAAAAGTCATGTATATCATTAGATGTAAAGGTCATGAAAAGACCTAATTTGTAACCCCACTTTGCATGGCAAGGATGATGTAATAATGTCTATTTCAGTCATGTATAAACATTTGGTATATCCCCACTTGGTTGGGTGGATGAGTCAAAATGGTGTATCCCCACTTGGTTGGGAGATTGATGTATGTATGAGTCATTGGTGATATGAAGGTCATACTCACTTAGTAGAGTTAGTCATGTTATTCTGTTAAAAAATATTTTTGTAGACTCGGCATGTGCTCAGGGGGAGCATGGATGGATTGATACATCTTAACATATACAAAGGGGGAGCTCAATCAGAGAATTCAGCATGTACTCAGGGGGAGTATGGACATCATAATGTATATCAAGGGAGAGAATATCTTGGTCCGCCCTTTGCCCTTGATGTCAAAGGGGGAGAGTGACTTGGTGTGGTTGTTGCTATCAAGTCCAAAAGGGGAGATTGTTGGCATTATGATACAGGTATGATACAAGTGTTGTCCTTGATGGCAACTCACTCAGATGACAGATCATAGTACAACAAGTAAATAGCAAAGAATTAATGATCAGATAGGCATACGCAGGTTCACTCTGACAAAGAAGCGTATACACGAGGGCTCACCATATACCAATTTGCATATACGTACACATGAACTTTCATAGAAGGAAAGGCGCGTACATGTTGGAAATCCAAGTTTTGGTCCGTGGTATTTTATCCATGGTATTTAGGTATTGGTCCATGGTATCTGGTCCGAAGTGTTGACCCCAGGTATTGGGTCCAAGGTATTGGTTCTACGTGGTTTTGGACCATGGTATTGAAAGAGGCCTAAACCTATATAAGGAGAAGAAGATCATTAGGCCAAAGTGCAAGTGTGCAGGTGATGAATATCTGATGAAGGGTGAGATCTAGTATGCAGGTTATGGGTATGTGATGCTTTGTTAAGGATGCACCTATGTGGCGAATGAAGGTTGATGAACCGAGATCATTAATACTAAAATGCTTTATCATTATATGGTATGATCATGAATAGATCTGAATATTGACGCATGTCTTATCCTTTATATCTTATGTTATGGGTATATTTGAAGTTGAAAATTGTAGCGAAGGTATAAGTAATTATTTTCATATCTGTACACGGGTTCCCTTTGGTGAAAGAGCGTATACACACCGGTTCAACACAGCCAAGTAGTGTATACATTATGAGATTTGATATTTGAGGTTGTTGTTGGTTCTAGTGGTTGTTGCAGAGTTCTGGGTTATGCTCTGCGTTCTGGTGACTGTGTTTTGATGATAGGTTTCAGTGATTTAGTTTGGTTGGTGCAAAGGAGATTGGTTGATGTAGATATATTTGATGTTTGATTGATGTTGTTGATGGATCTAGTTTGAAAATTTATGAAACGTGGTCCCTGGAAGAAAAGAGAAGGTCGCAGCCTTCTTTAGGTTGGTGCCTACATACTAGTAAACATATTGGCTAGTACAAGAGCTAGGGGGTTGTAGCTCCCTTCCAGTAGTAGCTGAAGAATGAGAGAAGGTTGTAGCCTTCTACAGGTGGGTGCCTATGTACTGGAATGAGTCTGTGCCAGTACAAAATTGTAAAAGGAAGTTTCTTATTAAAGGGAATATAGAGACGATTGCAGCAGGTGGTTTTCACCCACATTGGGTTTCCACCTTATATCATCGTGTTCATGTGTGCTTCTTATGTGTGATGATTTGTTCTATCTTACTGCACCTGTTTACTGTTTATATGGTTAATAATGTTTTGATGCACTCATTAAAGATCAAATAATTGAATCATAAGTTTGTTGGATATACGCTAGTTTCATTAAACAAAGTTACATATACACGCGGGTTGCCTTAACTGAAGTAGCGTATATGAATTTGATAATGGAAACAAAATGTTATTGATTTATTAATATTGATTCACCCCTCCCCCTCCCCCCTCTCAGTATTATTTCCAGCAATTAAAAAACCACAAACTAACATAAGAGATAACCAGGGAAACCCTTTCAAAATAAATCCCAACTAGAAGATGATGCCACTCTACTCTCTTTCTGTGAATGAGAAACATATGGAAGTACAAATAAGTGAGGCATGTGGCTCATGAAGTACTATATTCCACAATTCCTCTCTTCTTTCTCTCTCACTATCAACTCTTGGATACTATGTTCATCTATGAATAAAATGCACTCTAATAGAATTGAACCCCTTTTCCTCTTATTGACCCATTTATTATATAGCCTCATAGCCTACTACTAGTTATGTTCGACTCCTTTAACTCTTAACTAGAGTTAAAAAGTGAACTCTTATGGATTTTTTTTCATCATTATAATGTGGCTATCCCATTTTCCATGAATAATGGAGATGGCATGGAATCCTCTTGACTCATGGTGGCCAAAACAAGAAGGTCAACTTCCTCGAGGCATAACTTTTGCATACAGAGACCACTTGAGGTAATTTTTGTGCCATTAGGAAGATCTCTTTGTGAAAAAATAAAAATAAAAAGGTTTTAAACTCAAGAAAAGAAATTTTTTACCCTAAAAATATTTCTATTAGATGCCTCAAACTACTTTCTCAATATTTTAGACACCAAGTTTCCAAACTGGGTACTGCAGGTGAAATAATCTGTTAAGTTCATTTCATTACTTTTTCCACTCTTAAAGCATAGTTATGGATGAGAAATGATATAATTATCTAATAGAAATAAAATAATGACTATTATCACTTCCAATTGAATATTAAATTTCAAAATATTTTATTATATTAAAAACAAATACTAAATTACTTTAAATGTTTAAAAATAAAAAAAAAATTGTATATAGATACTTTAAAATTGATTCCATATTTATTTATCGTTTGTGGTTAGTCCTTTGGGTCCCTATATTAAGGCCCTAATAAAAATTCACTATTAATTTATTTATTATATTAGTAGGTCGGTGAGGACCTTTAATTTCATGCCTAATTATGATTCCAAAGATTGTCTTATATATATATATATATATATATATATATATATATATTGAGACTTATTGTTAGGATCATCGTATTCTATCTTATCTATTAACATAATTGTAAATTGATGTCTTACCCTTTAATTGGATTGTATTCATTTTAAATTACATGGTTCATAATATTTAATTTTAGAGCATGATCCTAGGGTTTTATTGTTTCAATCAAGTCATCTTGGCATTTTCGCTATAACCATTTTTTGAGAAGATTTAGAAAACAAAAGTTTTAGGAGATTGAGGTTAAATAGTGAGGTATACATCATAGAAAATTTGCGTTGGGGTTTGATATAAATTCATACCCATAATCTATGGAATCTAGGGTTTATGTCTAATCCTAAAAATAGTTTCCAATGAGTCATCTATGTGTGATTTGTTTGGTGTTTCTTATGTACTAAGAAATCCTCTTGTAGTCTTATTAGTGGTTTAATGGTGAATTATGAAGTCTATATTTGTTCGTTACTCAAAAATTTCATTCTCCATTTATATTAACAAATGAAAATAACTTCGAATCAATATTCTTTTGATGTACTATATGATGAGAGATCAATGAATATCATTTACCAACCATAAAATTATTCAAGTTGAGTTTCTTATTTTACCAATCAATTTGGTGAATTTCAAGGCATACATTCCAATGGTTTTCTAGTCCATTACCATACACATATTACCATGCAAAACTTGAATTTCTTTCTCATCACGCTATGTTATCCAAGTGCCTTATATAGATTTGATACATGTCACACTTATCTTGGGACAC
The DNA here is from genome assembly GCA_031772625.1 of Pinus tabuliformis. NCBI lineage: Eukaryota > Viridiplantae > Streptophyta > Pinopsida > Pinales > Pinaceae > Pinus > Pinus tabuliformis. The sequence goes on along the minus strand of CM062820.1, from coordinate 1,493,243,998 downwards.
TACCCTCATCCCCTTTGGGGTTGTAGGAGTTGAAGACTAAATGTATGAAAGTTGTTGGGCATGAGTATGCATGACTATGAGAAAACTGAGTGGTAATTCATGCCACCAAATGAAATATTAAATTATTTCTTAATTACTCTTCTCATTGTTTGGTATTTTGTGTTTTTATGCATCCATGGGTGTATTATGGTTCAAAGCATTGGAATTTAGTAGAATTAGTTACTTTCCCATGTCATATAAATCTATTTTTTATTAGTTAAGTAATCGACATGTTTTATGCATTTATGTAATGTAAATCCTTTATATGTTTTATTTAATTATTCATATCTGAAAATATATTTAATTGATGTTGTCCAAAATTAATTTGACTACAATTCTAATTTGGAAGTGACTCCTTAACCTAATGAATGAATGGCAATTCAATCATGTACATAAGTGGAATCACAATGTCAATCTTGAGATTAATTGTATGATAAGGAAAGGTTGCTCATTAGGTTGAATATATTTGTATCCAAACATTTTATACTAGAGCCATTCAAATATAATCACTCCAAAGAGTTAAATATCATCATTAAAATCTTTCTCTTAAATATGAAAAAAGAAAATATTGGCCAATGATTATTTTTTTGTCCATATCCTCCATTTCCCTTTTGTGTACTCGAAGAACTAGAGTTGGAAGTTTGAGGTAGCTTGCATGCAACTAATTTTGCACTTTTTAAGCATCAAGCACTCTTGCAGAGAGGGGTTGGTTTAGGGGCAAAAATTGTGTCTTTGGAAGAATTTCCCATCTTGTATATAAAACCAACAACGAGGCTAAAAGTTTCACGATTAAAAATAGTCCCTAACAAGAAATTAACACAAGGTGGCCTAAAATAGGGATGTAGAAAAGAACACCACCCACAAAAGAAACAAGGAAAAATGGCACCCCACAATTTTGGTTTGAGGAAGAGAGGAAAGAGGGTCCATAGCTATAATGGATGTTAAGGTTTTAAAAGTAGGGTGATGGTTTAAACTTTTACCCAATTCTAGAATATCTTTCACTAGTAACTCATCCCATGGCCATAAAGAGGTGAATATAACCATCCTAACCAAGAAATACCTTGGACTTAGGGAAGGAAAAATAGGAGTAAATGCTACCAATAGATGGGATAGTTAGGGAAGGAAAACTAGGAGTAAATGCTAAATTCTACCTAAGGAGAACAAGTAAACCACGATTGAAAGATAGAAAGGAGAAAAAATTTCTTCCAAAAAACTATCCATAACACTTAACCATTTATAATAATTATTGTAACCAATACTCCGTGCATAAATAACATGATACCAAAATGAAACCCATACTATAAAAGCATGGAAAAAATTAGTAACTAAGAGATCTAAAATTAGCCTCTTCTTATGCGGATCAAACAAAAATTACATGATTTAAAAGAAGGTTGAAACTGCAACCCTTACTAACTATGCACGTTTTCAATATTAGCGTCTGCTATAAAATGTTTGTAATCCTACAATCCTTACTAACTATGCACGTTTTCAATATTAGCATCTGCTATAAAATGTTTGTAATCAATGTCCTGTGATTGAAAGCTCAAACATTACTCCACTTTCATTCATAAAACCTCCATCGAGAATTCCATTCCAACCATCAAATCTTGATTACTTTCTTAATAAGAATCACCCTGCGTTAAAAGGAATGGTTAGTGGTGTTTATCATGATCTCTCTTAGTCGCATGGAAGAGGTCGTCTTTGGCAGGTTGATAGCCGAATTGTGAAAAAAGTATCTTATAATTTGACCCCAAAAAATGAGTTTTTATTGTTTTGATTTTTATATTAAAAATATATATTCCAAAATATTAAAGATGCTCTATTCCTAATTATTAATGTTTATTGTTATATGGAGAATCATATACATAACTACAATATTATTCGAAGAAGTAATACTTTTATTTTATTTTATTTTATTTTCAAAATAAAAATAAAGATGATGTTTAACTATTTTAGATTTATTTTTTGTTTTTAAGTTTTTCTGATAATTTATTGAGCAAAATTTGGGTGAGACCCTTATAATTTAATTTTATTTTTAAAATAAAAATAAAGATGAAGTTTAATAATTTTAGATTTATTTTTTGTTTCGCAGTTTTTGTGATAATTTAATAGGTAAAATTTGAATAAGATCGTTATCTTTTGTTATTTGAATTTATTTTTAAATGTATATAAATAAATTCATATTCATTAAAAACCTATGAATCTATACCTATTGAATAATTCAAATTTGATATTCCAATAATTTCTGATCAGATTTTAGATAAAACCCATAAAATATACAGGGAAGCTAAAAAAATCCAAAATTTGATTTTGATTAGCTAAGAGCTAATTATTCCCCAATGTAATAACACAATTATCAGAAGCTCAAAACATTCAGCCAGAGTGAAATCCTACTCTATGAAATCATTGATAGATTATTCCAAATAATATACTCTTTTTTCTGGGATAAATCAATAAAGACCTGTAATGATAGTCCCCGATAATCTCATCAAATGACCCACACTGCAAGTTGGATAAGAACAATAAATCACCCTACATTCATTCAGGGATAGGGACTATCGATGATAAGCTCCACTAATCTCCTCAAATGGCCCACACTGCAGGTGGGGTAAGAATGATAAATCAACCTCAACCTACTTGGTGAATGGATGGTTGGATGGTGGAATACAATTCCTACCTTGTTGTCTCACTAATCTCCTCCAATGGCCCACACTGCAGATTGCTGGATGGCGGGATAGTGGAATACAATCCCATTCTTTCCCGATTAGCATTCCCTAAGAATTGGCACCATGGTGGCCGCCAAGTTGAAGCTGACATTCCTGGTTATCCTCCCACTGCAACTCTGTGCAACATTGTCTCAACAGAAGGAGCATGAAATTGATGGAGTGTCCATGAGCCTCCACATGAAGATGAGGATGAAGAGCGGGTCTACAAAGAAGGTCACTGTGAAGGAGCCTCTCTACTATCCCAGCGACCCCATCGAGTATTACATCAAATTGTCAGTGGGTACTCCTCCTTGCCCATGAGTTTGCTTGAGACTGTACAAAGTTATCTTCAACCTGCATACATAGGTCTCTTTGTTTTGTGCCACAAATCCCTCTGGTTGTTCTATGTATACCTCTTCCAACTCACCATTTAGGAATGCCATCTTGACATCCATTTGATGGAACTGCCATCCTATATGTGTTGCTAATAAGATCACATCTCATATAGAAGTACACATGGCCATAGGAGCAAAACTATCTTCATCGTCTCTTCCCTCCTTATGAGAGAACTCCTTGGCCATGATCCTTGCCTTGTAATTTTTTATGTTGCCATCTACACCATGCTTAATATTGAATATCCAACGTGATCCAACCACCACCCTGTCTGTCAGTCTAGGTACAACCTCCCAAACATCATTTTGCATGAAGGAGGTATACTCCTCAAGCATCACATTTCGTCACACTTACTATTGCTCAACCTCCTCATAGCTGGAAGGCTCGCTATCAACCAACTCACTAACTAATACCATGTACGCAATGTACCTCTTTGGTTCTCTCTGTTATGTACTGCTCGTCGTAGGAGCTCCTACAAACCACTGAGCATCCCTAAGCCTCCATTGAACCTCATGATTCCTCTTTCCATTTGTAGACGATGGAATATCTACTTCTATATCCTCCTGATGCATCTCCCTGATATTCTGCATTCAATGTTCCATACTCTGTGATGTCTGAGGAACATCTACACTTGAGCTTGTGCCTATATTTGTATGGATTTCAGAATCTGAAGCGTAGGTGTTCTCAAGTTCCATTACCAAAGGCATAGGAATCCCTTGGTCGGTTTCTGCGGGATAGGCAGTAAATCCTGACGGAGATTTCTCGGTTTAGGGCCTAGTGATTCGAGTTTAGATTTCGGTAAATCCTCAGAGAGAAGGGGATGGAAAATTCCACAAGGATAGTGATGGATTCCGAATGGCATTCCAAGTTCTGTTCGGTTTTGATTGGAGCATCGGTTTTGGTGTGGTCACGGTTTCACTAAGGTGGAGGTGGTTTAACCTCTCGATTCCCTTGGTTGTTCTTGTATTGGTTGTTCCATAAGATCCCACATTCATGCTTGGAATATGGTATGGGGGTGACTAGCTGAAAGAGGGATTTGGTTCAGCCATGTCTATGATTGGGTGGTACTTGGAAGTCCCAAACCTAGTTGGATTTCCCTATGATTAATAAAAGCTAAGTTCTCTTACTTTTTCATTGATTTATATGTGGGTTTAATGGTTGTCTTATCTGTGACATTTACATGGTTTTATGCTGGTTATAAGCACGGTTAAATGAATGGTTCATGTCATGGTTATTTCATGTATTTACTTGTAGTTGTTAAATGGATGGATGTAAGACCAAATTAATGATGTAGTAGTTCAATATAGAAGGAGGTGATCCTTTTGGTTATGTTTCATAGGTTTTTCAGTGATTTATGCCCTGTATTGAGACCTGTAGGTTACATTGATCCCAATTATTTGATAGAATGTTAGTCCCAGTTGGGGATGCTTAGGCCTATTCCTGAGGTTTATTTTTATTGATCAACATTGTTATCATGTCTTTAATGAATTCTGAAGGCATTATTATCATGTCTTTAATGAATTCTAAAGGTTATAGCAAGATCTAGGTAGAGTTCGGGATTCTGGGCTAGAAACGTGGCTTAAATCCAAGGGTCGCTACACAAAACTGGAAAATTTGATCGACGTCACTGGCAAGCAGGTCTGTGAGAGCGATTTCAGGTTGCTAGTCACTCCCTTGCCCATAGCATGAGAGTGAATATGGCCTAAGAGATCCAAAACAACAGTGGGACTTAGGGATAGGCTATCTGAGTGGATGACTTGTCTCCTAAGGGTTTTGTTGATGACGTTGGATGAATGTGAATGATGTTCCATTGATTCCACTTCCTTAAGGCCAAATAGGAGGTCGAATTTGATCATAGTAGCTTCTCGTCTCATGTTTACCCCGGTTGTCATGGTTACTTTAGATAGACTTGGGAGGGGGTGTTATAGATTCGTATCAGAGTATGGTTCACCCCTCCGATTGAATGGGTAGTTTGTGTTGCTCATGCACGCATGTCAGTTGCATATGTGTCTCTTACACTTGTGTTCCATGTTCTTGTTGCATTGCATCATGTTGACCATGGTTGTAATGAGGTTATCATGAGGAACTTGATGTGTTTTTGTGGAATGTAACATCATAAGTATATGATTGGTTACTTGATTATATTCATCTTATACACAACTTGATTATATGCAGCTTGATTACATCCTTGTATGTTGGGTTGCACTCTTGATTGTTTGATTACATGTATCAGCCTTGTAGGTTGGTTACAAGAATTGATTGCTTATGCTTGACTACATGTCGTTATCTGTATGTGTATTTGATTAGGCATTTCTTATGCATATTTATGGTTGCATGTGGAAATATGTATGATGGAATAACGGTTGTTGTCATACATAAGGTCATAGCATGCATTGTTGATATGGCCTTTCATTGATGACTGGACCCTACCTAGAATGATGTTTATGTGTTGATGTATTTATTTGATACATGTCTATATGTTATTCTGATTATGTTATATATGTATCACGTTGATTTGATGATGTTGCAGACAAGATATCTGATGGGCCTCTAAATTAGACATAAATTAAGGCCCATCTGACCATCCTTCAACACATTAAACCTCTCTTTCTGCATTAGATATTGTATTTTTTACTTTAATATGTTGATTAGGAAGGTTTATGGATAATTGTATATTTGTGCCTAATATTATTTATTTTTGTGGAATATTGTGAGAATATTGGGCAAATTATGGATATTTGGAGGAGGTGATAATATAAGGACCTGCTCCCTACTATAGGAGGATAAATATTAAATAATAAATCAACAAGATATTCTGGAATCATAGCACAGATTGTGGAGCTCCAATGATTGACAAAATCTAGGAATGTGTTCACTGCCATTTAATGCATACTCCTAGTATTGGGAACCAGATCCACTAATCAAGCGGTTTTGGTGGGGAAAGCTTTATCCTTTCATGGGAAATGATTCCTAATCATTTTTTATAATTACCAAGTTTAATTTCCCTCCAGGGGTCAATTTTTATTAGTTTTCTTGTGGAGAGAACTCATATTTTTGCAACTCCACTTTCATTTTCTACAGGGATGTAATTGTATTGATGGAAATAATGAATATTGGTGACATGCTAAGCTTCTAAATCTTGGTCTACTTCATAGGACTTTGAGTTTCCTTGGGCTCGGCCATCCCAGGAGCCTCAGATCCCTTTTGTATCATTCACCTTTCTTCCTTTCACTTCTTATTCACATGCATCTCTTGTTCTTGTTTTTTTTTCTATTTCTACATTTGGTATTAATGATTTCTTGTTGTAGGATTGGGTTAAATGGTTGAAATAGCTTATTTTGTAGGATCATAAGCATATTTTCATCATTGGAACAACTTTGGGAGGTCATAGTAATCATTGAGATAATTGGATTAGTTTTCTTATTCCCAAATGTAGATTTGTGGAAGTCCCTTATGGAAAATAAGAATAAATTTTTGCTATTTTTTAGAGCATGATAACAAACTTAAATTGAGTTGTTTCCAATTGAATTAGATCAAAAAAAATTCTAGTTAATAAAAAAAATTACCCTATTGCATTTGCACTTCATTAGGTTAGGCATTTGATATATTTACTAGCTCACTAGTTCTCGAATTTCTAGATTTTGGACTAGTAATTTTCTTCTACTTTTTAGCATGGGTTAATAGAGGTATTCTTGAGTGATTCCACTTGGAATGGAGACCTAATACATCCTAGTCAATAAAAAAATATTTCTCATCCATTTTGGATTTGATTTTCTTTGTCATTCGATGAATTGTAGTTTCTTATAGTAAATGTATTGTTTCTTATAGTACTCTTCCAATGTGTATATACTTGCTGAAATTTGCTCAAAAAATATTTTTTTTTGGTCCCTTAAGATTGAATAATGACCCCTAGGCCCTAAATAAATGGTTTAAGAAGAATAAACACCAATTATGACATGCATTTTTACAATGTAGATTAGGCCTATTTATTTGAATTCATGCTCTTAGGATTTCAATTACAATTTGTTGTTCTTACTTAGGATTAATTTCTTTTGCAAAGTAAAATTCTCATTTATGAAATTAGTTTAAGATTTGATTTCATTACATGCACTCCATTACATCATGCTAGCAAAGGAATGACACATTATATGTTTCACATATAGTGTCGATATGATGCAAGAGCATTCAGCTCAAGGAAAATCATAGTATTTTAGTAGACATAGGGGGTCTTGTGTTTTAAGGAAGTTGGTTTCCTAAATGTTGAATTAATGTAATTATTAAGGGTTTTGAGTGGTTTTAATCAGAATAGGATTTAATTGAATATTGTGAGGCATAATTGTAAATGTTCTCGAATGTAGGAGAACATGAGAGATTTAGGATAGTTAAGTGATGAGATGTTTATGAGATTTTAGTCTTTGTAATATTTATATTTGGGTTTACAAATGTTGGGTTTATAATATTAGTCCCTTGGGCTTAATATTATTCCCTTGGGGTTTTAGTATTAATCCCTTGGGTTTATTATTCATTTGGGTTTATAATGTAAATAACTTTGATTTATTATTTCCTTAGGTTTATAATGTCAATCATGGTCAATCATTGTAAATCATAGCCAAACATGGTCAACCATGTTTGAATGTTGCATTGTGACAAGGATTGTCTCACCATCAAAATAAACCATGTTTATTTTAAGGTTTGTAGTATTTATATTTGGGTTTATCAATGTTGGGTTTATAATATTAGTCCCATGGATTTAGTATTATCCCCTTCGGTTCATAATCCCTTGGGGTTTTAGTATTAATCCCTTAGTTTTATAATTCCTTTGGGTTTATAATATCAATCCTTTGGGTTCATTATTCCCTTAGGTTTATAATATAAATCATAGTCAACCATTGTCAATCATAGCCAACCATGGTCAACCATGGCTGAATGTCATATTGTGACAAGGATTGTCTCACCATGAAAATAAATCATGTTTATTTTAGTCTTTGTAATAATTATATTTGGGTTTACGAATGTTGGATTTATAATATTAGTCCCTTGGGTTTAATATTATTCCCTTGGGTTCACAATCCCTTGGGGATTTAGTATTTAATCCCTTGGGTTTATTATTCCCTTAGGTTTATAATATCAATCATGGTCAACCATGGTTGAATGTCGCATTGTGACAAGGATTGTCTCACCATCAAAATAAATCATGTTTATTTTGGTGTTTGTAGTATTTATATTTGGGTTTATCAATGTTGAGTTTATAAAATTAGTCACATGGTTGAATGTCACATTTTCACAAAGATTGTCTCACCATGAAAATAAACCATGTTTATTTTAGTGTTTGTAATATTTATATTTGGGTTTACCATATTAGTCCCATGGTTGAATATCCCATTTTGACAAATATTGTCTCACCATCAAAATAAATCATGTTTATTTTGGTCTTTGTAATATTTACATTTGGGTTTATGAATGTTGGGTCTATAATATTAGTCCCTTGGGTTTAATATTATTCCCTTGGGTTCATAATCCCTTGGGGTTTTAGTATTAATCTCTTGGGTTTATTATTCATTTGGTTTTAATATCAATCCCTTGGGTTTATTATTCCCTTAGGTTTATAATATCAATCATGGTCAACCATGGTCAACCGTGGTTGAATGTCACATTGTGACAAGGATTGTCTCACCATGAAAATAAATCATGTTTATTTTAGACTTTGTAATATTTATATTTGGTTTTACAAATGTTGGGGTTATAATATTAGTCCCTTGGGTTTAATATTATTCCCTTGGGTTCATAATCCCTTGGGTTTTAGTATTAATCTGTTGGGTTTATTATTCATTTTGGTTTATAATATCAATCCCTTGGGTTTATTATTCCCTTTGGTTTATAATATCAATCATGGTAAACCATTTTCAATCATAGCCAAACATGGTCAACCATGGTTGAATGTCGCATTGTAACAAGAATTGTCTCACCATCAAAATAAACCATGTTTATTTTAGTGTTTGTAGTATTTATATTGGGTTTATCAATGTTGGGTTTATAATATTAGTCCCATGGGTTTAATATTATTCCCTTCAGTTTGTAATCCCTTGGGGTTTTAGTATTAATCCCTTAGTTTTATAATTCGTTTGGGTTTATAATATCAATCCCTTGGGTTTATTATTCCCTTAGGTTTATAATATCAATCATGGTCAACCATTGTCAATCATAGCCAAGGATGGTCAACCATGGCTGAATGTCACATTGTGACAAGGATTGTCTCACCATGAAAATCAATCATGTTTATTTTAGTCTTTGTAATATTTATATTTGCATTCACGAATGTTGGGTTTATAATATTAGTCCATTGAGTTTAATATTATTCCCTTGGGTTTAATATTATTCCCTTGGGTTCACAATCCCTTGGGGTTTTAGTATTAATCCCTTGGGTTTATTATTCATTTGGGTTTATAATGTAAATAACTTGGGTTTATTACTCCCTTAAGTTTATAATATCAATCATGGTCAACCTTTGTCAATCATAACTAAGCACGGTCAACCATGTTTGAATGTTGCATTGTGACAAGGATTGTCTCACCATCAAAATAAACCATGTTTATTTTAGTGTTTGTAGTATTTATATTTGGGTTTATAATATTAGTCCCATAGGTTTAATATTATTCCCTTTGGTTCATAATCGCTTGGGGTTTTAGTATTAATCCCTTAGTTTTATAATTCCTTTGGGTTTATAATATCAATCCCTTGAATTTATTATTCCCTTAGGTTTATAATATCAATCATGGTCAACCATTTCAATCATAGCCAACCATGGTCAACCATGGCTGAATGTCACATTGTGACAAGGATTGCCTCACCATGAAAATAAATCATGTTTATTTTAGTCATTGTAATATTTATATTTGGGTTTACGAATGTTGGGTTTATAATATTACTCCCTTGGGTTTAATATTGTTCCCTTGGGTTCACAATCCTTGGGGTTTTAGTATTTAATCACTTGGTTTTATTATTCCCTTAGGTTTATAATATCAATCATGGTCAACCATGGTTGAATGTCGCATTGTGACAAGGATTGTCTCACCATCAAATAAATCATGTACATTTTGGTGTTTGTAGTATTTATATTTGGGTTTACCAATGTTGGGTTTATAATATTAGTCCCATGGTTGAATGTCGCATTTTGACAAAGATTGTCTTACCATGAAAATAAACCATGTTTATTTTAGTGTTTGTAATATTTATATTTGGGTGTACCAGATTAGTCTCATGGTTGAATGTCTCATTTTGACAAATATTGTCTTACCATCAAAATAAATCATGTTTATTTTGGTCTTTGTAATATTTACATTTGGGTTTATGAATGTCGGGTGTATAATATTAGTCCCTTGGGTTTAATATTATTCCCTTGGGTTCATAATCCCTTGGGGTTTTAGTATTAATCCTTTGGGTTTATTATTCAATTGGGTTTTAATATCAATCCCTTGGGTTTATTATTCCCTTAGATTTATAACATCAATCATGGTCCCCCGTGGTTGAATGTCACATTGTGACAAGGATTGTCTCACCATGAAAATAAATCATGTTTATTTTAGACTTTGTCATATTTATATTTGGTTTTAAGAATGTTGGGTTTATAATATTAGTCCCTTAAGTTTAATATTATTCCTTTGGGTTCATAATCTATTGGGTTTTAGTATTAATACCTTGGGTTTATTATTCATTTTGGTTTATAATATCAATCCCTTGGGTTTATTATTTTCTTTGGTTTATAATATGAATCATGGTAAACCATTGTCAATCATAGCCAAACATGGTCAACCATGGTTGAATGTCGCATTGTGACAAGAATTGTCAAACCCTCAAAATAAATCACGATTATTTTAGTGTTTGTAGTATTTATATTTGGGTTTATAATGTTAGTCCCATGGTTGAATGTCACATTTTACCTATTTTGGGTTTATAATGTTAGTCCCATGGTTGGGTTTATATTTGGGTTTACCTATTTTGGGTTTATAATGTTAGTCCCATGGTTTGATTTAAAATGGAGCACCGACTGTTTCCTTTTTTGTAGATTCCATAGATTGACAGGTTTGGATTGCTGTTATAGCATTTTACCAAGAATTATGGCAACCTCCTTGGATACGACAGCCCCAGGTCGAAAACATCAATGAAGAAATATGGTTTCCCTTATATGAAATGGTCATTACCAAGAAAAGATGTTACAAATACACCCATTGGAATGGTTATTATAAGGATAAGATAAGATAAGAGTGGGGTTAAATAATTGAGTTGGGATTTTAGATATTTTCGAAAAATCTATATTTATAATCACCACTAGCTCCTTCAGGTCTTTATACAAAGTTTTTCACCATCTCCTTTAGGTCTTTATACAAAGTTTTGTGGTTCGTTGTTTTGACCAGTTCATGATTGAACATCTAGTGTGGTTCCATTGAGGTCATTTTAATGATGAAAACTCATTCATTGAAATTCTAGTAGTCCATGGTCAATTATCGCAACAGTATTAGTCCACAGACTCCTCCACAATCAACAAGGCACTTTGCAATGCGCGTAGATGAACCAGCAAAGTCTACACTCGCGTAGACTTGAGCAGCGATTGTTTCTTTCATAGATGGACGGTGGCTCTGGATTGTTGTTACAACGATGTACCAAGAATTATGGAAACCCCCTTGGAAGCGACAACCTCGGATTGAAAACATCAATGAAGAATTCCCCTCACGAGTCACGATTGTAGAGACTGTTATGTCAAATCAAGATAAATTCGATACTAATTATTCCAATTTTGTTTCTTATTTATATTTAAGTTTGCCAATGCCTATTTCAATCTCATTCTTCATTGCAGAATTCGCAACATAGTTGCTTTTATTTGAAAATGACTTGTTTAGAGAGGCTCATTTTACAGCCCAGTATGACTTCTTAGCTCATTTTACATTTTACAGCCTACCAGTGTGTCAAGTTTTCAAAAAATTAATAAAATTAATGCAAATGTTGAGTACTTGTACAAATTCAAATATAAAGACGAACCAAAATTATTGGGGTACAACATGGGAAAAGGTTAATCTTGTATGTTTGTGTTGTGCATCTCATCATCAAAACATACAAACGCTCATATATTTGCATAGTTACAAATATTTTAGGGAGAATTTTATCAGTGTTGTTTTTATGGATGTTTGTAAAGAAATCACAAGGATCTTTGACCTCATTGGCTTGATATCATCGACCATTTTTGAAGCAAATTGCTTGGGATCTATTGGCATTCAAAGGTTAATCATTATTTTTCAGAGTGTTGGTTGTGTGAAAATCCAGACAGTGGTTTTGAGGCTTTACGATAAAATATTCCATGAGTTGGTTGCGGATACTTAGAAAGCTCTTGGAGATAAAGATTGGTCTTTGGGAGGACTTTGTCACGAGTTAGGGTAAAGTCCTTCATGTTAAAGTCTAAAGTCCTACATGCCAAATTCCTCCCACGAAACGACCTTTGTCCCCAAGAGCTTTCCGAGTATACCAACCAATTCATCAAATATTTTATAGTAAAGTCTTCAAAAAATTCTCTTGATTTTCACATAATTGACATTTCGAAGCAAACCATTCTAAAAAATTATGATTAACCTTTGAATGCCAATAGATCCCCAGGAATGTTTGATGATATCAAGCCAATTATGTCAAAGATCCCAAAGTAACACTACTAAAAATATCCCTAAAATATTTGTAACCATGCAAACAAATAAGTGTTCGTATGATTTGATGATGAAATTCACAATATAGGCATAAAAGATTACCCGTTTCCATGTTGTACCCCAACAATTTTGGTTTTCCCTTATATGTGAATTTACACAAGGACCCATCGTTCATAGAAGTGGATTCATCTCACCTTCCTACAAGACTTTTGTGCATACATAAATGGCATCGCTCTTTTCATGGGTGTGGTTGGGGAAGTTTTGGAAATTTATTTGATTTTCCCTCTCTTCCCTCAACTCTATCTAAAGGGTTGCATTTTTCATTTGGAAAAACTTCTTGGCGTTAATGGTTTCATGCTTTGTGTGTAGCTTCTGAGATAGTCTCTAATGTTCTTCGATTCTAAAGGACCTGTGTCAAATCGTCCCCCACGAGCAATTTCTCTGCATCATATGCAAACTCACCTATTATCATATTTAGATATTTTTTTGGCACTCATTCTATGTCCATTTCCCTTTCCACTTCAATGATTACAACAATAGATAGATATGAATACATTGTGAAGTGATTGTGTAATAACAAATTACGCAATATTACCAGCTTCAACACACAAAATAGGCTACATTAGAGAAGAATGCCATGGGAAAAACTATGGGTTGTCAAAACCCAAAGTCCAATAGTTTAATTTAACTTTATAATTTTATAGCTACAATTATAATTATTAATTTTTATTTTTATTTTTATAATTTAAATTATTTAGAAATTCAAGCCTCTTTTTATTTTATTTTATGCAAGTTAACTTAGTTAAACTATTTACATAACATAAGGACAAGAGCACCTTCCAACACAATAAGCACCCTACATAAATTAATGGCATACGCATTGATGCATATCTATACCCTCCAACTTAACATCAAACAATGTATATATCTCAATAGTATACATCACTAGTTGGGGATGTGTAATTTTATTTGTGCTCAATTTGGAGTTTACACGTCTTTTAAAAAAATAATTTAAATAAAAAAAATGTCAATTATAATAAAAAAGTAGATGATTATGTTGAGATCAAACAAAGCACAACGGACAATAAAACTAATAACACACGCAACGTGAGATAAGAATGGAGAACATAAGAAATAACAAACACTTTTATTAATCATGGAAGGCCTTGCCTTGGCTTGCATTCTAAGGCTCAGGCAAATACAAATTTTATAGATGAGCATAGCTCTGATAAGAATTAGCTAAATGTGAAATTCATGTGGGTGTTGTAGTAGATTCCGTTGCAGACGGCATTGGTCATGGACGACGACACCTTTCGACGTGGGTGGCGGTTAGTGACAGCTGAAAATGGCAGTGTGTCAATGTCGACGTTGGAGCAGTACGCGTCGATTTGTCTTCATGTTTAACATTCTCCCACTTGAAACCAAATAAGAATCATGAATCAAGTCACATTGAGTCCTACCATGCCTCTACATAACTCATGTTTATTTCTTGATAGAATCTTAGTGAGCATATCAGTAGGGTTCCTATCTGTATGGATTTTTTCCAAGGATAATTGTCCTTCCTCCAACACATGTCAAATCCAATGGTACCTTAAGTCAATGTACTTGGTTTTTGAGTAAAATGTTGGGTTTTTCACCAAGTGAATGGCACTCTGACTATCATAATATAACTCATACTAGTCCTGCTTTATCCCTATCTCTCCTAGGAAATCATTGCATCCCCAACATCTCTTACAAACCTCTATTACAGCGATGTACTATGTGTATGTTGTAGAGAGAGCTACTATTCTTTGGAGCCTTGACACCTAGGATATTGTTGCTCCTACAAATGTATACAAATAACCTGTAGTGGACCTTCTCGTGTCAATATCTCCAGCCATATTTGCATTTGTAAATCCTACAAGAACAGTGTCATTATGAATAAAACATAAACAATAATGACTAGTACCCTTGAGATACCTCAAAATCCATTTTACTGCTTGTCAATGTTGTTTGCCTAGATTGGCGAGGAACCTTCTCACTACTCCCACTGAATATGCAATGTGTAGTTGTGTACATACCATGGCATACAACAAACTGCCCACTGTTGAAGCATAAGGAATCCTGTTCATCTCTTCCTTCTCTTTGTCATCACTAAAACATAAATCAGTACTCAGCGTGAAGTGAGTTGCAAGGGGTGTACCAACCGACTTGACATTCTTCATATTAAACATATCAAGCACCTTCTTGATATATTTTTCCTGTGACAACCACAACCTTTTGTTTTTCATATGATGCATGATCTTCTTGCCCAATATCTGTTGTGTTGGACCCATCCTTCATTGCAAATTTGTTGCCCAAATCTTTCTTCAACCTATTGATCATATTCTTATCATGCCCAACAATCAACATGTCATCCACATATAACAATAATATGATATACTTTCCTTGATCATACCCCTTGATATAGGCACAATGATTAGCTTCCAACCTATGAAAACCATGTTCCAAAATGAATGAATCAAATTCCTTGTATCATTGTCGAGGTGCATGTTTCAACCCATAGAGTTCTTCTTCAACCTGCAAACAAGTTCTTCTTTGCCTTTTTCCATGAAGCATTATGGTTGCTCCATATAATTTCTTCCACCAATTCACCATGGAGGAAAGCAGCGTTTACATCCTAACTATTCACATTCTAAGTCTAAAGCATCAACAAGACCAGAATGACTCTAATGGATGAGATTTTAACAATAAGTGAGAAAATCAGTGAAGTCAATACCTTCTTTTTGGGCAAATCCTTTTACCACCAGCATTGCTTTATACCTCTCATTGTTGTCACCTTCATTGTTAATCCTATAAACCCATTTGTTTTGTAAAGTCTTTCTACTTTTCAGGAGATTTACCAACTCCCAAGTTTTATTTTCTAGCAAAGAGTTCATTTCTTCCTCCATTAATTTATTCCATTCTTTATTGTGTTCAACTTTACAAGCCTCTTGAAAACAATTACGCACACCTTCATCAATCAATAAAGTACAATTTGAAAGAAGATACCTTTATGAAGAAGGCTTATAAGGCCTAGAAGATCTGCGAACCAACTGTGGTGGTGGATTATCAAATTGTATCCCCTGTAAAGGTTCCTACAAGATTCTTTCTTCTTGATGTTCATTACTTTCCACTTGTTGTCCTTCCTGCTCTTGAATTTGTTGTCCATTTGATTGCATTGGTGGGATGTCTTTATGCTGCTCTTCTAACCTGTGAATAATTTTCTTGACCTCCAACTCACCTACAATCCTCTTAAACATTTCTATCTCATTAAATATAACATCTCTGCTTCTAATAATTTTATGTTTGACTAGTTCCCATAGACGATAACCAAATTCTTCATTCGGATATCCAAAAAAATGCATTTCATAGATTTATCATCTAGCTTAGTTCTAGTTTCTTTGGGAATATGTATAAATGTTTCACATCCAAAGATTTTCAAGTGATAATTCAACATCTTATCAGTGCAAACTTCTTCAAGGATACCCCCATCCAAGGTTGTAGTTGGAGATCAACTTATAAGGTAGTAAGTTGTCCTTACATCTTTTGCTCAAAAATGCTTCTCTAAACCAAAATTGGACAACATACTTCTTACATTTTCCATAATGGTGTGATTCATCTTTTCTATAACACCATTTTGTTAGGGAGTACCAGGCACCATCTTCTCATGTTTTATGGCAAATATGTTGCAAATATTCTTTAAATGCATTTGAGCAATATTCTCTACCATTATCTGTTCTCAAACACTTGAACAATTTGTTAGTCTCTCTTTCAACAGCAACATGGACTTTTTGAAATATTTCAAACACTTCAATTTTATTTTTCATATGGTAGGGCCCAAAGCTTCCTAGATGCATCATCCATAAACATTACAAAACATGATGTTCTTCCTAATGACTTGATGTTAATAGGCCCAAACACATAGTGTATCAATTCTAACACATTTTTCTTTTTGGCATGGTCACCTTTAAGGAATGACACTCTTCTTTGTCTACCACATATACAATGCTCACAAAGATCAAAAATATTAGATTTCAAACCTAGCAATAAATTTTTACCAACAAGGATTTTTAAGCCCTTCTCGCTCATGTGACCCAAACACTTATGCCACATATCTTCTAAAATTCCTTCTTTTGTGACAACTAACTCTGATTTTCCTATAATTGCATTCAATGTATATAAAGTTCATGTCTTCGGTCCTTTGACCATGACCAATGCTCCTTTGCTAATTTTCGAACCTCCTTTTCCAAAGCTTTTGGAATAGCCTTCATCATCCAACGGTCCCATAGAGATCAAACTCATGCACATTTCTGGTACATGTCTGACATGTTTCAACAATATATCTTGGTCATCCTTCATCTTGATCCGGACATCTCCCACTCCAACAATAATGCAAAAGTGATTATTCCCCAAATGCACTCTACCATAATCACCAAGATTATATGCAATAAAACTATCTTTACATGGGGTTACATGGTGAGATGCCCCAAACTCAAGGATCCAATCAAAGCCACTGCTAGATGTATATAAACATGCATCTTCTATTAAAACAGTAAATAACACATCACCATTTGTGACTACAACAATAGTCTCACCTTCATTTGTGTTGGATGACTTGTGATTTGTACTCGTCGGTCTCTGATCCTTTTGTCCTTTTTTCCAGACAACATTCTTTATTCATGTGCCCAGGTTTGCCACAATCAAAGCAGATGATCCTGTAGTCTCAAATTCATTTGTGTTGGATGAGTTGTGATTTGCTAATCTTTTTGTCCTTTCTTTCAGACTCAACATTCTTTCTTCAAGTGCCCAAATTTGCAACAACGAAAGCAAATGATCCTGCCCCTCCTTGATTTCGATCAGCCTCTCAATCTTGATCGCCCTTGTCGACCACAATCAATTCTCCTAACACAGTCAACTAAAGCTAGAACTTATCCTCCTTAGTTTTCTACAATTGACTTGTGTCACAACTCCTCATTCATTAAATTGCAACTAATATCATCAAACTTCAAGGTTCCTACAAGTGCTAAAATATTCATCGCTGCAATTAAATTTTTTCAATTGTCTAGCATAGATCACATTAACAAAATGGCTATAATTTCATCATCTAATATGATTTTAACAAAAACAAGTTCACTAGTAGTAATAATATTGAATTCACTCAAGTGCTCAGCAATTGAAGCATCCTCCTTTATTTTGAAATTTTAAAACTTCTTCATCAATAACACTTTGTTTGATATCGTGTTATATAAATCATGGAGCTTCTTCCATATTTTTTTTGTTGCTTTTTCTCAAGACACATTGAAATACACATTCTTTGCTAGATATTTGCAGATTGTTGCAATAGTCTTTCTATCTAGCTTATTCCACTTTTCATCTATCATCGTTGTACCCTCAATTAACGAATATTAGTCCTTTAAAATCAGTATATCCTCAATCTATGTCAATCTATGATTTCCATAGGACAACTTTTCCATGTCAATAATGCAACTGTCTCCATTCTCAATAAAATTGACACTCCCAACAATAGAACTCTACTTATAAAATAAAACTTTAATTAAAATTAAACTTCAAAATTAATTTCCTTTTTAAAAATGATTTATATGTTGACTCCTTGCTTTCTTTCCCCTTCAAAATCCAAACTCTTTGAAACTTTCTTATTTTTTCATGATACTTATAAAATATCCACCACCTAATAAAACATATACCACGTTTCACTTATATAAAACGTTGAAGAGCGCTGATCACAAATTCTAAAACAAAGGGATGAAAGTCATAAAGTTCGAATTGTACACCATTGTCTCGTCAATTATTTCACAACTATACTTGTCAAAACCACATTTGATCTGAATTACTGACCATTCTCCTTTGTTACTATTTGAGCAAGTCGGCCATGCCATTTCCCAGAGTTGTAACGGTGGTATCGGAGACAGCTGAGGATCCGCCCATGTACCACTTCTTGACCATGGCAGCTACGTTCTCATTCTCCACCACAATCTTCGATAACTTGTTTTCCTCCTTCCCCTTTGAAAGGAAGCTCAACATGACTTTGAAAGTTCCACGTTGCACAAAAATAAGCCTGACTCTCACACACAGCAGGCACGGTAGGCGCCACACAATTACGCTCCCAGTTCGACCCTCCGCAGGTCCCACAGCGGGCACCAAAAAAACACAACAGCCGGTCCACTGCAAATCCGTCTGGCAGATCTCCCTTCAAAGGGATTCACATCAGGACAACCATGCACAATGCCCTCAAATAACAGTCGTGAAGCGTTGCTGCCATGGATAGATAAGCACACTTCGTAACTTGGTTCTCATATCAGTTATTGATATCAGAACAGCACAGTAGGCAATAAAACTAATCACAGACACAACAGGAGATAAGAATGGAGAACAAAAGAAATAACAGATTTTATATATCACGGAAGGTCTTGCCTTGGCTTGCATTCTAATGCTCAAGACAAATACAAATTTATAGATGAGAACAATGCTGATCAGAATTAGCTACATGTGAAATTCATGTGGGCGGTGTGGTAGATTCAGCGACATGTGAAATTCATGTGGGCGGTGTGGTAGATTCAGCGACATGGTGGATTCATGGAAGGTCTTGCCTTGGCTTGCATTGTAATGCTCAGACAAATACAAATTTATAGATGAGCACAGAGCTGATAAGAATTAGCTACATGTGAAACTCATGTGGGCAGTGAGGTAAATTCATGGTAGATTCAGCTGCAGACAACATCAGTCGTGGACATAGACACCTTTCTGGGTGGCAGCTGACGACGGTGAAGTGTTGTCTTGGACTTGGAAGCATTAGTTTGGCTTCAATTTTAACAAATTTTAACAAATTATACATGTTTGATTATTTTTAATTAAAAGCATTATAAAATATTAATAACTTCATCATTCTCATTGCACGGCCTTCAATTTTAACAAATTATACATATTTGGTTATTTTTAATTAAAAGCATTATAAAACAAATTATACATATTTGGTTATTTTTAATTAAAAGCATTATAAAACATTAATAACTTCATTCTCATTGCACGGCTTCAATTTTAACAAATTATACATATTTGGTTATTTTTAATTAAAAGCATTATAAAACATTAATAACTTCATTCTCATTACACTCATTTGATTCATTGTTAATCTTACAATCTAATATGAAAAAATGTGGAAAAAATATTTTATTTCCACTTTTTGGAATTGTAAATAAAATATTTTCTATATTAAATAATATAATTTTATAGAAATAAAATAATTAAAATTTAAAGTAAAACAAAACTTATATTTCCTTTATAAATATTTCAATAAATTATTTGATGTAGATATTAATTAAAAGCATTATAAAACATTAATAACTTCATTCTCATTACACTCATTTGATTCATTGTTAATCTTACAATCTAATATGAAAAAATGTGGAAAAAATATTTTATTTCCACTTTTTGGAATTGTAAATAAAATATTTTCTATATTAAATAATATAATTTTATAGAAATAAAATAATTAAAATTTAAAGTAAAACAAAACTTATATTTCCTTTATAAATATTTCAATAAATTATTTGATGTAGATATTAATTAATATATTTCAATATGAACTCTAGAGAAAGTTAATGTTGATCTTAGTAATATATTTCAACATTTCAATATTAAACAATTTAAAGAATTAAAAGTTACAAATGCACAAAAAAATCACTATAGATTGGAGTTGTTTTAGTGCGGCTCTTTGAACTTTCAGGTGACAAAATCTGATAGAAAAATTTGAGTGCCAGAATCTGGTAGAAAAATTTGAGGTGAAATCTTGATTTGTGTTATTTAAACTTTTTTTTTAACTGCATATTTGGATTCAGCACATTAAAAAACCTATGACACTTTGATTGTGTGCATTAACCATCAAGCTTTTGATTTCAATAAAAGTCACAAACTCATCTCTGAAAATCTATAGGGAGTTGTATTTAGTGCGACTTTTTGGTAGTTTTCAGGTGGGTTTTTCCAGTCAAATTTCTCTAAAATCCGGCAGCATTCAAGATTGATGGTTAATACACACAATTAAAGTATCAAGGGTTTTTTAGTGTACTGAATCTAAATAGGCAGTTAACAAATGAGTTTAAATAACACAAATCAAGATTTCACCTCGAATTTTTCAACAGAATTCCGGCACCAAAAAGTCCAAAAAATCACACAAACAACTCCTTATATAAATCACTAATTTATCGAGCATTAAAAAAATCTTTTAAAATGTATCTCTGTTTCCAAGTTTTACATTTAAAAAAAATATATATATATATATATATATATAAAATGAAATTTGATCCTCTCACTTTTAATACTTTTAATAAATCCATGTACCCATATAAATTTAATAGTCTATAAAATCCTCAATTTTTCCCCTAAGATCTCTATATCCATCTCCCCTGCATCAAAATGTATATCATGCCCAATATAGTCTATAAAATCCTCAATTTCTCCCCTAAGATCTCTATATCCATCCTCCCCTGCATCAAAATGTATATCATGCCCAACAAAATAGAGGGGCATGCAGCGGACAGTGCAGGGGGCACACATATAGCAAGTGCGGCGATGCTTTCCCATGTAACATGCATAAATCTTATGCATGCCATGATGGTCACATGGGTTTCATTAAAATTGGGCACAGGGTTTCATGGAAGCATAGACTCATTGTAACTGATAGAGTCGAACATCAATCATATTTCATGTGCCAGCTGAGAGCTGGGTTTTACATCCCCACAAATCTATTTCTCCATGAGTAATTATGTTTTTAAAAATAAAAAAATATCAGGAGACAACAATAGCTGACAGGAGCTATTAAGCTTGTTTCCTCCAAACCTGCCCAGTACACCATAAGGGATCAAGACCTTTAAATTAAATCAGGCAAAGTGCAGAGAGTGAAAACAGAGAGTTAGGGTTTGAAACAGTTTTATACCAGAGCAGCTCAATAGATCTGTGATAATATGGATCTATGCGATTTCATCTGGGTATCAATATAATTATTCACCCTGCATATAAGCAGGATTAAGCAAAACCGATCAAAATAAAACAAATTTCAAAAAATATATATGAAAAATAAAGGAGGATTGGATTTTGAAATAGTTTTGATGCTGGAGCGGCTTGCAGCTCAATAGATCTTCAATAATATGGAACTATGTTATTTCATCTGGACACTAAATTCTTCACCCTCATCAGTGTAATTAGGATAAAACAAAACAGATCAAAATAAATCAAAATTCCAAATAAATAAAAAACCAGATCGACATATTTCTCAATAGACCTGAGACAATGTGGATCCACAATATTTCATACAAACACCAATTTAATAATTTAACCTGTTTGAGCAGGATGAAGCAAAACATATCAAAATAAAACAAAATGATAAAAAACCAACAAACTAGTTAAAAAAACAAACAAACAAACAATAAACAAACAAAGCAGATGGACATAGTTTTCAATAGAACTGAGACAATATAGATCCATGCTATTTCATCTAAACACCTATTGAATTCTTCACCTGGCATGTGAGCAGGATCAAGCAGAACAGATCAAAATAAAGTGAAATTCTAAAAAAGGCAAATCGAAACATTTTCTACACCTCCAAGCTCTTAATACTCAATAAATCTGACACAATATGGACCCACGCTAGCCTATCTGGACATTATATTGATTCAGGGTGTTGTCAGGTAGAGAAAATACCCAATTGGACAGAGGCGTTTGCAATAGCTGCTTCTACTCGATGAGGCATAAGATTCCCAATTCTGTGCAACCAAAGGCGAGGTATTATTGTTGTCTGGACCCCGGGGGCTATGAACACCATAAGTGATCTTGAACCACCGAGGTCCCGACGACAATCACACATTCGCTTCATCTTCTGACTCCAGATCAACCAGCGGCATCCAACAATATAGAAGAAGATTAAATCAAAAGATAATATCACCCTCTGAAATCGTAGGTAAAGTGCTCATCCTGGTTAGGGTTTCAGAAGGACAAACTCACTCTCACACCGTTTTGAATTTGAACAATGGGGCACAGAAAATACCCACATGGACAGAAGCCATTCCCCACATAACTCAAGCTTTTCCCTTCTGTGATTCTGGCTTGTCCGGAAATACTAACAATTCATCCAAACCAAAGTGTAGGTGCTCTTCTGGACGGGGTCAAAGCGTCGGTCCTCTTCTAGACGGGGTCACCATGGTTAACTGAGCCCCGGTAAAAATAAACCATTGTAGCCTTCACTATAAAAACGCCTTCCCTTCCACTCCATCCGCCTCGACCGATGCGATCTTCTTGAATATAAATGTGAAATTGCAAACCCTAATTAGGGTTTTGATTGTACATTTCTTCGTAAACCCTAACTAGGGTTTTGATTGTACATTTCTTCGTAAACCCTAATTAGGGTTTGGGGTTGGATACTATGCAGCTCAAAGTGGTAGTATAAGAAAAGATTTAAATATAATATGTCTATTGATTTTGTGGTGATAAATATTCTGAAAAATAGCCCAGAAAAAGAATGGATTGGTGTATTTGGGGTTGGATACTATGTAGCTCAAAGTGGTAGTATAAGAGAAGATTTAAATATAATAAGTCTATTGGATTGATGTATTTGGGGTTGGATACTATGTAGCTCATAGTGGTAGTATAAGAGAAGAATTTGTGGTGATAAATATTTTGAAAAATAGCTAATAAAAAGAATGGATTGATATATTGATGTGAATATTGTTTAAGAGTAGATTATTTTTTTCTAATTAAATTTTAACTTGAATATATCAAGCATCGAAAAAGATCAAATTTCTCAAGATGGAAACCTCTTTTTTGAGTGCAAAACTTGAGGAAAGGTTTGCATCTCGAGAGATTTGATCCCTCCCGGCATTTGATAGATATGGGGTTAAGATGGATCTAGGTTGGTTATATAATACTATATAATATCTATATTTGTATCTATGTGTCTCTTTCTTATTCTTTCTCTCTATCTCACCCCCTAAACATGCACACTCTTTCTCCATATCTCTCTCTCTCTCTCTCTCTCTTTCTCTCTCTCTCCACAATTCTCCTTGTATGTTTTTCTTCTTCCCTCCCTCTCTCTCCCCCTCTAACTCCATCTCTTGCTCCTTCTCTCTCTCGAGTCTTCTATCTCTTCCTTCCTCTCTACGTCATTCTATCACACCTCCCTTTGTCTCTCCCCCACATTACTCTCTCTCTCTTCCCTCTAACTTTGTCACTATCTCCCTCCCTCTCTCCTTCTCTGATCCCAGTAAACTGACATCCTAAAAATATCCCATGTGAACCTATGAGTTATACCCACATAACCTCCAAAGTGAAGCAAGGTTACACCCTTTAATACATTCGGAATTAAAATTAATTAAACCCCTATTCACTTAACCTTAATAAATATCCATCAAATTATTGGAACCCAAAACAATAGAAAACCTGACTATACACCCGATCAACGAAAAACAAAGACATCACTTGTCAACAAACCCGGTCCCACTTCAAATGCATACAGCCGGAACTCAAATGGATTTAACCCGCGTTGATAACATATCGGATCCGACTTTTCCACAAATATGATCGGATTAATTTTTCGCCATTGATCTTACCCTTTCAATCCGACAATTGATGATACACCCGATCAACAAAACTAATCGTTGATCCTCCACCATTTGATCAAGGCACACTTGATCCAACAGTCAGCAGTGATATTGGACGAGCTACTTGCGCAATGTTTAACCGCCCTTACGGAGCCGATAAGGAATATAAATCATTGATCTATAAATGTTCGGGTCCAATTTTGAAATTAAACTTCGATCACTTTATGACCTGATATCTGTTGGATATAAGAGGCCATCAAATCTTTGGTTTGCGGGACTTCAACTAGCACATGGTTTAAAAACGGCTTAACCCCCGCAGTTGACTGTGACCTAAGAGTTGAATATGAGATCGACGGCTAGGAGCGAGTGCAGGACTTTAGCCACGATCAAGAAAATCCGTACTCTTCTACCCCCACAGTTGTTGATCACCGTCGGATCTATCAGCCTACGGACGGTCCTAACTTAATTTGGGGTTCTTCACGAATTTAACAGGTTCCGCCAAGACTTAGCACTTCTGCCAAGTTAGTCAGTCTCTAAACTATATATTTCGGTTTCTTACAACGTATCCAGGCTCTTAATTGTTCACTGTAATTACAGAGGTTTCAGCCTACGATCTATGAAACCAATCACATAACAAAAGATCACGCAAAAACAAGCTTTGTACACAAACTCCTTTTGTTCATAATAGTTTTTACATAATGTACAGAACATCTTGTGCTCTAATCTGTTCTCTCTTCACTATCTAACCTCTGTGTAACACACTCTACCTATTCTAACACACTCAATACTGAATTACACAAAGAAATACACAATCCACACTGTATTCGTATTGATAACTATTTACAGAAGAAACAGACGCACTCGACTGTTTCAGTTCTTCCCTCGCTCATCCATCCTATCTTTCCATCTGAATCTAACCCCTCACTCATTCCAAAAGATTACAATTTATACAAAATGCGGATTCATGAACCCATTTAGTTCACATCCAGAAATCTCTCATTCTTCCCTAAAGAATCTCTTCACTCCACTCTTTTCTCAAACAAATGCTAATTTAAGCTTTCACATCCCTCATATCCTATTCAAACCAGATAATCTAACTGTTAGGCCTGATCTCCACACAGGGAGGATCAATCAGCCACTTATACCCTTTTCTTCTTAGATTTTGACAACAAATAAAACACTCTCATACATTTAAATTAATAAAATTAACTAATCTCTTGTCTTCCAACCCTTTGTTAGCCACAAAATGTGATCATACCATCACATTGCTGACTATGTCTAAATGCTCCTACATCAGACTCCCAAAGTTGAAAGTTTTCATGACCTCCTGGTCATGTGTTTCTTCTGTTGATCATCCAGTATCCCAATCTTTACTTTGTAACTGGTCATTACTTCCATCATGCTGTTGATTCATTTCTTCTGCGTCTGTCACTTCTGTTCTTCCAGGATTCCAAATCTTATGTTGTTGTCCACTTTCATTGTTGATACAATTTTTTTTTGTTAATTTCTCTTCCTTGTTGTCTCTCTTCTTAACTGACTGAATCTTCCACACTTTCTCAACTTCCTCTTTACAATTTTTTCTTTCTGAACTCCACTAACATTTGTCTGTTGTACATTCTCCCTTGCCTTAGAAATTATGAAATTTCTGCCCAATTCTTCTTCACCTCCATCATTTACGAATTGTTGCTTGTACTCTACAGCTTTCCTTTCATTATCATTAAAGATAATCTTCCCCTTTATCTTATCAGGTTCATCTAATAACTTTTCCAGTAATTTGAATCTTCCCTCATCTCCAATAAGCATATCATTTGCATATGACTCCTCTTTCCTATATAAAACCGAATTTCTGCCATAATTATCAGATTTAAAGTTACTATGGATTTCTGTCTCCACAGATAACTCTGCCATCAAGTCCTTATATTGATCCTCTGCAAAATTTATAAAACTGTCAATAAACTTCATTTGAGCACTTTCCTGTTCATTACAAAATATTCCATGTTTTGACACAAAAATGTCATTCAACAATTCAAGAATTAAATTATCCTGAGATATATCATTGCGAAGTATCCTTTCATCTTTTGTACAACTAATTAATGTTGTTTGATCTTCACCTACAACAGAAACAAAATTCTGGTTTTCGAAAGCTTCTTCATGGTTTACAGATTCATAAAAATAATCCACTTTAAAATCATAGAATTCCTGAACTTCTGTATTTGTCAAAATCATCATACACTCCTTCACATTTTCCACACTGTCTGGATTTTTTACTGAAGATACTTCATTCGAGTTATCATCACAAATTTCGAGTTATCATCACAAATTTCCATTCATTTGTCTTTAGTTTCCTTAATCGTGACAATTTCTTTGTCAATACCATCATTCTCAAAAGTATTAAATACATGCTCAAAATATCCTTCTATTTCAACTATTTCCTCAAACAGTTTCACTTCTTCATCAACATGCATAAGCACATTGTCCAATTGTTGTTCATCACCTATCAAACCTGAAAATATACACATCATGTCAGTTTCAAAAATACAAGGCTCTTCATCTGAACTCTCATTGACTAGACCTTCATGCTCCTTTGAACTATTCAGATAGTTCACTAAGTTATTGAGAAATTCTTCCTCAACATCTCTGATTTCCTTTTCATCAAAGAAAACTCCTGGGATTGCAGCTCCTTGACTTTGCTTGACAATTTCATCATAAGTTTGCATAACATCCCCCTGTCCTTCACAATTTTCTCCAGCACTCAGTTTATCCAAATAAGACAACAATGTCTCCTTCTCTTCTATGATAAGACTTTGATCTTTCAAAGATTTCCTTGACTTAACTTCTTCGGTTGAGTTCTCTATTTCAGCTTCGCTTCTCTTCACTTCACAACCCTGCAATGCACTAGCTTCTCTCTCTCTATCTATTTTCCATTGGTTTTCTATCCATGTTAATATTCCTTCTAACATGATCAAATAAGTTTTCACTAAGAGAAAACACAACCATTTACTCATGCCTTTTAATTTTCTCCATCAATCGAAGTCTTGAAAGTCTTCATGCATCTCTTTTTTTGTCTTTCTTGTCTCTACCTCCTTCACCAAGTCAATTTCATTTGCCTGTATACCTACAACTTTACATTCATACAAATAATTAATCCCAAAATTATGAGATTCTCTTGCCTGTGAAGATGCTACCAGCACCTTTCCCTCATGCTGATCTGTGTAGATCATCTCTTCATCACTATCATCATTGTCATCACTGTCTCCTTCCCCAAGGAGAAATCCTTTCTCCAGTTCACAAATGTATTCTACTCCTTCATCCTCAACTTTTCGGAGTATTAATTTCTCAGCAAACAATTCTCTGACAGGTCACTTAACTCTCTCCCCCACATAAAATCCTTGTTTCCATTCTTCTCTGATTAATTTTTGTACCAGCTTCTTCAAATGACTGAGTTCTGCCTTCATCTCAGCCAACTCTATGTCCATTTCTTCTTTACTCATTTCTTCTGAGTCCAACTGATTTGGCACTCTTTTTCCTCTGTCTGTGACTTTCTTCTATACCCTTGCTATGACTGTCAATAGTCAATTCCATTTCTTCCTTTGGTGAACTTCCCTTGTTCACCGGTGAGCTGCAACTAGCCCTTTCTTTCATCTGTAGCAAGTCTCCTTCATGCCTCACCAAACTTTTCTGACTTTAGCCTTTTGGCATCTATTGGTTCTTTCCTCGAACCTTTCGCTGACTAGCAATTCTACCCAGCACTCCTCTTGCTAGAATTGTTATCTTTAAGACAACTCTACCCATAATCACAATTGTGGAGCTGCCTCAACAACTTCTACCCAACCGCAGTTGGAAGTTGTTCTCAGCTTCTCTTGAACGCTCCTTATTCTTGGCTTTGCATCTTCAATTGCTCGCTTCCTTCTTTCATTCAGTAATTTCATTTACTGTCGGGTATTGTCACCTTTACTCATCTGAGAGTTCTTCTTGCTTCATCTTCTTTAACATAGCTCATGTGTTATGATGCTGATACAATTCATTCTACCTTCCAGCGATTTCGCTACTTCCATTGACCTATACAATCTTATCTCAAGATACATCAAAGTACCTTTCAAACCTGCCAATTTTCCTTCAAAGATGTCTTAAAACTAATTCCCATTCCATCAGTTCAATCTTTGCCAAATGACTCATCTGTTCATTATTTCATTTAAACTTCTCCATTCAAAAGACTCCATACAGTCAACAACTATTCTTCATCTTACAATTAAGATTCAATTTGAAATTCACCTATATTTACAAATTCATGACACACTACAAATTCCTTCTGACAATCTGTTGTAAGAAAATCATGTCTTGCTTCTGCAAATTCCCAAAATTCATTCTTTGTAGTGGTTCTTCTTTCAGATCTATCAAACCTAATCCTTGTTCTTTCAACCATCAATATCATTGTCTTCAACAATACTTTAAGCAATCCTTAATCATTAAAATTCTTCAATTCATTTAAATGATTTTAGTCATAGCAATCCACTCTTCTATTTGACTTTAAATTCAAAACCTTTTACTTCAATTTAAATTTTAAATCAAACCAATCATTCTATCAGCTTACATGGAAATTTCATTTGTCTGAAAGGAAATTTTCACTTCCTTGTTGTTCTTCAGACATTCAAAACAAATCTTTGTAAAATCACAAAATAAATCTTCTTACCAGATCTACAATATCTTGTAGTAATTCTTACTTTGCTTCTTTGTCACAGCTACTTGCTGAGAATAAAATTCAGCCCTTCACCCAAACTCCACAGAGCATTGGTCTAGCTCTAATACTAAAAATGATGCTAGTAAATTGACATCCTAAAAAAATCCCATGTGGACCTATGAGTTATGCCCACATAACCTCCAAAGTGAAGCAAGGTTACACCCTTTCATACATTCGGAATTAAAATTAATTGAACCCCTGTTCACTTAAACTTAATAAACCTCCATCAAATTATAGGAACCCAAAACAATAGAAAACCTGATTATACACCCGGTCAACGAAAAACAAAGACATCACCTGTCAACGAGCCCGGTCCCACTTAAAACACATACAGCCGAAACTCAAATGGATTTAACCCGCGTTGATAACATATCAGATCTGACTTTTCCACAAATATGATCGGATTAATTCTCCATCGTTGATCTTACCCTTTCAATCCGACGGTTGATGATACACCCGATCAACGAAACTAATCGTTGATCCTCCACCGTTTGATCAAGGCACACTTGATCCAATGGTCAGCAGCAATATCGGACGAGCTACTTGCGCAATGTTTAACCGCCCTTACGAAGCCGATAAGGAATATAAATCATTGATCTATAAATGTTTGGGTCCGATTTTTGAAATTAAACTTCGATCACTTTATGACTCGATATCCATTGGATATAAGAGGCCATCAAATCTTTGGTTTGCAGGACTTCAACTAGCACATGGTTAAAAATGGCTTAACTCCCGTAGTTGAATGTGACCTAAGAGTTGAATATGAGATCGACAGCTAGGAGCGAGTGCAGGACTTCAGCCATGATCAACAAAATCCGTACTCTTCTACCCCCGCAGTTGCTGATCACCATTGGATCTGTGAGCGAACGGACGGTCCTGACTTAATTTGGGGTTTTCACAAATTTAACAGGTTCCACCAATACTTAGTGCTTTTGCCAAGTTAGTCAGTCTCTAAACTATATATTCTGTTTTCTTAGAACATATCTAGGCTCTTAACTGTTCACTATAATTACAGAGGTTTTAGCCTACGATCTATGCAACCAATCACATAACAAAAGATCACGCAAAAACAAGCTTTGTACACAAACTCCTTTTGTTCATAACAGTCTTTACATAATGTACAGACATTTTGTGCTCTGATCTGTTCTCTCTTCACTATCTAACCTTTGTGTAACACACTCTACCTATTCTAACACACTCAATACTGAATTACACAAAGAAATACACAATCCACACTGTATTCATATTGATAACTATTTATAGAATAAACAAACACACTCGCCTGTTTCAGTTCTTCCCTCGCTCATCCATCCTATCTTTCCATCTGAATCTAACCCCTCACTCATTCCAAAAGATTACAATTACACAAAATGTGGATTCATGAACCCATTTAGTTCGGATCCAGAAATCTCTCATTCTTCCCTAAAGAATATCTTCACTCCACTCTTTTCTCAAACAAATGCTAATTTAAGCTTTCACATCCCTCATATCCTATTCAAACCAGATAATCTAACTGTTAGGCCTGATCTCCACGCAGGGAGGATCAACCAATCACTTATACCCTTTTCTAGTCAAATTTTGATAACAAATAAAACACTCTCATACATTTAAATTAATAAAATTAACTAATTTCTTGTCTTCCAACCCTTTGTTAGCCACAACATGTGATCATACCATCACATTGCTAACTAGGTCTAAATGCTCCTGCATCATTCTCTCTCCCCTTCATCACTGTGTCTCCCTCTCTCTCTCTTCCCCTTCTCTCCCTATCTCTCTCCTCTCCTCTTCTCTCTCTTCCCTCATCTCCTCTCTCCCTCACTCTCTCCCCATCTCTCCCTTGTCACTCTTGTTGAAAATAGCAACAAGAAATGCTAAAAATAGAAATGATAAATGTTGAGCCCTAAAACTACCTCTCTTCTACATACTTTCCTAGACCTTTTCCCCCTCACTAGTGCCTCATAAGCTATCAAAGATCATTGCATATTGATTATAAGAGTGCAATTAAGTGGTTTTATAACTATATTTTTGTGTTTGCTATTTGACTTAGATTTTTTTCATCAGTTGCGGAATGCAGCCACTTTCCGCAGCTAATTCGTGATTTCGCAGCTGTTTTTATTGATCTATATGTTACAAGTGTCGGCAAGTAAAACGACACACATGGGCAATTTAGGAATGATCTAGACATGGACCAGGTCCTATCTTTTCAGCCAAATTCGTAAAGGAAAGCCTTGGTCAAACGACGGTCAAATAAGGAGTCCTACAACAAACAGGTCTCTGTTTTCAGCACGTGAAAGGTCCGAGACCGTTCCTAGATCCGTGGATCCCTTTTGACAGCTGTAGACCGTCTCCACGACGCAAATCCAACATCCACCTTTTGTAGATTGAATGATCATGGCAACCAAGACGCTAAGCTCACGGGTTCTATCTTTTACGTGTCCTCTGCTGAAGGTTTCTCACAGAAAAATAGTTATGTAATTTCCTCTATAAATAATGCGTTTGCAAACGCATGTAGCTAGTCTTGATATAGTCTTGTTGTTAGTTTATATACTGTTGTCGTAGCATTAGTCCTGTTGTTGTAACAAGAGGATACTTCCTCTGTTTTGCAATATAAAGACTCTGTTTCTTATGACTGTGTGAGCGTAATTTTGGATTGACAGCGTATTAACCAAGGCCGTGCAGAGGGCCCCTGCTGGCTGAGGTTTTGTTTCTTTATTTCTGTAAAGTCTTCATGTATCGTTTTCTTATTTCCATTGTAAATATTTCATAGCTTGTTCACCTGTATATATTTCATAATTCATTTATGGTGTTAATGTTTCATTCCTGTACATGATTTTCCAGCATTATATATTTTTGCTAACACTGATCAGTGTGTTTCAAAATAGGTTATGCTCGAGCGTTTTCATATAATTTTTTTGCATCAGATAGGGACATGAGATTGGTTTCTCTGCTGGCTTTGTTTTTTTAGCTTTTCAATTTCAGTTATGCTTTGATTTTAGTCTTATTTATTTGTTGTTGTTAGCTAGCTTAGATATCAAATTCTTCATGTCATTTGACGTTATCTCCAGAGCCATGGCTTAACCCCGAAAAGCTACTTGGCGAGCTATCAGATTATAAGTGAAGTCAATTGATCTTACTTTCATTAGTTTGCAATTTTTGGTTTGTTTGAGGGCAATAGTTTAACTTTTATTTATGTATTTAGATGAGCAGCAGAGAGTGATTTCATGATCAATGTTTCATCATTTGTTTGATTTGAATAGCTACACATTTATATTCCTGTTCAAGCACTAATTTTATCACTAGTATGTTTTGAGATCCTTTTAAGTGTTAAGCTTTGGAAGTTATCATAAGGGACATAAAACCTTGTCTTAAATCTATATCCATACTTGCCTTATAAAGAATTCTTAAAACTTAGGAATAGGATTTCCATTTGCATTAGGAAACAAACAAAGACAAAACCCCAAAACAAAATAAAATTGAAAACAATAAAAAAAAAGTAAGAAAGAGGTTGTCTTGCACATATAGTGCGCCACACTTCATCAATTTACAACTCCCGGATTGATAATTAATGTAGCAATTTAGGACATACTAAATTGACTAAACATTTTTGGCACCGTTGCCAGGGAAGTGTAACTAAGTAGCCGATCTCTTACATAAAAATAAAAAAAAAAAAAAAAAAAAAAAAAAAAAAAAAAAAAAAAAGAGGGAAAATTGATAACTTCTTGAAGTATGCTCTCCTCTTGCACCTAGTGTGATCTGGAGGATCAGAAAAGAAAGTCATTAGTTCAATAATTTCTTGAGTATGCTCTCTTCTTGCACCTAGTGTGATCTGGAAGATCAGAAAGAGAATTATTAGCCTGACTAAAAAAAAAAAAAAATGACATGCATAGAACAAGAGATTCTAGGGGAAGGTTCATAGCTAGGGCCAAAAGTTCAACTTTCACAACTCCAGCTACTTCAAGGCATAGAAAAGATACACCTCCATCCCAGACTCATGCTCCCAGCCTTAGGATTCCTGGAATTCAAGGGGCAGTAGCTGAATTAGAACATTCTCCCACACTATCTATTAAATCTGATCTAGGAGAAGAACCTTTCTTCACTTCTACAGGGGAACTTATTGTAATCAAAGAAGTAGAATCACCTGAAGAAGAAAGAAAGGGAGAAATTCTCTCTTGTCAGCCATTAATAGAAGAACCAGAAGACACCGAGGAAACTATCATGACAGAAGAAGTAGTAGATGGATTTGGAGGAGGGGGTAGAGGTAGAGGAAATAATGGAGGTAACAATGGAGGAGGTAGAGGTAATATTGGGGGAAATAGGGAAGGAGATGACTCATTTGGATTCCCTATAGCTAATGAGGAAACCCACACAACCATGAAAAATATGTCACCATCTGTCCTCCTAAAATTTTATGGGTTGCGAAGTGAGGATCCTAAAACATTTCTATTTGAGTTTGAAGTCTTTTGCCGAACCTATGACTATATGGAAGACTCTCAAAAACTCAAACTGTTTCCTTCAACATTGAAAGGAGCCGCTTTGAAATGGTTCATGAGATTAGTCACTCAATTTATTAGGACTTGGAATGATATGAAACAAACATTTTTGGATAGATACCTGAATTATTGTATGCCCGCCAATCATAAGGATGAGGTATTCAAAATGATGCAAAAAGAAGATGAGAACTTAGAGGATTTACTTGAAAGATTTCAATACAACTTAAAGAGAGTGAAAATGAGTAATTTAGACGATGAAACCTTGAAAGCCCTTCTATTGAAAGCCATTAGAGATGAATGGATAGATATTTTAAACAAGATGGGGAAGGGAGACATTTCTCAACTTCCACTTCATGACATAACAGAACTATGTGTTCATCTCTCAAGGGGAAAATCTAAAACTGGAAAAGGGCCTAGAGATCCTTCTCTTATTATAGCAAACAAATCTGCAACTGGATCAGTAAGTAGGGCAGAGATTGGCAATATGCTTGATGAGTTCAAAACTGATATTCTAGCGAGCCTTAGTGAACAACTAGACACCCTTAAAATTCAAAACAAGCAGAAACCAGAAGCTGATGCCTTGGCCATATTTTGCCCAAAATGTAGAAAGAAACATGCTCTAAGGGAATGTCCCTTGGATGCAAAATTTGTAGAAACATGTATCATTTTCTCAGAAAGTCATGAGACCAAGGATTATCCTTCAATTCCTGGGCTCAAAGCTGTCTTTCAGGAAGATCCAAATTCAGTAGAATCCCTTTGTTTTGTTTCAAGAAGACCTTGACAAGGGCAATAAAATCAAGGATTTAACAATCCTATGCATCTTCAGCTCCCGCCAAATTGGAATTCTTGGCAACAACCTTGACCCCAACCTCAAAATCCATACCAATCATGGGCACAAGGGATGCAAAATCCTTATGGGAGATTTGCTCAATTTTATCAATATCCTCCATCTTTTCAAAATCAACAACAAAATCCACAACTTCCAAATTAGAACCCACAACTTTCACTGCCATTTCCACAACAACAACCCTCTCAAAAAAATCCAAATTCTCAACTCTTGCTTCCATTTCAACAAAAGACAAATCAACTACCAGCCCAGCCATTACCAAATCCCAACAACAAAAATCCTCAGAATGCTTACATGGTATAAGGACAACAATTTCCTACCTATATGATTATTCCTTTTAATGATGTTCAACTCAGATCTAGTAGAGTTTTAGAAAAGCCTTCTATAGATGTTCAAGAGCAAGATGCCTCTGAGGAGGATTCTCTTAGGGTCAATAAAGGTTCTGAGGAAGCATCTCCTCAAAACCCAATCATTCAAAAAGAAAAAGAAAAAGAGTCAACCCCCACAACTCCTATAGTTGAGCAACCTGCATCTTCATCCACGCCTCCTTTCCCTGAAAGATTACAATTTGAAAAAGGGGTGGAAAAACAAATCTTATTGTCTGACTATGATTTTATAGATGAATTAAAGAATGTCTGTATCAAGATTCTCTTACTACAAGCCATTAAAGAGATCCATATTCTAGCAAAAACAATCAAGGAGTTGAGTTTCAAAAGACTAGGTAGGAAACCAAGAGATACAAAAAGAATCCACCTGGTAGGAAAAATTGCAGATATCATGATGGGAAAAATTACCATCCAAAAATATGTGGATCCAGGTAGTCCAATTGTCAAGACACACATAAATGGGATAGAAATTCCAAATACTTTGATTGACATAGGGGTTGCTATAAACATTATGAGTAGATAGACTATGGAACAGCTTAAACTTCCTAATCTTCTTTTTACACCCACCTTACTGCAACTTGCAGATAGATCAATAACCAAACCAGATGGTGTATTAGTAGATATTTTAGTCTCCTTAGATTCTTGGGAGAAACCAATAGACTTCATGATTTTGAATCCCAAGAGTAATCTAGGAGGACACCCACTCATCTTAGGAAGACCTTGGCTAGCCATAGCTGATGCTTTCCTTAGTTGTAGATCTGGTGATATGTACATTTCTGATGGTAGTTCGACAAAGAAATTCAATTTGTATCCTCCAGCAAAAACAATTACAGAAGTAGGAGACAATGAATGGGTCAATGATGAAGATATTATACAACATGTCTTTACTATTTCTGAAATTAGTGAAGATAGTCAAATTTTGAACACATTAGAAAATTTTGAAACATCTTCAGAATATGACCACACACAATTTCAGTTAGATTCTGATATTGAATATTTATCATCAAGACAAATGTCTCTTTACTCTATGGAAGAGTTTGGTAGTTCTACCATTGAAATTTTTCCAGGTAAAACACTGAATATCAACAAAAATTTGGAAAAGTCACAACAGGAAGAGCTAACCAAAATCTTGCAAAAACACTCTGCTGCATTTGCATGGGAGGATATTGTTATGAAAGGTATTGACCCTAAGACTTGCATCCATATCGAGGAAAACAGTAGACCAATCAGACAGCCTCAAAGAAGGATGAATCCAAATCTTAGGGAGATTGTGAAAGAAGAACTCCAAAAACTACTCAATGTAAACTTCATTTACCTAATTTCAGATAGCCGACGAGTTTCTCATTTGGTTATAGTACCCAAAAAGAATGGTAAATGGAGAGTGTGCATTGATTATGGGGAATTGAATAAAGCAACTTTGAAGGATCACTTTCCTTTGCCCTTTATCAATCAAGTATTAGATACATTAGCAGGCAAAAAGTACTTTTCATTTTTGGATGGTTTTAGTGGTTATAATCAAATTCAGGTAGCACCTGGGGATCAGGATAAGACCACATTTACTTGTCCATGGGGAACTTTTGCTTATCGAGTGCTTCCTTTTGGATTATGTAATGCACCCGCAACATTCCAAAGAGTAGTACTAGGAATTTTTTTTGATCTAATTCATGATTCTGTAGAGGTATATATGGATGATTTTATAGTCTATGGTAATTCATTTGAAGAGGCATTAGAAAATTTGGAAAAAGTCCTTATAAGATGTAAATAAACAAACCTTTCATTAAGCCATGAAAAATGCTTTATGATGTTTACTGAAGGTATTGTTTTAGGACATCATATTTCAGGGGATGGGATTAAAGTTGATAGATCAAAAGTTGAAGTCATCTCCAAGTTACCTATTCCAAATTATCAAAAAGATGTTAGAAGTTTTCTGGGATTTACTGGATATTATAGAAGATTTATAGAAAACTTCACCAAAATAGCATCTCCACTCTTTAAACTACTTACAAAAGACTGTGAATTCAAATGGGGTCCTGATTGCCAATCAACATTTGAAACTTTGAAAACAAGAATATCTGAAGCGCCTATCTTGAGAGGACCAAATTGGAAAATTCATTTCCATATTTCTACAGATGCTTCAGATACATCTCTAGGGGCTGTGTTGGGACAAAAAGATTTAGTTCCTTATGCCATTTACTATACCAGTAAAAATTTAACTCCCACCGAGTTGAATTATACTGTGACTGAAAAAGAGTTCTTAGTTGTTGTTCATGCAATCAATAAGTTTAGAAATTATATAACAGGCTATGAAACTTTTATTCATGCTGATCATTTTGCAATTAGATATCTAATGAACAAACCCATTACTAATGGCATAGTTACAAGGTGGCTCCTACTTTTACAGGAATTCAATATTACTGTGTTAGATAGACCAGGGAAACAAAACAAAGTAGCTGATTTCTTGTCTAGGATTTAGAATACTAAAGAAGATTCTACTGTAGAGGACAAGTTTCTTGATGAATATTTATTTGCAGTAACTGCTAAGACTCCTTGGTATGCAGATATAGCTAACTATTTGGTTACAGGGAAACTACCTCCACATTTATTTCCTAGTGAAATAAGAAAGATTATTAAGGAGAGTTCAAAATATTCATGGATTTCTAACGAATTGCTTAAAACAGGGCTAGATCTTGTGATCAGAAGATGTGTTAGGGAAGATGAAATGCCTGATATTCTCAAAGCATCTCATGATGAACCATGCGGCGAACACTTTGCTAACAAAAGGACAACCTATAAAATCCTTTCTTTAGGATATTATTGGTCGTCCCTCTTCAAAGATGCAAAACAATATGTCAAAAGATGTGACAGCTGCCAAAGAGTAGGGAAACCTACCCTCTCAAATGAGATGCCATTACAACCACAGGTACTCATCAAACCCTTTGAAAAATGGGCTTTAGACTTTATTGGACCTATTAATCCACCATCTAAACAGAGAAAGTATATATTGGTATGTACTGATTATGTCACTAAATGGGTAGAAGCCAAAGCATTATTTTCTTCTACTGAGCACTTAGTTGTTAGTTTTCTTTATGAGGATATTTTTACTCGCTTTGGTGTTCCAAGAGAAATTGTGACAGATCAGGGAGGTCAATTCACATCCAAATTGGTGGAGAAGCTGATGGAAGAGTACAAGGTCAAGCACAGAAAATCTACTCCTTACCATCCGCAAGCAAATGGTCAAGTAGAGTCAACAAACAAAGTTATTGAAAGCATCATTACCAAGACTGTTCATCTACATGGAAGAGATTGGACAAAAAGGCTTCCTGAAGCCTTATGGGCCTATAGAACTACATGGAGGAACACAATAGGATATTCTTCCTATGAACTTGTTTATGGGAAAGAATTTCTGCTCCCCATTGAGTTCCAAGTTAGAACCTTCAAGATGGCAGTTCAATTGGGAATGGATCTACTAGAAGCTCAAAAGCATAGAATGGAGCAATTGAATGAACTAGATGAGATCAGACAAGAAGCAACCCTAAGAACTGATCTAGTTCAATATCAAAGAGCTAAGTGGCATGACAAACACATCAAGGAGAAAAAGTTTCAAGAAGGAGATTAGGCATTGCTATTTGATTCCAAGTTCATAGATTTCAAAGTTAAATTTCAGAATCATTGGCTTGGGCCATACGAGATTGACAAAGTCTTTAGTAATGGAGCAGTAAGAATCAAAACCATTGATGAGTATCAAACTCCTCTCATTGTGAATGGTCACAGATTGAAGATCTATCATAAGCCACTCTCAAAGGAGGAATTTGTCAAAATCTTTCAAGATAATTCTGCAATAAGGCTGGTGAAGAAGAATCCTTCTTCTCCACCAGCCTAGTCTTTGTTCTTTTCATTGTTTCTTAAAAAAAACAAAATAAAATAAAATTGTATAAGCTTGAAAACCAATCACTGATTGGCATCCTTATACAAAAAATACAGGGCGAAAATTAGAAACTTCTGACGCCCTATATTTTCCAAAAAAAAATTCCCTCTCATTTCATTCATAGTTGTTCCATTTCATGTCATTTCACTTCACTTCATTTCATTCCATTTCATCATCACATTTCGCCAATAAAAGTCCTTTCATGTCCAATTTTCATATATCATTCATTCAATCATCATTCATTTCCATCCATATCCATTCAGTCATATGTTCACTGTGTCAGTTTCCACAACTGAATACTGATTCCGCAGCTGATTGTTGATTTTGCAGCTAATACTCTGTTACTCAGCACTGACAGTCAGATGTTAGCCAAATAATGATAAAAACCAAATGCAAGTATGGGAAAGGAAAATATTTTGAAGATGTTAGCACCTAAAGCACCAACAAGAAGCAGCCAATCAAAGATCAGTGTACCGAAGTGGTAAGATTCTAAGGTATGAGAAAAATTTATTTCAAATAGCATTTTAAAGCACATAATCTATATAGTTGTGAAACCATCGGCTCCATTATGCGTAATGATTTGCATTGATAGCTTTCATTACTCTTCCATGACCTTTGCATAATTCCACCACGAACTCTGCATCAATTTCTAACGGCCTCATGATACGCCTCCAAATCTAACTTGTACTTAATTTTACGTCTGCATTCCACCTGTTGAATCGGGTAATTATGAAGACATAATCTATTTGACCACGACTCTTCTCTACCGCACAAATCCACAGTCATTTTATGAACGTGCTAACATCCACTCCGCAACCTTTTAATTCAAAGCTCTGCCAGACTCACTCTGTTTCCATACTCTCCCATTGAAGTTGCATTTGTTAGTACTGGCCTGTTTATACAAGCCTCCGCTCCGTGAACTCATTTTCACTGCATGTTCTGTGTTCTTTTGTTTTACAACTACTGGTTGGCTCCACAATCCTTCTCCATCTTCTGCTCACACAACCGTTCCACCTCCGCCAATCCAACATTTACAGTCCATCAGCCACAAAGGTATTTTTAAGGCAGGAGGAAGGAATGGGCCTTCTGGTAAGAACAGAGCTAGATGGGCCTAAATTCATGGATGGTTTTTCACAGTTAAAAAGCATATTAAGGAAGGCACGGTGGCTGAAATTTATCTAGAAATTCAGAGGTCAAAATAAAGAAGTCACAAAGACATTTGCAAGGTCTTTTAACGGCGTGGAAGTTGAGGTTGGAGATCTTAAATTTTCAGTCATAGAGACATCCATTGCAGCAGCAACGGAGCTCCCACAGGAGGGGGAACGGTGGTTCAAAAACAAATACTTTGATGAGAGGGCTTGGAGGATTATTTTGCGTAACCCAGGTATGGATATAACCATTTTCAAACGTGGAATCCCTGTCTCTGCTCTAGAGGAAAAGTGGACTAGTTTATTATTGATAATTCAGAAGTTTATTACATGTGAAGGACGGTTTGGGTCCATGTCCATGTACCACATCAGGTTACTAATGAATTTTCTGGAAAATCAAACCATCAATTTGCCTTATTTCCTGTTGAGTAGCCTGAAAACGATGTCCACAACTGTACCAAAGAATCTGGATGACGTAGAGCCTTACCTTTACCATCACGGCCTTGTTAAAATTCTGATTAAAAAACAATTGAAGGAAAGAAAGGACACTTGGGAACAATTCTTGATTAGAAACTTCTTTTAGGACCCACCTAGGAACAATCAGCTACAACAAAGGGAAAAGGGAAAGAAAAACAGAGTGTAGAGAAAGGAGACACCAGCTCACAGAATCTAAGGAGGAGCTCCAGACTTAAAGGTAAACTAAAGAAAGTACAAACTAAAGGGGCCCACTTCATAGAATTAAAAGGGGAAACACCAGAACAGTCTCCAGCAATCCCTCCTGGCCATAGCCCACAACATTCTCCTTTTTCTCAGCGAGATTTTGGGGTCAGTCCAAGAAAGGCTACACTTGAAATATATCCAACCCAGCAAGAAATGTATGATTTTATTGAATCGTTGGAGAAGACTGCAACAGATCAAGGCACTTCATCTACTCATCCTAATACAGCCCAAGAAGTTTTAATCTAATCACTAAAACAAGAAGTTTTTGAACTGGAAGTCCTGAATAGACACATCAAAAGAGAAAATGAAACATTGAAAGAACAGAGCAGGTTGGATAAAATTATCGATGACAACACCATGTTGCATCTTGGGCTGTGGTAGAAGAAAAATAGGAAATTGAAGAAAAAGAGTAGGAGGTTGAGCAGAGCTCTTATCAACCTCAAATACAGGTGCCTAATGAGGAAGCTTAGGATGACAGTGGTACCAAGGAAGAAGAAAAGAACGCCGGATGTATTAGCAGAGGTCTCAGAACAAATGAACTGAAGGGAGGATGGTCACAGTTTTGGTTGCACGAGGACATGCAACACCCTCACAGTGGGAGTATGTTGAGCCCTAAAACTACCTCTCTTCTACATACTTTCCTAGACCTTTTTCCCCTCACCAGTGCCTCATAAGCTATCAAAGATCATTGCATATTGATTATAAGAGTGCAATTAAGTGGTTTTCTAACTATATTTTTGTGTTTGCTATTTGACTTAGATTTTGTTCATCAACTACGGAATGCAGCCACTTTCCGCAGCTAACTCGTGATTCCGCAGCTGTTTTTATTGATCTATAGGTTACAGGTGTCGGCAAATAAAACGACGCACGTGGGCAGTTCAGGAATGATCTGGACATGGACCAGGTCCTATCTTTTCAGCCAAATTCGTAAAGGAAATCCTTGGTCAAACGACGGTCAAATAAGGAGTCCTACAACAAACAGGTCTTCGTTTTCGGCACGTGAAAGGTCCGAGACCGTTCCTAGATTCGTGGATCCCTTTTGTTAGCTGTAGACCATCTCCACGACCCAAATCCAACATCCACCTTTTGTAGATTGAATGATCATGGCAACCAAGACGCTAAGCTCACGGGTTCTATCTTTTTATGTGTCCTCTACTGAAGGTTTCTCACAAAAAAAACAAAATTGACTTCACTTATAATCCGATAGCTCGCCAAGTAGCTTTTTGGGGTTAAGCCATGGCTCCAGAGATAACGTCAAATAACATGAGGAAATTACATAACTGTTTTTTTCTGTGAGAAACCTTCAGCAGAGGACACGTAAAAAGACAAAACCCATGAGCTTAGCGTCTTGGTTGCCATGATCATTCAATCTACAAAAGGTGGATGTTGGATTTGTGTCGTGGAGATGGTCTACAGCTGTCAAAAGGGATCCATGGATCTAGGAACGGTCTCGGACCTTTCACGTGCTGAAAACAGAGACCTGTTTGCTGTAGGACTCCTTATTTGACCGTCATTTGACCAAGGCTTTCCTTTACGAATTTGGCTGAATAGATAGGACCTGGTCCATGTCCAGATCATTCCTGAACTGCCCACGTGCCTCATTTTACTTGCCAACACCTGTAACCTATAGATCAATAAAAACAGCTGTAGAATCACGAGTCAGCTGTGGAAAGTGGCTGCATTCCGCAGCTGATGAAAAAAATCTAAGTCAAATAGAAAACACAAAAATATAGTTAGAAAACCACTTAAATGCACTCTTATAATCAATATGCAATGATATTTGATAGCTTATGAGGCACTGGTGAGGGGAAAAGGGTCTAGGAAAGTATGTACAAGAGAGATAGTTTTAGGGCTCAACATACCCCCACTGTGAAGGTGTTGCATGTCCTCATGCAACCAAAACTGTGACCATCCTCCCTTCAGTTCATTTGTTCTGAGACCTCTGCTAATACATCCAACCTTCTTTTCTTCTTCCTTGGTACCACTGTCATCCTAGGCTTCCTCATTAGGCACCTGTATTTGAGGTTGATAAGAGCTTTGCTCAACCTCCTGCTCTTTTTCTTCAATTTCCTATTTTTCTTCTGCCACAGCCCAAGATGCAACATGGTGTTGTCGTGGATAATTTTATCCAACCTGCTCTGTTCTTTCAATGTTTCATTTTCTCTTTTGATGTGTCTATTCAGGACTTCCAGTTCAAAAACTTCTTGTTTTAGTGATTGGATTAAAACTCCCTGGGCTGTATTAGGCTGAGTAGATGAAGTGCCTTGATCTGTTGCAGTCCTCTCCAACGATTCAATAAAGTCATACATTTCTTGCTGGGTTGGATCCATTTCAGGTGTAGCCTTTCTTGGACTGACCCCAAAATCTGGTTGAGAAAAAGGAGAATGTTGTGGGCTATGGCCAGGAGGGATTGCTGGAGACTGTTCTGGTGTTTCCCCTTCTAATTCTATGAAGTGGGCCCCTTTAGTTTGTACTTTCTTCAGTTTACGTTTAAGTCTGGAGCTCCTCCTTAGATTCTGTGAGTTGGTGTCTCCTTTCTCTACACTCTGTTTTTCTTTCCCTTTTCCCTTTGCTGTAGTTGATTGTTCCTAGGTGGGTCCTGAAAGAAGTTTCTAATCAAGAACTGTTCCCAAGTGTCATTTCTTTCCTTCAATTGTTTTTCAATCAGAATTTTAACAGGGCCATGATGGTAAAGGTGAGGCTTTATGTCATCCAGATACTTTTGTACAGTTGTGGACATCTTTTTCAGGCTACTCAACAGGAAATAAGGCAAATTGATGGTTTGATTTTCCATAAAATTCATTAGTAACCTGATGTGGTACATGTACATGGACCCAAACCGTCCTTCACATGTAACAAACTTCTAAATTATCAATAATAAACTAGTCCACTTTTCCTCTAGAGCAGAGACAGGGATTTCACGTCTGAAAATGGTTATATCCATACCTAGTTTACGCAAAATAATCCTCCAAGCCCTCTCATCAAAGTCTTTGTTTTTGAACCACTGTTCCCCCTCCTATGGGAGCTCCGTTGCTGTTGCAATGGATGTCTCTGTGACTAAAAATTTAACATCTCCAACCTCAACTTCCACGCCGTTAAAAGACCTTTCAAATGTCTTCGTGACTTCTTTATTTTGACCTCTGAATTTCTGGATAAATTGCAGCCACCGTGCCTTCCTTAATATGCTTTTTAACTGTGGAAAACCCTCCATGAATTTAGGCCCGTCTAGCTCTGTTCTTACCAGAAGGCCCATTCCTTCCTCCTGCCTTAAAAATACCTCTGTGGGTGATGGACTGTAAGTGTTGGATTGACGGAGGTGGAACGGTTGTGTGAACAGAAGACGGAGAAGGATTGTGGAGCAAACCAATAGTTGTAAAACAAAAGAACAGAGAACATGCAGTGAAAATGAGTTCACGGAGTGGAGGCTTGTATAAACAGGCTAGTACTAACAAACGCAACTTCAATGGGAGAGTATGGAAATAGAGTGAGTCTGGCAGAGCTTTGAATTAAAAGGCTGCGGAGTGGATGTTAGCACGTTCATAAAATGAATGCGGATTTGTGTGGCAGAGAAGAGCCGTGGTCAAATAGATTATGTCTTCATAATTACCCGGTTCAATAGGTGGAATGCAGACGTACAATTAAGTATGAGTTAGATTCGGAGGCGGATCATGAGGCCGTTAGAAATTGATGCGGAGTTCGTGGTGGAATTATGCAAAGGTCATGGAGGAGTTATGAAAGCTATCGATGCGAATCATTACGCATAATGGAGTCGGTGGTTTCACAACAATATAGATTATGTGCTTTAAAATGCTATTTGAAATAAATTTTGCTCATACCTTAGAATCTTACCACTTCCATCCACTGATCTTTGAATAGCTGCACATTTATATTCCTGTTCAAGAACTAATTTTATCACTAGTATGTTTTGAGATCCTTTGAAGTGTTAAGCTCTGGAAGTTATCATAAGGGACATAAAACCTTGTCTTAAATCTATATCCATACTTGATTTCT
The DNA here is from genome assembly GCA_031772625.1 of Pinus tabuliformis. Lineage (NCBI taxonomy): Eukaryota > Viridiplantae > Streptophyta > Pinopsida > Pinales > Pinaceae > Pinus > Pinus tabuliformis. Next base: position 1,493,199,283 of record CM062820.1, on the reverse strand, counting down.
AAAGTATTCTTAAAACATAGGAATAGGATTTCCATTTGCATTAGGAAACAAACAAAGACAAAACCCCAAAACAAAATAAAATTGAAAACAATAAAAAAAAGTAAGAAAGAGGTTGTCTTACACATATAGTGCCCCACACTTCATCAGTTTACGACTCCCGGATTGATAATTAATGTAGCAATTTAGGACATACTAAATTGACTAAACACTAAAAATAGCACTGCTATAAATAACAGTTCAGGTACCAGTGTTGGACATAGCAACAAGGAATGAAAAATGGAAGTGCTAAAAATAGCATTGCTAAAAATAGCATTTCGGGATGGATTCTAATTTTAGATAGTCCCTGAACTAAAATTGAGAATTAAAATTTGAATTTCATCTTAGCAGTTGTTTGTAAAATAATTAATTAATTCATCTTGAGTTAATTAGTTTTAAAAAAACAAACATGAAGTCTATGTGGGGCCATGCAACAGTTATCCCATTGATTGAGGAATTTATCCACTTGTATGATAATACAGAGATCAGGGTTTTTAGCTGAGGCTTTCCATAGAGTATTCTTCTATGTTTCATGTGTATGATTTCTTCTTCTCTGTTATATGTGTTCTAATTGATCTAGCTCAAATTGATTAAGCTTCCGCAAAGTTTGATTGTAGAAGTAGATCTAGTATTTTGCTTTAGTATATTGCATTATCAGGTGATCTACAGTGGGAATTTCTACATGGTATCGGAGCAAAGGTGATCAAGGCAAAGAACATATACAAGAAGGGAGAAGTTCAAGGTTTGAGGTTCCTGAATATAGAAATCGAGTTCTTATCACATCTCAATTTCACCAATGGCGTTCAACGGTTTAAGACTCGAGTATCCCCTTGATGGCAGCTCAAATTATATAGCCTAGAAGGATCGCATGGAAGCAATATTAGAGTATAACGGTCTAAAGGAATTCATTGATCAAGAAGTTCCCAAGCCCGCAACAACTGATGCTACAGAATTGGCGGAATGGAAGAAATGTGTGGCTAGAGCAAGGAGAATGCTTCTGGAGGGAGTTCGAGACCACATAGCCTCGAGTCTCCATGGGAAGGAGACACTATTTTCGATGTGGAAAACATTGAAAGATCTATATAAGAACAACAATGATTAGAGGAAGCTGGCGCTGAAAGACAAGCTTCAGAAAATCAAGTGTGAAAAGGGCGACAGGATCTCTACATATCTGAACAAGCTCACCACCTACAGGAATGAGCTTGGAATATTGAGTTGTAATTAGTTGGCTCAGTTAATGGAGTCAAGTCCAGTTAGATTAATTCAAACAGTTTGTTGAATTAATTGTGAGTTTAGTTAGTTAATGCTTGCATGCATGTAACTGTTGCACTTCAGATAACTGAATATTTTCTCATAAATAACTCATGCATGTCAGTTCAGTTAGAGACCCAGTTGATATCAGAGGAAGGGACAGTGTACTATCAGTTGGAGGATTTTTCCTATAAAGTAAACTCATCCATGCAAAAGGAATTATCTCCTTTAGGTTTGTGCAGTTATTTCAAAGGTTAGAGCAATGTGTGAGGGATTATTACACACAGGTGGCAGCTTGAGGACCGAGGAGAAACTGCAGAAGGAAATAGGAGGCTTGGAGGGTAGAGGAGAAGGTTTGTGAGAAGCCTTTGACTGTCTATGAGCAGCAGAGGGATTGTACTAAGAGCTGGATAGCTTATGAGCTAAAGCTTTGTGTAATCCAGACATATTTCCACTTGTATGATAATACAAAGGTTGAGGTTTTTAGCTAAGGCTTTCCCCAGAGTATTCTTCTGTGTTTCATGTGTATGATTTCTTCTTCTCTGTTATATGTGTTCTGGTTGATCTAGCTCAAATTGATTAAGCTTCCGCAAAGTTTGATTGTAGAAGTAGATCTAGTATTTTGCTTTAGTATATTGCATTATCAGGTGATCTACAGTGGGAATTTCTACAACTCCCTCTCTCTCTACACCTCTATCTCTCTATGTATTTGTTCTTTCCTCCCTCTCTCTCCCCCTTCAGCTCCATCTCTCTCTCCCTCTATGCCCTCCCCTATCTCTTCCTTCCTCTCTCTCCCTCTCTCTCCCCCCATCACTCTCTCTCTCTCTTTCTCTCTCTCTCCCCACCCTCTAGCTTTGTCACTATCTCCCTCCCTCTTGCCCCCCTTCTCTCTCTCTCTCAAATATGATTCCATGATATTGTGTTTAAGAAAGTATCTAAATTAAAAAAACTCAATTGGTTGTAAAATATTAAACCTATATCTTAGATCAATCATATCAAAGAAAATAAAATAGTCAAAAACTTAAAACAATCATGCACGATCTTTCCTCTATTATTGTTAGTCAATTTGCTCGCTTTCATTGCTTGGATCCTTAGTTAAGATTGTTAGTTCTTAGTAATTACGTTGATCGGCATTATATTATAAGGTTTTTATGGAAACATGTTGAATATTTGTCATTCTCAACAAATGTTGCCTTTATCTTTATCCACATGTCTTATTTATCTTTATGCATTCATGTTTCCTTTATCTTTATCCACGTGTCCACTTTATCTTTATGCATTGGACCCTCACTCTTGCACACAAAAGCTCCTTCGTTCCCCACGCACACAAAAACTGAATAGAGGAGATGCATTTGTAGTTGTTGTATTGCAACATCAAACCCTAATCTAGCTACAACAAGGAATCCAAATCCTAGTGGCATTTTCCTATTGATCTCCTGTGCATGGTGAAAATCTTCACACAAAAGTTAGATAGAGAAGATTGTTGTGTGTGGAGCATGATTGTTCAAAGGTCTTTGTTTCAGCCGGATGTATACCCCAGGAAGTCTTGTACACCCCTCCACGTGGGGGGGTGCGGGGGGGACTTGTCCCCCCCGCGGGGGTCCGTGGGAGCCGATCCCCCCCGGCTGGGGAGTCCGGAGGCCAGCGGTCCCTCGGCAGGGGCTTGGGGGCAGCGCCCCCGAAGCTAAAAACAAATGTAAAATTGCCTTGTAAAAGTATAGTAATTTCTAGTCAATCTGGGCCGTTCATTAGGCAGATGATCTGACGGTAGAACTTATGTTTAGTTTAGGGTTTTTTTCCCTAGAAGGCAACCCCTCTCTTTGTATGAGGGTATTGTATTTGAGGCTGTAAAAACAAATGTGTATTCTGTGAGCGAGAAACAGGGAGGTGAGACTGTGAGAATAAACAGAGGATATTACAGCGGATTTGCTGTAGGTTGTGTCTCTTCATTTTGCTGGATAATAGAAAGGAAGGACTGGCTGTTCGGGGTGGACGTAGCCCAAACTGGGTGAACCACGTATATCTGTGTCTCTCTTGTTTTGTGCGTTTTCTGTGTTTATATTTCTGCAATATTTTATGTGTTCCATTGCTCCGTCATATATAATTTTCTAACAACTAGTATCAGAGCCGAAGGTCTATTTGGCTGATAAACTCGCATGAAAGAAGGGTTCCTGGTTCGAGTGGGAGCAATGGCGGAAGATGGTAAGTTTAGGGTCGAGAAATTTAATGGCCAAAACTTCTCGCTGTGGAAGATGCATATGGAAGATTATCTGTATTAGAAAGATCTATACCTACCATTGGGTGGAAAAACAAAGATGCCGACGGGTATGAAAGACGAAGAATGGAACCTTCTCGATAGAAAGGCACTCGGAACAATACGGTTGTGCCTTGCTGCATCAGTCGCCTTCAATATTTCGAAGGGAACCACGACAGAGGGTTTGATGCAGACGTTGTCGAAACTATATGAAAAACCCTCGGCCTCAAACAAGGTATTTCTTATGAAACGGTTATTTAATATGAATATGTCGGAAGGTGGATATGTTGCAAACCATTTAAATGATTTTAATACAGTTACAAGTCAGTTAAGTTCTGTAGGGGTAAACTTTGATGATGAAGTTAGAGCTCTGTTATTCTTGTGCTCATTACCAGAAAGTTGGAATGGTTTGGTAATGGCCATTAGTAACTCCGTTTCTGGATCTAGTACTTTAAAGTTTGATGATGTTGTCGGTGCTATCCTTAGCGAGGAAATGCGACGGAAAAGCTCCGGTGAGAAATCGGGAAATGCTTTGAGTGCAGAGTCTAGAGGAAGAAAAATGGAAAGAGGAAAGAGCTCAGGATATCGCAGTAAATCAAGGAAAGGCAGATCCAAGTCCAGATCGGGGATAGTGTGCTGGAAATGTGGAAAGAAAGGACACCTAAAGAAAGACTGTAGATCTCGGAAGGGAAAAGAAGGAGATGTACAACAAGAAAACAATCATGAAGCAAATGTGACAGGTGAGGTGTTACAAGATGCTTTGATTCTTTCTTTCGAAAATATTACTGATTCCTGGGTGGTAGATTAAGGGGCTTCATTCCATGCCACACCTGATAAGAAATACTTTCATGACTATGTTCAAGGAGATTTTGGACAAGTTCGTCAGGGTGATGATAAACCCTGTAAAATTGTTGGAATGGGTAAGGTTCTTGTAAAACAGCAGAATGGAAACCAATGGCTATTAAAGGAGGTAAGGCATGTTCCAGATCTAAAGAAAAATTTGATTTCAACAAGGCAGTTAGGCGGTGAAGGTTGTGTGACAACTTTCACAGATAAAGCTTGGAAGGTCACCAAAGGAGACCTGGTAATAGAAAAAGGCGAAAAGGTTGGTACATTGTATTTATGCAATGGTATTTCTAACTCTGTTAATGCTTTAACTTCCAAAGGAGCAGATGCAGCATTATGGCATCATAGGCTCGGACACATGAGTGAAAAGGGGATGAAGATTCTTCACTCAAGGAACTTGTTTCCAGGTTTGAAGAATGTTGATTTGGATTTCTGTGAGAATTGCATTTATGGAAAACAGAAGAGAGTCAGATTTCTCAGAGTTGGGAAAGAAAAGAAGAGCGAAAAATTAGAGCTTGTGCATACAGATGTATGGGGACCTGCTCAGGTATCATCTCTCGGTGGCTCTCGTTATTATGTTACTTTTATTGATGATGCAACTAGAAAAACTTGGATTTATTGTATTAAGAATAAATCTGATGTATTTGATACTTCAAGAAATGGAAAGCTTTGGTTGAGATTGAGACAGGAAGGAAATTGAAGTGTCTTAGATCAGACAATGGAGGTGAATATTGCAGCAAAGAGTTTGATAGGTACTGTTCAGAGCATGGAATTCGCAGAGAGAAGACAGTTCCAAGAACACCACAAGAAAATGGTGTGTCAGAAAGGATGAACAGAACAATCATGGAGCGTGCAAGGTGCATGAGATTGCATGTAGGTTTGCCTTTACAGTTTTGGGCAGATGTTGTAGATACTATTGTTTATCTAATAAACAGAGGGCCTTCAAGTTCCTTGGATGGTGGTGTTCCGGAGGAAGCATGGATAGGTAAAAATGTAAACTACTCTTTTTTAAAACCTTTTGGTTGTGAGGCCTTTGTCCATATTGATAAAGAAATAGAACAAAGCTTGAGGCAAAGTCAAAGAAATGTACCTTTATTGGATATGGTGTTAATGATTTTGGTTATCGCTTATATGATTACGAAAATCACAAAATCATTAGGAGCAGAGATGTAATATTCAATGAAAAGGTCTTGTATAAGAATCAGTTGCAGGAAAAGAAACAGGAAAAAGAAAACAAGGAATATGTAGTTCTTGTTGAAATCACTGAAAAGGTAAAGGTGCCTGAAAATAATAATAATCAACAACAGCAACCACCACAACAACAACAGGCACCCCAAACACCTGAAAGTGGTGTTAGAAGATCTACCAGGATAAGTAGACCCCCTGAACGATACTCTCCTTCATTATATTATTTATTGTTGACTGATTCTGGTGAACCTGAATGTTATGAAGAAGCAATGCAGGTTGAAAGCAGGAAGAAGTGGGAGGTAGCCATGGAAGAAGAGATGGACTCCTTAATGCATAACCAGAATTGGGATTTAGTCAAGTTGCCTGTAGGAAAAACTACATTGAAGAATAAATGGGTTTACAGGCTGAAGGAAGAAGATGGAGGAAAACAGAGGTACAAAGCTAGACTTGTGGTGAAGGGGTTTGCACAGAAGAAAGGTATTGATTTTGATGAAATATTTTCTCCTGTTGTTAAAATGACTTCAATAAGAACTATTTTAAGTCTTCTAGCAGTTGAAGATTTGCATCTTGAGCAGTTAGATGTAAAGACAACCTTTCTCCATGGGGATTTGGAGGAAGAGATATATATGCAGAAGCCAAAAGGATATGAGGTGAAAGGGAAGGAGAAACTAGTGTGCAGGTTGAAGAAGAGCTTGTATGGCTTAAAACCGGCTCCAAGGCAGTGGTATCTAAAATTTGACAAGTTTATGTCTGAACAAGGTTATACTAGATGTCACTCTGATCATTGTGTTTATCTGAAAAAACAAAATGATGGCAGCTATATTATATTGTTATTGTATGTGGATGACATGCTTGTTGCAGGATCTAACATGCAGGAAATAAATGTACTCAAAAGAAAATTGGCAAATTCATTTGCAATGAAGGATTTGGGAGCTGCAAAACAAATCCTTGGTATGAGAATCACTAGAGACAGAAAAATCGCAAATTAACATTGTCTCAAAATGAGTACATACAAAAGGTGTTGAAAAGATTTAATATGCACAATGCAAAACCAGTTAGTACACCTTTTTCTAGCCATTTCAAACTTAGTAAGGAAATGTGCCCAAAGACCCAAGAAGACATGGATTATATGTCTAAAGTTCCATATGCATCAGTAGTTGGAAGCTTAATGTATGCAATGGTCTGCACAAGGCCTGATATTGCACATGCAGTGGGAGTTGTAAGCAGGTACATGAATAATCCAGGAAAGGAACATTGGATGGCAGTGAAATGGATTCTCAGATATTTGAAAGGTACCACAAATCAAGCATTATGCTTTTGTGGTGCAAACATTTCTCTATAGGGATATGTTGATGCAGATATGGCAGGTGACAGGGATAACAGGAGGAGCACCAGGATATGTATTTACTGTTGGTGGAACAGCTATCAGTTGGATTTCAAAAATCCAAAGTGTTGTTTCACTTTCAACAACAGAAGCAGAGTATGTTGCTGCTACAGAGGCTAGTAAAGAAATGATTTGGTTACAAAGGTTTATGGGTGAATTAGGTAAGGAGCATGATATGGGCACGTTATACAGTGATAGCCAAAGTGCCATTCATCTTGCAAAGAACTCAACATTTCATTCTAGGACTAAACACATACATCTCAAGTACCATTTCATACGATCAGTGTTGGAAGATGGAGAGTTGAAGTTGGAAAAGATACACACTAGCCAGAATCCTGCAGATATGCTAACAAAAGTTGTAACCAGGGAGAAACTGAGAATATGCTTAGTTTCAATTGGTCTTCAAGGATGACGATGAAGATGAGAAACAACCAGGTCCAAAGAGGAGTCATTGTCCAACAAATGAAGCATCAGTGGAGTTGCTATAATCATTCTCCAAGTGGGAGATTGTTGTGTGTGGAGCATGATTGTTCAAAGGTCTTTGTTTCAACCGGATGTATACCCCAGGAAGTCTTGTACACCCCTCCACACTGGGGGGTGTGGGGGGGACTTGTCCCCCCCGCGGGGGTCCGGGGGGGCTGATCCCCCCGGCTGGGGGGTCCGGGAGCGGTTCCCCGGCGGGGGCTCGGGGGCAGCGCCCCCGAAGCTAAAAACAAATGTAAAATTGCCTTGTAAAAGTATAGTAATTTCTAGTCAATCTGGGCCGTTCATTAGGCGGATGATCTGACGGTAGAACTTATGTTTAGTTTAGGGTTTTTTGCCCTAGAAGGCAACCCCTCTCTTTGTATGAGGGTATTGTATTTGAGGCTATAAAAACAGATGTGTATTCTGTGAGCGAGAAACAGAGAGGTGAGACTGTGATAATAAACAGAGGATATTACAGCGGATTTGCTGTAGGTTGTGTCTCTTCATTTTGCTGGATAATAGAAAGGAAGGACTGGCTGTTCGGGGTGGACGTAGCCCAAACTGGGTGAACCACTTATATCTGTGTCTCTCTTGTTTTGTGCGTTTTCTGCGTTTATATTTCTGAAATATTTTATGTGTTCCATTGCTCCGTAATATATAATTTTCTAACAAAGATGTATTTCCTAGGGTGTTTTCCTACACAAAATGTGCAATTTGCTTATTATGTGCATAGAAAATTTTGCATTCAAACATCAATTCTTTATTGAAGAAAAAATAAAAAAAACATGAAAGCACTCAAGGAACAACAACTTTCTGCCACAAGAACTCATCCTAAGGAAAACACAGGTCTTGTTCTTCTTACCACATGAATTCATCCTGTAGAAAAGACATGCAATGATCAACAGATGAAAAGAAAATACATGCAATACAGGGCTTGTTCTTCCTACCACATGAACTAAATAAAGAGAAAAAAGTAAAAATAGTTGCAACATAAAATTATTATGTTGATCATATACAAATCAACAGAATCAACTAGTGTTGCTACATCTACTGGTTCCTGTTGGTTCTTTGACTGGATGTGGATTTAAAGGTAAATCAATGTCTGTTTAATCAGATATCTGTCAAATCCCCTAGCATCGTCTCTACTAGGTAAGGATTTCAACTTGGGTTAGCTCTTAAATTTGGTGGCATGCCTTCAACCCATTCAGTGGTAAGTGCATTGTCTTACATTCTTATCATTGAAATTTGCTTCACTGCCAATATTCATCGATTATCTGATTTTTTTAAGGTGGACATTTAAGATTTTTTTTCCTCACAGAGCATTGTAGCCTCTGCCACATTGTCATTGGACTAGAAAGGTAAGTTAGGGTTACCCATTCTCATTTAATATTGAATTTTCAGGATGCAGTATATTGCTAGAGAATGTGGGCAGGGTAAGATATATAGGCAGAGCAACATATATAAGTTGAGGTAAGGCATTATAGGCAGAGCTAGACATAATGAGAGCATAACAAAATTCAGGGAAGCTTTAAAGTTGAGCATCTAAATTACTACAAGAAAGGGTGCCCATGCTCATTTTTGTTGTCACCATCTCAAAAGAGAGTTCTAGTTGCACAAAGAAGGCAAAAGAATAGAGAGGAGGTTGTTGTGCTTTGCAAATTGGAGAATAAAGGGGGAAGAACAGGTCCAACTTAAATCATTTTGGAGAAATCCCCATATCCTCTTAAAAACCATTTCTTTTTTTCTTTGTTTTTTAAACTCTAGTCGTAGTGACCCTTTTTTTAACTCTAGCTGAAATCCCTTATATATCCAACTCTAGCCGTGTTTTCCATTCCCCTTTGAAATGTTTTAAAAAATTCGGAGATCATGTCGAAACCTTTTTTTAAGCATCAGGACCCACAAACCATAATCATTATCGTCCCTTTCCATTTTTGTGATACATATCCACCTGACACCAGTCCTTCTCTCTAATTGCGATGGAATCCCTCCTCCACTGATATCGCATATCGTAAAGTTCCCCCGATGATTGTCATATCTGCGCATCACCCCTCCTTCTTGCCGATTGCGATAATTCTTCCCCCCCGATTACGATATCGCAATCGGGGATTGCACACGTCAAAGGCCCTCCTCCTCCGAAGTTCCTTCCAACTTGCAATTGCGATGTGTGAGAACCCTCCCGGATGTGATATTTTATGTGATACATTCTATAAACAGTCACGTCTGGAACAATGGAAATCACCATAAATCTGTGTTAAAGTCCCTCTCCCCTTTTTGATGGCAATATGTGAGTCCTGGTTCTGGATGTGATAATTTATGTATCATGCTTTATGGAAGTTTCGTGCCTAGACTATTAGCAAGCACTATGAAATGTGGTAAAAAGGTCCTCTCCTGCATTGCGATTGCGATACCATCAGGCCCAGATCAATGGCCCAGATTGAATTTGCCTGGATCAACGGCCTAGGTCAACGAGCATTAAGACATCTATTTCTATTTCACTTTTGCTCAGTGGGACTACGATGGCATTTTCGGCATATATCCAGCAGCATGGTCACCAAACAGGGCAAACGAAATTAATACTATGTAATGGTTGATTGCGATATCTTGAGTGGGCCCAATCCTGCATATCGGTGATCGCAATTGTCAAGGGGAGGCACTCTCGTCCCGTAAGGACCTTTAATGGAAAACCCCGATGCGATAGCTCTGCGATGAAGTAACACAAAACTTTAAAGGCGTGGTGGGTCGGCAGCTGAGGCATTTAAGAAAGGAGGTGCAGCATTCAAAATCGGCATGGGTTGACCCAGAAAGGCCCCTTGTGACATGAAACTATGGTCGATGAATATAGAGTAAATGAATACATGGAAGCTTAGGAGGACTTGATGATCCAGCATGGTGCTCCACGCAGAGGGAAGACGAAGTACCACCCAAGCGACCTCTGTTTCTGTACTGTGGCATTAAACTGATAGTTGATTGCTCCCAGTTTTGAAGAATGAATGATCCGAGTAGTAAAGGAAGAAGCGACAGGAATCGGCTTGTGACACAAGTGACCAGACCATGGGAAAGAAACAACCTGAAGCAAAGGTGATCACAGGGATGGACATGGAGATATTTTGTTGGTGTGTTCATCTGATTGATTGAATTGTTTTGTTTTCCTGTAATGTGTCACCATTTATTGAAACGATTAATTTTTGTAGTCATTTTTGGGCCATAGATCCATCCCAGGCCAAGATAGCTAGTCGATCTGACAATTGAGGCTTGGACGAGATATTTTGTTGTATTTACTATTCAATTCTCCCCTTCCCATATAAATAGGGGGAAGCAACACTTCACAAAGGTTCATAATTCTAAAGAAAGAATTACATGTTATTTTCAAGACTGTATGATTTTATGATATGCGTCTTTCAAAATATTAAGAAAATGGTGGTGATTCCTCCTTCGAGTACTACAATATGTTATCCTTCTATTAAATTCCATTATGTTCATGTTTCCTCTCTAAATTCGTGTAATCGTAGCTGCTAGAAAGGCTTCATATGTTCTTACATATTCATTTGCATTGACTCTTTAATGCATGTACCTATGTGGATATTTGATACTATATCTTTAAAATTGTGCTCCATGAATCATCGCTCCCATCCTCTTTCATCCATTATGTCTATGTTTAGCTTAAAAATGTAGAATTCTTGAGGCTTCAAGCTATATGGGATAAGTGTAGAATTCCTGATGCTTCAAGCTCTAAGTGATGAGTTATTTTATCTCCCTATCCTTTCTCATCACTCTGCCAATGCTTATTAAATTGTGGGTCCTTAAACTACTCGGTCTCCACTGTTTCATACGTATATCTCTGTGAGTTATATATGTGAAGAAGTACCAGGAATACATGGATTATGCCTTTAGATGAATGAGCCAACCCATGTTTATTATATATATACAAAAATATATGCGATGTCTCCAGTTTCCTGAGAATCATATGAGACACACTAAATCTAGATGTGTCCAGGCATTGGTCTTGTAAGCAATCTAAGGTTGTCTCTGGAAGCGAAAACATCTTATGGCATCATTATTGGGGAACGTATTGAAGGATTTTTTCCTTGGGATACGACAAGTTAAGAACTCTTTGTGTAGGTGAGAAAAGACGTCTGATTGCATCCTTGTCACCTTGGAGACTCCACAAATCCCATTATCATTTATCATCTTGGCTTTTAGAAAGCCTCACACTCGCTTAGATACCTCTCAATAGAAAACCCCATTTGTATCTGACCCAAAGAAATTAATTTTTAGGAGAGTCTGGAAGGAGAAAACCCCTACTACCTATGCTACTATCTCATCATTCTTTGAAGCCTCCTCATCTAGCTCACAACCCGCTATCATTCACTGCTCAGAATTTACTCCTAAGATCCTTACATACCCTGCTCTCAATCTAGCCACTCCAACCACTATGGTTTTGGCCCAAGTTCCTCTGACAAATCTCAACCCCCCTCCATTAATTCAGATGGTTGTTCTGGGTTTCTTACTAAATAAATATGCCCCTCTTGATTTACCTCAACCTCTAAGTGTTATGCCCTAGGACTACCTAAAGCTTTTGCCTAGGTTCAATGGGGAGGATGAAAACACTGCACAAAGACACATTGAAACCTTATGTGCTTTTGTTGAGAATCTAAATGTAGAACAACTGGATGTGGTCCTGAGACTCTTTGTACAATCCCTTGATGGAGAAGCCAGAAAATGGTTTAAAGCTCTACCTGATGCCTCCATCACTACTTGGGAGCAACTCGAAAACTCTTTCACACATAAGTGGGGTGAAAAGAGAAATCATGAGCATGTCCTCACAAAGTTCAATGCTATAAAAAAGAATCTAGAAGAGGATATTTCAGAGTTCATAAAAAGGTTCAATAAGCAGTATTAATACCTGCCCGGTGAGATAAAGCATCCTCACGCTGTTGCTCGTGTAGTATTCATGGGATCCTTTGAATCCGACTTTGGTTTTACCCTAAGAGAAAGGAAGTCTCGCACTTTGGATCAACTCCAAGTTTATTCTCTTGAGGTAGAAGCCAATTTCACCTCGGCAGGGAAGTCAAGAGGTAAGGATGAACCTACTGAGAAGAAAAGGGGGAAAGAAGAAACATCCTCCTCTGGTCAAGATAAAGAATCTCTAGATCTAAAGTGGGAGGAAATGGATAAACTCATCAAGAGTTTATCGCATAAGGTGGTGAAGCTTGAGCTAGAGAATAAGAGTCTCCCGAAGCCGAATTCTCAAGGTAACAATCAAGGTTATAACCCAGGGTACAGGAGAACACAATTGCAGATACTTCCAAGGGAAATAAAGGACCAACTTGATTAGATCCCTCATTCTCTATATTTAGAAGATGACCCCGATGAACAATCATCAGATACACATGATATGCATGGAAATTTGTATTCCTTTTTCTCTGAAGAAGAACATGAAAATATGGCCCACCAGGAGACAAGTCATGATAGAGAAGCAACAGAAAATGAGGAGGACATAGGTGATTACTATAACAATTTGCAAATTTCATGCAAGCACAACTACAACCAAAGGTATGATCTAAGATCTTCAAGAAAGAGGTCGAGGGAACCATAACAACAAGAAGGAACTACTCCCCAATATATTCCCCCAGTGCCAGATAAAGGGAAAGGTATGCTGAATCCTAATGCATCCAAGGTAAAAGTCTCCTCAAATAAAGAATGCAATAGCTCCGATGAGCACGTAGAAAAGAAGGCACATGTTCTAATAAAAACTACTAGTGATAAGGAAAGGGAAGCAGAGCTAGGAGGTGTAGAAAAAAGAAAACCTGCATTGAATCTTTAGAAGGAACTCGAAAAGGTAAAGATTCATGCTCCTCTTCTTGAACTTCTAAAGCAGATCACTTATAAAGCTCAATTCTATCAGTTCATGCTTCCATCCACCTCAGTACCTACCCATGGCTGTTTAAACCTTCAAGAAGAAAGACCAATGGTTGTTTTTGGGCCTCATGTTGAAGAACTTGATCCTTCCACTGCACCCTTCTATGTGACCCTGGTAATTCATGACCTCTTATTGCATAATTGCATGTTGGACTTCAGAGCCTCGCATAACCTCATTCCCTTAGCCGTGGTGGAACAACTTGGCTTGCAGATCACCAGACCCTACAAGGACCTATACTCGTTTGACTCTAAGAGGGTCAAATGCTTAGGAATGATAAAAGCTCTGGTGGTAAACCTGGCTCAGATCCCTGTTAAGAGCGTAGTGATGGACATAGTAGTTGCAGATATTCCCCCTTAATTTGGTATGCTCTTATCTAGGTCTTAGGGTTCCAAGGTAGGGGGCTCCATCAAATTAGATCTAACTTATGCCACTATTCCCACTTTTGGAGGTGGAGAAAGGAGGTTGTACAAAGAGTCCACATTTGTAAAAATTATGACCTCGGCAAAAGGTTCTAAAAATTCTCCAGTATATGGAAGAGAAAGTGACCTCTCATGCCTATTCCTAGAGGAAGATGAGACCATCTTAGAAGAAACACAAGTACATCTAATAATGTCATTAGACAACCAACACACAGATAAAAACAAAGTATGGAAATTATACTTTGATGGAGTGAATTCCAAAGAGGGAAATGGAGCAGGAGTATTGCTGGTAAGTCTTGAGGGCAACTTGATACCCCTCTCATTCAAGTTGGAGTTTGAGGCAACCAACAACGTGACTGAATATTAAGCATTGCTCCTTGGGCTACAAACGTAAAGGAATATGAATATTGAATGCTTAATTGTGCCTGGAGACTTCGAGTTGATTGTAAATCAGATCTTAAATCAGTGTGAGGCTAAACACCCCAAATTTAGGACTTACGGACATGAAGTGTGGGATTTGATTGATAACTTCTTCTTGGCCTTTAATATCCAATTTCTGTCCAGAGAAGGAAATAGTTCCCTTGCTGTAGCAGCAAGCAATTTCAAACCCCCTCAAAATCTGCTTCTCAGGTACGAGGTGGAGGTCAGATATAGACCATCTATACCTGATAATGTTAAGCACTGGCATGTATTCGAGGATAATGAGAAGATCAAACAATTTATAGAAGTCGTTGGGGAGTTCGCTAACTCAAACATTGATCAAGGAGAGGAAAAAGAGGCAGATCAAGAACCCACTTTATGGGAAGACACAATGGTTGGACATAAAATTATACAATTGAAAGGGAATACCATTCCTCATGGGCTAGTCCCACTGGAAAGATTATTTAATAAGGACGTCGTAGCCTCCAAACCAATGGCTTCGGAGATGGACAAAAAAGTAGAAGATTGCAATATCGGCTCAGAGGATGAACCCCAGATGGTCAGACTATCAAAAGGAATCCCCTCACAATATAAACAAAGGTATTTAAATCTCTTCAAAATCTATAAGGATGTTTTCGCTTGGTCTTATGATGACTTAAAAGCATTTGATACTAACATCATACAACATAAGATTCCTTTAAAGAGTGGAATAAAACCATGCAAGTAGAAACTCAGGCAGATTAATCCACTCTTACTCCCCTCCATTGAAAAATAAGCAAGGAAACTTATATAGGCTAAAATCATAGTGCCTTTAAGTTACTCAGAGTGGGTGGCCAACTTGGTCCTAGTCCAAAAAAAGAATGGAGAAATAAGGCTATGTGTATATTTTCGGAACCTTAACAAGGCATCGTTAAAAGACAACTACCTGCTGCCTAAGATGGATTACATATTGCAGAAGGTGGTTGGGTCAGTCAGAATGTCCATGATGGATGGGTTCTCTAGTTACAACCAAGTGGCATTCCACCCTGATGATTAGAAGAAGACTGCTTTCACCACCCCTTGGGGAACATTCATGTATGCTCGCATGCCTTTCGGTCTTATTAATGCAGGGGCCATGTTTCAAAGAGTTATGGATATAGCTTTTGTAGGGGAGAAATATAAGTTCTTAGTGGTATATTTGGATGATATCACAATCTTCTCTAAGACCGATGAAGAACACATCCTCCACTTGAAGCTCACCTTTGAGAAATGCAGGAGGTATGGTATTTCTTTGAATCCCAAGAAATCTCAGTTCGCCCTGAGTGAGGAGAAGCTGCTAGGACACATAGTAGCACAAGAAGGAGTGAAAATTGATCCTAAGCGAGTCAAATATGTCAATCATATTACTCTACCCAGATATAAGAAAAGGTCCAAGATTTTTGGGGAGAATCAATTTCCTGAGGAGGTTCATACGCGACTATGCAGAAATAGTAAAGGGTATTACAGATATGTTAAAAAATCAAAATGAAGTCAAGTGGAGCCCTTCCCCCCAAGATTCTTTCACTAGAATTAAAGAAGTTTTGGATGAAACCCCGGTACTAGTCATCCCTGACTACTCAACGCCTTTCTATGTATTTTCTTTTGCTTCTTCACATATTATTGTCACTGTTATGCTACAGAAGAATAAAGATGGTTATGAACAACCCATCACCTTCTTCAGCCAAGTCATGAGGGATGTTGAACTGAAATATAACATCTTGGAGAAACAAGCCTATGCACTAGTGAAGGCTTTGGAGGCATTTCGAATGTATGTGCTACAATTGGAAATCACAACATTTGTCCCAATGACAACGGTCAAGGACATCCTTGTGCAAGGAGACAGTGAAGGAAAAAGGGCTAGGTGGATAGCAAAGATACATAAATATGAGTTAGACATAAAGCCTACTAAGCTCATAAAAGGCCAGGGGTTGGCCAAGGTTTTATTAGAATCTAATTGCCAAGCTTTAGGGATAAACCTGATAACAGAGGAAGGCATATTAGAGGTTCAATGGAACGAGATTAAAACATGAGAGCAAAATATATATGTTAAACATGAGGGATCACCTTGGTGTAAGAATATCATCCATTATCTCTTATTCATGAGATGCCCACTAGGGCTGGATAAATCCAAATACAGAACTCAGATACTGCAAGTTCAAAAGTATATCATATCCAATGGTCAACTCCATTGGAAGGACCTGGTGGGAGTTTTGTTTTTATGCTTAATATAAGGCAAAAGTCATAAAGTGATTGAGGAATTTCATGGACGAGTTTATGGAGGTCATTACAGCTAGAAGACCACAACTCAAAAAATCCTCAAGGTAGGATTCAACTAACCTACACTATTTGGAAATGTTCATTCCCAGGTCAGGTCATGTCAGAAGTGCCAAGTGTTTGCTGAGAGAAAAAAACTTTCTCCTATCCCCCTGATTCCAGTGCATGTGGAAGAAAATTTTAGACAATGGGGACTAGACTTCATATGAGAAATAAACCCACCTTCTAGTGGCCAAGACAAGTGGATATTAACAACTAGCAACATTATAGACTTAGTGGTAATCAAGTTTATGGAGGAGAACATATTATCTTTCTTTGATTGTCCTACCAAAATTATCACTGACAATGCTCAAGCCTTCAAATCTGAAAAATTCTCCAGCTTCTTCCAGAAATTCAATATCATCATCAAACACTCCACTAATTACTATCCTCAAGGTAACGGCCTGGCTGAGTCCTCAAACAAAATTGTGGTGAGAGTGCTGAAGAAGACCATCACCTAGAATCAGAGAACCGAGACTCCCAATTGAAGTTTTCCCTCTAGGCTAACCGAGTAACTCCTAAATGATCCACTGGAAAATCGCCTTTCGAGCTAGTGTATGGTAAGGTTGTAGTCTTCCCAATCCAATTAGAAATGTCAGTGGAGAAGTTACTACAAGAAGCTAAAGAAGAGCCAAGTGCCTTGACACGAAGGATAAACCAACTGGTCGAACTTCATGAAAACAGAGAACAGGTGGGGGCTAAATTATCAAATTACCAACAAAAGATGAAATCCTTGTTTGACAAGAAGGCCAAGGATCGACCTCTTCAACCAGGAGATTTAGTTATCCAATGGGACATTCGATGGGAAGAAAAAGGCAAACACGGAAAATTCGATCCACTCTGGTTTGGCCCTTTCAAAATTTCAGAAGAAAGAGGAAATAACACGTACCTGCTCGAAAATATGGATGGTGAATCATTGGAACTGCTAGTAAATGGTCAGTTCCTCAAACTCTATTTCTAGAATTAGAGGAACCCGTCTTGCAGTCATTGTAAATACCGATGTGTGTATTGTAATTATTATATGAAATTTATAGTTTTTGTTGAAAATTCCACTTTCATAAATTATCATTTGTTTAGAAAAGACTCCATGCCCAAGGAGAAGTTCACAGTTTGAAGGTTCTTGATGCATTGCAATCTAATGCCCCATCCCTAGTTGGACAAAGAAGGAAAAAGAAAAGCGAGGAGGTTGTTGTGCTTTGCAAATTAGAGATTAAAGGGGGAAGAACATGTCCATCTTAAATCATTTTGGAGAAATTCCCATATTCTTTAAAAAACCATTTCTTTTACAAACCCAATTTTTCTTTGTTTTTTAAACTCTAGCCACATTGACCAATTTTTTAACTCTAGCCGAAATCCCTTGTATATCCAACTCTAGCCATGTTTTCCATTCCCCTTTGAAATGTTTTAAAACATTCAGAGATCATGCCGAAACCTTCTTTTAAGTATCGGGACCCACAAACCATAACTACTATTGGTCCTTTCCCTTTTGTGATACATATCTGCCTCCTTCTCGTTGATTGCAATGGAATCCCTCTTCCCCTGATATCGTGTTAGGTCCCCATACTACTAGTGTAACCCCTTATTGTTATTAGTTCAACCCCCTTATTGTATTATTGTGACCATATAGTCCTCGTGTTGTATTATTATGCCCCATAGAATCCCATTATTTTTATTGTTGTGCCCCTACAATATTATTGTTATGTAGGCTCTAATTGTATTGGGCCCCCTTAGACTCCTATATATAGAAAGGAAGTATTTTCATTTGTATCATCCAAGAATTGTTCATTTGTGTAATGTAAAGGAGTTTTCCCCCTCGAAGAGGCTTATTTTGAAGTTGTTGATCTATCTTTTTTTTTTTTATTTTTTTATCTTTTTGTGAGCCGGTTTCATAACATTTGGTATCAGAGCTTTAGATTCTAGGGTTTTGTTGCTCCAGACAGGCCATCGTGGAATTTTCGCTATACCTTTTTCTCTACAAAGTTTTAGAAGATAAAAAAGAAACCCATTTGAACCGAAATTGTTCTTAACCTCGGGTCCAAATTTCAAATCTTGTCTTGCTATATTTTCAGAGATATGATATGAGGAAGTTAGAGTTTGTTGCAAGCTCCAGAATTCCATCGCAAACAGGTCATCATGGAATTTTCGCTATTGTTAGCTCCCCAAGAAACTCTCCTAGGTTGTAGCTCGGAGATGCTCGGGACATCACAAACTCAACTTAAAGTTGGAAATGGGTGAATGGAAGGAATGATGCATATTCAAGCCAGATAGCCACTTCTACTTTGCTTGACTCCAGACATGCGTGAACACCCCCAGACTACAAGGCTTTAGACCACCAATTACTCACAGTTTAAGGATTGGGTGAATATGGAGAATACTGACCACACCAGCAAATGCACAGGACCCTGTGATGGCTGGCTGCAACCAGTAAAGAGGTCTGCAAATCTAATTCCCTAGTGAACAGACAGGATGACAGCTCTCTGTCACTAAGTGAAAAGAAACTTGATTAATACATTCACTGATACATGCAAAATTATAACACAGAGGTGGGATGACAGCCCCTCTAATGCTACACATCAAGAGTTCAAGAAAAAATGAAAATCAAGCACAGCCAAGAACATAAAAGAGGTGGAAGTGAGAAATTAACAACAAAAGAAGCTTGTATTAGTTGAAAATGCTGACGAGACGCTGCAAGTATCAAAGCAATTACAATCTCCAAAAGTTGAACCTTCCATCAAACAACAATCATCCCCCCTTGATTACATCTGATTTCTGGGTATATATAGAGTTTCATTATAAAGGCACTTGGCCATTCTAAGTATGGAGGGGTCATAATTGACCACCAACCACTTTAACTTCCTGATGGAGTCTGAGTGCGATTTGCTTGCTGCAATGGATGAAATTGATCTTCTCGGGTACTCTGCTGTCCTCTCAGGTGGCTGGAGTGTCGTATGGGATGAAGTCCCATAACTGTTAGATGCGTTTGCTTGTTCGTGCTCTGTCCCTTTCCTTCTCGACCATACTGTTTCTTGAATGTGGTTGTTGAGGAGGAAATGCACCTGGTACTGAAAACTGGTCACCTTCATCCTTTCAGGAGCATGGAACAGTTAAGGTACGCGGTCTTTGTAGTGGGTGGAATAGTCAGATGGAGGAACGAGACTGGCCGTTGGATCCGATGGATAGATGGTGGAGATGTCTCGGCGAGGGACATCAAAAGAAGCGGGAGTGGAATAAGCATGGGTCGTAGGATATGGGCGGAACTGATTGGACGACGGAGGAGTGATCGGGCGAGACGGGAGTCATCGGATCAGGTTTTTTGGTTAATTCTTTGGGCCTTTACATATGGCGATGTTCTATTGCGATCAGATCACATCGTAATATCACATTGGCGAAAGTATAGGGGCGTGGCTTTTATACACACATGGATGCGATTGCGATCAGATCGCATCGCAATATCGCATCGACAGAAGTTGAGGGGCATGGCCTTTGTACACACACGGATGCGATCTGCGATAGCGATTAAACCGGGATCCGATAAAGGAATTAATCGTTTTTAGGACTGATGAAGGGAGAATGAGTGGGGAAAGGGAAAAGGAGAAAGTGATCATTATGAGCTTCCCTTTAAGCATGACCAAGCAGACCAAGCTCATTTCTGACCTTCAAAAACCGAAGCTATGTAGCAGCGCTAACACTGGCTCCTTCTGGGGATGAGATCCTCCCTGTGAGGTCTCAAGAACCGTAGACCACTGCCTTCTACATCAGAACAAGATTAAAAACATTGCCTAGTATTCCATTGGGCATGGAGTCTAATTAAGTCTACACTAAAACCTGTAAAAGAACACATTTACAACATTAAGGCTTGAAAACCTTAAACAACCTAAATTTTCAAAAACTGCCCATTTACTGGGCCACCAAAATTGTTTCCCCTTCTCTTTGTCAGTCTGCATGTCAGCCGATTCATCAAAGACTTGCAAAATCGGGTTGATTTGATCATCTACCTCAAAAAGTTTAGAGCATTTGACCTCATCGGGTAGAGATGGTTTGTATTTCACCCCCTCTCTATACGCTCTCATCCTCTGATGTTCTTTAGTTGTTACTCCCTCTGTACCAGTGAACTTGGGCATATATTTCTGATACTCTCCTACAGGCATGGCATTCAAAGGAACAAGCAAGAATAGGCATCCATACCTAGCAGCTACGATTCTTTCCATCTTTGTGGGCCCTTGTTGGCCTGCCATAACTGGGATAGATGGAAAGATACTGGCAGATTGAATGGTAGGAAGTAACGAAATAGATGACAAAGACAAAGGAGTATGATGGACTGTATGGGAGGCTTTCTTTGGACTGAGATCCAAAGGGGAACTAAATGAACAAGGAGCTTTATGAATCTCTGCGGGTATTTCTTCACTAACAGTGCTAGGCTCTAGATCTTTAAACTGTACATGTTCAGCTACAAGCCTTTCTTGCAGAGATTCATAAGATTTTTTAGGCTTACCTGATCCTGATGCTCCTTTCTGTGATATTTTCTTTTGCTTGACAATCTTCTCAAGGTCAGGCACTGGGTCAGTAGGTGATTTCTGAGGATTTCTCTGGGTATGCCTCACAAACTGAGCCAAAACTGCAATGTGGAGTCACCACCAGGTAGTTTCTCTAGTAGAGTTGCCAAATAGATGATTACAACCAAAAATTGTGTCCAGACCTTATCTATCATCAAAGCATGGAACTGTGTCGTTCTCCCAGGGAAGCTGAGCTTCACTCTCCTCTCCCCGGCAACGGCACCAATCGATGTTAGCTCCCCAAGAAACTCTCCTAGGTTGTAGCTCGGAGATGCTCGGGACATAAGAAACTCAACTTAAAGTTGGAAATGGGTGAATGGAAGGAATGATGCATATTCAAGCCAGATAACCACTTCTAGTTTGCTTGACTCCAGATATGCGTGAACACCCCCAGACTACAAGGCTTTAGACCACCAATTACTCATAGTTTAAGGATTGGGTGAATATGGAGAATACTGACCACACCAGCAAATGCACAGGAACCTGTGATGGCTGGCTGCAACCGGTAAAGAGGTTTGCAAATCTAATTCCCTAGTGAACAGACAGGATAACAACTCTCCGTCACTAAGTGAATAGAAACCTGATTAATACATTCACTAATACATGCAAGATTATAACAAAGAGGTGGGATGACAGCCCCTCTAATGCTACACATCAATAGTTCAAGAAAAAATGCAAATCAAGCACAGCCTAGAACATAAAAGAGGTGGAAAGTGAGCAATTAACAGTAAAAGAAGCTTGTATTAGCTGAAAATGTCGATGAGACACCGCAAGTATCAAAGCAGTTACAGTCTCCAGAAGTTGAACCTTACATCAAAAAACAACCATCCCCCCTTGATTACATCTGATTTTTGGGTATATATAGAGTTTCATTACAAAAGCACTTGGCCATTCTAAGTATGGAGGGGTCATAATTGACCACCAACCGCTTTAACTTCCTGATGGAGTCTGAGTGCGATTTGCTTGCTGCAGTGGATGAAATTGATCTTCTCGGGTACTCTGCTATCCTCTCAGGTGGCTGGAGTGTCGTATGGGATGAAGTCCCATAACTGTTAAATGCGTTTTCCTGTTCGTGCTCTGTCCCTTTCCTTCTCGGCCATACTATTTCTTGAATGTGGTTGTTGAGGAGGAAATGCACCTGGTACTGAAAACTGGTCACCTTCATCCTTTCGGGAGCATGGAACGGTTAAGGTATGCGGTCTGTGCAGTGGGTGGAATAGTCGGATGGAGGAACGAGACTGGCCGTCGGATCGGGTGGATAGACGGTGGAGATGGCTTGGCGAGGGACATCGGAAGAAGTGGGAGCGGAATAAGCATGGGCCGTTGGATCTGGGTGGAACTGATCAGACGACGGAGGAGTGATCGGGCGAGACGGGAGTCATCGGATCGGGTTTTTTGGGTAATTCTTTGGGCCTTTACATATGGCGATGTGCGATTGCGATCAGATCGCATCACAATATCGCATCGATGGAAGCAGAGGGGCGTGGATTTTATACACACATGGATGCGATTGCGATCAGATCACATCGCAATATCGCATCGACGGAAGTTGAGGGGCGCGGCCTTTGTACACACACGGATGCGATCTGCGATAGCGATTAAACCAGGATCCGATAAAGGAATTAATCGTTTTTAGGACTGATGAAGGGAGAATGAGCGGGGCAAAGGAAAAGGAGAAAGTGACCGTTATGAGCTTCCCTTTAAGCATGACCAAGCGGACCAAGCTCATTTCTGACCTTCAAAAACCGAAGCTATGTAGCAGCGCTAACAACGATAATTAATTTTCTACGAAGTTTCAGACTCTGACATTAAAACCCATTTGATCTGAAATCTTGATGAATCTTGCACCAGAATTTCAGGTCTTGTTTCACTATATTTTCGGATATATGATCAAAGGAAATTAGGGTTTTTGCAAGCTCCCGAATTACATCCCAAATAGGTGACCTTGGGAAAATCGTCATAACTTTCTCTCTAAGTATCGAATTGAAATTTAGTAAGAAGTTATAGAAATAGGATAGACTGTAGGTTTCTTTGTATCGATTTCAGGTCCAAAGTTCGAAACCGTGACACGTGGTAGGTCGTACAATTTCTCTCTATTGAACTAGTCTATAATCAGGTCATCGTAGGAGATTTGACATAACTCTTTATTGAAGAATAAAATATTGTTCATAATGGTGGGGTTAGAAAGAGAACTTAGAGGGATACCATGGGAAGAAATTGAAGAACTTGAAGATATAAATTACAGTGTTACAGCGGTTTAAATATCGAGCTCCTAAAAGAAAGAAAAATAATCACTCGAATCAAGAAAATAGAAACACCTAGTAAGCAAAATTGGATGGATGATTTGAAGAATGTGATCGAAACTAAGATAAGTAGTTTAATATGTGACATGGAAGCTAATATCAAGGGTATGGAAGTAGATTTGAAGAAAGGCATGGCAGATTTGAAGGACATGGAAGGTTTAAAGGAAGGTGGGACAAAGCTGCTACAAGAAAGGCCTCCTAATGATGAAAAGGTATTAGAGGAAACTCATGATGAGAAAAAAATAAATGTTAATCATGATTTCATAGAATCTAACATTGGATTGAAGACCCACCATATTCCACAGAACGATATGAGGAAGTTTGATGACAAGGATCCCATAACATGGATAATATAGATGGAGAAATAATTTGATCTACATGATGTGCAACTGTTACAAAAGGTACATATTGCATCTTTATATTTAGAACCAAATCAATTTTTATGGTATAAAGGGCTTTTTCTCATAAACCACTTTTCACCTGTTCAATTTTCATGGAGGAAATGATATCACATTATGAGGATACAAAGAGAAACACCTTCTTTAGCCAATTGATAAATCTCAAACAAAAGGGTTTAATGGCAGAGCACATTGAGGACTTCCAAAAATTGAATATAAGGGTACATGATATTCCATAGAAGTAGAGGATTGATGTCTTCATAGGGACTTTAAAGGATAACATTCAACATGAGGTTCATCTTTGAGAACCCGAATCATTGGAGAAGACATTCAGGTTGGCAAGAAAAATGGAAAGCAAAATTATGGCGACAAGGAAACCTACCACTCGCAACTATAAAGATGGAAGTGTTGTTGTTCCTAGCCTTTCACCACCTACAAAGTTGACACCACAACAATTGGAAAAAAAGAGAGCAAAAGGGATTTGTTACAATTGTGATAGAAAATGCACTAAAGGTCATAAGTGTGTTGAGAAGTAATTAATTTACATAGATAGGGAAGAGGAGAAAGAAAATGAACAAGAAATGCCTAAAGAAGAGGATATACACCAGGAACCAATCCTAGAGAAAGAAGAAATGAATCTGAACATATCTTGTAATGCATTGACATGAATTACCACTCATCAAACTCTCAAGATAGAAGGGCATATCAAGAAGAAAAAGGTAATAATGTTGATTGATTCGGGTAGTACCCATTCATTGTAAGATAGCCAAGGAATTGAATTGCTTCCTATATC
The DNA here is from genome assembly GCA_031772625.1 of Pinus tabuliformis. Lineage (NCBI taxonomy): Eukaryota > Viridiplantae > Streptophyta > Pinopsida > Pinales > Pinaceae > Pinus > Pinus tabuliformis. The sequence goes on along the minus strand of CM062820.1, from coordinate 1,493,174,722 downwards.
CAGCACCAAAGTGTCAAGTAATGGTTGCAAATGGAGGAACCATAAATTGCTCTAGAAAATGCCACAATATCAAGCTATCCATGGGAGAATATGTCTTGAATATTCCAATGCTTTCCATTCCAATGGGTGGTGTAGATGTTGTACTAGGAGTCCAATTGCTACAATCTTTGGGTACAGTAGCTTTTAATTTTCAAGAAATTTTCTTGAAATTTTTTTGGGAAGGAAAGGAAGTTGCATTAAGGGGTATTGTAGGGAAACCGGGAAAAATAATCATCTCTAACAACATGACAAAGCTTCTAAAGAAAGAACAACGGGGCGTAATTGCACAATTATGTTCAGTAGAGGTTCCCACATCGAAATCATTTATTTCTCAAGATCTCCAAAACGTTTTGGACAATCATTCCAAGGTATTTGAGATACCCAAAGGCCTCCCACCTATTCATGATGATGATCATGTTATTCATTTGATTCCACGAAGTGTTCCCCCAAACATCAAGCCTTATAGATATCTATATGCCCAAAAGAGTGAAATTGAATGCATGGTTGATGCTAGAGGTTGGCATAATTCAACCTAGTCAAAGTTATTTCTCTGCTCCAGTGGTATTGGTACACAAGAAGGATGGATCATGGCGCATGTGTTCGTACTATAGGGAGCTCAACAAGCTTACTATTAAAGATAAATTTCCCAATCCTGTCATTGATGAATTATTGGACGAATTACATGGAGCAAATTACTTTACCAAGTTGTATCTTCGTTGAGGATATCATAAAATTAGAATGAAGACTGAAGACATTCCAAAAACAACATTTAGAACTCATGAAGGTCACTATGAATTTTTGGTCATGCCTTTTGGCCTTACCAATGCACCTTCTACATTTCAAGGTTTGATGAATTCCATTTTCAAAGCTTTCCTTAGAAAATTTTTGTTAGTATTTTTTGATGATATACTAATCTACAGTAAGTCTTGGAAGGATCTTCTTCAACATGTTGACAGGGTGCTCAAAACTCTTAGAGGAGAAACAATTATATGCAAAAATCTCCAAATGTTTCTTTGGAGTACAAGAGGTGGAATATTTGGGTACTCAGTTAGCTCATAAAACATCTTACCATCCTCAATTTGATGGGAAAACTGAGATAGTGAACAAATGTTTGGAATGATATCTTCATTTCTTTTTATATGATACACAGACACAATGGGTCAAGTGATTTCCTCTGGCTGAATGGTGGTATAACACTTGCTTCCATACTGCAGCAAAAATGACCCCATTTATGGCACTTTATGGATATCATCCACCGTCCATCACATCATCTTTAAAAGAAAATTCTAAGGTTCAAGCAGTGGAAGATCACATCGAAGCATCAACAAAAACTTCTCAAACTCTTAAAGGATAACCTCACTTTGGCACATAATAGAATGAAACAACAGACAAATCAACATCGCAGTGAAAGAAGTTTTGATGTAGGTGACTGGGTATTTCTACGACTACAACCATACAAATAAATGTCCCTCAAGCAAGCTAAGAAGGATAATAAATTATCACCAAAGTATTATGGTTCGTACAAGGTGTTACAAAAGATTGGTACTATGGCATACAAATTGGAGCTTCTTGCATCTTCCTGAGTGCACCTAGTTTTCCATGTTTCATGCTTAAAGAAGGTTATAGGTGAGAAGATCATAGTTCAAACAATATTTCCAGAACTTGACGAGGAAGGAAAAATCATATTGCAACTGGAAACAGTCACAAAAATAAGAAATTGACATCTACAAAATCGACCAATTTTAGAGTATCTCATCGAGTGGAAAACTGACCTGCTGAAGATTCCACATGGGAGGATGAGAATTTTATACAGAAGAATCCAAAACTACTCAAGCATTGAGGACAACACTTTTTGAAGGAGAGGGGCATGTTAGGTCCCTATATTACTAGTGTAACCCCATGTTAGGTCCCTATACTACTAGTGTAACCCATTATTGTTATTAGTGCAACCCCCTTATTGTATTATTGTGCCCATATAGTCCCCATGTTGTTATTATTATGCCCCATAGAAGCCCACTATTGTTATTGTTGTGCCCCTACAATATTATTTTTAAGTAGGCTCTAATTGTATTGGGACCCCTTAGACTCCTATATATAGAAAGGAGGTTTTTTCATTTGTATCATCCAAGGATTGTTCATTTGTGTAATGTAAAGGAGGTTTCCCCTTCGAAGAGGCTTATTTTGAAGTCGTTGATATATCTTTTCTATCTTTTTTTTTTGAGCTGGTTTCATAACATATCACATATCGAAAAGTTCCCCCGCTAATTGCCATATCCACCCGTCACCACTCCTTCTCGTCGATTGCGATAATTCCCCCCCGATTGTGATATCGCAATCGAGGATCGCGCACGTCAAAGTCCCTCCTCCGCTGAAGTCCCTTCCAACCTGTGATTGCGATGTGCGAGGACCCTCCGAGATGCGATATTCTATGTGATACATTCTATAAACCGTCGCGTCCAGAACATTGTAAATCACCATAAATCCGTGTTAAAGCCCCTCTCCCCTTTTCGATGACGATATATGAGTCCTAATTCCAGATGCGATATTTTATGTATCATGCTTTATGGAAGTTTCGCGCCCGGACTATTGGCAAGCACTATGAAATGTGGTAAAAAGGCCCTCTCTTGCATTACGATTGTGATACCATTAGGCCCGGATCAACAACCCAGATTGAATCGGACCGGATCAATGACCCAGGTCAATGAGCATTAAGACGTATATTTTGCTTCCGCTTAGTGGGACAACGAGGGTATTTTTCGGCATATATCCAACAACATGGTCACCAAACAAGGCAAACATAGGTAATACTATGTAATGGCCAATTGCGATATCCTGGGTGGGCCCAATCCCGCATATCGATGATCACAATTGTCAAGGGGAGGCACTCTTGTCCTGTAAGGACCTTTAATGGAAAATCCTAATGCCATAGACTGCGATGAAGTAACACAAAACTTTAAAGGTGTGTAGGGTTGGCAACTGAGGCATTTAAGAAAGGAGGTGCAACATTCAAAATCGGCATGGGCTGACCCAGAAAGGCCCCTTGTGACATGAAACCAGGGTCGATGAATACAGAGTAAATGAAGACATGGAAGCTCAGGAGGACTTGATGATCCAGCATGGTGCTCCACGCAAAGGGAAGACGAAGTACCGTCTAGGCGACCTCTGCTTCTGTACTGTGGCATTAAACTAATAGTTAACTTCTCCTAGTTTTGAAGAACGAATGATCTGAGCAGTAAAGGTAGAAGCGACAGGAATTGACTTGTGACACAGGTGACCAGACCGTGGGCAAGCAACAACCTGGAGCAAAGGCGATCACAAGGATGGGCATTGAGATATTTTGTTTGCATGTTCATCTAATTGCTTGACGTGTTTTGTTTTCCTGTAATGTGTTTCCATTTATTGAAATAATTAATTTTTGTAGTCATTTTTGGGCCATAGAGCCATCCCAGGCTGAGACAGTTAGTCGATCTGATAGTTGAGGCTCGACTAAGATATTTTGTTGTAGTTATTGTTCAATTCTCCCCTCCCCATATAAATAGGGGGAAGCAACACTTCACAAAGGTTCAAAATTCTAAAGAAAAAATTACATGTTATTTTCAAGAGTGTATGATTTTATGATATGCGTCTTTCAGAATATTAAGAAAATGGTGGTGATTCCTCCTTCGGGTACTACAATATGTTATCCTTCTGTTAAATTCCATTATGTTCATGTTTCCTCTCTGAATTCATGTAATCGTAGCTGTTAGAAAGGCTTCATATGTTCTTACAGATTCATTTGTATTGACTCTTTAATGCATGTGCATGTGTGGATATTTGATACTATATCTTTAAAATTTCTCTCCATGAATCATCACTCCCATCCTCTTTCACCCATTATGTCTACCTTTAGCTCAGAAATGTAGAATTCTGGAGGTTTCAAGCTCTATGCGATAAGTGTATAATTCATGTCGCTTCAAGCTGTATGCGATGAGTTACTCTATCTTGCTATCCTCTCTCATTGCTTTGCCAAAGCCTATTAAACTATAGGTCCTTGAACTACTCAACCTCCACTGTTTCATACATAAATTTCTGTGAGTTGTATATGTGAAGAAGTACTAGAAATACATGGCTTATGCCTTTAGATGAATGAACCAACCCATGTTGTTTATTATATATATACAAAAATATATGTGATGTCTCCAGTTTCCTGAGCATCATATGAGACACACTAAATCTAGATGTGTCTAGGCATTGGTCTTGTAAGCAATCTAAGGCTATCTCTTGAAGTGACAACAATTTCCATGGAACAAGTCACAATTCAGAGAAGAAATATTTTATGTACTAATTTTGGGCAATTTCACTGTTAGGTATCTGCTGGCGAAGCGATGAGTTTCTTTGTTTTTTTCTTGGGGTTCTTCTCTTCTGCTTTGACATTGTTTCTACAATGTTTGGGATTGGGTTTTGATATGTCTGGTGTAACTCAAATACTTCCTTTGGGTCTCGATCTTTATTATAAGATACATTCATCCCTATCTCTACTCCAACTACCTTTGATTTTGTTGCTACTTTACCCGTCGGTAGTGCCTTTGTCCTTGTCTTTGCGTTTCGTGCCTATTATAAGGAAACTTGAACACCAAGGTCACAAGCAAGATAAAAAAGGTCAGAATATTTACAAGTTGAGGACTTGATACGAGTATTAGGCTATGAATCAATTACAAAATGTTTTAGCCACCTTTGTCTATGCTACTGCTTGCTCCTATCCCTTACCTTCTTCCACGACTATTGGTTGTAGAGGATCTACAACAAGAGATGTAGTTGCTAAAATAACAGGGTTTAGTTGGTGGAACATAATTGTTGGGTGTTTCCCTAATAGGCTGCCAATTTTTTTTGATGCATTTGGTCTCCTCCATCATAACGAAGTATAGCCCATAATACGAGTTCCATTTTGTACAAGCATATGCCTCCAACGTTTTGTGTTCTCTTTGTTGTCCAGTCTTGGTGTACCAAGGAACCAAATTGTTCAGGTACCTTTCGATTCATTATATTTTGTAGTTGTTCTCAGTCTGTCTTGGTGTACTAGGGAACGAGGTTGTTCAAGTTTGTTTCGATTTATTATATTCGGCAGCTGTTCACAGCCATGAAAGAGAAGCTCCAGACTGTTGTAATGTTGTGTCATTGTTTGCCTAAGTTCGCGGCTTGAGGCATGTCGAGTAGGTGGCTAAGCACAACAGAAAATCATGAAATCGCATGCTCCATGAAAAACAATGAAACTTGGAACTAAAAGACAATCAACCTTTGATCAAGGTATCTTTTTTAATTATATGATATTTTTGTAAATTAATAGTAAATTTATTTTAAAGTTTTTAAAAATAATTTAATATTTTAAAGAAAAATTCTACTCATGTATTATTAAATGAAATTCACTGGTAGAATTCTTGGGATATATATAGGAAAAGAGGTTGGACTAGGTTTGAAGAATGAAGCCGGTGAGGACGCCTTGTTCCAACTTTCCTTCTACCAGTAAAAGGTATATGCAAAATAATGGTGATTGTTTGGATCATTCTTTTTGTATTCAATCTACAAACAAAATTTCAAAAAAATGATTGTGGTAGGTATATTTGCAATTTCTAATGGTGGACCTCTGGAATATTACTATTTCATTCTATTACAAACAAATCAATTTTTCACCAGCGATTTTAACATATATACACAAAGCTTGCACTAGGTAAACAACACAGAGAGATTGAAAAAAGTGTTGAACCATCACTATCTAGAATTAACAAAAAAATGGATGAAATTCAGCAAGGGCATATTATGTATTATGATGAGAGGAATCAAAGTCGTTTAAAGTATTTTCGGATGCTCATCCATTCAGTTTGTGCTAGTTGTTTCTTTCCTTATTCACTGCATATGTTTTGTAGCGTTAGAAAGATCTGAATCGGGTCTATCAACATAAAAAAATACCAAACTATTAGGGAAACATATTGTCATATTTTGAACTTCCATCAAGACTGTCTCTGCAACAGGAGCAACATCAAGACCAAAGCTTTGGTTGTTGAAGCATATATTGGTATAACTATTCCCTTCCTACTAATGGCCTCGAGAACTTCTCAACGAGGGTTCCATTTACAAACCCTCGATCACCTCTTGATATGTCAAAAATGGTGTCCTTCACTTTGACAAATTCAAGCTTTAGTTCCTTCTCATGTTCATGTTTCTAGCTTGTGGATCCTCACTTAAGGTCCTCTAGAATGAGACTATTGGCTTCTCTTGCATAAAATTGCACTAGGAGCTATCATCTAAAATGGGTTCCTTAGCTTCATGGTTATTTGTAGCAAGAAATTTTGTCTCTTCGATTCTCTTCGCATTTCCACATCTTTTTCTATGATTAAGAGGCCATATTTTCTAGAAAAGAATGAAACTGAAAAGAGAATATTATTCATGCGTTCTACCAGCATCATGTGAGTTCTCTCACTTGGAGGTCATAGCTTGATGGAGAATGCTCTCTCTGCCTACCGATTTGTTGATCGCATGTTGTTGGTTTTCCAAAAGAGAAATGCCTCTGATATGTTGCAAGGAAGTCCGTTATTTGCATCACATGCCTTGCGACTTTAATTTCCTCCAAGATTTTATCTAGTATCTGAATAAGCCATTTATGTTTTGGTAAAACTCTCATTTAATTGAGGGGTTGGAAGGAAAATTAGTTCTGGAAGATCCAAGATGTTGAGATGCATAATTGAAGACATCATTGGGACTTGCTATTCATAACCTGAGCAGCTTTCCATTTGGAAACACCATGCTCATATAATTTTTGTGTACTTGCAGTTGTCCATTCTTCGCATTTGGAAAGAACATGCAAAGGGTTGGTTTTGGGACATGCGTTAGTCAGGTAAAATCGTTCATCAATTCTTTAATTGATTATCTGAAATGTATGCATTGTTCAAGCAAAAAAGTTTTAATATCTATATTGAATTTCCAAAAGAAGAATGCCTCTGATCTGTTGTAAGGAAGTCCGTTATTTGCAACATAGCCCTTGCGACTTTAATTATCTCTGGGATTTTATCTAGTATCTGAATAAGCCATTTATATTTTGGAAAAAATCTCATTTAATTGAGGGGCTAGAAGGAAAAAAAGTTTTGGAAGGTTCAAGATGTTGAGATGCATAATTGAACACATCATTGAGACTTGTTATTCATAACCTAGGCAAATTTCCATTTGAAAACATCGTCCCGATAAAATTTCGTTCTAATTTTAGCTATCCATTCTTAACATTTGGAAAGAACATGCAAAGGGTGGTTTTGGGACATGTGTTGGTCAGGTAAAATCATTCATCAATTCTTTAATATATATATTGAATATTGATGTATCTATATTGAATATTGATATATCATGAGTACAACCTTTGGGTAGGCTAAGACCCACGAGGAGGGTTCATGTCAAAAAATTGTTTTTTTTTTTTATGTTGCTTGGAGCCATGTAGACAAAATGGAAATGGAATTTTCTGTTTTGGCTCTTTGTTTCTCACCTCTCGTAAGAAGTCTATAATTCTATGTTTCTCACCTCCCATGCGAGGTCTATAATTCCAAAATTTCTGGATCAAAGGTTTTGGAAAAGCTTTTCCTTCATATATTATTTTAATAATAAAAATGTATCGTTGTCATTTAAGCAACAGTAAAAAGCTAAAAGGAGTGGCCTAGGTGGATTGAAGAAAAAGAAGGGACAATCACCAATGTAGGAGTTCTATGGCTTGTGAGTTTTCTTGGTTCCTTAGAAGTTTGTGATTTTTCTTTGTTCCTTAGAATTTTGTGATTTTTATTCGTTCCTTAGAAGTTTATAGTTCTAGAACTCATTGATCATAGTCTTGACTCCTAGGAAAAGCTTATGAGATTCCTCATATCCTGCAACATGTTACCTAAGTCATCTTGAGTTTCTAAGAGGCATCCTTTCCCCAATTACAAAAGAGTGTATTCACTGATATGTTGTTGCCATTCTAAATTTTTTTCCCATCATCATTCAATTTGAATTAATGCATCAAATCTTACCAATTGAGAGCTCCAATGTGATAACAAGGTATCTAAGTGAAACATTATATTATAGATTTAAGTTAGTTATTTAATATGGATTAGTTTCAAAACAAGAGTCCTCAGAAGGTGTTGGGGAGGAAGACTGTTAAGGAATATTTCATAAAAAAAAGAAAAAGATATAACACTTTACAGGTGAGGGTTTGAGGCTGAGGAGAAGAAAAAATAAATTGACGGAGAGAGAGAAATCACAGAGCAGAATGAGGGTTAAATTATTCTTGTTGCACACATCCCTAGGCAATCATTTGAAGGAGTCGTACAATTGCACAATCCCCAAAGAAGTTGGGCACATTTGTTGAGGCTATATAGTCCATACAGGGGTGAACAAGTATAGATTTTGGATCACATATGTGGCATGCAGATAGAGGCTATCCAGTTGTTGTTTTATTGAGTAGCACAATTTCCAAGGAGGTCGTATAGTTAAGGGAGAAATATGAGCTGAATTTTGTGCACAATTTCCGAGATTTATGAACTAGTACAAGTTCATTGACTGTTATAATAAATTTTTAGAATTCCTCTATGTGGGCTGAGATAATAAAATCACTTGTTTGCTCATTTTCGAGTTTTCCCCTTCAAGGTTTCCAAGGTAAAATATTTGTGTCAATTTTTTGTGAATCTTTTTCAGTTTTCGTTTGCATTTTTAAAGTTAGTAAGCTCAATGTATTTTTGTTCATAAAAATCATATATGGCCTTAAGAAAACTAACAACGTGTGGAGGTACCTGTCCAATGCTAATATCATCAACACTTTCTGCATATCCTCCTATATGGAGAATTTTTTATTATTTTGATTCCCTTTATAATGAACCTTATGTCATTTGGATAATGATGTGAGGATTTACACTTCTTTTTCCTATTGTTCTTATGTGAACCTTTCATATAATAAACCAACTTTTTGCTAGGTTAACATAGCCGCACATTCATGACAAATGCTTAGGTATGGCACTTGTGGCCTTCCAAGGTAATTTTCTTCCATGAAAATTAGCAAACTTAGGCTAATTTGTGGTAATGGATAGTAGTCCATATTGCCTTACATTCTCATGCACTTGCCATGTTTTATCGATGCTCCCTTGACTCCATTTCCAAAGGTGTGATTGGGCACTTGGTCTTGAGGATTTTACCTTCATATTTATTTCCTACATCACCCATTAATCCGGTGTATGTTGGAGTCACGATTGCCGTTACACCAAAACCCATAGGTTTTAGTAAACAGACACATTGCTAGATTTAAACACATGCCACGAAACACACGGGGAGCGTTGGATTATCCTTCTACACTACCATTAACGGGGAGCCCAACAATCTCCCCCCCAACGCAAGCCAAGTGTGTTTCGAACTCGAGACCTTTGGCTCTGATACCACTTGTTGGAGTCACGATTGTCGTTACACCAAAACCCGCAGGTTTTAGTAAACAGACACATTGCTAGATTTAAACACATGCCACGAAACACACGTGGAGCATTGGATTATCCTTCTACACCGCCATTAATGGGGAGCCAAATAGTGTACTACTATCACCCATTTCATTAAGGCTTACAGTGGTTGTCTTATTAATTATTTTCTAGACCAATATGTGATTGTTTAAAGCATGGTAGCACGATTAGGTTGTATTGGCCTTCCGTGTATAGTTATTTGCATGAATTTGAAATACATTGAATAATTTGGCGTAGTTCAGATATGATTTAGTCAACATTATAGGTCTTCCATGAACTCAGAGGCAACCATGACAGCGGTGATGAAAAATCTTTGGAGATTAAGAGATAATGAGTAATTGAATGAGGTCATTGATATAAGCATAAGCTGCTACAAACACAAAAGAGTTGTAGTTGGCATTCTTAAGAATTTTGTCTAGATACCACCACTCTATGCACATCTTAGGAACCTGCATACCATCTAATATGTCATAACTGGGAGGCAAAGAGGTAGGGTTGTACGATCAAATATATCGTACTTGGGAGGCAAAGAAGTGGGGTTGTAACTTGTAAGAGGTTAGGAGCCTCTACTTTCTAGCAAGAGTCCACTCCACTAAAGATGCTAACCCCAATGCTACCATAAGGGTTGGGGAGAATGATCACTTTGCATCTTTACATTCACACTGGAGGGAAATAGAGATCCGAAATGATCCTTCCTGGAGAAATAACACCCTCCACTATTTCCTAGCACCTAATATTGAATCTGTTTCCAGGAAGGAACTTTTGAATTATTTCGATGGCTTTGAGGATTGCAGTGAAAGCTTATCTAAGTGGGAGGTATTTTAAAGGGGAAAAGAGAAGAATAATATAGGCCACATAGGATGAGGTATTGTGTACGGAGGAAGTTGGTTGGCTGGGTTCTCTCTTTCTTTCTAAGACAAATAGTGTGGTAGCAAGCGGGAATTGTACAATGTGGGGAATTAGCATGGTTGGAATGGGGTGGGTGGGTTTGATTAATTGAATGGAAATTGAATTGGATTGGATTTAATAGAAAATATAGGAGGAAGAGGGGTCTGAGTGCCTACTTCCATACACCACCACCTAGATAATGAGGATGGCAATGTACGACTTAAAAATATTCCAAATAATGACAAAGCTGAAGAGTTTAGTGACGTCAATGATGAATATGGACATGCAATTACATAAATATATTGAGACCATGAGCTTGAACTCTTACTAATTGAGAGTTCCAATGTGATAACAAGGTATCTAAGTGAAACATTATATTATAGATTTAAGTTAGTTATTTAATATGGAGTAGTTTCAAAACAAGGGTCCTTAGAAGGTGTTGGGGAGGAAGAATATTAAGGAATCTTTCATAGAAAAAAAGATATAACACTTTATAGGTGAGGGTTTGAGGCTGAGGAGAAGAAAAAATAAATTTCCGGAGAGAGAGAAATCATAGAGCAGAATGAGGGTTAAATTATTCTTGTTGCACACATCCCTAGGCAATCATATGAAGGAGTCATACAATTTCATAATCCCCAAAGAAGTTGGGCACATTTGTTGAGGCTATATAGTCCATACAGGGGTGAAAAAGTATAGATTTTGGATCACATATGTTGCACGCAGATAGAGGCTATTCAGTTGTTGTTTTATTGAGTAGCACAATTTCCAAGGAGGTCATACAACTAAGGGAGAAATTTGAGCTGAATTTTGTGCACAACTTCTGAGATTTATGAACTAGTACAAGTTCATTGATTGTTATAATAAATTTTTAGAATTCCTCTATGTGGGCTGAGATAATAAAATCACTTTTTTGCTCATTTTCGAGTTTTCCCCTTCAAGGTTTCCAAGGTAAAATATTTGCGTCAATTTTTTGTGAATCTTTTTCAGTTTTCATTTGCATTTTTAAAGTTAGTAAGCTCAATGTATTTTTCTTCATAAAAATCATATATGGCCTTAAGAAAACTAACAGTATGTGGAAGTACCTATCCAATGCTAATATCATCAACACTTTCCGCATATCCTCCTATATGGAGTTTTTTTATTATTTTGATTCCCTTTATAATGAACCTTATGTCATTTGGATAATGATGTGAGGATTTACACCTCTTTTTCCTATTGTTCTTATGTGAACCTTTCATACAATAAACCAATTTTTTGCTAGGTTAACATAACCTCACATTCATGACAAATGCTTAGGTATGGCACTTGTGGCCTTCCAAGGTAATTTTCTTCCATGAAAATTAGAAAACCTAGGCTAATTTGTGGCAATGGATAGTAGTCCATATTGCCTTACATTCTCATGCACTTGCCATGTTTTATCGATGCTCCCTTGACTCCATTTCCCAAGGTGTGATTGGGCACTTGGTCTTGGGGATTTTACCTTCATGTTTATTTCCTACATCGCCCATTGATTATTTTCTAGACCAATATGTGTTTGTTTAAAGCATGGTAGCACGATTAGGTTGTATTGGCCTTCCGTGTATAGTTATTTGCATGAATTTGAAATACATTGAATAATTTGGCATAGTTCATATATGATTTAGTCAACATTACAGGTCTTCCATGAACTCGGAGGAAACCATGACAGTGGTGATGAAAAATCTTTGGACATTAAGAGATAATGAGTAATTGAATGAGGTCATTGATTTAAGCACAAGCTGATACAAACACAAAAGAGTTGTAGTTGCATTCTTAAGAATTTTGTCTAGATACCACTACTCTATGCACATCTTAGGAACCTGCATACCATCTAATATGTCGTACCTGGGAGGCAAAGAGGTAGGGTTGTACCATCGAATATATCATACTTGGGAGGCAAAGAAGTGGGGTTGTAACTTGTAAGAGGCTAGGAGCCTCTACTTTCTAGCAAGAGTCCACTCCACTAAAGATGCTAACCCCAATGCTACCACAAGGGTTGGGGAGAATGATCACTTTGCATCTTTACATTCACACTGGAGGGAAATAGAGATCCGACATGATCCTTCCTGGAGAAATAACACCCTCCACTATTTCCTAGCACCCAATATTGAATTTGTTTCCAAGAAGGAACTTATGAATGATTTCGATGGCTTTGAGGATTGCAATGAAAGCTTCTCTAAGTGGGAGGTATTTTAAAGGGGAAAAGAGAAGAATAATATAGGCCACATAGGAGGATGTATTGTGTACGGAGGAAGTTAGTTGGCTGTGTTCTCTCTTTCTTTCTAAGACAAACAATGTGGTAGCAGGAGGGAATCGTACAATGTGAGGAATTGGCATGGTTGGAAGGGGGTGGGTGGGTTTGATTAATTGAATGGAAATCGAAGTGGATTGGATTTAATAGAAAACATAGGAGGAAGATGGGTTTGAGTGCCTACTTCTATACACCACCACCTAGACAATGTACAACTTAAAAATATTCCAAATAATGACAAAGCTGAAGAGTTTAGTGATGTCAGTGATGAATATGGAAATGCAATTCCATAAATATATTGAGACCATGAGCATGAACTCTTAATTTATGATTTTAAAGGTATCTAATTGATACCGTATTGCTTCATTTGTACTTTTTTGTCGAAAAATTGTGTGTTAAACTTTTTTTACACTACTAATTATCCTAAGATTAGTGAGGGAATCAAGATGATGAGATCATATACATCACATTGTTATGTGGTATGTTATGTTTCAAATTGATTTTCAATGAAAAAATACTATTAGTGTAGAATTTTGGATGATATATATATATATATATATATATATATATATATATATATATATATATATATATATATATATATATATATATATATATATATATATATATATATATAAATTTGAGGTATGCATGTTTTCATATCTATAAAGATGTCTGCTTCAATATTTTAACCACCTTGGATTTTTTGTTGTTGCGTATTTTCTCCAATGTTCCATCGAGACATGCCCCCCATGTTTCTCATGCTATGCGTGGGGCGCCAGGGGAAACATTTCCCAATGTGGGAGACACATTTCCCCAAAAGGGGTGCATCTAGGCACTCCCTCCCTATCTCCCCACCAACTCTAGAGGGGGATGCCTGGGTGCCCCAACCCCCAATTTTTTTGTTCAACAACCCTTTAAGACAGAACGAAAGTATGGGATAGAAATTTGAGGAGTTTGTAACCTTGGTAGTTAAGGGAAATATTAAATTCTTAAAATAAAAGTGACATTTTCCAAACATTCTCCAAACAGTCATAAATGAAACATTCTCCTTTATTTTACCTTTTCTATCGAAACAATCTCATTTATGATTGTTTGGAGAATGTTAAGACTCCAGAGAATGTTACTTTTACTTAAATTTTTAACATTACCATTAATTATTTCATGTTGTTTGAGAGTGGTTCCAACCTCATTGAACTTATGAGGAGAAAGTATAATTTCATATCCCATCCAAGATTCAACAAACTTATTATAACATTGATTGGCAGGAGTAGATGATTTCCACTGGATTGCACAATGATGAATTTGCATGGGATGAATTGTTCTTTGGGATTTTATCATTTATTATTTATTTTTATAATTTTAGAGGCGAGGACACATATGCTAAAGACCTTGACATCTACATTTCCTCCCCTCTCCCCCCCCAACCCCAGTTTGCGTAAAATTTATGGGTACTCCCACACCCCCCCCCATGTGTGTCTCCCCATTCCTACACTCCCCCATCCTAGAAACTTCATGAAACCTTTTTTTTTTCCATACAAAATGGTATATGTATCTGTATTCATAACCAACTATTACTACTATGGTTTAATGTCTTGGGGTTAGGCATTACAAAGGAGTATCAGTACAATTGATTATGAGAATGATTGGGTATAAAGGTTTTTAGAAGAACGGCAACAATAATTCCATGTCAGATTTGCAAAGCATTGGGCACCAGAATTTCAAAATTTTATGTCTATGAAAGACATAATGATTAGGATTGATAAGGATGGAAGCTTTCTCAAGTTAAAATATTATATATTGATGATTTAGAAAAAGACATCAACGATTTTTTCAGGAAAGGACATTGATGAATGGTTAGTTTAACTTTTCATAAAGTTTCAAGAAAATTTATGAAATGGACACTAGAGCCATGAGCTAGGATAAAAAAAAAGAGCATATGCCACAAATAATTATGTGGAAAGAAAAGACTAATCTCAGGTAACAACAAGTGAGAGTTTGGAAGGCATCTCCAGTAGTGTATACTAGCATGAAGAAACATTTCCAACAGAATTTGATCTTTTGAGTGACATGTAGTGCCCACTCTAGTTTCTTGACCCTAATATGACATTTTCTTAGATACTTTAGTCTATGAGGAACTCCGGTTGAGGATCCAGAAACGTGACTCTATTATTAGTGAATATGATGGTTATGTATGTTCTCTATTAATATTATGATTACGATATAATTAATGGTTATGTGTACTCTCTATTGATATCATGATGGTGATAGTAGTAAAAGATAGACATGTTTTCTATTGATGTTATAATGATGATAACTTTGATCTATATATATGGTTCCATTAAGGTTATGATGATGCTAGCCATGATGGAGGTATCCCCTATGTTAGCTACTTACATTAGTTCTGGTTCACAATGAACAATGAAGTGAATGAACAGGTGATGGTAATAATGCTATTATGACAATGACTAACACCGAGAAACCTGGTTACTGATTAATATTGAGTATGGTAGGAAACCACTAGAGGCACTCGCACATGCCGAGTTGACGACACCTGGTTTGATGAAAATTTATATTATTTTATCTTTGAAATTCTAAGTCGATTTTGAAACCTGCTATATATGTTTATCTATATTCTGATGATATGTTAATGGTTGCAGGCACATATTAGTTGCTTGGCCGAATGACTCACATATGGGTGATGGGGTTGTACAAGTGGATGGAACTACATGGGAGGGGTGGGATAGTGTCCCTGATCTCACCCACTAGCACTCCTGCCATGACTTGGGCTAGAAGGGTTGAAACACCTTCGCCTTGAAGATCACGATGCCATGAGGGCAGGTCCCAAAGTTGGGTCGCTCATGAGGATTTTACAGGGGGGTGCGCATCAAGGTGAATTCCTTGATCCCCGACAGCATTAGTCTCACTATAGCAGGCAACATAAGAGATGATAGCGGTCTATGACGTTGCACCTATAATTTCCCCTCGTAGTCACTGAATGATTGAAGGGCAAGTGGTGTGGCACCCTTGGAACTTCAAGGGAATTTCTTGAAGGGCACAACCAACTTGGCACCCTTGGAATCACAAATAATTGTTAGGCGTGGTACCCTTGGAGCTTCAAGGGAAGTTCTTGAAGGGCACGACCAAACTTGACACCTTGGAATCATTAAAAATAAATAAATTAATAAATATAATCAAGAAGTGAAAGCTAGATAAATATACATCAAGGGTAAATGATGTTAGAAACCGAGGTAATTAAATGAAGAATAAAACTTGGGTTAAGAGGATCATAGGAAGAAATAAAATATTTTATCTTAAAAAATCTACCCTCCCCATGTTAGAGAATATTAGGTAGATTATGTAATTTAATTAGGTAAAAGGGGAAAGAGGGACATAAATGTAAGGATAAAGATTAATCCTAAAATAGTTAAACCTAATTAAGAGAAGAGGATGGTGAATTAAAATAATATTAATAAATTAAATTTTAGAGAAATGTAGAGAACCTCCATGTGGCAACAACCAACATAACAATATCCATCTAAGAGATAACTTGAGTTAAATTAGGGAGTAGATAGGGGATCAAATCTTGACTCATTAATTGACTTTAGTAAGGAACACAAATTAAGGAGTAAAAAGGGAGATCAAGAGACAACTAGGAGTAGAAATAGAAATCTTGTTGAGGTGAGGAAAAATATTATTTTAAAATTAAAATTTAAGTAAATAATTTTGGAGATCCTTGATGAGAGAGTGACACATGGGTGGGTGAATAATCAAACAATTGAATTATCAAAACTAATTAATTATGCATGACATGCCAAGTGTCACCTATGAGGACTCCTATAAAATAAGGGGCAAGCCATGGGAGAAGGGACCCTTTTGGAACCCTATTGTTGGTTGGAGGAGGCTATGTCAGAGCAATGATTACAATATTATAGTGAGTTTGGTGAGGTAGAGGATTTTAGAGAGGGGACTCTTGAGCCAAGGAGTGCTCTTCTGTACCAGCTATTGCATTCCTCCATTGTACAACCCCATTGCAGCTCGGGGGCCCGCGGGGAAGAATAGTACCCAAGGAGTAGGCTGGGAGGTTAATCGGTGGGTCATTACATTCGGTTCAAGTATGTCGTCATTCACACTCGGAGGTGGCCGACAGGAAGGGAAGACCAGTAACTGAAATTCAAGTGGAGTCTCGTCTTTTGGTGAACGGTACATATGTGTTACAATATTCTTTTGTATGATTTCTTTATGGCCTTAGTTAAATATATGTAAATTTTATGATACGTTCATCGAAATGAAAATTTAGGGATGTGTTAGATAGTGCTGAATAAATTTGAATTCCCAATGTTTTTCTCTTCTGGTTATATTTTATTGGTATTTATTTTAATAAAATAAAAATAATATATATAGTTTAGAACTGGTCCTTACACTTGGTATGAACTGGTCCTTACATGTTAGGCCCCTATACTACTAGTGTAACCCCTTATTGTTATTAGCACAACCCCCTTATTAGATTGATGTACCCATGTAGTGCCCATATTGTTACTATTGTGCCCCATAGAAGCCCACTATTGTTAATATTGTGCCCTTACATTATTATTGTTATGTCGGCTCTGATTATATTATGAACCCTTAGACTCCTATATATAGAAAGGAGATCTTTTCATTTGTATCATAAAAGAATCATTCATTTGTGTAATGTAAAGGAGGTTTCCCCCTGGAAGAGGCTGAATTCTAAGGTGTTGATCTATCTTTTTGATCTTTCTGTGAGCTGGTTTCATAACTTTTGGTATCAGAGCTTTGGATTCTAGGGTTTCGTTGCTCCTAATAGGTCATCGTGGAATTTTCGCAATAACTTTTTGTCTGCGACGTTTCAGAAGCGAAAAAAAACCCATTTGAGATGAAATCGCACTAAAGCTTGGGTCCGAATTTCAGAGCTTTTTGCGCTATATTTACGGAGATATGATCTGAGGAAGTTGGTCTTTTTGCAGACTCCTGAATTACATTCCAAACAGGTGACCTGGGGAAAATCGTCATAACTTTTTCTCTAAGCATCGGATTAAATTTTCATAAGAAGGTACAGAAAGAGGACGGACTGTAGTTTCTTGTATATATCTGTCAGAGCCAACGGTTGAAACAGTGACATGTGGCACGTCGTACAAGTTTTCTCTACTGAACTAGTCTATAATCAGGTCACTGTGGGATATTTGGCATAACTCTTCCTTGGTGAATCCAATTTGGATCAGACAGGTGGCAATGGAAAGAGGACGTAGAGGGCTACTGCAGGTCGCAATTTCAGAACTTAAAGATCTGAAAGTACAGAGTTACAGTCGTTTCAAGATCGAGCTCCTAAAATCAATAAAAAGCAAGATGAGGAAGTTTGATGGCAAGGATCTGGTAAATTGGATACTTCAGATGGAGCAATATTTTGATCTACATGGTGTACCACTGTTACAAAAGGTATGTATTGCATCTTCATATTTAGAACCGGATCAATTTTAATGGTACAAAGGGCTTTGTTCTCGTAAACAACTTGTTACGTGGTCAATTTTCACAATGGAAATGATAGCGCATTATGAGGATACAAAGAGCAACACCACAACAATTGGAAAGAGTAAAAGGGCTTTGTTACATATTGGAAAGTAAAATTATGGCAACAAGGAAGTCTACCCCTCACAACTATAAAGATGGAAGTGTTGTTTCTTCTAGCCTTCCACAACCTACAAGGGTTACACCACAACAATTGGAAGAAAAAAGAGAAAAAGGGCTTTGTTACAATTGTGATAGCAAATGCATTAAAGGTCATAAGTGTGTTGAGAAGAAACTATTTTACATAGAGTATGAAGAGGAGGAAAAAAAGGATCAAGAAACATCAAAAGAAGAGGATATACGCCAGGACCCAACCCCAGAGAAAGAAGAAATGAATTAGACCATATCTTGTAAAGCATTGGAAAGAATTACCACTCCTCAAACTCTCAAGATAGAAGGACATATCAAGAAGAAAAAGGTGCAAGAAGTGAAAGATCACATCGAGAAAGAAGAAATTAATCCAACCATATCTTGTAATTCATTGGTTAGAATTACCACTCCTCAAACTATCAAGATAGAAGGGCATATCAAGAAGAAAAATGTTCAAGAAGTGAAAGATCACATTGAGCATCAAGAAATGAATTCGACCATATCTTGTAAAGGATTGGAAGAAATTACCACTCCTCAAACTCTAAAGATAGAAGGACATATTAAGAAGAAAAAGGTTCAAGCAGTGAAAGATCACATCGAGCATCACCAACAAGTTCTCCAACTTTTAAAGGATAACGTCGCTTTGGTGCAAAATCGAATGAAACAACAGGTAGATCAACATCGTAGTGAAAAATGTTTTGATGTAGGTGATTGGGTATTTTTACTGCTACATCTCATGCAAGCTATTTATGAGAAGGAAATGTTGGCAATACTATATGCACTTAAGAAATGACGACCTTACCGAATGGGAAGACACTTCAAGTTAAAAATGGATCATGATAGTCTTAAATACTTTTTAGAACAACTATTACCTTTAGAAGAACAAAAAAAGTGGGTCACAAATATGTTGGGTTATGACTTTGACATCATCTATAGAAAAGGGAAGCAAAATTTTGTTGCAGATGCACTCTCAAGAAAGGATGAAGATGTGGAAGCATTGTTTTGTGCTATTTTTATTATCCAACTAGATTGGGTAAACAAAGCAAGGGATGAATGGAAGAAGGACGAAGAAGTATGGCCACTTATTCAAAAGTTGCAAAAGATCCCAATTCAAACAATATTGCCAGAAATTGAAGAGGAAGGAAAAATCATATTGGAACTTGGAGCAGTCACAGAAACAAGAACCCGACAGCTACGAAATCGATCAATTTCAGAGTACCTCATCAAGTGGAAGAATTTACCCGCTGAAGATTCCACATGTGAAGACAAATTTTTTATACAGAAGCATCAAGAACTACTCAAGCATTGAGGACAACACTTTTTGAAGGAAAGGGGCATGTTAGGCCCCTATACTACTATTGTAACCCCTTATTGTTATTAGTACAACTCCCTTATTATATTGATGTACCCATGTAGTGCCCATATTGTTACTATTGTGCCCCATAGAAGCCCACTATTGTTATTATTGCGCCCTTACATTATTATTGTTATGTCGGCTCTGATTATATTATGACCCCTTAGACTCCTATATATAGAAAGGAGGTCTTTTCATTTGTATCATAAAAGAATCATTCATTTGTGTAATGTAAAGGAGGTTTCCCCCTCGAAGAGGCTGAATTCTAAGGCGAAGATCTATCTTTTCTATCTTTTTGAGAGCTAGTTTCATAACATTACACTTGGTATCAGAGCCATGTTGAACCCTTGAGGCCTATGGGCCCATGCATGCATGGCTAGTTTTGTTAAATAATATGATGAAAATCTCTAGCTAATTTTTCTCAGGGAATATTGATGACAGATGTCCTTGAGGAATTGTATAATTTTCGAATCATACCTAAAACAATGAGTTTAACAATGAGTTTTAGCGTAACGTGGTAATGGTTAAAAAAAAAGTCCTATAAACATAGCTCATGAATCTACAAGGGTATATACATAAACAAATGTATTCCGTGGGCAAACTGGGGTATTCTCGTGTAAATATCCAAGCCCCACCAATACTCTTATCCTGAGCTATTCCTCCAGTTGCATTCATTTCACTGTTACAATCAAATTGCTTGTTTATGCTCAAGCATCAGATCTAATTTGGGTTCTTCCACTGACCGAAGAAGCCTCAACCCTTGATTTCAGACATCTCTCAACAAAAGAAATGGTGGCCAAAGGAAATACCATGCTGGACTATGAATGCCAGGCCTTGATCAGTAAGTTAAAGATTTTGAGATCTACAGTAGCTTCTTTCAAGCCCTTTGTTTAATTATGGCGAGATTTAGAGGAGGTCAAGGGATCATTCTTTTTATTATTTATTTTTTTATCTATTTATTTCTATATTTATATTTATATTTTTATATTTAATTTTTATCATTTATATTTATATTTTATTATTTATATTTATTATTTTTTTATTTTTTTTAATTTTTAATTAATTTATTTTTAATTAATTAATTAATTAATTTATTATTATTATTATTATTATTTTATTTTTTTTTATTTATTTATATTATTATTATTATTATTTTTATTTTTAATTTAAACCCAATTTTGACAATATTACCTTAACCCAGAGTTATTAACATCACCATTCATGGGGTCCGTCTACCCCGATTTTCCATTATGGATCTTGAAACCCTCTCAGAGTTTATGTCGTACCTTTACCAGAGTTAGCCGCGATCATCTGTTATTTTCAATATTGAAGTCTAACGCGCTTCTGCATGGTTTCAATTTTCAAATTAAATAATTTACATGTTGGGATTTCAAGTATTTCAGGCTTATTCGACAGATTTTGGAGCGACTGTAATAGTCCTTGATGAACCACTTGATTCCAGCTATAGATTGCATTGTAGAAAATCTGTGGTTTGACTTTGCTAATTGCATCTGAAATGATTAATCTATTCTAAATGCACACGGGGGCTATGTAGTGTAGAGAGATTAGCATTTTACTTAAATGCCATGCAATTCAAATGACTTTGTTGCATCTGAAATTGTCACGTTGATGATGGAAATCTTCTCTCCATGGAATACATTCCATTATCAAAGTCTTGAGTATAATCTTGAGCTGATTATGTCAATAATAAGAATAGTCACTAGATTCGGAGATGTTATTATTTTTGAAATGAAATGCCAAGAGCCCACAACGATGTTCCTGGGTTTCCAACTCTATTTCGTGGTTGTGTGCTGAATTGTGGTATAGTGGAGCAATCCTTCTGTCTGTGACTATGCAAGGTTCCTCTGCAGTCTAGGGAGTGCATATATGGAATTTTTGGCGAAGAGAAAGGGGTTTCAATCAATGTGTTTATGTAGATTATTCATTGGGGTATTATTGTGCAAGAGGAAGGGTTACATTTTGGTTTATAGGGGTATTTTTGGCCTTAACGTCTTATCTAAGTGAAAATGCTTCATGTTGAACGCTAGAATCATGTTCAGACTCTTAATGAAACAACCACTGTAATTCTCTGCAGCAGATAAGGGAAACATGAGATTTAATATTAATTGTAGCTCTTAGGAAGCCTTTCTCTTTGTTGTAGCTAGCCCTCTTGGAAAAGTTCACACAGTCTAAGATGTGGCCCTAGATCTTACACAAGCCCATACTTGCTCATCAATCTAAACATTCAAAAGTATTCACAAGTTTGGAAGAATTTTGCGAGTCTAAAAATTAGCCTATTACAATAATGTTCCATGTGGATGCTTCACGGTATTGAAGTCCTAAATGTGTGAATCAATCTCTTTGACAATGTTTGCATCAAGCCGGTTTATTTGGAAAACACATACCTGCTCATTATGATCATTGCATGACAACGATGAATTTGTTTTTACGGGATTTATGAGCTACCTAGTGTTAATCTCTGCGAATGAGATCTCCCTGGAATGATCTTGTAGATCTGTGAAAGTATTCTTGGATTCATTGAAGTCTGCTCTCCAAATAACATCTAAAACATTTATGAAAAGGGTTCATTTCTTGTAATAGATGCATCAATATTTGAGGCTAGTTTGCAAACCCTTGAGGCATGATAAGCTTTGAAGGATCTGGAATTCTGGATGAGTTTGTAACCTCTATCAGTATTGTGCTTCATACTATTTAAGGTTGATTCATGAAGCTTAGTTCACAGTTATAAAGGAATAATTGAATGTTGAAGTCATATGTAGGTATAACTATCTGAAGGATTGTTATAATCTCAAGGCAGCAAATAGATCAACATAACAACCAAGTTAAGAAAATGCAATTGATACCTCTACATTAGGTTGTGACCTCAATCTAAGGGACTGATTCTTATTCTTTGTCTCAATCTGTGGAAGATTCTGGAGTACATTTTTGTAGGTCTTTTGACAACAAAAGACTCCCTAATTTGTAGTATCTTACGATGTATTTGTAACCTAAGCATGGCATCCTAATTTTCAAGGGATATAAGTTTTGGTTGTTAACTCGGTCTCGTATCAATCTCACAATCTCAACATATATAGATTCCTTCAGGTTTGTTTATTTTTCTGATGGGCTCAGAAGATTTTATTCCTCATTTTGTTTTAAAACGTATTGAGCTAATGCTCTCAAGTTTGTAAGAGCCAAATTAGCTCCATTGCTTCTACACTCCAGTGATTAAAAATTGTGTTTGTACCCTGCAATTGAAAATTGTGTTTTGTATCCTGAAAATTGGTTTCGTTCCCTTCTGTAACCACACAATTTACCAAACTTTGTTACTCATAGTGTTCTCTACGCAGATTTGGAGCAGTGCACACAAAGCTCCATGCTATGGTGGCCCTCACACTCCAACATTCCAGATCATAATTAATTTTGGCTTAAGGTTTCATCTCGTGGAAGGATAATGACTAGAATTCCAAAATTGCCATCACCAATTACTAGCCAGAAGGTCAAATCTGCAATATGCTTTGCAATCACTCAATCTTTCTGTCTTGCATATCTCTATGGCGTGCACATATCATAACATGCTGATTGTTGAAAGAGCTCTTGACTACTATATCATGTTGGAGAAAAAAGATAGGACTTGAATTTTTCCAAATCACAACTTTGTATATCTCATTTAAATCTTGCAGAGGATGCTTTGTTTTGTGGGATTTACAAAATTTATAAGATAAATATTAGAGAAGATTAAATTGGCAAATTTGATTTCCTTACCAATTTAACTTCCTAATGAATAATGCAGCTAAAATCTTCCAGTTGATTATAGATGACAAATTTGTCATCAAGAAATAACGGTGTACTAGCAATATCAGAGGCCATTAATAATGTTAGTCCAACTGTATATATTTTCAACCATCAAAGGGAGATAAGAGAGATTCTGAGAGGTTGGGGGAAGGCCAAAACCAACTCATTACTACATATGGCCAAAAAGTGATATTTCACCTAGTCGATGGAAGTAGCAAAACTTCACATATATGCATTCTAAATGCTTTCTTGTATCAATTATTACTTAATGCTAGCCTGGACAAGAAAGCTGATAATAAAATATATTTTCCTCGTATCACCTATCTTAGATACTTTCCTCTGAAGAGGCCTTCATATAGAAGTTCCATGCTAACATTGCAGCACCTATTGCTGGTTCCAGCTTTGGCCGAATTGGAAGCACGCCTGGAAAGTCTTTGGAAATACAACTAATTACTTCTTCACCTATGTCCCATCCCTCATTGGTCTCAAGGACACCACCAACCATAACAAGTGGAAAAGACTCCAATCCATCTTTCCCACTCAAACCCAATCTCTGGACAACAAATTTTACGTTGGCAACAAGCTCTTGAACAGTAATGAGAAAAATATTTTGTGCCACTTTATCACCTGCTCCTGCACAAGCCTTTACCACAGGAGCAAGTGCAGCTATGCGGGCCCAAGAAGGATCTGCATAAGTCCATCCAATGACTTCATCTGGTGAGTGAATTTGGAGCTTTTGTACAATTGCAGAAGTGAGATTTGTGGGAGGTCCCCGTCCATCATGAGCTTTTACTACTGCTGTTAAAGCTTGAGCAACAATCCCATAAAGTTAAATTGATTAATGATGTTTTAGTTGTCTTTCATAATTCTTAACTGAGCTTTTGAAATGTGTCTAAATGATATTTCAAACATTTAGTCGAATGGATTAGGAAATTCAAGTTCTACTTCAATCAATATTGGTTTCCACATATAGGTATTTCTCAGGGATTATTTTCTTCACATATATATTTAGATTATAACTCTGTGCAATGCATTTTTGTTTTTGTTTTTCTCAATCCAAAAATGGAGAGACCAAATTGAACAATGAGTCTCCAATCAATTATATTTGCAACTGTACCTTCAATTTCTCTCAATTTTCAAGTAGAATTCTTTTCAAAGGGACTTACTGGAATACCACCCTTACTGGAATATCAACTAAATTTAAGACAGATAGAAACTTCAATGCAATATCTAAACATGCAATTTTATAATACTTTAAGTAGCATATTGTTCCTTTCTTCAATCCATTCTCTTTTATCTTCTTAGACGTCTTCCAAACGGTTGAACAATATTTTGACCCTACATTTGCCTATTCATTGGATATACTCCATGTATTTTTAGGATATCAAACAGTGCACAAACATTTTGTGATATATCTAAATAAATAAATGATAGTTACAACATGTGTAGAATAAATGTATATTTATATATAGAACTGCTAAAGCTACATAATTAGAGACTTTGTTTAGGGTGGTATTGAAATATACAACTGAGAAGCCCTCATCCTTAAAATGAACTGGTTAATGCACATGTTTTATGACAGTTAAAGATGTTTAAATATGCTCAATATATATATATATATATATATATATATATAATAATAATAATAATAATAATCTAATGATTAACAATCACCAGAAAATAATAATAAAATAAAACATAAGAATAAGTTTAACTAATGAAACTAGTTCCATCTCATTTCAATAAGTTGTCCTTTTTCGTCGTATAATACCAAAAACTTAATCTTGACTTCGTCATACGCTAATTTTCTTGGTTTAGGCTTTATGAGTGGTTGGATGTGAAGCATTTTAATGCTCTAACAATAATCAAGCCATTCTTTTAAAAATTAATAACGAGTTAAAAGTGCCACATTATAAATTGACATATGGAAATTATGTTTTATGTAGTAATATCTTGGTTAAATTTAATAGTTACATCAATCGTATAGAATTTTTTACATTAAAGAGAAGTCAATAATTAAATTTTTTGTTTTGAAATTTTTAATAATAATTTGAATTAAATTATAGTTTTCATAAATATCATTATTGATATAAATATATATTATAATTTGGATATCATATTTTCAATAGGTTGCTATGATAATTTGATAATTTATTTAATTATTTATGCATGAGTAAGTGAAGTGGAGTGGTCACTGGTTACAAGTTGTGATCACTTAATAGTATCCTTGGGTTTCTTGAAAAAGGTTGGGATTTTCTTTGGAGATGAACTTGGGTGATAGCAGGGATGTCACTATCTCTTTCTTGATAGGTGAGGTGTGGTAGGTGTTATAACCAATTTGATTCCTCTCGATAGCTTTTATGTAGCTAAAACAAAATTTTCCCACATTTTCAAATAGAAGACAACTTCCTTAGATTGGGAAGTATGTTTTTGTTTGATCAGCATAACTTCCTTATTTAAAGTATTCTTCTTTATGCCCAATTCAATGCTTGATATATTATCGACTGTAGGTTTAGATTCTTCATTTGTTAAGTCATGTGCCACATCATCTCTATCTAGTTGAGACACTAACATCATTGCTTACTAGGATATTATCTATAATTAAGTAATGTGGTGATGTTTCAAAGAGTTTATTTGTTGGATGAACTCCTAGGAACTATTCATTGAACACTACATCTTGACGCACAATCAATTCCTTTGTAATTTATCTAATTATTTATTTATTTACAACTGCTAATAAGAACGTTTTAATTTTTAGCACGTTTGACATCAAAGTCCTTCATCTTTTTGCTAGCTCATCAGCTTAAGTTCGCCATTTGAATTTCTTATGCTTACTTGTCCACCTCTTTCGACATTTTTCTGCCTAAGGCCTAATTGCAATGCTACAAATATCATTTTAGGGAACATACTAACAAGGGTCCAAAATGACACTTATTGAGATATTGGGGACATATTGCAGAATTATCAGAAGGGATAACTTAGAAATTAAGACTTTTGAAAATGTCAAACGTATGGACAACTTTTGGAATAATTTATACGATCTTTTCTTCTACGAAAATATTATTGCAGCATCTATGACAGTGAACTCTACCATATGCAATGATGATTATACAAATCACTTTGTGTTACATATTGTCCCCGACATTGTCACTTATAAGGTCATGTAGACGTAGTTTGAAATGAACGACTATAATTGGAGGCTACAGGAGTAGAGTGTATGGACGACTTTACTTGGTTGAAAGCATCATATATTAATTGTACCATGAGATGAATATTGATTGTGATTATCCTGCCCTTGTTTTGTTGTTGCTTAGTCCACAAAAAAAAAAAAAAAAACTGGGCTACAATGTTCCCCAGATATAGTCCTTGAGTTATAACGGAATTCGTGGTATAGATATCTTGGGAAAATTATAACCTTCCCACCAGAAGGTTAGTAAGAGTTTCAGGAAGGGTTCCTAGGATATTTGTCGTCTTTTTTCCTTTATGTTCTAAGGACTTCGGGACGAAGTCCATTATTAAGAGGGGGTGTATGTAGTGCCCACTCTAGTTTCCTGACCTTAATATGACATTATCTTAGATACTTTAGTCTGTGAGGAACTTAGGTTGAGGATCCAGAAACGTGACTCTATTATTAGTGAATATGATGGTTATGTATGTTCTCTATTAATATTATGATTACGATATAATTAATGGTTATGTGTACTCTCTATTGATATCATGATGGTGATAGTAGTAAAGGATAGACATGTTCTATTGATGTTATAAATGATGATAGCTTTGATCTATATGTATGGTTCCATTAAGGTTATGATGATGCTAGCCATGATGGAGGTATCCCCTATGTTAGCTACTTACATTAGTTTTGGTTCACAATGAACAATGAAGTGAATGAACAGGTGATGGTAATAATGCTATTATGACAATGACTAACACTGAGAAACTTGGTTAATTATTATTATTGAGTATGGCAGGAAACCACCATAGGCACTCGCACATGATGAGTTGACGACACCTGGTTTGATGAAAATTTATATTATTTTATCTTTGAAATTCTAAGTCGATTTTGAAACCTGCTATATATGTTTATCTATATTCTGATGATATGTTAATGGTTGCAGGGACAGATTAGTTGCTTGGTCGAATGACTCACATATGGGTGATGGGGCTGTACAAGTGGATGGAACTACATGAGAGGGGTGGGACAGTGTCCCTGATCTCACCCACTAGCACTCCCGCTGTGACTTGGGCTGGAAGGGTTGAAACACCTTCACCTTGAAGATCACAATGCCATGAGGGTAGTTCCCAAATTTGGGTCGCTCATGAGGATTTTACCGGAGGGCGCACATCAGGGTGGATTCCTTAATCCTCGACACCATTAGTCTCACTGTAGCAGGCAACATAAGAGATGATAGCGGTCTATGACGTTGCACCTATAATTTCCCATCGTAGTCACTGAATGCTTGAAGGGCAAGTGGCATGGCACCCTTGGAACTTCAAGGGAATTTATTGAAGGGCACGACCAACTTGGCACCCTTGGCATCACAAACAAATTGTTAGGCGTGGCACCCTTGGAGCTTCAAGGGAAGTTCTTGAAGGGCACGACCAAACTTGGCACCTTCGAATCATTAAAAATAAATAAATTAATAAATATAATCAAGAAATGAAAGCTTGGTAAATTTACATCAAGGGTAAATGATGTTAGAAACCGAGGTAATTAAATCAAGAATAAAACTTGGGTTAAGAGGATCATAGGAAGAAATAAAATATTTTATCTTAAAAACTCTAACCTCCCCATGTTGGAGAATATTAGGTAGATTATGTAGTTTAATTAGGTAAAAAGGGGAAAGGGGGACATAAATGTAAGGATAAGGATTAATCCTAAAATAGTTAAACCTAAATAAGAGAAGAGGACGGTGAATTAAAATAAGATTAATAAATTAAATTTTAGAGAAATGTAGAGAACCTCCATGTGGCAACAACCAACATAAGAATATCCATCTAAGAGATAACTTGAGTTAAATTAGGGAGTAGATAGGGGATCAAATATTGACTCATTAATTGACTTTAGTAAGGAACACAAATTAAGGAGTAAAAAGGGAGATCAAGAGACAACTAGGAGAAGAAATAGGAATCTTGTTGAGGTGAGGAAAAATATTATTTTAAAATTAAAATTTAAGTAAATAATTTTGGAGATCCTTGATGAGAGAGTGACACATGGATGGGTGAATAATCGAATAATTGAATTATCAAAAATAATTAATTATGCATGACATGCCAAGTGTCACCTATGAGGACTCCTATAAAAGAAGGGGCAAGCCATGGGAGAAGGGACCTTTTTGGAACCCTATTTTTGGTTGGAGGAGACTATGTCAGAGCAGTGATTATGATACTATAGTGAGTTTGGTGAGGTATAGGATTTTAGAGAGGGGACTCTTGAGCCAAGGAGTGCTATCCTCTACCAGCTATTGCATTCCTCCATTGTACAACCCCATTGTAGCTCGGGGGTCCGCGGGGAAGAAGAATACCCAAAGAGTAGGCTGGGACGTTAACCGGTGGGTCATTACATTCGGTTCAAGTACGTCGTCATTCACACTTGGAGGTGGCCGATAGCAAGGGAAGATCAGTAACTGAAATTCAAGTGAGTCTCGTCTTCTGGTGAACGGTACATATGTGTTACAATATTCTTTTGTATGATTTATTTATGGCCTTAGTTAAATATATGTAAATTTTATGATACGTTCAGCGAAATGAAAATTTAGGGATGTGTTAGATAGTGCTGAATAAATTTGAATTCCCAGTGTTTTTCTCCTCTGGTTGTATTTTATTCGTATTTATTTTAATAAAATAGAAATAATATATATAGTTTAGAACTGGTCCTTACGCTTGGTATGAACTGGTCCTTACATGACAAAAAGATCAAGGAAAAATAGGGATGCCAACAAGAGGTATGAATTTTCCTAAGAGAAAGCATTTAAATGCCACCGGAAGGGAAAACTTCTATCCAAAGCTAGAGAATAACCCATTCTACCTAGCAAAATGTCGTTAAGATTGTACAAAGTCTAACAAAATCACAAGGATTAGTGACAGAAGTAAGATTTTGCTGACCTTTTTGTTTCACAATAAATCTACACACTTATGGAGTTTTCAAACTTTCCAGTAGCTTCTACATTTAACTGGTTGTTGAAATAGTATTGTCATAAGTGAGAAGAAGTATATGAGCTAACTAGGAAGGATTGATGATCACTATTCGTCTGCAACAAATGACATCATGTTGGGTGCCTCAAGAAGATAAAGAGGAAAAAGGACAAAGGTTTCAAGGACTGACAATGATGAAAAATATATAACCCATTTTACAGGTACTGCAAAGCTCTATTAATTTCAAAAATAAATGCCACGGAGATCAAATAACTTTTCAATTTGAAATCATTTTACAAAATTTTGTGTGGTTCTTTATTCATAAATATCTTTAATTTTCACTACGATTTTGTCTAGTATCCGAGTAAGTCGTTTATGTTTTGCAAAAATATCATTTAATTGAGGGGTTGGAAGGAAAAGTAGTTGTGGAAGGTTCAAGATGCTAAGATGCATAATTGAACACATAATTGAGACTTGTTATTCATGACCTGAGCAACTTTCCATTTGAAAGCAACATCTTGATATAATTTCTTTGTAATTGCAATTGTCCATTCTTCACATTTGGAAAGAACATGGAAAGGGTTGGTTTTGGTACATGTGTTGGTCTAGGTAAAATCATTCATCAATTCTTTAATTGAGTATCCAAAATGTGTGCAATTTCCAAGCAATAAAGTTTTAATAGCTATATTGAATATAGATGTATCATTAGTATAGCCATTGGGTAGGCTAAGACCCACCAAGAGAGTTCATGTAAAGAATTTTATTTTTTATGTTGTTTGGAGCCATGCAGACAAAATGTGAATGAATTTTTTTGTTTTGCCTATATTTCTCACCTCTCATAAGAGGTCTACAATTCGAAAACTTTTGGATCAAAGGTTTTGGAAAATCTTTTGCTTCATATATTATTTTAATGATAAAAAATTATAGTTGTAATTTAATGAACGATAAAAAGAACTAAAAGGTGTGACCTAATGTTACACAATATTTTGTCACACTTCCCATCCCATATCCTGAAGCGTCAAAATGACAAAAACTGTCGAAGTGTACTCACAATGAAACACATACAGAAACATCCTTAAAGAATAGAAGAAGAGCTTCCCTGAGAGAATTATGGAGAAACTTGCATGAAACCTTAGTTTTCAGGATCGTCACACTTTGCACCACTGTTGGCCCGTGCTGATGGCTTGTTGCAGCATGTTGACCTAGCATTTCCAACGTGGATTTTGATGTGAAAACTCGCGCTGAATCTCTTTTGGTAGTATTTCCTAAATTGGAGGAGAATCTTTGCCTACTAGAATCTTTGAGAACAATGAGCTGGATGTTGTTGGATAGAGATATGGTCGAGCTCTACCATTTTGATTCCTTCATCCTACCTTTAGGAATCTTCTCCTTGAGATGTGGACCTTCCTCCCTCTTTTGTGGATCCCTAACTCCCTCTCACTTCCTATAAATCAAGTCCCTTCCATCCCCAAATGGTTGGTCATTGCTTGCGTGCATTCCTATGCTAAAACTATGCCCAAATGCTTCCCATCTAATTAAGAAGAAGGATTGCTTGAATGGTCTTGGCTTGGACTTGGAAATCCACTACAAAGGAGGTCTCCAACATTAAGGCAATGATTGCGTGCTTCTCTTTTTTATCCATTAATAAATACATCTGGTGTTTACTTTCCATAAGTGTATAAATCTTTATTCATTTAGCATGATTCTCCTTGATTTGTCATGTAGTTTATGTTTGAATTATACTATGTATGCTCTTGTATCTCTTGTTGTATTTTGATATCTCTTGTAGGTATTAAGATGCAAGGAATAGCGAGGAGTGATCCTATAAGCTAAGGGATCGAGATCATCATCAAAGGTTGAGCGCTTAGCATCATAGTGAGGTAGGTTTCTCTCTCACTTTGCATTTTTCAACATAAACTAGGAAAGTTTGCACTAGTTTCTCCGATTTGTTACTAGATCCTCTCATAGGACTAGAGAGATCACTTTTGTCCGCAAAAGGGATTTATCTTTACAACAAAATGGAGACTCCATCGTACCTCCTATCTCTAGTGGAACTTGTGTGAGTGACAGATCCCAAACTCACGTTATAGGAGAAAATCAAACTGTTGGTAGTATTCCTTATCCTGGTGGAACCTCCATTCCATCTAGATCTGGTCAAATTCTTCATCAGGAACCTCTTTCAGCTTAAATACCTTACCAACAATCACACCCTCCTTATGGTTCAAAGCAAACTCAAAACCCACGTCTCAATCAACAGGCAGGATCCCGAATGCAACCTAGTCCTAA
The DNA here is from genome assembly GCA_031772625.1 of Pinus tabuliformis. Classification (NCBI taxonomy): domain Eukaryota; kingdom Viridiplantae; phylum Streptophyta; class Pinopsida; order Pinales; family Pinaceae; genus Pinus; species Pinus tabuliformis. The sequence goes on along the minus strand of CM062820.1, from coordinate 1,493,142,792 downwards.
TCCCTCATTTGGGTCGTCTAGTCAGTTTTAGTCTACTTCTGGAACTTATCCTTTAGGAGTTGGTAATCCTTTGCAACAAGGCTCATATCAACAACAAGGAACCTATCAATATCCACAAGGAACCTATCAACAACAAGGACCTTACGTGCAGCAAGGGTTTTATCAATAACCTTTGCAGCAACAAGGTCAACTATTGCATCAACGAGGTCAACTGTTGCATCAACAACCTTACGCTCAATACTCCTCACAGGCTACCTATCCTACTTATGGTTCTTAACGGCCTATGTCAGGGCAATATTAAACCTATCCTGACCAGATCCCACCTCAACAGGGACAGACTCAACCTTTGTATGGTCAAAATTCCTCCCAGTGGGGGCAATATCAAAATCCCTATGTTCAAAATCCGCCACTATGGGGGAAAAATCGATACCAGCAAGGTTGGAATCCTTAATTTGGATCTTATCAAAGGCCTTTCATGCCTTTTAATCCTCAATTTATGTTTTTAGCTACATTGGAGTTACCGAATGTGTCGAGGCTTACAAACGCCCCAATACTCCATTCACTGTATTAGCCTATGGTTCCTACCAAAATCCCTGGTGATTTTCCAAAATTCGAAGGGAAGTATGGAGAATACCCCCAAGTTCATGTCATGACCTACCATTTATGGTGTTTGTCCAACTCTTGCATCGACGATTCCATTCGACATGTCTTTTCCAGCGCACTGTAACAACTGTTTCTGCCAAATGGTACATCAAGTTACCTCGAGGTGCCTTTCAAGATTTCAATACCTTGGCTATGGATTTTCTCACTCACTTTCAACTACCAATTCAATATGAAATGGGGACCCATCTCCTAACGTCTTTGAAACAGATGACTGCTACTCACCTCTCTGATCACATCCATGAATGGAGACGTCGGCGTCATCTTATTAAGTTCAATATCCCTCATGATATTTTAATCGAATGGTTTAATAAGTAATTCGTTAATCAAATCACCAAATACATAGCTATGGGTGGTTGTGTGACTGAAGAACAAGCCATCACATGTGCTAAGTATCTGGATATTCACAATCTGGCATGCTATATGATCTCTTACCTGATGCCCCGTGACCTTCAACTAATATGTCATCTTCTCAACCTACGGAGACACCACTTGTTCATGGTATTATTGGATCAATAACTCAATCTTCTAGTAATGCTTCTCCGACTTCTACGTAGCATAAATATATTCTCACTACCACGCCTTCTCCTCCTTCGAATACTTCCAAAAATCTTGGTAAAAATTTTGAGGTGAATGTTGTCCAATCTACCATAGCATACAAAACCTCGAAAGGGAAAAAAAAAACGGTAAAGGTAAGGCTAAATCTGATACCCCTAAACAGGATTCTCCTAAACCGTCTGCTGATGATACATCCAAACGCAAGCTGAAATATTTTTGTTTTATATGTGATGAAGATCATTATACCAAAGATTGTCCCCGTCATGCTGAGGTTAGTCATATTGTCAAAGGCACTCTAGGGACACTAGACATGTTGAAAGAACCTTTTCCATCACACCAGATTCAATCGGTAGATCAACCTCAATACTTTACATCTGGAGGCTCTCAATTTTTAATGAGTGGCACGAAACCTGTCTCTATTGCTACTCGATCAAAATATTATCAGACTCCTACCAAACTGGTTGTGGAAAATGATGCCACTAATACGCCTTCTACTTCCACTCCACCCAATTCTGGTCCTCTTCATATTGAATGACCTAGTAATGATTCCATTATCCGACCACCTCCCAAAGGTGTTCTCCAGAAGTCATCATATAATCTGAATGCATGAGCTTCTCAACATTATAACATTGTGGAAGATTTAGCTCAAGCGTCTTCGATGAGGTCAACTTTTGAATTCCTCCAGAATTTTCCATCGCAAAGGAAAGAATTACTATCCACCATAGGAGGGATTGATCCTACATATTCAAACCTGATTACTTTTGATCTCGAAAACCACGTTCCTTGTCTCCCGCATCAACTTGCCTTTCTTATACAAGTTGTTATCAAAGGGAAGACTATTCATCAGACTGTTATTGATGAGGGTGCTTCTACTTGCATCATGTCCCTTTCATGTTGGAAAGATATGTTGAGAATGCAACAAGATGATGGAGCTTAGTGGAAAGGAGTCACCTTCACTAAGTGGGCCTGCAGGCAAATTATGGCGCAAAGTCTATTTTTAGACATATGGATCATGGTCTATGAGCTGTAGAATGTTGTTTATGGATGATTGGTCATGTTGGGAAAAATAGATGGACTTCTATTTTCTGGTTCACAGTAGGAGTGATCAAAGTCTATTTTTAGACGCTAGGATAAAAATAGAAAAGTCTAATGTTATTGTCTCATAATAATATTTGGACTATAAACTTTATCTTATCCTCTTGGAGCACTTCAGTTTGAGCTACAGATGTGGCACATGCAGCTGTCAGAAGGAAATACGCTTTCTTTGTGGGTCAGTTGAGTTGTTGCATGCAAGACTTCAGTTAGAACTCAAGCAGTTGAGTTTGGTGGAGTTGATTGTGGAGTTGATGGAGTTGTGTTCAGTTTGACTTGGTTAAACTAGTTGTAATTAGTCTAACTATAAATAGACTAATGATGAGTTGTTAAACTAATTATTAACTCATAAAGCAACTAAAGAATACATCAGTTAACTCAGTTGCATGTCAGTGCATGTACAATTCAACATGGACATGTGTTAGAGGTTGAGATTGCTATTAGTTGTGACAATAGTTGTGCATGAGGATTTGCACAAGCAATGTATTGAGTATGCCAATGAGTATTGCGTTGATTTGCCCAGTAGAATAGCCTATGCTCACGTGATTTCTAGTGTGAGTGATTCTCAGCAGGTTTATGCAATAGAGGTAGGCAAAGCAGTGGAGAAGATTTGAACCTGTGACTTGTTCGGGTCTGAGCTGGTTTGTGTGTAATAGGTGGAGATAGTGCTGGATACTTGAGAGGAGTATTGTACTATGTAATGTTACATGTTCTCAATCATTAATATACAGATAGTGTGGGGTTTTCAGCTGTAAGCTTTCCTCGGGTTACATACTGTGTTAATGTGTGCATGCTATTGATGTTTCATTGTTTTTGATGCTGCTAAATTGTTGATCAACGTAGAGGAGCTTATGTATTGTGCATGTATTCCACAATAGTGCATGATCAGGATAATCTCTGTTGAATATGTGTTTATTATTCAAAATTTCTACATGGTATCAGAGCTGTTGATCATCATATCTACTATTCAAGAAGTGTTTACATCTTATTTCTTCAGGCAGAGTCTGTAATCGGGCCAGGTAGCCTCTAGATTCATCCTTCCTTGGGAAGGTGAGATATCCGGTAAAAGCCCATATAGTCAATTTTTGTACGAGAAATACTTTGTTCTCACGAATCTTAGATCTAAGGCGGTTGAGTTTGGAGCTGGTGGAATTCGAATTTGCAGCAGTGTTTTCTTGGTGTCAACGTTGCAATGTCTTTCAACAGATTGCGATTGGAGTATGCTCTTGAGGGCAGATCAAACTATATTGCATGGAAGGACAGGATGGAGGAAATATTGGATGATAATGGGCTGAAGGAGTTCATAGAGGTTGATGTCCCAAAGCCTACTGATGCTACTCAAGCTGATGCTTGGAAAAAGAAGACAACAAAGCGTCGAAGGATTCTGTTGGAGGGCATGAAGGATCACATTGTGTCTAGCCTGCATGGAAAGACTTCTCCATACTTGATGTGGAAGGCTTTAAAAGATCTATTCCAAAGCAAGAGCGATCAGAGGAAGCTAGCGCTCAAGGATAAACTCAGAAACATCAAATGTGAGAAGGGTGACAGTATGCCCAAGTATCTCACAAAGTTCACTCAGTGTCGAGATGAGATGGGAAGTGTGGGGGTAATTGTCGATGATGAGGACTTGGTGAGCTTGGCTCTCCTTGGTCTTCTGAAGAGTTGGAATTCCTATCAGGACTCTGTCAATGGTCAGGAGAAATTGCTAGGATAGGAAAGACCTTGGTCAGATCTTGTGTAGGAGGAGATCAGGCAGAGTACCAGGGATGGATCTTCATCAAAGGGAGCTGATGAATAAAATTGTGCTTTGGCTGCCAAAGCAAAGAAGGGGAATAGCAAGAAAGCTTCTCAGTCTGGTGTGAAAGGCAAGAAGCAGGATATGTCCAAGGTGAAGTGTTTTCACTGTCACCAGCACGGACACTATGCCACTAATTGTCTACAGAAGTAGAAGAACAAGCAAGCTGCTGGATCTGCAGCAGGGGAGGCTCTTGCCTCGCAGTTTGAGCTTTATTTTTCATTGATCGCATGCTTGGTTTCAAGTGTGATGGGATCGGTGTGGTTCTTGGACAGTGGTGCGTCTTTTCACATGACGGGAGATCGAGATTTGTTTTCTGATCTGGAGGACAAAGATCTTGGAGTGCACATCGAGATGGGCGATGATGGTAGATACAATGCGACCAGTATCGGTACCATTTCCTTTGAGAGGGAGTTTGGTAAACCCTTCGTATTGAAGGAATTCATGCATGTTCCAGGATTTAAGAAGAATCTTATCTCTGTGGCGATGTTAGAAGACAAGGGATAGGTTGTTGTTTTCAGCGAGGGAAAGGCTTTCCTGCGCAGAAAGACAACTGGAGAAACCCAGAAGATAGGGGTTTGAGTGAGGAACCTTTATCAGTTGCATGTAGATGGATGCGTAGCAATGGCATGCAAGGCAGAAGGATTGGTGAGCCGGGATGATGGCGAGCTGTGGCACTGGAGATTGGGTTACCTTCACCGTGGAGCCTTGAAGATACTGCAGCAGATCACTACAGGGCTTCCTAAAGGCACTCTTGCACAGTCAGATCAGTGCAAGGGGTGTACTTTGGGAAAGTTTGTGAAAGCCACCTTTCACGAGAAGGATAGTCGCGCCACGATGATCCTTGAGAGAATTCACATAGACGTGTGTGGACCTTTCTCAGTTGCTTCGACAGCAAAACACAGGTATTATGTGATTTTTGTTGATGATTTCTCTTGTAAATGCTGGATATTCTTCATGCAGAAGAAGAGCGAGACATATTCAAAGTTCAGTGAATTCAAAGCACTGGTCGAGAAGGAATTGGGAAGAAGGTGAAGGCTCTTAGGAGTGATAATGGTGGTGAATACATCTCTAATGAGTTCAAGGATTTCTACAACGCAGAAGGGATTCGAAGAGAGCTCATAGCTCCCCATAACCCACAACAGAACGGGGTTGCTGAGTGGAAGAACAGAACGATCGTGGGTGTTGCACGGGCGATGTTGCATGATCAGGGCCTACCCCTTCACTTGTGGGCGGAAGCATGCAATACAGCAGTTTATGTGTAGAACCGTTGTCCTCACATGATACTTGGCATGAGTACACCCGAGGAGGCTTATTCTGGTAAGAAGCCTAATCTTTCTCATTTGAGGATTTTTGGTGCTAACGTTTACATGCATGTGACAAAGGATGCCAGGAAGAAGTTGGAGCCGACCACAAAGGTTGGGATATTTGTGGGGTACACTGATACGCCCCACAACTATCGTGTGTATTTGCTAGACAGTGGTAAAACTGTTGTGCGAAGGGATATAAAATTTCAGGAGGAGAAAGCCATGAAGTGTTCGCTTGAGAGGGAGCTACACTTGCATGCAGATGAGGAGCTATTAGTTCCTAAGGATGAGCTTCAGGACATGGATTAGCCACAGGACGAGGTTCATGGAGTGGAAGAGACCACTCATGTAGCGCCAACCATCAGAGGGCGAAAGCGCTTGACAGAAGCTGAGCGACTGGATCAAGATGCGGAGAAAGTTGTAGGAACACCTACAGCCCAACGCAAGCAGAGATAGTCACCTGATCGGTACACTGGATACATGGCTCTTATGAGCAAATGTGTTGTGACTGAGCCATCCTCTTTTGAGGAAGCTGTGGAGGATCCCGCATGGGTAGACGCCATGGTGGAGAAGTATGATTATATTCTCAGAAGCAGTGCATGGGAGATTGTTCCTAGACCGGAAGGGAAATCAGTGGTGGGTTCGAGATGGATCTACAAAGTTAAGCAGGTAGCTGACGGGAGTGTGGAGAAGTACAAGGCAATATTTGTTGCCCGAGGCTTTTCACAGATAGAGGGGATCAATTATGAGGAGATCTTTGCACCTGTCGCAAGGTATTCTTCCATACGGACGATTCTTGCTCTCTCAGCGCAGATGGGGTGGCACATTCATCAGATGGATGTGAAGACTGCGTTCCTCAACTGAGACATTGAGGAGGAGGTGTACATTGAGCAGCCCAAAGGTTTTGAGATCTTCAGCAGTGAGTCGCATGTGTGCAGGCTCAAGAGAACGCTGCATGGGTTGAAACAAGCACCACGTGCTTGGTACACACGGATAGACAACTATTTCATCGGACTTGGATTCTCCAAGAGTGAGGCGGATCCTAACCTATACCAGATTGTGGTGGAGGGTAAGTTGCTTATCATTGTACTGTATGTAGATGATTTGATTCCAACGGGTGATGAGCTGTTGATACTTTCATGCAAGGATGATCTTACTAAGGAGTTTGAGATGAAGGACTTGGGCCTCCTTCATTATTTCCTGGGATTGGAAATTTGGCAGCGCAGTGGTGGACTGTTTGTTTCTCAGGGTAAGTATGCTCGGGAGATACTGGAGAAGTTCAACATGCATGGATGCAAGCTTGTTGATACTCCTCTTCCTGGAGGTTGGAGGAAGGAGGATGCCACTTCGGCAGAAGAAGTGGATGCCACTGTTTATCAACAGTTGGTGGGGTCGCTTATGTATCTGGTCAATACACGACCCGATATATGCTATGCTGTTAACCATCTTTCACAAGCTATGGTTAAGCCTACCAAGCTCTTCTGCAAGGCGGGCAAGCATGTATTGCATTATCTTAGAGGCACATCAGGATATGGATTGTGGTACAGACATGAGGATGAGGTGAAGCTATGTGGCTTCATGGATGCAGATTGGGCAGGGAGCCCAACGGACAGAAAGAGCACATCAGGAGGGGTCTTTAGTATCGGGTCGACAACAGTTTATTGGTACAGCAGGAAGCAGAGATCCGTGGCACTCAGTTCACCAGAGGTCGAGTATATGGCAGCAAATTTGGCTGCATGCGAGGCTATATGGATGAGGAAGATTCTGTTCGGTTTGTTCGGTTCTCACTTGGATCCTACTGTGATTTACTGTGATAACCAGAGTTGCATTAAACTCTCGGCTAATCCTGTATTTCATGATAGATCTAAACATATTGACATCAGGTACCATCATATCAGAGATTGTGTGCAGCGGAGAATCATGTTACTTTCATACATTCCAACGGAGGATCAGGATGTTGATATTTTGACGAAGGCGCTCACCAGGAGCAAATTCAAATACCACCGAGGCAGGATAGGGGTTGCTGATAATACATATCTTGTTGAGAGGGAGTGTTGAGAATGCAACAAGATGATGGAGCTTAGTGGAAAGGAGTCACCTTCACTAAGTGGGCCCGCATGCAAATTATGGCGCAAAGTCTATTTTTAGACTATGTCTATTTTTAGACATATGGATCATGGTCTATGAGCTACAGAATGTTGTTTATGGATGATTGGTCATGTTGGGAAAAAAAGATGGACTTCTATTTTCTGGTTCATAGTAGGAGTGATCAAAGTCTATTTTTAGATGCCAGGCTAAAAATAGAAAAGTCTAATATTATTGTCTCATAATAATATTTGGACTATAAACTTTATCTTATCCTCTTGGAGCACTTCAGTTTGAGCTATAGATGTGGCACATGCAACTGTCATAAGGAAATACACTTTATTTGTGGGTCAGTTGAGTTGTTGCATGCAGGACTTCAGTTAGAACTCAAGCAGTTGAGTTTGGTGGAGTTGATGGAGTTGTGTTCAGTTTGACTTGGTTAAACTAGTTGTAATTAGTCTAACTGTAAATAGACTAATGATGAGTTGTTAAACTAATTATTAACTCATAAAGCAACTAAAGGATACATCAGTTAACTCAGTTGCATGTCAGTGCATGTACAATTCCACAGGGACAGGTGTTAGAGGTTGAGATTGCTATCAATTGTGACTATAGTTGTGCATGAGGATTTGCACAAGCAATGTATTGAGTATGCCAATGAGTATTGCGTTGATTTGCCCAATAGAATAGCCTATGCTCACGTGATTTCCAGTGTGAGTGATTCTCAGCAGGTTTATGCAATAGAGGCAGGCAAAGCAGTGGAGAAGATTTGAACCTGTGACTTGTTCGGGTCTAAGCTGGTTTGTGTGTAACAAGTGGAGATAGTGCTGGATACTTGAGAGGAGTATTGTACTATGTAATGTTACATGTTCTCAATCATTAATATATAGATAGTGTGGGGTTTTCAGCTGTAAGCTTTCCCCGGGTTACATACTGTGTTAATGTGTGCATGCTATTGATGTTTCATTGTTTTTGATGCTGCTAAATTGTTGATCAAGGTAGAGGAGCTTATCTATTGTTCATGTATTCCGCAATAGTGCATGATCAGGATAATCTATATTGAATATGTGTTTATTATTCAAAATTTCTACAAGATATTGGCTCTCCACTTCTCAATCAGACCCTAATACCTTGGAATATTTTGATGGTAGAGGTTCCCGTCCATATGGTATTCTCAAAGACTTTCCAATTCAATTGGAAGGAAAAATTGTTAACTTGGAAGTAGAAGTTGTCGATGCCAATCTGAATTACAATCTTCTACTTGGTCATAGCTGGACCCATGCAATGTTTTGCGTGGATTCTACCCTATTTCATGTGCTTCATTTTCCTCATCAAGGGAAAATAGTCACTGTCAATCAGCTTGCCTTTTTCTCTTCCAACTCCTCAAATGGAAATTGCCATATGTTGGGAATACTGATATCCCTTACGAGAGTGTTGGGGCGGGTGTTTTAAAAGACTCTTCCTTTACAAGAATTTTTTCCCTTCCACCTTCGAACACCGCTTCAATTAACATGGTCTCGAATCGTCACAATCCTTGGGTCATTCCTCATCCTGATCAGATTGACAGTTTTGGCGATGTTATGCTTCTTAGCCCCACAGAGAAAGGATATCAGGCTGTCATTTCAGCTTTTACGGCTACTTCTGATATTCATGATCATTTCAATATGGGTCTAGACACGTATTTACAATCTCCTTGGCTAGGTTCTTGGGATTCTCCAAATCCTTTGGATGAGACATTTCCAACTGATGAAAGTATCACAGTAATCATGCCTCTCGAGGAAACTCCATGGAATGATGCCCATCATCGTTCCTTCTTTCTCCCAAGCCTTGGTAATATTTCTCCTAGTCTATAAACCCTTGTTTCAAGTGGATCGACTCATCCACTTCAAACACCTATTTTGGTTCATGAAGTGTTGTCCAAAGGAAACATGGGAAACATTTCAGCTACAATGCCCATCGACATCTCTGTTAAACCAGGGATAGTAAAAAATATCCATATCGGGGTTTCTTGTTCTCTGGATGAGATCAAGATTTATACCGCCCTCTTCAAATAATTTCGTGATATCTTTGCTTGGTCGTATGAAGAAATGCCTGGCATAGATCCAAGTATAGTAGTGCACGAGATACCTACCTATCTGAATGCGAAGCTTGTTCGTCAACGTCTTCCCCCCATTCACCCTAGAAAGTCAGTCGCCATAAAGGGAGAAGTTGAAAAAATTCTTAAAGTTGGTTTCATTTATCCTATTCCATTGACATATTGGGTCTCGAATATTGTTCCTCTGACTAATAAAAAAGGGACTATTCGCGTTTGTGTTGACTAGCGTGATATCAATCGGGCATGTCCTAAAGATAATTATTCGACTCCCTTTATAGATCATATCATTAACGAATGTGCCGGGAGTGAGATTTTTTCCTTTATGGATGGGTTTTTTGGATACAATCGATTAACATTCTTCCCGCCGATCAACACAAAACTGCTTTTATTTGTCCTCGGGGAACCTTTGCTTACAAAAAATGCCCTTTTGGTCTGAAGAATGTTGGCACTACCTTCCAATGAGTCATGTCTTATCCCTTTCATGATATTAATCATATCATTCAACCATATCTCGATGACTTATCAACACATTTTGCTAAGCGTTAAGACCAACCTGATCACCTTCGAGCGATCTTTCTTTGTTGTCGACACTATAATATTCGATTGAATCCACATAAGTGTGTCTGTTGCATCAAATATTTTCATCTCTTAGGATTTTTCATATCCAAGGAAGGCATCCAATTGATCCACTTAAGGTGAAGGCAATTATGGATTTGCCCCCTTCATATTATTTACATCAGTTCCATATTTTACAAGGGAAAGTGAATTTCCTTCGTTGTTTTGTCCCAAATTACGCTGAACTTGCCAAGGGATTTACTCGCTTGTTAAAGAAATGGATCCCATTCATTTGGGATGAAGTTTCTCAAAAATCCTTTGATGCATTGAAGGATTCCCTCGTTAGTGCTCCTTCATTGCATCCTCCAAATTATCACAGTGATTATTTCTTGTACTTGGCCACCGTCGATAGTACTATTGCTATGGTACTTGTTCAAGACGATGATGATCGAGACAAACACATGATTTATTACTTGATTCAAAATCTTTTTGACGTTGAAACTCGATATGCCCATGTCGGGAAATTGGCTTTGGCAGTCGTTCACGTTGTTCAACGTTTTCGCCACTATATTCTCTTACATAAGACCATTGTGATTTCTAATTTCAACCCCGTGACATACATTATGATTCATCAGTTGCCGGGGGGGGGGGGGGATTATTATAAATGGATTTTTATCCTACAAGAATTTGATTTGGAATTTTCTAAAGCTAAATCGAAGAAATCACTGGTTTTCATTGAGTTGATTTGTGACCTTCCTTCTGCAACCACGTCTACTGCATTTGACGAGCTGATTCTTGACAAAACTCTCTTCCTCATCAGTATTGTTGATTCGTGGTATGGGGATATCCTTACCTATCTCCAGACCCAAAATTTTCGACTAGAATTATCTGACTCTGAACGTCGTTGCATCCGACATCAGTCCCAACCTTATCGAATTATTGGGGGTACGTTGTACAGTGCTGGTGTCTATTCCATCCTTTGTCGATGTTTAACACTTGAGGAAGCTGAGAGACTCTTAAATGATTGTCACTCGGGGGCATATGGAGGCCACATGTTGGGATATGCTACGACTTAAAAAATCCTCCACGCCAGTTATTCATGGCCTTCAATCTTCAAAGATTGCATTGTAACAGTCAAAAAATGCCATGCCTACCATATTTATAGCTGCAAACAGTGCGCCCCACCTGCCCCCTTGCACCCAGTTGTTACCATCAGACCCTTTGCAAAATGGGGTATTGACTTCATGACATGTAACCCTCACTCATCCAGGGGGCATGGTTATATCATCGTTGCCATCGATTATTTCACTAAATGGGCCAAGGTGATGCCTACATATGATGCTAACGGTAAAACTACGACTCAATTCCTTTTTAATCACATCATAGCTCGATTTGGTGTCCCTAAAGTCATCTTCACTGACCATGGATCTCATTTTCAAAATTATATGATGACAAAGCTTACTGCTCAGTTGGGTCTGCGTCACGACAGCTCAACTCCTTACTATCCACAAGCCAACGACCAAGTTGAGGTAGTCAACAAAGTCTTGGTTACAATGCTTCAACGAATTGTTGGGATGCATAAACAAAATTGGAACCTTATGATATTTTCATCTCTGTGGGCATACCAAACCGTAGTTAAGATAACAACTGGATTCACACCCTTTCAGTTGGTGTATGGTCTAGAGGCAACCCTTTCGATTGAATGTGAGATTCCTTCATTAAAACTAGTTGTCGAATTACTCCCAAACACTTCACTAGAGGAGGAACGATTACTTTCCTCAAAAGGCTTGATGACACTTTTCATATTGTTGCATTAGTTATTGAATCTCAAAAGAAATGAGTTAAAGCACAATATGATAAAATTGTTACTCCCCGTGTTTTTATTGAAGGTGACTTGGACCTATTATATGATCAAGCCAATGATAAATTGGGAGTTGGGAAATTCGAACTAATGTGGCATGGGGCTAATCAGTTGGCTGAGCCCCGAAATGGGCTTTACCTTAAAAAGCATTATGCGTGATTTCATGTAAACACTTTGTACATTAGTGTGATTAATTAGTGTGCAGTTGGTTTTGGTGTGTTTGTTTTCTTTTGCAAACATATTTTCCTCTGCTTACCGTGTGTTCTACTTGCTTTGCAGATGTGATCAAACCTTTATGTTGGTTTTGCTGATGGTCCTTCTCGTAATAAACATAATCTATCTTCCGTTTCATGGATAATCTATGACCCTAATGGTGAGTTAGTGAATTTACAAGGCATATGTTTAGGTCGTACCACTAATAACATTTCCGAATATAGTGCGGTTATCGAGCTTTTGTCAGAAGCCATTGCTCTTGGAATTAGAGAGTTAGTCATTAATCTCGATTCACAGCTCATTGTACTACAACTTAATAGACAATATTTAGTTAGAAACCCTCAGATTTTGAGAATGTATTTGCAAGTTTGTCTCTTGGAACAAGACTTTGATTATATCACTTATCAACATATTCCGAGACGTTTGAACACATTAACAGATACATTGGCTAATTACGTTCTAGATAGACATTTGCATCATATGTAAATACAAAAACATATAATAGAAACATTAGATAAGCATCAAGGGAAACATGTATATATATAAGTTTGCAAAATGTCTTTTACATCAAAATATCAAAATATGTATTCTGAGACACATGGGTTCTCGAGCCTACATAAGTGTAGAAAAATGAAAACTAGATACAGCTATCTGCCAACGTGGTGCTCATGGTAGCACGAAACAACTCTGATGACTCAGTTCAGCAACTGACGTAGTCTAGCGGACACCCCTACAATATGCTTCTGATATCGTAGTGGCACCTCATCAATAGACATGTATTCTGGAATGCCTCTTGTCAAGGCTTCTAGGTTGCGTTCCACGTCTATGATTGGGTCAGCTCCCTCCTCATAGGGGGAATCCTCTATCTATCGTGCCACTGACCTGTCTATCAGAGAAACCCCTAGAGGTTTCTCTAGTGAAACATCTCCAAAAATCACAAGTATCAAATCTTAGTACACATGAAACAAAAAAAAAAATCAAAAACTTTAAAAACTTTAAAAAATAGTATTTACCTGCATCGGTCCACTGTGTACTAGGTGGAAGTGGAAGGTTGGGATCTCCCCAAAAATCCGTGTCACATATTCCCTATCATCTACCATGATTAGCCGTTGTCGCATCCATCAAAAAATGTTGGAGGAAATGACATTTGCTGACCACCTCCATATCGAGGCATCATCTCACCCCACCTCAATAACCATGGATCCCTGGGCGTTGGTGCATCCACTTTTATCCACTGATATCTGAACAATGGTACACATTCTAAGAAGAATGTCACCAAGATATATCCATAGCTGAACTATTTCATCTTCCCTGTCTTACATTTCGTGAGTTGGCTCTTCATGTTGACCAAAAATCTTTCACACCAGTTAAAAGTTGTGGGACTTAGACAATTAATGGCATACTGGAAATGGGACTTTGTTTCTTCATGCAAAGCCTGAGCCCCATCTATTCGGGCCATGGTATGGAGAGTATGGAGAATTGTTCTTAGCAGGAGATTGGTGATAGTTTTTATTCCTATCTTCCCTCTTTGAGTTTTTCGAGTGCCTAAGCAATGTCTCGCGATTAACATATATGTACTCTCCCCTCTAGTACGAGAACCAGGAAGCTGAAATCATTGTCCCCTTTTGGAAAAACCTGTAATGAAATATATTTATGTGATATCTATCTCAAGTTCTTGGTCCCAAATCATAAACAATTGGTGATATACATCCTACCAACCAATGAAATGATGTAGTAACTTGATCTGGGTTCTAATCCAAGGAATCAAGAAGGATTTTAGTAACCCGCATGCTCGAAGGGTAGCTATGCAATTTGGGTCTTGGGCTGCCTGATGATCTTCTTCCTCATGTCCTCTCTCCTTCCATTCGATAACCATTTTTCATTGATTAACCTATGGAACATCCATAAACCAAGTTTTCATGAGCATCTATGGAAACAAATTCAGGAAACAATCATTAAATATAGAGGATTTTTCGAAATTTTTGTAACTCTATGCCAACTCGATTGTTACTATATGTTTCCACGCTTCCAATGCACTGACACAATTGAACATAGGGTGAACAATGTGGGTTTGATGGTTAAAACTTTCGTTGATCGCCCTCAACACATTTTTTTTCCAAGCCCTCCTCATTGACTATCCTATGGATGAAAACACATAAAATCATAATAAAAATGAAGAGAAAAGGCAGATCTCTTGCTTGCAGCAAACAAATCGAAGAACAATGTCCTAAATTGGCTGCACTCCTCGCCTGAAGATCAAGGAAAATAGGGTAAAAAGTTCTCTCTAATTTACAAAATGTGAAATGGTAAAAATGTTTTTACTTCTTGAGTTTTTGTAAGTTTTGAATATTTTTTACCAAATTAGGGCACATTTTACTTATATTTTAATATTTTTCCTCGAAATGGGTAATGTGTGTTTCACTTGTGCAACAATAGGTCATTGATACCCGGTGACGGTGATTAATTTTTATTGAATCAAAGAGTTTTATTTTACCACCTTTTCGGACTTGTAAAAAATAAACAAAAAAGGAACTCCCTGGAGTCATCTTTAAGCTCTTTTTTGACTCTCGAAATATGAAAATATTGCCGAGTACTTGTTATTTTGAACTCGTTAAATTAAATGAAACGATGTCTACTGAATATAAGTTTAACCTTTTTCCGGACAGAGATAGAATATTGTACGAAAAAGGAATACCTTAGTTGAACATGGCTAAGAGGTTCTCTTGGATATTATTTTCTACCCTTTCGAATTCAAGGGACTACGAAAACGGACCTTTCGAGTTTTCTTTTTCGCCTCTTTTTCAAACTCTCTGAACATGAAAAAGATGTCGAGTTACCCCTTCGTTGGACTCATAAAACCTAAACGACGCAGGACTTGTCACCATGACGAGACTGAGTTACTCCTTCCTAAGGCCCGTTAAACTTACTAGGATGAATTCATCCTAAGGATGGACTTATACGACAAGCATATGCTATCCCCTTCAATCTTGTGATAAAAAACATTGGGTACTCACTAGAAATAGTGGGGGAAAATGAAAGTGAACACCTCTTGTATTTTTTGTAGAGGCAGCATGTCGCTCTTGAAAATGACACTTATATGTTGCTCGTGTCAGGTTTGGGTTATCGTAACTTCATCACTTGCCTTCCTGGATTTTGGGAATCCATTTTGCCTCTCATCTAATTATACTGCATTGTCATCATGACCTCTAATCCTACAATGAGTCAAATGCTACCAAACTCCAAACTCATGTCGCTGATATGTTCAAGAGAAGTATCATCTACAGTTTTTTACCGCTTATACACTATCTGACCTTTATGCCACAATCCTTAATCAAAATTACCTACTCTATGACATAATTTGTTTTTTTGTCGATGACGTGGGATACATTATGGCCCTCCTTTGAAGGATCACTTATTGTCAACTTCAGCTCATTATTAAGGAAGATGATCTAGAAATTCCCTTCCAGTACCTTGGTGCTTACATGTCTCAATCACAAGTTCTTTGCATTCGACAATAGTTTTACATCATTTATCTTTGATCAAATGATTCTACACATGTTCAACGTTAGCTTCATTATTCACACTCATGGATTGTGTTGTTGTACCTTGAGAACCATTGTCATTGTTGGTGGCTTCTCTTGTGCTTGTTAACGGTTTACATCATTGATCGGTAACTAGGTGGCTTTCTATCATGTTCAACTTCGACACATCTATTCACATGGTAGAATTCGTACATTGGTCAGATCGAGACAGAGACGAAGACCCTAGATTTCATTTGATAAATCCCGGTTGCGTGGAGTTATGAGTTATTCATGATTGTACACATGATTCCTTCCATGTGGATGGATGTGACCATAACATGGGTCCATACATATGATCTTTTTTATTCAGATGGCTGCATCCATGTCGCGGATCCATACACATGATCCCTTCTATTCGAATTGCTGTGTCCCTGCTATTGATTCATGTATTATTGTATGCCTATTTAGAGATGTATCATTAGGCATATTTATATAAGAGATGTCAACTATGTATATTGTAACATGCTTGATATGCAGGTCTCCTAGCAGTGTTTTTCTGAGTCCTTGCCTTGACTTGTAAAGCATTTCACCCATCACTCCCTGTTCTACCTTCATGATTTAGGGGGCATCTGTTACACAATATTTTGTCACACTTCCCGTCCCATATCCTGAAGTGTAAAAATGATGAAAACTTTTAAAGTGTACTCACCATGAAACACATACAAAAACATCCCTGAAGAATAGAAGAAGAGTTTCCCTGAGAGAATTCTGGAGAAATTTGCTTGAAACCCTAGTTTTTAGGATCAACGCACTTTGCACCACTGCTGGCTCGTGTTGATGGCTTGTTGTAGCATGTTGACCTAGCACTTCCAGCGTGGCTTTTGATATGAAAACCCACATTGAACCTCTTCTAGAAGTATTTCCTAAAGTGGAGGATAAGATTTGCCTACTAGTATCTTCGAGAACAACGAGTTGGATGTTGTTGGATAGAGACATGGTCGAGCTCTCCCATTTTGAGTCCTTGATCCTATGTTTAGGGATCTTCCCTTGAGATGTGGACCTTACTCCATCTTTTGTGGATCCCTAACTCCCTCTCCCTTCCTATAAATCAATTCCCTTCCATCCCCAAATGGTTGGTCATTGCTTGTCTGCATTCCTATGCTGAAACTATGCCCAAATGTTGCCCATCTAACTAAGGAGAAGGAGTGCTTGAATGGTCTTGGCTTGGACTTGGAAATCCACTACAAAGGAGGTCTCCAACATCAAGGCAATGGTTGTATGCTTCCCTTTTTGATTCATTAATAAATACATCTGGTGTTTACTTTCCATAAGTGTATAAATCTTTATTCATTTAACATGATGCTCCTTGATATGTCATGTAGTTTATGTTTGAATTATACTATGTATGCTCTTATATATCTTGTTGTCTTTTGATCTCTCTTGTAGGGATTCAAATGTAAGTAATAGCGAGGAGCGAGCCTGGAAGCTAAGGGATCAAGATCATCATCAAAGGTTGAGCGCTTAACATCAGAGTGAGGTAGGTTTATCTCTCTCACTTTGCATTTTTCAACATAAACTAGGAAAGCCTGCACTAGTTTGTCTGGTTTGTTGCTAGATCCTCTCATAGGACAAGAAAGATCGCTTATGTCCGCAGAAGGGATTTATCTTCACAACGCCTTAATGGATTGAAGAAAAAGTAGGGACAATCACCAATGTAGGAGTTCTATGTCTTGTAAGTTTTCTTGTTTCTTTAGAAGTTTTTAGTTCTAGAAATCATTGATCATAGCCTTGACTCCTAGGAAAAGCTTATAGAATTTCTCATTCCATAAGAGGTTTATTATTCTACAACTCCTTCATCGTAGTCTTTGGAAATCCCTTGACCTTTATATCTTGTTTCGTTGATGAAAAATGCAGTTGTAATTTCAAGACTTAAATGATGAATGTTTAGAAAAACTGCCTAAAAGTATAATAGAGAAAAGTAGGTGCAGTCACCCTTGTGCGAGTTCCATGGCTTGTGAGCTTGTGAATTTTATTTTGTTCCTTAGAACTTCATAATTTTGGAACTTCTTAATCAAGGTCTTGACTCTTGACTCTTTGAAAAATCCTTTGGGCTTCAGATATTGTTTTTTTAATTAGGAAGTCCATTAGTAATATAAGGAATAATTCAAAGTAAGTATAGTTAACAAATGTGACCATAACAAGATATAAGAATAGTATATAATTTTATATCACCTCTATATTTTGATATGTAAATTCATTTGTCTAGGGTCTTATTCATTTTAAGCTCGGTATATGTGCTCTCTCCTATTACATTGCTTTTGGAGTGACCAAATTGTGGAGCTTGTTGTACCTTGCTATTGCTTTCACTCTCTGAATGGATGCATATGCCGGTTATTTTTGAACACAAATTCGGGAATTGTTTAACTTTAATGTATCTCTTCCAGTGCTTTTTTTAAGGTTTCGTCTTTTCCAAATGTGAGGCAATTAGTAAATTGACATTTCTATTGGAAGCAATGAATAGAGTGGATCTTCGCTTTGGCATTTGGTGCATATATGTTTCTCTGATGATAATGTCATGCATAGGGTAGGGAATGAATATGCATTTGTCTTGTTTGTGCTATTCTTCTTTGGAAAAGTGTGATAATATTAATACCCTGCAAAAGCTATGGTAAATTTTGTTGACTATATAATATTATTGTATGTGTCACCAATATTTTCTAAATTTAATTAATACACTTGCAAGGTAGTGATAGTTCCCTGGATGACTGCATGCATCGTTTATTATGTTCATGCTATACTCTCGATTAGTTTTGTGCAAACCTGGGATTTTAGATTTGCCTATTATAGCTTTTAAAGTTTTTAATGGTTATGTGTTTAATGTGCCCGGGAAACAAGGACCTTGGAAATGAATAATGTACAATATGGTACATGGCATGGTAGAGGTGATACCGTATTGGTAATGAATTGTAGAGAGTCTAACAAGTCTCCTATAGAACTTCAGCAACTTGCAACCTTAATAGTCTGACCTAAAGCATGTAGCATGTATAAGGGTGACCATGCATGGAATAGAAGATCAGATCAATCAGAGCCCTTAACTCCATCAAAACATGATTCTTTCTTATAGCTTTGTCTAATTTGAAGAGTCTGATTTGTATTTTTTTATGGGAGTTGTTTGCACAAACCAGCAAAAACTTCCCAACAATTTATCTTGTAAATTTTGTATCTTCTAGTGTTGTAGTAGCATACAGTTGAATTATGTTCTATTATAACAAACTGCATCAGAGCCATCTCTTTTAACATTGATTGGGGGTGATTGATGCAGTGCCTAAATCTCGTGCCTTATCTAGTGAATTCCAAGAATAAGGTTTTGCAAGGCCAATTTTTTTTATCTTGATTAAACCTTATCAAATGAAATATTGATTTGGGTTGATGCCTTTTATGGGAAAAATTTCCCTTGATATATTCACAGGTTTCACTTGCATGCATACCCAATTGCCCATTAAGGTCAAAGGACTAACAATGAAACAATTTATAATCTTTCTTTACATTTCATCTTCTTCTTCTCTTTCCTAGAAATAAAAAAACTTATTTTACCATCACAAGTTATCTCATACTCCAATTTGGTGTCTCTTTTAAGCTGCGACCTTGACAATAAATTAAAATATTTTTCAAATGTTGAAAGAAGTAAATTGTTATTTATTTGAAATACTTGTAATTGTATTGCATACATATATTCAGTCTTATGCATTCAATATCTTGGTATATCCATGTGTACTTTAAAAGGCTATTTGGGGGTTTGTGAGCATAAACATTCTACTAGTGCTCGAGGAAGCAGTGAGAAAACAATTATTGGGTAAAATTAAACAAAGGCATTATTCAACAAGGTTTACCATCCAAGTTTGATCATCAATGTTGATCAAGGGTTGGAGGCCCATCATATCTTTCTATGTCTTATAAGGTCTTGACAATGGCCCTTGCCTTAGGGTTGAGCATATTCTTCTCATATGGCAAAGCAGTAGGGTTCATTACATGTACAACTTGAGTGGGCCTAATGGTTAAGAATACATGTTTCCTTTTAATAGGTTATAGGTTCAAATAGAGAGCAGGGTAGAGTATATATGCCTATATAGAATTTAGTCGTTAAATCATTGTGAGGAGAGCGTTTCTTGTCCCAGAAACTAGACAGTCTCATACAACAATTTGGCATTAGCTTAGCCATGGCCTTAAAATTAGATTATTATTATTATTACAATTCTTATTATTGAGAATGGATTGGGCATGAAATGGGATAACTTTCTAGACCTTGACACTGGGTTGATTGAAATTTATTTTAAAAAAGGCTTATAATAGAATGTGGTTATCTTTTATTTGATTAATTGCCATGGCCTTGTAATTTGACTCATTTTTCTTCGCAGATATTGCGACATTGTTCATGAATCACAAATCATTGTATCTTTCCGTCTATTGATGCAAATTTGAAGTTGTCGGCTTCTTAAAATCTATCATAGAAGGTTCTCCATTAGCCCATGCATTATATCAGTATTCAAAGCACTAGAATATCTATTTTTGCAAATAATTGATGCCTCATTTAATGATTTCCTCTTCTCAAGCCAAAGCAAGAATAACTCTTACTAGGCCATTTCATAAACAACTTATTCCCCTCTATCTTGATGATAAAAAATGCATAGAGAATAGAGTGAATTTGCTTGATATTTCTTTCAAGGCTTTAGTGTAAAGTGTTAAAGAGAGGCTAACATTATTTCTTAACAAAGGATGTACATGGATTCCAATTGACACATTATTCAAGGTTTTTTTTTGACATCTCTTTGTTGTCTAGGATTTGTCGAAGGAGTTATGTGTTATCATGATTGACAAAATAGAAAAAAAAAATTGAGAAGTTGATTACATTCAATATTCTTTGAGATTTGTACCAAAACTTTAATGATCAATCATTTTTGTTATTCCTCTTGTTTAATTCCATCTTGAGTTGCCTATGAGATGTTGGAGGGATCTTTGAGGCCATTTCTTTGTGTCGGTTTTGAATTGCAAAAGGATTTCATAGAATAGACTTGAATTTATGTTCTACCTCAAGATCTCAAGATGTTATGGGTGTTCTCAACACTTATATTTAAGATAAGTTCTTTTTGTTGAGTGGATAATTAGAGCTTGGGAGGCCTAGATTGCTTGAAAAAAGTTGTCTAGGCATTATGTTCCTCAGGGAGCCACCATAAAAAAATAAAATATTGGTTTGGTTCAAGTCTTTGTTGAGAAAGCCAAGAACATAACGATGTCTTTGTTGAGGTTGGAGGGGGATGATTTTCGTTTTGGCTTCTTTATGTAAACAGGATATATCAACACATGTGAAACATGTTATGAAACTAAAATATGGCATCAAAGATCAGTACACCATTGTTTACATGGTTAAAACATTTAAAGAGGAAAACAATGCACAACCATAGCAAACATCATCACTTGAAGTAACTGATTAATGCAAAAAAAAAAAATTACATGAATATTTTTCATAATCGATCATCAAAAATAGATACTTCATACTTTTTGAATATAGATAGATGATAGCACAATTGGATAATAAGTTATGAATAAATTGTCATTAATATCAAGGAGATGTTTGCATTGTTAGATCACTCATCTAGGACATGATTGTGCCTATTGGATCATTAAAATATAAAATAACATTAAATAAACACACAAAAAGCACCTTGTAACCTAACATTACATTAAAAAAGTTGACCTTAACTCACTCAGTGTTGAATATCTGAACACCCCCTTAGAGATCAATGGGACAAGATTGAAGGACTTACAAAGTGATAGAAGAAAATGGAAGGAAGCATTAGAGTCATCTTCCCTTATTATATATTACAAACAATCACCTATTATTAGTCTAACTTTATTGATAATCTATTACAAGAAACCACGTGTTAATGGAACATTATAAGCCACAACTCACTATCCAAAAAATATACTCTACTGTCTTTTTACAACACACACACGCGCACATAAACCTTGTATTCTCTTCAGTGTTTCCTTTTTCCACTTCATTTTTTCATAATCGAAGGGAGAGGGTCTCCCAAACCATTGATGGTTTTGTTGCTTGGCCCCTTGTCCTTTCACACTAAGCATTATGGTTTTCATTGACGGGGCTCACATATCCTTCTGCCTCTATTTCAAATGTTATTGTATATATATTTAAAGGGTAAAAACACTTGAAAACATTTTAGGCGTGCCCTTTGCACCTTTTGGTGCCAATACTAGTATTATTTACATTATATAAATTTCACATCATTATATTTAAAAGTATTCTCATTTTTTATTTTATTGAAACCTTGATTTAATTTCTATGGGAATACTTTAAGTAGTCGTGATGATAGAGGGTTTAGATATATTGCTAAAGTAATTATAACCTTTTTCCTTTTAAATTTAATTTTAAAATGTTATAAAATTAAATTAAATTAAAATATTTTGATTGTGAATTAAGTTATGTTTTTTTGGCATGTGGTATTGATAAACCATGGTATTGTAATAAAGCTTATTTAAATGTTAATAATATCCACTGTAAAGTGAGGGTGAATATCCATGGTTAAGAATCTTGTCATATTGTTATAAAATATTTTGATTGTGAAATAAGTTATGGTTTTTGGGCATGCAATATTGATAAGCCATGGTATTTTCCCACGTTATTGTCACCATCCTAGATCCATCTTAACCCTGGATCTATCAAGTGCTGAGAGCGATCAAATCTCTCGAGGTGCAAACCTCTTTTTTGAGTGCAAAACTTGAGGAAGGTTTGCACCTCGAGAGATTTGATCCTTCTCGGTGCTTGATAGATAAATTCTTCTAATGCAAGCGATAAAATGGAATTAGAAATCGACATCTACACTAAAATAAATGCTTCTAATGCAAGCGATAAAATGGAATTAGACATCAATATCTACATTGAAACCAATGCATCCAATGCAAGCAATCAAATAGGAGTAGAAATCAGCATCTACACTCAAACAAATGCATCTAGAGTAAGGTATTAAATAGGTTTAGAAATCGACATCTACACTGAAATCAATGCATCTAATGCAAGCGATCAAATAAGATTAGAAATCAAAAACTACACTGAAATCAATACATCTATTTTAGTGGAAAACCAAAATATTCATGACTTTCTAGATCTAACTTATATACCTATATTTCTCTGTGTGTCTATTTCTTCTTCCCTCTCTCCCCCTGCCATCTATATCTATACCTCACCCCATCTCTCCTTTTTTTTCTCTCTATCTCAACCCCCTAAACACATTTCACACACTCTCTCTCTCTCTTCATATATATCTCTCTTCCTCCCTCCCTCTCTTTGTCTATCTCTTCTTCGCTCTCACACCCTCCATCTATATCTCTATCTCCCTCTATATCTCCTTCTTTATCTCTCTATATTAGTCTACAAACATACATTCTCTCACTCCATATATATCTATCTATCTATTCTCCATATCCTCTCCCTCTCTATCCCCCCCTCCCCCCCCCCCCCCCCCACCTCTATCCCTCC
Source organism: Pinus tabuliformis (assembly GCA_031772625.1). Classification (NCBI taxonomy): domain Eukaryota; kingdom Viridiplantae; phylum Streptophyta; class Pinopsida; order Pinales; family Pinaceae; genus Pinus; species Pinus tabuliformis. The sequence continues at coordinate 1,493,119,498 of CM062820.1, read as the reverse complement.
CTCTCCCCCCCCCCCACCTCTATCCCTCCCTCTCCCCCCCCCCCCCCCCCACCTCTATCCCTCCCTCTTCTTCTCCCTCTCTCTCCCCCCCTCTCTCTCCCTCTCTCCCTCTTCTTCTCCCTCTCTCCCCCCTCTCTCCCCCTCTCTCTATCCCTCTCCCTCTCTTTTTCTTCCCATTCTCTCTCTCTCTTTCTCTCTCTCTCTCCATATATATCTCTCTTCCTCCCTCCCTCTCTTTGCCTCTCTTATTCCTCTTGTTACACATCATTTTGTCACATTAGGAAGATGACTGTCAGTTTGGATCTGCTATCCATCAAAGTGTTCTAAGTAATCCCCCTGCAAAGACAAAACCTAAGAAATCCCAAAGAGAACGGAATTCCTAGATCTCAAGGCCCAAAAACCTATTTTTGACTTCTTGCACATATGCAGAACAAACCATTAGAAGTTGTGCAAAAGTGCACTTTGTCTTACACTATGGCTTGCGCACATGAGTTAACACAAGTAAAAAATGAAAAGTAGAGTCTAGAAGCTTTCTTAGTCCAATCTTTCCCAACTAACAACTTCGAATGGATGCTTACTCAAGCCTGATCCCTCCCATCATGGAGCTACTTCCCTCTCTTTGTGGATCCAATATCCGACCATTTGTGGATCTCATCCCTTAGGAAGAGGATCCAAAACCTCCTCCTCTTGGCCTATAAATCAAACACAGGCCAAAGGATTTGGGAGGACCATTGAAGGTAGGCTTATGCTGCAGAAATAAGGCTAGAAGGATTTTCACCCAAGGAGAAGGTTGGAGATTGTGGGAGGAGGCTTGTAACATCAAGGATTTGAGGTTGTAAGTTTGTTCTCTCTTTTATTCAATAGAAAAGGAATGTTGTTTCCTAATCATGTCTATTTTGATATCATTTGTGAGATTCCTTTATCACTTACATAGGTTATTATTGGTTATTGATTCAATTTATGATATATGTTGAGTTAAGTATTTCATTTATCTTTCATTCTATATACTAGATGCTTTGATCCTTTGTGTGTTTCTGTATATACAGATCTCCTCCGAAACATCATGGAAAAGTTGTGGAAACCAGTGGAATGGTCTTTAAAGCATCAAGGAGAAGCCAACTGCGGAAGGCACTTAAAGGACTTCAACAGGCACTTCTTTAAATTGGTAAGTAATCCCTCGCATATTACTTGTTTCAATCAATCATATGCTAAGGAAAGGTAGTATTTCTTTTCTTATTTGTTACTGGATTTCATTTGAGATTCAGGGAGATCCATCTTCTCCGTGAGAAGGATTAGTCCACGTAACAAATTGGTGACCATATTGGGGAACTCTCATTCTCCATCATTCTCTTTGTTTTTACTTTTGATCCTTTTGTCATAGCCCTCTCTGAGTGTTTGAAAAATATTGAAAGTATGGATTTTATGATTTGTTTGGCTTATTTTTTTTCTTTAATTTTCCTGTTGTGTGCACTTTATCTTTACTTACAGAGTGTACTTCTATGCACTTAGCGTTTAGAAATAGTGTGTATATGCACTAAATTATACTGATTGCCTACCCACACACAAATGTTTTTTTTAAAATTTAAGCTTTCTCATTGCTGAGTCCATGAACTTTTGATTGTTGTGTTTAATTAGACCTGTTTACCTTCTGGAAATGTCCTCTTTATTTTGATTTGATGTTTTGGGTTGCCTTTTTGAAGAATTTTTTGTTTTTGTGATTTAGGGTTCAAGGTTTGATTTGGTGAATTGCTAGTTAATCAGGAGAAGGATCAGCCATTGCTGAGATAGTTGGAGTCTGTTCTTTTTTATGTCAAAAGATAAAATTACTTTGTTTTTTCAATTGCAAAGTGTCATTGGTATTAGGAAAATTTAGGATTTTTCAAGGCAACACTTGTGATTAGGATTTTGTTGTTTTGTTAAAGTGAATATTGATTATTTCTCTCTATAAGACAACATAATCTTCTGCTTACAATGATTTGTAACTCATTATGTCAAATTGAAATTATGGATTTTGTTTGTTGAAAGAAGAATTTATTGTTTCTTTTTGGGTATGTGAGAAGTTGTTAAGATCAAGATTTTTCTTTTTGTAACTTAGGTTTTGAGGGATTTAGGTTTCATTTCACGAAGAAAAGCCAAGAATTGTGTATTTTGCATTCTTTTTATTTGTACCTTGAAAATTCTTCATTGATTCTTGTGTTTTTGAAAAGTTAATGAAACCTCTTCCCTTATTTTAGTTACAATTCATCGAAATGAAAAGATTACAATTTCATGTTCGATTGCATTAAGGTTTTGCGTCAAGTCATAACACCATCAATTTCACATCCATTTACCTTTGAGTAAGTAACAACTCTTAAAAACAACGCTAATAAAATAATTTTATAATTTTTTATTATTTTAGGGCTCTTTTCCACCTACATTAGATCAGATTGTAGGGATTTGGAATAGGGAAGTGAGTTAACTTTCCAAAGTTGCAAACAAGCATTAGAATCTTGCAATAGGGAGTAAATCCATTTACTGCAATTTGGCTTTAGGAAGCTCCCCTTACAAAGGATTTAAGCATGAGATCATGTCAGACCTAGTGGAGTGATCGACCCCACTTCATTGGTTACGGTAGAGTGATTTACACGTATTAAAAAAGGTGTTGAAAGGTACTTGGGAGTCACTTGGAAGTAAACCTTAGATTAACCATGTTGAGGAACTTTCAAGGGGATTGATCTTTTTTACACTACCCCTGTGTGTACGTCTGATCTACAATTGTCCCTCGAGGTTAAATTGTTTTAAGTGGTAACCTTAGAGACCATAATATTAGGGCTATTACCCAAGGTGACGATGAAGGGGAAGTCTCTGTTGTACATAGAACAAATGTTGGCTAGACTCACTTGGACATTTTTGGAGGGTATTCTTCACTAGAGATGGCATACATGAAGATTAATTGCACCAAATCATGTACATTAAGCAGGTTCTCAACGTAACTAGTTCCACTCGCTCTATATTTATTCACTTTTCACATTGATCTCCGCAACATTTGATTTCGTCACCAACTACTAATTTCACTGTGAAAAGTTTGTTTGCATGGTTTGACTCAGATTTATTAGTGCGTGTTATTTGTTAGTTTTTACCTTTTACAATACTTTAGGTGTGGATTGTGATTTTGAATTGTTAATATTGGTAATAAACTTATTTGAGTTGAATCTAATGGCAATGGTTTTGTAAGTTACCAATCAAGGAATCCCCATTAACAAGAATCTTAGTCCTTTTCCTGGTTTTGGAAATGTCGTTCCTCCTTATATGACTATGTTGTTACTCCTTGGATTCACGATAGGTTTATCTGTGTGGTTGTTTTCAACTTCTTTGATCCCAAATACCCAAACTATTCCACCTCAACTGAGTTCACCATCTCAACATCACCAACCTCATGTTGACCCTTTACCTTCTTCACCCAACATGTCCTCCTCCCTTTCTTCTTCTTCTTTTGGTAAAATTCTTGATGTTAGTAACTAGGTGTCTAAGAAAAAGAAGAAAGGGAAGAAGAAGAAGAAGCAATATAAGAAAGAAGTCAACCAACCAATCATGGTTGTAAGTATTGGTAATGTTGAGGAAACTTCCAACATGCATTGCAAGCCCATATACCCTTGCAAGATTTGTAAGGGTGACCACTTCCTTATCAATTGTCCTAGTATTCCTAATGTCTTGGAAGTATGGTCAGAAAATTCTTATCAACTTACTATTGATCCATCAACCAATGGTTGTGAGGTTCCCGGGAAAAAGGGTAAAGTTAGGTTTCCTTGTAGGTTATGCAAAGGAATTCATCATAGTCACCATTGCCCTCATATGGATGAAGCCTCAAAATTGTTGGAAAAACTCACTGTTTCACAGCAACAACTTCCAACTGGTTACTATAAAATTTCTCCCAACCTACCGGTAGTTTATGAAATGATTGATCTAATTCCAAGTACATTCAATCCCACTCTTCAATTAGAGAGTGAAAAACATATCACTCAAGTTGATGAGACATTGGTTGATTAAGTGGTCGACTCGATTCCATATTTGGTCAATCCCACTCTCCCTTTAGAAACTGAAATTAATACCGCTCAGGTTCTTCTTGTTACCTAAGATTATTCTACATGGGGGGCATTTCACATGTTTCTAGTGATCCTCCTCCAAGTAATGATGTTATTTCCTTTGATTGGAGTAAACTGACAGGACCTTGTCTTCCTTTTTCCACCCCTTTCCAGATCATTGTGAAAGTGTATGGTAAGAATGTACAACGCACAAATGTAGATGAAGGTGCTTTTGTCCATATTTCATCCTCATCCACTTGGAAATCTTTGGGTGCTCCTCAGCTTGTGCCTGTTACATAGAATCTTTTGGATTTTAACATAACCAAAAATGAATCTTTATGAATTCTTCCTAAGTTACCCATTATTTTGGAAGGTAAAACTATATATATTGATCTTATGGTAGTCCAAGGCCCCTTGGATTTCAATTTCCTCCTTGGGCGAGACTATGTCTATGTTATGAAAGTTGTCGTGTCCACACTCTTTCGAGTGATTTCTTTCCCTCACAATGGAAACATTGTGACGGTTGAATAGTTATCATTTGTTGATCTTAATTCGACTACCTGCTATTCGACATCCCTTAATGTTCCTTATATGCAAGTGGTATCCACCCCACCATGGGTTAATTATGTGGCAACCAGTCCCATGTTTTCAATTACTGATGCAAGCGAGCCCCTCACTGTTTTCTTGATTTCTTTTGACTTATATTCGGTAATTGACATAGGGAACCCTATCAAGGAATTTGAAATTGATTTTCTTTCCCCTTTTTGATTCTCTTCACATGTCTTCTTTCCAGAGAGCTATTCTTCCTTCTGATGAAGATCTCTTGGAAGCCATGGTCAGGAAGTATCCCTTGGAAAGTTTTTCCTCCAAATGGAAGCCATGATCCAGATCACTGAGAGGATGGTTCTTTTACTGTGTCAACCTCATTAAAAAATGAAACAGGTTCTTATGAGCATAGTTATTTTTGTTTCAAGCTCGTATAAACATGAAGCAACCCATGGGGATAATTATTTTACTGTGTCAACCTTGTTAAAAATTTAAATAGGGCCTTATGAGGATGGTTCTTTTACTGTGCCAACCTCGTTAAAAAATGAAATAGGTCCCCATGAGGATGGTTATTTTACTGTGTCAAACTCATTAAAAAATGAAACACGTCCCCATGAGGATGGTTCTTTTACTTCATTAACCTCGTTAAAAAATGAAACAATTTATTATGAGGATAGTTATCTTACTATTTCAACCTCGTTTAAAAAATGAAACAGGTCCATATGAGGATAGCTCTTTTACTGTGTCAACCTCGTTAAAAAATGAAACAGGTCCCTATGAGCATAATTCCCTTTCTTGTGTCAAGCTCATTAAAAAATGAAACAATTATCATGAGCATAGTTCTTTTTCTGTGTCAAGCTCATTAAAAAAATGAAACAAATCCTCCCCTAATTAAGTCAAGTATTTCACCTAATCTTGTAAATGAACCTTCATTTCATCCACCTACTAGTAACCAGTAGTCTACTTAGGTGAATGAAACGAAGCTTGGGGGGAATGTGCCTATGTCATTATGTTGGGGGGCATGAAAACTACTCTCAAGCATAGTTTCCTCTTTGTTTCAAGCTTGTGTAAAAATGAAACCACTCTCAAGCATAGTTTTTCTCTGTTTCAAGCTTGTGTAAAAATGAAAACTATTTATGAGTCCATTTTGTTATTATTTTCAAAACTCGTTAAACTCATGAAAATCCCGAGCATCTTTTGTTATTTTTTCATGCTCGTAAAAAGTTCATGAAAATACCGAGTTATTTCCTTCTTTTCCTACTCGTTTATTAAATTGAAAGTCAATGATATGAGTACACTTTTATCACCTTTCTAGACTCGTTAAAACTTAAAAAAAAGTGAAACATTGAAGTTACCTTTAGTCTCTTTTCAGACTCCCTAAACATGAAAATATCGTCGAGTACTTGACCATCAAAACTTGTAACTGTAAATAAACAGTCGTCTATTTAGTATAAGTTTACCCCTTTTACAAACCAAACTAGAAAATTTAAGAAAAAGGTAAACGTTGACTAATCATGGTCAATAGAGTTCTCTCCTTCATTATTTTACCCTTTTCTGGGGTTGAGAGACTAAATTTAAGAAAAAGGACACTGTAGAGTTTACTTATGTTTTTCTCCTGACTTCCTAAAAATGAAAAACATCGAGCTTTACTTTCTTTGGGCTTGTTAAAACTTTACATTGAAAGAACTAAACGAGTTTTCTTTCTGTTTCTTTTCAAACTCTTTAAACATGAAAACGACATTGAGTTACCTGATCCACGTGGCTCCAAACACATGAAAAGGTCCAAGAGGACTTAGTAAGGGTCAAAAATAAAAGTGTTTGGATTATGCTCGAACCATGTTCATGTTATAGATCTCATCATTGTGATCATGGTGGTGTGAACGGTTCGTCAATCCGAGTCCGGATGAGGAAGATAGAGGCAGTCAAAGTTTTAGTTGAATTTTGCTAACTCGACAAGTTAATGGAGACACAATTTAGAATTTTTATGGCAGACGGAATCTGGCCAACTCTAGCCAGATTCCGAGTGAAATTGTCGCCTTGTTTAAATGACTCCTTCGGTTCAAATTCCGAATTTTCGAAAATGGGCATATTGTTTTAATAGCAAAACACAATATGATTTTGTGGTGGCGGGCCACCAACCCCGCCACCCCTCATATCCAAAGTATTAAAATTAAATAATTATGGGGGTCGATGGGCCATGACCCCCGCTGACTGTCCCTCAACCACCGAACAACATTCAAATTTAGGGGTGGGCGGCCATGACCTCGCTACCCCCGAAGCCACACAACCATAAATATGTGGGGGGCGCGGGCTGTCAACCCTACCGCCCCTCCACCTCACCCTTGTACAACTCTAATGGTGGTGGATGTTAGGGGAGTGGGCCACCAAACTAGCGGACCCACCTCCCATTAAATAATATAACTGTTTTATGTAAAAATAAGGGAGGGGAGGGATTTGATCCCCCGACCCCTCCTCAACAATCTTTCCAAATTTACAAATCCACCAATGGTGCTTTTTGTAAACTCCGCCCAAAAATTTATATATAAACCTGTATTTTGTCAGTGTGCCTAGGGATGGAGGAACTAGGAGTGGGCATGGAAATCGAGACGACATTTTTTTTAATTTATTTTTTAATGCATGTGCAGCCATGATTCTCAAGAGGGTAAAATTTTTGCTGTGTCCGAATTGGAAAAACTTTATGTCGATCTCACACCTCTCAGCAACATGAACCTGATAGCGTAGTCAGAATTTTGATCTGAGCAGCAGATTTGCAGAGGATCCGGAGGAGGGAATCTTTGAGGGATCTAGGGGAATCTAAAAGATTCCTTAAGCCCCAAATTTTCATTTTCTCAGAATTCAGAAATTTGACAGTCGATTTTGCACTATTCAACACCACAAATCTGATCGTGTGTTTATATTTTCCATTTTCTCATTCTATTTTTTGGCCACTTTTCTAAGTGGAGTGCAGGTCTCAGCATTCATGTGCAAGCAGTCGTTCCATGAGATTCGACGTAGCGAGATTGATGGTACGGCCAACTTCAGCAGTTTGACATCCTTTTGTTCAAATGGACCAAGGATGTGAGGTATATGCAATGTGTTCATGTACTTCTTTTTGCTATGCATCGTGCTGCACAGATCCTTGTTTGATGTTTATGAGGGATCTTATTTATTACTTGTTTCCATGATTCCTGCTTGATGTGATGCAAAATCATCTGTGTGATGTACTTGTTGTCATGATTAGTCATGTTGTGTTGGAGATCCCTTTGTTGTATGTTGATGGGATACTCATGTTGTCGTCATGCATGTTTGCATTGAGATCCCTTTTATGCCATGTTGGCGGGATGCTCATCATGCATGAGTTTGTGTCACACTGATAGGAGTCCTTTTGACTGAGAGTTCCTCTAGCGGAACATCTCTTAGAGCCACTCCTGCGTGAGGAAATTTTCCTTGTATGATAACGACATAACCTCTATGTACATCATCACTATTGACAACACCTAATGCAGCGGCCTACACCATCTTGACACCGAGGCCCAGAGACGTAGTCCCTCTTGAACGAACTCCATTATCAACAACTTATGTTTTTATGTTGCTGATGATTGACATGTTCCTCTTCTTTACAACATGCACATGTATTCATTTATGTTCTTTTAAAAATTCAATTTAACACATCACGAAAGTAAAAGGTCTTGGAAGGGTCCTTTGTCACACCCGGACTGGGATCAAGTGGTATCAAAGCGGTCTTTGCGTGGATGTGAGTTGCAGCGTGAACAATCGAATGTGCAACGACAAAGGATGAAAAAGAGATGTACGAGACCATGCTCAAAATTTCCAAAAAGGTGGAAATAATGTATGAAACTCTACAGAAAGAGACAAAGGAAAAGGAGCGATTGCAGCTTCAGTTGCAAGCCACGGAAGAGGCCCTGGAAGAACTGAAGCACAACAAACATAATCTTCAAATAGAGAACGTTGAATTGAAGATGCGTCTACATGAAGAGAAAGAGGAAAAACATAGTTTACTACGACAATTGCAAGCAAAAGACGAGGCCTTGGAAAAGATGCAGTGTGACCCACGTGAGGTAAAAAGTAGTTCTCTGAATTCATGTATGTGTCTTGATGATGATTTCACTGTTTTTGAAAATCATACTACAAGAATTGGCTCCAAACTATTGAAGAGAATGGGATATGAAGGAAAAGGCTTGGGTGTTAATGGCCAAGGCATTTTCAACCCCATCAAAGTAGAAGAATTACCCCGTCAGGCAGGACTTGGGTATGTCAGAAAGGAAGTTGGGGAATGCGCCAAGACAACTAGTGAAACAGATGATGAGAAGTCCTCATCAGTTCTTTCCAAATCGACAGAGGAGATAAAATATGTTGATTTCATTTCAGTTTCATCTTCACATAGTATGATTTATGTTGGAGATTTGGAGATCCCAATTATAGGAAGAAACATGAGGCTCCTTACCAAAACGAAGCACGCGCATGAAGAAGAACTTGGTGTTAATAACTAAGGCATAACTCAACCATTGGAGGTTGGACAAAGACCTCAATTTGCAGGCTTGAGATACACCAAGGGAGAATGCTCGAAGGTGTTAGATGCTTTTGATACATCGTCGAAATCGTCGAGGAAAGAGAATGATGGGAACACATGCCCATCATCCCATGGCGGTGCCCATGGCAGGGAAAGAGCTGAGGCAAGCTCTCATCGCCATACTTACACCAGAGACGACAAGGAAAGGTATAATTACTCTCGACATTCAAATGTTCATTTTGGTTATCATCATGTTATTAATGATGGACATAAATCATGGAATCGAAAAACATGTACCTTTTTTGGATTACATAACCATACATTTTGTAAGTGTTGGAAAAGAATGGCAGCACAAACAAAGAAGAGGCGTGAAAGACCCTCTCAATAGCAGGTAAAGAAACATGTTAAGAAGATCTGGAGGAAGAAGACCTATTGTGGTCATTGCGACAGAAGTGGCCATCAAAGAGCCACTTGTTGGAGGCTCCATCTAGAGCAACGCTTGAACGACAAAGTGTCAATGCATGAACCAGGTGAAACAATTGTTCAACAAGCAAATCCACCACAGGGGGATGACCCATTCACATTGATAAGTGAAAAATGGTTTCTAAAAATGTTGTCTTGTCATGGTCATGATTTTGTAAATCATTTGTTGCATTTTAAAATGTAAAAGTGATGATGTTTTCCATCACTTGTTAGGCAACAATGATGTCTGGTCTTATTTTGAGTTGCATAATAAACTGTGAAAGTGATGTCATGCTTCCATCACTTGTCAAAACAAAATGGTGTTTGGCCTTATTGTTGTAAATCATGTGTTGTAGTGATGATGTGTTTACTATCACTTGTTGGAGCAACAACGATATGTTGGCCTTGTTTTCATAGTTGGGGTATTGTGTCCATCTTGATGTAAACTTGACCACCGAGTATGTGTTATAAACTCGTGGCAAATGTGGGATGCTTGGGTCATTAATTGGTCATGAAAGACAAGCATGTAATTTGCAAAAACAATGTACTACAAGTTGCAGGTGTCGGCTCATTGCTTAAGGCTCCGAAGAACAAAGGTGAAGGAGATGGAAGTGAGACCTTTCAGGATGCTTGTGATGTAGATAAGGTACAAAGAGTTTGCAGATTATTTTTCATGCTTTTGGAGGACCAAAAGCTCCTCAGTGGGGAGGATTGATCCAGGTGGCTCCAAACACATGCAAAAGTCCAAGAGGACTCAGGAAGGGTAAAAAATCAAAGTGTTTGGATTATGATTGAACCACATTCATGTTAGATATCTCGTCATCGTGATCGTGGTGGTGTTAACGGTTCATCAATCCGAGTCCGTATGAGGAAGATAGAGGCAGTCAAAGTTTTGGTTGACTTTTGTTGACTCGGCAGGTTAATGGAGACACAATTTAGAATTTTTCTGGCGGATGGAATCCGGCCAACTCCAGCGAGATTCAGGGCGAAATTTTCACCTTACTTAAATGACTCCTTAGATCCAAATTCTGAATTTTCAAAAATGGGCATATTGTTTTAATAACAAAAAAAATATATAAGTTTGGGGTGGTGGGCCACCAACCCCGCCATCCCCCATATCCAAAGTATTAAAATTAATTAATTATGGGGGCCGATGGGCCATGACCCCCACCGGGCGTCCCTCAACCACCGAACAAAATTCAAAGTTAGGGGTGGGCGGCCATGACCCTGCCACCCCCGGAGCCACACAACCATAAACATGTGGGGGGCGCGGGCTGTCAACCCCATCGCCCCTCCACCTCACCCTCGTACAACTATAATGGTGGTGGATGTTAGGGGAGTGGGCCATAAAAATGGTGGACCCACTTCCCATTAAATAATATAACTGTTTTATGTAAAAATAAGGGAGGGGCGGGATTTGATCCCCCAACCCCTCCTCAACAATTTTTCCAAATTTTCCAATGCACCAATGGTGATTTTTGTAAACTCCGCCCGAAAATTTATATATAAACCCGTATTTTGTCAGTGCACCCAGGGATGGAGGAACCAGGAGCGAGCATGGAAATCGAGACGACATTTTTTTAATTAATTTTTTTAATGCAGGGGGAGCCATGATTCTCAAGAGGGTGAAATTTTTGCTGTGTCCAAATTAGACAAACTTTATGTCGATCTTACACCTCTGTGACACAAACCTGATGGCGCAGTCAGAATTTCGATTTGAGCAGCATATTTTCAGAGGGCCTGGAGGAGGGAATCTTTGAGGAATCTAGGGGGAATCTAAAAGATTCCTTAAGCCCCATATTTTCATTTTCTCGAAATTCAGAAATTTGACAATTGATTTTGCACTATTCAACGCCACAAATCTGATGGTGTGTTCAAATTTTCCATTTGCTCATTCTATTTTCGACCACTTTTCTAAGTGGATTGCAGGTGTCAGCATTCATGTGCAAGCAGTCGTTCCATGAGATTCAATGCAGCGAGATTGATGGTACGACCAACTTCAGTAGTTTGACATCCTTTTCTTCAGATGGCCCAAGGATGTGAGGTATATGCAGTGCGTTCATGTACTTCTTTTTGCTATGCATTGTGTTGCACAGATCCCTATTTGATGTTGATGAGGGATCTTGTTTATTACTTGTTTTCATGATCCCTGCTTGATGTGATGCGGAATCATTTGTGTGATGTACTTATTGTCATGATCCATCATGTTGTGTTGGAGATCCGTTTGTTGTATGTTGATGGGATACTCATGTTGTCGTCATGCATGTTTGCATTGAGATCCATTTTATGCCATGTTGGCAGGATACTCATCATGCATGAGTTTGTGTCATACTGATAGGAGTCTTTTTTACTGAGAGTTCATGTAGCAGAACATCTCTTAAAGCCACTCCTGCGTGAGGGAATTTTCCTTGTACGATAATGACATCACCTCTATGTACATCATCACTATTGACAACACTTAATGCAACAGCCTACATCATCTTGACACCGAGGCCCAGAGACGTAGTCCCTCTTGGACGAACTCCGTTATCAACGACTTATGTTTTTATGTTGCCGATGATTGACATGTTCCTCTTCTTTACAACAAGCACATGTATTCATTTATGTTCTTTTAAAAATGCAATTTAACACATCACGAAAGTAAAAGGTCTTGGAAGGGTCCTTTGTCACACCCGGACCTGGATCATTACCCCTTCACTGGACTTGTCAAACTTAAACAGTCTAGGACTCGTTAACCATAATGAGACCAAACCACTCCTTCTTAGGATTCATTAAAAATATTTCAAAGGACTCATTTGAAGGATGAGATTAAGGGAATGACATATGTTATCCTCCTCAACCTTACAAAAAATAAAGAGGTACTTTCCAGTAATGGTGGGGGGAAATTGGAAAGAACATTTGTTTATATTGTAAAAGGCAGTATGTCGTTCTTGAACATGACAATCCATCACCTTTGTTTCCAGGTTGGGAAATCCATTTTCCTCTCAATTGACCATACCTCATTGAAATTCTTCAAATTAGTTTATGGTCCTATTACTTTTGAGCCAAATGTTTCCAAGTCAGAATGTCATGTCGTTGATATGTTCAAGAGAAGTCCAACCTCAGTCAAAATTACCTTGCAATTTATAGCCTTGAATCACGTCAATCATCCCTGAGTCAGTCATGGATTACTCCAAATTGTTGCTCTTAAAAACTTGACATGAGTTTTGTGTCGTAGGCCCTCCTATGATGGGTCACTTCCTATCGACTTTAACTCACTATCTAGGAAGTTGATCTAGAAGCCTTCTTGAGTACCTTGGAGCATGATGCCTTAATGGTAGGTTTCTCGCCTTCAACGACAGGTTCTCATCATTGAAACATTAGAATCTTGCAATAGGGAGTAAATCCATTTACTGCAATTTGGCTCTGGGAAGCTCCCCTTATAAAGTAGTTAAGCAAGAGATCATGTCAGACCCAGTGGAGTGATCGACCCCACTTCATTGGTTAGGGCAGAGTGATTTACATGCATTAAAAATGGTGCCAAAAGGTACTTGGGAGTCACTTGGAAGTAAACCTCTGAGTAACCATGTTGAGGAACTTTCAAGGGGATTAATCTTTTTTACTATGCTCTTACGTGTACGTTCAATCTATGACTATCCCCCTAGGTTAAACTGTTTTAAGTGGTAACCTTAGAGACCATAATATTAGGGCTATTACCCAAGGTGACGGTGGAGGGGAAGTCTCTATTGTACCTGGAATAGACGTTGGCTAGACTCACTTGGACCTTTTTGGAGGGTATTCTTCATACAAGATGGAATAAATAAAGATTATTTTCACTAGATCGTGTACATTAAGCAGGTTGTTAGCGTAACTAGTTTCACCCGCTCTATATTTATTCACTTTTCACATTGATCGATGTGACGTTGGATTTCATCACCAACTAGTGATTTCACTGTGACAAGTCTGTTTGTATGGTTTGACTCCTTAGATTTATTAGCACATGTTATTTTCTTGTTTTTACCTTTTAAAAATACTTTAGGCGTGGATTGTGATTTCGAAATGTTAATATTGGTAATAAAATTATTTGAGTAGAATCTAATGGCAACGATTCTTATCATTGACATGATCCAATAAGTTTTCACTAAGAGAATACACACAAAATCCAATAAGTTTTAATTTTCTCCACTAATCGAAGCCTTGAAAGTCTTCCTGCACCTCTTTTTCTGTTTTTCTTGTCTTTGCCTCTTTCACAGAGTCAATTTCATTTGGCTGCATACCTATAACTTTACATTCACACAAATAATTAATCCCAAAATTATGAGATTCTCTTGCCTGTGAAGATGCCACCAACACCTTTCTCTCATGCTGATCTGCATATATCAGCACTTCATCATTATCATCACTATCATCACTATCTCCTTCCCCAAGGAAAGATCCTTTCTCTGGTTCACAAATGTATTCTACTCCTTCATCCTCAACTTTTTGAAGCATTAATTTCTCAGCAAACAATTCTCTAACGGGCCACTTAACTCTTTTCCCCACATAAATTCCTTGTTCCAAATCTTCTCTGATTCCTTTATGTACCAACTTCTTCAAATGACTGAGTTTTTCCTTCATCTCAGCCAACTCTATGTCCATTTCTTATTTACTCATTCTTTTGAGTCCAACTGCTTTGACACTCTTTTTCCTTTGTCTATGAATTTCCTCTATACCCCTGTAATGACTATCAATAGTCAATTCCATTTCTTCCTCTGGTGAAATTTCCTTGTTCACTGGTGAGCTGCAACTAGCCCTTTCTTTCATATGTAACAAGTCTCCTTCATGCCTCACCAAACTTTTCTGAGTTTAGCCTTTTGGCATCTATTGGTTATTTCCTAGAACATTTCACTGACTAACAATTCTACCCAACACTCCTCTTGCTGAAATTGTTATCTTTAAGACAATTCTACCCACAATCACAATTGTTGGAGTTGCCTCAACAACTTCTACCCAATCGCAGTTGGAAGTTGTTCTCATCTTCTCTTGAACACTCCTTGCTCTAGGCTGTTGCATCTTCAATTGCTCACTTCCTTCTTTCATTCAGTGATTTCATTTACTATTGGGTACTGTCACCTTTATTCATTTGAGAGTTCTTCTTGCTTCATCTTCTTTAACATAGCTCATGTGCTATGATGCTGATACAATTCATTCTTCCTTCCAGCAATTTCGCTGCTTCCATTGACTTGTACAATCTTATCATAAGATACATCAAAGCACCTTTCAAACCTGCCAATTTTCCTTCAAAGCTGTCTTAAAACTAATTCCCATTCCATCAGTTAAATCTTTGCCAAGTGATTCATTTGTTCACTATTTCATTTAAACTTCTCCATTCAAAAGACTCCATACAATCAACAACTATTCTTCATCTTACGATTAAGATTCAATTTGAAATTCACCTATATTTACAAATTCATGACACAATACAAATTCCTTTTGATAATATGTTGTAAGAGAATCCTGTCTTGCTTCTACAAATTCCAAAATTCATTCCTTGTAGTGGTTCTTCTTTAAGTCCTATTAAACCTAATCTTTGTTCTTTGAACCATCAATATCATTGTCTTCAACAATACTTTAAGCAATCCTTAATAATTAAAATTCTTCAAATCATTTAAATGATTTTAGTCATAACAATCCACTCTTCTATTTGAATTCAAATTCAAAACCTTCTACTTCAATTTTGCTTTCAAATCAAACCAATCATTCAATCAATTTACATGGAAATTTCATTTATCTGAAAGGAAATTTTTACTCCCTTGTTGTTCTCCAAACATCCAAATAAATCTCTCTACTGACAGAGGATTCACCTTTTCCCTGTTCTGATCTTAGTGTCCTTTGCATTAAATTATTTTGAGCTCTGATTTTACTTTGATTGTTCTAACATGCAGATATCTCCAATCTTTAACATTACTATACTTCTATGCAGAATCCTTTTTTGCTTTGATACCAAAAATGATGCCACGTAACTGATATCCTTTAAAAATCCCATGTGGACCTATGAGTTATGCCCACATAACTTCCAAAGTGAAGCAAGATTACACCCTTTCATAAATTCAGAATTAAAACTAATTAAATCCTTGTTCACTTAACTTAACAAAACCCCATCAAATTATTGGAACCCAAAACAATAGAAAACCCGACTATTCACCCAATCAACGAAAATAAAGATATAACATGTCAATGAGCCCGTCCCACTTCAACCACATCCGACCAGATCTCAAATAGATTTAACCCACGTTTATAACATATCGGGTCCGACTTTTCCACCAACTTTGACCACTCTTATGGAGCCGATAAGGAATATAAACCCTTGATGTATAGATTTTCAGGTCCGTTTTTGAAATTAAAGTTCGATCACTTTATTACGCAATATCCATTGGATATAAGAGGCCATCAAATCTACGGTGTGTGGGACTTCAACTAGCACACGGTTTAAAAATGGGCTTAACCCCTGCAATCTACTGTGATCTAAGAGTTTGAATATGAGATCGACGACTAGGAGTGAGTGTGGGGCTTCAGCCACGATCAAGAAATTCGTACCCTCCTACCCCCGCAGTTGCTGTTCACCGTCAGATCTGCCAGCCAACAGACGATCCTGACTTACTTTGGGGTTTCTTCACAAATTATCAATCAACTCAGTATTTTGATGTTTCGAGTATGTTTACTGTATTAAACCATATGCACATTCATTAGAGAACATTTACGATCTTCTCACAAACAGATCATCATTGATCAAACCTGTGATCAATGATGATTCATTCCTTCATTCAATCTCTGTCTGCTAATATGGTAGGGATAATCCACATCAACCAGTTTTCTGCGTTATATACAGAACACACACTCTTATCCTATATTCTGAGTATCAACAAACACAATAATTCTCAGATCCTAAATCCAGAGACTAAAATTTATAAACACGCTCAATACTAAATTACACAAAAAAACACACAATCCACACTGTATTCATATTGATAAATATTTACATAAGAAACAATCGCACTTGACTGTTTCAGTTCTGCCCTTGCTCATCCATCATATATTTCCATCTGAATCTAACCCCTTCACTCATTCCAAAAGATTACAATTTATACAAAATGCGGATTCATGAACCCATTTAGTTCAAATCCAGAAATCTCTCATTCTTCCCTAAAGAATCTCTTTAATCCACTCTTTTCTCAAACAAATGCTAATTTAAGCTTTCAAATCCCTCATATCCTACTCAAACCAGATAATCTAACTACTTGGCCTAATCTCCACGCAGGGAGGATCAATCAACTACTTATACCCTTTTCTGATCAGATTTTGACAACAAATAAAACACTCCCATACATTTAAATTAATAAAATTAATTAATCTCTTGTCTTCCAACCCTTTGTTAGCCACAACATGTGATCATACCATCACATTGTTGACTAGGTCTAAACGCTCCTGCCTCAGACTCCTAAAGTTGAAAGTTTTCATGACCTCCTGGTCATGTGTTTCTTCTGCTGATCATCCAGTATCCAAAACTTTACTTTGTAACTAGTCATCACTTTCATCATGCTGCTGATTCAATTCTTCTGCCACTGTCACTTCTGTTCTTCCAGGATTTCAAATCTTATGTTGTTGTTGTCCACTTTCCTTGCTGATACAAATTTCTTTTGTTAATTTCTCTTCTTTGTTGTCCCTCTTTTTAAATGACTTCATATTCAACACTTTCTCAACTTCCTCTTTACAATTTGTTCTTAGCTAAACTCCATTGACATCTGGCTGCTGTACATTCTCCCTTACCATAGAAATTATGAAATTTTTGTCCAATTCTTCTTCACCTCTGTCATTTACAAATTGTTGCTTGTACTCTACAGCTTCCCTTTCATTATCATTAAAGATAATCTTTCCCTTTATCTTATCAGGTTCATCTAATAACTTTTCCAGTAATTTGAATCTTCCCTCATCTCCAATAAGCATATCATTTGCATATGACTCCTCTTTCCTATATAAAACCGAATTTCTGCCAGAATTATTAGATTTAAAGTTACTATGGATTTCTGTCTCCACAAATAACTCTGTCATCAAGTCCTTATACTGATCCTCTATAAAATTTATAAAACTATCAATCAATTTCATTTGAGCACTTTCTTGTTCATTATAAAATATTCCCTGTTTTGACACAAAAATTTCATTCAACAATTCAAGAATTAAAATCTCCTTAAATATATCATTGTGAAGTATCCTTTCACCTTTTGTACAACTAATTAATGTTGTTTCATCTTCACCTACAACAAAAACAAAATTCTGGTTTTCTAAAGCTTCTTCATGGTTTACAGATTCATAAAAATAATCCACTTTAAAATCACAGAATTCCTGAACTTCTATATTTGTCAACATCATCATACATTCCTTCACATTTTCCACATTGTCTAGATTTTCTACTGAAGATACTTCATTCTGGTTATCATCACAAATTTCCATTTGTTTGTCTTCAGCTTCCTTAATCATGACAATTTCCCTGTCAATACCATCATTGATGCCAACCTAAGCCGAATTTATCCACAGTATGCATATAAAATGCATAATCTCATTTGTCCCAGGAATTTCAATTACCCTGCCTAGTCAAACCTTCATAAATTAAGGTTTAAGGTCCCTTAATTAAATCTCATGCGCAAACATTATAAATGACTATCCATAGTCTTAACCTTAATTAATCCTTTTGAGCGGAACCTTATTCAACCCTTCTTAACCTTTGATTAATTCTATACCCCGCGCATATTAACCATACCCTCTTAACTCTGGTCTCGACTTAACTCAACGTTAACCACACCATGGTCCCAAACTTAGTTAAACTCGACTTAACCTTTTAATTCATTAATCCCGCTTTATTTCTATTATAATTCTCCTATAATAGAAATATAACATAAAACGCACTTAACCTTACCTTTTCACCAATCCACGGCCTTCGCACATTTCTCGATGCTCACTTTTATCGTGTTCAACCTCCACCGTTGATTTCACTCCATCAGATCAATGGTTATCGCGTTGTATCGCCACTTAAACCCTTTCATCCGCCGAAACTCAAATGAACTTAACTTGCGTTGATAAACTTCTCGAGTCCGCTCAGGCCCAAGCCTTTATCGGCTTCAATCTCCGCCGTCGATCTTACCATTCAATTCGATGGTTGTTGATACACCCGAGCATCGCACATCGCAAATCGCATTTTCTTAAGGCCAAGGTTCATTCACTCATGAAATATTGTGATGCGAAACTAATCGGTGATCCTCCATCGTTTGATCAAGTGCACTTGATCCAACGATTAACAGCGATATCGGTCGCGTCACTTGCACGATGTTTACCCGCCCTTATAGATCCGATAAGGAATTTAAATCCTTGATCTATAAATGTTCAGGTCCGATTTCGAGATTAACGTCTGATCACTTTATGACCCGATATCTGTTGTATATATGAGGCCATCAAATCTATGGTTTGCGAGACTTCAACAAGAACACGGATTAAAACACCCTTAACCCCTGCAGTTGACTGTGATGTAAGATGTTGATTATGAGATCGACGGCTAGGAGCGAGTGTAGGACTTCAGCCACGATCAAGGAAATCCATACTCTCCTACCCCCGTAGTTGTTGATCACCATCGATCTAACAGATCTGTCGATCTGATGATCCAGATCTATTCCTCTGCCATTCTTCTTCTGCCATTAATATCTGTGATCTAAACGATCCGACGGCTCCTGTGCATGTTTACTTCCTTCCTTCGTGCCTTTACTTTCTTCGCCTTTATGCTATTTCTTAATGTTCTTCTACGGTTTCGGTTTTCTTTAGGGTTCTAGTCTTTCGTTGTTCTACCACACAACTCTCTCCTGAGCTTAACTTTGCGTACTCTTTAATCACTGTCACTCCCAAACTTCACTTTGATCCTTCAATCAGATTCAACGATCTGACACGATCCTTCATCCTCACTTCTTCTTTGTGTTCTGCCCGAACTCCACCTGCATACATATATTATGTAGAAACTCTAATTCACACACAATTTATCCTTCGATTACTCAATCCACACTCACACAATTCAGGAATTGAATCTTTGTGTGTGTATATATATATATATATATATATATATATAAACAAATGATTACATAATGAGACTCTCTGTCTCTCTGGCCTGATTTTCTAATCAGTGGCCTTTGTTTTCCTACCTGCCCGTAGGCTTACAATCAAACCTATCTAACACTCAACCTGACTGACTAACCAGCTAACCCCTGACTATGCCTTTTAGGCTTACATTTATACAAAAGGATTCTATAACCAATTCCTGGTTTAGATCCATAACCTTCTCAACAAAATGCTAAAAGCTCTTACCTTTTTTTTTCCGGAGAAAAAATCTGTAACCTTTTATTAAAAAATGAAAAGTTACAATTGCAGATGCATTTAGCATTTCCAAAAGCTCTTACCTTATCTCTAAGGATCCTCTCTAATCCACAAAATCATGAACTAACTCCTAATCTAAGTTTTACAATTAATTCTCAAATCTCTCAATCTCTCAACTATCCTGATTCTCTCATGTTCTCCTACATTTGAGAACATTTACAAATATTCCTTATTATACTTAATTAAATCCCTATTCTATCTTATCTCATTAAAATCACTCAAAACCTTAATAATTATATTAATTCAAAACATAGAAACCCAACTTCCTTGGAAACACAAGACCCCCTATGTCTACTAAAATACAATGATATTGTTGAGTTGAATGCTCCTGCATCAATCATTCTCAAAAGTATTAAATACATGCTCAAAATATCCTTCTATTTCAACTCTTTCCTCAAACATTTTCACTTATTCATCAACATGCATGAGCACATTGTCCAATTGTTGTTCATCGCCTGTCAAACCTGAAAATATACACATCATGTCAATTTCAAAAATACAAGGCTCTTCATCTGAACTCTCATTGACCAGACCTTCATGCTCCTTTGAACTATTCGGATAGTTCACTAAGTTATTGAGAAATTCTTCCTCAACATCTTTGATTTCCATTTCATCAAAGAAAACTTTTAGGAATGCAGCTTCTTGACGTTGCTTGACAATTTCATCATAAGTCTACATAACACCCCCCTGTCCTTCACAATTTTCTCCAGCACTCAGTTTATCCAAATAAGACAACAATGTCTCCTTCTCTTCTATGATAAGACTTTGATCTTTCAAAGATTTCCTTGACTTAACTTCTTCAGCTGAGTTCTCTGTGTCAGCTTCGCTTCTCTTCTCTTCACAACCCTGCAATGCATTAGCTTCTCTCCTTCTGTCCATTTTCCATTGGTTTTCTATCCATGTTAATATTCCTTTTAACAACAATGTAAACTTTGAAACGAGAACTATAAACTCAAAACGAGAACTCTGCCCAAAAAACCCCGAAAAAACATGAAAAACAGTACTAAAAACGAAAAGTGTGACCATTATAGATTAATTATTATATAGTATGACCATTATTATTATAATATTAATTTTTCTTAATATTTGGGATAATATTAATATTATTAATATTAATATTAAGATTATTTTTAATATTAATAACCCTAGATTAGGGTTTTACCTATTATAACTAATTTCTAGAAATATTATTTATTAGTAGATATAGATGTTTAATAAACATATATTGTTTTTTATTATTGACCAAGGATTGTAAACATTATTTATGATTTATTCTAAAAAACATGATCTATCTTACCATTAGATAATTATTAATAAATTACCTAGGATAAATAAATTCTAATAATATTAGTAATGGGTTATCTTTACTTGTAGGTTATATTGGAATAATAAGGGATTATAGATTAATTATTATATAATATGACCATTATTATTAGAATATCAATTTTTCTTAATATTTGGGATAATATTAATATTATTCTTTTCCTTAAATTAACAATTGAATTTCCTTAATTTACCTTATTTTACTTTCTTCGAGAAATATTAACTAACTAATTTAGTGGTTTGACCGGGTCAAAATTAGCCGTTAGGATTTAGCTGTTGGAATCTCTGCACACTCTATTTATTCTCGCTACGCCAGATCAGTTCTTCATCTTGTCCTGACGATGAACCACACTGGTTGGTTCGAAACGCGTCGACAAAATATTGGTTATGTGATTTTGCCGAAGATTTCTAAACAAAACATTAAAATGTCAAAAAAATAATGAAAACATAAAATTAAAAATAAAAACAATGAAAAAACACAAAAAAAAAGTAAAAAAAAAAAACCAAAACATAAATAAAAATATATATTAAAAACAAAACATAAAATAAAATAAAAATAAAAAATAAAAATAAAAATAAAAATCAATCATAAAAATGTAAAAAAAAAAACAAAAAAAACAAAATTAGCCTTTAGAATATAAGAATAAAAAAATTAAAAAAACTTGAAGAAATAAATAATAAGACAAACATATTTTCAAACAAAGAACATTTTTCAAATGTGGTAAACCATAAAAAAAAAATGGAAAAAAATAAAAAATAAAAAATAAAATTAAGTAAAAATAGGAAATTTTAAAAAAGCATTAAGAAAAACTTAAAAAATAAAATAAAATTAAAAACAAACTATATTAAAGAAAAAAAGAAAAAGAAGGAAAATAAAAAAACTACAAAAATTAAGATTAAAAAAATTTCAAAAAACCCTAAAAACAAAAATACGCTGAAATTGAAAATAAAAAAACAATTAAAATTTTTAAAAAATACATATTTTCAAATTAAACATCATTTTCAAAAAAACATTAAAATTAAAAAAGCTAAATATATTTTTGATATGTTTTAAATAACATTTAAAATATTTAAAATATATATATTTAACAAATATATATAAAAAGACATTTAAAATTTATATATATATATATATATATATATATATATACAATAAACATATTTAACAAAATTTATTTTTTATTAAAAAAAAAACAGATTTATCGGCCACCGCCCCCACGAGTGGCTGGGCGGTGGCTATTCGATTTCGAGAATCGAATAGCCACTTCCCGGCCACCCCCACGGGCGGTTGGGCGGTGGCTATCCGATTCTCGGAATCGGATAGCCACCACTCAGCCGCTTGTGGGGGTGGCCGGGTGGTGGTTATCTGATTCTCAGAATCAGATAGCCACCGCTCGGCCGCCCAAGCGGTGGCTATCCGATTCTGAGAATCGGATATCCACCTCAAGGGCGGTCAGGGGGTGGTTATCCGATTCCGAGAATCGGATAGCCACCGCCTGACCGCCGGTGGGGGTGGTTATCTGATTCTCGGAATTGAATAGCCATTGCTCGACCGCCCATGGGGGTGGCTATCCGATTCTCGGAATCGAATAGCCATCGCCCAGATGCCCGTGGGGGTGGCTATCAAATTCTCGGAATCGAATAGCCATCGCCCGGTTGCCCATAGGGGTGGCTATTAGATTCTTGGAATCGGATAGCCACACGGGTGGCTGGGCGGTGGCTATCCGATTCTCGGAATCAGATAGCCACTGCCTAGCCACCCGTGGGGGTGGCCGGGCGGTGGCTATCCGATTCTCAGAATCAGATGGCCATCGCTAGGCCGCCCGTGGGGGTGGCCGAGCAGTGGCTATCCGATTCTGAGAATCGGATAGCCACCCCCATGGGCAGTGGGGCGGTGGTTATTCGATTCCGATTACGAGAACTGATACTGTTATGCGTTCAATATTTGTAATATGTGATTTTCGCATTAATTTTTAAGTTAATCATTATTTTTTGAAAAAAATGATTATTATTATTTTTTTAACATGAAATTCATAAAAAAAACTATTATTTAACCATTTTTAGTTAAAATTTTCGTATAAAAATTGTGATTTTGACATGTCAATTCTAGCAAAAAAACTATCAAAACATGTAGTTTTTTAGTTATATTTATGTTAAAAATGGTTATTTTTATGTTCATTGTTAAAAGACATTGTTTTTTAGAAACAATTATTGCATGTGGATTGAAAAATTAATTAAGGATGTATAAATATGTAGAATATAAAAAATTCAAAATATCGAACTTCTAATTTAAAAATGCAAAACAATAAAAACCTCACTACAAAAAAATTAAAATAAAAATAAAAATATGAAAAAAAACTACCACTTCAAAAATTATTAAATTTACAGAATAATTATTTACATTTCATACATTAGAAAATTTAAAGTCAAACAATAGGTCTTTTAAAAAAAGGGTCTGATGCAAAATTACCACTTTTTTAAATCAACATGAAAATCACTATCGTTCTAAAACGCAATGTACATAAAAAAAATTAAAGAGCCAAAAACTATGCTCTAAAAAAACATGTGTGTTCTGCATCACCCCTTTTCAAAATCAGGGCACTTTTTTGTTGTCTCTACGAAACGGGTAACAGTATCAGTTCCCGTTTCAAAGTTTACATTGTTTCAATTTACTGTTGATCCATCAACCAATGATTGTGAGGTTCCCGGGAAAAAGGGTAAAGTTAGGTTTCCTTGTAGTTTATGCAAAGTGATTCATCATAGTCACCTTTTCCCTCATATGGATAAAGCCTCAGAATTTTGGAAAAAATTATTATTTCACAACCATAACTTCCAATTGGTTACCGTAAACTTTCTCCCAACTTACCGTTAGTTGACAAAGTGATTGATCTGATTCTAATTATGTTCAATCCCACTCTTCAATTTGAGAGTGAAACACATATCACTCAGGTTGATGAGACATTGGTTGATCAAGTGGTTGACTCGATTCCATCTTTGGCAATCCCACTCTCCCTTTAGAGAGTGAAATTAATACCACTCAAGTTCCTCTTGTTACCTCAGATTCTTCTACACATGGGGGAATTTCACCTATTTCCAGTGATCCCCTCCAAGTAACGAGGCTATTTCGTTTGATTATCGTAGACATACAAGACCTCGTCTTCCTTCTTCCACCCCATTCCAAATCATTGTGAAAGTGTATGGTAAGACTGTGCGGCACACAAATGTAGATGAAGGTGCTTATGTCGGTATTTTATCCTAATCCGCTTTGCAAGCTTTAGGTTCTCCAAAGCTTATGCCTATTACACAAAATATTTTGGCTTTTAACAGAGCCATCAACAGACCTTTAGGGATTTTTCCTAATTTACCCATTACTTTGGAAAAACTATATGTATTGATCTTATGGTAGTCCAAGGCCCCTTGGATTTCAATTTTCTCCTTGGGCGAGACTATGTCTATGCTATGAAAGTTGTCATGTCCACACTCTTTCGAGTGATGTATTTCCCTCACAATGGAAACATTGTGATGGTTGACCAACTTTCGTTTGTCGGTCTTGATTTGATTACCGGCCATTTGACATCCCTTAACATTCCTTATATGCAAGTGGTATCCACCGCACCATGGGTTAATTATGTGGCAACTAGTCTTGTGTTTTCAATTACTGATGCAAGCAAGCCTCTCATTGTTTGCTTGACTTCTTATGATTTAGATCTAGTAATTGACATAGGGAACCATATGAGAGAATTTTAAATCAATTTTCTTTCCCCTTTTGATTCTCTTCACATGTCTTCTTTCCAGAGAGTTATTCTTCCTTCTAATTAAGATCTCTTGGAAGCCATGGTCGGGAAGTATGCCTTGACATGTGTTTCTTCCAAATGGAAGCCATGATCTAGAAACCTGAGAGGGTGGTTCTTTTATTATGTTAACCTCATAAAAAATGAAACAAGTTCTTATGAGCATAGTTATTTTTGTTTCAAGCTCGCTTAAACATGAAACAACCGATGAGGATAGTTCTTTTACTGTATCAGCCTTGCTAAAAAATGAAACAAGGCCTTATAAGGATGGTTCTTTTACTGTGTCAACCTTGTTAAAAAATGAAACGGGGCCCCATGAGGATGGTTCTTTTACTTGTCAACCTCATTAAAAATGAAAAAGTCCCATGTGAGGATGGTTCTTTTACTATGTCAACCTCGTTAAAAAATGAAAAAAGTTCTTATGAGGATAATTCTTTTACTTTGTTAACCTCATTAAAAAATGAAATAGGTCCCTATGAGCATAGTTGATTTTCTTGTGTCAAGCTCGTCAAAAAGCGAAACAACTATCCTGAGCATAGTTCCTTTTCTGTGTCAATCTCATTAAAAAATTGAAACAAATCCTCCCCAAATTAAGTCGATTCTTTCAATTGATCTCGTAAATGAACCTTCATTTTGTCTACCTATTAGTAACTAATAGTCTACTTAGGCGAACGAAACGAAGCTTGGGGGGCATGTCCCTATGTTGATATGCTGGGGGCATGAAAGCTACTCTCAAGCATAGTTTCCTCTTTGTTTCAATATTGTGTAAAAATGAAGCCACTCTCAAGCATAGTTTCCTCTTTGTTTCAAGCTTGTGTAAAAATGAAACCTCTCAAGCATAGTTTCTCTTTGTTTCAAGCTTGCGTAAAAATGAAAACTATTTAAGAGTCCATTATGGTTATTATTTCCAAGACTCGTTAAACTCATGAAAATCCCGAGTTTTCTATTTTTTCATGCTTGTAAAACACACATGAAAATGCTAAGTTATGTATGTCTTTTCATACTCATTAATTAAATTAAAATTCAGTGATATGAGTACACTTTATCAATTTTTTGGACTTGTTAAAACTTACGAAGAAGAAAAACCCTAGAGTTACCTTTAAGCTATTTTCAGACTCCCTAAACATGAAAAGATCGACGAGTACTTGACTATTCTAACCTGTAAGAGTAAATGAACGGTCATCTATTCAGCATAAGTTTACCCCTTTTATGGACTAAAGTAGACAATTTACGGAAAATGTATATGTTGACTAATCATGGTCAATAGAGTTCTCTCCTGCATTATTTTACCCTTTTCCGGGCTTGAGAGACTAAATTTACGAAAAATGACACTGTGGAGTTTACTTATGTTTTTCTCCTGACTCCCTAAAAATGAAAAACATTGAGTTTTATTTTCACTGGGCTCGTTAAAAATTTACGTTGAAAGAACTGAATGATTTTTATTTTCATGTCTTTTCAAACTTTTTAAACATGAAAACAACATCGAGTTACCCCTTCACTGGACTCATAAAACTTAAACAATGTAGGACATGTTAATCATACCGAGACCGAACCACTCCTTCTTAGGGTTCATTAAAAATACTTGGAAGGAATCATCCGAAGGATGAGCTTAAAGGACAAGCATATGTTTTCCTCCTCAATCTTACAAAAAATAAATAGGTACTTTCCAGTAATGGTGGGGGGAAATCGGAAAAAATGTTTGTTTATATTGTAAATGGAAATATGCCACTCTTGAATATAATACTCTATCAAATGATGCCAAGTTAGAATTTCGTATCGCCGATATGTTTAAGAGAAGTCCAACCTCAATCAAAATTACCTTGCAATTTATAGTCTTCAATTGTGTCGACTATCCCTGAGCCAGTCCTGAATTACTCCAAATTGTTGTTCTTCAAAACCTGACATGATTTTTGATTCATAGGTCCTCCTACGATGGGTCGCTTCCTATCGACTTCAGCTCACTATGTGGGAAATTGATCCACAAACCTTCTTCAGTACCTTGAAGCTTGTATGCCTTAATGGCAAGTTTCTCGCCTTCACCGATAGGTTCTAATCATTAACCTTTGATCGAATGATTCTATGAGTGTTCGACTTCAGGACATCTTTTCACACTTTATAGATTATATTGGAAGTACCTTGAGAACCATTGTCATTATTGGTGGTTTCTCTCTCACTTGTTAATGGTTCACATCATTAACCGGTAATCAAGTGGTTTCTACCATGTTCGACTACAAGACATTCACTCACATGGTTAGATTTGTACTATGGATCGAGAGATGGAGATCAAGACCCTAGATCTAGTTTCATCCATCTAGGTCGCATGGAGTTATTAAATATTCATGATTGTAAACTTAGATCCATTGATGGTCGCGTTCATACTATGTCATTTGTTGACATGGATATTTAGGTGTATTTTTCTACTGGTTCTCTAAGACATTTATGCTATGAGTATGGAAATTCCTGCCTTAGTGATAATTTTATATTGCATTGTAACATTTGATTGATTGTTTTAGGTCTTTGAATACATTCTCTTACCCAAACCTTGGCATGATAAAGTGCTTTATCCATCAAACATCTCTTCTGACTTTGCACTTTAGGAGGCAATCTATTACACATCATTTTGTCACATTAGGCAGATGACCATCAATTTGGATCTTTCACTATCCATCAAAGTGTTCCAAGGCACCCCCCTGCAAAGCTAGAACCTAAAAAATACCAAAGAGAATGAAATCCTTGGATCTCAAGGCCCAAAAACCTATTTTTGACTTCCTGCGCAGTTCCCTTGTCAGTTTCTGCGCATACGCAGAAGAGACCATTAGAAGTTGTGCAAAAGTGTGCTCTATCTTACATTGTGGCCTGCGTACATGAATTAACGCAAGTAAAAAACAAAAAGTAAAGTCTATAAGCTTTCTTAATCGAATCTTTCCCAACTGACAACTTCGAATGGATGTGTACTCAAGACAAATCCCTTTCATCATGCAGCTACTTCCCTCTCTTTGTGGATCCCCTATCCCACCATTTGTGGATTTCATTAGTTAGGAGGAGGATCCCAAACTTCCTCCTCTTGGCTTATAAATAAAACACAGGCCAGAGGATTTGGGAGGACCATTGAAAGTAGGCTTATGCTGCAGAAATAGGGCTAGAAGGCTTTCAAGGAGAAGGTTGGAGATCGTGGGAGGAGGCTTGTAACATCAAGGTTTTGAGGTTGTAAGTTTGTTCTCTCATTTATTCAATAAAAAAAAATTATTCTTTCCAAACCATGTATATTCTAATATCATTTGTGAGATTCCTTTATCACTCACATAAGTTATGATTGGTTATTGATTCAATTTATGATATATGTTGAGTTAAGTATTTCTATATACTAGATGCTTTGATCCTTTGTATGTTTTTGTATATGTAGATCTCATTCAAAACATCATTGAGAAGTTGTGGAAAGCACTGGAACAATCTCTAAAGCATTAAGCAGAAGCCAACTATGGAAGGCACTGAAAGGGATTCAACAGTGACTTTGTTAAACCGATAAGTGATCCCCCACATATTACTTGTTTGAATCAATCAAAAGCTAAGGAAAGTTAGCAGTTCTTTTCTTATTGTTACTAGATTTTGTTCGAGATTTAAGGAGATCCATCTTGTCCACAAGAAGGATTAGTCCGCCTAACACCTCTCTCCCCACTCCATCTAGATATCTATCCCACCTTGTCTCTCCTTTTCACCCGCAAAACATAAACACTCTCTCTCCATATCTATCTATCTATCTCTCCCTCTATCTCTTATCCTTCTCTCTCCCTCTTTTACCATTCTCTCCCTCACTATCTCTCTCTCTCTTTCTCTCCCTCTCTCCCTCTCTCTCTCTCTCCCTCTCTCTCTTATCCTTCTCTCTCCCTCACTATCTCTCTCTCTCTTTCTCTCCCTCTCTCCCTCATCATCTCCCCATTTCTCCCTTGTCACTCCCTCTCCCTCTCCACCTTTCTCTCTCTATGTCTTTCTTTCCTTTCCATCTCCATCTTTTTCTCCTCCTGATCCGGATTTAAACAGGAATGCAACAAATTAAAGACATAACCATATACACAAAGATGCAGCAGAAATAATACTTCATTTCATTAATGGAAAATACTGAAATATGCTTACAATCAGAAATGGAAATAAACCAGCTAAGGCGATGGTAGCTTATCTCTGAGAAGAGATGTGATGGCTACATGCCTCTGAACTGTGTTACAATGAGGCTCGAGGGCCTATTTATTATTGAGAAACAATGGAAAACCCTTCACATTCCAAAACCTAACCCTAGAAGATGAAACACCAGATTGTGGGCCCCGTTTT
This sequence comes from Pinus tabuliformis, assembly GCA_031772625.1. Taxonomy (NCBI): domain Eukaryota; kingdom Viridiplantae; phylum Streptophyta; class Pinopsida; order Pinales; family Pinaceae; genus Pinus; species Pinus tabuliformis. The sequence continues at coordinate 1,493,090,033 of CM062820.1, read as the reverse complement.
TGGGTAAGTTGGTACATCAACTTCCCGGGGTCGCGAATTGGTCGTACTATCTCCGTTTGACGCGCATGATAGCCCGTTGGAAAGATCTCTCCGAGGACTACGACGGAAAAGACGATTTTTATTAGAAAAATCGCTGGCGGTGGATTTCCCAAAAAACGTCGTTTAGGGCCTCAAAACGGCTCCGGAAGTTTAGGACCCGAAAAACTGCTAAAAATAGTAAGTTGTGCTACAATTAAGGAAACTGAAAATGCTGAGAAAGACAATGGTGGGGGTCCAGGTGGACTTGGCAGGTGGCCACCAATATCCACCTGGATCATTCCTCCCCCCTTAGGAAGCAATGGTCCCCATTGCGTTGAGTTCCTCCATGAGACGAGGAAACTTCTGCTGAACTTGTTCCCTGGTGAGCCACTTGCCCTGCTGAAGGAGTTGGCCTGCTTTGACAACTCGATACAGTTGGATATTCTGTTGGCGAGTGTTCTTGATCTGTGTGTCCATGATCTGATCAGTTGCAGCTTGTTCCATGCAATCTGGATTTAATTCTGTGGGTTTGAGCTGTTCTGCAATGTTGGATGTGTCTAGCAATGGTGGAAAGTATGGCCGAAGGCGGTCCACATTGAACACTGGGTGCAGGCCAAGGAATGGGGGAATGCTGAGCTCAAATGCATTGTCTCCCATAGCCTTAGTAATGGTGTAAGGACCATATCGGAGTGGTCTCAATTTCCGATAGGCTCTAGTAAGGCGTTCCTTTTGAAAATGCAACCAGACTTTGTCGCCCACCTGAAACTTGTGTGGCACCCGATGTTGATCATGTCGCTGCTTGTACTTGGCATTTGATTTCTCAAGAATGTCATGGACCTGCTGGCGAATATGTTGGATGCGCTCAATGAAGCTGGTGGCCTTATCTGTTTCGCACTGGACATGAGCTGAATTCATGTGAGTAGCTGCAAGTGGCATGGCCACATCAATGGGACATAGTGGCTGGAATCCCAAACCCACCTGAAAAGGGTTATGGCCAGTGGAGCTGTGAAGAGCTCGGTTGTAGCTGTGCTGAACATAGGGGAGGCTCTCGTCCCATGTGCGTGGATGCTTTGAGTTATACATGCGCAGAATGTGCACAATCATCCTATTGACAACCTCTGTCTGGCCATCAGTTTGAGGATGGAAGGCGGTGGACTTCGTGAGTTTGGTGTCCAGCATTGACCAGAGACTGGACCAAAATGTGCTGAGAAACCGACTGTCCCGATCTGAGATGATAGACTGTGGGATCCCAAAGTGCACCCACACTCGTTCAAAGAAGAGTTTAGCAGTGGCTTCTGCTGTGATATTCTTCTTGCAGGCCACCATAATGGCCATCTTCGAGAACCTGTCGACGACCACAAAAACACAGTCATTTCCATGCTTAGTGGAAGGAAGGCCTGACATGTAATCCATGGAGATGGATTCCCAAGGTCGACTAGGGGTAGGCAACGGGGTATAGAGGCCGTGCTTCTTAATGGTCGGTTTGGCAATGGCACAGGCAGTACATGATCGGATGTACTTCCCAACATCCTGTCGAAGATTCGGCCAATAGAAATAATTTTGCAGTACTGCCACTGTTTTCTCGACCCCGAAATGCCCAGCAGCCCGACTGTAGTGTGCTTCCCAAATCATCTTGGCACGCTCGCTTGAAGGAACACAAAGGTGACCGAGGTGGCATAATAGGGCATCCTGGAGGTGAAAATCTGCAACCTGCCGACCCTTCAAGAGTGTCTGGTATGTGTGGCCGAATTCTGGGTCGCTTTTGTAGAGAAGTGGCCAATCAGAAGTCTCATGCCCACAAGAGTTGAGCACGGTGGTTAGCGCCATGATCGGTGGTCGACTGAGGCAATCTGCAACATTATTGGTGCTGCCCTTTTTATACTTGATATTCAAGTGAAACTGTTGCAGGTATGTAGACCACTCTGATGGCGATCATTCTGCAATTTCCCTTGGGTCTGTATGAACTGCAGAGGTCGGTGGTCTGTGTGGATGACCGTTTCCTTCCCCAATATGTAATGCTTCCATTGTCGGCAGGCCTGCACAATGGAATACATCTCTTTATCATAAGTGGGGTACTTCCGGACTGTGTCTGAAAGTGTTTCACTGTGATATGCCACTGGATGTCCATGTTGAGTAAGGACTGCCCCAATAGCATAGTCAGAGGCATCTGTCTCGACCTCAAATGGTTGTTGTAAATCTGGTAACGCGAGCACTGGTGCCGTGCAGAGGCGATCCTTCAACTCCCTGAATGCCTTCTGTTGAGATTCAGACCAAAAGAATTTTGCTTTCGCCCCGCCCTTGGTGACTTGACTCAAGGGCCAAGAAATATGAGAAAACCCCAACACAAACCTGCGGTAGAAGTTGGCAAGACCTAGAAAGCTGCGGAGCTCTGTTAGAGTGGTTGGAGAGGGCCAATCCCGAATGACTTGGATCTTGGCTGGATCGACATGCACTCCCTGTTCATCAATGATGTATCCGAGATACTGAACCTGGGTCATGCCGAAAGTGCATTTCTCCAAATTGGCACATAGCTTGTGTTGCCGCAGTGTTTGGAGAACCTGTCGGATGTGGTGGAGGTGCTCTTCCCAACTCTGGCTGAAGATCAGAATGTCATCCAAGTATACTACTACAAAGGAGTTGGTGAATGGCCGCAAGATGTCATCCATTAGCCTCATAAAGGTTGCAGGAGCATTCGTCAATCCGAAAGGCATGACCAACCATTCGAAGAGGCCCTCCTTGGATTTGAAGGCAGTCTTCCACACATCAGAGGGTTCGATTGGTACCTGGTGATATCCTGACTTCAGATCGATCTTGCTGAAATATTTCGCCCCCTTTAGTTGGTCTAGGAGGTCATCAATCCGCGGGATCGGGTACCTATTACGGACAGTGATCTTGTTCAGCGCCCGATAGTCAATACAGAGTCTCCACGTCCCATCCTTCTTCTGTACCAACACGATCGGGCTCCCACAGGGCGATGAACTCGGACGGATGTGACCTTTCTGCAGGAGCTCCTGAATCTGCCTCTTGATTTCATCGTTCTCCAGCACGGAGCGTCGATAAATTGGTCCATTGGGTAGCGGTGCACCTGGGGTCAGATCGATGGAGTGCTTGACTTGACAGTGCAGAGGAACCCCTGCCGGGGAGGTGAAGATGTCCTCGTACTCCCCCACAACCTTGTCCATCTGTAGTTGTCGTGCAGAGGGGCCCCGTTTGGAGGCCGCGGCCACTGTCTTCTTCTTTCCTTGAGGGCGTATCATCAGGAAAACAAATTTCCTGGTTTTGGAAATGATCTTACTGCATTGTTTTGCAGTAATCAAAGAGAGGGCGGCAGGTGGTGCTACCTCTGGTATCCTGAACAACTTATTTCCCAATGTAATAATAACAGCACGGGGCCTTGATTCATACACAACATGTCGCTTCCACAAGTATGGTTGTCCTAGTAATACATCACAAACTTCAAGGGGAGCAATGTCACACAATACCTCATCCGTGAAGGGCTTGATGTTGTATGGAAGGCGACACTGCTGGCTCACGCGAAGATCTCGTCCTTGGTGAAGCCACCCAATGGTGTATGGTTGTGGATGTGCTGTGGTCGGTAAGCCCAACCGCTTCACGACCTCTGCCGAAATGAGGTTCTTTTGACTCCCGCTATCAACAATGAACTGTATGGGGGATCCCTTTACCCACATCTGGGAGTGGAAGAGACGCTCCTCCTCCTCTGGATCTTCGGGTTCATTTTTCTGGATCTTTGCGGTAGCAACAGTGGCGCTGGGGTCCGCATCAATGATCTGCTTCCCTTTTTCATACCCCTTATCGGGTTCTGAATCAGAGTCGGAACATGCATCTGATTCTGAAACCTTTAGCTCAGCCACCAGTGACTGCTTGGCCCGACACTCACTTGTGTTGTGAGTGGAGCTCTTATGGAACTCGCACCATTTTCCAGTGTCCTTTCTCGGCTTCGCGGTGCTGTTCTTTGCTTGCAGCTTCGGCCGGTTGTCTTGGGCTATCCCGCCTTGGCTTTGTCCTTTGTTCTGCGGTTTAGGGGCACCTTTCCCCTGCTTTGGATTCGCAGATCCAAAGTCTCGCTTCTTTTGTTTAAACTTCTGCTCGACCTTGACGGCATACCGGTATGCTGCACTGAGCGAGGGGATGTTTAGGAATTGTATTTCTTCCTGGATGTACTTGTGCAGGCAGCCACGGTATTTGAGTATCAAATGTTGCTCTGAATCCTTGATACCCAACTTTGTGCGCAGGGTATGGAAAAGATTGGTGAACTCCGGCACGTCTTGGTCCCTTCCCTGCCGCAGCGTGGTCCACTTTATGTATTCATCCTCATAGCTCCCGACAGGGTAGTACTGCTCCTTGATGGCATCCCGGAACGAATCCCAGGTGGGTGCGGCTGAAAATAGTGAGCCAGTACTTTCATCCTTCTGCTCGCAGTAGGTTTCCCACCAGTCCTTGACGTGGGGGGCTACTTTGAGGAGAGCAAAAACAATCTTTTCCCGACTCGAAAATTCATGAACAGAAAAATAACCCTCTAGCAGATTTAACCATTTATCTACGGCATCTGCATCTATCTGACCCTCGAATATGGGGATTTCAAAATTAACTTGTACCTTAAAGGGTGTGGCGTTTCCAGAGTAGCTGCTGGAAGCCGATGCGTTGCTTCTGGGTAGCCGCTGAAGGATCTGAGCAAAGTTGTCCATCATCGCGTTCCGTTGTCGCTCGAGGGCTTCTTCGAGCAAGATTTTGATGGGATCTCCTGCCCCCTCGTCTTTCTTCTCGTCCGCCATGGGAGGCCGTCGAGATTTGCGAGGCTGGTCTTGCAAAGGTTCAACTAGTTCAAGCCCTAACTCCTTATATCCCGACCTTGTTGGGGACATGCAAAGAAAAACAGAGAAAAAGCAGACCGCTCTGATACCACTGATCCGGATTTAAACAGGAACGCAACAAATTACAAAGATAACCATATACACAAAGATGCAGCGGAAATAATACTTCATTTCATTAATGGAAAATACTGAAATATGCTTACAATCAGAAATGGAAATAAACCAGCTAGGGCGATGGTAGCTTATCTCTGAGAAGAGATGTGATGGCTACATGCCTCTGAACTGTGTTACAATGAGGCTCGAGGGCCTATTTATTATTGAGAAACAATGGAAAACCCTTCACATTCCAAAACCTAACCCTGGAAGATGAAACGCCAGATTGTGGGCCCCGTTTTTGGGTAAGTTGGTACATCAACTTCCCGGGGTCGCGAATTGGTCGTACTATCTCCGTTTGACGCGCATGATAGCCCGTTGGAAAGATCTCTCCGAGGACTACGGCGGAAAAGACGATTTTCAACAAAAAAATCGCTAGTGGTGGATTTCCCAAAAAACGTCGTTTAGGGCCTCAAAACGGCTCCGAAAGTTTAGGACTCGAAAAACTGCTAAAAATAGTAAGTTGTGCTACAATTAAGGAAACTGAAAATGCTGAGAAAGACAATGGTGGGGGTCCAGGTGGACTTGGCAGGTGGCCACCAATATCCACCTGGATCACCTCCGCTCTCTCTTTGTTACTCTCTTTCTTCATTCCTCTCTCTCCCTTTCTCTCCCACCTCCCTCTATCTCTCCCCCATATTAAACTCTCTCTATTTCTCTCCACCCTCTGAATCTATTACTATCTCCCTCCCTCCCTCCTTCTCGATTTCCCCTTCTACCCCTCCCCCCCATGTCTCCTTGTCTCTCTCTTCCCTTTCTTTCCCTATCTGTTAGGTCCCTATACTACTAGTGTAACCCATTACTGTTATTAGTACAATCCCCTTATTATATTTTTGTGCCCATGTAGTCCCCATATTGTTATTGTTGTGCCCCCACATTATTATTGTTATGTCGGCTCTGATTATATTATGACCCCTTAGATTCCAATATATAGAAAGGAGGTCTTGTCATTTGTATCATCCAAGAATTGTTCATTTCTATAATGTAAAGGAGGTTTCCCCCTCGAAGAGGCTTATTTCTAAGGCGTTTATCTATATTTTCTATATTTTCGTGAGCTGGTTTCATAACATTTGGTATCAGAGCTTTGGATTCTAGGGTTTCATTGTACAGGTCATCATGGCATTTTCGCTATAACTTTTTTTTTGCGAATTTTCAAAAGCTAAAAAAAAACCCATTTGATCTGAAATCGTTCTGAACTTTGGGTCTAAATTTCAAAGCTTGTGGTGCTATATTTTCGAAGATATGATCTGAGGAAGTTAGGGTTTTTGCAGACTCTCAAATCACATTCCAAACATGTGACTTGGGGAAAATCGTCATAAATTTTGTTCTGAGCATCAGATTCAAATTTCATAAGAAGTTTCAGAAATAGGATGGCTTGTAGGTTTCTATATATCAGTTCAGTTACTAAAGTTGAAACAATGACACGTGGCACTTTGTACAAGTTCGCTCTACTGAACTAGTCTATAATCAGGTCACCGTGGGAGGTTTGGAATAACTCTTTCTTGGAAAATCCAATCTTGATCAGACTTGCGGGGTAAGAAAGAGGACTCAAAGGGCTTTTGCAAGACACGATTTCAGATATTTGAGATCTGTAGTTACAGAGATACAACATATTGAATATCGAGCTCTTACAACGTGAAAAAAAGGTGTGTAGTTTTTTTTTTTTTTTTGCATAAGATTGGTTTGAAAAATCAGTTTGAAGGAATTCAAAGGGAATAATGAAGAATTATTAGCATTAATTGATGACCCGAAGAAAGAAAATGGAAACACCTAGTAAGCAACCTGAAATCTCTAGCATGACTCGTGAAGAAAAGGAAGAAATGCAACATGATATATCAAAATTACAAGACCAAGTACAACAAATTTCATTCTCACAAAAGGTAACTGAAGCCAAGATGAATGGCGTGGAAGCTAATATGAATGGAATACAAGTTAAGATGGATGGCGTGGAAGCTAATATGGATGGCATGGAAGCTAAGATGAATGGCATGGACGCTAAGATAGAAGAATTGAAGGTAAATTTGAATAAGTTGCTACAAGAAATTGTTACTAATGGTGAAAGGGCAGTAAAAGAAACTCATGATGAGAACAAAAGAAATGTTAACCATGATTTCATAGAATCTAATGTTGGATTGAAGACTCACCATTTTCTAAAAATCGATATGAGGAAGTTTGATGGCAAGGATCCTGGAACATGGATACTATAGATGGAGCAATTTTTTGATCTCCATAATGTACAAAACACACAAAAGGTACGTATTGCAACTTTATATTTGCAACCAAATCATTTTTATGGTATCGATGTCTTTGCTCTCATAAACAAATTGTCACTTGGGCAATTTTTACGGAAGAAATGATAGCACATTATGAGGATACAAAAAGAAACACCTTTTTTTAGCCAATTGATAAATCTCAAACAAAAGGGTTCGATGATGGAGCACATTGAGGACTTCAAAAAATTGAACATAAGGGTAAAATATATTCCAGAGGAGCATAGGATTGACGTGTTCATAGGGACTTTAAAGGATAATATCCAACATGAGATTCGGCTTTGGGAACCTAATTCATTGGAGAAGGCATTCAAGTTAGCAAGAAAGATGGAAAGCAAAATTATGGCAACCAGGAAGCCTACCACTCACAACTATAAAGATGGAAGTGTTGTTGCCCCTAGCCTTCCACAACCTACAAGGTTTACACCACAACAATTGGAAGAAGAAAGAGCAAAAGGGCTTTGTTACAGTTGTGATAGCAAATATACTAAAGGTCATAAGTGTGCTGAGACAAAAATATTCTACATAGATTGTAAAGAGGAGGAAGAAAATGAAAAAGAAATGTCAAAAGAAGAGCATATACTCCAGGAACAAACCCTAGATAAAGAAGAAATTAATCCAACCATATCTTGTCATGCATTGGTTGGAATTACCACTCAAACTATCAAGATAGAAGGACATATCAAGAAGAAAATGTAATAGTGTTGATTGATTTGAGAAGTACCCATAATTTTATTCATTGTAAGATATCCAATGAATTGAATTGCTTCCTATATCCAACACCAAAGTGTCAAGTGATGGTTGCAAGTGGATGAACCATAAATTGCTTTAGAAAGTGCCATAATATCAAACTATCCATGGGAAAATATGTATTGAATAGCCTAATGTTTTCCATTCCAATGGGTGGTGTTGATGTTGTATTAGGAGTACAATGGCTACAATCCTTGGGTATAATAGCTTTTAATTTTCAAGAACATTTCATGAAATTTTGCGTAGAAGGAAAGGAAGTTGAATTAAGGGGTATTTCAGGGAAACCAAGAAAGATAATCATCTCTAACGGTATGACAAAGCTTCTAAAGAAGAAATAATGAGGCGTACTTGCACAATTATGTTCGTTAGAGGTTCCCACATCGAAATCATCTATTTCTTTAGATCTTCAAAAAGTCTTGGACAATCATTCCAAGGTATTTGCGAATCCCAAATGCCTCCCACCTATTGTAACCATGATCATGCTATTCATTTGATTCTAAGAAGTGTTCCTCCAAACATCAGGCCGTACAGATATCCCTATGCCCAAAAGAGTGAAATTGAATGTATGGTTGCAGAAATGTTAGAGGCTGGTATAATTCAATCTAGTCAAAGTTCTTTCTCTGCTCCAGTAGTATTGGTGCACAATAAGGATGGATCATGGCGCATGTGTTTGGATTATATGGAGCTCAATAAGCTTACTATTAAAGAAAAATTTCCCATTCCTATCATTGATGAATTATTGGATGAATTACATGGATCAATTTACTTCACCAAGTTGGATCTTCGTTTAGGATATCATCAAATCAAAATGAAGACTGAAGACATTCCAAAAACAACATTTAGAACTCATGAAGGTCATTATGAATTTTTGGTCATGCCTTTTGGCCTTACCAATGCACCTTCTACATTTCAAGGTTTGATGAATTCCATTTTCAAACCCTTCCCTAGAAATTTTGTGTTAGTTTTTTTTTTATGATATACTAATCTACATCAAGTCTTGGAAGGATCATGTTCAACATATTGACAGGGTGCTCAAACTATTGGAGGAGAAACAATTATATGCAAAAAGCTCCAAATGTTTCTTTGGAGTACAAGAGGTCGAATATTTGGGTCATATTGTATCTCATGAAGATGTTAAGGTAGACCCTAGAAAAATTAAAGCCATTAAGGAATGGAAAATCTCCACATCCATAAAGCATTTGCGAGGATTTCTCGGGTTGACAAGGTATTATTGCAAGTTTGTTAAGAATTATGGGAGAATAACAACACCTCTAACAACATTATTGAAGAAAGATGCATTTTCATGGACTCTAGAAGCAACAAAGGCCTTCAAACATCTTAAAGAGGCAATGTGCCAAGCATTGGTCTTAGCTACACCGAACTTCACAAAAACCTTTATTGTGAAATGTGATGCTTCAGGAAATGGAATTGGTGCTGTTTTAATGCAAGATGAAAGACCCATTGCTTTTGAAAGTCATCCAATCAAAGGAAAGTATTTACACAAAGCTATTTATGAGAAAGAAATGTTGGCAATACTACATGCACTTAAGAAATGGCGACCCTGCCTAATGGGAAGACACTTCAAGGTAAAAACGGATCATGATAGTCTTAAATACTTTTTAGAACAAATATTATCCTCTGAAGAGAAACAAAAATGGGTCACAAATATGTTGGGTTATGACCTTGAAATCATCTACAAAAAAGGAAGCAAAATGTTGTTGCAGATGCACTCTCAAGAAAGGATGAGGATGTGGAAGCATTGTTTTGTGATATTTCTATTATCCAACCAGATTGGATAAATGAAGCAAGGGATGAATGGAAGAAAGATGAAGAAGTGTGGCCACTCATTCAAAAGTTGCAGAAGATCCCAATTCAAACAATATTGCTAGAACTTGACGAGGAAGGAAAAATCATATTGGAGCTTGGAGCAGTCACAGAAACAAGAACCCGACAGCTATGAAATCGATCAATTTCAGAGTATCTCATCAAGTGGAAGAACTTACCTGTTGAAGATTCCACATGGGAGGACAAGAATTTTATACAGAAGCATTAAGAACTACTCAAGCGTTGAGGACAACACTTTTTGAAGGAGAGGGGCATGTTAGGTCCCTATACTACTAGTGTAACCCCTTATTGTTATTAGTACAACCCCCTTATTATATTGTTGTGCCCATGTAGTCCCCGTATTGTTATTATTGTTATGTCGGCTTTGATTATATTATGACCCCTTAAACTCCTATATATAGAAAGGAGGCCTTGTCATTTGTATCATCCAAGAATTGTTCATTTGTGTAATGTAAAGGAGGTTTTCCCCTCGAAAAGGCTTATTTCTAAGGCATTTACCTATATTTTCTATCTTTTTGTGAGCTGGTTTCATAACATTTGGTATCAGAGCTTCAGATTCTAGGGTTTTTCTATACAGGTCATCGTCGCATTTTCGCTATAACTTTTTTATGCGACGTTTCAAAAGCTAAAAAAAAAAACCATTTGATCCGAAATCATTTTGAACTTTGGGTCTGAATTTCAGAGCTTGTGGTTCTATATTTTCGAAGATATGATCTAAGGAAGTTAGGGTTTTTGCAAACTCTCGAATCACATTCCAAACAGGTGACCTGGGGAAAATCGTCATAACTTTTGTTCTGAGCATCAGATTCAAATTTCATAAATTTCAAAAATAGGACGGCTTGTAGGTTTCTATATATCAGTTCAGGTACTAAGGTCGAAACAGTGACACGTGGCACTTCGTACAATTTCGCTTTACTGAACTAGTCTATAATCAGGTCACCATGGGAGATTTGGCATAACTCTTTCTTGGAGAATCCAATCTTGATCAGACTCATGGGGTTAGAAAGAGGACTCAAAGGGCTACTGCAAGATGTGATTTCAAATATTTGAGATCCTCAGTTATAGAGATACAACATATTGAATATCGAGCTCTTACAACGTGAAAACAAGGTGTGTAGTTTTTTTTGTTTTTTTTTGTTTTTTTTGCATAAGATTGGTTTGAAAAATTAGTTTGAAGGAAATCAAAGAGAATAGTGAAGAATTATTAGCATCAATTGATGCCCCGAAGAAAGAAAATGAAAATACCTAGTAAGCAACCTGATATCTCTAGCATGACTCGTGAAGAAGAGGAAGAAATGCAACATGATATATCAAAATTACAAGACCAAGTACAACAAATTTCTTTCTCACAAAAGGTAACCGAAGCCAAGATGAATGGAGTGGAAGCCAATATGAAGGCATACAAGTTAAGATGGATGGTGTGGAAGCTAATATGGATGGCATGGAAGCTAATATTAATGGCATGGACGCTAAGATGAATGGCATGGACGCTAAGATGGAGGAATTGAAGATAAATTTGAATAAGCAGCTACAAGAAATGGTTACTAATGGTGAAAGGGTAGTAAAAGAAACTCATAATGAGAACAAAAGAAATTTTAATCATGATTTCACAAAATCTAATGTTGGATTGAAGAACCACCATGTTCTAAAAATCGATATGAGGAAGTTTGATGGCAAGGATCCCCAAACATGGATACTATAAATGGACCAATTTTTCGATCTCCATAATGTACAAAACACACAAAAGGTACATATTGCAACTTTATATTTGGAACCAAATCAGTTTCTATGGTATCGATGTCTTTGCTCTCGTAAACAAATTGTCACTTGGGCAATATTTACGGAAGAAATGATAGCACATTATGAAGATACCAAAAACAACACCTTTTTTTAGCCAATTGATAAATCTCAAACAAAAGGGTTTGATAATGGAGCACATTGAAGACTTCAAAAAATTGAACATAAGGGTAAAAGATATTCTAGAGGAGCATATGATTGAAGTGTTTATAGGTTTAAAGGATAATATCCAACATGAGGTTCGCCTTTGGGAACCTAATTCATTGGAGAAGGCATTCAGGTTAGCAAGAAAAATGAAAAGCAAAATTATGGCAACCAGGAAGCCTACCACTCAAAACTATAAAGATGGAGGTGTTTTTGCCCCTAGCCTTCCACAACCTACAAGGTTTACACCACAACAATTGGAAGAATAAAGGGCAAGAGGGCTTTGTTACAGTTTTGATAGCAAATGCACTAAAGGTCATAAGTGTGCTGAGAAAAAAATATTCTACATAGATTGTGAAGAGGAGGAAGAAAATGAACAAGAAATGTCAAAAGAAGAGCATATACTCCAGGAACAAACCCTAGATAAAGAAGAAATGAATCCGACCATATCTTGTAATGCATTGATTGGAATTACCACTCATCAAACTATTAAGATAGAATTCAACATATCAAGAAGAAAAAGGTAATAGTGTTGATTGATTTGGGAAGTACCCATAATTTTATTCATTGTAAGATATCCAAGGAATTGAATTGCTTCCTGTATCCATAACCAAAGTGTCAAGTGATGGTTGCAAGTGGATGAACCATAAATTTCTTTGGAAAGTGCCATAATATCAAGCTATCCATGGGAGAATATGTATTGAATAGCCCAATTTTTTCCATTCCAATGGGTGGTGCTAATGTTGTACTGGGAGTACAATGGCTACAATCCTTGGGTATAATAGCTTTTAATTTTCAAGAACATTTCATGAAATTTTGTACAGAAGGAAAGGAAGTTGAATTAAGGGGTATTTCAGGGAAACCGGGAAAGATAATCATCTCTAACGGTATGACAAAGCTTCTAAAGAATGAACAACGAGGCGTAATTGCACAATTATGTTCGTTAGAGGTTTCCACATCGAAATCATCTATTTCTCCAGATCTCCAAAAAGTCTTGGACAATCATTCCAAAGTATTTGAGACTCCCAAAGGCCTCCAACCAATTCGTGATCATGATCATGCTATTCATTTGATTCCAGGAAGTGTTCCCCCAAACATCAAGCCGTACAGATATCCCTATGCCCAAAAGAGTGAAATTGAATGTATGGTTGCAGAAATGCTAGAGGTTGGTATAATTCAACCTAGCCAAAGTTCTTTCTCTGCTTCAGTAGTATTGGTGCACAATAAGGATGGATCATGACGCATGTGTTTGAATTATAGGGAGCTCAACAAGCTCACTATTAAAGAAAAATATCCCATTACTGTCATTGATGAATTATTGGATGAATTGCATGGATAAATTTACTTCACCAAGTTGGATCTTCGTTCAAGATATCATCAAATCAAAATGAAGACTGAAGACATTCCGAAAACAACATTTAGAACTCATGAGGGTCATTATGAATTTTTGGTCATGCCTTTTGGCCTTACCAATGCACCTTCTACATTTCAAGGTTTGATGAATTCCATTTTCAAACCCTTCCTTAGAAAATTTGTGTTAGTATTTTTTGATGATATACTAATCTACAATAAGTCTTGGAAGGATCTTGTTCAACATGTTGATAGGGTGCTCAAAAATCTTAGAGGAGAAACAATTATATGCAAAAATCTCCAAATGTTTCTTTGGCGTACAAGAGGTAGAATATCTGGGTCATATTGTATCTCATGAAGGTGTTAAAGTAGACCCTAGAAAAATTAAATCCATTAAGGAATGGAAAATCCCCACATCCATAAAGCATTTGCGAGGATTTCTCAGGTTGACAGGGTATTATTGCAAGTTTGTTAAGAATTATGGGAGAATAACAGCACCTATAACAATATTATTGAAGAAAGATGCATTTTCATGGACTCAAGAAGCAACAAAGGCCTTCGAACATCTTAAAGAGGCAATGTGCCAAGCATTGGTCTTAGCTACGCCGAACTTCACAAAAACCTTTATTGTGGAATGTGATGCTTCAGGAAATGGAATTGGTGCTATTTTAATGCAAGATGAAAGACCCATTGCTTTCGAAAGTTGTCCAATCAAAAGAAAGTATTTACACAAAGCTATTTATGAGAAAGAAATGTTGGCAATACTACATGCACTTAAGAAATGGCAACCCTACCTAATGGGAAGACACTTCAAGGTAAAAACGGATCATGATAGTCTTAAATACTTTTTAGAACAAAGATTATCCTCTGAAGAGCAACAAAAATGGGTCACAAATATGTTGGGTTATGACCTTGAAATCATCTACAAAAAAGGGAAGCAAAATGTTGTTGCAGATGCACTCTCAAGAAAGGATGAGGATGTGGAAGCATTGTTTTGTGATATTTCTATTATCTAACTAGATTGGATAAACGAAGAAAATGATGAATGGAAGAAGGACGAAGAAATGTGGCCACTCATTCAAAAGTTGCAAAAGATCCCAGTTCAAACAATATTTCCAGAACTTGACGAGGAAATAAAAATCATTTTGGAGTTTGGAGCAGTCACAGAAACAAGAACCCAACAACTGAAATCGATCAATTTCAGAATATCTCATCAAGTGGAAGAACTTACCTGCTCAAGATTCCACATGGGAGGACACGAATTTTATACAGAAGCATCAATAACTACTCAAGTGTTGAGGACAACACTTTTTGAAAGAGAGGGGCATGTTAGGTCCCTATAATACTAGTGTAACCCCTTATTGTTATTTATACAACCCCCTTATTATATTTTTGTGCCCATGTAGTCCCCATATTGTTATTATTGTGCCCCATAGAAGCCCACTATTGTTATTATTGAGCCCTTACATTATTATTGTTATGTCGGCTCTGATTATATTATGACCCCTTAGACTCCTATATATAGAAAGGAGGTCTTGTCATTTGTATCATCCAAGAATTGTTCATTTGTGTAATGTAAAGGAGGTTGCCCCCTCGAAGAGGCTTATTTCTAAGCTGTTTATTTATCTTTTCTATCTTTTTGTGAGATGGTTTCATAACACTATCTCTATCCTCTCATTTTCTTTCTCTTCCCTTGTCTCCTCTCTCCCTCATTCCATCTTCATCTCTCCCTTGTCACTCCCTCTATCTCTCCACCTTTATTTCCCAATGTCTTTGTTCTTCCCTCCCTCTCTTGCCCCTCAAAATTCATCTCTCCCTCCTTCCCTCTCTCCTCCTCTCTCCCCCCTCCTCTATCTCTTCTTTCCTCTCTCTCCCTATCTCTCCCACCTATATGTCTCTCTCCCCCACTCTATTCCCCCTCCATATCACTCTCTCTCTCTCTCTTAAATATGATCCCCTTGTAATGTATTTAAGAAAGTAACTAAAAAAAACAACAACAGCAACAATATAATTGGTTGTAAAATATTAAACATGTATTTTGGATCAATCATGTCAAAGAAAATACAATAATAAAAAACTTAAAAGAATCATGCATTATCTTTCCTTTATCATTGTTAGTCACTTTGCTTTCTCTCTTTTAAGATGTATCTATCCAAGTTCTTTATAATATTATTTATATTATATAAATTTCACATATGTATATATAAAAGTATTCTCATTTTTAATTTATTAAAACCTTGATTTAATCTCTATAGGAATATTTTTAAGAGTTCTGAGGATGGAGGGTTTAGATACATGTCAAAAGTAATTATAACCCGTTTGCTTTTAGATTTAATTAAAAAAATATTATAAAATTAAATTAAAACAAAGTATTTGTAAAATATTTGACTTTGAATAAGTTATTTCTAAAATATTTTGATTTTAACATAAGTTATAGTTTTTGGGCATGTGGTATTAACAAGCCATGGTATTGTAATAGAATAATTAAAATCCTAGATCCATAACATAATAATAAAAAGCCTAGATGGCCCATGGTATTGATAAACCATGGTATTAGCCCATGGTATTATGATTTTCTTCCCTCCTCTCCCTCTCTTGTTATACTGTAAATATTAAATGTGTATCTTCTTATTAACTAAATTTAAAGATGGTTATAGAATCATCATTTTAATTTATATGGTAAAATGAATGTTAATTCATAAGTATTATTTATATGTTATATATTTTAATGTGATATGTATATTATATTATCCACATGGCACAAAGGCTACAATAAGACCTTCAATTTTAAGGTCCAATCAAATGTTTTGAAAAAAAAAATTACAATAATATTTAAAAATAAATACTTGTTTTTCAAATTTAAACATTATAGTCTGTTTGGGGTAGCTCAATTGGCAATGGTCGTGGAAATGAAGTCTCATCAAACCGGAAGTTTTGGGTTCAAATCTTGTGCTATCCCCCTGATCGGAGTGAGAAGGTTGTGGAGTTGTTAGTCGTTATTATCCTCCCCACTTGAGTTCCAATCCCACTGAGATTGACATGATCTCTCCTTGGAGTAATTTCTACATCAAAGATATCGAGTATTAGTGTAAAGTATAGATAGATATATTTTAAAGAGTAGTTGTTGTGGCCATATATATATATATATATATATATATATATATATATATATCTTAGACACTCTATTCTTCGGGGACCTCAGATTGAGGATCTGGACCCATGACACTATTATTAGCGATTGAGATATTCATGGTTGTGATGTTATGAATGCTTTCCATTGATATTATGGTAGCATGAATGGTTATGTATCTTATCTATTAGTATTATGATGATTACAATATTAAATAGTTAAGTTGGTCTCTATTTGAAATTATGACGAGGGTAGTAAAGAATATTTATGCGCTCTACTAAAAGCATAATGAGGCTAAATCTTATGGATAGGTATATTTCTACGATGTTACGATGTTGTTAGCTTAATGAATATGTATGTCTCCATTGATGATTATTGATGATAGCCATGAGGGATGTGTCCCCTATGTTACCTACTTCCTTTAGTTCAGACTTACAATGGACAATGATGTGAATGACCAGGAATTGTTAATAATGCTATTATGATAATTGACTAACATTGAGAAACTGTGTTACTGATGATTATTGAGTATGGCAGGGACCCATCAAAGGCACTTGCATATGACGAGTTGATGACACCTGGTTTGACGAAAATTCATATTATTTTATCTTTGAAAGTCTAAGTTGATCTTAGAATCTGCCATATAGGTTTAACTATATTCTGATGATATATTAATGGTTGCAGGCACATATTAGTTGCTTGACCGAATGACTCACATATGGGTGATGGGGTTGTACAAGTGGATGGAACTACATGGGACGGGTGGGACAGAGTCCCTGATCCCACCCACTAGCACTCCTGCCGTGACTTGGGCTAGAAGGGTTGAAGCACCTTCGCCTTGAAGATCATGATGCCATGAGGGCAGGTCCCAAAGATGGGTCGCTCATGAGGACTTTACCGGGGGGCGCGCATCAAGGCGGATTCCTTGATCCCCGACACCATTAGTCTCACTATAGCATGCAACATAAGAGATGATAGTGGTCTATGACGTTGCACTATATTTTCCCCTCGTAATCACTGGATGCTTGAAGGGAAAGAGGTGTGGCACCCTTGGAACTTCAGGGGGATTTCTTTAAGGGCACGACCAACTTGGCACCCTTGGCGTCACAAATAAACTATTAGGTGTGGCACCCTTGGAAATTCTAGGGAAGTTCTTGAAGGGCACAACCAAACTAGCACCCTTGACATCACAAATAAACTAGTAGGTGTGGCACCCTTGGAACTTCTAGGGAAGTTCTTGAAGGGCATAACCAAACTGGCACCCTTGACATCACAAATAAACTAGTAGGTGTGGCACCCTTGGAACTTCTAGGGAAGTTCTTGAAGGGCACAACCAAACTGGCACCCTTGACATCACAAATAAGCTATTAGGTGTGGCACCCTTGGAATTTCTCGGAAAGTTCTTGAAGGACACAACCAAACTTGGCATCCTTGGAATCATTAAAAATAAATAATAATAAATAAATATAAGCAAGGAATGAAAACTAGGTAAATTTACATCAAGGGTAAATGATGATTAGAAACCAATGTAATTAAATCAAAAATAAAACTTGGAATAAGGAGGATCATAGGAAGAATTAAAATAGAGTACCTTAAAAACTCTACCCTTCCCATTTTTGAAAATACTAGGAAGATTATGTGGTTTAATTAGGAAAAAGGAGAAAGACAAACATAATGGTAAGGATAAAGATTAATCCTAAACTAATTTAAACCTAATTGAGAAAAGGGGAAGGTGAATTAAAATGAGAATAATAAATTAAATTTAGAGAAATATAGAAAAGTTCCATGTGTCAACAACCAACATAAAAATATCCATCTAGGAGATAACCTGAGTTAAATTAGGGAGTAGATTGGGGATAAAATCTTGACTCATTAATTGACTTCAAGTAATGAAAACAAATTAAGGAATAAAAGGGGGGAATAAAGAGACAACTAGGAGAAGAAATAGGAATCTTGTTGAGGTGAGGAAAATATTAGTTTTAAATAAAAATTTAAGTAAATAATTTTGGGAGACCCTTGATGTGAGAATGACACATGGGTGGGTGAATAATCAAGCTATTGAATTATAAAAAAATAATTAATTATGCATGACATGACAAGTGTCACCTATGAGGACTCCTATAAAAGAAGGGGCAAGCCATGGAAGAGGGGACTTTTGGAAACCCTATGGTTGGATGGATGAGATGTTGTGAGAGCAGTGATTACGAAGCTATAGTGAGTTTGGTGAGGTAGAGGATTTAGAGAGGGGACTCTTGAGCCAAGGTGTTCTCTCCTCTACTAGCTAGTGCTTGTCTCCATTGTACAACCCCATTGCAGCTTGGGGGTCCGCGGGGAAGAAGAGTACCCAAGGAGTAGGCTGGGAGGTTAACCGGTGGGTCTTCGCATTCGGTTCAAGTGCGTCATCATTCACTCGCGGAGGTGACCAGCTACAAGGGAATACCAGCAACAGCAGAGCAAGTGGAGTCTCGCCTTCTGGTGAACGGTACATATGTATTTCATTACTATTGATCTTAGTTAAAAGTATGAAATGTTATGATATGTTTCCTGAAATGAGTGGCAGGAATGTGTGTGCTAAATAAATTTGAATTTCAATGCGTTTCTTTTCTGGTTGTATTTGTTGTTTAAAAAAATAAAAAAATGTATATAGTCTGGAGAGTTAGGTTCCTCACAAATGCTCCCCCTGAACCTGTGATCCCTGTGCATTATCAACAAGTCATTCATCAAGGCATATTTGTCAGTTAGATAAAAATCAATGAACAAAGCATATCACTGTAATCATCAATATCAGACAGAGAACCCAAATCAGAGTTTGACCCACTATTTTTCTGTCAGAAAAACATATACGCTTCTTCAGCCACAGAAACCTGTGTGTATACGCGACTATACTTCATGAAACCCGCGTATAACAACCTTCCTCTCAAAACTGGATTTAACAGCAGGATGATGCAACAACTACTCCCGACTTTTGTTTGAGATATTCAAATGTTTCTATGGGAAGCGGTTTAGTGAATTTATCGGCAATTTGTTATTTGGAGGGAACATACTCCAATTTAACCTTTCGTTCAAGCACTTGTTCTCGTAGAAAATGGTACTTAATGGGTATGTGCTTGGTCTTGGAGTGCATGACAGGGTTTTTCGAAATACTGATGGCACTTGTATTTTCACATAGAATGGAGATGGGTGGAGTATATGCGATCTGAATGCCTTGAAATGTTTGCATCATCCAAAGTAGTTTTGTGCAGCAAGATGCATCAACCACATATTCTGCTTCAGCTGTAGATAAGGCAATCGAACTTTGTTTCTTGCTGAACCAAGACACTAACCGAGAACCCATATAGAATGCACCTCCATTGGCGCTCTTTAGATCATCAACATTTCCTGCTTAATCTGCATCTGCATATGCATGAAGAGTAAGGTTTTCATATTTAGGATACCATAGTCCAAAGTCCTGAATTCCCTGAAGATATTTGAAATTTATTTTGACTGCCTATAGATGTGGTTCCTTTGGATTTGCTTGGAACCTTTCAACAATTCCTACTGCATGCATGATATCAGGTATGGTACCTGTTAGATAAAGAAGACTTCCAATCATAAATCTGTAAGTTGGTTGGTTTACTGCTGGTGATTCATCGTTAGAACTGAGACTGCATCCTGTTACCATTGGGGTACATACTGGTTTAGAATCTTCCATTCCGTACTTCTTCAAGATCTGTTTGAGATATTTGGTTTTTGAAAGAAAGGTACCATCTTTTGTTTGTTGTACTTGTAGACCAAGAAAATAAGTAAGTTCACCAAGTAAGGACATTTCAAATTCTTTTTGCATTACTGAAGCAAAATTCTGACTCATGGATTCTTCATTGCTACCAAAGATGATATCATCAACATAAACAACAATAATTAACAGTTTGTCATTTTCAATCTTTGTGTATAAATTTCTATCTGCAGAACCTTTTGTGAAACCTTCTTGTTGTAGATATTTTTCAAGGTGGTAATACCAAGCCCTTGGAGCCTATTTCAGACCATAGAGAGCCTTTTTGAGCTTGCATATGAGTTTTTCATCATTTCCAAGAATGAATCCTTTTGGTTGTTCAATATAAACTTCTTCTTCTAAATCTCCATTAAGAAAAGTTGATTTTACATCCATTTGATATACTTTGAATTTTCGAAAACAAGAGAGAGCAAGAAACATCCTTATGGCTTCAAGTTTAGCAACAGGTGCAAAAGTTTCTTCAAAATATATACCTTCTTGTTGAGCACTTCCTTTACAGACAAGTCTTGCGTTGTTTCTAATAGCTTTTCCATTTTCATTTAGCTTATTTTTAAATATCCATTTTTTTCCTATAACATTTTTATCAGGAGGTCTAGGAACTAATTCTCAAGTATCATTCTTTTCAATTTGGTCCAGTTCTTCATCCATGGCCTTGACCCAACATTCATCTTTGCAGACTTCATTTACATTCTGAAGTTCTGTGGAGGATAATAATGCTAGATAACTTGAGGTTCCTGTAAGAGTTCTTCTTGTCTATACTCCAGACCCTTATTCTCCTAGACTTTGAGATTCTGAATGATTCTTTTGAACATACCCAGATGGAGTCTTTTCCCTGTCTGTTGTATCTTCTTCTGGTGCTTCATTGGTTTCTTCTTCTATATCATTTTGATTTGATGTGGGAAATCATTCTCCATCTTTCTCATTGTCATATTCCTTTGTTGATTTAATTTGTTCTGAATTTATGCATGCTTCATCAATTACAACGTCAATGCTTTCAACAATTTTCCGAAGTTTTTTATTATAACATTTGTATCCTTTACTTCTGGATGAATAACCAAGAAGAATTCCTTCGTCTACTCTGGGTTTGAACTTACCAAGCTTTTCATCAATCCTTTTGATGAAACATTTGCTTCCAAAAACTCTAAAGTGTTTTACAGTAGGAGGCTTACCATACCAAAGTTCATATGGAGTTTGATTGCTATTTACCCGAACATTCGCTTTGTTGAGAATAGTTACGGCAGCAAATGCAACTTCACCTCAGAAGGTTGCAGGAGTTCTAGATTCATCAAGCATAGCTCGAGCCATTTGTTGAATTGTTTGTTCAATCCTTCCACCACGCCATTTCGTTGAGGAGTTCTTATGATGGAGAATTGCCTTTTTATTCCATGTTGTTCACAAAAGTCAAAGAATTCATCTGATATGAATTCTCCCCCTCGATCAGATTTGAGACATTTGATTTTTTGATCTGATTCATTTTCAACTAAAGCTTTGAAGGCTTTAAACTTTTCAAATGCTTCATCTTTATGCTTTAGTAGACCTATCCAACACATCCTAGAAAAATCATCAATAAATAAAATAAAGTATTCTTCTCCACGAGGTGACTTTTTCCTTGTTGGTCCACATAAATCAGTATGGATGAGTTCAAGAGGCTTACTTGCTAATCCTTCTTTTTCATTGAAGCGAACTCTGATTTTCTTATCGACTTGACATGGTTTGCATATGGTATTTTCTGGGATGCTCATATCTGGAAGATCATGAACTGCCTTGAGCCTGCATGCTTTTCCTATTTGAGAAAAGCTTAGATGTCCCAATCTTCTATGCCATAGTCAATTTTCATTTGTTTTGCTTAGATAGAATTGTTGTTGCCCTCCTTTGAGTGTGTATAAGTTGTTTGGAGATCTTGTTCCTTTGATCAGAGTCTTTCCTATATCAATATCACGAACCAAACATCTCTTTGATCAAAACACAACTTCATTTCCTTGATCACACATTTGACTGACACTCAACAGGTTATGCTTTAAACCATCTACATACATGACATTTCCAGCTTTAGCCTTTTCTTTCAAGAAGATAGAACCTTTACCTTTAATGACAGCTGGAGTGTCATTTCCAAATGAGACATTCTTTTCCTTTTCTAAAGCATTATATGAAAGAAGTTTCTCTTTATCTCTTGTCATGTGTTTGGAGCATACGTTGTCGATGTACCACTGGTTTTCTTGTCCTTCTGCATACAGATCTATGCCACATCTTTCTTATTAAGATTCCTTCTTTCTCCATATCTTGGGATTTAATGATGTTTTCTCCTTTAGAAGTGATGGCCGAAATTTCCTCCTGCATTCAGATCCTTCATGACCAAAGTTGTTACAAATAGAACATTCTACTTCATTTTCAAGAGGAGAAAAGTTAATTATAGGAACTTTTTTTTTATTCTTGTTACACTCCTTCAATTTCGTGCTTCTCTAGCCATGATGGTTTTATAAGAAACACATTGAGCAACCTTATGCCCAAAGTTATGACATGAAAAACATTGCCCGTTAAAGAAGTTTATGCAATTTTGGCATTGTTTACCTGTTGGTTGAAACTTCTACTGATATTCATCCTTGGAGTAAATTGAGTATGATTTACCTGATGAGTAATTTTAGGCCTTTGTTGACGATTGGCGCACTGTTCATTGGTCTTTGCTGAATCAAGATAACTTCTGGTGGATGCTGACGACTTTTGTGATTGATATGATTCTTCAGTATATCCAAGACCTATCTTTATGAGAGGATAACACTGAAATTTGATGATTTCATTTAAAGTTTCAGACTCTTTAGCAAATCTAAGATTAAGAGATTTATCTTCTCAAGTTCTTTTCTTAGACCCACAATTTCACATTCTAGATTTTCATTGTGTTTTTCTCTTTCAGTGAGCTGGTGTGTCAACGTATCTATGATCATATTCTTTTCTTCTAAACGGATTTTGAGTTTAGTGATTTCTTCAAGAAAGTCTTCATCTTCTAAGGCATACAGAAAATCATCATTGTCATAAGCCATGAGTAGTCTATAATCTTGTTCAGTTTCATCTTCATCACTATTGGATAAGCCATCACTATCTGCATGTGTATAGTAACTCCTTCTATTCACAACCTATTTTATATTTCCTTTTGCATATTCCTTTCCTTTTTCATATTTATCTTTATGATGACATTTGGAAACATAATGGCCAACTCTACCACAAGCAAAGCATTTGAAAGGTAGCTTACCTTTGAATCTTCCGAAACCCCATTGAAGCTTCTTGACAAAATTTACCTCATCTTCTTCTTCTGAAATGTGTTCTAATTCATTGTGCTCTTCCTTTTATTTTCCCTTTGTTGACACTTTAAAATCAACTTTTCTCATATCTTATGGACCTCCTTTTCTCATTTCAAAGGCAATTAGGATTCCATGGAGTTGAGTCACAGTAATAGTTTAAAGATCATGTTTTTCTTCTATCGCAGACACTTTTGACTCAAATTTAAAAGACAAAGATCTCAAAATCTTCTCAACTAAAATAACTTCCTTTATCTCTTCACCCAGATTCTTCATACAATTAACAATCTCATTTATACGTAAAAAGTAACTAGCAACACTCTCATCACTATACATATTAAGAGTTTCTTACTGAATTCTGAGAGTTTGAAGTTTAGCATGTTTTACCTGAAAAAGGGCCAATCACCTTGAGCTTTCACCTCCACTATGTCATAACTTCTCCCTAATCTCCTACATAACTCATTTATTTTCTCTGTTGAACACTTTCACTCTTGTAAAAAAATGATATCCGGTTGTTCCATTTGGATCTATTTCTTTAACAACCATTGTTTCTAAGGCTCCTAATGCCCTTATGTTACATGATAAAACTTTTATGATTTAATTATGGTTTGAGGAGGGAGAGCTTAACGCTCTCATTTTACCTGAATTTATTAACATAGCTCCCAGCTCCTTGAGGGTGACATTGTTTGACTTCCTACCTCTTTTCCGTTGCCTCTATCATGGCGCTAGAACCATCTGACAGGTTATTGTTTTTACTCCCAATTAGAATGTTTTCGGAGATCCCATTTTTTTTGGATGCAGTATCTTCTCGCATTAGGTATAGATATTGGATTCTATCCATTTGATTCACATTAACTGCCTCTATTCCCTTTTTCCTCGCCTGTTCCACCATATCTTGGAGGTCAATTCCTTCCCATTTGATTCTCATACAATTTTGGACCCTTTGTTCCTACTTCGTTTGGGTTCATTTCTGCATCTCCCTCAAAATAGTTTGATAGATGTGGGATATCTCCTTACTGTTCATAGTCCTTGTTCGACTACACCATTTATTCCTCTTTACCTTCTCCTTTTCCCTCACTATTCTCTTCGTCCCCACTTTAGACCTCTGGGTTTTCCTCGGCTAGGAATTCAAAGTTATTTCTTTGGGCTTTTCATCCTTGATTTCATTGTTGTTGTCTTTTGTTAGGTCTACCCCATGGAGTGGGTCTGAAAAAACCTTCTACATCCTTTCATTATGTTTCTTTGGTCTATTCCTCCATTTTTCTTAAGGGGCATTCCCTTATCAGGTGGCCATGTTCATGACATTGTCTACATCTGAAAGGGATTTTCTCATAGTCCACCGGTTGTAACCAAAATTCATCACAGAAATCTAGTTTAATAGCTTCAGGTAGAGCCCCAGAGACATCCATTTCAACACAAATTTTCATATGCTATGTATCTGCCTTGTAAAGTTGCTTCTAATATTTTAATGAATTTTCCAAGAGAATATCCTATTAGATTTAAAGTTGTAGGGATCCAATAGTCCAGGGGAAGGGAATACAACCTGATCCAAACTAGGACGCATGTAAATGTTTCCTTCTCTAGGGTAAAATTATCCATCCATGGTCTCATGTATAAACCAGTTGAGGCAAAAAAGTAAAGACCAAAATTAAATATTCAGTCTCAATCTTCCATATTGGAAAATACCACTGTGAAAAAGCCCTTTGACCCTAGATGTAGCTCAATTGCTCCCTGCGGTTTCTAGTGATGTTTGATCCAATCACACAATGCTTTTTCTATGGGCCAGAGACCCATGAACTTGCATATGACATCATATGACCTCATACGTTCTCTAAAAGCCCGGGTCTTGGGCTCGATGATCAATGTCATTGGGATCACCTGTTTTTGGCTTACATGGCCTTGTGGAGCCTTTTGACTTCTCATGTTGTTGTTCGTTTTTTTACTTCCTTGTTGGGCCCATGTCTTCACTTATTCTTTGTCCTTTCCCACCTACTTTTTTAGACCCTTTGATGTTCTCTGGCATACCATCTACATGTACCCCTAATCCCATCTTGATCCCCTTCCATTACCACATTCCGATTGGAGGGAGCCTCTCTCCCACCCCCTCTGCAAGCCATCTGTGTCAAACCCTAGCTACTTTTTCTTAGAAAATCTCATTTCTCCCGATACATCGTCTATAAGTTCATGTTTCAACAATGCATCATTGATAAATAAATTAAATCCATCATAAAAAGTGCATTTGGTCTAGTGAATAAAAGCATTTAGCCTCTTTTCTAATTTGTACCATATTATTTCATTATGTAGTGTGTTGTACAAGAAACATTGTCTTCATGTGCTTGCACATAATACATGTCATGATCCGGATTGGATAATTATATTGTTTGTCATCCATATTGATGCATTTGGAGTGGAAAAAGTGGAGGAATCATCTCACAGGGTCATTTTTACCAGCAAGTCCCAGTTTGGCAAAACGGGGTTTGAAACCTTCCGAGATAGTTTTGAGGCATCAACTGACATTTCTGGGGGTAAATATTTGTCTCTTTAGCGCAACACCATTTCATGCTATTCTACACACGAAGATCTTTCCAATGGCACAAGAAGTGTGTAAATCAGAATTTGTATGCAAAAGTTATGCCACTGAAAAGTTGACCTTCCTATTTTCAAACCTATAGTTCATGAGGATGTCGCGTCAACCCCCATTATT
Source organism: Pinus tabuliformis (assembly GCA_031772625.1). Classification (NCBI taxonomy): domain Eukaryota; kingdom Viridiplantae; phylum Streptophyta; class Pinopsida; order Pinales; family Pinaceae; genus Pinus; species Pinus tabuliformis. Next base: position 1,493,063,981 of record CM062820.1, on the reverse strand, counting down.
CAGGGAAAAAGGGCTAGCCATGTGATTATGATGTAAAATACTCTAGAAAAGTATATATTGTAACTCTAATTAAGAGTTGATGTAGTAAAAAGTAACAACTAGTAAGCTATTGGTTTGTGTTATAACCGAGCCACTAGGAGGAAGAGGTATTCCATTCTTTCGAGAGGATTTTGTTCCATATTTGAGAAAAGATGGCCATGAGTGGTAGGAGTTAGAGCACACAGAGAGGATTTGTGCATTAAATCAACCCACAAGCCACAAGATTACTTCTTTGTACCTACAACCATGTTTCTAGACAAAGAAAGACTGCGAAGCGACCTCACCTTCCAGGTAGGTTTTCTCCTGAAAGGGTTTCCTAGAGAGCATATCTTGTGTCTTATGTGTGTGTGTGAGATTATTTTGTTGTTCTCTACTTTTTATGCATAATTTTCGTTCGCATGCATGCATTAATTATAGTTAAATCTACAAATCTAGAATTTTAATAAAATTGTAGTAGTATAAAATTTCAATATTTTAATATATTATTATCAAGTTTATTGTGATGAACTGTCGAGTTGAATATCCACAGTGTTTTATGGATCATGTCATGTTTCAACTTTGAACATTAAGAATGTAAAGTCTATTGTAGTACTTGGTTGGCATGAAATTTAATTAGTTTTTTAAATAGGTTTATTTCAATTTTTTACATATATATTTACATATAGTTGCGCTGTGAATAAAATGCATTATTTAGAAACGAGAAAAAGTGTGAGTGTAGATTTGATCACTTCTTTCGATTGTGTTTACATGGAACTCAATGTACTTTAGTTTAGAAATGGTTTTTTTGTCAACATTTTTTTCTTGGATTAGTTTATATGTATTAAATGTATTATATACAATATGTTGATGCATCCCATATACGCGCCCCAACTGTAGGCCATCGTAGTGCAAGAGGGTCTATTATATGTGGTCTGGATCGTGATAGATCATGTAGCTCACTAAGATTTCGTGTTTCCCTAGTAGATCCTACCTCTGACGCCAGTCAGAGTATCAGAGCAGTGTTTCTGTCTCTATTGATGACCATGCTTGTGCATCCAGTGGACCGTCTTTGCCCATTTCAGGTACACCTCCTGTATTTTTAAATCCTCTTTAAACTTTATGTCTTTGTCTTGAAATTATCTTAATTTTCAAATTGCCTTCAACTAATGTGTTCAAATTTAAAGTATTTGTTATTATGCTTCTAGTTTGTTAATTATATATATGTTAAATTATGTTTATGATTTACAGGTCCTCAGCAGGCCGAAGCTGAGGATTAGAGTGCAGCATTGATCCCTCTGTGGGATTATGCTACAAATAAGATCACATTAGATGATGTTACAACTCGTCATACACAGATCACAATAGAGATAAATAATATCCCTACCAATTCACCAACTCACCTTGCATTGTCTTTGATGTTGGATAGCATGACTAGGTTGATCGAGACATACCAGAGGTTAGGCCCACATAGCCACATATTACAGTTCATACATAGGGTCAGGAGGCATGAGGTTAGAGGCCCAAATTCTTGGGAGGTGGTGAAAGAGGCCACCAAGGACATTGATGTTCATGGGGAGTTGTTCGACATCCCTCTAGATCACCCTGCTAGACATAAAGGTCCAATCCCACTGAGATATTTTAGTAATTTTCATGCAACCCCTTTCATGTATGATAGATTCATTGGAGCTTGGGGCAAGTTCCCCAACCATGACCAGGTCGCAGTTTATTTTTCTAATCATGTATATAGTTTGTGTTACATATGAGGCCGAATTACATTGATATCGTATCTCATTTTTATGGTACCGACAAGGGACGTAACTATGAGCGCAAGGGGGCTCGTAGGGACCTTGGGCATGTACCACTACCTCCGAGATTCTTGCCAATATTGCCTCGGAGCATAGTATTACCTAGAGATCTAGAGGAGTTGTTGCAGCTCAGTGGTGAGAAGCAAGAGACTATTGTAGACAACCTGCAGGTGTCATTGGCTAGTGTGCATGTTGCATTGCATGGAGAGATACGGAGACCACCAAAATTTCCTCGTGACCCACCAATGGCCTTATATGATGATGCATTTCTCATGATTTTACCCTTTGATAATATTTTGACACATATCATGATGCCATTCGTGAGACTGAGGGTGCATGGCCCGAATGACACAGCCCAAGTACATATTTCAACGAAACTTTTGACTCATTGTCAAATTATGCATAATTATTTATATTAAAATTTATAGTTCATATTAGATTGCATGATTTATATTAATTAGTTCATGATAACATGTAGACACGCCCTAGCTACATGGATGAGCTTACGAGGTCATCTGAGGGGGCAGTTGATAAGCCAGGACATGAGTGGGATGTTGGGTTTGGACGCACTGATGATGCAGGTCCATCGATCTAGGCCCCAATCATCGAGCCATGGGCAAGGGAGCACCAAACCCAGATTCATGATCAGACCCCCATCCCATCAAACTTGCATTTGGACTCGACTAAAGTTAGTGGATTTATGTATATATGTTTACAATTAAAAATGTGGTTCGATATAATTTATTTACATATTGCTTATTTTGTACAAAATAATGATCTAATTAGTTTGAATTCGAATGTTTAATATTGCAGTACCAGCTTATGGACACTTACTTTCTACAACATAACTCACATAGGAATTTTGGTGGTACTTGCAGTGTCGTAGTTTGTATATTTTTAGGCTCATTTCTTAAGGCATATTCACATGTGTGACACAGACTTCATATATTTTCATACATGGACAGTTTATGGATATACATCTGGGACATTATTTTAGTTTATGGGTGTTCATGTATATTAATATTTTAATTTATTATAATATTTGTATTTAAATGTTATTAATTAAGCTTATTATATATAGTTGAGATAAATGTTGTTATTTTGTACTTAATTTAATATCTACACGTTACATGTTGAGTACATAATGAATATTTACTAATAATATATATGATATTTTTACAATGTTACGATATAATAAGTGTATCACGTGGAATTTATAAATTCTCTGTGAACTAAATATATATTAAAATATAAGCATAATTATTTTAATAAAATTACATTATATTATTAAATTATAATAACCTTATGGGTTTTTTTAAGAAATGGGTAGAGATTTGTATTATTAAAAGAAAATACGATTACAATAACAAAACCTTTACATATTCCATTCTTCCTTGTAGGTTGAAACTGAGCACGAAGGCTCAATCCAAACCCTCAAGTGAGTTCCCCATGACACAAAAAATCCAGTCCCTTTCCAACTAATTTTTTTCTAAAAGGCCTCCAATACAAAAATTCATTTACATTCCATAATTCCCTAGTTTTGTTTTGATTTAGTTTGGCTTTTTGTTTTCCTTGGAGAAATACCTTTTCCTTTCTCTCCAACTTGAATCCATCTTGTGTTTTCCTCTATTTTTGACATATCATTCTTCAGCAAGTGATTTTTGAATTCTTTCTCATTCACCTTGTATGCCCAAGGAGATGTTTTTCCAAAAAAAATCTTTGTGGATTCAAGAGGGGATCCATTTTCCACAAGGGTTTACTGCTTTTTAGATTTCATTAAGTCTGGAGGATCCTCACTAGTATGTGTTTTTTCTTACCTGGTTTCTATTGTTGTTGACGTGTTTTCTTTGTCAATATCTACTTTCTTCTTAGCTTATAAGTCTTTCTTATCATGAAACTTTTTCTCTTTATACACTGTATAGTGTTCACCCTGACCTCCTTCCCACAATTTGGGCCTTCAATATTGTTTTTCCAATCTTTATGTTCTATAATCACTTGGGGAAATTTTTAATTACATGCCTCATTTCATAGCATGCTCTACAATGAAATGAAACATTTTCATAGTCAAAATTTTAGAATCAAACATAGTTTGGAGCCATTAGATTAATCTCAATGGGAAACCCCTTGTTGAATTCCATCTCCACACATATTCAAGCATAAATAGTCTTATAAAAACAATAAGTTTCATGACTATGGCAATAAAACTTTTATAACCCATTCCTAATAGAGGATAGCGATGGAATATTCCAAAAATGTAGGGGGAAGGTTCAAAATCCTTAACCAAACTGGAGTTGTGGAGATTGATGTTGTTATTGAAAGTGGGAGTACAAGGTTGCGTGAAGAGACCAACACTACCCTAAAACCATGGCTCGACTTCACGAGTGGTCTTCATGTCCTTAATATTGTCAAAAACCACAACGAAAAAATGTTGTGCCATAGGGTTAATAGTCAGTTCATCCATGAAAAGAGGCTTTCGTGTCTCAAAGATCCATTTGTGCAAATCAGTCAGTCGTGCTCAATACCTATTAAACTTGCAAACCAAACCTTGCTCCAAAAAATATTTTTCATAGTTGAGAGCTTCCTCATCCATAGAAACATTGAGGGAAGAAACTACATGTACCACTAGAAGATGAGAATCGGATCTCGGCATGAGACTATATGAAAGCAAAGAAAAACTTCCTTGATTGGCAACCATGCCTACAAAAGAAATTGTTTTTGTCACTAAATCATTAAGATTCGCCATTTGAACGAACTTTGTGTTATAAAACCACATACCTAACATTAGAATCATTTTGTTTATAACAATATATACAAAATATATAATTATTCATGTATTATTTAATTGAAACATAAATTATATATATATATATATATATAAACTAAATTCCATCCCACATAAACAAAGATTTCTTACATTGTTTTTCTTTTTTCTTTTTTCAAGAACTTCTTTTTTCAAAAACTACACACTTAATTTGTATTGAAGTTACATTTAGATAAGTATAAACAGATGAGCTAAAAAATCAATTCAAGTTACCATTTAGCAATCAACCAAACAAAAATGGCTATTAGTTTTTTTTTTGGCATATAAAATTCTTACATTGTTTTTTTTCTTTTTTCAAAAACTACACACTTAATTTGTATTGAAGTTACATTTAGATAAGTATAAAGAGATGAGTTAAAATATCAATTCAAGTCACCATTTAGCAATCAATCAAACAAAAATGGCTATTAGTTGTTTTTGGCATATAAATATTATTTTATAATGAAGTTTATAGAAATTTTCTAAATAAAAAGCTATTTGCATAATATTGTAGATAATCATTGTGTTAAAGCGTTCAATGTTTCAAGTGGACATTTCATATATTAATATTGTTATTTGAAAAGTGTTAGACATATTGAAAGCACATTCATAAGAGTACATAAAGATAACCAAAAGAAAAGAGGTGAGATCCACTTTTATGATTTTAAGAGATAGATGCAAAACAAGAGCATATCAAGTTTTAATGTAGCCATAATATTTTTTAAGACAAGTTTTCAATGGACAATGTGATTTCCACTTTGCAATTAGATATTTATAAAAGAAAATTTGTTATGTTTTTTAATAGTTATGAAAATGTAAATACGTTTAAAACTAAATTGTTGTTGTAGATTTCTATATTATATAAAAATAACAAATGTATATAGTTTTAAGTTTCGAAGAGTATAATTTATTACACAGAAAAAATGAGTATAAATATATAAGTTTTGTTTTAAGATAAATAAATTATTTTGGACACACAATCTATTTGTTGAGTAAATATTTCAACCACATACCAATCTAGGAATATAACTAGTTAGAGAGAATCTCTCAAATCCAACTAGCTCTAACCACCCTCTAGAGACTAGGAACAAACTCTCTACATTGAGAACTAATTCTACCTAATAATCAAAACAACCAAATATGACCACAAACATAAGACAAGTGAGAGTTACATAATCTAGCACTCTTACTTAATGAATACTTGTCTTAATCTCCATTAGCTTAGGTTTTCATCTACATATTCTTTTTAGCACATTCTCCAGTGCAAATTAAATAACCTCTTGTTTAAAAAAGTCCACTTATGGTCCAACTTAGTATTTTCTACGTCGTACTTAGGTCATGCACTTCATCACCAAATGTCGATGTCTATATAAAGAAACAACCATCCACTAGAATGTGTGAATACCTAACAATTGCAACCGTCGATCAACTAAGATGTCCTATGTGTACATGGCTCATTCAACTTCTCAATGAACCCTCCCTGAATGTAAACTTCACCTCCCAAAGTATAGAACCAATAATATGGTCCACTAATTAAGCATGCATCCAACATATGGTCCACTAATTAAGCATCCATCCAACATATGGTCCACTCCTCCAAGTATTAATGAAATCCCTAAAAAAGGCTACTGAATTAAACTAGCCAAACTATTAAGTCATCATTAAGGGCACATGATAAATGGGTATGCATGCCTCTCTAGGTCTTACAAATTTATGCTATTTTCATGTTACATAGATACGAGTATATATATATATATATATATATACTCCATTCCATCTCATACCAGGTACAAAATTTTCAAGTACCACTACAACAAATCAAACATGACAGTATAGACTTGCTTACAAACATAATTTCTCTACAACATAGTCATGAGAATGTTATTAAGGACTTTAATTTTGAATTATCAATATTAAATATCTACAGACCTTATAATTATTAAATTGTACTTTGGGAAGACTTGGATCAATCACGTGCCTTTGCGAACCCATATGCAGTTGTGGGAGGCGACCTAAATTTCATCACTTCCTAATGGAAAGCTTGGGGGTCAATTTTTCACCCTAATCCACATAGCTCCTTCCTACAAGACTTTATTTCCATACAATTTAATTGATAATGAATCTATCAAACTTTTCCCAACATGGAGAAATGGTCATTTAGAAGGAAAAGAAGTATTAAAACGATTCAATCATTTTCTCGTTTTGGAAGGGATTTGGAACATATGCTTCACCATCGTATCTTTTGTTGAAACAAGGGGAATTTGAGACCATCTAGCTATACTTTTGCACATCAATCCCAGAACATTCCAAATACATAACCCTTCCATTTCAAACCTACATGCCTTTAAGAGGAAGACTATATTTCACTCATCCAATCCTCATGGAGATACTGATGCCTCAAGAAGATATCCCATACATGGAACTTTTCAAGGATAATAATATTAATTAGAAAAGGATCTCAAAGGTTTGGGATAAGGACCATCAAGCTAGTGTGGATAAGGAGTTACTAGAGGTTGAATAGAATGTCAATGATAGTCAATCCCCATATTTCTTAGGGCCAATATCATCAGCTACCTTACAAGAAATGTGTGCCTTGGAAGAAACAAGGCATTTGAATTTACTTTTGGAAGAAGAGAGTTGGCGCCTTAAAAGTAGGGCGTCTTGGCTTGAATTGAGAGATAAAAACATGAAGTTCTTTTTCCAATATTCTAATGACAAGAAACAAAGGAACACCATATTAAAAATCACATTTGATGATGGAGTTTTCCTTTAGATGTTTGAGGAGAAGACAGAGGCAAGGGCACATTATCTTCAGTCTCTTTCTGAGGCACCACCTAGATGCCCCATCCAAGATTCCTCAAAGTAATCTCTCTTTTTCTTGCATTTATTTTAGAAGATATGAATGCTTTCTAACAGATGAAGTCTTGAAAGTTGAATTATTGGCTATCTTAAATCAATGCAAAATCAAAAATTTTAGGCCCAGATGGTTTTTCTAGTGGAATTGTATTTGGGCTTTTATGACCTCCTTAAAGATGATCTTATAAATGTATTTAAGGAATAAAAATATCAAGATAAGGTCCTTCGATCTATTAATGGCACCTATTTATGCTTAATACCAAAATATTATGATGGTATATTCTTCTCAAATTATTGCCCAATAGCCTACTGCAACATTCTTTATAAAATTTCAAAACATCACTTGTAGACTCAAGCCCATCCTAAGCTCTTATATCTCATAGGAATAATTCAAAGTATTATAGAATAGGAAAATATTTGATGCTATTGCAGTCATACAAAAATTCATGCACCATATAAAGGTCTAAAAAACAAGCACCATACTTCTCAAACTAGACCTTTCAAAAGTGTTTCACAAGGTGGATTGGACCTTATCCACATCCTTCTCATCAATATGGGCATGGATCTCCTTATCGTTAACTAAATGATGGGATGTATCCAATCTATTTCTTGCGTTATCCCTATAAATGGGGCTCCTTGATTTTCAATGCCACTGGAGGACTTTGACAAGGATGTCCCCTTTACTATTTCTCTTGGTTACTGAAGCCCTTAGTAAGCTAATGGAATCATATAAGCCAACATGTGTTATCAAGGGCATTTATTTTTCCAAAACCACTCAAGTTTCACATCTATTATTTGTGTATGACATCCTTCTATATTATAAGGCATTCGAAGGAACATCATAGCTATGAAATCTACTTTGGATTCCTCCTATATTTCTATAGGTATGATCATAAATACTCAGAAATCAGTTATTATTTGTAATGAAATTTCGGCCCTTGTTCATTCTTCAGCACTTGATAATTTTTCCTATTTAGTGAATCCCCTAGAGAAGGGCCTCAAATATTTGGGGTTTTCCTTCAAACCAAACAAATACCTGCAAGCAGAATGGGTTGACTGGTTAAGAAGGTAGAAGCTCGTATTTCTATTTAGACTCATCATCTCCTCTCATATGACGATCGTCTCATTCTTATGAAGATTTTGTTAGAAAACACTCTTGTTTACTGGTTTTCTATAACAATGCTAGAGGTATTACTAATAAAATCCACACGCTCAATTTCAAATTTTTATGGACAAGCACCAGAGCCACTCCAGGCATAGCTTTGGTTCAATAGACTAAATTAGTGGACCAACAACAATATGGAGGATGAGGCCTCAAAAATGTATTTCTCGTTGCTTAAGCACTCTAGAGAATGATCATTAGTGATTCCCTTTAGACCACAGTCAGTATGAGCAAATATCTCAAATACATATCAATCGTCTATTGTATCATACAACCCTAAAAATCCTCCAAAGGCTCAATTGTATATAAAGCAATTGTAACCTCTTTCCCAATTATTAGAAAGAAGACAACATGGAAAATTAGAGATAGATCCTAAGTTTGCATTGATAGGGACCCTTGGTTTTTGGCCAAGGACAATTTTACACTTTCTCCTCTCTTACAACACTTGGAAGATGTAAATTCTCCTTGTTTATCGTATGCCTATTCAAGGATCCCATAGGCTAGAGGCATGAATGCGTGGAAATCGACCCAAACTCTTCGCCTAGGTGGGGATTTTGCAAGAGAATGTGATAAATACATGTTACTGTTAGCACAAAATTTTATTACTCTTAAGCCTAGGATTCCTGATACTCTATATTGGACAAAAAACCCAAGAATTAGAGCTTTCATAGCTAAGCTCAACTATAGGGCATGGGTTAAGGATGAATTCTAAGGGTTGAAAACATGGTCATGGAGAGCCTCTAGAAAGCCAGTGCCTATTTAAAAGTGAAAATTTCCACTTGGATTTCCCTTAGTAACAAGCTCCTAACCTGAGAGGTTCTCATCACTCATGGTTGGTTTGGACCCAACATATGCATATTATGTATACAACATGAAGAATATTCATCACACCTTTTTATACATGACTCTTTTGTCACACAAATAAATTCTCTCATACAGTCTGCCCTCAATCTAAAATCTCTTTGGCTCTCAAATTCACTTGCATTTTCAATAAGGTGTTGTCTCCCTAATAAAATCATAAGCTTATATACAAGCCTCCCACGTATCTTGATAGATATTATATGGAAATCCCGCAACGCAAAGTTGTTCCACGATAAGAATGTGTCCCTTGAATCACGTGAAACAAAAATTACTACATTGGTAAGAGAATTTAGGTACAAACAAAAATCCACACTATAGAGAGTGCCTCACATGCCTGAACTTGATTATGATATATTGTGGAGTTTTTTCACAATGTCTGTCAAGGCCACCCACATCTCTGCGGGGTTGGGGTAGTCATATACTTCAATAAAATTCACTTTCTCTACAACAAATCCTCACTTGGCAGAGGTACAAATGTTAAGGCGGAATTTACTGGGCTCTATCTCCTTCCACAGAGAAAAAATGAAGAACATAACCTGAATATAGGTCCGAGGGGGCTCCATAACAATTATTGACTAGGAAATTGAAAGGATTACTATTTAAAATATTGGTTTGGACTTCACTCTCAAAGAAATTCGACAACTCACCTCCACCTTATAATGGATCACCTTCAACCATACCTTGAGATTTCAATGAAGAGGCTAATGCACTCTTGAAAGAAGCCCTGCAACTTCCCCCTAGATATTCTAGAATATATGAAATTAATGATGGAAAGGAAATAGGCACAATGGAAGTCCACATGTAATTCCACCAATCATTTTTCTCTATTTTTTAGACTTTTTCTTTTTTATTAGACATATGTATAGAAGATACACATCATTGAAAATTGGAACAATGAAATGAGAGAAAATGAAAATAATGAATCTAACATTATGAACAAAATTTGTTGAGCATTATTTGGAATCCTGAGGTAGTTAATTGTAAATGACCTCAATGTATATATTCTTGTTAATGAATATATAATTTCTTTTCTTTGAAAATAAATTATTGACATAACATCATACAGGTAAAAAAAAAAGAATAGGGTTATCTTATAAAGAAAAATATAAAAATAAACTAAGTATTAAATATCATATATATTGACAGAACATCATATAGATAGAACTAAAGAATAAGGTTAGCTTATAAAGAAAAATATTAAATAATAAATATGAAATATCATATATATAGACATAACATCGTATATGTAGAAATAAAGAATAGTTGAAAATTCAATGTGTAGTATCAAGTGTATAACGTATTGCCAAAATTTAAAGAGGTATTCTATCAATTTATTTAAACATTTGTTGTGGAAATAAAGAAGACACTGATAACAGGGGTGAATCAATATTTTATAATTTTTAACAACTATTTGTCTAGTTAAACACATTTAATCACATAACAATGCATCAATAACATAAAGTATTGAACAAAGGATATTTACGTGGAAACCCATATGGGAGGAAACCACAAATCTTCTTTTGATATTAATGTTTGAAAGAAACAACTTTAGTTTACATGAGATTTTATACACACCAAACTACGTAAGGCACCAACCCCCTTTTCTTTGCAAGCACCCACTTGTTGGAAGCACCAACCCACTTTTATTGCAAGCACCCACTTGTTGGAGGCACCAACCCCATAATATTTACAGGTGCCAACCTGAAGGAGACTCCAGTCCATGATCTACAAGCATGAACTTGCTTTGGCCACTCATATTCCTATTTCATACATTTTCAAACTCAGATCTATGGCACCACAATTAAACATCACTCTTACAACAATCTTTATTCTCATTTCTGCTTCCTTTGATATTTTCTCCTTATATTTCTTATCAATTCAGATCTACAACATTTCTTTAACTTGAAAACTTCAGATCTTATCCATTCTACTCTATCAACCTCTGCATGACTCTAATTTCAAACTTGTTGCTTAGATATATACTAATTTGTGCACAAGAATTCCATCACTTCTTTACAACCCTTCTCTCTACTTTTCTTGATTCAAGCAACTATCATTTTTCATGTGCATCGATCTCCTACTTGTTGATATGAATTTATGGCTTACTACGTTTATTATCACGGGCATTGATTCATGGTTTTCACCCATGGTATCATGAGTTCACCTAGACATAATTTGATTGACTTTAGGTGATTCATCATAATTGCTTAGATAACAACCAGTGACAATTGAACTGCTAATTGGTGAACACTCTTCCATCCAAAACTTTTTCAATACCTCCTTTTGGTATTTTCTTTGGGAGATCAACATTCTTCTAGCTAATTGTCTTATATGCAAACCAAGTAAGAAGGATAGTTTTCCTAGCATTAACATTTCAAACTCAACTTGCATTTCAGCTACAAATTTTGGCTTAGGAAATTTGCATCACTTCCAGAAATATGTCATCAACACAAAAAAATATTGACCAAGCGATTTTCATTTCCAAACTTAATATACAAATCACTATCATTTGTCCCTCTTTTGAAACCTTTATGCTATAGATGTTTGTCTAATCTTGAATACCATGCTCTTGGTGCTTTCTTAATCCCATTCAAATATTTCTTAAGTCTATACATATCATTTATATTTTATATTAATTGAAACCCTTCAATTTGTTTTGAATAAAATTCATATTCAAGTTCTCCATTTAGAAAGGTTGATTTCAAGTTCATTTGATAAAATTTGAGCTTCTTATGATAGGCAACTGCTAAAACTATTCTTATTGCCTCTAATCTCGTAACATGAGCAAAATTTTCTTCACATTCTACTCCTTCAACCTGGGCATACCCTTTGCACGCTAATTTATCCTCGTCCATTATAACTTACCCATCCTCATTTAACTTGTTCATAAAGAACCATTTTGTTCAAATAACATTTTTGTTTATTAGACTTGGAATTAATTCCCAATTCTGATTTTTCTCAATCTGATCTAATTCCTCTTTCATGGCATTTATCCAACACTTATTTTGAATTGTCTAAGAAATAATTTCGATTCTATCATGGATAGCATGGCAATATGTGCTTGACTAGATGTATTTATTAGCTTTCTTCTAGTTTGAACTCTTATTTATTTATCACCAACAATTTAATTCACAAGGTGATATTTGGTACATAACTGAAGGGGTTTTTGGATGAGAGCATACTTTCACTTTTTCTTATGATTCCTCATGTTTTTCATCTTCATATTCACTGTTGATCTGATTGGGTGGGTTGATATATCTTGGTTGCTTCTTTTGAAGATGTAAAGCTTCATCCATCTTCACATCATTGTCATCAACAATCTTGCACAATATTTATTAATGCCATTTATAACCTTTTCTCGTAGTCGAATATCCTAAAAATATGCCTTCATTAGCTTTGGCATTATACTTACCCAAATTGTCATCATTAATCTTGATGTAGAACTTGCTGCCAAAAATTTGAGGTGCTTGATTGAGCTTGTTTTTCAATACCAAAACTCATAGGGAATCTTATCACAATTTAGCCTTAAGTGTGCTTTATTTAAAATATGAATTGTTGTACAAAAAACTTCGACACAAAATTTCCTTGGAATATTTCTCTCATCTAACATTCTCTAGCCATTTGTTGTACTAATCTATTAACTTCATTTTGTTGTGGATCGATTCTAATTGAGAATTGTCTTCTTATTCCATGTTCTTCACAAAAGTCATCAAACTCAATTGAGGTAAAATTTCCACCTCTGTCAACCCTTAATCATTTCAATTTATAATCGAATTTGGTTTTCTACAAGGACTTTGAAGACTTTGCACTTACAAAATGCTTCAAATTTCTCTTTAAAAAATGCAACCCAAGTCATCCTCGTACAATCATAAATAATCACATAAAATATCATTCTCCACTCAGGGTTTCAGTTCTTGAAGGTCCACATCAGTCTATATTAACCATCTGTAAGGGCTTGGTTAATCATTTTTTTCATAGCCTTGAAGTGTACTCAAATTTGTTTACCAATTTGACATAATTTATAAATTGTATTGCTTGGATTTGAAATCTTTGTCTACTCCCTTACAAGTTCATTTTTGTTGATTTTCGCCATATGATCAAAGTTTAAGTGTCCCAACATTTTGTGCAACAACCAACTCTCATCAAGCTTCCCCAAAAAACATTTCTTTTTTCTTCACTAAGTATGTGCACATTACTTGGAGTTCTCACAATCTTTGCTACTACCTTCCCTATATTTGTTGTTTTTATCTCACAACCTTTGGAGGGAAAAGTAACATCATACCCTTGCTCTCACATCTGACTCACGCTCAAGATTTTGTGTTTTGATTCCATCCATAAAAATAAAATTACAAGCCTTTCCTTTTCCATCCAAGCTAAGTTGGGATTGTTATCTCCCTAATCCCTTCCATAGGAAAGAAGGCAATTGTTCAATTTTGTCAGGGATAATAACAAGGGGCAGCAAATGACATAAGCTCCAAGGGAGTTGCATGATCAACAACAGTAGCATGCACTCGGGAGGAGTTATTGGTACAAAGATACATCACTTGTATTTTCCAAATCAAGGAGAATGAGTTGCCATGGCCTGCTGAGTGCAAGTTGTCTAGATTGAGTTCATGGATGGAGTTGCACAATGCATTTTTTAAGGCATTTCTTCTTTAGTTCCTTAGTCCAAATAACAATGCAAATCATACAATTTTCTATCCTACTCAAAGACCTTTCCAACAATATATGGCACTCTGTCTAACTCCCAAAGAATGAGAATAAAATTGGGTTTAATGTGAAGTAGTGCAAGCAAGGTTCCATCCTGGTCACAATTATAGACCTTCATGTGTGTGAAGTGTGTGTCCCTGACTAGATTGGCATAAGTCATTGTAGGAAAAACCAAAAACATAAGCTTAGGTGGAAGAGCCAACAGGCGCAAGCTAGGATACTGGTCATAGCCTCATGTCATGGAGAGCCCACCAATAAGAACTTATGAGCTTAGCCCCCACTGAACATCTCTCACCGCCTGCACCATTGGATTGAGTGGATTAGCTAGATATATGATATAAGGGGGCTTAGTCCCATCCAAAGTTAATAGGAAGATACTCCCTTTCTATGGAAACCATCATGGTTTACCACCAACCATGTGGCACCTTGTGATTGGTTGTGAGACCCCCCCTTGCTTTGTACAAAAACCAGGAAGGATCCCCCTTGTGATTCTAGTGGTTTCCTAGATGGAACATTGTAGGTGGAACAAAGATGACATGGACACCAAGTGGCTTGGATGATTTGGGCACCACGTGTTAGGACAATGAATGTGGCAACTTGTGAGTGTGACATGTGGTAGGTAGATTGAACATTTTGAAAGGTCAAATGGAAAATTGGTGAGTGACACGTGGTATATAGATTCAACATTTTGAGAGGTAAAATGGAAAATTGGTGAGTGACACATGGTAGGAACACGTGTACAAGAGGACATGTGGAAAACACTTATTAGTTGCGACGAATGATGTGAATGTATGATGTGGTAGATGAGATGGCTCATGGGCCCCCTCACTGGAGTACCCAGTCTGAAAATGTTGTAAACAACATGGTGTGAAATACAGCCGAGGAGCAACATGCTGAAAAATCACCATCAAATAACGCGTCTGTTTATTGGACCACATGGTTGGAGAGTGTTGCGGGCAACAAAAAACTTTCCCACTGGGAAATGGACGACTGACGAAGAAATTACCGTCCTTTGTAGCAAATAGAGAGGGCAACATCATGTGACACATCCATTAATCAAATCACCAGACTTAAAGATATTAACAACAATGGATAGTGCAACAACTTAGTTGATGGGTAGTGATTCAAAAATTTGTATCAAAGCTAGTTCCTTCAATAACAATCTAACAACTAGAAGGTAAATCTAGATTAGAAACATGGCCAACGAAAATGGAAATTTCACTAACAAAGCTCCTCTATTCACTTTAACAAAATATGCATTTTGGAAGGTAAGAATGAGGACTTACCTAATGTCACTTGGTGCAAATGTTTGGGATGAAGTGTTGGATGGACGTGAAAAGCCACCTGCATTAATTAATAGAGATGACAATCTTGAGTTTTCTTATAATGTTAGAGCAATGAATGCAATCCTAAGTGGATTATGTGAATATGAACTTGTCAAAGTACTGCACTATGACATAGCCAAGGAGATTTGGATAAGCTGAAGAATTATTATGAAGGAAATATCATGGTAAATAAGCCTAAACTCTATGTTTATAAAATGCAATTTGAATCACTGAAGATAAATTAGGATTAAGACCTCGCAAAACTCCTTCTTCGTGTAGATGAAATAAGTAACACTATATGATGTCTTCATGAAATTGTGAATGATACCATAGTATTTCAAAAGGTGTTACGATTTTTTCTTGTAAGATTCAATGCCAAAGTATCAACTGTTGAGGAGATGCAAGATCTCAGCGCATTAACAATGGATCAACTACATGGAACATTAACTTGCTATGAAATGAGAAGCATAAAATGCATATATGCATCAAAGGAAGTAGTCTTCAAATATGATAAGAAGACCAAAGAATATCAATAAGACTAAAGCTATGGATATGATGGAGAAGAAACCAAATTTGTTAGAAGATTTAAGAGGGGCTTTGGCAAATACAATGATAAATTTTATTTCATATGTTTCAATTATGGGAAAGTAGGCCATTATGCATCTACATTCCCACATAAGAAAAAAAGTAATGAATATGACAATAAAGAAAAGGATAAGTATAGGAAACTCAAGAAGGAAAGAAACTTAAAGAAGAAGAGATCTATACCAAAGAGGACAATAGCTCCTCAGAGGATGAGGATGAACAACCTTCCAATGACAAAAAAAATGATTTCATATTGATGTCTAATTAAACCCAAGATGAAGGGCACAATTATTATCAATTAGATGAAGAAGTTGTAGTAGATCTAGAAGGATAACAAGGCAGTGTCTAAGAAAAAATACATAGGCTCGGGAAAAGGAACAAGAGGCAGAAATTTCTATTAATGAAATATGAAAAAGAAAATCATGAAACTAAAGACTCACCACTTCTTATGAAGGTGAAGTGGGATGAATCCAATAAGATTCAAGACTTTCTTTTAAAACAACTAAAAGATAAAGGGAAGGAATGTGAGAAGCTAGAGGAATAATTTATCTCAATTAGAAAAGAATTAGAAAAAAACCAAGCTCAACTCAACCAAAATCTAAGATTTGTTAAAGGATTTGAGAAATTAGATGAAATCCTGAGTGGTCAGAGATATCTCCTCATTAAAAATGGACTTGATTATGGAGGAGAGACAAGAACCAAGAAATTTGAAGGTAAAGAACCTAACAGTTATGTTGAATAAAGAGGATGTAACAACCATGGAAATGAAGGTAATCAATTGTAAACACAACAAATATGAGAAAATGACAGTAAGGAAATTGAGGGAAATAGTGGTAGAACTTAGTAAAAACAAAGGAAGGCATGACTACAACAATTCTAATAGTGATTTCAAAAATCAGCAGATGCCTCATTGGAACAATAAACAAAGAATCAAAATATCTTTCACTCAAAGCCCATCTCTTCTAAGTATCAATTTTTTTTATGATTATTGTCATTTATATGCAAATTTTGGTCATACAGATGCCCACTATAGAGCATATCTATGAGATGACCAATTCAAAAGTGAATTTTTTCAATCCTCAAAGAATAGGGACAACAAATATGTAAGTTCTCGTAGAAATAACTCAAAAAACAACAATTATTTTTATCCTTTACTAAGTGAAACAAATTTGAACAGAAGTTAGTTGAATGTATACAAGAACCTGGAACATAGAAAAAAACAAAGGTTGAAAGGAAAGAAGAATGTGGAATTGTCTTGTATGCTCAACACCAAGGCAATCATTGATATGTGGAGCATCATTACCAAAGGTAACACTGTCTATCTTATCTTCTCTTAGTGATAATGTTAAGTTATGGTATGTTCTATGCTTATAACAGTTTACTTCTTTTTCTTATTATATTCCACTGATTAGCAATCACATGTACATAAAGTAAAGTGCAGATAGAACATTAAACGATCGACAGAAAACAAGCCAAGACAAGAGACACAAGATGTGGCGGCTAGCCAGGGACAAACCCCACAATGTGTGGGGAAACCCTTTGATCAAATCTTCTTTTATCTTCAATAATTCAGCAGAGAGAAATAGTACAATAAATCTAATTCATATCAGTAGTAGCAAACCCTAGATCAGCAGCATCAGCATTAGCGGCTTCATTATCAAACTAAGGCAGACGATATCTCAAAAACCGACCGTCGGATTGACTTCATTCCACCACCAAAAGTTTCGGCTTTGAGAGGAGGTTCAAATGAACCTACAATGTAGTTCAGATGAGGAGATCTTCTAGGCCACGCAAGTCAATCTTTACTTCTGCAGTTGCAGCTTCAGTTTCAGAAGTTTCCGGCTTCAAACTAGGGCAGTCGATATCTTGCAAACCGTTCGTCGGATTGATTTCATTCCACCACAAAAATTTGCGGCTTTCAAAGGAGATTCAGATGAACCTACAATGCAGTTCCAAAGAGGAGATATTCTAGGCCACACAAGTCAATCTTTACTTCTGCAGTTGCAGCTTCAGTTTCAGCAGTTTCCGGCTTCAAACTAGGGCAGTCGATATCTTGCAAACCGTTCGTCGGATTGACTTCATTCCACCACCAAAAGTTGCGGCTTTCAAAGGAGATTTAGATGAACCTACAACGCAGTTCCAAAGAGGAGATCTTCTAGGTCACGCAAGTCAATCTTTACTTCTGCAGTTGCAGCTTCAAATTCAACAGCTTCCGGCTTCACATGTGCGAGAGAGAGAGACCCATTTCAGCGCAGTAGAGAAGAGACTCATATCTGCGCAGTAGAGAGAGAGAGATGTGATGAGATGAGTGAGTCCAAATGAGGAAAAGTCCTCTTATATTTATACACAACGTTGGTGGGTGAATCGATGCGACTGTTGGGCTTCTGAGCCTACATGAGTTGTAGGTCGGCTTGATAATAATTCCATAATCAAAATAAATTCATATCTCCATGAATACTTATCGGAATCGGATGATCTTTATATCAATCCTACACCTCTTGATGAGAGGAATCTAATAAAAATATTATCAGCCATGAATAAGATGACCCACATGAAGTTTTGCCCTGGTTTCCAATTTTAACACTCCCTCTCAACCATGGAGAACTTCATCTGCTATCTATCTATCGGTTGTTACTATTCATCCATCAAATGCACTGCCCTGTACAGCCTGACCCTTGCCCTGCTCTGCTCTATTCTGCCTGTTCTGCTTTGTCTTGTTCTGCCTGCATTGATCTGTATTGTTTTGCTCTGTTCTGCTCTGCTCTTGCATTGTTCTGTTCTGCTATGCTTTTGTCCGAATTATGAAGAAGAAGAAATGATCGAGGATGTATCATACTGACTCAAAGTCAGTCTCAGAGTATGTACCACTGATCCCAGACCAGTCTCAACCGACCCGAAGTCAGCGTCATAGTATGGTACAACTCCTACCACTGGTCCCAGACCAGTATCATTGATCCCAGATCAATGGAGGTCATCCTAGCGTAGGGAGTACGGTAGTTACAACGATGCGTCCATCGGTACTACTATGGTCCCTAACTTCATTTCCCTGCTCATTGATCAGATGAGAGGTACTTCCCATGAGTCCCAGACTGCATGGGTAGGATGCCTCGACAGGAGAACTAATCAATCCTGTCCTCACAGGAGAACACATCAATCCTGCTACAATTGCCATGGAGAACACATCAATCCAGGCCTCACAGGAGAACACATCAATCCTGCTACAATTGCCATGGAGAACACATCAATCCAGACCTCACAGGAGAACACATCAATCCTGCTACAATCGTCGTGGAGAACACATCAATCCAGGCTGCCATGGAGAACACATCAATCCAGGCCTCACAGGAGAACACATCAATCTTGCTACAATCGCCGTGGAGAACACATCAATCCAGGCTGCCATGGAGAACACATCAATCCAGGCCTCACAGGAGAACTAATCATCCTGCTACATAGGAGAGCGAATCATCATGTTCCACAAGAGAGCGAATCATCTTGTCCCACAAGAGAGCGAATCATCTTGTTCCAGTGTGCACCACCAGGGGAGGGTGAGTCACCTTGTGGTCATATGTTGCTCCAGTAGGAACCGCAAGCCCTTAGAGCTCCCAGAGCTCAATGTATGCAACATGCAGGACCCTTGTACAAAGGTTTCTTGCCGACTCCAAGTCGTTTGGGAAAATCACAGATTAGATCTTTCCTCGGGGCTTTGACAAGGTGTATCAACCTGTACATCATCTTAATGTGATGGAGCTTCCTTGCTCATCGACTTACCATATCCCAGATGATGTCTATCTGCTGGAGCAATTGACGAATACGGGATTCCTCAATAATCGAATCCCACATCTGGTTGTTACAGAGAATCACAGTGGTATCCAATGTAAATCCAAACAGCTCACTGAAGAGCTTTCGCAACCAGACTGCCTCACACGAGGTTATGCTAGCAACAATATATCCTGCTTTGGCGGTGCTCAAAGCCACCGACTTCTGCTTCCTGCTCATCCAGGGTATCGAAGCAAATCCCAAGGTGAAACAGTACCCGGAAGTGCTCTTACGGTCCACCACACTGCCTGCCCAATCAACATCAATATATCCAAGTAGTCTCACATCTCCGGCAGTGTATCTTAATCCATGAGAGATTGTGTCCTGAAGACATCTCAGAAGATTCCTGGCATCAATCCAGTGAGGCTCAACCAAATATGAGCTCATAATGCTAACTGCAAAACATATGTTCGGACGGAGGTTCACCAAGAACATCATTGCGAATGAGTTTTTGAAACTCAGAGGCATTTCCCAAGTCTGGTCCGACATCACTACCATATAACTTCTAAAAGTTAAGATCCTCGAGGTAGTCACAGGCTTGCAGTCCATCATACTAAATATTTCCAACATATTTACCACACACTTCAAGTCCTTGGTCCTTCCTTTCAAATTCAGAAGCCATCTCCCTCTTATATTTGTGAATGAGAGGGTTTGCACCTGTTAGAAAGAGGTCATCCACATACAACACCAGTATGAGAGGCTTGTCATCTTCAACCTTAAAGTAAAGGTTAGGATCAGCTTCACTCCTAGTGAATCCCAACTTTATCAAGTAGCTATCGATCCTCTCATACCATGCTCGGGGTGCTTGCTTCAGCCCATAGAGAACCTTCTTCAACCTGCATACATGAGATTTTCAATCATAAATCGCAAATCCTCCAGGTTGCTCCACATAGACCTCTTCTTTGATAGAACCATGCAAGAACGTGGTCTTAACATCCATCTGATGTAGGTTCCATCCTTGTGAAGCCACAAGGCCTATGATCAAGCGGATGGGCGTATATCTGGCAACAGGTGCAAATATCATAGTCTATACCTCCCTTCTGGGATAAACCACGAGCAACAAAATGAACCTTATACTTTTCCATACTTCCATTTGTTGCATGCTTTATCTTGTAAAGCCATTTTGAAGTAACAATTGTCTTGTCCAGGGTCTGGTAACTACTTCCCAGACATCATTCTCCATAATAGACTCATATTCTGTGGTCATAGCATCCTTCCATAGTTAATGCTTGATGACATCTGAGAATGATGAAGGTTCATTTTATATGATCGTGCTCATGATGGTCAGGTATCCCTGATACCAGTTAAGTTTCTTACTTTGATGGAAGGTTCCTCAGGTGCAGCATGTCCTTCAGCATCATTAAGTATCCCCCTAAGCCATGAAGGCCTCTTCCTAGAAGAGGAAGGCTCATGTGAATGAGGATCAATCAGATCCATGGGTACATCAGGCATTGATTCATCATCCTTTTCTTTCGGTTCCCTGGTGTCAGCTTCTTAAGAGCTACTCAAAGTCAGCAGATTGTCCACCTTGCTGAGAGCCATATCTTTGTCAAAGGTGACATCATGACTAATCACGACTTCCCTTTGACCGGTGGTGAACATTTCTTCAGGAGTTTAGGAACCCAATGCTTGATGAGGGCATCAATTTTGTACATATACAACG
Source organism: Pinus tabuliformis (assembly GCA_031772625.1). Taxonomy (NCBI): domain Eukaryota; kingdom Viridiplantae; phylum Streptophyta; class Pinopsida; order Pinales; family Pinaceae; genus Pinus; species Pinus tabuliformis. The sequence continues at coordinate 1,493,042,377 of CM062820.1, read as the reverse complement.
GTGATTGCAGTTTCAACCCATAGAAACTTTGGAAGTCTTTGATCATGTAGCATGGCCCGGACAACTTCCATCATCGTGTGGTTCTTCCTTCCTGCCACATCATTCTGCTCAAGAGTATGTGGTGTAGTAGTCTCCCTCTTAATGCCAGCCTCAGATATGCCTGAGTGAACCAACTGTAATACATCGGAGGTCTTACTTTGGCTTGAGGGGAACGGTCCCCTTTTGAGCTTTCCTTCGACACATCCCGGACATACACCTTCTTTCTCTACTTGGAATTCGGGCATCCCTGTCACCATTTGTTTTACACCAAGTAGAGCTTTGTAATGAAGGTGGGCAAACCTCTAATGCCAAAGTTCGGACTGAAGAGTTGTGTCACAAGACATGACACCTAGCAGACTTCCATAGACCTGATATGATGAATCAACACTAAACCCAAGAGTAAAGGCATTTCCATATACATACCTTGCCATTGCTGAAGGTTACCTTGTAGCCTTTGTCTTCCATTGCTGAGATGGACACTAGGTTCTTTTTGAGGTCAGGTGCATTTAATACATCCTGGACTTTCTAGCCTTCTTGAATGGTTGTCCTCTTCCTCGATCCCCAGCTCTCCTCTTACCTTTGCTGTTGAATTTTTCATTCCTTTGATTTGCCATCAGAGGGATTTTGATCACTGTCCCGGTGTGAGTCCTTTCTATCAGGGCACTCCCTTGCATACTTACCTGGTTTATCGCAGATGTAACATCATCCTTTTCTTCCACACTTAGGTCCAGCCTTTCCTTTTGATTTAGACCTAGAATTATTTATTTTCTTAGCATGAGAAGAAAAAGCAGCAGGAGGACCTTTAGGCAAGGGCATTTCCTGCTCTTCTACCTTTGTTTGTTCTTGAATGCATCTAGCCATTAATTCCTCGAAACTAGGAATTACATTATTGTTCAAAAGAGTAGTCCTAAACACATACCATTCAGATGGTAATCCTCTGAGAGTTGTGAGTGCCATTTCTCTGTCAGTAATGGTTTCCCCAATAGATAGGAGATCGTTCTTGATCTCGGTGATTCTTAAGAAGTATGCTTGCATACTTTCATCTTTACCCTTCTTGATTTCCCTCAACTTATTTCTAAGAAACAAAACTTGATTTGCATCATTAAATTTAAATAAACTCACTAGTCCGTTGTAGATTTCCTTGGAGGTGTCTAGATCAAAGATGTAGGCCACCAAGCGCTTGTCGATAGAGTCCCGAATGATCTTCTTTGTTTTGACTTCTCCATTTTTCCATTTGTTCCAGGCAACAGCAAATGCATTTGATGAAGGCTCAACAATATTGCCTCTTACATGGTCCAGCACTCCTTGATCTTCAAGGGTTAGATCGATAAACATCTTCCATCCGTGATAGTCAGCTTTCTCAGGGAGCTTGTCTTCGGCAGGAAAGAGTGTTGAGGACCCCATAGTTCTTTTAGGATAGCCTTTCCAATCTTCTCTTCAATGATTGCTCTTGCTCTTGCTCGGGCTTTGTCTTCACCTCAGCTCCGATACCATGTTAAGTTATGGTATGTTCTATGCTTATAACAGTTTACTTCTTTTTCTTATTATATTCCACTGATTAGCAATCACATGTACATAAAGTAAAGTGCAGATAGAACATTAAACAATCGACAGAAAACAAGCCAAGACAAGAGACACAAGATGTGGCGGCTAGCCAGGGACAAACCCCACAATGTGTGGGGAAACCCTTTGATCAAATCTTCTTTTATCTTCAATAATTCAGCAGAGAGAAATAGTACAATAAATCTGATTCATATCAGTAGTAGCAAACCCTAGATCAGCAACATCAGCATTAGCGGCTTCATTATCAAACTAGGGTAGACGATATCTCACAAACCGACCGTCGAATTGACTTCATTCCACCACCAAAAGTTTTGGCTTCCAGAGGAGGTTCAGATGAACCTACAGTGCAGTTCAGATTGAGGATATCTTCTAGGCCACGCAATTCAATCTTTACTTCTGCAATTGCAGCTTCAATTTCAGCAATTTCTGGCTTCAAACTAGGGCAGTCGATATCTTGCAAACCGTTTGTCGGATTGACTTCATTCCACCACCAAAAGTTGCAGCTTTCAAAGGAGATTCAGATGAAACTACAACGCAGTTCCAAAGAGGAGATCTTCTAGGCCACACAAGTCAATCTTTACTTCTGCAGTTGCAGCTTCAGTTTCAGCAGTTTCCGGCTTCAAACTAGGGCAGTCGATATCTTGCAAACCGTTCGTCGGATTGACTTCATTCCACCACCAAAAGTTGCAGCTTTCAAAGGAGATTCAGATGAACCTACAGCGCAGTTCCAAAGAGGATATCTTCTAGGCCACGCAAGTCAATCTTTACTTCTGCAGTTGCAGCTTCAAATTCAACATCTTTCGGCTTCACATGTGAGAGAGATAGAGACCCATTTCAGCGCAGTAGAGAAGAGACTCATATCTGCGCAGTAGAGAGAGAGAGATGTGATGAGATGAGTGAGTCCAAATGAGGAAAAGTCCTCTTATATTTATACACAACGTTGGTGGGTGAATAGATGCGACTGTTGGGCTTCTGAGCCTACATGAGTTGTAGGTCGGCTTGATAATAATTCCATAATCAAAATAAATTCATATCTCCATGAATACTTATCGGAATCGGATGATCTTTATATCAATCATACACCTCTCGACGAGAGGAATCTAATAAAAATATTATCAGCCATGAATAAGATGACCCACATGAAGTTTTCCCCTGGTTGCCAATTTTAACAGATAAGAATTTACTCTTACCACCAATCTTTTGGAGCATCCACTATCCACATACCAATGGTTGCATTAGTTTTGAACATACAATACAATGCCACATTCTTCTTTCCTTCCAGCCTTTCTTTTCAATGTTCTTGTTTTTTGTATTTTCCTGTGTTTGGTGGACAAATCATTATTGCATACAAGAGAAATCTCCCTAGGTTTGAAAACCAAACACTAGAAGAAGAAGAAAAAAAAAATACATAGACACATTCCTAGATTCATTACCATTAAATCATGGATGTATATTGGATGAATGGTTCATACCTTTATTGAAATGCTTGTCCTTGCTCTTGTTTGTTATAGCTTTCAATCTTATTCTCAATGCCCCGAGAAAATATTTGCAAAGACAAACATAAAAATTATCAAAGCATGTCATACATCAACAATTTAACATAATCTATGTAAGTGATCAAATAATCTCATAAAAATCATCATGACAATGAATGTGGGAAAGAAATATGCATTTGTATTAATAAGGAAAAAGAGAGAGTTACAACCAAAGCCTTGATTTTGATAGCTTCCTCCCAATAGCCCTCAATTCCAATTTTTTCTTCAAAATATTTTAATGGGCCATTTACCAAAGTGAAATTATAGTTCAAGAGTCTAAAATCCAACCCCTTTGATTGCACAGAATTTATAAGCTATGGATGGAATTTTTAGATTGATCAAGTGCTCAGAATTACGCTCAAAAATCAAAGTGACAAAACCTTGTCAAACTCAGTTTTAGCTTGAATATTTCATCATTCTAAATCCAACAGTGTGAACAACATTCAAATCTGAGTTCGTATGCAGAAGATAGAGCAAGTCAAAGTTCAAGTTTTACTTGTCTATGTGGCAGTATTGGATGACAAGGAAAGGGTCCCAGCGAATGGGTAAGCGCCAAGTGCTAGATTTCCACTGGGTCCCGCATATTGCATATTGGAAAAAAAGGCACAGGTTAAGAATCAACCCACGCAAATCGCACCGAAACCCCTTTGTTAATATTTGTTGCCACTATAAAGTGTCGATTGCGATAAACTGTCAAATGGGGGATTTTATGTGTTGCAGTTTAGTGTCCCAACGGGTCCGTCATATTGCACTAGTTGTGTCCCCGTAGCCGATTGTCGATTGTGATGAGCACCCCGGATGCGGGAATTTTATATGACACAGTTTAATACCCTGGTGGGTCCGCAATACCATTGATATTATCATAGTGTGCCGCCATGTTGAACTTCACCGATTGCGATGAGTAAGAGGTTCCGGACGCGGGAATTTTATATGTTGCAGTTAATTATCCCGTCGGGTCCGTAATATCGCATCGCAACGTTTTTCTGTGCTGAGAGCCTGCAACACTTTCCGAATGCAATTGTGATAAGGTCGACACAATATAGCCCGCCGAACAGCGAATTCCTTGCTCTATTAGCGGGTTTTGGAATGGAAATGGGGTTTTTGTCTGTTTTAGAGCATTTTGTGGAACAAATAGTGGAAGAACTTACAGAAATCATAAATTCTTCAATTCTTATCCAAATTGGATGCAAAAAGAGGCTAGATAGCCATTTTTTAATATTTAGAACTCATTGAGACAGGTTTCATAGAGGCCCAAGCCATTGGAAGTTGAACGAGACATAGCCCAGGAGGAGTGAACTCATTTATCATGTGCTTGTTGTGTGTTGTATTTTGATGTTATTTGTTTTTATTTTGTTGTTGTTTAGCATATATTTTTATGTTAAATTGTTTATGACATTTACATAAGAAACTCTCATGGGAATCAGTTAATTAAGAAAAGGTATTGAATCCTTAAGCACTTGATAAGAAAATGATAAGAATATTGGGCTTTATTCTGAATGGAGAATTAGCACAACATTACTAATCTGCTCCATTTCAAATCAAGTTGGTATCAAAGCATTGGTTTTTTCTTACTAGATTTGCTTTATGAAAAAAGGATTTAATTGTTTGCAAGTTTATGTCATGCTTACAAGGTTAAAACTCAAAAGAGGAGAAGCAAAGTTGGTTGAAAGGCCTATAGTTGGATCAAGGGGAAGAAGAGAAAGGTTGCCAAAGTCTTCTACACTAGTACATCCTTAAGTTGCAGAAGTTGCAGTTGAGTCTCCAGAGATCATGTCTCATGAAGGAGAACCTATCATGACAGAAGATGAGAAGACCTTCAAAAAGGCTTTTTTTTATATGACAGAGATGGTTAAGGTCCTCTATGAAGAGAGGAAAAGCAGGTTACAAGAAGAAAGTTCCAAGCCTCTTAATGGAAAAGGCTCTTCAGGAGGAGGTAATGGAAAAGAAGATAAAGGAAAAGGAGGTAATGTGAATGGAGGCAAACCTCCACCATCTCCACCATTTTCTTCATCTTCTTCTTCGAAACCATCTTCACGCTCTTCCAATAATACTACTACTACTCATACTCATCATCATTCTTGGAAAGGTACTGGTAAATCACTTTTTCTAAAGCTTGATGTTAAATTTGAGTTGCCTATGTACAATGGTGAAGTGAATGCAAAGAAGTTGGATAACTGGATTCGTCAGTTGGAGTTGTATTGTAGAATTTAAAACCTTCAAGAGGATGATATAAAAATTCAGTTGGCTTCATTGAGAATGGAGGGTGCAACACTTGTATGGTGGGAATCAAGGACTCAAGACGAGATCAAAAAACATGGTAAGATATCTATTTTTTGGAATGATTTCATTGCTACTATAAAAAGACATTTCTACCTTCTAGCTCATATGAAAAAGGCTATCATGAATTGGCAAAATTTCAGATAGTGAAAAGGTCAAAATGTGCAAGAGTATACTCAAGAGTTTAGGAAAAGAGCTCTTATGTTAGGAGTAGACTTATAGTCACAAGATACTTTGTTTAAATACATAGGAGGATTGCATAGCTATTTTCGACATACTATTCTTATGTTTAGTCCCACAAATATTGATGAGGTCTGTGTTCAAGCTACATACCTCAAAGAAAGAGGGAAAAATGTACAAGAAGAAGCCATTTCAGAGTGTTGAAAAAGAGAAGAAATTTAAAGGAAAGCAAAAGAAAAATGATTATGTTAAGAAAGGAGAGAAACCCGTGTGCAAGAATTGTTCCGAAGAGGGCCATGATGAAGCACATTTCAGGAAGCTTCATCCACAATTAAGACTGAAGAAATTTAACAATAAAGGGAAACAGAGGACAAACGTTGTTGCACAACAAGACTTGGGTTTTGACTCATGAGATCAAACCAGGATTGTAGCCACAATCACTAAGGGAAAAGTCGTGGCAAAAGCAAGCAAAGAGGAAGTTGTGGCAAGCGCAAGCGCAACAAATAACTCCAATAACACTTCAAATGAGGAAAATAGAATTGAGTTGTTCCATATCAGAGTTATTTCCATACACACCAAAATTGATACGTTGTTTGACAGTGGATCTCAGGAAATTTTAATTTCTATAGACTTGGTGATCTGAAATGATCATATTTCAAACTGATGTAGAATTGATTAATGCCATTAATGAATAGAATGTTAACTAAAAGTGCTTTTATCGTGAGAACTGCTTGAGAAGAAAGACTTTACGACAGATGATAAACATAAGCAAGATGAAAAACAAAAGTGAAAACAACAAATACACAGCGATACCAGACAGCAAGATTGATTACGGAGTTCGTCCCTGATGGACTACGTCTTCGAGTCCGCTTTCAAGATGGGCGACCACTTTATTAGGATTGAATCCGAGGAGGTCAATTACACAACAAATTGACCAAACTGAATGTGCACATAGGCACTTCTGGTCATTATCATAAGAAATCTCTCTGAACCAGCTTTCCAACATCTATCACGGTTCCCAATTCTGACTCTGGATGCTCCTGTTACACTGAAAACAAAACAACCTATATCCTCCAAAACCTACATACAAAACTCAAAACCACTCTCCCCTTTCTCCATGAGTAAAAGGATGAATTTATAGGCTCAGTAGGTTCATTCGAACTCATTTGGACTAAGCTTGGCATGAATGGCTAGCAAAAGGGTTCATGAGTCTCGGTCATATCATGGTTGAACGCCTAAGGATAAGGTTCCATGGTCCTCGAATTATAAACTATATTAAAATAACCAAAAAACCCAAATATACCAAAGTTTGTCCTCGAACCCACTAGCAGTTATCAAACAGCGCGCTATTCAGGCGGTTTCCATGTGACTAGGATGCATGCCTTAATGGTCGACTGGATGATTGCCACCTGCGCAGTTTCCTCCAACGGTTCCGGTTGATAGTCCTGCATGTTCATATGGTTTTGGTTTTCATGCCGCGGTTAATTGACAATGCGGTGAATGTGTTCACATGCATCCACTGTGTTTTCCGCTGACGGTTCTATAACCTGACTACCACGGTTAACCTCCGCCTAGTGAACAGGTTCACATGCCCCTGTCTCCGCCGCGGTCTCCATACCCGCGGTTAGGACTGTATTATATAATTTGTAATGTTTTTTGTATTTGTTTTACAAAGGCAGGGGGTTGTAGACTTAGGGTTATGGATTTTATTTGTTTTTTTAATACATGGGTTTAGGTTTTTGGTTAGGGTTTAGGATAATGCATGGTGTAGTTTGCATTAGGTTTTAGTTTAATGGGTTTAGGTTTGAATTAGGTTTGTTTGTCCACCATAGTTTTTGTAGGTAGGTTTATACATTTATGTTTAGGGTTTAGTCTTTAAACTTTTACACCCTTTTACAACAAGTTGTCACAAGGTGACATACAACCCACATGATGATAACCATGGACCAAAATTGACAAACATACCCTGGCGGAACTGATGACGAACACATGTCGACAACCAGGTACTAAACACCATAAAAACCCACATCAACCATTGACATCATCAGACAACCTGAACCATAAACATCACTGTCGAAGTTGAATATACCAGACTGAATGTTGACAACGAAACTGAACCTATGTAACTAATCTGACGAGATCCTCCTAGATCACTTGGTCAAGAAATTGAATCTGGAAACTGTGCCTCATCATAAACCATATCCATTGGGTTGGATAACCAAGGATGCCAATTTGCAAGTCACACAGAAATGTGTTTTCAGGTTTGCAATCACTGCCAATTTCATTGATGAAGTCAAATTAGACATTGTGCCATTGGATATTTCTAGGATTGTGTTGGGAAGCCCATATCTATATGATAGGAAAGTTGTTTTCCATATATTTGAGAACAAATATCATTTGTTCAAATATGGCATGGAGTATATTGTGAGAGCCCATCGCAGAAAGCTTAGTCTATCTTTAGCAAGCGCAGGGGAAATGAAGCAACTGGTCAATTCCAGCAAGAGTCTCATGCTCCTTATGATCAAGCAGAAGAATGACTCAGAGCAGGAATCCTTTGCAGGCTGTGACGTGAAGCTGAAAGATGAATTGGTTGATGTGGTTAATCAATATGGAGACATGTTTCAAGAACCAAAAGGATTGCCACCAAAAAGAGGAATTTAGCATGAAATTCAGCTACAACAAGATTATCCACTCCCAAACATCGGTATGTATCGAATGTCAATTCTGGAAAGTTTAGAAATTAAGAAACAAGTCCAAGAATTGTTGGATAAAGGTGTAATTCGTCCCTCGACTTCGCCATGTGGTTCACCAATTGTATTGGTACCAAAAAATATGGAACCTGGCACGTGTGTAGATTATCGAGCTTTGGATAAGATTACAATAAGGAATTGATACCCGCTGCGCAGAATAGATGATTTACTATATCAGTTGAAAAATGCAAAATATTTCACTAAACTAGACTTGAGAAGTGGATATCATAAAGTAAGAATAGTTGAGGAGGATATTTGGAAGACTGCTTTTAAAACCAAACAGGGATTGTTTGAGTGGCTGGTTATGCCTTTCAGTCTTTGCAATGCTCCAGCTACATTCATGAGAGTTATGAATGATGTTTTAAGATCATTTCTTGATGAGTTTGTAATTGTATATTTAGATGATATTTTGATATTTAACAAATCACGAGAAGAGCATGTCAAGCATGTGAGGAAAGTTTTGGATATCATGAGAAAAGAACAGTTATTTCTGAAGATGTCTAAATGTGAATTCGGGAAAACTTCCTTAGTGTATTTGGGCCACATAATTGGAGGAGGCGAACTGAAGATTGACCCCTCTAAAGTTTCAATCATTGTGAATTGGCCAATACCCAAATTAGTCACAGAAGGAGTTTTCTGGGAGCAGCACAGTACTAGAGGAATTTTATTGCTAACTTCTCCTCCATAGTAGTTCCACTACATGCTTTGACCAGCGTGAAGGTTTTCTTCCAGTGGGGAGGCAAACAACAAAAATCATTTGATGATTTAAAACAAAATATAAGTTCAGCCCCAATTTTAGCATTGCCGGATTTGAAACAACCATTTGATATACAACCAGATTCAAGTGACTACGCCATGGGTGCAGTTCTTTTACAACATGGTAAGCCCATTTCATTTCATTCTAAGATTTTTAATGGTGTTGTTATTAACTATCCTACATATGATAAATAGCTTTATGCATTGGCATAAAGTGTGAAGAAATGGAAGCATTACTTGATGGGAAAAAAACCATTATTCACACTAATCTTCAGCCTTTGCAATATCTACAATCTCAAACTAAATTGCAGCAGTCAAGGTACTTTCGTTGGATGGTATTTTTACAGCAATTCCACTTGGTAATCAGGTACAAGAAATGTATTTATAACAGAGTTGCTGATATGCTTTCTAGACCACCTATTAATGGAACCATTTTACTCAAGAATCATTTTGTTATGCCTAAAAGTTATGTTGAACAATATGCACATGATGCTGACTTTCAAGAGGTATATTTAAACTTGAGTCAAGGCCACCAAGTTGAGGAATTAGACTACCATGTACATGATAATCTGATGTATCATTTGGGAAAACTTTGTGTTCCACGAGGAGAGAGAGTAAATGTCACAAGGGAGCGCACACTTCTCTTATTGCTAGACATTTCGGTGTAAGTGAAAAAACTACAAATCTTCAGAGGTATTTTTATTGGCCTCGTATGCTTGAAAGTGTGTCATGTTTTATCAAAGGTTTTTCATTGTGTGCAGTCAGTAAACCTAGTAATAGGAAACTAAGATTGTACACACCACTTCTGATGCCTTCACGACCATGGGAAAGTGTTTCTATGGATTTTGTAGGAGGTCTTCCTTTATCAAGGAAAATTCATGATTATTTGTATTTAGTTGTGGATAGGTTCAGCAAGATGTGCATATTAATGCCTTGTAAAAAGAAAATTACAGTTGAACAAACAGCTCAACTTTTCTTTCAAAATGTATGGGTTCATTTTGGATTTCCTACTTATATGGTAATTGATCGTGATTCTCGATTTGTTGGGAATTTTTTGTCAAGTTTATGGAACTTGATGGACACTCCTTCAAGAAAAGTACAACCTTTCATCCACAAACAGATGGTCAAACTAAAGTGGTTAATACGACAATTATCCATTTTCTAAGATGATATTGCAACAAACATCCTAATTCATGGGATGAACAATTGCATTATATTCAACATGCTTAGCAAAACACTCTTCTACTCTAACTTCGCCTTTTGAGGCATGTCTTGGTTATTTGCCTAAATCGCCTTTGGATTTCATCTTTGAGAATGATGTAGTTGTAGATGGACATAGTGACATAGACAGAGAAAAGAATTTCATTGAGGAAATTCAATTGATTCACCAAAGAGTTCAAGAACAACTAGAAAAGATTCAAGGCAAGTATAAGGCAAGGCATGATAAGCATTGTGTGGATCATCAGTTTCAAGAAGGCGATGAAGTTTGGCTATACATTAGAAAGGAAATGCTTCAAGGTGAAGGTAAAAAGCTAAAACCAATTCGTTATCGTCCATTTAAAATTCTGGAAAAGATTGGTAATAATGCTTTCAAGTTTGATTTTCCTTCATATATGCAAATCTATTTCGTTGTTAATGCTGAAAATTTGAGATTGTATGAACCTCCTTTGATTGAAGATCAAGGAGAGATGTTCAAATTCCATCTATTGAAGACTTTTATCCAAGATTCTTTGATGTGCTTTAGCAAGACACTATACTTGACAAAAGGACAAGGACAACTAAAAGAGGAAGTATTGATTATCTTTGGGTGGGTCTCAAAGGTACACATCCATCAAAGGCCAAATGGATTAAAGTGGGGAAGGTGAGGGAACAGTACCCTCATTTGTTCAATAACTGAATATAAATCTTTTAGGGTCCAAAAGGCTTCCAGTGGGGAGGAGTGATCAGGTGCTCAAAATTATGCTCAAAAATCAAAGTGTCAGAATCTTGTTAAACTCAGCTTCAGATTGAAGAGCTCGTCATTCTAAATCCAACGATGCGAACGGAACTCAAATCTGAGTTCGTATGCAGAAGATAGAGAAAGTCAAAGTTCAAGTTTGACTTTTCTAAGTGGCACGATTGGATGACATGGCAAGGGTCCCAGCGAATGGGGAAGCACCAAGTGGTAGGTTTCCACTAGGTCCTGCATATCGCATATCGGGAAAAAAGGAGGCGCAGATTAAGAATCAACCACCGTAAATCACATTGAAACCCCATTGTTATTAATTTTTATCATTGATAAAGTGTCGATTGCAATATACTATCGGAAGCAGGATTTTATGTGTTGCAATTTAGTGTCGCGGCGGGTCCGTCATATCGCACTAGTTATGTCCCTGCAGCCAATTGTAGATTGCAATGAGCACCCCGGATGCGAGAATTTTATATGACACTGTTTAATACCTCGACAAGTTCGCAATATAGATGATATTATTGTAGTGTGTCGTTGTGTTGAACTTTGCCGATATCGATGAGCGGGAAGTTTTGGACGCAGGAATTTTATATGTTGCAATTAATTATCCCATCGGATCCGCAATACCGCATCACAATGTTTTGTTGTGTTGAGAGCCCGCAACACTTGCCGATTTCGATTGCGATAAGGCTAACAGAATATAGCCACCGAACAACAAATTCCTTGCTCTATTAGTAGATTTTGGAGTTGAACTGGGTATTTTGGTCGGTTTAGAGCATTTTGTGGAACAAATAGTGGAAGAACTAGGAGAAGTCATAACTTCTTTAGTTCTTATCCAAATTAGATGCAAAAAGAGGCTAGATAGCTATTTTTTAGTATTATGAACTCATTGAGACAGGTTTCAGAGACATTTCAGCATTGTAAACACACTTTTGTTGTAATTTGAGCATAACAGAGAGGTCAAAGCCATTAGAAGCTTGACCAAGGAGACGTAGCCAAGGAGGGGTGAACTTCTTTACCATGTGTTCGTTATGTGTTGTATTTTGATGCTCTTTGTTGTTATTTTGTTGTTGTTCAGCATATACTCTCATGGGAATCAGTTAATTAAGCAAAAGTATTAAATCCTTAAGAATTTGATAAGCAAATGATAAGCATCTTGGGCTTTATTCTGAATGGGGAATTAGCACAACATTACTAATATGCTCCATTTCAGTTCATAGATCCACTTAGGTAGGAATTAGATCCACAATGGAAGGGATGAGATCTATTATGGTAGGAGTGAGATATAGGATAGGAGGGATGCAAGCCAAATCCCCACCATTTGTAGTAGATATCGTTATGAGGCTTCTAGAATGGGAGCTTTTTGATCATTTTTATTTTTTACCCATGTAAAAATATCATTGAAGTTTCATAACATGCAAGTTGTGACGATGACGCAAGACATTAGTTATGCAAGGTGTGATGTCATAGGTTGTAATGCTACATAATTGTGACGATCCTCAAAAATAGGTTCTTTAAGGTCTGTAATCTAGAATTCTTATCTTTTATAGAGAGACAATTCTTCCATACTTTTAGGGGATTGATGACAACAGTTTATCAAATTGCAAAAGATCTAGATTTGACATCATTTTCCTGGATGAAAAAATAATTTATAATATATTGTTCCCTAAAGTACGAAGTCAGAAAAGGTATGAAGATTAGAGTGCTTTATCATGCAAAGTTTTGAATCAAGGAACAACTAGTTGGAAACCTATAAATCAACAATCAAAAGAGTACAATATAATATCATAATATGATAATCTCTAAGGTAAGCATTACCATACTCAGAATATAAGTAATCTCTAAATATAAGTACGAAAATGTACAAAGATCCATATCAATAAGGCGAGGTCATGGCCACTAGACATACATTGTGAATCAAGACTTCTAAAAATCAGTATGTACATAGCCACCAGACATACAGCATGGATTTATGTCATAGTCACGTATACTCAAAACTCCGCTCAACTTGGATATAACAGGCAAGATCCAAGTTCTTCATCTCTATCTATTAGTAGTACTAATGGTGTGAATAAGTTTCTTGAGCTCGAACATGTTATAAACCATCTAATTATCAATAAATGAAGAGGATTGTTAAAAAATGTGAGAGGAACCACCATTAACGACAATGGACCTCAATGTACTATAATACATTCTATCGAATGTGAATAAGTGATATGAAGTCGAACATACATAGAATCATTTGATCAAACGTGAATGATTTAAACCTATCGTCAAAAGAGAGGAAACCTACCATTGAGGCATGCAAGTTCCAAGGTAATGAAAATGGTTTCTATATCAACTTCCTAGATAATGTGTTGAAGTCGATAGGAAGTATTTTTTCCTAAGAGGGCCTTGATGTATCCCCCATCAACGACATGAAACAAATGTTAAGTTTGGAAGTTGAACAAAACATAAGTGATTTAGGATTGTCTCAGGGATGGTGATGCAATAGAAGTATTTAAGGAGTACAAAGTTAGTTGAATTAGGTTGAACTTCTCTTGAACATATTGATGACACGAAAATTGACTTGGAAACACTTAACTCAAAATGAGACCAAAGACCAATGTGAAAACTTTCAATGAGGCATGATAGATGGAGAGACAAGTGGATTTCCCCACCCTAACACAGAGAGTGATGGAGTGTCATGTTCAAGAGTGACTTATTTCCTTTGTAAATATCGAATTGATATACTTCTTTCCCACTTCCCCCCACCATTTATGGAAACCAACTCTTTATTTTTTACAAATGTTTGAGGATAACATATTCTTGAAGTATACACTCATCCTTCAAATGATTGCTTCGGTGTATTTTTAACGAACCCTAGGAAGGAGTGGTTCAGTATCATCATGATGGATGAGTCCTACATTATTTACATTTAGCGAGTCCAATGAAGGGATAACTCAATTTATTTTTCACATTTAGAGAGTTTGAAAAATAACTAAAAAGGAAACTCCATAACATTCTTTTTCGTAAATTTATTCTCTCGAGGTCAAAAAAAGCATAAAACAATACAAGGGAGAACTCTTTTAATCATCATTGACTAAAGTCTTCATTTTTCGTAATTAGTCTACTTCATCATAAAAAGGGTTAAAATTATACTGGATAGATGTTCCTTCAAATTATTTTGCGAGTGTGAAAGAAACAATATTGCTTGGCTATATTTTGATTTTTAGAGAGTCTAAAAAGAGCTTAAAGAAAACTCTAGGGGGTTCCTTTTTCTTATATTTTTAATGATCCTGAAAAAGTGATAAAAGTATACTCACGTCGAAGTATTATATTTTGGTATTCTAACCTGTTATGTGCACATTTCGATCAAAATTCATCATATTCTCCAAAAAATCATATAAAAGGGATTGATTATTTGAAAATTAGGTAAAATGGTAAAAATAATAATAATAAATGTATTTGATCCCTATAAAAGGATCAAAAGTAATTTCATTTTTACCATTTGAGTTTTGCCAAATTACAGAGATTAAAAACCCCTTTTTACCCTTAATCTTCATGAGCTTATTTTGGGAAAACTGGTGGATGATTTCGGACGTTGTTTCTTCCAGGTAAGAGTCCTCTTTCTGAGCTTCATTTCTACCGTCTCAAATTTTGATTTTAAGAGAGAAATGTTTGGTTTTTAGCTTCTTAAAAGGAGGATAATTCTCCATCAAGCCATCACAAGCACACCATATCAGGATCTGTGTCAATCCAAGATTGGCGTAGAGCCTGAAAGAAATTGATGAGATGAAATCAAACTATTTGTAAAGGATAGGTACAACGACCGCAAAAATATATATCTTTTTATGGAAATAACTTAAAATTTTTAATGTTTGTTATCTAACATGTTCTCCCCTTACTATTAGCAAGATTTTCATCAGTCAAAATGTTGCAATAGAGAGAGAGAGAGAGAGCATGAAGCTCAAGGTCTCATTATAGAAAATGATGCCAACACCATGTTGGTACTCCCACAATGTGGTCGACTAGAAAAATATTTCATGATCCAAAGGATGAGAGAAAAGTTAGAACTTTTAGATTACCTAGTGAGAGCATGGAATGCAAATGAAAAAAACTTTCAGATTAGCTCACACACTCTCACTATCGAGGTGAAATATATTAATTTCTTACCTAAGCTATCACAGGGAGGAGCCAAGGTTTCACTAGCCGACCATAGATGTGGTGGTGAACCCACTAACTACTATGTTATTAAATATTGTGTCCACCGAGCACAAAAGAGTAACAATGGAATGCTTCAAATCAAAGATATAAGAGATCTTCCACTTAATAATATTATGTTTAGCATTGCCCATGTTGTTGGGAGTGTGTCTCCACACTTGGCCACAAAGACCCAGAGGAAGCATGCCATTGATTGCATGGAGCCAATGGTGTTCAACTTGTGTGAGGGGCTCTTAATTAATATGAAGGTGTTGTAGCGGTTACAACCACCCTCCAAAATTTTTCCTTAGCCTGTTTTGGAGCCTCCCCTACCAACCGTAAACAATACTTTGTCTTGCTTCGTCAAGTACTCAAGCTTCAGTGCTTTCCTCGCACAAAGGCAACCTTTCGATCACAGTTGATCCATTTCCCTCACAAGCTGCTTATCCGAACTTGGTCCAGCTACAGGCTGAGTAACTTACCTATGAAATTTGTTCATTTCTGGATGGTAACCAGCCTTCCCTCCATGAAGTGCACAATTCCCTCTGACAGCATGCTGGGCTCCAGGATTGCGCAATCCTGCTAGCCAACCCTCCCAGCAAGATTTGCGCAATTTTTACCATCAACAGGCTGTTCAGCCCAAGATTTACACAAATCTGGGCAGCGGTCAGCGGCTGGGCCCAAAAATTGCACAATACCCTTGGGCAATTATCCCAGCTTACAGTCAGGAATGCACATTTTTCCCAAGCAGTTGAGCATTGGCATGCCTGGACAATCCAGTTGCCCAGTTCCACCCGGAACCGAGGAAAGTTGACTTGCATGCATGCATGACTTGATCTTCCCAAAATAGCAAGATACAACATGCAAAAAGAATCCCATGATTCAGGTAGCTATTTTTAGCAGTCGAGGGTTACATGAAAATTTGTTTTAGAAGTTTCCCTCCAAGTGTCACTTTTTCCTACATTTGTGGCATGCGCGTCTTGCGACCAAACTTATTGATTCGACGCATCAGAGCTCATTCATTCACATCGATCTTGGAGTTCTAACATCCCACAGCACATCCAGGACTCTTTGACACATCCAGGTCAACTATTCACGGGTAAGTGGACTCAACTTGTCTTTTTCAACATTTATGTCACCTTTTGTGTATTCCCTTGTGTGAGTGTTGTTTGTTTGATTTCTTTGAACGCCTGTTGTCGTTTACATATATTCTAGCTTTTCTTAGCTCTGTTTCAATTTTCATTGCTATCTCACTACTCTCGCATGCATGAAACTGTTTTGCATGGGCGTTCGCCCAACCGGCGAACTGCCTCACCCACATGCATGTTGATCTCTTTGCTCAATCTTCCATTCATATTTTTCATGCAATTTTATCACCTCTGTTATCACTTAGTGTCGCCATGCATTTCATCGACTTACTTGCTTTCAATTGACCGTCAGTGAGTCGAGCCAACCTAGACCTGGTCTTTGCCTTCACCAAGGCTGCATTGCGCAATCTGGAGAAGGAAGGCTCACCTTCCTCTCCACATTTGCGCATTTGGCCCAGCACTAGCCTCCTAGACTGAATTGCGCATTTCTTAAGGTCAATGGCTGCTTGCCCAAAAATTTGCGTAAATTTGTCCCTAAGCCAGCAGTCTTTCCCAGCTGGAATCGCGCATTACTCAATCCCAACAGCGAACTACCCCACTGGACTATGCATTGCGCAGTTCCAGTAGTCAGTCACTCTATCAGCAGCTTGGACTGTGCCTTCTGCAGTCTTGGCAGTCGGCCTCACGAACTCCCAACGGAAATTGCACAACCTTCATGATAATTCACCCATGTATGTTGCAAGTCAGTTCCAGTTTTCAATGACCAGATTGTTTGCTATGAGTGTTGCCATGTCTCCGAGTATCACAGAGGTTCATCTGCCTCTCAGCAGTATAGGTACAATGGTTTCCAAGAGAGCAGAGACGAAGACACCGTTCAGAGCACACTTGGGGATGCAGTCGATCAAGTGTCCATGGGCTTACCTACTCATGAAGACATCAAGTTGTTCATGGACAAGGACATCAAGCAACAGCATCACAGCGAGCAGCATCATGAACAACAGCTGAAGGCAGCATACCGAATAGAGCGAGCGCAACGAATGCAATGAATGGAGTGAACGCAACGAATGCAAGAGGAAGGTTGTTAACAACATAGAGGCGAAGCAAAGTTGCAAGATCAAGCAGATCCACTGATAATGAAAGCAACTTTGGAGACTCAGGCTATGAAGTGATGGGCGCGACATGAAGATCACGCGAAGGCAGAAGATGGAACAAAGAAGGAGTTTCATGTGTTGAAGCAGCAACTCAGGAAGAACATGAAGCTACACAGACAGTCCAATGAGTTGCAGCAGGAACAGGAACAGCAGTGGGCGCAACATGCACTCGCAGATGAAACTGCGCTAGTACGAGTTAAGGATCTATCCTAGCAGCTGACACAGAGAAAACATGGTGAGCAATGTTGTTGATCGCATGCAAGGGATCCAAAAACATGCATGTCGTTGAGCGTGTGCATGCAATCCAACCCATTCAACACACTCACTAAGGCGAAGACAAGAAGCAAGTCCAACTGGGGTTGAACATGTACTTCAGCAAGTTGATGTGCATGACCACCAACACACACTTGAAGATCAGCACGAACACTATGCATCAGTGTGTTTCCGGTTCAGCCATACCCAAGAAGACCATGCGCATGTTAGCAGACGAGTTGGATGAAGGGGTCGAACCAATGCACTGGTTGCAACGGAGGCAAGAGTTCGCTTCAGCAAGATGTCAACATGAGGTGCATGCACATCATCATGGACAACCAAGCTTCGCATCAGCTCACCACCTTCACCATCACAAGCATGTCAAAGAGTTGGTCTCATCGAAGTGGACCAAGTGTCAGTAATGTCTTGCAAGGCTTGTTCAAGCCATGTTGTCTCACATGAGTACACATTCATTGTAATGTTGAGTCATGTCAAGTGTAAGTCGAGAGTCAATAGTTGGATGTAACAGTCATAGACTAGGTGAAGATTCATGAGGGTAGTTGAATTGTCACAAAGGGGAATGTCAAGGGTCACCCCGCCCTTTGCTATAAATAGCCCCTCATAACTCATTATATGGGCTTTTGGTCAGCCAAGCTTCTAATAAGACTATCTTGAAGAAGGCGTGGACATTATTGTAATGTGCATTGGCTTCTCCACTGCACAAAGCTAGTATATCTCTTTGGAGGAGCAGGCGGATGTGGCTATAACGTTCCACTGATGGGGCTAGCAGGTTTACATGGTGTATTGTATGATTGTGACTTACACTTTTTTATATAATAAAAGCCAACACATTTTCATGCATATTCTATTATTGTAGTTGGATTGCTCTGGTTGCCTTAATATGTTGTTTAACTTACATACTTTTGGATGAACTGATTTGTATGCAATTATATGTATCTTGTTGTTAATGTGTTGCATATGTTGTTAATGTTGTCACCTTCCATGTCGACTACTTTGTCGGACATTAGACAGGCCTTTCTATGAACCTTGTTATATCAATTGCCACACTCGTCTCAGACTGATCAGTGAGTGTTTTTCATGTTATCTTACCTTGTATGTTGTGACTGCCGCATCCGTGTCGATTGCTCTGCCGAAAGCTGTGCATGTCCTTTGTGTTGTGTGTTCCTAGCCGAGTTGGGACTGATCCCTTTCAACCTGGAACTCACCTTCACCTTCCTCTCCCTTTGAAGTGTTGGAACCTCTCATACTCATTCCTTGACTCACTGCATCAGTCACACCCTTGCTACTGACAAAGTTATCTTACTTGCCTCTGTGCGACATCACGGTCAAGGCATTACCTTACGACCCACTACTGGGACTCCTACACCAAACAGTCTGAGGTCTAATTGGGACTTCTTACCGAGGATATCCCCTTGACATGTTGTCTAACACCGTCAACATTTCTAACGCTAGAAGGAGGGCCTGATTGACAAGTAGTGTCCTCTCATCAAGTTTTGAACCTTTGCATATTTTTCATGGAATCTTGCATTCTTCTTCCCCCGAGGTGTTTTTTGAATCATGAAGATGACTCCATCTCATGTAAGCTTTTCAATCTCTTGTCCACTCACACGTATGATGGTGAAGGCGAAGTGGCATGGCCTGAGCACTTACATAAATTCCTTTCCATGATTTATAAGGAAGATGAGTTTACGAATAGATCGGTCTACTGCTTGCATTCACACTTCGTGAATCCCCATTTCGTTGGGTGCTCAGCTTACCGACTGACACCGTGCACTCATGTGAGCACTTATGTGATCTTATTGAAGACATGTTCCATCATTTTGATCTAGACCATCTTGACCGGAAACTGTTACAACAACGGAGGGCTCCACATGAATTCGTTATTGATTTTTCGCAGCGCTTCCGTGAATTATAGTTTCAATCTCCGAAGAGCCAGATGAAGTTCGCTTATCTCTGGGACCGATTCGAGTATTGTCTTACGAAATCTGCCCATCCCAAGAGAAATCTTGAAGTCAAGCCTCGCTCAACCTTCTTCGTTGATGGAACTGCGCAATCCCATGTGGGAACATGCACTGTCTCAACGGATTGTCTGCCTACCTTTCATCCAACAGTTCCACCATCACCCAGTGATGCTAAGGATCATGTTCGCACATCTGTTCATTATTCACACCCTCCCAACATCACTCCACTTAATTTTTGCGCAGAGTTTGTTATGAGTCCTTCGAGTTCCCATATGCATTCTTTTCTTCAACATTCGTCTTCCCACTCAGGTGTTCCTCCGGATGATGTTGTCTTGTCTTCGTCCATTCCGGACTCTTCACTTGTTGTGAACGAGGAACAACCCACTAACGTATTTGGTGTTTCACAACCAACATGCACTGTCATTCATGAAGAGTATATGTGGGATCTTGAACAGCAACACTCGGCGAAGGATGACTCCCTTCCATCTGAGCCCCCTCCGTTCCTTCCTAGCTTCTTTTGTGAACTTGCCATCCATGATTTTGTATGTGTGTCTTCATCTACGGATGCACCCATTGTTGATCACTCGCATGACTCACCAGAGGCTAGTCCATCATTCGACAACGGAGAAGATAAGTTATTCATTAAAGGTCCACTTGATCCTTCATCTGTCTTTTATGAAAACACAGAGGATGAGTTCGTTCGCTTTTCATCTACCCCTCTGTTTGATTCATCTGATCATGAGGATGCCGAAGAATTCATTGAATTTTATGATCCTGGTGGTCATGATCCATTTGCTTCCATTTTTTATCACGATCATGAATCTATCGCAGTTCATCTTTCAAAGCCACTGGTTTATGATGATCTACCTAATGATGAAGTTGACACACCCAAGATCATTGAGGCACTTCAGCCCGAGCTGATGGTTATGTCAGGTCGTCGCTCTCTTGGGGTCAGCCTCACTTCCGATCATGAAACTGTTCAATAACCCAAGGCTCCTCATCACTCGTCTATATGCATTGAAGATCCATATTACACACAAATCACACTTTCTCCACTCGAACTGCACCATCCCATTGCTCATGCATTGCAGGAGTCTTACATTGCAAGAAATCGTGCGCGATGCAAGTTGTCTTTGTTTATTTCGTTTGCTTGCATGTCTTAGTCAAGACTGTGCTTTCGCTTCAAAGTTGCACGTAGTGTCACACAACACCATGATAAGTCCACAGATTGTCCGTCATGCACATGCACTCACTTATGTCCCGTGGGCACTTTGAAACACAAAGTGTGGTTGTCTTCACTATCATATATTTCTTGTATGTTGGTCCGCACAACTGGGTTACTCGCGGACCAAGCCTTCACCCACATGGGTCTACCAATGCGTCGGTGGCTACATTGGAAGTATCACTTCATGTGATCAGGCCCATGCATTATTAGTATAGGAGTAGGAGTAGTGTTTGCTTTCAGTTGTTTGCTTGCATGCTTGTTTGCTTACATGCTTTGCTTGCTTGTTTGTGTGCTTGATTGTTTGCTTACTTGTTCTGCTTTCACTTTTACTTCTGCTCTTGCTTTGCTTTGTTGTTTGTTTCATTCATTTGTAGGTTAGTTTGCATGAAACCATGTGTGACTCATGAAACGAGCTGGTTAAAGTACAAGAGGATTTGTACAGCGATCGCTACTTGGTTATGTGTCATCTTGCCTCTATATGATGAACTTGTTACTCTTAGTCCATGATACGTCGAAGGAAAATATGTGCTCTTCGAAGTGAACCTTGGCGTAAACACAACACTTGCACGCTAATTAGTGTCACCTTCTTTAGTCGATTGTTTTTGGGTTAACCCTTTTCAGCTCAATCAAGTTGAGTAAGGTGAGGAGAAAAACCTTAACAGGCACGTCAGAGAAATAATTACTACTTCTCTGCTAAAAAAACCTCCTCTAATCTCAATAAGTCAAGATCCCTCTTCCGCCTCTGAAATGAATAAGTGTTATGCACAGTGAAAATGAAAAATGAAAAAATGAAAAGTCAAAAAATTCAAAATGAAAAATGAATAAGGCGAAAGAAGAGAAAGACTTCCTGCGCAGGGGGTGATGTAAGTAACTCCGTCGGGTACTGATCAGGCTCACTAGCAGCAGAGCCATGCTTGTGTTCCTATGTGACTCCATCGGGGTACTGTCCAGGCCTGCTGGCAGTGGAGAAACACCAAAGATGAAACTAAGACTTTGACGACTATACTGCTTGTGCACCTATATACCCCTCAACCCCAATTGAAACAATTGTGTTGCCTTGGCTTGGAATGTGTGTCAATCAACCAAGAGTCTGGCAGATGCTACATCTTACATCAAGCTAGTGTGAAGCCAAGATGAGCTAAGAACTGAACAATACTTCCAAAGGTGTTAGACTTGTTTTCATGAACAAGGTCCATTCAGAGAGCTGGAGTTCTACTAGTGTGTCACCAAGTGTTGTAGCGGCTACAACCACCCTCCAAAAATTTTCCTTAGCCTGTTTTGGAGCCTCCCCTACCAACCTTACATAGCACTTTGTCTTGCTTCGTCAAGTACTCAAGCTTCAGTTCTTTCCTCGCACAAAGGCAACCTGTCGATCACAGTTGATCCATTTCCCTCACAGGCTGCTCATCTGGACTTGGTCCAGCTGCAGGTTGAGCAGCTTCCCAGTGAAATTTGTGCATTTCTAGAGGGAAACCAACCTTCCCTCCAGGAATTGCGCAATTCCCTCT
Source organism: Pinus tabuliformis (assembly GCA_031772625.1). Lineage (NCBI taxonomy): Eukaryota > Viridiplantae > Streptophyta > Pinopsida > Pinales > Pinaceae > Pinus > Pinus tabuliformis. The sequence continues at coordinate 1,493,019,941 of CM062820.1, read as the reverse complement.
GATAGCCTATTGGGCTCCAGGATTGCGCAATCCTGCCAGCCAACCCTCCCAGCAGGATTTGCGCAAATTTTCCCATCAACAGGTTGTTCAGCGTAGGATTTTCACAAATATGGGCAACAGTCAACTGCTGGGCCCAGAAATTATGCAATCCCCTTGGGCAGTTAGCCCAGCTTACAGTCAGGAATGCGCATTTTTCCGAAGTAATTGAGCACTAGCATGCGTGAACAATCTGGTTGACCAGTTCCACCCGGAACCTAGGAAACTTGACTTGCATGCATGCATGACTTGATCTTCCCGGAATAGAAAGATACAACACGCAAAAGGTATTCCACAATTCAGGGAGTTATTTTTAACAACCAGGGGTTACATGCAATGTTGTTTTAGAAGTTTCCCTCCAAGTGTCATTTTTTCCTACATTTTTGGCATGCACGTCATGAGACCAAACTTATTGATTCGACGCATCAAAGCTCATTCATTTACATCGATCTTGAAGCTCTAACATCTCACAATACATCCAGGACTCTTAGCCACATACGGCTCATCTATTCACGAGTAAGTGGCCTCAACTTGTCTTTTTCAAAATTTCTGTCGCTTTTTGTATATTCGCTTGTGTGAGTCTTGTTTTCTTGATTTCTTTGAATGATTGCTATCGTTTACATATCTTTTAGCTTGTCGTAGCTCTGTTTCAATTTTCGTTGCTATCTCACTACTGTCGCATGCATGAAACTGTTTTGCACAGACATTCGCCCAATCGGCTAACGGCCTCACCCACATGCATGTTGATAGTTTTCTCAATCTTCCATTCATGTTTTTCATGCACTGTTTATCACTTCTGCTATCATTTAGTGTCGCCATGCATTTCATCGACTTACTTTTCTTTCATTTTCTCGTCGCCAAGTCGGGTCAACCTAGGCCCGGTCTCTGCGTTCACCAAGGCTGCATTGCGCAAGCTGGATAAGGAAGGCTCACCTTCCTCTCCAGATTTTTGCATTTTGGCCCAGCGCTAGCCTCCTGGACTGAATTGCGCATTTCTGGGGATCAGTGGCTGCTTGGCCCAAAAATTTGTTCAAATCTGTCCCTGGGCCAACAATCTTTCCCAGCTGGAATCGCGCAGTGCGCAATCCCAGTAGCCAACTGCCCAACTGGACTATGCATTGCGAAGTTCCAGTAGTCAGTCACTCTCTCAGCAACTCGGACTGTGCCTTCTGCAGTCTTGGCAGTCGATCTCCCCACCTCCCGGCCGAAATTGTGCAACCTTCATGATCATTCACCCAGGTATGTTGCAAGTCAATTATCATGTTCATTTTGGTTTTCGACTAACAGATTTCTTGCTATGAGTGTTGTCATGTCTCCAAGTATCACAGGTCTTCATCTGCCTCTCAAGAGTACATGTACAATGATTTCCAAGAGAGCAAAGACGAAGACACCATTCAGAGCATGCTTGGGGATGCAGTCGATCAAGTGTCTATGGGCTTACCTACTCACGAAAACATCAAGTTGTTCATGGACAAGGACATCAAGCAACAACATCACAACGAGCAACATCATGAACAACAGCTAAAGGCAGCATACCGAATGCAGTGAACACAGCGAATGCAAGAGGAAGGTTGTTGACAACATAGAGGCAAAGCAAAGTTGCAAGATCAAATAGATCCACTGATAATGAAAGCAACTTTGGAGACTCAGGCTATGAAGTGACAGCGCAACATGAAGAACGCACGGAGGCAGAAGATGGAACAAAGGAGGAGTTGCATGTGTTGAAGTAGCAACTCAGGAAGAACATGAAGCTGCACAGACAGTCCAATGAGTTGCAGCAGGAACAAGAACAGTAGTGGGTGCAACATGCACTCGCAGATGAAACTGCGCCAATATGAGTTAAGGATCTATCCCAGCAGCTGACACAAAGCAATCATGGTGAGAAATGTTGTTGATCGCATGCAAGGGATCCAGCAACATGCATTTCCTTGAGTGCGCACATGCAATCCAACCCATTCAACACACTCACCAAGGCGAAGACAAGAAGCAAATCCAACTGGGGCTGAACATGTACTTCGGCAAGTTGATGTGGCGGTCAAGTGATGTCTTTCAATCATATTTTCTTCATGTGGTTATGACAATAGATCATCATGATTGAAGATTACCCATATGTAGGGACGAACTTGAGAGGAGATGCAAACCTAGTACTCCTTGGGGGAATGCAGTGGGATCAATCAGGTAAAAAGATTTTTTTTTTCAAGAATTTTTTTTTCATGTCAAGACTAACATTAAATTGTCATGCAAATGTAAGACCATTACAATCAGTCGAGATGCCCCATATTCAAAGGTGTGGCCAACAATAGGTTGAGATAGGCGAACATAACCCTGAGGCAGTCGAGGAACTCAAAGAGATTGAGAAAAACCTTAAGGGTCTTACCCAACGCATTCTTGATTCACAAATCAATGATATCCCTCTCCATTACTGAAGACATACTATAGGAGTACCTGGGGAGATAAGCTAGTTGCTTTGGCGAGTAATCCAAGCTATAGTTTTCTATCATGATCATCATGCCTAGGGTTTAGGCATTTAGGGTTGGATTTTATTTTTGAAACTATTAACATATATGTGATAAATAAAGGATGTAAGCCTCATGTATCTTGAACACCTTTTGTTGTGTAAAATTCTTTGCAAAACTATCTATGGAGACTGTTTCTATTTGAGCTATTTATCTTTGTACAATGTATGCATCTTATCATTTTTTTAAACAAACTCTGCAAATGTCTATCTAATACATAGTATTCTAACACATCAGTGAATTTATTTATATTTATTAGAATGGGTTGATAGTCTAAGTAATCAAACTCTCTTTCCAGGAGGAAAACCTTGAAAATATTCTTAAAATTGAAGGACTTCTGACATAATAAACATTACTTAGTTGTAGTACTATGATTTGAGAATATAGTCTAACAACCAAATGAAAAAGACCAAAAGCAATGGCATCGTATAATAGTTCAATAAATGCACTATATTTTGCAATGTTCTTAGTTGTATGACTAAGACATCTCCCATATAGACTCACTAACTGATTAATAGGCGTATAGATTTCCCATGTTGGAGAAGAAAGATTTCGAGTACTATAGCTAGTACCATCAACAAAGCTGACATAAGGTAAATGGAATTTCAATATCCATAAACCAAGTAAAACAAGAGATAAGCAGTAGAGATAGAAATTGTTCACATAAAGAAAAAATTGCAACACACCAAAAACTATGGTACATCAATGTACAAAGTACTTGTGCAAAAAATATAAGCATAGTACTTTTTAAGATAAATCCCATTTACGGGCTCAAACAAAGGAAGTCCATCATAATCCACAAACTCATAGGCACATTTTTCAAGTACACAATTGAAAATACAAGGGCCATGCCACATAAGTTCAAATTTACTAGCTCCTAGCTTATCGTGCTCTTGATCATATAAAAGAACCAAGTCTACTTCAAGAAAAACCCGAGGATTAACATTTTTTTCATAATGAGTTTTAATACATTTTTTATGGCCTTGGTTAGCTAGAGTGGCATCACGACGAGTCTCACCTAACATGCTAAAAATAAAAAATGTTCTTCCTCAGCAAAAGTAGCAGTGAGTAATTCAATGGCTAGTTTCAAGGATGGAATAATGTACAAAGTACTTGTGCAAAAAATATAAGCATAGTACTTTTTAAGATAAATCCCATTTATGGGCTCAAACAAAGGAATTCCATCATAATCCACAAACTCATAGGGACATTTTTCAAGTACACAATTTAAAATACAAGGGCCATGCCACATAGGCTCAAATTTACTAGCTCCTAGCTTATCGTGTTCTTGATCATATAAAAGAACCAAGTCTACTTCAAGAAAAACCCGAGGATTAACATTTTTTTCATAATGAGTTTTAATACATTTTTTATGGCCTTGGTTAGCTAGAGTGGCATCACGACGAGTCTCACCTAACATGCTAAAAATAAAAAATGTTCTTCCTCAGCAAAAGTAGCAGTGAGTAATTCAATGGCTAGTTTCAAGGATGGAATTTCACATTCAATTGGTAAGACAACTCCCAAAATGTATACAAGTTGAAAAGGTGTAAATCTGGTAATTGTTTTTGTTGAGGTAAGATATACTGATAATGCTACAAAAATCATAAGATACCAACTATTTTTATGAATCTCTATCATTCATTGAAGCATGGTAGTCAAAAATTTGTTTACAACTTCTACTTGGTTGTTGGCCTATGGATAATAAGGAGTTGAGTTATCATGGTGTAAATCCAACTTGGCAGTTAGCTTCAACATCATAAAATTTTGGAAATGGGTGCCATGGTTAGTGACGATGGCTTGAGAGACACCGAATCTAACGATTACATGTTTGAATATGAATAAACCTACAATTTTTGCATCGTTATTGAATGTAGGCATCGCCTCAACCCATTTGGTAAAATAATCGACTGCACCGATAATATACCCATGCCCTCCGAATGAATAAGGGTTACATGTCATGAAATCTATGCCCCGTTTTGTAAAAGGACCAATGATAACTACATGATGGAGTGAAGTAAGAGGTGTGCACATTTTACGATTGTAGATTTAACAAGAATGACATTTTATGACTGCAATAATGCAATATTTGAAGAGAGAAGGCAAAAATTATCTAGCACGCAAAATATTTTGGGAAATGGCATTCCGTGACATATGACCACCACAAGCTCTAGTATGGAATTCAATCAAAACTTTTTCAGCGTCATCATGTGTCAAACATCGTCAAAAAACTAGATCGATCCAACAATAATAAAGGGTATCATTAACAATAGTATATTGTTGGGATTGGTACCACATCCAAAAACATTTAGTATGAGATAGTTCGGGTTGAAAATTTCGAGTTTCAAAATAAATGATAATATCTTTGTACCATGGATCTAAAGAATTCATAAAAAAATTGAGACTCGTCGGTGATGGAATCTTCTGCCACTATTTTTTTACATCGTAGGGAAGGTCACATATTAGTTCAAAAAAAGCTAGTGGTTTCTAGATCTGGACTTAATGAATTCCAACCAAATTTCTTAAAGAATTACAATCCATTTTGAATACTTTCCCCCAAGTGATTGTTGACTGAGAATATATTACTTGGGCTTTTAATCAAAAATCGCGATGGTTTTACATAACAAAATGTAGTGACCGAAACGTTGGACGGCTTGAATAGATGTCAAGGCCATTTTTTCCACATGTGAATACTTAATTTCAAAGGTGGTAATATTCTTGCTAAGATAGTAGATCACATGTTCATGATTCAAATCACCTTCTTGGACAAGTACCATGGCAATAGTACCATTAGACACAACTAGGTACAAGAACCCTGATGATAATCAAGGGGATGTAACGAAAACATGTGGGACAACACATCCTTTAAAGCATTGAAATATTTTTGGGCGATGTCATCCCAGACGAAAGAAACCTATTTTTTCAAAAATTGATTTAAACCCTTGGTAAGCTCAGTGTAGTTAGGAATGAAACAACATAAAAAAATTGTCTTCCCTTGCAAACTTTGGAGCTGGCATAGATGGGAAGGAGGCGGCAAATTCAAAATAGCCTCTATCGTTAGTGGATCGACTCGAATCCCTTACTTAGAAACAATAAGTCATAATAGATGACTGGATTTCACAAAAAGCCATATTTAATGTAGAGGATGATCTTGACATTTTCTTGAACTTATAACTAAATCGTCAAAATATGATTATACAATATGTTTGATATCATGAAATGCATAAGACATGGCTCTTTGAAAGGTTGCACCAACATTCTTAAGTCCAAATTAAATATTTTAATAAGCAAAGGTTCCCCAAGAACAAATGAAAGTAGTTTTATGTCGATCTGATGGAAGTATGTTGTTTTGATTATAACCAAAAAATTTGTCCATTAAAGAAAATATTTCATTCCTGGCATAGTGATCGACAATCTAGTCAATGAATGGGGTTAGATAATTATCTTTGGGGCAAGCCCTATTTATATCCCTGTAATCAACACATCCCCAGATAATACCATGTTTCTTGGTAACTAGAGTGATGTTGGAAACCCATAGAGTCAAGGGAATCGGATAAATAAAACCAACTTTCAAAAGTTTTCAACCTTGGCTTTAATTGCGACAACTTTTCTCATATACACTGGATGTAGTCTTTGATGAATAGGATTAACATTTGGATAAGTATTAATTTCATGAATTACAATCCATGGGTCATTTCCAAGCATTTATTCATATGTCCAAGCAAATATATCATAAAATTATTGTAATGGGGCCTTATATGTTTGAATTTCTTCTAACAAGCAAGAGGCACCTATACGAATGTTCTCCATGATTCCAGGTTTTACTGAGACGTGAATTGAAATATTCATAGATATACTCCCTAAATTATTTTTAGATGTAATATCATAAATTGAAATAGGAGTTTAAGGGTTTACCACTGTCTTAGGTAAAAAAAGAGCATCAAAGCCATTCTCAATAATCTCAATTTTGGGAAGAAAAGAGGAACAATGATGACTATCATCCCATGGCATTTCTTCTAATTACATAGTCTCCATGATGCTTTCATTAGTAGGAAAAACACCATCGAAAGTATCAAGAGATTAAATAGAATTCAACCAAGAAGATTGAGAATACTCATCTAAGACAACATTAATTCAGTCATTGGATTTTGAAGCAGCTGTAAAGGCCAAGTGAATAGCTTCGTAAGATGACTCAATTGGACTAAGTGGCATTTGGTTTCTGTGAATTTCAAATTCTGAAATTTGACAAGGATATGGTGGATGGGATTCATAAGTGCTAGATGAAATCATATTGATTGGAGTAATTAAAGGACATACATTGCCTATTAATGATGAATCTTTCAATAAACACATGCCAACATTCTCATAAGGAACTAGTGTTTTACCTATGAAAGGTATACTACCCATGGTACATGAATCAAAAGCACAAAAGACAAGATGGTCTACAATGAACATCCTTCCTTGATGAGGAAAGTGTAGTATGTGAAAAAGTGAAGAAATCACTACTGACATTGCATAAGTCCAGTGATGGCCCAGTAAAAGGCTATATTCGAGTTGTGAATCAATTAATTCATCGTTTTACCTTCTAATTCCACAGGAAATGCATTTAAAATCCCATAGCGTTTAAATCCTCTTCTGTTAAAATCTTTTAAAGTAGTAGGCAATTAATTAATTGAAGGGGAACCCAAGTCTTTCCAACAACATACAGACTTAATGCCCATAGAGGCTCCTTTGTCGATAACAATATGAAAAACATTTTTGCCTCATATAACAACTTGAATTTGAAAATATGTGGAAGCCTAGGTACATGGTCTTGTAAATAAAAACTATAAGATTCAAATCTGATGGATTAATTCCACCAATAGTCGATAAAAGTGATTTCGGTTGTGCAAGGAAACTCTGAAGAACTTCGAGGGTTGACATTATAGAAGGGGCATGAGCAAATCTTCAACAATATTTTAATTATGAGCAGCCCTAGCATGTGGATTGAAATAAAACCTATGAATGACATATTTAAGAGGAGTTCTAATCAAGGTTTCAAAGGTTGTTCGCTCGATCTATAGAGGACCAGGAGGAGGTGGAGTTAACATGAAAGGTTGATTTCGAATACTTCATTTAGAGGATTTGGAGAACCATGGTTTTTGGCTCTTGTAGTTTCCATAACTATTTCTTGACACATCATTATATCATAAGAGTTTTGAGAAGAGGAATATTGATTTTTCACAACCATTTGTAATGACCCTGGTCATCTCACAATTATAATTACATATGTGAATAACATTAATACATGACACATACACCTAAGAAGTTGTTGACAGTGTTGGATACCACCAATATACAAGGGGTTTCCCCAATTTGAAGTCTCAATTAGACCTCACAACTGGAGTAGGAGCCTCATCCAGAATATCGACCTAGCCACCATAACACAAAGGTTCATCTTAGTTTCAACGGATAACATAAGAGATTATATACATAAACCTTGAATAAACAAGTAAGTTGACATTGTGAAGCACCAACTAAGATGTAAGAGGAAACCTTCATGAGGCGAGACAAAAAGTGAGTATCTAAGGGGAAAGTAATAGTACTATCCTAGAAGAGGAACACGAGAGTATGAAAGGATTCATTAGCGAAATAGTTCACACAATGATATTAAGGCGAATACAACACACATTCAACAAGATAAGCACCGAAACCACAGAAATAGTTCAATTTCTCCAATACATATGGACACAACATATACTGTAAACATCCCAAGGATAGTCCTAAAACATTTGCGATACATGCATGAAAATGTTTTGGCTCATAAAGCTTCAATTATAAGTTTAAAGATCTAAGTACATCAATTACAATGGTGAACACTAGTTCCAATTGTGGAACATTAAGTCACTTCTTGTTTCTCCAAAGAATAGTTTCTCTCATATGCCAAGTAGAGAAGCCAAGACTAGTTCTGCAAAGCTTAAGCCTCCAAAAGCCTCTTGCTTGAGTTATGAAGTTGCTTTTATAACAAGAGGAATGACCTTTCATATCCTCATGACTCTTGGACTTCTAGTGTGTCCTTTGGACTTCTAAACAATTCTTGAACTTCTAAATGACTTTTGGACTTCTATACAATCTTTGTCCATATATGACTATGTGACTCTTCATGTTCCACATATGACTTTTGGACTTCCACACACTACGTTTTTGTCATTTTCATTGAAAATACATCATTACACTCCACATGATGAAGTGGCATGACACATAGACATACATTGACCATTATGATGATACTTGTACAAGTTACAACTTGACAATGATGACATGGAATTCATGATGAGGTGGTGATGCCAAGTTGTCTTCCTTGTTGCTTCATCTTCTATTCTTGATGATAAATCTATTCCATGCTTCATCTTCATGGAAGATTTGCTTTGTTTCTTATCTTCGCCCTCCAAAGGGTCTTAGATATAATGGATTCTTTAGTGTTCTTTGATCATCAAGGTTCAAGTGTGATCTTCGTTCTTCATGCAGCTTCCTTCGTTCGTTCTCTTTGCCTAATCTTCCTCGTGTGTGTTTTCCATGATGTTTATGGAATATTTGTGTCTACAATCACTGATGAAAAGCAACCATCAGCGTAAAAATCTCATATTTTGCAATGTTTTATGCATATTTTCCTCTTCATGTCTTTACGGTGCTCTCAAAAGGGTCAAAAGAGATTTTTGGTGCATGGGCGCACTTTGAAATGTTGAAGGGATGAAAAGGAAAGGCTTCGTGGCTTCAACATGCACTCATGAACTCAAGAGAGGGAGACAGACAAGGTAGAGTGCATGGCGCAAGTCTGAAGGATGAAGGGTATGGCTAGGAGGGCGCATCCCTTCAAGTCGAAGGAGTGCTCTCAAGGAGGGCGCATTCCTTCGGGTCGAAGGAGTGCTCTCAAGGAGGGCGCATGGCACAAGTTTGAAGGGCGAAGGATGAAACTTCGGGCCTTCAAAGTGCATGCGCTCAAGAGACCAAGAGGGCACATGGCGCAATTGCAAAGGATGAAGGATGAAGCTTCGTGCCTTTGAAGTGCGCAAGGCATATTGAGGAAGGTTGAAGGATGTAGCTTCATGCCTTCGGGGTGTGCTCATGTGCTCAAGGAGGGTGCACTTCTTCGAGTCAAAGAAGTGCACTCAAGGAAGACTCAGTGATTTTGGAGGGCGCAATTCAGAACAAGGAAGGGGATTTGTGCTTTGGGAATGTGCCAAACTCTCAGGGAGGACGCACAGCGCACTTCTTAACAACAAAGGGTTTCCCATCAGGGCTTTAGAGTGCGCACATCCACTCTTGGCCTTAATGGGCTCGCTTTGCAACCGATGTTTGTCCAAGTATGGATGATAAGGCAAGGGTAGAGCAGGATGAGTTCAAGGCAGAAAATCATGTGCGACACATACCAACTCATTGAGAAAACTTATTAGACAAGATTGATCAACAATGAATTTACATAAAAACACCACTTTATACACATTCCCCAAGTATAATGAGTGAAGTGTGTGCGACAGCGACGCAAAAGTGTTGTTTTACAACACAAGAATGTTGTGAATATGAAATGCACGTAGAGATGTTTTGATTGATGCATTGATGCTTGAAAACATTCAAAAACACTTATAACATATAGAGAAACATGAAATGACACTTGATGACTGAGGCAACACTTGATACGACAATAAGGTAGGCTCCAAAATTCAAATGTGAGCAAAATTTTGGAGGGAGTTGATCGCAGTGTCGACACTTGTCGATACATCGACAGAACTCCAACTTCTTTATTTAGGTTTAATTCTCTAAGTGAAAGGTTTCAAAATTTCAGGAAGTATTGATTCATCTTGCAGATTACCTTGGCTTCCCTACTTAACGCAATTAGAGATATAGTCCCCTCTATCCTTTGCTCAACTTGAAACACATCAATATAAAACTAGTCATAACTCAAATGTTTCGATAGAGGAGAAGGATAGTAAGTATACTGAGCTTTTAAGCACAATCCCTAGTGTTGCTCTACTTCCAGCGAGCTGAACAACACCCTGACAGAGTCACCTTAAGGGAACACGAGCATTGCTTCGCTACCAGTAGGCTTGGAAAGTACCTCGACGAAGTTACTTGCTTCACCTCTTTGCGCATAAACCCTTTTTCTTCTTTCACCCTTTATTTATTGTATTTACAAAAATGTACTTAGGCATGTATTTATTCACTGGGGCAAAAGAGGGATTCTGATTTATTGAGGGCAAAATAGGTTGTTCCTTTATTAAGGGATTTGAAAGATAACCGAAGTTTTATACTCGTTTTAATGTTTTTCTCCTTTCCCTTCTCTACTTGGTTGAGTCAAAAGGTCAAAACACCATTCAATACAAGGTTGAATCAAGAATGAAGGTCCTAATAACGATACAGACTTTGTAGTTTGACCAAAGGCTTTCTATCTCGAACTAATTGTATTTTCTATTCAGATATCATTGACTTTAAAGACATGTAAACCCAAGATAGAGGAGAGGCAACAGATAATCCAATCATTGTTCGCCATCACAATTTCTCTTTTCAAGTTTTTCCGCGTGTTTTGAGCCAATAGGAGCATCTTTCATGCAAAGTCTTATTGAATAAAAAACCAAAAGAAAATACATGAAAAAAAATCAAAACGAAACCAAAAGAACAAAGCAAATGGAGGTGGGACATAAAAACAATGTGCATAATATACAATAACAAAATAAACAAATGGAATACCTAAGGTTTCGATCGAGCTGCTCCCGCCCGCGCTCCTGACCTGACTCCCTGTGCGCGCCTGAGCCTGGCAGCGCTGCTGCTAGGCTGCAGCCTCTTGCTGCTGACCCCCCCTGCCGCTCAGGGCCTCCTGCCCTCGCTTCCTCTGGGCCTTCTGCCCTCCCCTCCCTTTCTGCCCTCTGGCGGAGCGCCCCCGGGCTGCTGTCTCATTTAAACAATGGATCATTCCTCCCAGGATCAGGCAGAACTGGAAAAGGCCTTTGCATCCCTCATTCCTGACATCAACTCGGAAAGAATCTGCCCTTCAGCTTCAAAGTTTATCAAAAATCTTGATGAAATCCCAGAAGTTTCGCTGCCTCCTACCCTTCCGAGGAGAGCTGCAGTGGCCCTTGCTGAACGTGGCTTGGTTGGCCAGTTCACAGGCCTTTGGCCTTCCCCCCGCTCGGTCCAACGCTGGGTTGAAAGAAACTGGAACGCAATGGTCCAAGGCAAGATTGCAATAAGGTTTTGTGGAAGGGGGTTCTTCACCTTCCTCTTTGAATAAGTAGAAGACCGCAACCTCATTTTTAGAAATGGCCCCTACTTCATGGACACTAGAGGCCTCTACCTAAACCGTTGGACCCCTGACTTTGATCCTGAAATGGATGTTCCTAACGCTGTCCCTGTCTGGGTCCGCCTTCCTCACCTGCCTCTCCACTGCTGGGGAGATGAATCTGTAAGAGCCATCGGGAACGCGGTTGGGAAATACATCGACAGATCGGAGCCAAAGGAGAATATGCATGCATGCGCTCGGATATGCGTTGAAGTGGACCTGGGGAAAGGATTACCGGAGGCAATCAAACTCAAAGTGGACAAGTGGACGCACATGCAGCAGGTGGACTACGAGCAACTGCCTTTCAAGTGCAAGGTATGTCATGAATATGGGCATTTTGCTAATAGGTGTAGCAAATTAAAACCAATTTACAATAGCAATGTCGAAGCTCCGGAAGAAGCCTGGGAAATAGTTAAAAAGAAAAAACCCAACCCTCCCCCAGCTTCATCAAAGCCCTCCACTGAAACCCCAATCCTCCCGTCTCAACCCTCAGAACCAAGCCCCTCCTTCCCTTCTTCCTCCAACCCTTTTGAATCATTGGCAGCAGAAGAACCCCCATCCCCTCCCCTTCCCCAAAGGACGCCAGGATATCCTCTCCCCCTCCAACAGTGGAAAGAATTCTAACAAGAAACAAAACTAAGGAAAACTTCACTGCCACAGACCCCCCAAGAAAAGTGGGAAGGAAATCAAACAAAGAGATAAGAGATGAGAATGCCGCAAAGGAAATGGCCACAGGGACCCAACAGCCAATGGATACATACCTAGACAAGACCAAAGGAAGCGGAGAGAAGATGAAGGAGAAAAGCGGGATCCACAACAAATCAAACAAATGATGATTTTGGTCTCTTGGAACTGTAGGGGGATGGGCTCCTCCCTAAAAACCAATGCAGTCCGAGATCTCATTAAAACTGAACATCCAGACTTCCTCCTACTCCAGGAGACCAAAATCACAGAACAGGAATTCCAAGACAGCTTGAAAAGAAGCAGAAATTATGCAGGACTTGCCATGAGTGCTAATGGAGCCTCAGGAGGCATAGGGACAATTTGGAACAAAAACAAATGGGAACTTAAAGACAACAGACAGAGCAGATGGTGGATTAGGCTAGATATGCAAAACACTACCAAGACGGAAGAGTACACAATATATAATGTGTATGCTGCCCCCCACTTCAGAGATAAAGCCTCTTGCTGGAACTCTCTTTCATCAGACCTTATGACTGTCCATGGAAGAAACATTCTCCTAGGAGGAGATCTGAATTTAATAAGGAATGCGGATGAGAAAGTAGGAGGGAATTTCTTGGCTGATCCCTCAAGAGATACATTGGAAGAAATCATTCAAACACACAGTCTAGTTGATATTCCTCCTCAGAATGGGCGCTTCACTTGGTCAAACAAAAGAACAGGCAAAAACAACATCAAAGAAAGACTGGATCGTATTCTGGTTCAGGAGAGAATTGTGGCACACTTCACAAGGATACAGAGCACAATTATTCAGGGATACATATCATACCACAAACCTGTAGCGTTGCATTTAGACAAAGGGGAAGATATGGGTCCGCTGCCCTTCAAATACAATAGAGCATGGGACAGCAGCGCAGACTTCAAAAATTTGATAAGAGATACCTGGGCAAATGAAATAACGGGCTCCCCCCACTTCATTTGGGAATCAAAACTCAAGCTCCTAAGGATAGCCATAAAACATTGGGCAAGGAAGCACGCCTTAGAGGAAAGGAAGGAAAAAATTGATCTGCAGATGAGAATAGAGCAATGGAATCAGGATAAGGAAGCTAACCAAGACACAGAAGAAGACCAAAGAAAAGAAAACGAGCTGTACAAGGCGCTATACAATCAAAACCGAAAGGAAGAGGACGAGCACAGGCAGAAATCAAGATGCCTCTGGCTCAATTCTGGAGACAAGAACACCTCGTTTTTTCATAACAATCTCAAATTAAGGAGAGCTGCAAACAATATTGAGAGGATAACAGTCGAGGGCAGAGAGCTAACGGACCAAGTGGAAATCAAGGAGGCAGCTTCTAGACATTTTCAAACTCTTCTTTCAGCTGACCCTCATTATTTAGAAAACCCGGATTTCCTCAATATAATAGAGAGCAAGATCTCTGAGGCACAAAATGTGGAGCTGGACAAAGAGATCACTAGGGAGGAGATTGAATGGTCTATTCGCAGCATGCCCCTGGACAAAGCCCCAGGGCCAGATGGCTTTACTGCGAGCTTTTACAAAACCCATTGGGACACCATCAAGAAGGACTACATCAGAATGGCGAAAAATTTCTTCAAAAAGTGCAAAATGGGAAGCAGTACTAAATCCTCCCACTTAGCGCTAATTCCTAAAGAGCCCAATCCGCAAACCTTTGACAGATTCAGACCTATTTCCTTGTGTAACGTTTCTTATAAAATTATTACCAAGATTCTGGCAAATAGGTTGAAAAAAATCCTCCCTTCCATCATCTCCGAGAACCAAGGTGGCTTTGTCCCCAAGAGGCACATATCAGATAATGTTATTCTCATACAGGAGGCAATTCACAGCAGCATAGCCAGAAAAGAAAGGGGCATGATCATCAAGTTGGACATGGCAAACGCCTTTGACCGAGTAAACCATTCCTTCCTTCAGGCAGTTTTAAAAAACTTTGGCATCTCAGAGTTCTTTATCAGCAGGGTTATGGAATGCATCTCCTACAATTGGACAGCCCCCCTAATTAATGGCAGGCCATGCAATGCCTTCAAAAGCTCAAGAGGCCTGAGGCAAGGATGCCCGTTATCGCCCTTCCTCTATATCATCATGGCAGAAACGCTTAGTATGCACCTGGAAAATAAGCGTAAGTTAAAGGAAATAACAGGAGTTGACATTGTTCGAGGAGCCAAGGGGATCAATCACTCTCTATTTGCAGATGACACCCTTTTAATTGGAGGGGCCTCAAGCCTTATGGCAAGGAGATTCAAGAACACATTGGACCTCTTTCTCCAAGCTTCTGGGGGCAAACTAAACAACCAAAAGTGCATGATCTACACCTGGAATGTCCCAAGATACATAGCTCAAAGAATTTCTATGATCATGGAAATCCCAGCCCATTGGAATTGGTCCCATTTTATGTACTTAGGGCTTCCCTTAGCTAAAGATTCAATAAAAGCTGAGGTCTGGGTTAAGTTAATAGAGAAATTGAGAGGGAAAATGCAGAGCTGGGGGGTGTACTGGCTCAACTTGGCGGGCAGAACAGTACTTATAAAAGCAATTCTATCAGCTCTCCCCATCTATCAGTTTGCTACTACTCTCGCTCCAGCTAGCATCCACAAGCACATGGAGCTGCTTATCAGAAGTTTCCTGTGGAAGGGGGGAAAACAAGATACAAAAAAATTCAGCCTGGTAAAATGGGAAAAGGTCATTCTTCCTCTTGACAAAGGCGGGCTTGGAATTCGAATCCCAAGACTTGCAAATATGGCTATGGGCTTCAAGTTAACGTGGAGAATCCTCAATGAGAAAGGGTCCTGGTGGACAGAGGTCATCAAGAGGAAATATCTGAATGGAACCAATAGCAATATCCTTACAGAACCTATCACTGACAGGCAATGCACCCCTGTGTGGAAATTGATCAAAAAAACTCTTCCCTTTTTCAAATCCAGTATATCTAAAGCCCCAGGTAATGGAAGACACATCAGCATATGGGAGGATAGAATTATGGGCACGGAAGCTAGGGGAATGTCCCCTAATTACAGGCCTCTTCAACAATGGATGACAGAGACAAACTATAAAACCCTCTTCGATATCTCCCTTTGGGATCAAAACTGCTGGACTGGCTGGAGACCTCTGTCCCCTCCCAATGGCATCAAGAAACTCTGGGATGACCTAAAGCTCTCTCTCATTGGCTCAGCCCCAACAAACAGAATGGCAGATGACAAATTTGTTTGGGACCCCAATGGTGGCAACTACACGGTAAAAGAAGGCTACAAAGCTCTCCAAAACTCTTCAGCAATCAATAATTGGCATCTCTATAAAGCAGCTTGGAAAAATGAAAGCCTGCCAAAGATTAAACTCTTCAACTGGACCCTGCTTCATGGTAAAATCCTAACAGCAGAGAACCTCAGGAAGAAGGGTATTCAAGGCCCCTCAATTTGCTGTATGTGCAGAGAGGCAGAGGAAAGTAGCAACCACCTTTTCATTGATTGTCCTGTAGCTAGGTCTTGTTGGAAACTGATAACCAGCCCCCTAAACATTGGAGATCTCCCGAATCAGATACCTCTCCTTCAAAAAGGTTGGGGGAAAAGTTTTCCTTGCGGCAATAAAAACATGAATCTAGCTAAAAGAATGTGGAGCATCATCCCCTCAAACCTCTGCTGGCAGATATGGCTAGCTAGGAACAAATGCATTTTCCACAACAAGAAGCCTAGTATTGCTAGCATTCTGGCCAAGACAACTGCTCTCATAACTGAAACCGTCGAAGCAAATGGAATCCCCCAGGCAGACTTGGACTTGTCAGATGACAGAGTAAAGGAGTGGATGCGGAGTTTCCATTATGAAGCAAGAGCTAAAAATAATGCAAGCACAGGATTAGGACTCTTGGATTGGAAATTGAGAGGAACCAGGGACGAAGTCAACAACTGGATCCAAAAACAAAAGAGGCACACTCTCTTTTTTGACGGGGCTTCAAAAAACAATCCAGGCAGAGCTGGAGCTGGGGGAATCATCAGAGATCCCCAGGGGAAAACAATGGTCACTTATGAGTGGGGATTAGGAACCATGTCTAACAATAAAGCTGAGGCTTACAGTCTCCTTAAAGGGATCTCTATCGCCAAGAATCTCGGCATTCAAAATCTTCTGGTTATGGGTGACTCCGCCATCATAACAGCAGCCATGAGCTCAGGAAAAGACTTCAGGCAAATAGGCCTAAATAGAATCAAAGGAAGGATCATGGAACAAACCAGGTGCTTCAGAAAAGTGACATTCAAACACATATTAAGATGCAACAATGCTGATGCGGATGAGCAAGCAAATAATGCCACAGGAAGACCCACGAGACAGGTAAGGGAAAATGATGAGATTTATGAACAGGACATTCCATAGACAGGCCCCCTTCCCCTCTTCCCAAGCCATCGGTCACCTCAGACATCTGTACCAATGTATGTGGCACTTCAACAAATCCCCCTCATCATCCCTTATCCTCCTCGACTGCTCAACCAGGTATCACAGGACAGCTAACCGGCCTCAAGGCCCGACGAATACTGATAAGCCTAGGATTTTCCACCTGATTACCGCAGCCATTTCCAGAAGGCGCAATCGAGCCCATACCGGTGGCAGGTACCTCGAGCGTCCTAATATCTCCCCAAAAGATCTCTCCTATGTCAGGAACAGATCCTCTTCCACACAAACCAAGAACCAGCATGTCATCTCCGCCTCTATAAAGGAAAGTGTGAACCTCAGAATATCTACAGCTCGAAGCCATTCAAGTAATTTGCGTTGTGATCTCTCCAGGCGCAGACATCAGCTAGCGGGCTCAAGCTCTCATCAGGATCATGAACTTCGCCCCTCGATTCCGGTAAAAATTGGTTTCCTCTCGTATCTTTTATTTAAAGCTGACTCAGTGTTATGGTTTTATTCCAGAGGACAGCGTCTTCTTCTTAACCTCCAGTGCACTGCGCTCCTTTCCTCCCTGACCTTCCCTCTTTGGAATTCTGCCCCTCCTTTCTTTCTTCCCATTCCTCCCGCTCTCCTCCACCATTATCATCCCTCAGTCCTTCTTATTAATCCCAGCACCATGGAGAACCAGGACCAGAGGATCGCTCAGGACCCAGCCAACATGCAAATCAACAGACTCTTTAGTAGAGACTGCACCATGTGCAAATCTCATACCATAATGATCAACAGTTTTGTGAAGCAGTTTAATGAACTGAAAGATGATTTTGAAGCTGACCGGAGATCTAAGAGAAAGAAGTTAGAGAAACAGAAGGTAGAGATTGAAAATCTTAAAGGAAAGTGCAGTCACTTGGAAGAAGCCATCAATCAGATCCAAGCACTCACTCAGAGCTATCAGGCGGAAACTTCTACTAAGGCCAGTGCAAGGAGGGATCCCATGCCGGATGACTCGGCCACACAAAAGCTACCTTAGCATTTTTCCATGGTTTGCAAATTCTATTGGCTCGGAGGCACTTTTGTAAGGCAATATAGCCACTCTCTCTTAAATTACAGTCATCATAGAGGCAGAGTTGAGGATTATGGGTCTGCGCACCCAGTTTTGATCCTCCTCACTCTAGACTTCGATACATATGTACTAGATTTCTGATCTCAGGGTTTATAATATGAAAGTAACCGATGTTGTTAAAAAAAAAAAAAAAAACAAATGCAAAGACTCGATGGAGAGAAGGGTAGAGGGTGTGGATGCAATGAAAAGGAAACTAAATGCAACTAAGCCTACTCCTAACCTAACCATCTAGAAGGTCAGGGCTAAATGTAATGATATTTCATGTGAAGCCAATGTAATTTCTCTCGACTTGCAATCACAAAGATACAAGCAATTAAAACCAATATATGATAATGTGCAACAGAAAAGATAAAAACTTTAATATATTGCACAAAAAATAGAAGGTATTTCTTAAAGAAAGAAAGATGTGTCATATCACCTATATTTACCTAACCTGCCACCTTACCTTTTTTATAAGAACAAAGATCATACAAGCCTCTACAACTCCTTGTTAAAGCACCTGCATCTATATTGTCTTGCTTAGCAAACATCAAGAAAGTTTGGAACTTGCTCTTAGCAAATGGGCTAGCTGAGTAAGTTCCTTCTAACTGATGATGGATTGGATCACGAAATTCAAAAGCATCCTCTTGAGAAAACTAAAATCCTTGAAAATACAAATTATCAATTAATGGCATGGAATTAGGATGAGAATCCTGCAAGAGAAAATATAGCTGATCATATTCAGAAGGCTTGTCAAGATAGTGAGGACCTAATATAACCATCAGTGGAGGTTGAAGTACCTCAACTCCTTGACAAGTATCTGGAAACTGAGATCATAAACCATAAAGATTAGCTTGATGTAAAACAACCATCGTCAGGTAGACTAGTGGGGAAATGATCAACTGAATGACAATTGTTATAATTAGAACCATGATTAAATGAGATTATTAAGGCATTAGATTCTTGGTTAGAAGACAACAAAGATAGATCAATTTCAACAACTTTACAAATGCTTTGAGTGAGAGAATCATTTTCCTCATATGACTGGTTAACATCACAATTGTTGAAAGAACTGAAAAGGTATGCCAACTAGCAAACACATGAAACCAATCAAGATTTAGTGGATGAAAAAGAGGAACCTGATTCATCAAATAATACAAGAATTCATTAAAACTCGAGAAGATATCTGGTTCCAAAATGAGAATGCACTGATTACTTTCAAAACAATGTGACAAGCATGAATCCTACGACCAATGATATTATTTAGAATGATCAACTTCACAGCGTCGCTCATCCATGAAAGGTATACATTCCAAACCCAAATTTGATATCAAGGATTTGAATGAAGATGAGTTAACTGAAATGAAATCCTTAATATGATCAGAGATCGAATCTTGAAATTCGAAAGAGTTATGCCCAAAATAAGAAACATCTTTCAAGAAAGAATTTACATCTAGTGCAACCATGCAAAGGAAAGAATTTTGCGAGAGAATCCATATCTGAGGTAGTTCAGGGACTTTACCAGAATTGCGAGAACCTCACATAACCATCAACGGAAGTTGAAGTGCCTCGACCCCCTAGTGAGTCCCAGAACTTTCAAGAATTGTAGAACCGCAATTTGAAAATTGAATCAAATCATGCATGGTGTGTGGATAGCTACCATCAGTGATTTAAACAAGATTACTACTATCCAAATGGCATTTATTTACATTATTGATTTGGTTAGGATTTACATTTTCAACACAGATTACCCAAGTAATATGATTCTTCCAAATCACATCAAAAGATTGATAAATCGTACAAATCTCATGAGAATCCTAGATAGGATAATTTTCCTCATGCAAAATTGGAAATGATAAGGAATGGAAAGGATACTTGATAAGTTGTTTACCTTCTTCTTCATCATGGATGACCTCACTTCGTTGTGACAATTCAATTTTTTGCTTATTGGGTGGGAGATCCGCAAAGCAAGACATATAATTAGTAAGACAAAAGGAACAAGGGGTTGAAGAAGAAGCTTGCATGACTGAACCTTCTTTAACCGAATTAGATTCCAAATTAACATATTCTTGAGAAACTGAAAGATTAGCTTATGCACTTGGCAAATCATCATCACATTTATCAATAGAATCGGAATCATCAGAGTGATGGTTGTCCAAGACTTCAAATTGATTAGGAATATTAAATTCATTTAATTCATTACCGAGATTCCTAGATTCAAAATCAAACAAGGATTGAAGAACATTACTTTGACACGGAGGATTTTGAAAAAGAGAAGAAAGACCAAGAAAATTGTCACCTTCCTGCTCCTCAACCTGTGAAGAATGACTACCTTGCACCTAATAACTGTTTGGATTCGGAAGAGATTAACCAAGTCGATCAAGGCGAAAGGGATCATGAGACTGAGATGATAGAGGATGATAGGAATCCAAATCATATTCAAGATTGAAGTTATGAGCATTAATATTATCTTGAGAAATCAAGGGATATACCTTAACCTTAGGCACCATGAACCATTCGAAGGTTTTGTCAAGTAGATATGAATAATGGAAAGTGGGAGAAGGTCAAGAATATAGATAAGGAATTTAATTTCTATATTTCCCAACTTCAACATTATCACAGGGAAGCACCCACATTGATACTGGGAAAGGAGGAAGACTAGGAACAAAAGGAATAGTACATTCCTTCTCTGAAATTGGAGCTAACCTCATATGTTGCAACTAGAAGCTCCATCACTATAGTTCTAAACATCAATGGTTCCAATGATAATATATGTGTAACAAACATATACGCTCCCCGCAAGACTGCTGAGAGAATCCAAATGTTAAACACGATCATGAAAATCATTGATACTATACCTCTGCCCTACAAAATCATCGTAGGGGATTTTAATATGGTCCTAAATCTTGATGAAAAGAAAGGAGGGATTAGCAAGTTGAACAAAGACTCATAAGTCTTCCAAGTGACCATTGACAAGCTTGGTCTGATTGACATCCTAACTGTAAATGGCACTTTCACTTGGAACAATAGAAGAGGTGGGGTAAGACATATCGCCTCTATGCTAGATCGTTTTTTGCTCTCATAAGCTATTTATATGACCTCTTGGGAGGTTGAAGCTCGCATCCTCCCCCAAACGGGTTCAAATCATTGGCCTATAGCACTGAGCGCACACAACATCTCATCTAGACATTCTGGCTTGAGCACCCAAAAACTTCATTGAAAACCTGAAGGATT
Source organism: Pinus tabuliformis (assembly GCA_031772625.1). Taxonomy (NCBI): domain Eukaryota; kingdom Viridiplantae; phylum Streptophyta; class Pinopsida; order Pinales; family Pinaceae; genus Pinus; species Pinus tabuliformis. Next base: position 1,492,998,657 of record CM062820.1, on the reverse strand, counting down.
GGTGGGAAGGCTTACCACCTCAATTAGGTACAAAAATATACCAATTCCAACAAAAGTTAAAGTCCATAAAAAATAAAATCAAATTTTAGAATAAAGAAATATTTGGCAACATATTCAAAGACAGAAAGGAACTAGAACAAAGCATGGAAAATCTCCAACAAAGAATCATCAGCAATGGCATCACTGACCAAACGAAACAGGAAGAAATGAGCCTCCATAAGAGGTGGGAAGACAGAGTCTTAGAGGAGAAGAAATTTTGGCAACAAAAGTCTCAAATCTGATGGCTCAAGTGTGGTGAACGCAACTCTTCGTTCTTCCATCGCTCCATGATTCAGCACAGGAGACATCTCAGAATCCTTGGTGCTATATGATGGGCAGTTTGGAAAGAGCGAAATGCTAGAATATTCAGAGATGAAAAAAAGCTGGAAGAAGGCCTCCTTTGCTGAATTGAATAGGTAATCTGTGAATCGATCACCATCTCCAAATCGTTGAACTTCAGTGGTCCCCCTCGTCTTGCTCATCATAGAATCTTGCAACTCCTCGAGTTGCACCCTCCCCCTTCGAACAACAAGACTCCGACAATGGCAAACCTGGATGCTCCCTGTCACTTGTCTCCTCCCAAAAATGACATCCTCAAAATGAATTATGATGGAGTTGCTAAAGGTAATCCTAAAGCTGCTGGATTTGGGGGAGCTTTCTTTAACTCAAAAATGGGAGATAATTTGGATATACGCGAGTAACCTGGGCATTGTTACCAATAATGCAGCCAAACTCCAAGCTCTAGAACACGGTCTTGATATCGCCAAAGTCCAAGGCTTCTAGCCTTTCATTGTGGTAGGGGATTAGACCCTAGCTACCCTGGCATGTTGGAAGCTCCAGCAAGGCACAACAGTCACCAAAGTCACGAACAACTCGAGGCTTAGCAAGACCCCTCATCGCATCAACCAACACATCAGAGAGCTGTGTGGGCTCCACTTCCAAGTCGTCAGGCAGAAGGCTAACAGCCTGGTTAACAAGTTGGTCAATGAAGGTACAACTAGTGGCACAAGAATATGCTCCCTTGCATGGAGGGACCTAGAGGAAGGATCGAGATCGCTTGTCAATCACTCGGACATGATCGGTACAATCTCCACATCCTTGATGATGCATTCCTCCGTGAGTAGCATTCCCAATTTTCCGCATGAGGAAAAAAAAATCCCAAATCGCAACGATCTTTCAAAACCGCCACCTACTTGATCCCTCGACCAGTACCATTTCTCGTTCTCTCATGATTGCTTTGTACCTTGCTCTAGCCGTAATTAATGGCACATTCATAGTTCCCTCTTTCCTGTTGAAGAATCAAGGGCAATTAGGTGTAGTGTGATTCTTCTTGACTTAATAACAATTGTGGAGTCTTTTTACTTTTTCTTGTTAGCTTAATCTTCTTCTTATTATTATTAATGCATGTGTATGTACTTCATCAAACTGATACCAAAAACATAAGAACAAGAACACAAGATGTTGGCTCTCTGTTAAGGCCAAAACCTCTATTCTCTTGAGAGGAAAACCCTTTGATAAATTTCTCTTATTGAAGCTTCTTATTGATCAATGCCAAACCCTAGACCCCTGACTAGAATGTCCTCCAAGCACAAGTCAAGTCCTTCCTCCTTTCTGCACTTTGTTCCCCAACGACACTTCGTTTTCTGGCACTTTGTCCTCCTTCCAATTGTTCTTAGATCTTGTTGCACTTACTCTAGAAGAGATACTTCTTATTTATACTTAGAGATATCCTTCACTTATGTACACACTTTCCTCATTTCAACCAAACAAGATCATTCTTGAGATGTTGTTAAACACAAACATGGTAGCAACATAATATGAAAGATAAAACATGAGAGTACATTTTTTATTAACAAAACATATACATTTATGGTACATGGTTTGACCATTGGGTTCCACATCCCGAGGTCTCTTGGACTTCCTTAGTCTATTCCACTTCCACACTAACCCATAGAGGATTAGGTGTCCAACCTTCCCCCCCTTAATCCGAAGGGTTATGTATAAGTCCAAGAAGAGAGCTGTAATACAAAATGTGCAAAAATGCATGACAACACTAGGTTGAATGTGCTCTCTGAAATGTTGGTATAAAGGACAGTGGTTTAAGGATGACCACCAACACTAAAATGCTTAGTGCAATTCCTAGAACTCTTCCAAAACTGGCAAGAAGCTGAAGTCTTTTGCTAGAGGAAGTGCTCCTATTGTTTTGAAGAGGGAAACCTTCAACCATGAAAGGGAGGTCTCACCTCGCATAAAAAGGAGAACTTCAACCTGAAAAGGGAAATCCCAACCTGTGATGGTTTAAAGATGACCAACAACTCTGGAATGCTTAATGCAATTCCTGGAACTCTTCCAAAACTAGCAAGAAGTTGAAGTCTTTTGCTAGAGGAAGTGTTCCAAATTACCAACTGAAGGCATGCTCAGGGGCATCTTTGTCTTTGGCTACCACTCTGAAACTAGAGTGGCAGGTTGTGGCTCAAGCTCGCTTGATGTGGCTTTAAAGCTTGTAGATGACCATCATTCCCCCCCTGTCAGATACAAGGTGAGATGAAGGAGAAAACTCAACTGCAAGATTGTTTAATACTCTAGAACAAGTTATGACATGTGACTGGAATATCTTCTTAGTTGTTGATGCCCATTGCCATGAAGCGATCCATCCAAGATGAATCTTTGTTCTTGCAGTAGGCTTGTTTCTGAAGCATCTGTGTGAAGAATGGGTGGTTTTATGACAGTGCTTACATAGATGAAGATCAAAACAATGATCTTTCATATGGCCAACTCGGTCACAGTGTTGGCATTTCACAATCTGTTGTTGTTGTTGTTGTGGAAAAGGAGCAGAATCTGGAACCGTTGGAGGTAAACTGTCATGAATGAATCCAGCACTCTGAAACTGAATGGGCTTTGAGTAGTCTGGAATGTGAAAAAACACGTCCTTGTCATATCCAAAACCAATTATGTGCTTGTTGTGGACAAGCTCTTCCCAAGGTCTAATGATGGGCTTGGGAAGTGCAGACTGAACTTCTGCATCTGCATGTAACTTTGCTACTTTATTGGACACTGGATTTGAATGAACTTCAACAATATTGACTTGCTACTTATGGGTGGTTGTCTCAATGTTCTAAACAAAAACAAGGTCAAAATGATGTCTATTTCGATGTAGCTCTTCTTGCTGTCGTTGTGATTCAAACTGCAAAAAATCGATATTTTCTTGTGCATTATGCAGACAGGTTTGAATGTCACAGAGGGTGTCTTTGTTGATGTTTACCATCCCATCGTCATTGCACTGTATCAAAGTATTTAATATATCTAATACATCATAAATTAAAGCCATTTTCTGGGCTTTAACAATCAATGTTCCAATCAACCAGCAGCAATCATTGTGATGCTAAAAGAACACTACTTTCATGAACCATACATACTTATGCAGTGGTGAATATAACAAGGAATCAACAACTCTGGAATCAACAAGTCAATACCTCTTTGCTTCAAAACTGTAATGTCATTATCATCTCAAGAGCGGGTTTGATCCATACAGAGTTCAGATCGGATTCTCGGAAGATGTTGAAATCCTGTCTCAAGTTAGTCCATGTAGAACATAGTCGTAATTAGAGAATCTATCATAATATTATGTGGATGAGGGTATAGACAGCCAAGTTGCTTCAAAGATTTTCGCATCCCACTCCTGCATGCATATTTCCATGAGCGACAACCATTTTTCAGCTCAAATAACCTTCAGTGCAATTCTCTGATGAACCCAGTAAAGTGCTCTCTTTCTCTAGATCTTCACTTCCTTTACAAAGCAAAATAAACCACAATGATATTGATAGACTGCTATATGCACATTACAAGCTACTACAGGCACATGAAATCTGGAACATGTACATGAACTCAGCCTCTCATAAACTTATTGCTACAGGCATGTAGAAATGAAGATGTTACAGTGTTGGTGGCTTGATACGTTGGAAGAACCGATAAACTCTCCCGAAAACCATTGGCGCACGTGTAAAAGAGATGCTCTACCTTGTTGAGCGATAGCCCTTCCTTGCCAGTCTCAGGAATGGCCAAATCAGTCGTGTTTGCACTGGTTTTAGTCGGCTGCAATTATCCGTGTTGGGTGGACCAGGAACCAGTTGAAGAAAACAAAATTATATGCAATCATCCATCCAGCTATACATGTGGGAAAACCAGGTTGTTCACTGCGTAAAGGTCAATGCTGAGAATGCGAAGGTCGGAGGTCACGGTTGTACCAATCATTCACTGAAACACCAGAACACCCAATCCCGAATCGCACCCTGTTAGCTGCAACTAGGCTTCATAAATACTATCAAAGATCACAGATCTTTGCTCCTTCCTTGACAAATTTGTGTGTCAGAGATGGAATTTAACGCAGATTCCATCGTCGGAGAACTACGGGTGGCATTTTCTTCCAGCCGCACAAGAAGCCACGAGTGGAGAATTTCTCAACTCAAGCAAATCTTACAGCTTATGGAAGAAAACCAGAATCCGATCGATGAAGCTCTCCGTCAAGATATATGAATCGAATGTTGAACAAAGCTTAGCTTGTCTCTAGGTATTCTTGGATAATATTCAAGCTTACGGTTTCTCTACACAACAACACAAGAGAACCCAGCCACCTTTTGCTAACAATTCAATGCAAATGACTCACCAACTAGATTCTCAGCATTCAACGCATATGACATACCAAGCAGGTTCAACACAATGTGAGACACAATTCAATGCAAATAGGCAACAACACACATACCAGTATCAACGCTTAGTGTTCACCATCATATATATAAGTCATTACAACATGAAACACTCACGGAATTCAATGTAATTTGATGTTTAACGAGTTTCCAACGTAGTTAATATAAGAAACAACTTATAATTTTAACCATTGTAAATACATATCCCTTCAAAAAATTCAACACACAGGACTGGAGCATACCACTACACACACAGATTTCAAATAGACGGATTCCAATAGGTGCAATGAGGGACTTGATTATTTGGAACTTACATCACCAAAATTCCAAGATAAGCACTAAAGCTCTCCGTCAAGTGATTTCATCTGCTATAGGTGGAGAGGAAACTATGGACGCAGTACAAAGAGTCCTTCGATAGGCTCTGAATCAGTGATGCTTATACCCCTCAGTTTACGTACCAACAATACAACAGAGTTGGTGTGGAGGAGGCTACTGAATACGCAAACACTTGCTAATACGAAAGCCCAATCCTTATAGTTGAATTCTTTCGATATGGATCACATGGAAATTTGAATTCATGGAATTCAAAACTCTAACAGAGAGAAATAAGTGATGTCAGGAGACAGGTCGCAGCACCGTCGAGACATGACCTCTAATACCTCGACTACTGAATGAGGTCGTCAGGGGATCGAGTGGAATCCCACGGGATTGCACGCGGCGTTTTTCCAGATATGCGAAGAGACTGAAAGTAATAATAAACCAGGTGGACAAAATTTCATCAGAGACACTGCCTTTGCCCATCCAAACAGCTTTGAAAGGTATAGCGGCCAATTTGCGCAAAGTTGAGGCCAAAATAGGCGTCTATAACAACAAATGCAAGATTTATTCACTCATACACTGTAGAAACCGCACAGAACCTTGGGAAGATAATACCATCCCTCGTAAAAGCTAGAAACGAGAGGTTCTAAGTTCGAAATTGATGTCTGACAATGTAAAACACTCGCACAGAAAAATTGAATGAATTATAATTCAATAAATCAATCCCTCTCGATTATATGGGACGAGTGAAACAACTGTGGTGGAGTCGTCCGAGCGACTACGATGGAGGAATAGAAACCATTGTTCATTTCATGTAGGCGAGTGAGCTGTAAGCACAATAAGCTTGTCAAATTATGAGCTGAAAAAGATGTGGATGGCTCAAGAGAAGGACAGGTCCTCGTTTGAGAAGATTGAGTCGATACCAAGAGAGGAAAATGAAATTGGCAAACAAGCATGGCAGCTCTTCATCAATTGTCTTCACAACTCTCTGGAACAAAGCCAGAGACTAGGCGTTACATATGGGATGCATTACTATGCTCAGTAGAATGGCAGCGAGAATGCCGCTGACCAACGTTCAGATTCAATAGGCCACTCAGTCTCTTCTACGCATCCATCTCCCAACATTCAGATGTAAAAAGTGCAAGCTTGAGCCCAAGAATAAACATCCTCTTAAAATAACTAAGTAATCAGACCATATCAGCGCGTTATTCAAGGAGGCTCAAACAAGCCTGGCAGGGAATGACATGTCAGAGAATCTGGTGTTATCTGAGGTCGCAGAAGATCACATAATGGTAGATGCGAGACATGCACAAAGAGTTGAGTAATTTTTAGCCTTTTTTTAAGGAAAACACCAAGCCAACAAAAGATTGAAACACTAACACTAAAGAAAGAGCGTTTCTTGGAAGCTAGAAAGAACATTAACCTCTACGCCTTAGTCACTGCCCAAATGCAGAAAGTAACCCAGATTCTACAACTGTTACAATAAAAAATACCCTTCCAAATTGTCCATCTCAAAATCAGAAAATAGGTATCCACCATCCAATCCTACATTGTCAAATGAATACAAATAGCTAGAGACACAGGGATGGGTAGGTTTACACTGGCCACACAAAAACAGATGCCTCACAAAAGATTGAGCAAATTATAAACATACTTGCTATGATACCATGTTAAACACAAACATGGCAGCAACATAATTTGAAAGATTAAACATGAGAGTACATTTTTTTATTAACAAAACATATACATTTATAGTACATGGTTTGACCATAGGGTTCCACATCCCAAGGTCTCTTGGACTTCCTTAGTCTATTCTGCTTCCACATTAACCCATAGAGGATTAGGTGTCCAACAGATGTAGATGTAGACTAAAATGATTGTACAGCAACCCTAGATTCTCGCACGTGTGGCCGATAACCTTGCAGATTAGGGTCCTTTCACCTTCGCTTGAAAGAACCTTACCTTCGCAAGAACCTTACCTTCGCTTGAGTAGGAGGCCTTATAGGCCTAACTTTCTAGACCAACCAATGATGAACATGTGACTGTGATCTTACTGCTGAATAACCACAAATTGTCCTTCATTTTCTCACATGTGTGGTTGTATTTACCCTCGAAATACAACCTCCAACCTTCGCTTATACTTTCCCTTACTTCATTGCACTAGAGGCTCCTCTTATTCACTTTCTCTTCACCCTTTATTCATCTTCCTTGCTCATTGTTTTCAAAGGAATGAGTGGATAGCCTCTATATATAGAGGCTTGTCCCTCCTTTAGGCCAACTTGCCAAGAAACTCATTGACATATATTATAAAAATGATATTTCTTTTCTTAAATAAATACAAATATGAAAAGTACATTTATGAAGACCGGACCTAGTAACATTTCCTTCAACATTTCCCTCCTACCTTGGTCGCTCACTCCTATGAATACCCTGCCCGCTCACATCTCCTCACTACTCTCTTTTCCACTACTCTCTTTTCCCTCTAGCCCTCGTTTTCATCACCATTGTCCTAGATTTTCCTCATAATTCCCCTCCCATCATTGGCATGCTACTTCGTCGAGGCTCGACCCCTGCCCCCTGTTGGGGTCGAGGTCACAACAATGAAAGGTGGGACAATCCCAGTATGCAGCCCCGCACTAGATTTGAGGCTTCAGCAAGAAGAGCCACCCTCAATTATGTGGTCTCTATAGCCCCTGAAACCCAAGAGAGCATACACAATCAAGACACTCAATTCATGTGGATACCCAACCTAGCGCTCACAAGGGACTAGGGAAAACTTATATAGCCATACCATCGAGCTCTTTCAACATCTCAAAACCATGCTCGGCCTCGCACTACAAGAACAATCTGAAAATTCCAAAGCACTAGAGGTCAAATTAGATTATGTTGAGTGATAAATTAACAATCTATGAGGAATCGGCCCATCACAGGGACTTTGTCACCAAGGATTCGCCACACTATGCCTTACTTAAGCATCGCATCACCACCATGCAAGCCAACGACAAAGGCTCTTTGAGCATTAAAAAAATAGAAAGTCAATGCTTCCACCAGCCACCAAGTCACTTAGGACGCCCCAACTAGTTGTTCTCCAGAGAAGCCTATCAATTTGAAAGATAATCCTTCAGACGACCAAGCTTAATGACTCCATGCTTGTTTCTAGCACTCTACATGTTTATGATACTCTCTATGTTTTGGATTCTTAGTGTGTCTCCCACTACTTTCAGTAATCACCCTCTCAAGCCATCGGGCACATTTTTGTAAATTTTGTAAGAATGGCAAGAAGAATTTATATCTCACCTTTCAACCCAAAGGAAAGGGCACTTGTTGTAACTATTGTAAATGCAAAAAAAAAATTATATATGGTGTAAGAACCATAAACTCGAGACACCCACCCCAATCTCGAGACACCCCAATATGTCTGTAATTACCATATTTTAATATAATAGAATCTCTTATTTTAAAATATATATATTAATTTTATTTTTTATATAATTTTAATTATGAAAAACTTATTTTATTTTTATTTATATAATTTGATTAATCAAAATGTTTTACATAAACCTAACCAAACAAGAGAATACACCACATAACATCTTAGAGACAACTTGTGTGTCTTCCACAAAGGATGAGAACGCATCTACGAAAATTAATACCATATGCATTGGTGTATATATATATATACAATCCCACTTAGCATCAAACAAAAAATTATATATATATGTATATATATATATTCTACAATAAAGTTAATAATGTTTCTTGATGTGAGAAACGTTGAAAGGGGAAGCAATATGCACTTCATTGCAGTCATAATAAGACTGCTGCAGAACATGTGAAATATAAATGATGTTCACGTTCTCCATCTCAAGAGCATATGGGTTCACTATGGTCTATGAAAACCTTAATTTTCACCTCAAGAGCATATGGGTTTCATATGGCCTATAAAATCCTTAGTTTCTCACCATATCTCTATATCCATCCTCGCATGCATCAAGATGTATGCGTACAACACCATAAAACACATAAAATATAAATAAGCTTCCTGCCCAACAAAATAGAGGATAATGAGGAAACTACACTTATGGAGAATATGGCAAGCACTGCTGTATTCCGAAAGTGCTGTGCAAATTCGCCTCCATGCTGTCGGACATGAACCTTTGCAATGCTTTCCCATGTTACATGCATACATTTTATGCATGCCACGACGGCCATAGGGGTTTCATGTAAAATTGGGCATAGAGCTTCATGCACCATCTATGAAACGAACGGAATCGTTGCAACGGAGAAAGTGAACATCAATCATATTTCATGTGCCTCGAAATAATCATAAATTAAAATGTTGCAATGTGTATAGTGTATTTGCCAGCTGAGAGCTGGGGTTTCATAATCCCTCAAATCTATTCCTCCATGAGTGATTATGTTATTAAAAATAAAAATTACTATAATCACTGAAGACTGGAGCTATTAAGCTTGTTTCCTTCAAATCTGTGTAGTACACCAAGTCAAAACCTGTACTCCCTTATTCAAAACCATGCAGTACACCAAAGCAAAACCTGTACCCTATACGGGATCATGTATTTAACTTCAAAATAAGACTGCATAGAGTGGAAAAGAAACAAAGTGCAAACAGTGAAGGGAAAAATAGACGTCCCAATAAATGTTTACAAAATCCAGGTTTAATAAAAATCATTAAATTAAATCAGGCAAAGTGCACAGGGTGGAAAAAGAAAGAGTTAGGGTTTGAAACAGTTTTTATACCAGAGCAGCTCAATAGATCTGAGATAATAAGAGATAATATGGATCTATGCTATTTCATCTATTTCGGCAAAGTGCACAGAGTGGACAAAGAAAGAGTTAGGGTTTGAAACACTTTTTATACCAGAGCAGCTCAATAGATCTGAGATAATATGAGATAATATGGATCTATGCTATTTCATCTATTTCGGCAAAGTGCACAGAGTGGACAAAGAAAGAGTTAGGGTTTGAAACACTTTTTATACCAGAGCAGCTCAATAGATCTGAGATAATATGGATCTATGCTATTTCATCCGTACATCAATATAATTCTTCACCCTGCATGTCAGCAAATAAAACAAAATTCAAAATAGATGAAAAAAGGAAGTTTGGATTTTGAAATAGCTTTGATGCCGGAGCGACGCGCAGCTCAATAAATCTTCAATAATATGGATCTATGCTATTTCATCTAGAAGACAGTTTAATTCTTTACCCTGCGTGTAATTGGAATCAAGAAAACAGATCAGAACAAGGCTAAAGAAGAGAAAACAAAAAACCAGATCCGCATATTTTTCAATAGATCTGAGAGACAACATGATTCCATGCTATTTCATCTAAACACCAATTTAATTATTTACCTTGCGTGCGAGCAGGATCAAGGAGCGGGATCAAAGAAAATAGATCAAAATAAAGCATAACTCAAAAATATGTAGAAAAACAAAATCAACATATTGTCCAATAGATCAGAGACAATATGGGTCCATGTTATTTCATCTAAACACTGATTTCACCTAAACACCAATTTAATTCTTCACCTGGCTTATTTCATGTAAACACCAATTTAATTCTTCAACTGGCCAGTAAGCAGAATCATGAAAAACAGATTAAAATAAGGCAAAATTCAAAGAACATATAAAGAAGAAGAACAACAACAACAAAAAACCAAATCGAAGCATTTTTTATACATCTAGGCTTTCAGTACTCAATCAATCTGATACAATATGAATCTATGTTTGCATATCTAGACGCTATATTGACTCAAGCGTGTTGTCAGGTAGAGAAAATACCCAGTTAGACAGAGAGGGTTGCAATAGCTGCAATGAGGCAAGATTCCTAATTCCGTGCAACCAAAGGCGAGGTATTATTGTTGTCTGGGCCCCGGGGGCTATGAACAGCATAAGTGATCATTAACCACCGAGGCCCTGACGACAATCACACATTCGCTTCCTCATCTGACTCGAGATCAACCGGCGGCATCCGACAATATATATACGAAGACCAGATCAAAAACCCAGTAGGGTTTAAGGAGGATAAACTCTCTCACACCATTTTGAATCTGAACATGGGGCAGAGAAAATACCCACATGGACAGGAGCCATTCAGCCAAACGAATGCCAACGTATTCTTCTACTCTAGGTCACTATGGTTTATTGATACCTCTGCATCCGCCTCATCCAACGAAATCCTCTAAATGTGAAATTGCAAACCCTACTTAGGGTTTGGAATCGCAAATATCTCCATTAACGAAATTAGGGTTTCGGTGGAATGCTCTCCTCTTATAAGCGGATGTTTTTTTTTTTTTTTTTTTTTTAAAGGTGGAAAAACCTATCAAACTCAGTTTGTCAAACCAACAGTGAGGACAGCCATCTCTGGCTGCTATCCGCGAATGTCAGTTGACACATCACTGTTATCAAGGAAAACCACGCCACCTGAAATAACCCGCTGGTGGTCCGTAAGGGAGCAGGCTTTCACTCCTGCCAGATGCCTCTGGGTCTTGGGCCGTTAACCTGTTTCCTTACGTCCGAGGAAGACGAGCTCTTAGCCAAGCAGAAGCAGTTTTAGGGCATACTCCAGGCCCAAGCGGATGTTAATATATGGTATGTCCATTGATTTTGTGGTGATAAATATTTAGAAAAATAGCAATAAGGATATATATGTGTCTTCATGTAGATATGGTTTAAGAATAGGTTATTTCATTTTTTTTTTTTTATTAGAAGATAGAGTATAATACGACGAATGGTTATACTAAAGGTCATAAAAATAAGTATTTATTTATTTCACTGAATTTGTTGATTTCATTTTTTGGAGCATAATAAGACGAATGGTTATACTAAATGCCATAAAAAATAAGCATTTATTTATTTTTACTCAAGTTGTTGGTCATCAAATACCAGAAACAAACCAAAAAAAATTGATATTAACAAATCAAAGTTATATTGATGGCTTAAAAGGTCTAAAATTGTGCAAAAAACAAAATGTATGTAAATCACTCGCCTCATTACACATTAGCATTATTAGGATCTTGAGCGGTGTTACTCTCATCACTAGGGTTGATCAAGGGATCAATTTTAAGCTCAAAAATGAAAGTGCCCATAACTTCTTGAAACCAGCGCTAAATTGAAGAGTTCGCCAATTTGAATCCAACGCAATTTGAATCGCTCAAAATCAACATCGTATGCTCCTGATATCGTGTTCTGATCGTTTTCCCAAACATGGAAAAAAAATGCAGGTATGCTATTGTGCAAGTTGACTGTACAATGTGGGCCAATGGAACAATGCCACTTGTCCTCTCCAGATTGGTCAAATTCTATTGAGTTTTGATTGGTTGTGGTTGTGGTTTCGTGGTCCAATGGATCGCTGCCACATGGCCTCCTGAGGATGCATTAAAATTTGTTATGGGTCGAATTGCCCTCACTGAGCATCGAACACAAGACAAGTCGAGTAGCAGTGTTGCACCTTACCGCTAGGACATAAGTGGTTCTTATTAATCTATGGTGGCACACTTATATTTACAGGGCATATGTTTTCTTGTTAGGGGACGGGGTCGGGGCTAAGCCCTAGCCCCAGGTCACCCCACACCCACAGGACCGGCGGGGGAGTCAAGGGCTCGGGCTTAGCCCCAACCCACGGTTCTAGCACTGCAACAACCAACCAACGAACCACATGCGTATACCCAGAGCGCGGAACACTTGAAGGGACTAAGACAAGGGACCAGCCCATGGTCATGAGCACGCCCGTAGGACCATATGCCGACGTCTCAGAGAACTGGCAGGCAGGTGCGCAATTTTGGGGACCAGCCCCAGGTTCTACAGAACCCATAGGACCTCCAACCCGTGTTAAGGGGCTAATGGTTTAGCTAGGCCCCAGGTCGTGGCGTGTGCATGAGACCATAGCAAAGCGTCAAGTGGAAGGTGCCAAGGAAGGGAGCTAGCCCCAGGGTCGCATGAACACCACAGGATCACGTGGCAGTGCAGAAGGGGGCTCTGATGGGTAGGGTGCGCTGTTGGCACAGCCCTTAGACACTTAGTGCCATAAATGACCATGCCCTGAGTTTTAAGGGGCTTAACCAGCGGGGGGCGAGCGTTAAGGCCCAGCCCTCGGCCCTATGTGGCCCACGTGGCCTTGATTTTCAAATTAAGGGGTCCGAGGCTAAATTAACTATACAACAAAATGAACTGGTGAGTAGCGAAATTGTCGCTCCGTTAGTAATTTTCGGGGCAAATTTGGAGAATCGATAGACAGAAGGGCGAATTTATAGGATGGTCAGTAGTGAAATTCATGAGAGAGTTTGGTACCTCATATCTTTTTTAGTTTTTATCCAAATTGAACTCTGAAATAAGTTGCTTAGAGGGTTTTTGGATGTTCTGAATCCATTGGTAACCTCTAATTTCTGAATTTGAGCACATCTACAAAGATTTGTTGCATGTTTGAGACTAAAGATGTATGGATTAGTGAGGGTTTTGAAGCAATTTTGGAAGGCATTTGGGCATGGAGAAGACCTTGTTGAGGTATTCTCACTTCCAGAAGGCTATTGCAGCAGTTGTAACCAGCAGGGTTCAACACAGATTCAACTTCTCTTAACATGAAGTTTTGATTATGTGCTTCAATGTGGAATTGAAGGGTTCACATGATGTTTTAGCTCATTTTAGTTGAAGTGTCATTTTTGTAGGAAATGTTTTTAAGTTGCTGCTTTTGTGAGAGTTCTTTGTAAGAGAACATTACCTTGTAGGGGTAATAGCAACATATTTACCTGCAGAATGTTTATGTACTTAATTTTGATATTGAATATATGAGTGGTCTAGTCATGTTGATAAGCTCAAAGATGTAGTCGAAGAGGGGTGAACTCCGTCAACAAACCTTTGTCTTGTTATTCTTTATGCCTGCATGGATTATGTGTTGTTATGTTCATTATGTTAATTTACATATGAAGACTAATTCATGATTTGAAGAGATATTGGAAATGTGTTTGTTTTAAGTCCCAGTTTTACCTTGCAAAGCATCGACATGGTCCTAATTTTTGTTTTATTTGATTTTGGAAAAGAGAAAGAAATCACTTAATCCAATTTCATATCAGTTTGGCATCAAAGCACCAATTGACCAACTTGCAAGAATGGATAGAAAAAAGAGTATTCAAGAATTAGAGGAGCAGAATTTGGCTCTCCGGATGGAGAACATAGAGTTGATAAGGAGGTCAAAGATAGCTGGAAAGGAGAAGGGATACATGCGCTTTGTCTTGCAGCAAGTGCTTGATGAGCAAGTTGCAGAAAGATCTACTCTTGTACCAACAAAAGAAACCTCTAGCATGAGGTCAGTATGTGGTCATGGTTCAAATAGTGGTTTTGGACCATATGTGGAAGATGTTGCATGTGCATTTTGCAAACATTTTCAAGAAGCACACAATATGCCAGTGGATAAGAGTGGGTGGCTAGAGTCATCTACAAGTTGGCCATCATCGTCATCATCAAACGCTGAAAAGATGAATGACAAGTTTAAGGAGGTAATTAGCATTTCAAGTTCCACTCCTTCCATTTATATGCATAATAACTATTTTGTAGCATTCGAGCAACATACCAAAGGCATAGGTATGAAGTTGTTTTCCAAGATGAGATATGAAGGTGGGGGCATCAGCATAAATGGCCAAGGAATTACCAATTCAATTATGGTTGAGGAGAGAGCGAAATATATGGGATTGGGATATGGTCAAAGGGAGTTTGGGGAATGCTCCAAACAAATTGAGGTACATCAAACATCTGAGCATGAGATGTCACCACCTTGTGACAACTGTCAAAGTTGCAGCTCTAGAGACAGATATAACTCTCAAGAGTTTTTTCCAATGCATGGAAATTTTGAATACTTATGGAATAAGTATGCTTGTACATTTTGTGATGCTATTGACCATTGTGTGGTTGTATGTGAGCAACGTATGATAATGGTTAAAATAATGAACCAAAGTTTGGGCATCAAACACAATGACTTTCTTTCGCATGAAAGAAATTCTATTATGTCAACAAACAAGAAGAAGTGTTTTTTTGCTCATTGCAAGGTGCATGGAAATGACACTGAATGATGTTGGAAGTTGCATTCGAAGCTTCGTTCAAAGAAAGGCAAAGAGATTATGCTACATAATGCAAGGGAAACAAGAGGTGGCAAAGAGGACTCTCCACAATCCTAACTGACCTTCAAGACAAAATGGTGCAAAAAGAGAACTCATGAGCCTAGGAGAGGAAAAGTTTGGGTACACTTATTGTAAAGTTGTTTTGTAAAATTTTGTAAATACTTGTTGTCATTACATGTTTAGGTACTTTTGTAAAGTGAACATTCATTGTCACTATGTTCAACAAGTAGATGTTTTTCATTGATGTATGTATTGACTTGTTATAGTCCACATGTTAAGGACTTTTGTGAATGTACAAGATTGTCGTTCAAAGTTATCTACAAGTTTTCATATGTTCACATTCGATTTGAAACTTGTGTGAATTGAATCTTTGTTTTTAAGATTGTATAAGATGATTATGTATTGTAGGCAAGGTCAATCATATCATGGAAAATTTTGCAGCAGTGTACTTTTTATGTACAAGCTCAACTTGAAGACATTAAAGCAAGTTTATTTTTCTTCTGAAGTCCTAGATGGGGTCAAGTTTGTCTTCAATAGTTTAAACTTCAAGATAAAGTGTTTTTGAAGTTGTGTAAAGATGAGAGTAGAGAGAATGTTCAAATTCCACTCATCAATATTTTTTTCCTGCAACAATGATAAGAATGATGACTCAATTCTTAATAGCACAACAGGTCTTCATGAGGATGATAAGTGAAGTGCCTTGATTGGGGCTTGAAGGGCACCAATTGAAAATTTTGCGTTTTGGATTGAGTTTTTGGGTATTTTTGAGTTTCAGCCTCTTCATATTGATTAGGGAAGTAAACTTTTGGAATCCAAAAGTTCCTAGTGGGGTAGTGGGGAGGTGTGATCAGGTGATCAATTTTAAGCTCAAAAATGAAAGTACCCAAAAATTCTTGAAATCGGCTACAAATCTATGAGCTCACCAATTTGAATCCAACGCAACTTGAATCACTCAAAACTGATATCGGTATGCTCCTAATATCGCATTTTGATCATTTTCCCAACGCAGGCAAAAAATTTACAGGTACGCTGACTGTGTAGTGCGTACGTTGACTGGGCAATGTAACTAGGTAGGTTAATTGTATAATGTGGGCCAATGGCAGGGTACCACTTGTCCTCTTCAGATTAGTCAAATTTTGCATAGTTCTGATTCATTATGGTTGTGTTTTCTTGGTCCAATGGATGGGAGCCACGTGGGCCAATGGACGACTGCCACGTGACCTTCTGAGGATGCATTAAAATTTGTTATGGGCCGAACTATCCTCACCGAGGATTGAACATAAGACTGGTCGAGTAGTTGTGTTGCGCCTTACCGTTAGGAAGCAGGTGGTTCTTATTAATCTATGGTAGCACACTTATATTTAAAGAGCATATGTTTTGTTGTTAGCATATGGGGTAGGGTCTAAGCCCTAGCCCCTGTTCACCCCACGCCCACAGGACCGCAGGCGGGGGAGCCAAGGGCGTGGGCTTAGCCTCGACCCACAGTGCCAGCACTGCGACAACCAAGGGACCATCCCACAATCACGAGCACGCCCATAGGACCATATACCGACGGAGCTGAGAGTTTGTTTGATCCAAAAGGACATTTTGAGGCACTATTGGAATTGTCAACAATGATTTTGTCCCTCATATGTTGCTCCTATGATGAATGTCATCTATTATGGTTTTAGGTACTTCAACATAACCAAATTCTGTGTGGTTGATGCTATCGAGAGACCCCTTCAAATATCAAACATAAAAACTTGTAAAAATTTAAAAAAAAGTAAGCTTACAAAAAGAGAGTTGTCATGAATTTGGGACAAATCGAGTAGCAGAGAACGAAATAGTTACGTGTTTACAATCAATAGTGCATTGAACTTTCACAATTTTGGAATATTCGTATGGATGTCAGAAAGAGGCTAGAGTGTCATTATCTATAATAAAAAAATAGAAGACTTGCCAGTCAAGAATATATTGTCATGAGATTTCACAATCTTTTTGTAGGGTAAAGAAGTGAACCAAGCTCTACCATGTAATTAACAAGGGAAAGAAGTCAGTCCATCTTTGTGCATTCTTCAGTAATGGTTTGTCTATGACCCAGTGACCCTTTACCTTGAAGCAAATATATCTCCTGCAATGGCCTCACAGACCCCATTCCAAAAGAATTCTTGGAATCCCATCTATTTGTGAAAATTTGCAATTCTAATTGTAACAACTGGAAATTTATTCTTCTAACTGTAAATTTAATTATGTAATTTATTTGCTATGGAAAATACTGAATAAATCACATTGCAATATTTCACCATAAAAAAACGCTACGAAAAATAAAATGTTGGAAACTAAGAAATGTTAGCACACACACAAAAACTTTGACACCAGTATTTTTGGACAATTGTCCCCAGAAAAACCCAATGTGGGAAAATCGGTGCAACAGTGGGGGTTTTATTATTATGCAGCAACAAAAAATATGAGTACAATAAAATGGCAACAAATTAGTGTTTCTATCAAAGATAAATACTAGCAAAAGCAACCGAGGTAAATTACCCTCCTCTCCAAGCAATCCCACAACAAATTGATTCTCAAAATTGGTTTTGTAACATTTTTGCACAAACTTTTGCACTTCCATTACACGAGCATAACTTGTGCTACCTAGAAATTTCCTCTCATGATGACGTCTATCCTAATGTTGCCTCTAGAAGTGACTCTCCCGATCTCCTAGAAATTTTTCCGACCACTGGAAGCTAAATCATCCTCTCCACTAGCTGAATCGAATTACCCCTCTTAAGGCATTATGCAGGCCTTGCGTAGCCTCCTAGAGAATAAACTCGACCTCCTCTCCTGACTCTTCCAGAACTAGAAACTCCTCCAAAAATCTACTACTCTGCCCCTTTGCTACCTGCTACTTGATCACTAACTCGGTCTTACCATAGAAATAACCACTGCTGGAAAATCGAACTACCATAATCACCGAGTATTTGCAGTAGTGTATTCTCCATCTACCCATTGACCTCTTCTTGTAATCTCCAGTTGAGGCTTCAACGACGAATATTAAAACTTAATCGATGGTTGAGATCATCTCCAAGTCGATATGTGTGATTTTCTAGAGAACTCCCACCTTTCTCAATTAATTACTATTAATTAACCAGTGGTCCTAAGTTAGACTTAGGAAAAATTTAGATGATGGTCAATCAATTTAATTGAGATATCTCTAGGTGGAATTTCCAGAAACAATTTATAGGTTTTGGAGATCTCTTGTGTTTTAGCCTCTCCACAAAGTTTAAGACTAGAACACCATCTGATGCTACAAAAACTAACACTCCCTCTTAGTGAAGAAGGTGTTTTTTAGCATTGCACTACTACAACACCATGTCTCTACATCATCCTCCATACACTATGTTGATGTCTGACAACTGTAGTTGCCTACCACTATCCACCAACCATTGCACTAACATTGGTTCATCTGTTATCAACTGTAGTTGAACCATGTTGCACCTGTGTTGTTACTAACACTGCTCTTTACAACTTGTACTACTACCAACTCTGCATCTGCACTACAACCCAACTAACACTCCCTCTCCCTATTGTTGTTGCTACTACAACTACTGCAATTGAGAAGCATCCAAAACACTGAATCAACTGCCTTTGTGCTACAACTGTCTCATATGTCTTTGACTACTACTAGACTATGCATTATCCACTGGGAAATATGTGATGTTGACTTTGCATTATACCCTTGACACTATTACCAACATTGTTTTGTGCTTCTCAGCATCCGACTGCAACTAATTTGCAATTGTCACTCTGGAACTAACTACACCAACTGACACTGATCCTCCTAATACTGAAGCTTGTGGGCCCATGTATAAAGGGTAATTATCCAAGTGAAGAGTAAACTACAATTGTTGCTCCTCCATGAACCCTGCCCAACTTTGCGCAACTCTGGAATGTATAACTCGATGTCTCCCCACTTCTCTCTAAGAGGTATAGCTGCATACAAAGCTAATTGGTCGTCCAATTTCGAAGACAACTTATCTATCTCTATAAATTTTACCACTTGATTTTGTTTTTCCTTCTTGTCCTTCTTCCTCTAAGGACACTGAATATTGTAGTGACCAAACTCTCCACACCTAAAGCACTTGATCTTGGACAAATCCTTATTTTCTTCTTCTCTCCCTACAGGCCTTATCCCTGACTGGGACCTTTTGCTTTCCCTTTCGATGCAAGGGCCACATTTTCTTGCTCCTTCACACCCTGCAATCCTATGTTGCTACTGTCGTTGATGGAGCTCTTTACTAGAGCTCACCTCATCTCCTCTTATGTGAGATTTTCCCACATCCAATCCCACCCAAGCAACTAATATCGTCCTATTATGCTTGGACGAAGTTCTCCCATTCGTCGGGTGACACTGTTAAGGGCTAAATGCACAAGTTTTATATCGAGAGGAAATTCTCCTATGCTTGCAAGCTAATCCTGCATATCCTGAATTCTAATAATAAAGGGATTGATGTCTTCACCTTTCTGCATACAAGCATTCCTCAGTGTTTCCTTCAAGAACGTTTTCCGCTATTCAGAAGGATTTTGATATAGTGAGGCAATAGCATCCCACATTTCTTTAGTTGTATTCTTGGTCGCAGCGTGTGAGACCATATGGTCTTGAACTCCATTGAGAATCAATCGCTTTTCCCTGGCCATCTCCTTATTGTAATTAGCTAGTTGGTCTGCGTATGTAGGCACGGCTACAACTCATTCTGCATATATCTTTAAACCATATTAATCTATCAAGAATGTCATTTTGGCCTTCCAAATACAATAGTTCGAGGTACCGTCTATTTTTTCTTGATCACAGAGTCATGTTGAAGCCATTATTGCAAAAACTCACCTGGGAAGGAAATTTCCCTCCACCTGCTCGACTGTTAGCACTGTTGCTTGCATTCCTTACCGGAGAGAAAATATGCATGTTGCTACTACCTACTACAAATAGAAATTTTGGTTTTTTGAACTAGAAACCCTCTGAGAGAAATCTCCCTCTGTGTGTGCAATTTCTATTCCACCCAACGTTGATTCTGTGACTGCAAGTTGCTACAAAACCCTATTGCGCCCAGACAAGAAATCTGCTCTGCGAAAGCAGTGTGTTTCTCACCTTTCCCTGCTAGGATCAGTTTCCCAGACAAATCGACCCTTCTTGCCACCTGTAACTGGAAAATTGAACCCTTGTCCAACGATTCACATTGTGTGGCTAGGCAATGCCTAGCCCCTGGAAAATTTGTGTTGTTGCTACCTCTCAAGAGACAAAATTTTCCTTCTTCGATTAAGCCTCCTATTTGTCCATTGTGCTCTGATACCATGTGAAAATTTACAAGTCTAATTGCAGCAACTAGAAATTTATTCTTCGAACTGTAAATTTAATTATGTAGTTTATTTGCTACGACAAATACTGAATAAATCACACTGCAAATTTTCACCATAACAAAAAAAAACATTACGGAAAATAAAATGTTGGAAACTGAGAAATGCTAGCACACACAAAAAAATTGACATTGTTATTTTTGGACAATTGTCCCTGGAAAAACCTAATGTAGGAAAATCATTGCTACAATGACGGTTTTATTATTATGTAGCAGCAAAAATTATAAGTAGAATAAAATAATGCCAAACTGGCGTTTCTATTAGAGAGAAATAATTTCCAAATCAACTAAGGGAAATTGCCCTCCTCTCCAATAAATTCCACAACAAACTAAGTCTCAATACTGGCTCTGGAACACTTATGCATAGGCTTCCACACAGGCCCAACTCATGCTACCTGATGTTGCCTCTAGAAGTGATTCTCCTAGCCTCCTGGAAAATTTCCCAGCGACTGGAAGCTGAATCGACCTCTCTGTTGGCTGAATCAAACTTCCCCTCTTGAGTTACTACGCAACCATCGCACAGCCTCCTAGAGAATAAACTCAACCTCCTCTCCTGAATCTCCCGGAACTGGAAAATCCTCTGGAAATCTACTACTCTACCACTCTACCACTTTTTACTCAATCATTGGCTCGATCTTACTGTGAAATTACTTGCTACTGGAAAAATCGAATTACCTTGATCACGAAGTATCTGCACTGGTGTATTCTCCATCTACTTATGGACCTCTTCTTATAATCTCCAGTTGAGACTTCAATGGCCAAAATTAAAACTTAATCGATAGTTGAGATCATCTCCAAGTCGATCTGTGTGAGTTTCTAGAGAATTCTCACCTTTCTCAATTAATTATTATTAATTAACAAGTTTTCATAAGTTAGACTTAGGAAAAATTCAAATGATGGTCAATTAATTTAATTGAGTTATCTCTAAGTGGAATTTCCGAAAACGATTTCTGGGTTTTGGATATCTCTTGTGTTTTAACCTCTCCACAAAGTTTAAGACTAGAACACCATCTGATGCTACAAAAACTAACACTATTCACTTTTGTTAATTAGTCTGATAGTAACTTATCCAACATTGTTTCTGCAAACCTCTTGAGCTCCCAAGCGCAACTCCAAACCTTAGATCTCTCATTCAACAATTTTTCTGAGCCAATGTCTTTTTTATCTGAATCTCTCTACTTGCCATAATTTGATATCCATAGACCTATGCTTGAACCATCTAATAGGAGAGATCCCACCCTTGTTCTCCAAATGCATTGCATTGCAGACCTTGAATTTCTCGTCGAATGAATTCAATGGTATTATCCCTAGATATCTCGATGAACTTAAAAATCTTCAAAGGCTAGACTTTTTGCACAATCACCTCAGGGGTTTGATTCCCCCAAGCTTAGAAGTTGCTTTCAATCACTAGAACTTCTACTTTCCTCCAATAATTTCTCTAGTCCCTTATTCTCATTGTTCTCCACATGTTCTTCCTCGCAGATTCAGAATCTATAGAAAAATAATATTTCTGGTCTCTTTCTAGATTCAATTCTAAGAAATCTTTAGGACCTTGAAAGCTTGCTTCTCAGTGATAACTACATTACAGGACCCTTCCTGCCATCAATCTCATGCTAGAAGAATTTGAGAGTGGAAGACTTGAGTTCCAACAGATTGTCTAGGACATTGTCACTCACCATTTTCCCGGGTGCATCTGCTCTCGAAGAGCTTAGGCTCCCAAATAACCTCATAAGAGGGAAAATCCTTGTTACAATAGCTCAATGTACCAAGCTAAAAACAATAGACCCGAGTCTCAATTTTTTAAAAGGCTAGACTCCTCCCGAGCTTGGCTGACTGAAGAATCTAGAACATTAAATGTTGTGGTTCAATGGATTGGAGGGCAATATCCCTCATGAGCTTGGTGGGTGTAGTCAACTCAAGAATATGATCCTCAACAACAATTTTCTAACAAGGGATATACTAGAAAACTTGCAGATTACAGTGTTCTTTGAAAAGAAACAAGATCACTGGAAGGATTCCCAAGAAGTTTGGAAAGTTGAGAATATTGACCATTCTATAGCGCATGAATAACAGTCTTGAAGACAAAATCCCCACCAAGTTGAGCAACTTCAACAGTCTAATATGGTTGGACTTGAACAACAATTGCCTAAGTTGCTTGATTCCTCCACGTATGGGATCTTTGACTAAAGCTCAGGTGCTTAATGGCATATTATCTAGGTTTTGGAATTGACCAACCACATGTCATGGTTCAATTGTTCCACTTCTTAAATTTTAATTCGAGGGAGGCAGAAGAAAATTAGGCTTTGTGATTGGTTGGGAGAACAATGCTTGCACACCCCAACCCTACAGAGAAATGCCTATCGGTGTAATTAGGCTAGGTTAAATCATGGATTTTGTTATTTTGGTAGATGGATTGTTACTTTTCACATTTTAACTTTTTTCTTCAAATAACTGGACTTCACTTCACTAGTGAATGCATGTCGATGCTCTGAAAAATATACATTTGAAGTTATTTTTATGCATTGATGGTTTGAATGCCAAATATTCACTCTCTCAACCCATCTTTTCAATATGTTTAGCCACATCACATTTGCATAGCTTGATTTTGACATTGTAGAACCTTTTTAGTTGAGTGAACACTTTAAGCATTAATTTGATGAGGCTAATGTTTGCTTCAAAATCATTTTCTAAATCTATAGGTTGTATCTTTAATATTTAATCTAGGCATAGCCATGCTTAGATTCACATTTCTTGTCCAAAATCCTACTTGCTTGGAGGCTTTAGAAGCTTTAGTCATCAATTTTTTACTACAAATTTTCTTTCCTTCCACCATTTTGTTCAATTTAAATGTGTCTAATGTTGTTAAACCAATGAGACTTTCGTTTTAATTTTCATCGTAACCAACTAATATATTGGATATGAATGTGATGTTTCAAGCTCTTTGGCCTATAAAACATGTTGATGTTATCTCCTTGCCTTTTTTCATTTTTAGTCTATTATAGGATTTATGTTTTTTTCCTTCACATTTAATTTGTATAATCTTTGTTTTTTTTATCTAAGTTCGAACATTGAGCAAGATGCTTTAACATGCATCGCTTTATGAGGATTTATTTTTTTGTCGTCCATATTTAAATTGTATAATCTTTGCTTTTTTATCCAAGTTCGAACATTGAGCAAGATACTATAACATGCATCACTTTTTGCATTGCTACAATTATTTATTCATTGTAGTAGCATTCTTTGTACTCAGTCCAAGTTGTCTCGCAAATGCTAAGGAAAATGTTAGTGACATTCAAAATACAAGAATTGCTTTTGTAAATATTGGAGCTCTTTTCTAAGTGGAAAATAATTGATTTTGAAAGATGTTAACAATGATGAAAATTTTCTAAACTATAGACAACTAATGTTTATTATGGCTCACTCTAATTGCAATGCCTTAATGAGAATTATGGAAACTTTGCAATTCCTATTTTGTATTTATGTGGAAGCTTTAGTTTTCTTTTCTTTTTTTCTTTCAAGAACTCTGGATTTCTTGTGTTTGTTGTTTCTAATGAATGGTTAAAGGTATCAACATATAAGGAAAGATGTGAGATGTATTGTTTTAGAATTTATCTTAGCTATTCTTATTAAAAGATTTAGTATTAGAACATGGAGTACAAGTGCATTTCTTAATTTAATAATTCACCTTTATCATTCCAATCATTTTTATCAGATTTTGTGTAAAATTTATGACAAATAAACACAACAAAATGTAAAAATGTAAACGTTTAAACAAAACTTGCTAATTACTTGTGCATTCAATTGTATTAAGTTTAATTGTTTTATGTATTTTCAAAAAAATTCTTTAAAAAAACTATGTTGTCAAACAACTTTTTTAATTTTTTAACCCTAAGTAAAAATATATAAATAGTCAAATAATATAATGAAGATCCCTCCCTCCCTTGAACTGTGGGGTTACTTTGTAGCATAGAAGGAGATTTCTGGGTTTGTGAGTAGAAGCCACATGTAGCCATGGAAGACTTTGTAAGTGTCAAACACTCGACACTTAGTTCATTCTTCTCTCCAACTTGCCATCTATAACCTCTATGATATCCAATTGTGTATATGGGAAAACGACAGAGTTACTTGCAGCTTGTATAGGTGATTCTAGGAATTGTGACGAGAAGCCACATGTAGCCATGGGCGTCCTTGTAGGTTTCAAAATCTAACTACTTGGCCCGCTCTTCTCTCCATCCTCAACACCTAAATAGATTGTGTGACAACCAATTGTGTACATATTTGTATGGGGAAAATAATCATATACCTTCATCAAAAGTCTGATCCAAGGAAGCATCTAGTGCAAGTGTGTTCACATGGACTCGATCTAATGATCCTAAAAAGTTATCATATTTTGGTACAAATAGATTCATTCCCATTCATGAAGGTTTTGATCGACAGTTTGGATCAAAGAATCGTGGTGGCCTTCAAACCCACCAAAGCATGGATTCATCCTTCGATATTTCCTTATTTTCAAGAGATTAAATTCAACAAATTCCTAGCCCAAATAATGATAGTTCCACTCATTTTTTTCGACCACCTTTCATGACATTTAAAATTTCACAATGACCTTCAATCTAGATTACGAACTCCTAAAGCTATTGAAGAATTTGTGCTTGGGGATTTTGTATCTCCACATAGAGATTGTTTTTTACATAGGTTGGTAGGATTCAAACTATGGTAAGAACATAGGGTAGGTCTAAGGTAAATTCTTGGATCTCTGGACTTGTCAGGAACACACAAAAGCTAGTAATGTTTCACTGCAAGTGGGTGTCTATTTGGAGAAACTTAGCAAGGGATTTGAAACCAGGTCCTCGGGTTCACTTGAACGTTGGGGCAGAGCCTAAACTAAGGTTCATTCTTCATTTTGACAATGAGCTCAATCGTAGCCCACAGGCCCAACATATTCAACAAAGTATTTCATAACTTATTTTTTGTTGTAAGTTTAAACTCGATAGGAACACTCAATCATGCTTAGTGTTTTGATTCTCAAATGTCACCTTTTTTATTGTTTCATATATATATATATATATATATATATTCCATTAACTAAACCCTAACAAGCTACATATTTCCCTAAGACTTGCATTGGTTTTCATCCCTTTGAAACTCACACCACACCAATATCTTTTTTCAATCTGAATCTCTATGCTTGCTATAATCTAATATCCATAGACTTGTCCTCAAACAATTTGATAGAAGAGATCCTTCCCTCATTCTCCAAATGCATTGCATTGTAGAGTCTGAATTTCTAATCGAATGAATTCAATGATATTATCCCTAGATCTCTCAGTGAACATACAAATCTCTGGTAGCTAGACATTTCACACAATCACCTTAGGGGTTGATTCCCCCCAATCTTGGAAAGTGTTGTCAATTACTAGAACAACTTCTTCTTTCCTCCAACAATCTCTCTGGTCCCTTCCCCTCATCCTTTTTCACATGTTCTTCCCTACAAATTTTCAATCTATAGAACAATAATATTTTTGGGCTCTCCTAACATTCGATTATGGGAAATCTCTAAGACCTTGGAAGATTTCTCCTCAGTAATAACTACATTATAGGAACCTTCCCACCATCAATCTCAAGCTGCAAGAATTTGAGAGTGGAAAACTTGAGTTCCAATAGATTATCCAGGACATTGTCGCTCACCATTTTCTTAGGTGCATCTAATCTCGAAGATCTTAGGATCCTAGATAACCTCATAAAATTTCAGTAAAAATGTCTTATCGACACCCCCCATACATAAACATTGATCATTTGAGCTCAAGGATGAGCTTCACCAAGCCATGTCTGTAGTCGCATCAACGTAGTTTCAATGTCAGACTCTACAAAGTTGGATTCTGGGGCATGTTGACGAAGCATGTCTATCTGAGGCGTTGCGGCGACGCTGACAGCGCTAGTGGCAGAGGCATTGGCTTCACCATTGTGTCTAGCTCGTAAAGAGCTTTCCGACGGTATCAATTTTATCGAAATCTAACACCCAGATCAAAAGTTATGAGCATTTCAAGCTTCGCCCCCTTTAAATCCTACCACCTCAATGGGTTCTACCATATGGCACCCACGTGGTGCACAGATGGCACCCCCACCTCACCTAGGTGATCACAATCATTCTTGAATGCCAATGTGTCCTAGAAATCCACCACGTGGCACAAACCACATCATCATTTCTCACTTAGGCCCTCAGGTCCGACCCAAGGCTTGTCATGCAACAATTTTACATTAATACAAGTTTTTCGGGAATTCAAACTTCACATAAAATTAATTGCTTAAACAGGGTTTGCACCATCACACCTCCACACTAGCACTTTATCAAGTGTGTTTACCGACATGGCCCACATCCGAGCTCACCTACCCCTACCTTTTTGCTCATCACCATAGTCCTGAACCTTGAGACTACTTCGTTCGAATCTTGCACCACACGCTTTAGTTATCAATTTTTCGCATAGTCTAACGAGGCTAAGGAGTTGCTAAGAAATTTATGGAAATTCCGGTCATATTTAGAGAAAATTCGGCAAGGATTTTTGTAAATCCAAGTTATAGTGGTTAAACTTCAAAATTTTAGGTGTCAAACTTCAAAATTTTAGGTGTCCTAGACGTTTTTGAGGGTGTTGAATCCATTTCCACCATCAAAAACACGATTCAAACACTGCGTCTACAAGATTTTTTGAAGTTATTTTGCGCGGATTCCGACCACTTTTGGCCGTCCAAGCAATTCCTCCGCCTCGTTAGATGACTCCTCAATTTTTTACTACAAAGTTTCTTTCCTTCCGCCATTTTGTTCAATTTAAATGTGTCTAATGTTGTTAAACCAATGAGACTTTTGTTTTAATTTTCATCGTAACCAAATACTATTTTGGGTATGAATGTGATGTTTCAACCTCTTTGGCCTATAAAACATGTTGATGCTACCTCCTTGCCTTTCTTCATTTTTACTCTACAGTAGAATTTCTTTTTTGTTCTTAACATTTAATTTGTATAATCTTTGTTTTCTTATCTAAGTTCGAACACTGAGCAAGATACTTTAACATGCATCGCTTTATGAGGATTTGTTTTTTTGTTTTCCATATTTAAATTGTATAATCTTTGTTTTTTATCCAAGTTCGAACATTGAGCAAGATACTTTAACACGCATCAATTTTTGCATTGCTACAATTATTTATTCATTGTAGTAACATTCTTTGTACTCAATCCAAGTTGTCTCGCAAATGCTAAGGCAAATGTTAGTGACATTCAAAATACAAGAATTTCTTTTGTAAATATTGGAGCTCTTTTCTAAGTGGAAAATAATTAATTTTGAAAGATGTTAACAATGATGAAAATTTGCTAAACTATAGACAACTACTGTTTATTATGGCTCACTCTAATTGCAATGCCTTAATGAGAATTATGGAAAGTTCGCAATTCTTATTTTGTATTTATGTGGAAGCTTTTCTCTTTTTTTCTTTTTCTTTCAAGAACTCTGGATTTCTTGTGTTTGTTGTAATGAATGGTTAAAGGTATCAACATACAAGGAAAGATGTGAGATGTATTGTTTAGAATTTACTTTAGCTATTTTTATTAAAAGATTTAGTATTAGAACATTGAGTACAAGTGCATTTCTTAATTTTAACAATTCACCTTTATCATTCTAATCATTTTTATAAAATTTTGAGTAAAATTCATGACAAATAAGCTCAACAAAAAGTTAAAATGTAAACATTTAAACAAAACTTACTAATTACTTATGCATTCAATTGTATTAAGTTTAATTGTGTTATGTATTTTCAAAAAATGTCTTACAAAAAACTATGTTATCCAGCCATTCTTTTAATTTTTTAACCCTAAGTAAAAATATATAAATAGTAAAATAATATAATGAAGATCCCTCCCTCCCCTGAACCGTGGGGTTACTTTGTAGCATAGAAGGAGATTTCAGGGTTTGTGAATAGAAGCCACATGTAGCCATGGGAGACTCTGTAAGTGTCAGACACTCTACACTTAGTTCATTCCTCTCCAACTCGCTAACTATAATCTCTATGATATCCAATTGTGTATATGGGAAAATGACAGAGTTACTTGCAGCTTGTATAGGTGATTCTAGGAATTGTGACGAGAAGCCACATGTAGCCAAGGGCATCTCTGTAGGTTTTCAAATCTAACCACTTGGCCCGCTCTTCTCTCCATCCTCACCACCTAAATAGATTGTGTGACAACCAATTGTGTACATATTTGTATGGGGAAAATAATCATATACCTTCATCAAAATTGATCCAGGGAAGCATCTAGTGCAAGTGTGTTCACAAGGACTCGATTCGATGATGCTAAAAAATTATCATATTTTGGTACAAATAGATTCATTCCCATTCATGAAGGTTTTGGTTGACAATTTGGATCAAAGAATCGTGGTGGCCTTCAAACCCACTAGAGCATGGATTCATCCTTCGATATTTCCTTATTTTCAAGAGATTAAATTCCAAATTCATAGTCCAGATAATGATAGTTCCACTCATTTTTTTCAACCACCTTTCATGACATTTAAAATTTCGCAATGACCTTCAATCTAGATTAGGAACTCCTAAAGCTATTGAAGAATCTGTGCTTGGGGATTTTGTATCTCTAGGTAGAGATTGTTTTTTACATAGGTTGGGAGGATTCAAACTATGGTAAGAACATAAGGTAGGTCCAAGGTAAGTTCTTGGATCTCTAGACTTGCCGGGAACACACAAAAGCTAGTAATGTTTCACTACAAGTGGGTGTCTATTGGGAGAAACTTAGCAAGGGATTTGAAACCAGGTCCTCAAGTACACCTGAACATTGGGGCAGAGCCTAAACTAAGGTTCATTCTTCATTTTGACAATGAGCTCAATCGTAGCTCGCAGGTCCAACAGATTCAAGAAAGTATTTCATAACATTTTTTTGTTGTAAGTTTAAACTCGATAGGAACACTCAATCATGCTTAGTGTTTTGATTCTCAAATGTCACCTTTTTTATTGTTTCATATATATATATTCCATTAACTAAACCCTAACAAGCTACATATTTCCCTAAAACTTGCATTGGCTTTTATCCCTTTGAAACTCACACCATACCAATATCTTTCTTCAATCTAAATCTCTATGCTTGCTATAATCTAATATTCATAGACTTGTCCTCAAACCACTTGATAGAAGAGATCCTTCCCTCATTCTCCAAATGCATTTCATTGTAGAATCTGAATTTCTAATCGAATGAATTCAAAGATATTATCCCTAGATCTCTCGGTGAACATACAAATCTTTGGTAGTTGGACATTTCACACAATCACCTTAGGGGTTTGATTCCCCCCAATCTCGGAAAGTGTTGTCAATTGCTAGAACAACTTCTTCTTTCCTCCAACAATCTCTCTAGTCCCTTCCCCTTATCCTTTTTCACATGTTCTTCCCTACAAATTTTCAATCTATAGTACAATAATATTTTTGGTCTCTACCAACATTCGATTACAAGAAATCTCTAAGACCTTGGAAGATTTCTCCTCAGTAATAACTACATTACATGAACCTTCCCACCATCAATCTCAAGCTGCAAGAATTTGAGAGTGGAAAACTTGAGTTCCAATAGATTGTCTAGGACATTGTCGCTCACCATTTTCTTAGGTGCATCTAATCTCGAAGAGCTTAGGATCCTAGATAACCTCATAAAATTTCAGTAAAATTGTCTTATCAACGCCCCCCATACATAAACATTGATCATCTGAGCTCAAGGATGAGCTTCACCAAGCCATGTCTGTAGTCGCATCAACGTAGTTTCAATGTCAGACTCTACAAAGTTGGACTCTGGGGCATGTTGACGAAGCATGTCTATCTGAGGCGTTGCGGCAACGCTTACAGTGCTAGTGGCAGAGGCATTGGCACATGGCATAAGGTTCTTCATAGCCGCGATGGTGGCATCCAATATCTCAGGAGGAAATGTGAACCAAGCGGTGACCTTTTCCACGTGTCAAATTTTGATTAGAGCAAGACAGATGAAAATAAAGTCCTATGGTTGGCTAGGGTGAATAATGTCTGCCCACCCTAACCCCGTAGATAAATTCCTATCAGTGTAATTATTCATATATTATTCAAATTAAACAAAAATCTTATATATATATATATATATATATATAGAGAGAGAGAGAGAGAGAGAGAGAGAGAGAGAGAGAGAGAGAATATTTTAATAAAATAAATAACAAAACTCCATCCTATAACAACAAAGATGTCTTACTTCACTTGCTCTACGGGGCACCAAAAAAGCCGAAAATGGGCTCTAGTTGCATGAGACAAAATCTTTCATCCAAAACAAGGAGGCTTTGGTCTTCGCAATCCAAATATACTTAGTAGAGCCTTAAGTGCTAAAACTTGGTTGAGATGGATAAAATACCCAAAGGCTTTATGGAGAAAAACGTGGAAACATAAGTGTGCCCCCAATACCCAAGAATCTCAACTCATTAGAATGATAGGAAACATCAAGGGTTCCCATATTTGGAATGTTGCTTGGAGCTACAAACATCTTGTCCAAGAGCATAGTTACTGGGAAATCATAATGGGAACAGTGCACTATTTTGGGATGACTCGTGGCATTAATGTCCAAAATTAGCTCGGAATGGATTAAGCCTCCATCCCAAAACAAATCACAATTACCAAGCAAGAATTAGCAAATAGAAGAATTTTGGTACAAGACGGAAATGATATTCTTCATTGGGGTTATTGTCCTTCAAATAATTTTAACCTCTCTTAAGCTTACAATTTTCTCATAAGAAACAATAACGAGGATGATCAAGGAAAATGGCATAAAATATGAATCTCAAATACTGGCCCAAAATCACTCTCTTTGTGGCTTCTTTTACAGAACGAAACTTTGACATGGGACAAGCTTCAAAGTTGTGGTTTTCATGGCCCCTTGATATGTTTTCTCTGTTTCTACAACTCAAAAAATGGCAATCATCTTCTTAACAATTACAACTTCTCTACTTCTATTTGGTACCACCTTGCTATGCTCTTTCAACAGACTGACATAATACAAAATAATGTCCTCTCCACTCTACAATTATGGCGTGACTCCCCTTTTACTAATCCCATTGTCAACAAAGCATGGAAACTCATCCCAAGATTCATCTTATGGGAGATTTGGAAGGAGCGTAATAGACAAAGATTTAAGAATATCAGAGCCTCCACAGAGCTTATTTGGCAATTCATATTAAATAAATTAAGGGAAGCAATTTCTTCTCTTCCTTAGTCCTACAAAGATTGGGAACAAAATCAACCTAAAAATTAATTCAAACCAAAATGAGTCTTTACCCTTATTCCTTATGGCAGACTCCCTCTATCCTCAATTTCTTCCCTTCCAGCCCTTCCTTCTAGTTCCCCCCTCCAGAGGACTTCATCAAACTTAACTTCAATGGGGTCTTGAAAGGAAATCGAGGTTAACGTAGTTAAGGTCGAGTCTTTCGTAATGTTAATGGATAGATTCTACATGTTTATGCAGGTGTCATATGCCTCAATACTAATAATTTTGTTGAAATATGGGCACTAGAGTAAGGTGTCTCAATTTCTATCTAAAAAAAAAATCACAAGCTCATTATTGAAGGAAATTTCAAGATCATTATCAATCTCTTTTGCAAAATCCAAATGGATCAAATCCTGCGAAAATCTCTATGAGTTAAATGTTGGAAGCTAGAATATGTAATACTACAAAACTCCTCAAAAAATCACAATTCCCATTTGTAATAGTGCCTCCCACCCCTTGGGCTTCCAAATTCCTCTAGGTTGAATGGGTGGTGTTACTTTTTTGTAATCTAACATCCAAAGTCTCATTATGGAAATGGGGTTACAAAATCCACCCCTTCCCAAAGTTTTCAGAAATAACTCTTGGCTTCACCATTGTGTCTAGCTCGTCAAGAGCTTTCCGACGGTATCAATTTTATCAAAATCTAACATCCGGATCAAAAGTTATGAGCATTTCAAGCTTCGCCCCCTTTAAATCCTACCACCTCAACAGGTTCTGCCATATGGCACCCACGTGGTGCACAAGTGGCACCCCCACCTCACCTAGGTGGTCCACATCATTCTTGAATGCCAATGTGTCCTAGAAATCCACCACGTTCCACAAACCACATCATCATTTCTCACTCGGGCCCTCAGGTCCAACCCAAGGCTTATCATGCAACAATTTTACATTAATACAAGTTTTTCAGGAATTCAGACTTCACATAAAATTAATTACTTAATCAGGGTTTGCACCATCGCACCTCCACACTAGCACTTTATCAAGTGTGT
Source organism: Pinus tabuliformis (assembly GCA_031772625.1). Classification (NCBI taxonomy): domain Eukaryota; kingdom Viridiplantae; phylum Streptophyta; class Pinopsida; order Pinales; family Pinaceae; genus Pinus; species Pinus tabuliformis. The sequence continues at coordinate 1,492,965,776 of CM062820.1, read as the reverse complement.
TTACCAGCCTGGCCCACATCCGGGCTCACCTACCCCTACCTTTTTGCTCATCACCATAGTCCTGAACCTCGAGACTACTTCGTTCGAATCTAGCACTGCACCCATTAACCATTGTAAGGGTCTGACCCCAGAATATCACTAAGTCTAGATTTCTTATTGAGACGTGAGCCAAATCTTACCCATCCGGGTCTGGCACAATGGAATTAAGTCCCTCGCCATTTATTTTGATGTCCCGAACCTCCTGGTCCATCCTGAACTAAGCCCAGTCTGCCCTCAGATTACAGTGAATTTCACCTTAACAACCATAAATTCCTCCAAGTTTTCCATAAGTTAATTTGGGGACTTAACCAAGTACTTGGCTAGAGGTTGAACCTGCCCAAACACACTCAATCACAAGCAAATGCACCTTGATTCATCAATATGATGAGTTACAAGTGTGTTGATGGTGTTGGATTCCGCCAACATTGCAAGGGGATCTTCCCGCTGTGAAGTCCCAATTAGACCTCACACCGTTTGGTGTAGGAATCTCATTCGGTCATATGGCCCAACCACCATTGGAATGGTAAGAAATGCCTTTGTTACAATCGGACATAAGAGAAAACAACGCCTCTTTGGGTCAACAAGAATGTGAGCTTTGTGAGACTCTCAATGTAAGGTGTATGACGGAGACTTGCATGACTGGAGAGAGAAACGAGCCACCAGTTAGAAAAGAAACAATACCATCCTAAAGGGGGTGTTACAGGGAAAACTAGTGTCGATTCGAACTGTTATTCCCACTAAGACGGGTAGTTATCTTAGAAACAAACAATGAAAGATTTTCAAGAGTTTCTTTAAGAGTGATAGATGGAAGAGAAGAAAAGAGGACCAACCTGGATCTTGCGCTTTGATCCTAGCTTGGTTGCTCCTTTCCTTGATAGAATTTTCCACTCCTCTCCTACTTGTCCCACTTCAAAGAGTATCTGTAGAGTCAAAGTAACAGCAAACTATCAAAGCATCTCTATCTATAACATCATAAACAATGCGAAATCAGAAGCACATTGACCATACAAATGCATACACAAATACAAGATTCAGAAATATACAAGTATATCGAAGAAAACTCAAATAGCTTTATTGATAGAAGTAGTAGAAGAGAGGATTACAACCCAGCTGTCTAATCCAACATCATCCTCCCAGCATGAAAGCCCTCTTCACCTCATGAAAATCCAGATCACCCAACAATACAATGTCTCAAAGAGAAACCAACAACACTTCCTTACAAATTAAAAAATTCCAACCTCTGGATCTCTAGGATGAGGGATCCATATATAGATGTTTGCAAAGGAGTGAGTCAGCTTTTTGGATTTTTATTAGTGTCATTTCACTGATAATTCTTGGTTCTACTTGGAGATTTCATGATCTCTTACTCATCCCTGGGCAAATTTAGAGAGGCAAGTGTCATATGAGCAGTTTCTAGAAGATTCTATGAGTTTCCACCTAGAAAACTGCCTCTGCAATTTGTCTGCTCTCGCTCATCGCACCCTATAGAAGGGCTTTTTAGTATGCATCGCACCCTTTGTGTGTAGCAGGTGAGATGCATCACACCCTCAGCATGGAGCAGTCTGTATGGTCCAGTTTTGACCAGTTCTAAGCAGTTTTTCAGGGAGAACTTTTAAGAAATGATGTAATCAGTTGACCTTGATCCTTTAGGGTGTGAAACAACATTTTTAGGGGTTTGAGAGCCCCTTGGTTTATCGACATATGTGATTGGGGTTGCAGTGCCCAAATATGTCTATAACAGGGGGACCAAGAAAAATGAGAGAGACTTGTTGAGTACCTACAGATTAGTCCACATAGTAAACAACAATCGTCGAAACATTCATTCAATAATAGACATAGCTAAGCAACAAAATAGTTCATTTACTTAGTACGTGAATAAAACAATGTATACCATACACATAACCAGAATAATCCAACTACATCTATGATACATGTATGAAGGAATTTCAGCTCATTGAGCTTTTGATTATAAGTGCAAGATCCCAAGTACATTGTTACACGAGTGAATCATTTTATCCAATAATGAAGCACAACGACACAACTTGCTTCTCCAAAAAATCTATCTCCTATGTAATACAAGAGACGCCAAGACTAGGCCTCCAAAAGCCTGGCAAAAAGCCCCTTCTTTGAGTTATGAGGAGTTATTTATAACAAACACAATGACTTTTGAGCTTCCTCATGACTCTTGAGTTCCTATGACTATTCATATTCTAATATGACTCATTACATTCCATTGTGTGGCTTTTCATATTCCACGTGTCCCTTGGACTTCATTACATAACATTTATCACATAAGACAATTTAAAAATGAGACAGTGGCCTAATAAGACAAACTACTAAAGGACAAAACTCATCAAATGGATAGATCATTTGCTTGCTCATGGAGTTCACTTGTGATGTAAGTGTGCCATGATCTAAACTCCTTTGCGATGGCTTCGATCTGGATTGGCAAGTCTCCTTTGTAGCACACCTTCACCTCCAATGCCTCTTATAGTATGTTCTTGGAGCTTGACTGGACATTATTCCAGAGCCATGAAAGCTTCATGTGCACTTTGACTAGTGCAAAGGCATATTGTTGAATAACATATTTGGTCACCTCCATGTTATGTTACTTGCTTGATTTGTTCAATGTAATCCCCAATCTCCTGAAATATGACCTCCCTGCTTTTGATTGCTTCAAGTGATCTGATGGCAGGCATCACATGCTTTAGTGTAAGAGATTTAAACCCATTATGCAATCGGTTGTAGGCAACCATGGTGTTAATTGACTGTGCTCCCAAATGCAAATAATTATGTAGGTGGAATCTCAGTTTAACTTTGTCTGTTTTTGTCGAGATTTTATCCCTCTTTTCCAAATGATGCGGGCATATGGATATTCGACAGTCCACTCTTGCATCTGGTCAATTACTCTGTTTTCTATCTTCAGGAATTTCACCACTTCCTATGCATTCTTTTGAATGCCAATGAGAGGAGCAATGACCTTTTGTATAAGTATTATCTCGTCGTATAGTCATGCCATAATATGATTCATTGGTCCCAATTCATCTATCATGGTTGACTGCCATTCTACAATATTGGAGTTCTGTGATGACAATTGTTGGTTCTCCGCAGCAAAATGTTCTACTAGTTGCTTCGCTGCAACAAGTTCTCTTCTCAACCTGGCATTCTTGTTCAACAAGTATTATGAGTTATCTTGCGTCGTTGTAGCAAATGCATCATTGTCACCATAACTACCCTCAGATTCCTTCTAGCGTTGGAGGTGATCACCTTTTATATCGCTACTAAGACTGGATTCTTAGGATCTCGTGGGAAGTATCTATGTCTTTGTTGCAGTATCCTCTTTTTCAGCTAATCAAACGTTACATTGCATATGTCCATGACTTGATCTATTGCTGGAGGTGTGATCCCCATCTCTCTAAATGGAAGATGACCTCCCGTGAGTGGTCGTTCACCTGGACTAATGGGCTCATCATCCATGGGTTGGATGATACCTTCTTCCTCTAACTGCTCCTCCAACTCTTGAGTGAAATGTTATTCTTCCAACGTGTGTGTTGCTTCCCCCTCCTGACACTGCCTCTGTTGTTCTTCCTCTATCTGTCTTCTCTCTTCTTCTTCTATATGTTGCTTCTCAAACAACTCACCCTAATTCATTTTCTCCTCCTCCTCTTCTTCTTCTTATTCTCCTTCTCTCTTCTCTAGCTCTGTTTGTGTAGCCCCCCTGTTAAAAGGATCGACCTTCCATTTCCCACTGCAAACGCCCAACGAATACTTGATCATTTTCCTAGGAGCTAGCTTCTTTACATGAGATGTTGTTTCCTCCTCCTTCTCTTGCTCTTGCAAGTCTTGAGCTGGTGGGTCGTGGGGTGAACTCACCTGTGTGGCTAGATGTGTCTTCATTCTAGAATTGTACCAGTTCTTTATCTTTTCGTCTTTTGGTCTAGACAGTTATGAATACCCTCTGTTATGACCGACCCTTTGACAATACAACCTAACAATTCACCTAGGATCATATGCATGGAAGTCTTTGGTGGCGAACTATAGGTGCTTCACCTCTTCTATCTCGACTATCAATGCCTTATGACTCTTTAATTCATACAATTTGATTTTCCACCTCTTGCATGACAACCTTGTTTGTCACATATCGTGGCATAAGATGAGCGGATGTTTAATATCTGAAGCATCTAATATATGTGCCCTCAAGAGTTTTAAATTAGTATGCTATATCTTGAAGTGACGCATTCACTTGATCAATCATGCATGGCGGATCAATGTCGAATATCAGGCGAAAAATAGCTGCAAAGAAGTGTTCGGCCAACCTATCATATGCGTGTCATATGCGCCTCTGAAGCTTCCTTCTGATAACACCCTGCAGTGGAAATAAACTAGGAACTTTTCTTTAGGAGCCCAATTCCAATATAGTTTCAGGAACGCATACCGTGCACAGATCCCATCCAGGAGATATGTAGACATGTAGAATTTTTGGAACTTGATTTGCCTACAAATATGTTTTAGCCTGCCCCACCTGTCGTTGCAGTTCATATGATAACATATTTGCCCAATTGAAGGCTCTTCCACGGTTCACCACCAAATTGAGCGTATATATCCAATTCTCTTGGAACACTTCAACGTTCTTAACCCCAAACATACGAAAATACATAGCCATCAAATACTGATATACATCTCTCAGGAGCTTTGTCGAATAAATTGTTGATGGGTGATCACAGAAATTGGCAGGTTCTTGACACGATTGTTTAATAACACCAGTCATGTCAAGGGTATCCCATATTGTGTAGAAATTGTCATATGTGTACTCATTGGGCTTGAGCATCGTATGTATGCATGCATATCCTCACCACAATAGGTGGCAAGATGATCGCTACTCTCACTATGAAGCACAATGTGAGAGTCATCCATGTGTGTGATGATCCATTCAATAGCCTCAACACATGGCATGACTGGTAATCTACACGTGATCCTTTGTATCCTGAACTTCTTTATATTGATACGTGCTTTAACATATTCTAAGTCCTCCGGAAACTTCCCTTGCATGAATGTGTTGTAGATCTTGCTCCAAGTAACCTTTGTCGTCTTGTCAATAACACATCGCGTGTCTGCAAATAAATGAACATTGGGCTTTGCAACTTCAATCGGCTCACCAACACTTTCTTCTGAAAGTTCATTTGAGGCTACTTTACGAGGCGACATGTCTCCAACAAATGACGACACAGTGGCGACACTTGTAGCATGATTACCTGTTTGTTGAATCACACTCATAGTGACAAGATCACCTTAAAACAACTAATTATGCAACAAAACTTGTAAATCATGCTCAAAGGGTCATCATGGATGATATATCACGAAAAACAATGAACGACAGTAAAAAATAACTTGCATGCAAGCAAAATACACATGCAAACTAGGAGGGCACACTCTCAAAACACGAAGGGGGCATGCATGGTCATTCAAGGATTTGTAGTGTGCTCATGTGCTCAAGAAAGAGGCAAAACTCAGCAAGGGCACACTGTAGCACCCTAAAGGGTTGAAGGAATGGAAAAATAGGCCTTCAAGTCTTTCCTATGTACCCTGGATACAAGAAAGGTGCATTGTTGCACTATGAAAGGACAAAGGATGAAGAAAATAGAGCTTTAGGTCTTCAAAGTGCACTTATGTGCCCAAGGCAAAGGAGGGTGCACTATCGCATGCTGAAGTGTTGAATGGATAGAGCTTCGTGCCATCGAGATGTGCTTATACGCCCTTAGGCAAAGAGGGCGCATTGTAGGACTCCAAAGGGTCGAAGGGAAAAGCATCGTGCCTTCGTGATGCGCCCATGCACTCAAGAAGAAAATTGGGTCAAACAGGGTGCAATTTTCAAGGCTGAAGGAGCTTCGAGCTCAAGAAGTGTGCTTTGCTTGTAGAAAGCTAAAAAAAAAGTTTAAATGACAAGACTCGATGTTGAGACGAGGAGAAGAAAGATCTGCAAGGAGTTATAGTTGTTGTTGCATGCATGGTGGAAGATGGAAGGTATTTGAAATGTGAAAGGTTTCTTACATGCACCAGTGATTTAACACTTGCATGATGAAGATTCAGCTAAAATGCCAGAAAAAAAACTGCAAAGCAAGAGATTGACAACAAACAAAGTAAGATTTGACATTAAAATGATGAAAATTAGTAGTATATTGAGCATGCAAACTTACTTGTTGTACTGGTTGATGAAGGGCTTCTTGATTCTCTAGTTGTGTGCTCAAATCAGATGAAATTATGGTGAAAGAATGATTAACTGGGTTTATTTAAAGAAATTGGCATGCAAAACATATTCATGCATGTGTGCCACTTGTCGTCGCATGAAAGGATTAGTTACAAAGGAGATAGGGCAGTTCCTATTTTCTAGGAGTGCACCCTCATGCAACAAGTTGGGTCATGCATACAACTAGACAGGGCACCTGTGTTCGACAAGGAGTGAGGTAAGGCGCACTTACTCAGCCGAAATGAATGCACCCAGCTAGGGCACACTTCTTTAGCCCGAAGGAGTCTGCTCACCTCAAGTGCAAGCCTTCATTCACTCAAAGTGTGTTTTTGCTTTTATGAGAGATTTTCTTGCTTTTTTGCTTGATTTTTCCACTTTTGTGTGCTTTTTGAGCGTGTGCATGGCTAGAAGGCAAGTTTATAAGTCAAGAAATACCATGAGTTCACCTAACAAAAACTTACTAACTCAAACACTTCTAATGGTTAAGTGACGATGCTTGAGACACATTGACTTAGGAGGATATGGCACTAGGAGAAAACACTCAAATAACAAATCAAACCACATGACGACACGTGGGGGCTAAAAACGACAATTAGTGCAGGGTCCAAAATTGACATAGGCAAAAAATTTGGAGTGTCACTGTTGCAACGACAACATTGGTGACAAAACTCGGAGAACCCTAGCTTCTCTCAAATGGTTTCATTGTAAGCGCAAAGTCTCATTTCACCATGAAGTATTGATTTGATCAATGAGTTACCTTCAGCTCCCCACTCTACCCAGTTAAAGATATAGTCTTCCGAATTCCACTACTCGGTGTAACACAAATATTAAACAAAACACATCAATATCCTGTTGAATTAAGTAAGGGTAATATAGTACATCGATATAAAACAATCAGAGTTTGATTTTTACATCTTTGGCGTTGCTCCGCTACCAGCAGTCTTGGATAGTACACCAATGAAATCGCTTTAGGAACACAAACGTTGCTTAGCTACCAGCGAGTCTGGACAATACCCCGACAAAGTCGCTTGCTTCACCTCTCTGTGCAAGGCCGAGTGTGTGAATGAGAAAGCTAAATAGATGCGGGTTTCATGGTTTGATTATAGTTTCCTAGTTGAAGGATCGTATTTTCCATCAGAAAATCACCGACTTGAAAGATATAAACCAAATCAAGGAAGAGGGTAACAGATAAGCCAATGGTTGTGTGATGTTACAACTTGCCTTTCACAAACGATTAGTCAATCCATCTCAAATCTCAAAACCGACTTATTCAAGGACTGAATAAAATCTCAACATGAAAAACAAAAGGACAATGCAATGAATCTAACTACATGAAACCTAACCTAACCTAAACTAAACAGTTCAAAGTCGGATCATGTAAAGTGAAACTTCCAGTGCAGCCATAGACACTGCTCCTAACCTTTAAACCGATGGATGTGATCATGTACAGTGAAAATGAAAAGCAATGCAGTGAACAAGAGGAGTTGTGCCAACATTTGCACTGACCGACCGAAATAGAAAGTGCAACCACAACGATGTATTACAATCAACTGTTCTACCACACGCGAAACTTCACAACAAGGATAAACACTGGGTTGGGCCTATGACCCTACATGAATCGATTGAGAGTATGCAAGTACAGGACATGATACATGGGCCCAAACTGAAAAGACTTTTCTAATGAATCTACAACAAGCTCATGGACAAAACGTTAAGGGAAAGACATACAAGAGAGACTATACAATGAAAAATCCATGTGACTCATGTCATCATGTTGACCACAATCTAGGCTATTGTGCATGTGAAATTCTTTGATGGATGATGAAAAAGATTCATTAAGATTCTTCTATGTTTTTACCTTACATATTTGAGATTTGCTTGAAATGGGATGAAGAGGTGGAAGCTCAATAATCAAATTAAATTTCCTTCCCTACGGGTTGAAATTTTTTATATGAATAAAAGAAACATCCCTCAAGAAGGCATTGTCATCCCATGTGATGACATTGACAAAAAATTGTGTAGATAAATAAAAAAATGACCAAAATGACAAATATCACCATGGTGATAGGGACCTTACATAATCATCAACCTTAACTGAAGTGCCTTACTCACCTGACTTGTATTTGGATTCTAAGAAAACACGATCAGTTGCTTATCAAGAGAAGATTCAACAGAAGATAGATGTTCAAGGCTAGTGCAGAATTCTTCAATGATAAGTATGTCATCTTCTTGATCGAAAGTAGATATACTTGAAAGAAACTCTTCGATAATCGTGTCAGACTCCTTTTGAAAATCTTGCAAATCTAGATCTTCATGTCGAAACAAAGATTCATCCATATTACTCGAACTATCATGACCATATAATTCAGAAAAAATAAAATCATCAGCATCATGATCATCCAAAGGTTCATCTCGATTAACAGGTGGAAGATTGATGGGAGGGATATCAAGATCTAAAGATGGTTGATTTATAGATTAAAATGAATAACCATCAGATGAGAGATGTGAGAGAAATATAAGTTCTTTGTCCGCAAGATGGTATTTCGATTTAATAATTAGTCTAGTTCCAACGTACGAAACATCAAAGAGAGGAGGACATGGGGCAAAGAGCATATCTGATTCTTCCTTCGAATGTTAAAAATCTTCTTAATCAGGAGGACATTATGACTCTGATTCGAAAGCTTTCCTTGACATAGAAGCTAAGAATTGAAACTTCTCATCTAAGAATTGTTAGTGCATGTCCTCATCTGGAAATTGATAACAAAGATGAAGGAACTAATCGGCAAATTGCTCAAGAGATTCAGTCAATTCCATTCTAAGTTGATCAATTTCATCAATAGCATCTTGATATTTATACTTATCAAAAACTCGATAAAGCTCGTTAACCAAGTGATTGAAAGATGTGATAGAAGCAGTGGGTAAAGATTAGCGTCATTTCTTCGCAACGACTATCTAATGTAAGGGTAAACAAACGTGCAATGATTTCCTCTAAATCAACACCATTCAAGAAGCATAATTGAACAAATTCAACAACATAACCAAAAATGGTTGATATACCCTTGCCATAAAATTTAAATTGTGAGAACTCATGTAAGAAGTCTACAGTGATTGAAAGATATAATGCTTTTGTAAAACACCTCGGGATTATGATTTGGGATGAAGCCATTAAAAGCAAAAGATTCAAACAGACTTCACAGGGTCAACTCGTCATCTGGTCCTCCTTCTAGTGTTAGATATGTTGACGGTGCTAGATTCCACCAACATTGCAAGGGGATCTCTCCAATGTGAAGTCTCAATTAGACCTCACACCATTTGGTGTAGGATTCGCATATGGTCATATGACCCAGCCACCATTGGAATGATAAGAAATCCCTTAGTTCGATCAGCAAGAATGTGAGCTTTGTGAGACTCCCAATGTAAGGTGTATGAAGGAGACTTACACGGTTGGAGAGAGAAATGAGCCACTGGTTAGAAAAGTAACAATAATATCCTAAAGGGGGACCGAGGGAAATGTGAGAGACTTTTTGAGTACCTGCAGATTAGTCCACATAGTAAACAACAATCGTTGAAACATAACAACATTCATTCAATAATAGACATAGCTAAGCAACAAAATAGTTCATTAACTTAGTTTGTGAATAAAACAACATAAACCATACACATAACAATAATAGTGCAACTACATATATGATACATGTATGAAGGACTGGTTTTTTATTATAAGTGCAAGATCCCAAGTACACTGTTACATGAGTGAATCATTGTATGAAATAGTGGAACATGAAGCCACAACTTGCTTTTCCAAATAATAATCTATCTCTTATGTAGTACAAGAGAAGCCAAGGCTAGGCCTCCAAAAGCCCAGCGAAAAGCCCCTTGTTTGAGTTATGAGAAACTATTTATAACATACACAATGACCTTTGAGCTTCCTCACAACTCTTGAATTCCTATTACTATTCATATTCTAATATGACACATTATATTCCAATATGTGGCTTTTCATATTCCACATGTGTCCCTTGGACTTCATTACACAACATTTATCAGATAAGACAATTTACAAATGAGACGGTGGCCTAACAAGACAAACTGCTAAAGGACAAAACTCATCAAATGAATAGATCATTTTCTTCTTCATGGAGTTCACTTGTGATGTAAGTGTGCCATGCTCTGAAATCCTTTGTGATGGCTTTGACCCAGATTGGCAAGTCTCCTTTGTAGCGCACCTTCACCTCCAATGCCTTTGATAGTATATTCTTGGAGCTTGATTGGACATTATTCCACAGCCATGAAATCTTCATGTGCACTTTCATTGGTGCAAAGGCAGACTGTTGAATAACATCTTTGGTAACCTCCAAGCCTTCTTGTTTTGTTACTTTCTTGATTTGTTCAATGTAATACTTGATCTCCTTAAAGATGACCTCCCTGCTTTTGATTGCTTCAAGAGATCCGATGGCGGCCATCTCGTGCTTCTGTGTAAGAGACTCAAACCAATTATGCAGTTGGTTGTAGGCATCCATAGTGTTAACCGAATGTGCTCCCAAATGAAAGTAATTTTATAGGTGGAGTCTCAGCTAAACTCTGTCTATTTTTGCAGATATTTTATCCCTCTTTTTCAAATGTTGCGGGGCATATGGATATTCGACAATCCACTCCTGCATCTAGTCAATTGCTCTGTTTGCTATCTTCAGGAGTTTCACCACTTCCTGTGCATTCTTTTGAATGCCAATGAGAGGAGCCACAACTTGTTGTATAAGTATCATCTCGTCATAAAGTTGTGTCATAGTATCATCCATTGTTCCCAATTCATCTAGCATGGTTGACTGCCATTCTGCAGTATTGGAGATATGTGATGACAGTGGTTGGTTCTCCACTGCAAGATGTTTTATTTGTTTCTTCATAGCAACAAGTTCTCTGATCAACCTGGCACTCTTGTTCAACAAGCATTCTGAGTTATCTTGTGGCGTTGTAGCGAATGCAACATTTTCCGACATAACTGCCCTCGTATTCCTTCTAGTGTTGGAGGTGATCACCTTTCCTATCGCTAGTGAGATTGGATTCTGAGGATCATATGGGAAGTATTTATGCCTTTGTTGCATGATCATCTTCTTCAACTAATCAAATGTTACGTTGCATACGTCCATGACTCAATCTGAAGAACGGAGTTGTGATCCCCATCTCTCTGAATGGAAGATGACCTCCCATGATTGGTCATTCTGGACTATTGGGCTCATCATCCATGGGCTTGATGGTATCTTCTTCCTCTCACTACTCCTCCTCCAGCTCTTGAGTCAATTGTTAAATGGCAACGCTTAAGACACATTGACTCAAGAGGATGTGACACTAGGAGAAACACTCAAATAACAAATCAAACCACATGACAGTGCATGGAGGCTTGTAACGACATTTAGCATAGGCTCCAAAATTGACATAGGAAAAAAATTTGGAGGGTCGTTGTCGCAACGACAATAAAGTGCTAATCATGATAAAACATCTCCATGACTATATAACCATGCCTTCTTCTTAGGCATCATGTTCAAGCCAAATCCATGGCTATTGTGCTATACATTTATTATTAAAATGGGAAACTAGGGCCAAACTCCATGTGGGTCATATTATTTATGGCAGCTGATATTTTTCTTGGGTCCCTCTCATCGAGAGGTGTAAGATTGATCTAAAGATCATCTGATTCTGATAAGTATTCATGAAGATATAAATTTATTTGTGTTATGGGACAATTCGTCAAGGTCGGCCAGCAACCAAATAACCCCCACATGTGCTCAACATTTTAGTATAAAAGGAGGTGACTTGATAGTCATTAAAACACACTTCACTCTTGATTTCTCTCCACTTGTTTTGGGTTTTAGTGGCACAGAAGTCTAAGAGAAGGTAGCCCTAAACACAGTAGGGAAGGAGCCTAAGCTTGAAGTCTAAACGCGATCCTAGATGATGCCGTAGCAGGCAACACACAAGAATAAAATGAACTCGTTGGAGGCAAGGGAAGCTCTGTCTTAGCCGCAGCAAAGGAGAATTGAACAACATGGTAATAGAGGTCTGTTTCATGGGTCTTTTAGAGGGCCGAGTTTGTTGTAAGGGAGGCCAAGGTAGTTCCCTAAAGGGCTGAGACAAGGGAAGGTTGTTTCAGCATGCGTGGAGGTGTTCTTGGGTGCTAAACCCTTGGTGAAGGGTAGTGTAGGTTGTTGTGGGTAGGCCGCAAGCCCTACGAGTTGGTTAGAGGGAAACCTAGGGTGTATTGATGGATGTCTATGCCTAGAACGGGGCCTTAACACTAACATCAGGGCATGCGTAGGATTGTCCAAGGGTATTAAAGTGCTCAGATCAGCAGCGTGGAGGCATAGGATACTTGTGGAGGAAGCCGCAGTGGTTTAAGGGACTGTGTGGGTATGTTTTAAGGCTAACTTGGGCCACAGTGATGCCCTAACTAGAACACAGTCATAACAACAATGGTATTTGGTGCAGCAATGGTACATTGGTGCAACAATGGTACATAGGAGCAACAATGGCAATTGGTGTAGCAATGGTACATAGGAGAAACAATGGTACATGGTGCAGCATTGGTACACCAATGGACGCAACAATGAGTACATGTTGTACAGTGTAGCATAGTGCACATAGGAGCAGTGATACATAAAAACATAGTGCACACAATAGTAGTGATAGTGCATCATGGTGTAGATCAGTATTGTTGGACATTGGTACAACAATGGGACAACATGGTAATGATGGACATATAGCAACAACAAGAAGGTATTGCACCAGTAGGATGATGAGGTATTGCAACATGCATTTGGGTGCAACATAGTGCAATGAAGAGCTCAACATAGTGCAACAGTACAGTGATGGGTATAGTCATGATTAATGAAGCATGATGAGATGCAATATAATGATGTTGGGTGCAGCACAGTGAGGTGCAACATGATGATAAAGTGCAGCGCAATGATAGGTGATGGAGTCACCTTGGAGAATCAGTTGATGCAGCATGTCTTCAACTGAGTTCATCTACCTCATGTATCATCTTCTTAGAGATGATCTATGCTCTTATTTAGATAAATCAAAATTTTGACTTCTGTTGTATATGTACTATCTCTCTCTCTCTCTCTCTATTGAACTATTGAAGAACATATAAGAAGAATTGATCAAAGGTTTCCCCACATTGGGGTTTGTCCCTGGTTAGTGCCACATCTTGTGTCCTCTTGTCTTGGCTTGTCTTCTGCAATTTATGTTTATGTTCTATCTGCAATTTACTATTATGCTGATGTGATTGCTAATTTCGAAAAGATATTGAGCTAACTGTGAAAATTGAAATAAATTGCTCTAAGCATATAACATACCTAAAATTAACATGGTATCAGAGCTGAGGTGAAGACAAAGCCCAAGCAAGAGTGAAAGAGCAATCACCGAAGACAGTTGGAAAGGAAGAAAAGGTTCAATGGGTTCTTCATCCCTTTTCAAATTCACCAAGGGTGAAATCAAAGCAGAGAATATTATCTAGGTGGCACAGTGGAAGCATCTGATGGCCTACCTAAAGATCACTTCAATGAGAAGTCTAGATCTAAAGGTGGAAGGAAAGACAAATGTCTTGTTTGTAATAAGTTCGGCCATTATGCGAAGGAGTTTCTGAATGTGAGAGACACATCACCTGATGATGATAACAATCATTCCGGGGACATCTTCAATGATCGGAGGAATGACAAGTAACGCAGGTCATCAAGGAAATGGCAGACTCTTCAAAGAAAGCAAGAAACTCCAGGTATGAAGAATCAAATGTTGTTTCTAATAAGCTAAAGGAAAATTATCTTATATTGGCCCTCTCCACTACTTCTCCAGACTCTTTGGGAATCTAGCTTATTGATTGTAGTGCTTCAAGGCACTTCATCAGATTGAAGGAAGCTCTCTCTAATTTGGTAGAGATGGAAACAATCGTGGGATTATACTTGGAGTCAATGCCACCTATCCAAGAAAGGGTGTAGGGAATGTTACCCCTCAATTGAATGAGGCCAACACGATTCATTTACAAGAAGTTCTTTATGTACCTAATCTCAAAAAGGACCTGGTGTCCTTTTCAACAATGGAAGTCAAAGGTTTCAGAGTGGCATTCATTGATAGAAAGGTACGTGTTTGAAAATGGAATTTTCTTAGATCCTTTTGAGTTCAAGGTTGGCAATTTGTATCAAATTGTAGGAAGTCCATTGGGGACCATGTCAGTTGACACATCTCTTCTATAGCATCGAAACTCTGCTTATTATGGGGCCCTACCCAATGTGACAGGGATGTCTGAATTCAAGAAGAGCATGAAGGTACATGTCCGAGATGTACCGAAAGAAAAATCTTACAAGGGGACCATTCCCCTCATGTAGCAAGTCCACAAGTTTGGAACAACTCGAGGGGTTTAAGATTCTTTATCGACAATCTCATGTATGCAGAAATCCCTTTAAGGCTTGAAGCAAAACACCCCAGGGCTTAATATGAGAGGATTGATCGCTATCTGATGAAGCTGAGATTCACTAGGAGTGACGCCAATCCAAACCATTGCTTGAAGGTTGTGTATGATAGACCTCTCACACTGACACCTTCTAAGGACGACCTCTTTCTGGCAAGGGCAGACCCTCTCATTTGCAAAAGTAAGAGGGAGTTGGATTCCGGAGTTGGAATGGTGAACTGCAAGCCCGTGACTACCTCAATGGATCTTAACTTTCAAATATTATGTGGTAGGGACACTGAACTTGATTTGGGAAATGCCTCTGAGTTTCACAAACTCATACTAGCATTGATGTTCTTGGTGAACTCCCGTCCGAATATATGTTGTGTAGTTAGCATGTTGAGCTCATATATGGTTGAGCCTCACTGGATTGGTGCCAATAATCTTTTGAGATATCTTAAAGACACAATCTCTCATGGATTGAGATACACTACCAGAAATGTAAAGCTGCATGATTATTCGAATGCTGACTAGGCAGGCAGTGTGGAGGATCGCAAGATCACTTCTGGGTGCTAGTTCTCTTTGGGTTTTGATTTGATATCCTGGATGGGCAAGAAGCAGAAGTCGATTGCTTTAAGCAACGCTAAGACCAAATACATAGCTACGAGTATGACCTCATGTAACACTGCCTGGTTGAGGAAGTTCTTCAGTGAGTTGTTTGGACACTTGATGGATACCACTGTGATCCCCTGTGACAACTAGAGTAGTATTCGATTGTTGAGGAATCCCGTGTTCTATGATCGCTCCAAGCATATAGGCATCAAGTACCACTTTATCTGGGATATGGTACATCGATGAGCAAGAAGGCTTCATCGCATTGGGACTAATGTGCAGGGGGCAGACATTTTGTCGAAGCCCTGGGGAAAGGTCAAATTTGTGACTTTCCAGAACAACTTGGAGTTGTTGAGAGGCCCTCTTATGAGGGTCATGTATGATGCATGCATTGAGCTCTGGGAGCTCTAGGGGGCTTGGGATACTTCTTGGAGCAACAAGCGACCATAGGGTGATTCACCCTCTCTTAATGGTGCACTATGTACAGGGTGAATGGTTAAACCTTCCCCTGTGATACCCCGTGGAAACTTATGGACAGGATGAGTGGTTTTCCTGTCGAGACATCCTACCCACGCAATCTGGGACTCATGGGAAGTACCTCTCATTTGGCCAATGAGTAGGGAAATGGGGTTAGGGACCATAGTAGTACTGATGGACGCATCATGTATCTACCGTACTCCCTATGCCAGGATGACCGACATTGATCTGAGATCAATTGGAACTGACTTCGGGTCAGTAAGAGTGATATAGCTCACTCTCTCTTCAAACTGATTTGGGATCAATATGAGTGGTTTGAGACACTCTCTTTTGATATTAATCTGGAATTAATGAAACTGACTACGGGTCACTATGAGTGGTTTGAGACACTCTCTTGTGATATTGATCTCGGATAAATGAAACTGACTTCGGGCTAGTGAGAGTGATATAAATCACTCTCTGACTTCGAGTCAGTATAAGTGGTTTGAGACACTCTCTTGTGATGTTGATCTGGGATAAATGAAACTGACTTCAAGTCAGTAAGTGTGATATAAATCACTCTCTCTTGGTATTGATCTGGGATCAGTGAGAGTAGTATGACACACTCTCTTCATATGGGACTGACTTTGGGTCAGTAGAGAATGGTATGAGACATTCTCGATCAATTCTTCTTCATGGTTCAACAGAGCATAGCATAGCAGTGCAAAACACTAATCGCAGAGATAGTACAATCTGGCAGATGGATTAGTGGATGGAGTTCTCCCTAGTTGAGAGGGAGTGTTAAAATTGGTAACTAGAGCAAAATCCATGTGGGTCATCTTATTTATGGCAGCTGATATTTTTCTTGTATCCCTCTCATCGAGAGGTGTAAGATTGATCTAAAAATCATTTGATTTCGATAAGTATTCATGAAGATATGAATTTATTTGTGTTATGGGACAATTTGCCAAGGTCGACCAGCAACCAAATAACCCCCACGTGTGCTCAATGTTTTAGTATAAAAAGAGGTGACTTGATAGTCATTAGAACACACTTCACTCTTGATTTCTCTCCACTTGTTTTGGGTTTTAGTGGAAGATAAGTCTAAGAGGAAGAAACCCTAGACGTAGTAGGGAAAGACCCTAAGCTTGAAGTCTAAACGCAGCCCTAGATGATGCCCTAGAAGACAACACACAAGAAGAAAAGGAACTCGTTGGAAGCAAGGGAAGCTCTATCTTAGTCACAGCAAAGGAGAACTAAACAACATGGTAATAGAGGTCTGTTTCATGGGTCTTTCAGAGGGCCGAGTTTGTTGTAAGGGAGGCTAACGTAGCTCCCTAAAGGGCTGAGACAAGGGAAGGTTGTTTCGACCTACGTGGAGGTGTTCTTGGGTGTTAAACCCTTGGTGAATGGCAGTGTAGGCTGTTGTGGGTAGGCCGCAAGCCCTACAAGCTGTTTGGAGGGCAACGTAGGGTGTATTGAGGGTTGTCTATGCCAGAACAACAGTGAAGGGAGCCACCACTTATTCTTGGGTAGGCGGCAAGCCTTAACACCAAATCAGGTCATGCATAGGACTATCCAAGAGTATTAAAGTGCTCAGGGCAACAACGTCAAGGCAAAGGATACTTGTGGAGGAAGCCACAACTGTTTAAGGGACTGTGTGGGTATGTTTTAGGGCTGACTTGGGCCACAGTGATGCCCTAACCAAAACACAGTCATAACAATGGTGGTACTTGGTGCAGCAGTGGTACATTGGTGCAGCGATGGTACATAGGAGCAACAATGGTACATAGGAACAACAATGGTAATTGGTGCAACAATGGTACATGGTGTAGCATTGGTACACCAATGGAAGCAACAATGAGTGCATGTTGTACAGTGCAGCATAGTGCACATAGGAGCAGCGATACATAACATGATGTATAGTGCAACATAGTGCACACAATAGTAGTGATAGTGCAACATGGTGTAGATCAGTGTTGTTGGGCATTGGTACAGCGATGAGACAACGTGGTAATGATGGACATATAGCAACAGCAAGAAAGTATTGCAACAGTTGGATGATGAGGTATCACAACATGCATTTGGGTGCAATAGTGTAGCAGTACAATGATGGGTACAGTCATGATTAATGAATCATGATGGAATGCAATATAGTGATGTTGGTTACAACATGGTGCAACACAGTGAAGTGCAACATGATGATGTGCAACACAATGATAGGTGATGGAGTCACCTTGGAGAATCAGTGGAAGCAACATGTCTTCAACTAAGTTCAACTACCTCATGTATGATTCTTACAGATGATCTATGCTCTTATTTAGATAAGTCAAAATGTTGAGTTTTGTTGCATATTTACCATCTCTCTCTCTCTGTTGAACTATTGAAGAACATATAAGAAGAATTGATCAAAGGTTTCCCCACATTGAAGTTTGTCCCTAGCTAGCGCCACATCGTGTCCTCTTGTCTTGGCTTGTCTTTTGCGATTTATATCTATGTTCTATTTGCAATTTACTATTATGGTAATGTGATTGCTAATCTGGAAAAGATATCACCTTCCCTTGAACTTTAAGGGTCCATTTTCCATGGAAGGGAAGTTATTTCTCAATGCCCCTTCAAGCTCTTGCGGCAAGCATATTCTTTTACTTCATGATACTTCTCATCTTGTTGCTTTGCTTATTTCATCTTTTCTTGAATATTGATTTCACAAGAACTCACAACTATCACATGAGCTACATGTACCCTTATGTTGAGTGCATCAACTACCTTGTTTTACTTACCGTTGATGTATTTGATTTTTGAACTTAACCAGGATAAAAAATGAAACTAGCATAGACCTAGGTTGTGATTAGCTTAGCCAAAGTTAACGTAACCACAGATAGGTCAAAATCTTAAAATTGAATTGAATTAAATGTTGGTGCTTCTAAATATTCAATCTCCAAGTTGGGGTGGATTCTGTTAAATTCCCCTCCCTTGCTCCGTAATCTACGACTAGGTGTAGTACGTCATTGTGTAGTACGTCAATGTATTCAAATCCAAATGTAGTTGTAGCCATTAAAGTGAAAATGGAAATGGGCATAGAATCGGTGTTAGAAAATTATATGAACATCATGATCGTTGGTGAATATGCATACGACCTAGTGAAATTACCTGTGGGGGATAATTTGGCACAAGCCCTTTACAATTGAAAACATTAGAGACTATCACAAAAGCTACACACGAAGCATGAAACCATTACACTAAAAAGTGCTTCCAAATGAAAAATGCAACTTTTCAATTAGAGCTCATGGAATAGATAGAAATCAAATAAATCTTCACAACTTCCCCAGCAATACTCATAAAAAGATCGATGTCATTCCTATCTACACAAAAGTCTTGCGAGAGGGTGAGATGAAGCAACTTCTACAAACGTTGAGAACTTGTGTAAATTCAAATATAAGGACAACCCAAAATCATTGGGGTGCCTCCCAGTAAGTTTTGGTTACCGGGTGCAAGCCCCGAAAGTGATGATTGACGCTATGTGATTCATTTCACTAGTTTCAATCCCACTTCTTCACCCCTGTGATCATCACTCGATGCAATGAGTGTTAAGTGAACTATTCAAAAACCATGAAAAATTAATCAGTTACGACTACCTCTCATGGAAATGGTCATACATGAATGACTTACCTAACACAGTTGAATGCCAAAATGATATCTAACATGGAAAAAGTTAATCATGTATGCTTGTATTGAGAATGTCATCATTAAAACATACAAACATTCATATGTTTGCATGGTTCCAAATATTGTGCAAATATTTTAGGGCAAATTTTATCAGTGCTGCTTTAATAGATTTTGTATAGAAATCATGAGAATCTTTGACATCATTAGCCAAATATCACTAAACATTGTTGGAGATAAAACCTTGGGATCTATTGGCATTCAAAAGCTAATCACCATTCTTCAAAATGTTGGTTGTGTGAAAATGCGAGAGTTGTTTTGAGGCTTTACTGTAAAATATTCGATGAGTTGGAGAAGGTCTATCTTTGGGAGAACTTTACCATGAGTTATGGCAAAGTCCAAAGTCCTTCATGGCAAAGCCCTCCCCAACACTAACTCTTATCTACAAGAGCTTTCTAAGTATCTGCAACTAACTCATCAAATATTTTACTATAAAGCCTCAAAACAATTATCAAAATTTTCACATAACTTACATTCCAAAGCAAAACATTACAAAGAATGATGATTAACCTTTGAATGTTAATACATCCTTAAAAATGTTCAATGATAGCAAACCAATGATGTTAAAAATCCTCGTGATTTCCTTATCAACCATTAAAAGAACACTAAAAAAAATCCCCCTAAAATATTTGTAACTGCACAAAAACACATGAACAACATTTATATGTTTCGATGATAAGATTCACAATACAAACATACAAGATTAACCATTTTCCATGATGCTCCATAGCAATTATGGCTTGTCCTTATATGTGAATTTTCACAAGTACTCAAAGTTTGCAAAAGTTGTTTCATCCCACCCTCCTATCAGAGATTTGTGTAGACAAGAATGCCATCAATCTTTTTGTGGGTATATTGTTAGAGAAGTTGTGAAAATATATTTGATTTTCCATCTCTTCCCTCCACTCTATGGCTTGTCCTTATTTGTGAATTTTCACAAGTACTCAAAGTTTGCAAAAATTGCTTCATCCCACCCTCCTATCGAACATTTGTGTAGACAAGAATGCCATAGATCTTTTCATGGGTATATTGTTAGGGAAGTTGTGAAAATCTATTTGATTTTCCATCTCTTCCCTTCACTCTATTTGAAGTGTTACATTTTTCATTTGGAAGGCACTTCCTAGTGTACTAGTTTTGTGCTTCGAGTAGAGCTTCTAAAATAGTCTTTAATGTTCTTAGATTGTAAAGAGCTTGTCTTGTATCATATCCCCACATGTAATTTCATTCTGTCATATGCAAACTCACCAATTACCATGTCCAAATGTCTTTTTAACACTCATTCTATGTTAATTTCCCTTTCACTTCAATGGTTACAATTGCTTTTGAATTTGAATACATTGTGAAGCAAGTGGGTAATATGTTGTATTACCAACTTCAAAACACAAAATAGGCTAGATGAGAGATCGAAAAAACTATGGGTTGCCAAAACCTTAAGCTACATTAAAAAAAATACCATTGGAAATCAATGGTTTAATTTAATTTTATAAAGTTAAAGTTAAGATTATAATCACTGATTTTATTTTTACAATTTAAATTATGAAGAGACTAAAACAATTTTTTTAATTTTATTTTTATGTAATTTGACTTGGTCAAAATATTTATATTACTTCAATGAGAGCACCTCTAACACAATAAACAGCCTACATAAATTAAGATATTATCAAAACATACTACATTTTGAAATATTAACATTTTTTTAAGTTTATTTTTATGTAATTTGACTTTGGTCAAAATATTTAATTACTTCAATGACAACACCTCTAACACAAAAAGCATCCTACATAAATTAAGTATTGTCAAAACATAGTATATTTTGAAATATTAACATTTTTTTGCCAAATCCTTATCTTTATTTTTTTAAATAGGGTTTTTTAATTTATTTTTAAGCAATTTGACATGGTCAAAATGTTTACATTACATAGATAAAAACACCACTAGCACAATAAGCACCCTACATAAATTAAGAGATTGTCTATACATTTTGTAATGTTGGCCAAAATTAATTGATTTTTTTTTACCAAAACTTAATCTTTGTTTTTTAAAATACGTAACTTCATATATGGATTCAACTCAAAAAGCTCATATAGTAAAAACCTCACAACTCAAACTTGTGATTTCAACAATTCACTACCAAATTCTAGACAAATTAGAACATTACACCAAAAAACTACACCAGAAAATATACTACCTTCCAAACTTGAAACAAATAAACTAGACAATAAAATAATACTATATATATACAATAAAAGAGTATGATGTTTCTTAATGCCGAGAGGGGGAACAATATGCACTTCATAACAGTGTAATTAAGACAAATGATGTTGACAATCTCCACTTCAAGAGCATATTGGTTTCATAAGGTCTATAAAAGCCCTAATTTCTCCTATGAGATCTCTACATTCATCAAGATGCATATGTACAACACTATAAAACATGACAAAAGGTTCAAGCCCAATAAAATAAAGGGGAGAGTACAACAAACAGTGTCAGGTAAGTATAGCAAGCGAGGCGAATATTTCCCATGTAACATGCATACATCTTATGCATGCCATGATGGTCATAGGGGTTTTATGTAAAATTGGGCAGAAGGTTTCATGTACCATCTATGAGACGCAACTCATTGCAATTGAGAAAGTCAACATCATTTTCTAAAAAATGGTCGGGGCTTATTAGGCATAGCAAAACGTAAAGAGTTCACAAACTCAAACTTGTGATTCCAACAATTCACTACCAAATTCTAGGCAAATTAGAACATTACACCAAAAAACTACACAAGAAAATATGCTAAAAATCTTCCAAACTTGAGACAAATAAACTAGACAATAAACTAACACTATATATATCTATATATATATACAATAAAGAGTATAATGTTTCTTAACGCCGAGAGGGGGAGCAATATGAACTTCATAACAGTCTAATTAAGACAAATGATGTTGACAGTGTCCACTTCAAGAGCATATTTGTTTCATAAGGCCTATAAAAGCCTTAATTTCTCCTATGATATCTCTACATTCATCAAGATGCATATGTACAACACTATAAAACATGACAAAGGTTCAAGCCCAATAAAATAGTAAAATAGAGGGGAGAGTACAGCGTACAGTGTCGGGTAAGTATAGCAAGTGGGGCGAATATTTCCCATGTAACATGCATAGCCATGATGGTCATAGGGGTTTCATGTAAAATTGGGCACAGGGTTTCATGTACCATCTATGAGACGCATAGACTCGTTGCAATTGAGAAAGTCAACATCATTTTCTGAGAAATGGTCGAAGGGGCTCACAAGGCATAGCAAAACGTCTCGACCGATTCTATGTTCAAGGACTTGAAGTCATCAATCCTCCCAATCAAAATCTTAGACCACTTTCCTATGTTGTTGAATTGGTTTGAGAAGCATCATCATAAGGCCCCTCGTTTCAAATTTAACCACTTCTGGCCAAAGGAGCCAAACTTCATCGAACTTTTCCACACTTTCTGGATGACCCCACTGGGAGACTGATTCTAGGAAGATGGACAACCTCAATTACAAATTGAGAACTTTGAAAGCTTTGGTCAGACGTTGGGCTCAGAAAAAGAAGAGAGCATTGAATAGCGAGTTAATCTAGATTGACAACAAGGTCAAATCATTGGAGAACCCAACAGACTCGACTTATTTCTTTGAATCGCGCAAGAATGAGATTCTTCAACTGGAGCTTTGTAGTCTGAAGAAATGCATCAGAAGAGTCATGATATGTGGGTCGATGCTAGAGACAAAAACAACGAATTCTTCCACAAACAGGTTAAAAAAAATAGCAAAGACACTGAAACTCCATTTGGAGCATCAAATCTGATTCGGCTGAACAAGTCTCCTCCCAAATTGACATTGAAAGGGAGGCCCTCATCCATTTTCAGAATATATATTGTGCCAAGGAACGGGTACCTCTCAGAAGTCAGCTGGACTTATGTGACCTTTTCCCCTTTTCGGCCAACATAGAGGATAATCTGCTATTGGAACGCCCTGTCTCACATGATGAAGTCCTATCAGTAGTAAAAGAAATAGCTAGAGGGAAAAGCATTGGCCGTGACGGATGGACCATTAAATTCTTTGTTGATTTTCAGGATATTCTTTGTTTATTTTTGGAATATTATGTTCGCTGAGCTTACCAACATTGTTATAACTCTGATACCACTTATTATAGATCTAACCCGGAAATACTATAGATCTGATATGAAAATATAAGATAATACAAATAAACCCAGAAATAATATGAAATGATTCTTTATTGATCAAACCCTTAAGGTAGGGCAGCACCATACATTCACTCTTTAAAGAAGAAGAGCACTCCATAAGCCATATGCTTATTCATACAATAATCCTTGACTATTATCTCCATGTGGAGTCTCTAGTGTTTCTATATAGGCCTCATACATACAATACCATAGGTCATTACCATGGTTCCCTCATATAATCAACTAATACCGTGGACCCATTACACTATTACTAACTACTTGTGGTCTCTTACATAATATGGGTTAACCACCTTATTTATTACTATGGCCCATCCCATTATTACATTATTACCTTGGGTACCTCCCTTGGTACCCCATATTATCCCCCCTAAGTATATAACATTCCACCCCCCTTAGCATGTTTCGTCCCCGAAACATGAGAAGAACACAAATAATAAGATCTACTCAAAAAAGTAGTCCACTGGTACCATGCACGTGCATCTAGCTATCCAAGAGAAAGGTGAGCCCTCGATCTCGCTGGTGTCTCGCTCGCTTGAGATGGAAGTTGACCATGACAGCTCTTCTGTGCTGATGTGTAGTAGGCGGATCTTCGCTCCTCGCTATCCATCATACAGGGGTTGTCCTTATGGCTAATTGGTTGCCATCTTGTTGGTTGTTTTCTTGCGGGGTGATGTGGGTGATGATACGTTGAAGTTTTAACCCACGGTGTCTTCTTCTTTAATTCACCCTGCTGTGGTGCTTGGAGTGTTTTCTTTTCCAATATGACTTCAACCACTGAGCTCTCCTCTAAATCATCATCTGTAACCTTTTCTTCTTCAACCTCTATTTGTGTTTGATTGTCGATCATCAAAAGCTCATCATCTGATATGTCAATCCCTGGAACATCTTCTGCTTCAGCCTCCATGTGCTCTACCTGTTTATTGATGGAAATATCCTGTAATGTAATTTTCTTCTTTTTATACCAGAGCTTCAAAAATTTCTTCTATACATTAATATTGATAGTACCCGCAGATTCCATCCAAAGATATCCCAAGACAACATCCATATTATCTGTTTCTGAAATATAAAAATCACCATGCAACACGTACTTATCCATAGAAATCTTCAAATCCTTGTACACTTGAACATCCTCATCATCCACCTGTGTGTTTTCAATGTGTTTTGCAGAAACTTGCAATGTTTTTGCCAAATTAGCATTGATGAAATTATGCTTACAACTAAGATTTATAGAAACAATGATCTTCTATTTCTGAATCAATCCATGAACCTGCAATAAAAAACATCAGTAGAAAATAACCCTTTAGGTTCCTTAGTTTCTTTCTTTTCTATCAAAATAAAATCTTTGTTAGGCAATGTGTCTGTTTGTGTGAGCTTATCAAAAAGATTAGTTTTTCGACCAAAGTGATCCATAATAGCTTTTGTGAATATGTCCCAAATCAAAAACCTTCAATTGAAACGTTGATGTTTTTGCCACCATTGTGGTCTTTCATTGTCTAAGTACATGCTTGCCACCATAAGCTGAGTTTCATTATCTAAGATGTTATTCAGATTGAAATACTACTCCATTTGTGCTAGCCATTTCATTGGATGAGAGCCATCAAATTTATACAAGTCCCTCAAATTTCGATCTAGGCCCACCATCACAAAAAATTGGTGAAAATGTGAAATGGTCACAATTCTGTCAATATTGCTCAGAATCCCTATTATAACCTATTTTTGAAAATAAAACAACCATTCTGCATTGTGATAGAAATCCTGATTCAAACACTGAAATTTCAGATCTGCGTTGCTACTCTCCCGCCGTCACACAATTTCTGAAAAAATCATTGATTTTAAATCAGCGATATCTCCCTTATCCGAACTCCAATTCGACTGATTTTTTTTTTGAATTTGGGTATTTTTTCACAAAGAATCCAAATATACAATTAGATTTTGCAGATCTTGCACCAAGACGTCCAGATCTGTGCCACAGATTCACTTCCTCGAAAAATTGTCTACAACCCCACTGATTTTTAAATCAGCGATATTTCCTTCATCTGGACTCCGATTTGACCGATTTTTTTTTTAAATCAAATATTTTTTCACATAGAATCCAAATCTACAATTAAATTTTACAGATCTTGCACCAAAATTTATAAATCTGATCTACAAACTCGCCGCCCCCAAAATCCAGCCAAAAAAAAAATCCTCCATGGTTTACCCAAGAAAGTGCTCTGATACCACTTGTTATAGATCTAACCCGAAAATACTATAAATCTGATATGAAAATATAAAATAATGCAAATAAACCTAAAAATAATATGAAATGATTTTTTATTGATCAAACCCTTAAAGTAGTGCAACAATATACATTTACTCATTAAGGAAAAAGAGCACTCCACAAAGAGTATGCATGTTCATACAATAATCTTTGACTATTCTCTCCATGTGGAGTCTCTAGCATTTATATAGACCTCATACATACAATATCATGGGTCATTACCTGGTTCCCTCATACCATCAACTAATACCATGGGCCCATTACATTATTACTAACTACTTGTGGTCCCTTACATGATATGGATTAACCACCTTATTTATTACTATGGTACATCCCATTATTACATTATTACCTTGGGTACCTCCCTTGGTACCCCATATTATCCCCCTTAGGCATATAACAAACATGGTAAAATAATCTCACTGTCTGTTAATTTTCAAAATATTATGCTTGTTGAGCTTACCAACATGGTGGAAGAATCTCACTGTCTTAGTTGGGTCTCTGGTGCAATAAATGCCTCATTCATCACCATTATTCGCAAGGTTCCTAATCCTGTATCCTTCACAGACTATCATCCTATCCCATTATGTAACACCATTTACAAGCTCATTTCAAAAACCATTGCTAACTGGCTCAAACCATTCTTGTCCAAGCACACATATCTGTTGAACTATTTGGCTATTTAGAGCAACATCAAATTCATGATGTTATAGCAATCGCTCAAGAGTGTCTTCATTCTATCAAGACATCTTCAACAAGGCATTTGACTATTGATTGAGAACTTTTGTGGATGGTCCTTCATAAAATTGGCATTGGACCTAAAATGATAAACTGGATTAAAGCTTGCATCAAGAGTGCATCATTTGCAATACTGATCAACGATTTTCCTACAAGCTTTTTTCAGTCTCTAAAAGGTCTATGTCAAATTGTGCTTTGCCCCCCTCATGTTCCTCATCATCATTCAGTCTATCCAAAAAAAATTCAGAAGCTCATGAGAGAAACCTCTTATCTGTATGCAAAATCTTTGAAAATCCCCCTCTCCCATTTAATTTATGTGGATGGCAAATCAGATCCCTCTGAATTGGCAGTGTTTCATAATATTCTTGCAGATTTTGGATCTACCTCGAGACTATTCATGAATCAAAAGAAGCCTTTATTGATTTCTAATGATCCTGAGGCATAATGGACAATGGAGATTGCTTGCTCATTTGGGGTAAATGCCTCTCTCTCTTTTGAACGATGGTTTCCAATACTTGGGGGCTTCTCCTTAAAGCCGAATGGATACAAATCTTTGATAATTTTGAAAATGGAAAATCGTGAAAGACAATGGTCCCACTCATGGATCTCACTGGGAGGGCATCTCATTCTAATCAAATCTGTCCTTCAGAGAATTTATATTTACGGGATACCCATCTACAAACTCCCCAAAGGAGTTGTCCGTAAGGTCAACTGAAACATTTCTAGCTTCTTGTCCTTCAAGACGTTTCTATTTACTGGATGCCCATGTTCAAACTCAAAGTGCAAAGCGTGAATGGACAATAGATATTCCAATTAATGTTTAGGGATAATAAAGATCGTTTAAATTAAATCAAGCAAGGTGCACAGAGTGAAAAAAACAAAAACAAAATAGGGTTTAAAACAATCTTTATACTGGAGCCACTCAATAAATCTGAGATAATATAGATCTATGCTATTCTATCTAGATGTCAATGTAATTCTTCACTCTGAAGCAAAACCGATCAAAATAAAACAAAATTCGAAAAATATATCGAACATAAAGGAGGTTTGGATTTTGAAATAGTTTTGGTGCGAGAGCTACTCGCAGCTCAATAGATCTTCAATAATATGGATCTATGTTATTTCATTTGGACATTAACTTGATTCTTTACCGTGCGTGCGTAATTAGGATCAAGCAAAACAGATGAAAATTAAAAAGAAAAAAAAAAAAAACAAACAAATAAACAATTTCATCGAATATATTTAGACAATATTTCATCCAAATATCAATTTAATTCTTTATCCTGAGTGTGAGAGAATCGAGCCCAACTGATCAAAATAAAGCAAAAATCAACATATTTTTCCATAGATTAGAGACAATATGAAACCATGCTATGTCATCTAAACACCAATTTAATTCTCAACCTGGCCTGTAGGATCAAGCAAAACAGATCAAAATAAAACAAAATTCAAAGAATATATAAAGATAAAATCGAAATAGGCTTGAGACCACTAGGCTACCAGTACAGTACTCAATAAATATGAGAATATGGATCTCTAGACACTGCATTGACTCAGCGTGTTGTCAGGTAGAGAAAATACCCAGTTGGGCAGAGACTGTTGCAAAACCTGTATACTTTAAAATAAGACTGCAAAGAGAGAGAAAATAAAAATGAAACTATGTGGACAGAGTGCTACTAAATCTAGGGTAAATAAAAATATTTAAATTAAATCAGGCAAAGTGCTGAGAATGAACAGAAAGAGTCAGTGACGGTTTGAAATAGTTTTGAAACCAGAGCAGCTCAATAGATCTAAGGTGATATGGATCTATGCTTTGATATTATTCTTTATCATGCACATACAGGGTGCTATGATATTATTCTTTATCATGCACATACAGGGTGCTATGATATTATTCTTTATCATGCACATACAGGGTGAAGCAAAAACAGATCAATATAAAACAAAATTCAAAAAACATATAAAAGATTAGCAATTTTGGATTTTCAGCTAGTTTTAATTCTAAGCGACTCGCAGCTGAATAGACCTTCAATAACATGGATATATGCTATTTAATCTAGACATCAAGACATTAATTTAACTCTTTACCCAATCAAGCAAAATAGATCAGAATAAGAATAAAGGAAAAAACTAAACAGATCGACAAAATTTTCAATAGATCTGAGACAAAACTGAATCATTATATTTCAACCGAAGCAATTTAATTCCTTACAATGCCTGTGAGCAGGATCATGCAAAACAGGTCAAAATAAACTAAACAAAGAATCAAAAAAATATATACAAAACCAGACCAACATATTTATCAATAGATCTGAGACAATATCCATCCATGCTATTTCATCTCCACACGAAATTAATTCTTTACACCGCCTGTGAGCAGGATCAAGCAAAATATATCAAAATAAAGGGAAAGAAACTATACAAAACCAGACCAACGCATTTTTCAATAGATCTGAGATAATATCCAGATCCATGCTATTTCATCTCCGCGCCAATTTAATTCTTCACCTGGCGTGTAAGAAGGATCAAGCTAAACAGCACAAAATAAAGCAAACTTCAAAGAATATATTCTTTACACCGCCTGTGAGCAGGATCAATCAAAATATATCAAAATAAAGGGAAAGAAATTATACAAAACCAGACCAACGCATTTTTCAATAGATCTGAGATAACATCCAGATCCATGCTATTTCATCTCCGCGCCAATTTAAATCTTCACCTGGCGTGTAAGAGGGATCAAGCTAAACAGAACAAAATAAAGCAAACTTCAAAGAATATAGGATACAACCAAAAAAAAAAACACCAAATCTAACATTTTTTAAACCTCAGTAAATAAATCTGACACAATATGTATCTACGCTAGCATATCTAGACACTATATTGATAACTGTTGTCAGGTAGAGAAAATACCCAATTGAACAGGGGCGCTTGCAATAGCTGCTTCTACTCGATGAGACATAAAATTCCCAGTTCCGTGCAACCAAAGGCGAGGTATTATTGTTGTCTGGGCCCCGGGGGCTATGAACAGCATAAGTGATCATTAACCACCGCGGTCCTGACGACAATCACACATTCGCTTCCTCTCCTGACTCGAGATCATCCAGCGGCATCCAAATATATATATGAAGACCGAATCAAAAAATAATATTGATCACGCTCTGAAATCAGAGGTAAAGAGCTCGTCCTCAGTAGATTTCAGAAGGAAAAAGTCACTCTCCCACGATATAGGTCCACGATATGGAAGGCTTCATGGGGCGAGTCGATATGGGTTGGGGATACTAATTGATGGTTTGCGATTCGTGGCTTCATGGGCTGGCTTCTCCGCTTCATGGGGTATTTCATGGGGAACAGGGCTGTGCAGCTTTCAACCCAACGATGGGCCGGCTGTGCTCCTCTCGACCCACAGCCCAGGGAAAAAACCAAACACAAGCGAAGCGCGAGGGCTCATATTACGTATATAATCAGAGCCGGGTCCAAAAAAAAGCTCGGCTCGTCAAATCTAAGATCAAGGCGCAGTAAATAGAGTCCCAGGCGCAGGAGAGGCAAAGGTAGCAACATCTCAGCCAATTCCAGAGCGAGCATCCTTTCCAGTTCGATAGCTTGTTAACCGAGTCTCCCCGTTGACGAGCCGAGCTTTTGACCCGGCTCTGATTATATACTTAATATGAGCCACCATTTTGAATCAGAACATGGCGCACAGAAAACACCCACATGGACAGAAGCCATTCACCCACATGGACAGATCTATTGCCAATAACACAATCGCTTCCTCCCATCCGCCTTAGAAACCCTATCCTCTCGTGGATATAAATGTCGACTTGCAAACCCTAACTAGGGTTTGGGATTGCACATATCTCCATAAACCCCTAATTAGGGTTTGGGTGCGATACCCTCAGCTCACAGTTGTATTAAAAGAGGATATTTAAACGTAATATGTAACTTTTTTTTCAGTGCGAAAAAACGCTGTATATGCTATATATATATCATGATAATATGTAACTTTAACTTTATTTTTGATGTAGATATGGTTTAATTTAGGTTATTTTTTTATTTAAAAAATCAAATACTAGTCTAGTTTAGACGTATTTTAATTTTGGATCTATTTAACATACAGAAGAATCAGTTTTTTTTTCATTTTAAAAAGATATTTTATGGCAAAAAGTCATAAATTAAATAAATATAAGTTGATTTAATTAAATAAATATAACTTGATTTAATTATGACAAGGTAAATCATAAAATGAGACAGGAGTCAGTAACACATAATAGTACTAAAAAATAAAACGGAAATTGTGTTTAAGATATATTGGAGATCTTGTTGATGATAACTTGCTGGACGGAGATGGGGAAGTTTTGGACAGGAGGGTTTGGTCGAGGGAGCTAGGGTTTGGCCGCGAAATGCAGGGCGGAGGGCCTAAGGCTCTGCAAGTGGGAGCTTGGACCCTGTGACACAGACAGGTGTGTACGGGAGGAGGACAGCAGTGAGGCATCAGACGAGCAGGTGGCAAGAGGCGGCAGCAGATGGGGACAGTTGGAAGGTCGTAGGTAGGGAGCCTGGGAACGTGGGCCGCAAATGCACACCCTCTGAAAATGGCAGCAGAAAGACTATTGAGGGTTTGTCTCCCGGTTATCCTCGCGTTGTCACCGTCTCCGAGCTGCTCAAGGTTGCTCCTTGTCAACGAAGGAGGGAACAGACCGTTTGCAGATAGCCTATTCGAGTTTACCTGCTGCAATTTGTTTAATCATGGTCAAACCTAGCGAAGCCGTCGATCTCGATCCCGAGCCGGAAGACATCTTGTCGGTATGGGGAATGGACATAACTGCACAGAATATTGAACGATTTATCGGGCCAGCTGGAAGCCCTGGAAACATTAAATCTGGTTCGGAAGTGACCTGGAGAAATAGGAAAGTGACAGGCCTTCTGGAGGAAAGTCTGGGGCTGGCCGTGCTAAGCAGCCAAGGAGTTTCCGCGCTTTCTTTCCCTCAGGAGCCGATTACCCAGGAGGCAGTTTACACTCAGGCAGAATCTTAGCATTTCCACCAAGTAAGTACTGTGAAACCTCTCTCGCCTGAGCATTTTTATTCTGGAGGTCTTGAGGACGTTGTTTTCAGTTGCGGGTTGAGGAATCTATTCCGGAATAGCCTGGGATGTGGTCTTAAAGCAGATTTAGGGTCTGCTGAAGCAGAACAATCGCCGGCCGCTAGCCAGAGATCTGTCAAACCCTAGGTTGGCATTTGGGAAGGTTGATGTAGGATCTGGCTGGGGCTCGGCCCACAGGAAGGAAGCCCTCGATAATGAAAATGGAGGGGGTCTCCCCAGTCAGTCAGGGGACTTGGGGTTTTCAGAAGGGCTAGCGGGAGGTTCCGAAAGCAGGATTTTAACAAACAAGGTAGAAAGAGGAAACCCTACCTCAGGCGTAGGGAAGAATTCGTCTCTGCAGCAGGAAGAAGCAGCAAATGGTGTTGCAGTCACCCAGAACAGGGAGGAGGGTTCAGGCAAGAGGCAGACGGGGGAAAAAAGGAAGAAGCAGAAAATCATAAAGAAAAAAGAGCCCGAGGCGAATCTCGTTTTGGGAATGGATGTCCAGATAGAAGATGCCATTGAGGTGGCTGAGCGTACCCTGGTGGGTAGAGCAAGGGGAAAGAAACACTCTGCTCAATTTATCCAAAATTGGGCCTCGCAGCAATGGCAGTCGGCTCCAAACAAAGGTTTCCAGGTCACAGTCTTGGCAAAAGGTTGGTTCATGGTAAGATTTGAGAAAAAAGAGGCGACGGATTGGGTGCTGGGGAAGAATTGGGCATTTGGCAGCCACCCTGTAATGTTCAAGCGGTGGACACCCTTGTTCAACACACAGCGAGAGAAGGTCGAGGTCATCCCTGTTTGGGTGCACGTACCTGGTCTGCCACCTTTCTTATGGGTGGAATCAGTCTTCAGATCCATAGGGAACCACCTCGGATCATACTTGGAAACAGATATGTCTTTTCTTCAAACTCGGGACAAGGCAATGGTGCGGATTTTGGTAAGTCTAAATCCCAGAGAAGGTCTTGCGGAAAACATCAAAATTCAATATAAAGACTTCATTTTCGATCAGGCTTTGGACTATGAACATCTACCTTTTAGATGTCATAGATGTCATGTGTATGGTCATCTGGCAAGAGACTGCCCTCTGGGTTTTCGACGCAGGCGGAAACAAAAGAAAGCTAAGGTGGATACTCAGGATGCAGTGAAGGAAAGGCCATCTCGGTTAGAAGAGGATCAGGGGCCGGAGCCCATGGAATTGGACAGGAGTAAGGAGGAGAAGATAATGGAGCCAGCTCAGCAGGAGAATCCAGATCGGGAGGGTGCACCTGTATAGCCTCAAGAGCCCGAGAAGTTTGTCCAGGAATCCTCTGAAGCTCCGGCCGCAACCCTATTTGAAGACACAAAGGGTATGCGCCTGGACTCAAGTAATCCATCCTTATCTCCTTCATTAGCAATTAAAGAAGCTTGTTTCATGTCAAGTGCTCATATTAGTAATTGTCCTATATCTTTTGATTATTCTCAAGTTGATAGCATCATTACTTCCATCCCCAAATTAGATCTGAACTGTGAAGAGGTTCCAGATGAGAAGTGTGAAGAGAGGAATGTTCCACTTCTAGGTTCAAAACATTATAACCTCCGTTCTCATGACAAAAAGCCACATTCCCTAGAGCCAGTAGGGGGTTTAGGTATGGATCTGACCTTGAGCACCAAGCGGAAAACACGAGGTAGAAAATCTGACCTGTCAAAAGCTCAAGTGAGAGCAAAGATGGATGTGGCTAATGGGAAACAAATGTCTATCCCTGGGGTTCTTAGAGTTGTGAAACCCTGTGAGGAGGTTATAAAATGATTTTTCTTTCTTGGAACTATAGGGGTTTAGCCAGTAAACCTAAAAAACTGGCTCTCAAAGAAATTGTCCATCAATATAAACCTGATGTCCTCATGCTGCAAGAAACTTTAGGCAGGAGTGAGGAAGTTTCGTCAATTTTAACCTCTCTTCTCCTAGGTTGGAATTTTCAAGCAATGGACTCCATAGGACACTTGGGAGGTATTGCCATGGGCATCAGGGAAGGAAGATTGAAATTGATTAACCTGTGGGGGATGGAGCATGCTTTGGGTATGGAAGTCCTATCCTCTAACCTAGGAATTCCTCTGATGATAGTAAATATATATGGGCCATGCCAAGGGAGAGTGTCTTTCTGGAATTCACTTCTCTCCAAATCTGTGATGAGGATTCAAAACCTGGTGGTAGGCGGAGATCTCAATTTTTCTATTGGAAATGGTGAAACTTGGGGACCATCAACCAGAGAAGACCCGCTATCAGACTTTTTTATGAATACGCTAAACACCCATAATCTGATGGATGTAAATCTATTGAAATTAAGGCCCACTTGGAGGAACCGTCGAACAGGTGAAGCTAGAATTGCAAAAAGATTGGATCGTTTTCTTCTTTGTGAAGAGTTAGCTTCAATGATTCCAGTTTTTCGTCAATGGGTGGGAGAGGGAGGAAACTCGAATCACTTCCCAATTATTCTTGAGCTTTCCAAGCCTCCACATAAGCCAACAACCTCCTTCAAGTTCAATTCCTCATTGCTGCAGGAGGACTCTTTCAATAAACTCTTTAGAGAAACCTGGAGAACTCCAAGTAGGAACTCCACTGAGGAAAAGGGCTTCTTTTTCATGGAAAATCTTAAGAGATTGAAAAAAGCAATAGTGGAGTGGTCGAAGGCTAGGAAGCAGAAACATAATGAAGATCTAAATCAAATTGGCCTTGAACTCCAAGACCTGGAAAGTCCTGACTCTGATGGCTATGAAACACAGGAGAAAAAGGACAGAATCCTATTGTTGGAAGGTCAACGAAGTAAAATTCTGCTAGCAAGAGAGGAGGAATGGAGGTTGAAAAGTAGAGCAATCTGGCTGAAGGCAGGAGATGAAAACACAAAATTTTTCCACAATTATGCCAAAGGGAGGAAGAACTCGAATACCATCTAGAAGCTAAAGGATGAAGAGGGCAGAGAAGCAAATACTTTTGAATCTCTCTCACTCATGGGGAGAAGCCATTTCCAGAAGTTATTCATTGATCAAGGGGAAGTAACGTTAGCAAAGGTGATCAGAACGACCCAATGCTTTCCTAGATATGTGGAGGAGGAAGAAGCGGAGGAGCTGATGGGAGAAGTCACTAAGGAGGAGGTCGAAAGCATCATAAAATCAATGGCTAAAGACAAAAGCCCAGGCCCGGATGGGTGGACAATAGAACTTTTCCAACACTTCTTCGACCAAATTGGTTCGGAATTAATGGAGGTGGTTGAAGAATCCAGGAGGAAAGGTGTTGTCTATCCTCCTTTCAACTCAACTTTTATAGCTCTTATACCCAAAAAAGAAGACCCGAGCTCCTTTGAAGACTTTAGACCTATATCACTTTGTAACTGCATTTACAAAATCATTGCAAAAATGATAGCAGTCTAAATAAAGCCGATCTTGTCAAGATGTATTTCAAATGAACAGTTTGGGTTTTTGGATGGCAGACAGATCCATGAGGCCATTGGGGTTGCTCAGGAGACAATCCATAGCGTCAAACAGATGAAAAGGAAAGGGGCGGTGGTGAAAATTGATCTATCAAAAGCTTATGACAGAATCAGTTGGACCTACATCAGGATGTTACTAACACATCTGGGTTTCAGAATCGACTTTATCAACTGGATGCATCACAAGTGTTAGTTTCACGGTCCTAATAAATGGAGCAACCTCCTCTTTTTTCAAAGGGCAAAGAGGATTGAGACAAGGATGCCCTCTGTCGCCCTTGCTCTTTCTACTGGTTGCTGAAGGACTAAGCCAATTAGTACTGAAGGCTAAAAGGGATGGAGCCATAAGAGGTTTGGAAGTGGCGGTCAATATGTTCATTTCTCATTTACTCTTTGTAGATGACATCTTACTCTTCAGCAATGGGAACATATCTGAATTAAAGGAACTCAAGAGGATTCTAGATCTTTTCATGAAAGCCACAGGAATGCAAGTGAACTACAGGAAATCACAGCTGATTCTGGAGGGCTTTAACAGGCAGGAGATAGGCCAAATTTCAACAGTCCTACCCTTTGATGTGCACAAACTCGATGATCCTTTTAAGTATCTGGGGTTCTGGTTGAAACCGAATGCTTATCGTAAACAGGACTGGAATTGGCTACTAGCAAAAATAGAAGCTAGAATTACTCACTAGAGTTTCAAGTGGCTTTCAAGAGCAGGAAGATTGACCCTAATCAAATCAGTCCTCCTTGCAATTCCGGTCTACTGGGCAACCTTGAATTGGGTTCCTAAAGGCATTTTGGAGAAGATCAGAAGGATTTGTAGCAGATTCCTTTGGGCAAGATCAAAGGAGGATTCAGTTCTACCTTGGGTTGCTTGGGAGAAAGTGGCAAGGCCAAAAGAATGGGGAGGGTGGGGAATAAAAGACCTCACAACTTTTGGACCTTCATTGGCAGCAAAATCAGGGTGGAGAATAATCAAAATGGGAAATCTCTGGACGAAAGTGGTGAAAAGGAAATACATTGAACCTACCCCTTTAGAAGACTGGATAAGAAATCCCATTAAGAAAAGAGGGAATGTTTCTGTGATCTGGAAGGCTACGATAGATGCCTTCAAGATCATTGAGCAAGGTCTGTCTTGGCAGGTTGGAAACAGGGAGAATCTTAGAATTGGGAAAGATCCCTGGGTAGGCTGTAATGAAAACTTTGCTTTATCCTTGGACCTTATCAGGTATCTCGACTCCAAAGGAGTTTATTCCCTCAATTAGGTAGAGAAACATGGTCACTCAACAATCTGGGGGCAAGCGTGGCTATCAGGAGAGGAGTTAGATCTTCTGCCCCAATGGTGGAATGATTGGAAGGCCTATACCTTAGAGCTCTCCAGGTCAAATGTGAGACTGAGAGATAGACCGGATAAATTGGTATGGGCCCATGCAGAATATGGGCTCTATTCCCAAAAATTTGGGTATAAATTCCTTATGTCAAAGAAAGGTTGGGGAAATCCAGAATGGTGGGCTAAGCATTTGTGGAAGCTAAAATGCCCTGCTAAAGCCAGACTTTTCTTCTGGTGCATCCTGAAGCGAAAGGTTCCAACTTGGGACATCCTTCAAGCCAGATATAAGTCAGGACCAGGGAGATGCTCGCTTTGTAAAAATGAATCTGAAACAATTAGGCATCTATTTATAGATTTTCCTATTGTTAAAAAAGTGTGGCTGGAAGTTGGGAAGCTCATCCAGAAGAATGTAGTTTGGGAAGGGGAAATTTTTTCAGATGTTTGGCATAAATAGTGGCATCTATATCCAGAAGGGACTTTGCGGAATTTACCTCCCATCATCGCATGGGGCATCTAGATAGCCAGGAATAGCAACATCTTTTTAGACAAGGACACCCCTTTTGAGGTTATTGCTATTCAATGTACTTATATTTACACAAATATTCCCGAACCTGAAACCAAGAAGATTCCCAGACAGGTTAGAGAGGAACAAATTAAGGATGGCATTCCATGGGCTTTCTTTGACGGGGCATCCCAGAACAACAGAATAGGAGCATGGCTAGTTATTCATTTAAAACAAAACCAATGCCTGAAAGCCTCTGTGGGTTTAGGCACTGGTACAAATAATTTTGCGAAGCTGTCTGCTCTTAAATTGCTTTTATGCTGGCTTATTCACAAGAACATCTTCACAATTCAGATCGTTGGAGACTTTATGAATGTTATTAAATGGTTCAATGGGCAAAGCAGATGTCAAAATTATATCTTGTTACCTTTGTTAGAAGAGACTCAGCAGTTAAAGCTTTCCTTTAATGTTTTTTCTCTCTGCCACATTTACAGGGAGCACAATGACACAACAGACAGGCTTTCTAAAGAGGGTCTGCAACAAGATATGGGCTGTTGGAGAATAGTGGAGGAGGACCATGGAGAGATCCGTGTGTCGGATCAGCCTCCGTACTCTTAGTCTGTTTACTCTTTGGACTCTTCAGGCTATGCAAAGCCTGATTTTGTTTTCAGCTGTTATGATCTTTATCTTATGTTCCTGTTTATTATATAACTGATTTTAGACTGCATGACTTATGTATCTACTTCCTGTTTGGGTTGTTTTCCTCGATGAGGAGACCCGGGAAATAGATGCATTGGTTTTACTTTTCCATGGAGATGCTCAGACTTATGACAAAAACTGTATATTTTGTTTTTGCTTGAGCTAGAGACGGGGGCTGTTTTCCTCGATACGAGGAGGCCCACGTTTTCAAATCAGTGGTATTTCTCTTTACTCATGGTTTTGGACAGGAAGGACAGTCACTTCCTGTAGAGCTCTATGATTTTTAAATCATACAACAAACTGAATGCTTCGGCATATACTATGTAACTTTTTATTTTGTTATAAAAAGTTCGATTTTTTCTTTGGAAAAAAAAATAAGCTGATTTAATTATTAATTATAATTAAGAAATATATTATAATAATTATAATTATTAATTTGTTGGTTTAATTTACCTTTTAAATAAGCTATATTCCATATGAATAGATTTCCCTCTTTAAATGGGTTACATTCAATATGAATACCATGGGTAAACATTGAGCATCAAATTAATTAATTGGAAGTAATTTTTATTTTAACTTAAGGTTATTTTTATTTTTATTTTTATTATTTTTGTTTACAGGACATCCATGACATTATAACACATATCTTCCATAATGGGTTGGAGAGCTTTTGGACACAATAATAAGAGAATTGGTTATACTAAATGACATTTTTTAGAATAAAAATTATTTAATTTTTAAAATTGATGAAGATGAAAAAATAATTAATAAATTCAAAATTTAAAATTAATTTTAAAAAATGATATATTATTATTTAAAATAAAAATAAAAATAATCAATAAATTATATGAAGGGGGTGAGGATAAGTAATATGTGAAGGTTTATTTTTCTATCTTTTATATGTGAATATTCATAAATACATATTAACAAGTTTAGATCCATTTTAATTTTGTATCTATCAAGATGAATCAAATCTCTTTTCACTATCCCTTTCAATGTTAATTATAGTTATAAATATAATTATTACTTTTATTTATTTTTTATTTTTATGTAATTTGACAGAGTCAAAATGTTTGATTAATAATAATAATTATTATTATTATTTGTTTTAATTTTAAATTTTTAAGTAATTTGACCAAGTCAAAATGTTTAACCAAACAAGACATTACAACATCTCTTATATACTGGATTGGAGAGCTCTAGATCCATCTTAACTTGGATCTACCAAGCCCCCCAAAGGATCAAATCTCTTTTCACTTTAAAGAGGTTTGCACCTTAAGAGATTTGATCCGTCTTGGTACTTGATAGATCCAAAATTAAGATGGATCTAAGCTGATTTAATTATTAATTATAATTATAAATACAATTCTTTATTTTATTTTATTATTTCTTGTTTTGGATTTTATTTTTATGTATTAACTTAGTCAAAAATGTTAAACAATACATCACATTACAACATCTCTACCATACTAGCGTCTCTAGGCACAATTAATATTTTAATTTATTCTAATAATTATATTTAAATGTTATTAATTAATTTTAATTTGGATGATTGAGATAAGTGTTGTTATTTTTCTACCTAATTTAATATCTACATGTTATATATTGAGCTCATAATGAATATTTTCTAATAATGTATATGATATTTTTGCAATATCGTAATAAAATATGTATATCATATAACATCCATAAATTCTTCATCTATTAAACTTGATCAAAATATAACCACAATTCTTTAACCAAAATTACATTACTATAAATCATAATAACTTTGTGTTACAAAGCTACATACCCAACATTAACATCATTTTCTTTCATAACATTATATATACAAAATATACGAGCCTAGATCTATCTTAACTCTGGGTCTACCAAGGGCCGAGAGGGATCAAATCTTTTTTCACTCCAAAAGAGGTTTGCATCTCAATAGACTTGATCCATCTGGACGCTTGGTAGATAGAGAGTTAAGATGGATATAGGCTGGTTTAATTATTAATTATAATTATATTTTTATTTTTATGTAATTTGATCGAATAAAAATGTTTTATTGATAATTATAATCATTAATTAGTTTATTTTATGATGATGAAGATTTCTGGTTAAGTGTGTTCTCATTGAGATGTTTGATGTTTCAAGTGAACACTTCACCCATTATTTTTAATTTAATTTTAGTTTTATTTTTATATAATTTGATTGAGTAAAAATGTTAAATAGGACATTACATTACAGTATCTCTACCATATTGGATTGAAGGGCATCTTTCATATTTGTTTAAATTAAACATAAATTAAAATAGGGCACCAAAATAGACCAAAAATGGGCTCTAATTGCATGAGAAAAAATTTGTCATCCAAAAAAAGAAGGCCTTGGTCTTCACGATCCACATATAATCAATAGAACCTTAAGTGCTAAAGATTGGTAGAGATGGATCAAAGACCCAGAGGCTTTATGGAGAAAAATGTGGAAATGTAAGTATGCCCCCAGTACCTGAGAATCTCGGCTCATCAAAATGACAAGCAACTTCAAGGGTTCTCATATATGGAATACTACTTGGAGCAACAAACAATTTATCTAGGAGCATAGTTTTTAGGAAATCAGAAATCGGAATAGTGCATTGTTTTGGGATGACTCATGGCATCAGTGGCCAAAATTAACTCAGATTGAATAACCTTGCCCAACTAGGGACTCCCTCATATCCAGAGGCTAAATATTAGTTGCACATTATTCAGACTCATCCCCATGTAATTCCCAATTGTACAATTGGAATTCATGTGTGGAATGGATTGAGCCTCCCTCCCAAATGAAAGCATGATTATCAAGTAATAATTAGAAAACAAAATAATTGTGGTTCAAGAGGGCAATGATATTTTTCATTGGGGTTATCGTCCTTCAAGCAATTTTAACCTCTCTAAAATTGCAAACTTCTCACAAGAAACAACAATGAGGATGATCAAGGAAAATGGCATAACATATGGAATCTCGAACATTGGTCCAAAATCGCTCTTTTTTCGTGGCTTTTATTATGGAATCAAACTTTGACATGTGACAAGCTTCAAAGTCGTGGTTTTCATGGCCCCTAAATGTGTCCTCTATATCTATAATTCAAAAAATTCAATCATCTTCTCAACATCTACAACTTCTTTGTTTATATCTGGGACCACCTTGCTATGCTCTTTCGATAGACCGACAAAATACAAAATAATGTATCTCCACTCTACAAATCTAGTGTGACTCCCCTTTTACTAGTCCCATTGTCAACAGAGCATGTTAAGTCATCCTAGGATTCATCTGATGGGAGATTTGGAAGCAACGTAATAGATGAAGATATAAGAATATTGGGGCCTCCACAAACTTTTTTCCATTGAGATTTAATACTAAAAAAAAACTTATATTTCCATTATGAAAATATACACCATGTTGTCCATACAAACTAAATTTGTAAATCAAATATCTGAGTCCATGTGGAGCTCATACTGTCCAAAAGATGAGACTTTTATGAAAATCTTAGACTTGCACCTTAAAGACATCTCTTATCAACTACCATATGATCTTTAGAAATGGAATTCCATCTCATTGATTTCTTTGTTATCCCATCATTCATATTATCTTAATGAGATAGTTGGAAGTTGAAGTGCCTCTTTTGAGAGTTTATCAACATTATGTTTCAATTCCCTATATATGTGCCTAAATGATGACCATTCAATGAAAGCCATTTATGTTAATATTTCCCACAAGATATGATTCAAATTGGGAATATTGACCTCAGCTTTGTAGTTGGCCCAATAAATGAAAAGCTTTGAATCCCCATAAACCTAAATCTTGTTCATGCCTAGATATCTAACAACATATAAAAGATTCCAAACCCAGTAAATTTAGCGTTTGTATAAGTTCCTTTTCCTAAGGCATGCAACAATAGATAGTTGTGGTTTGATTTAAATATAATATTGCCCCCACTCCACAATTCAATGGATCACCTCGACTAGCATTGTCAAATAAGTCCTGTGATATCTACTTATCAATGTTAGGCATCTTCGGGACCCGTGAATTTTTTCTTTGCAGCTCATACTTAAATTATTTATTCATGTTAACAATGATGTCATTGTTAACTTTGGGTGGAATAAAATTTTCTTGAAAAATGACCTTGTTTCAGGGCCACCAAATGTTATGCACAAATATGCCTGGAAGAGCTTGATCATTCTGAACAAAGGACTCTACTACCCAATCTCGTAATCAATCAACAAGGGATATTTTATTCCATCCAGTTGAAGAAGGAGAGAGCACGACTGATAAAGCTTTAAGATTTCTCTACATATGCATAAGAAATAAATAAATGAGAAATGGACTTAGAATCATGGTGGCATAACGCACAACAGTTGGAGCCATTCCATCCTCTTCTAAGGAGATTATCCCAAGTCAGTAGTCTATTATTAAGAGCGAGCCACATATAAATTTTTCATTTTAAAGGACAATGGTGTTTCCATAATAAGCACCACCACCACTTATGATCTCGTGCATGCATAGACTCCACATATGTGGTATAACCTAGATTTGTTGTGCATTCACCCGATGTTGGATTTTTAGGCCAAACCAAACAATTTGGATCATCGTCCACCAAGCGAGTGAGGGATGAAACCAAGTTCCTAACATATAACTTCAAGTCTGTGAGAGATAGGTTAGCAACAGACTTCCATGGTTGATTTCCTAATAGGGGGTCATTTTTAGACTTTGAACTGGCTAAGATGTAAACCCCAACAATGTGTAAAACATGGATATGATTTAGAGAATGGAGAAAATTATCACCTACACTAGACCATGGATCTTCACTGATCCTTACCAAACGACCATTGGCAATCCACCAGACCACCCAGTTGCTAATAAGGGGAAGCCTCTAGTGAGAGCTCTCCACACAATGGAAGCATTAGATTATATTTTCTGGGGTGACGACACCACTTGAGGATAGATTTGTTGCTCAAATACTTAGACTACAATGCTCGACCCCATAAATAAGTGTTATTTTTGAATCTCCATAGACTATGGGCAGCTAGTGCCTAACAAAAAATATGAATATTCATTAGACCCATTACCCCCATTAGCTTAAGCATGGGTATCGCAAACTAGCAGTATACCCTTTGAAACATCCTTCCCAGACTAGAGAAATCTGAAACATAATTTACGAATTTTATTGAGAATCCATTTAGCCAATAATGTGATCAATGTCTAGTATATAGGGATGCTTTCGAGGACAACTTTCACTAAGACAAGTCTTCCTCTCCTGGATAAGAATTTGTTCACCCATAAGTTAACACACTTTTTCCACTTTTTTATACATCCAAATCCAGTCATCAAACCTATAATTGTTTTCCTTTAGCATGAAACCCATGTACTCGACCCC
Source organism: Pinus tabuliformis (assembly GCA_031772625.1). Classification (NCBI taxonomy): domain Eukaryota; kingdom Viridiplantae; phylum Streptophyta; class Pinopsida; order Pinales; family Pinaceae; genus Pinus; species Pinus tabuliformis. The sequence goes on along the minus strand of CM062820.1, from coordinate 1,492,922,568 downwards.
ATCAACGATCGATTTGGATTGGAATTGGAACATATATGAGGTCAGGGAAATAGTGGCTTCTAACGAATTGTGAAGAATCATGCATGATTTTTGGATGTTTATAACCATGCCAGTGATAGTAGAGAAATGCTCCAAGATATGCTTAAGAACCTGAAAATGATGTCTAAGGCCTAATATAAAGAGGAAGACATTGCCATTGAAAAGGAGATAAAAGATTGAGACTATATGTGAGATTCCAGCCCATTTTAAATCACCTTTGCAAGATTCTTTTTTAAATCATCTTTGCAAGATTCTTTAGAGATAAGCTTACTTAGAGCTTTAGCCACCAACAGAAAAAGGAGAGGTGATAAAGGACACCCTTGATGAAGTCTTCTGGAAGGGTAAAAGAAAGATGTTGGATGTCTGTTAATGGGGATTGAAAAACTAGTTGACTAAACATGCCCCATAATCCAGTTCACCATTTTTAGGTTGATAGCCAGTTAAATCAACACCAACCCTTAAAACATCTAATTTACATGATTGTAGGCTTTAGAGAGATCAGCCTTGAAGACTTCCATAGGTTTTTTTTTGTTTTGATCGAGTGGAGGGCCTCTTATGCTAGGGAGATTGCATCATGAATTTGACGATTTCACAAGAAACCAAAATTCTCTTATGAGATATTTCTCACTAAGAATGGGCTTCTGACAAGTGGAAATGATTTTAATGGTTACTATAGTTGATAAATCACATTACAACAAGATATGGGACAAAAATCATCAAGGTTTCATCTTTATGAACTCTTGGAATAAGAGAAATTAATGTAGAATTTAAAGATCCCATAAATTTTATAAAGGCTTGAGACTCTGGAACGGATTTAAGGAGATCCTCCTTAATGAGGTCATAAAAATTGGTGTAAAACTAAACCGTCAACCCATCTAGATTGGGACATTCCCCTTTTTCATGCATGCGAGAGCTGCTAGGATTTCCCCCTTTGAGACTTCAGTAGATAAGGACGCATTCATCTCCTTCGTGAGGGAACAAGGAAAAAGAGATAATGCTTTCAAAATATCACGAATGGGGCAACCTTAAAGTTGGGATAAAGGAGATTTGAAATGGTGACTGCTGAGTCTCTCAATATATTGGAAATAATCGATAGGGGAACCATTTTGGTCATTGATGGACTAAATGATGTTCAAATTTTTCCTCGTATTAGCAAAGTTGCGAAAAAATTTGGTGTTGTTGTCGCCTTCATGAATCCAAATGGTACAGCTATGAAGACGATATGTCTCTTCCTCCTTGACTAGAAGCTCCCTCTTTTTACATTCTAGCTCACAAAGAATTTCAGAAATACAGCTGGGAAAGATCCTACAACATTTGAGGAATAGATCTCATGAATTCTAGATTCATTATACTTTAATTCTACCTCGGAATTAGCATTATAATCCTTAGCCCATTTCCTTCAAATATTGTTACTATGTTTTAGATTCTTCACCATTTGAAACATAAAAGTGCCATCTCAATTCAGGGGAGTCCAAGAGCTTTTTATCATGTTTATGAAATTTACTCATTTTAGCCAAACTGGATTAAATTTGAATGGAAATGGAGGTTTGGTCTCATCTCTCATTATTTCGAGAACAATCGGGTAGTGGTTTGAAATACCACCATCCTCCACCCACGAGGGCATTCTGAGGGATGAATAAATTAAGGACTCATACATTAGAAAATAGCCCAGTCTTTTGGAATTGAAACCTTCATCAAATCTAGGATTCCTCCATGTGGGGGAAAGAGTAATAGGTTCTAAATCAATCAAGCTATTGTCTTAGATGAAATGTGCAAAATATTCATCCAATGGATCTTTGCGAGAAGTCGAACCCCAAATTTCTTTGATCGATACGATGAAGTTTAAATCACCTTCAAGGATAAGTGGATGAAAGTCAAGAACACCAAATGAACCCCAGTGGTCCAAAAAAGTTTTGCGATGAGGAAAAGGCCCGTAAACATTTACCAACCTTATCTTCTTACTTAAATTATAAATATCCATATCTAATGATATATGTCTTATTGAGGAAGGGGAGACAATGTCCTTAAAGGAAGAATTCCATGTAGTGAGGAGACCTCCCAATTGATCATAGAGACCATGACCATGAGGGACCAGTTCCTTAACCATGGGAGATGATGGCTTTGGCTCTTTCACTGTCAATCATAGTTTCTTGTAACATGATCATGTCGAGCTTAACCTTGTGGATAAGCCTTTTAAGGGCTAATTTCTCGGGGGTTCCCCTGAGCCCCCCATATTCAATGGAAGAATCTTATTTTTCACCTTGAGAGGGGCCTTACTATCTAAGAGCCCTAACAATCATAAACTATTGGCCCCTACATATGCCCTCTTTAGCTTTTGATATGCCTTAGACAAATTTGATTTCCTAACTTTGTGGCCAACAAAAGGGAGATACATGGCTATACCTCCTTGAGATGAGGAATCTTCATTACGCGACATTCTGGATTGTAGGGGGTACGTCCTCTTATCTACCAATGAGGAAACAAAGGATATTTTCAGTATTTCCTTCAAGGTGCATGAGGACATTAGAAAAGGAAACAAAGAATCTAAGGCAAGTGAAGAAGAGTCTGAATAATTTAATAGAGGGACAATTGGTGTCGAAGGAGGAGAAGGACTCTTAAGGGAACCTAGGAGATGTTCGAGTGAGTTGACTTAGAGGATAAATGACTACTTCATTATAGGATTTTACATGTGCATTGTATTTTTTTGACAATGTTATTTCTTTACTAAAATCATCAATAATTGAAGACTGTAAGCAAGGGAGTGTTGGAAAATGCAAAGTGGCAGCAATTAAATCCAATTTTCCTTAATCTTAATACTTGTTTGTGAACTTTATTATTCTTATTTGTGTTTCTTTGTTAGATCTTCATCAAACAAATATCAAGAGAAAAATAATAATGATAGTGGACACAGAAGTTAGGCTCTAAGCCAAGGAAAAACCCTCTAACGGGAAAACCCAAAAATCTCCTCTTCTTATAGAATCTTAAAATGAGACAACAAAGACCCAAACCCTAGACCAATTCCTCCTCCAAGTACCAAGTCGGCCCTTCACTTTATCATAGCTCAATCCTGCACCAAACAAATTCTAGTTGCGATTTCGTCCAACTTCATCCTGCACCTTCGTCCTATAACTTCGAAGGCACATAGAGTCTCAGTTCAATTTTGGAGAAGGATGTGTATGTATATGGGAGTTTTATTAGCTAGATTAATTACTATAAGAGTAAATATCCCACTTATACGGGTTGTTTATTAGTGGGTGATAGCATGAGTGTTATTAGCCCCAAGGCTACACTTAGTGTTTATCAATCCTGACTAGTACTTGAGTGTCTTAACCAAACCAGTAGTTTCTCAACCCAACAAATTCCTAGTGGTTTATCAACCCTAAGGCAAGCCACAACTCAGATGCTTTTATCAGTGAGCAAGCCCTTATGAATTTATCAGCCCCAAGCACCTGAGTATCACAACTCCACCAAACCTTCTCGAGCAAACAACACATAGGCACACACATCAGACTCAATAAAGCAACACTCGGGAACAAACAAGAAACAACACAAAGAATCCATCCCATAAGCACAGAACGCACTTTAGAGATAATTTGAGTCTTCCAAGCAAACCAAAATTGTTGCCAACTCCTCTCTACATTCTTCTGCTCTCCTCCTCACTCTGCTCAAGAGTATGCATAGATGAAGAAGACTCTCTCAAAAATCCTCTTGTCAGAAATTTTCTCCCTCCACTTCTCTCGTGCGTTGACCCCTATCAATGCAACCTATGAGGGTAACTATGTAGACTCGTCCTCCACTCAAGAGGCCCATATCCTCCATTAAGTTTCTTCCCAATAGTGTCTTTAAACCAATAAGGATTTAGGTGATGAAATAAATGCAAGGCTTAGGTTGACAATATCCTCCTCCCCTCAAACCTTTGAATCCATTTCCACTTCCTTGGTCAATTAATGTGTAATATTACCACATCATTTACATGAATTACAATTCATAATAATATTTACAAGGGGGATTAGCTACAGGGCCCTCACATACCCCACCCCCTTAGAGGAACATTATACATGAACATAGAATTTACAAGAGCTTTATATACATAGCTCTCTACATTCATTTACATTTATATCTACATTTTCTTAACCATCAAACAAAAATGGGCATGACACCCTCATTTGCTCATCCATCTCCCATGTGGCTTCATCTAGTCCAAAATTATTGTTTTGCACCTTGACCTTGATTGCTCGATTATGGAGAGTAATTTGCCTCCAATCCAGAAGACACACTGGCTCTGGCGAAAAGTCTCCTCCATATTCCACTTGTATCACAGACCAATCAACAACATGATTAGCATCATCTACATATTTTTATATAAAGAAATATGGAAGACATCATGTGCCTTCACTATGGGTGGAAATACCAATCTATAGGCCACTAGCCCCACTCTTTCCAGAATTTGAAATGGCCCACAAAACCATGGTGCCAACTTGGCACAAGACACAATTCTCAATGAGCTTTTCTTTGGTCTAATACAAAGATAAACATGATCCCCCACTTTAAATTCTTTGTGTACTTTATGTTGGTCTGCATAGCTCTTTTGCTCATCTTGAGTTATCTTTAAATTCTACTAGATGGTTGTCATTTCATGTTTCATCTATTTTAGCAAGTTAGGCTCAATATGGACCTGGTTCACTAGATCACTCCACTAATAGGAGTATCATATTTCCTACCATAAAGAGTCTCAAATGGACTCATTTTTAACAACTCTTGGTAGCCACTGTTATTAGTAAATTTCACCAACATAAGAAGCTCTTCCCACTTCCATAGTTAATGTTTGTCATATATCTTGAGCATTTCCTCAGACACTATGTATATTCTCTTGGTTTTCCCATTTGTTTGTGGATGGTAGGTTATACTAAAGGCCAATTCTATTACTAGGCCAACAAACAACTCCTTCTAAAACTTGGATGTAATCTCCACATCCCTATATGAGATCATTTTCTTGGGCACACCATGAAATTTCACTATTTATTTTATAAAAATATAAGTAATGTCACTTGCCTTATCAATGGATTTAACAATTATAAAGTGAGCTATCTTACTCAACTTATCCACCACAACCACAATGGCATCATGTTGTCTAGTTGTCCTTGGCAGTCCAGTAATGAAGTTCATTGAAATGACTTCCCATTTCCACTCTGGAATGGGGATTAACTACAACAATCCTGCTAGATGTATGCAATCCACCTTCACTTACTGACATTTCAAGCATTTGGCAATATACTCAATCACATCCTTCCTCATGTTTGTCCAATATGATTTTTTTATGGTTTTTATCAGTTTCTAATAACTAGGATGACCAAAATATGGTCGTTTATGCAATTTGTCCAAGATGAGCTTCTTCAAGTCACCCATACAAGGTACGTACCACCTTCCCTTGAACTTTAATAATTCATCTTCCATGGAAGAGTTTTTTCTTAATGCCCTTTCAGGATCTTGTTGCAAGCATTCTTTTACTTCTTGATACTTCTCATCTTGTTGCTTTGCTTCTTTGATCTTTTCTTGAATATTGATTTCACAAGAACTCACAACTATCACATGAGCTACATGCAGCCTTTTGTTGAGTGCATCAACTACCTTATTTTATTTACCCTTGATTTATTTTATTTTTGAACTTAACCAGAATAAAAAAATGAGAATGGCATAGACAAGTTATGATTGGTCTACTCAAAGTTAAAGTAACCACAGCTAGAGAAAATCTTAAAACTGAACTAACTTTGACCGTGTGAGAAATGTGGGATAGTTATGAATTCTATGTTGGTGATTCTACATATTCAATCTCCAAGTTGGTGTGGATTATGTTAAATTCCCCTCCCTTACTCCATAATCTGCGCCTAGGTGTAATAAATCATTTTGTCTCTTGAAGTTGGTAATATTGCTCGTTACAAACCCACTTCACAATGTATTCAAATCCAAATGTAGTGTAAACATTGAAGTGAAAAGGGAAATGGACATAGAATTAGTACTAGAAAGATATTTAGGCATGATAACTGGGCGAATTTGTATATGACCTAGTGAAATTACTTGCGGGGGATGATCTAGCACAAGCCCTTTACAATTGAAGAACATTAGAAACTATCACAAAAGCTACACACGAAGCACAAAACCATTACACCAGGAAGTGCTTCCAAATGAAAAATGCAACCCTTCAATTAGAGTGGAGGGAAGAGATGGAAAATCAAATAATTCTTCACAACTTCCCCAACGATACTCATGAAAAGATCGATGTTATTCCTATCTATGCAAAAGTCCTGCAAGAGGTGAGATGAAGCAACTTCTGCAAATGTTAAGTACTTATATAAATTCAAATATAAGGACAGACCAAAGTTGTTGGAGTAGCATGGGAAAGGTTAGTCTTGTATGCTTGTATTGCGATTCTCATCATCAAAACATACAAATGTTCATATGTTTACATGGTTACAAACATTGTGCAAATATTTTAAGGAGAATTTTATTAGTGTTGTTTTGATGGATGTTGTATGGAAATAATGAGGATCTTTAACATCATTGGCCAAATATCATTGAACATTGTTGGAGAAAATTTCTTGGGATCTATTGGCATTCAAAGGCTAATCATCATTCTTCAAAATATCAGTTGTGTGGAAATCCAAACAATTGTTTTGAGACTTTACTGTAAAATATATTATGAGTTGGTTGTGGATACTCATAAAGCTCTTGCAAAAGGTCAGCCTTTGCCATGAGTTATGGGAAAACCCTCCCAAAGACCAACTTTGATCTCCAAGAGCTTTCTAAGTATCGAAAACCAACTCATCAAATGTTTACAATTATTTGGATTTTCACATAACTGACATTTCAAAGCAAAACATTACGAAGAATGATGATTAACCTTTGAATGCTAATAGATCCCAAGGAATGTTCAACGATATCAAGGCAATGATGTTAAAAATCCTCATGATTTCCTTACAAACATCCATTAAAAAAACATAGAAAAAAAATCTCCCCATAATATTTGTAACCAAGCAAATATATGAACATTTGTATGTTTTGATGATAAGATTCACAATACAAGCATACAAGATTTACCTTTTTCCATGATGTTCCACCGCAATTCTAGTTTGTCCTTATATGTGAATTTACACAAGTACTCAAAGTTCGCAAAAGTTGCTTCATCCCACCCTCCTACAAGAATTTTGTGTAGACAAGAATACCATCAAATCTTGCCATGGGTATATTATTAGTGAAGTTGTGAAGATCTATTTGATTTTCCATCTCTTCCCTCAACTCTATTTGAAGGGTTGCATTTTTCATTTAGAAGCTCTTTCTAGTGTAATGGCTTCGTGCTTTGTGTATAGCTTCTAAGATAGTCTCTAATGTTCTTTGATTGTAAAGGGTATGTGTTGAATAGTCCCCACGGGTAATTCCACTAGGTCATATGCAAACTTGCCAATTATCATGTCCAAATATCTTTTTGGCACCCATTCTATGTCCATTTCCCTTTTCACTTCAATGGTTAAAATTGCATTTGAATTTGAATAAATTGTGAAACAAGTGCATAATAAGTAGTATTACCCAACTTCGAGACAAAAAATAGGCTACATGAGAGAAGAATAACATAGGAAAAACCAACCAAAACCCTAGGCTACATTAGAAAAAAATACCATGCAAAGTCCAATAGTTTTATTTAATTTTATAAATTTATAATTAAGATTATAATTAATGATTTTGTTCTTTTATTTTATAATTTAAATTATGGAGAGACTATAACATTTTTTTTAATTTTATTTTTATGAAATTTGACTTAGTCAAAATGTTTACATCACATATATGAGAGCACCTCTAACATAGTAAGCATCATGCATAAATTAAAGCATTGTCTAAACATACTACATTTTGGAATATTGGTCCAAATTTAGTGATTTTTTGGTCGAGTCTTTATTTTTGTTTCTTAAAATAGGTTTGTATGTTTGTTTTGTTTTGTTTTTTTTTTTAATGCAATTTGACTTGGTCATAATGTTTACATAACATAGATGAGAACACCTCTAAAACAATAAGCACCCTACATGAATTAAGGGAATGTCTAGACATTTTTGTCAAATCTATCTTCTTTTTTTATAATACGTTGTTGACTTCATATATGGATTCAACACCCTAAAAAACTCAAGATTGTAGAAAACTTACAATTTGAAACTTGTGATTCCAAAAAATCCATATCAAATTCTAGACAAATTATACCATTACACCAGAAAATATGCCAAAAAAATCCTTCCAAAATTTAAAACAAATAAACTATAGGCATAAATTGATACTATATATTCCAAATTAACAATATATATATATATATATATATATATATATATATATATATATATATATATATATATATATATATATATATATAACCACTTATTCTACAATGAAAAGTGTATTGCTTCTTAATGTGAGAAATTCTATGTGATGTCCCTAGTAATTGTAAATATTTAAATTACTACAGCTAAACAAACTGAATACTACCATAAGTTTATATAATTATTATTGTGATTAAGTTATGTAGACAGTGAAAATGTTGTTATAATGACAGTTACATATTCTTACATGTCAGGTGGTTAGGTTGGTACTTACCCATCCTAACTAATTTACTTGGAGATTTATTTTCAGGAAAAAGATCAAGAGGGTAATTTTTTGTACCTGAGATCGGAATAAGAGAAAAAGAGGGAAGTACTAAGAGGAGAACACCATGCTGAAATGTCAGACGGGTTCCTAGAGCTAAGTCTGGTTAGGACTAGATAGTTGTGACAAAAAAAAAAAACTGTAGACTTGAGAGGAAAATCCTGCATGTGAGAAGTAGCTTGGGGGGAGACAAACTGATTAGTCAGTCTTGCGATTGGGAGGAAAAACAACAAGCAAATTAAGGTTTGGTTACAGATTAAAAATTGAAAGTCAGCGAAAACTTAGATAAGTAAAATCTCGTGTTGTATAGGTAGAAGGTCTACTATATGGTACTAGGAATTAATTTGCCTAATTTTCTTGACGAGCGGTTGCTCTAGAAATAGAAGGGGTAGTTCTCATTACCTTGTATAAAAAAAATATATGCAAGTCTATGTGTCTTGAAAAAAAAAAAAAAAAAAAACTAATCTACCATTAATTCACACAAAACAAGGGAAGAAATACCCGACGCACAAACATTATTTTCAGGTAGAGTATCTGAATTACGAAATTGGAACATAACATAGAAGAAATCTTGTATTATACTTGAACTAGTTAAAAGAAAAGAACCAGTGAAACAGTCCTTCTGGAAGTATAAATTATAGATACAAGAAAGAAAAGAAAAATGAGTCAGGTGACATTTAAACGATCTTGTTACGCATGTCCAGACTCATAATTTATATGTGAATGCGAGTTATAAGTAGAATAGACCCTTAACCCTTGTTATGAGGATTAAACATAAGCTTTATACCAAACAATAATTACACCGTGAGTTCATCCTGTAAAATTCAATAACACTTAAACAAAAATTTATACTGTTCCAAGAAGGTTGGCCACATAGAAAACAAAGGCGTGCCTCCTCAACAAACGCAATAACCCTATATGAGGTCGTTACCAAGAAAGGCGAGAACCAAGTCCGGGCCAACGTTTTAGCCGCCAACAAAGGGTTTTCATTCAGAACATATTACAACCATAAACGTCTAGGCTAACTCGAAAACCAACGAGCTCTTAATATAAAACTAGCGATCTCTTAATACAGAGAAAATCTTACAGCTAGAGGATAAGTCTAAATATCACATTCCAGGTCGAGCTAGCAATTTCTCTCGCAAAGGAATTTCATTTCCATGAAACCAAAACCCTATTATGGAAAAACCCAGATGAAATACAGTTGGGCGAAAACTCAATACCCGGTAGTTGGGCTTGGCCATTCTCTTGCACACTCTGTTAGCTGAGCAGAGGGCTTAAGCTCTAACATTTCACTCCAAATCTTGAACGATAACGAAACTCTCCATATTTCCTGGGCAAGAATAGCATGGGGTTATACTCTGCAATTTTTTAAAAGGAAAAATTATCAAATAAGTTACAAAAACTACTGCACTGAGCATAAACATTACCTGGACAAGGATATGTATGAAAACCATCCTCGTAGCAGGGAATCGAACAGAAATGCTGAAGAAACTGTGTGAAATCAATCCGCCTAGAAAGGTCGTAGGACAATGAAAAGCCTAAGAACCGTGAAAATTATGCCAAAGAAGATACCAAAGGAAATTTCTGTGGAGTTTACCTGTGCAAATGGGATAGCACCTTGCCGGATGCAGAATGATTGAACTAGGAAGGAGGAAATGCGATGACATTGAAGTGATGACAAATGCATTGAACCGAGAGATTACCCACCACCGTCTGATACAACTCAACCCCAGGAAACCGTGGATGAGGAGCTGCTCCCAAGGTTGAAGGACCAGCTGTATAACATCCGAAGACTCCAGAGATACATTACCACCAAGCCTAGGGTCGTCGTAACGCCCAATAGGAGTTAATGCAACAATCAATTAATTGCACCATGGAGTATAAATGACTTGAGTACAGTAGATACGACAATGTTTAATGGTGTGAAAGTTAAGTTATAATTTATTAATAGTTGGATGTATACATATAGAAAATTTGAATACTTAAAAGTGTGACTTAGTTTGGATGGATTACGCCATGGTTATTTAATGTCATAAGATTACCGCCAATTAATATGTCTCGTAAGAATATTTCTTACCGATAGTAATATTTGTTTTACTATCATAATTTCTCAGTCAATTTTAAATTATTATTTTTATCATGACACATGGGTGTGTGACATGTGTTATCAGAGAACTCAGGTTACAAAGTTGATACCTTTGGAAAAATAAGTGAATAACAACATTTGTGATGTGCACAGAGAAGGAAAAGCAACCAGCATGAGGAGGACTGGAATTACACCACACAAATCTGTGACAAGAACATGACCAACATATTTTCAAGAAGCCAATCCTGAGGTATGGGTACAGTTGGGTGAAGAGCCACACAATATTAATACTGCAATCTTAGAAATTGTACAAGAACTGAAGGAGCAGGAAAAGATCATGAAGAGTCTATCTGATAGACAGAACCAACGACAACCAATTCCCAGTCTTGAGCATGGAAACATGACTGGCGAACAAGATTTTCGAACCGAGAATGTAGAAACAGAAGGCGATGAAGAGAATCAGGAGGAAGAATTTGATAATGTATCAGGACAAAAAACACATAAAAGATAGAAAATAGAACTACAAGGAGAATTTTGGAAAATAAAACCTCCCATATTTGATGGTGAACAGGAAGAGGCAACTGAAGCTTGGCTCATCAATATGAATAAGTATTTTCAGCGGTATGAATACAACCATAACTTAAAGGCTCATTTGGCCATCTTTTAGCTACAAGGAAAAGCCACCCTGTGGTGGGAGGAAGTAAAAACGCTACGTGGAGTAAATGAGCAGAGCATAACTTGGGGAAAATTTCAAAAGTATTTTAAGGAGAAATATTTAATTGAAATATTTTATGATGAAAAGGCAAAAGAGTTTCACGACCTCCGATTGGGTTAGTTGTCTATGGATGAGTTCATAGAAAAATGTACGTCCTTTCTTCAGTATGTCCCTTACATATGGGAAGAAAAAGCGAAAGTGCAGCGATTTATCAGCAGTTTTTCGTTGTTCATGAAAGAGCGTCTCGAGTTTGATAACCTGAAAACTATGGACAAAGTTATACGAAAGGCTCGAATATGCTATCAACAAAACAGGCAAAAGGGAGATGTGGGAAAGAGATGGGCTGACAAAAAGGGGATTAAGTTTTCCTCTAACAACAAGGGAAATAAAGCCATAGTCAACAAGGGACCCCATAAAGGACAAGCAAACATGAATATGAACAGAAATCAGCCTAGATTCAAACTTCCAAGTGAGTCCAAAACAAATGAGCAATCAGGTAGAACTGAAGTGGAAGTAGCAGCTAGACCTCCAGTATAGTGTTGGGGATGTGGAGGACCACATTATGTCAAAAATTGTCCATACCACAAGGGAACTGATCAGGTTGCACATATTCAAGAAGCATCAACTGTGGGAGAAGTGGCAAGAAGTACTCCTAAAATAAATGCTGCCCTTGAAGACCATCAGGGCAAATACTAACCAACCGTGATGGAATTTGAAGGTAAAGTCTTCGATCGAACTATATCCATTTTAATTGATCCAGGAGCTACTTTGAGTTATATTAGTCCCAAAGTAGTAGAACAATGTTGTTTGCAAGTTGTTAAGTTTAAGAATCCTTGGTTAGTACAACTAGCCACGGGAGAAAAAAGAAGGGTGCTAGCCAAAGTTAGGAACTACCCCCTAAAGTTAGCAGGTTAGTCTATTATGACAAACTTGAATGTGATACCCCTAGGATTGTATGATATCCTAATAAGCATGGACTGGTTGGAAAAACACTGGTCCCTCATTAATTGTAAAACCAAAACCATTAACTATATGGATGAAGAGGGAAAGAGGCAGGAAATTCAGGGCATACTAAGACCACTGGAATTAAGACTTATAACAACCTCTCAATTAACAAAATGTATCAGAAAATGGTACCAAATTTATGCAATACAAGTAGGATATGCTAATTCAAAGGAGAAATCTGTTTCTTTAAAATATATACCTGTGGTGTAGAATTTTCTGGATGTGTTTCTTGAAGAAATCCCGAGACTTCCTCCAAGGAGGGATATAGATTTCACCATTGAGTTGATTCCGAGAGCTGCCCTGATATCCCGAGCCCCTTATTGCATGAGCATACCGGAGTTAACAGAATTAAAAATGCAGCTACAAGAACTGCTTGATATCCGCCCAAGTGTATCACCTTGGGGGGCTTCGGTGCTTTTTGTTAAGAAGAAGGATGGAACCTTGCGAATGTGCATGGATTACCATCAGTTAAATAAATTGACTATCAAGAATAAATACCCTTTACCTTGTATAGATGAGTTATTTGATCAAGTGAAAGGTGTGACTATGTTTTCAAAGATCAACCTTCATTCTGGTTACCATCAAATTAGGATAAAGGAAGAAGACATATCAAAAACAACCTTTAGAACTTGTTATGGGCACTATGAGTTCGTTGTGCTGCCCTTCGGACTAACTAATGCTCCCGTGACCTTCATGTGCCTCATGAACAATATATTCCATCAGTATTTGGATAAGTTTGTGTTGATTTTTATTGATGACATATTAATTTATTCTCAGAATATAAAAGAACATAAAGAACATCTCCATGTTGTTTTGTAGGTTTTAAGAGAACATCAATTATACACCATGTACAACAAGTGCGATTTCTTTGAAGAACAAATCCAATGTTTAGGACATGTCATTACCAAGGAGGGAATTGTAGTGGATCTAGAGAAAATAGAAACTATAATGGAGTGGCTAGTACCAAAAGATGTGGTTGATATTAGACCATTTATGGGTCTAGCTGGGTACTACAAGCAGTTTGTTGAAGGTTTCTCTAGGGTGGCATACCCCATTACCTCTCTACAAAAGAAAGGAAAAAATTTCAAGTGGACCATGGATTTTCAAAGAAGTTTTGAACAACTTAAGCATTTACTCACCACTGTGCCCATTTTGAGCATCGCTGACTCGAACAAAGTTTATGTGGTTTGTACATATGCTAGGAAGGAAGGTGTAGGTGGCATACTAATGCAGGAGGGAAAGGTTATTACCTATGAGTCTAGGAATCTTAAGGAGCACGAACGAAAATATTCAGCCTATGACTTAGAGTTAAACACAATTATTCATGGATTAAAGATGTGGCGACATTACTTGATGGGTAAGAAATTTCTATTAATGATTGATCATCGTATTTTAACTAACTATTTTAAGCAGCTCACTTTAAATGCTAAGCAAGTTTGCTGGGTTGACTTTTTAAGTGAATTTTGATTTTGAAATCAAGCACTTGAAAGGAAAGGAGAATCGAGTCGTGGATGCCTTAAGTGGGAAGGTAAACTGTATATATGAGGTCTCTTGCAGTGAATCACGAACTACATTTAATGAGCATATTAGAGAGGCAGCAATCCAGGATCAGGAATATAAATTTTTATGACAACAAGCTAAAATTTTAAACAACAATGAACAACAGTTGGGTTATGAGGTAAATCAAGAAGGTACACTGATTTATAGAGGGAGAATATATGTACCTAATCAAAAAAATATTAAAAATTTAATTTTAGATGAATATCATAAAATTTTGTATGCAGGCCACCCCGGTTACCAAAAATTAATTACTGCACTTAAAAATGAATTTTTCTAGCCCAGTATGAAGAAAGAAGTAGCTGAGTATTTGGCTCGTTGTCTGGAATGCCAGCAAGTGAAAGCGGAACACCGTCACCCAGCTGGATTACTCCACCCATTGCCTATTCCAGAATGGAAGTGGGAAACCATTTCCATCGATTTTATCACAGGACTACCTAAGTCTAAAAATCAGAATGACTCAATCATGGTGGTAGTAGATAAGCTAAGCAAATATGCTCACTTCATACTAGTGCAGTCAACCTACAAGGTTGTACAAATTGCTAACATATTTATGCAAAACATTTTTAGATTACATGGAATACCTAAGACTATAATTTCTGACCGTGATGTAAAATTTACATCAGCTTTCTGGAAGGCCTTATTTGGAGGCTTAGGCACACAACTGCACTTCAGCACTTCTTACCATCCTCAAACAGATGGATAGACCGAGTGAGTAAATCAAATAGTTGAAGATATGCTGTGAACTTACGTAATGCAACAACCATCTAAATGGGAGGATTACATACATTTGATAGAGTTCGCTTACAAAAATGGTTACCATACATCTCTATAGATGAGTTCGTTTGAAGTATTATATGGATGTAAGTGCAAGACACCCTTGAGTTGGGGCGGCCTAGAGGATAAATTGATGCTAGGACCGGACATGTTAAAAGAAATGGAGGAAATGGTTAAAAAAATACGTTCTAATTTAAAGGTTGCTCGGGACCGACAAAAGAATTTCGCTGATCGGAAAAGAAGTTTCCGGGAATTTCAAGTTGGAGATCATGTTTATGTTCGTGTGCGAGCCAAAAAGAGTACATTGCAATGGAGCGAATGTGCTAAGTTAGCACCCTGATTCTGTGGTCCTTTCCAAATCCTGGCTCGAATTGGGCCGGTGGCTTACCAACTTGCCTTACCTAGCCATATTCGTGTGCATAATGTCTTTCATGTTTCTGTATTAAAAAAATACATCTATGATCCTAACCATATAATCAATTGGCAGGATATACATGTAACTTAGAAGAGTTGTTTAAGAACATGATATATTATGAATAAGTTGTAAGACTGAACACTAAAGGAAATGACTAACTAAAATAAGTTTTCTCTCTCTTGTGTATAGGTCGAACCGAAAGGCGAGTTCTTGGTCGAACCCCTAGGTATACTCAATTAGAGAGAAGTAATGTTATGAAGACGAGTTATTACCCAAGTTAAAGTGCAATGGCAGCACTTTGGGCCGAAGGAGGCCACCTGGGAAGATGAACAGTTTATGAGGAAGACTTTTCCAAAACTATTTCTCATAGAGAAACATTGGGATGATGTTTAATTTTTGGGGGGGAAGATGTGATGTCCCCAGTTATTGTAAATATTTAAATTACTGTAGCTAAAAAAACTAAATACTACCATAAGTTTATATAATTATTATTGTGATTAAGTTATGCAGACAGTGAAAATGTTGTTATAATGACAGTTACATATTCTTACATGTCAGGTGGTTAGGTTGGTACTTACCCATCCTAACTAATTTCCTTGGAGATTTATTCTTAGGAAAAAGATCAAGAGGGTAATTTTTTGTACCTGAGATCAGAATAAGAGGAAAAGAGGGAAGTACTAAGAGGAGAACATCGTGCTGAAATGTCAGACGGGTTCCTAGAACTAAGTCTGGTTAGGACCAAATAGTTGCGACCAAAAAAAAAATTGTAGTCTTAAGAGGAAAATCCTGCATGTGAGAAGTAGCTTGGGGGGAGACAAGTTGATTAGCTGGTCTTGCGGTTGGGAGGAAAAGCAGCAAACAAATTAAGGTCTGGTTACAGATTAAAAACTGGAAGTTAGTGCAAACTCAGATAAGTAAAATCTCGTGTTGTATAGGTAGAAGGTCTACTATATGGTACTAGGAATTAATTTGTCTAATTTTCTTAACGAGCAGTTGCTCTAGAAATAGAAGGGGTAGTTCTCATTACCCTGTATAAACAAAATATATGCAAGTCTATGTATCCTGAATTAAAAAAATAACTATTTGAATTTCGAAGTAGGAAAATTGATATAAGAAGTTTATTCTTTATTTAAAAGAAGAAAAATAAACCAATCTATCATTAGTTCACACAGAATAAGGGAAGAAATACTCGGTGCACAAACATTGTTTTCAGGTAGAGTATCTGAATTACGAAACTGGAACATAACATAGAAGAAATCTTGTATTATACTTGAACTAGTTAAAAGAAAGAAACCAGTGAAACAGTCCTTCTGGAATTATAAATTACAGATACAAGAATGAAAAGAAAAACGAGTCAGGTGACATTTAAACAATCTTGTTACACATGTCCGGACTCCTAAATTTATATGCGAATGCGAGTTATAAGTAGAATAGACCCTTAATCCATGTTATGAGGATTAAACATAAGATTTATACCAAACAATAATTACACCGAGAGTTCATCCTGGAAAATTCAATAACACTTAAACAAGAATTATATATTGTTCCAAGAAGGCTGGCCACATAGAAATCAAAGGCATGCCTCCTCAACAAAAGCAGTAACCCTGTATGAGGTTGTTATCAAGAAAGGCGAGAACTAAGTATTGGCCAGGGTTTTAGCTGCCAACCAAGGGTTTTCATTCAAAACATATTACAACCATAAATGTCTAGGTTAACTCGAAAACCAATGAGCTCTTAATACATAGAAACTCTTACAACTAGAGTATAAGTCTAAATATCACATTCCAGGTCGAGCTAACAGTTTCTCCCACAAAGGAATTTCATTTCCATGAAACCAAAACCCTACTATGCAAAAACCCAGATGAAACATAGTTGGGCGAAAACTCAATACCCAATAGTTGGGCTTGGCCATTCTCCGCCACACTCTATTAGCTTAGTGGACTTAAGCTCTAACATTTCGCTTCAAATCTTGAACAATAACTAAACCCTCCAGATTTCTTGGGCAAGAATAACATGGGGTTATACTCTGCAATTCTTTAAAAGGAAAAATAATCAAATAAGTTACAAAAACTATTGCACTGAGCATAAACATTACCTGGACAAGGATATGTATGAAAACCCTCCTCGTAGCAGGGAGTCGAACAGAAACGTTGGAGAAACTGTATGAAATCAATCCACTTAGAAAGGTTGTAGGACAATGAAAAGCCTAAGAACTGTGAAAATTATGCCAAACAAGATACCAGAGGAAATTTCTGTGGAGTTTACTTGTGCAAATGGGATAGTGCCTTGCCGGATGCAGAATGACTAAACGAGGAAGGAGGAAATGCAATGACATTGAAGCGATGACAAATGCATAGAACCGAGAGATTACCCACCACCGTCCGATACAACTCAACGCCAGGCAATCGTGGATGAGGAGCTGCTCCCAAGGTCGAAGGACTAGTTGTATAGCTTTCGAAGACTCCGGAGATACATTATTGCCAAGCCTAGGGCTGTCGTGATGCCCAATTAGAGTTAATGCAGTAATCAATTAATCACACCATGGAGTATAAATGACTCAAGTATAGTGGATATGACAATGTTTAATGGTGTGACAGTTAAGTTATAGTTTATTAACAGTTGGATATATACATATAGAAAATTCGAATACTTAAAAGTGTGACTTAGTTTGGATGGATTACGCCATAGTTATTTAATTTCATAAGATTACCGCCCATTAATATGTCTCATAAAAATATTTGTTACCAATAGTAATATTTGTTTTACTATCATAATTTCTCAATCAATTTTTTTTTTTTTAATCATGAGACATGGGTGTGTCACATTCTAAGGGAAGCAATATGCACTTCATAGTAGTCTAATTAAGACTACTGCAAAGTAGGTGAAACATAAATGATGTTGACCTTCTCCACTTCAAGGGCATATGTGTTTCATATGGCCTATGAAATCCTTAATTTCTCCCATGAGATCTCTATATCCATCATCACATGCATTAAGATGTACTTGTACAACACTATAAAACATGATAAAGGTTCATGACCAACAAAATAGAAGGGAGAATACAGCGGAGAGTGAAGGGTAAATATAGCAACCACAACGAAGATTTCCCAGGTAACATGCATACATCTTATGCATGCCATGATGGTCATAGGGGTTCCATGTAAAATTGGGCACAAGGTTTCATTGACCAGGATAGCCTCATTGCAACTAAGAAATTCAACATCGATCATATTTCATGTGCCCAGAGAAATAGACATAATTAAAATTTGCTCGCTGAGAGATGAGTTCTACATCCCAACAAATCTATATCTCCATGAGTAATTATGTTTTTGATTTTTTTTTTTTATTATAGTGACTGGAGACCACAATAGCTGACATGAGCTACTAAGCTTGTTTTCTCCAAACCTGTGCAGTACACCAAGTCAAAACCTGGATAAGGATCATTTAAATTAAAAATAAGAATGTGAAGAGTGAAGGGAAAAGAGATAATCCAATTAATGTTTACTAAATCTAGGTTAATAAACATATTTGAAGTAAATCAGGCAAAGTGCGCAAGTGAAAAAAAAAATACACGGTTTAAAACAATTTTTATACCAGAGCTGCACAAGTGAAAAAAAAAAATACACGGTTTAAAACAATTTTTATACCAGAGCAGCCCAACAGATTTGAGATGATATGAATCTGTGCTATTTCATCTCAACATCAGTATAATTATTTACCATGCGTGTAAACAGGATGAAGCAAAACCGATCAACCTAAAACAAAATACAAAAATGGGGTTTGTTTTTTTGTATTATTCTTAATTTTCCTTTGCTTTTATGTACTTATCTGTGGAAGTTTAAAAACAAAACAAAAATGGAGGCAAATATATAAAAGTAAAAAATAGAAAACTCTCTTTCTTGGAATTTTTGTATTATGCCACTTAAATGGGAGAATTTTAGTTGATTTTTTTTTCCCCTTAAATATTTTTTTTGGGGAAAGTTCATTCAATTATAACTTCTTAAATTAGTTGATTATAAAGTGTATTTTACTTAGATGATTGATTCATATTATAAATAATTTTAATATTTTTATTTATTTATTTTTATTTTTATTTTTCTAAATTTTCTACATGTAGTTATAATTTATAAAGTATTTCTCACTTATTTTGTAGTAGTGAATCATTTATGTAAACACGATTTATTTGTAAAAGCATGTTTTAAAATAAAGTTAGAAAATAGATGAAATTTGCTGTTACCTGGAAATCTTATTGTGCACCTATCACCATATGAGCAAACATCTACTTACTACATGACACTTAGTTATCCTTTTTACTTTTCTTAAAATTGATATGACTTTGACATCTATAGTTTTTTTCAACGCCCATTTTTTTTAGAGCTTTCCATTTAGTTAGTGAGTTCGACTTCTGGTTTCTCCTTTAATATAACATCTATTTCTTGTTCTAATGAGTAGCTTATATATTCTAAAGCATAGTATCATATGGATAAGGAAGAAACCATCTTTGTACTCTTAGTTAATGTAACTCCAAACAAATGTTTGTTGGTGATGATAGATATCCCAGTGTTTTGGGGTTTGGAATAGTTTAACTAGGTCATTTTAAAGATGCATTATATGTTCCAAGTCTCTCCTAGAGTATTTTATCAATGTATCAAATAACATAGTGAGTTCAAGGTAAAAAAATAGAGTTTTCATCTCACCAAGTTGTAATAAAGGTTTTAAAAGATCATAAGCATGTCCTTACAACTAAAGTTATTAATGATATTACTAGGTTATAAAAAATTGAGAGCTTTAGGTCATCATATTTTCCATCGATTTTTACTACTCATAGATATGACTTGAACAAAATTTAGCATGCATTATTTGGTTGTCTAAACTAACGGTTCATTACAACTGTTATTAATCAAAATATGGCGACTCATCTTCCTCTTGTTTCATGTTGAGATGGTGTTTATGTTGGCTATGTTCTTGATAAACATAATAGGGATCATTTTGACAAATGTACTTCTTAGCATGCCTTAGCTCGCTTGCAACTATTTCATAGTAATTTGTGTAGTCTACTTCCTCCACCTTCTTTCTTCGGGTTCAATTTTTTCTTAGCTTTCAATGATGATTTTTCTAGATGCACTTGGGTATATTTGTTAAACCCTATAAGCTCCATGATAACCCTAAAACCCCTTATTCAGTCGTAGATATTAAGTGGTTACATTTCTATTATTATATTGTTATGTAGGATATAACCTTTCATGGTCCCATTTCATTAGAGGTGTACCATTTGTCTCTTATATATATATACAAAGAACACCTACTCTTACTCTTAGGATCATAAAATCTTGTATAATACACTGTATTCATTGTAAAACAAAGTTTCCTCCTTGAAGTGGACCGTAATTATTGGTTTCTTATCTTTTCCAAGGTGCAAGTTTCATAACATTTGGTATCAGAGCAAACTGACCTAGGATTTCATTGCTTCAAACATGCCATCTTGGAGATTTCATTATACCTTTTTTATAGGACATTTCAAATGGTAAAATTTTGAGCAGATTTAGATGAGATCTTGGAGAACCTCTAGTTAAAATTTCATATTTTGGTTCATTATAATTTTTGAGATATATTTTATGGAAGTTAGGATTTGTGATTGGTCTTGAAATTTGTTTCAAACGAGTCAACTTGTTATTTTCACCATAAATTTTCCTAGGAAGCTTCAGACCATGAAATTTTTACTGGATAAAGAATAAATCTCATTGTATGTCTTGGAATTTTTTTTGTAACAACATCCCTTACCCAACACCTAGAGTAGGAGGTGGTCGCTATGCATACCCAATCTTCAATTTCCGTTATGAAAATGTGGTATAAAATTTTTGTCTTTTCCCAAAATACTCTAAACTCATAGCACCCCTTACCATTACGTTTGTCTCATCGAGATGAATCCAGTGATATAATTTTTTCCTCAATCTGACCCCTAAATTGTGAGATATTGCCTCCCAAAGATTTTACCTTACCACCTCATCGAGCTACCTCATGACAGTCCACCATTATCCTGCATGGAAATCAGGCTTTTAGACCATTCAAGATCAACCTCCTTCACTTACCTGTCGAAGACCTTCAATGAGTCAGACTAGATCTTAAGGTTATGGATTAACTATGTCATCTTGACTCCTTCATCTTAGCCCTCCTTATACCTCTGAGATAACGTCTATAAACACATCATCCTGCTCTTTCCATGCCGAAGGATTCCTAAGAATGCTACTCTAATAACCGTCGAGGCCGTGTCATCAGGCTTACGTGTCGGTGGGTTGTATGTCCTCCTCTCCCATTGGTTCACCTTTCCACTCTTACTGCCATTACATGTTAACCCAGGTCACCCCACTTCCTTCACCCTAGAGCCTCCTTTGTTGCACCTCTTTATTTCTCTAGGATCATAGTGTCGGGTTGACCTGGCTAGCAGGATCCCTTCTCCACCAATTAGATACGTGCCCCACTAGCATGGTATGACTTAGGTCATCCCACTAGTCTCCTCTTGACGTTTATGATTGACTCCTTACTTTAATATTTTAGGGTGAGACCTCTGGGCCTATGTGGTCTGGTGGGTCTCACCTCCATGAGTCACTATTTCTAATTGGCTCAAGTGATGAGTTAATATACATGTAAGATGTTTTTGAAAGTAGAATTCACTATCTAAATAGAAAGCTCTAAAAAAATGGGCATTGAAAAAAACTATAGGTGTCAAAGTCAGATCACTTTTAAGAAAAGTAAAAAAGATAGCCAAGTGTCATGTAGTAAGTAATGTTTGCTCATATGGTGATAGGTGCACAATAAGATTTCCAGGTAAAAGCAAATTTTCATCTATTTTCTAACTTTACTTTTAAACAGACTTTTATAAATAAATTGTGTTTACATAAGTGATTCACTACTATAAAATAAGTGAGAATTACTTTATAAATTATAACTACAAGTAAAAACTTTAGAAAAAAAGAAAAAAAATATTAAAATTATTTATAATATGAATCAATCATTTAAATAAAATACACTTTATAATCAACTTATTTAAGAAGTTATAATTGAATGAACTTTCCCAAAAATATTTAAGAGAAACAAATCAACTAAAATTCTCTCATTTAATAAAATAACTTATAATTAAGTGGCATAATACAAAAATTCCAAGAAAGAGAATTTTCTATCTTTTACTTTTATATACTTGCCACATTTTTTGTTTTGTTTTTAAACTTCCACACATACGTACATAAAAGCAAAGGAAAATTAATAATGATAATAAAAACAAAAAGATACTAGCAAACCATAACTTGGATTTGGGGATGTAAATCCAAGTTATAGTTGTTAAACTTCAAAATTTTAGGTGCCTTAGATATTTTTGATGGTGCTGAATCCATTTCCATCATCAAAAACATGATTCAAACACTAGCTCTACAAGATTTTTTGAAATTTTTTTGCCCGGTTTCCAACCACTTTTGACCCTCCGGACAATTCCTCCGCCTCGGTAGACGACTCCCATTTGCTTACTCTTCTGACTCTAGATCAACACGACATCCGACAATTTAAAGGGAGACCAAGTAAAAGAATAATATTGACCACACTCAGAAGTCGTAGGTAAAGTAATCATCCTGGTTGGGTTTTCAGAAGGACAAACTCACTCTCACATCATTTTGAATCTGAACATGGGGCACAGAAAATACCCACACTAGCAGAAGCCAATTCCCACATAACTCAAGCTTTTCCCTTATGCGATCTCGGCTTGTCCTGAAACACTCACATTGTATCCAAATGAATGCAAATGTATTCCTCCTTTGGTTCACTAGGGTTTACTACCTTGTAAATAAACCATCATGGCCACGAACACCTTCCCTTCCTCTGCATCCGCCTCAACAAAGACGATCCTCTTGTAGATATAAATGTGAAATTGCAAACCCTATTTAGGGTTTGGGATTGCACAGATGCTCCAAAACTTAATTAGGGTTTGTGTTATGTCATAAGTTATGTCATTGAGATTATTGTTGATTTTTGTTTGCTCAATAGCTAAGTGACACCCGATGGATATTTTATTTTCATTTTTAATGGTATATTTGTTTTATTATAGAGGAGAGGTTGGGGTCCTTGGGGGTTAGGGGAGAGAAAAAATTTGTTATTGAAGTTTTTGTATGGACAATTATGTCAATGATTCCATATGAAATGGGAGTTGCCAACTTTGAAATGCGAGTTTCCAACTTGCTAGTTTGGTAGGATTGGCTAGCACCAGCTAGAACATGTGGTGAAAAGGACAAGTTGGTGTGAGATTTGAAAATATCTGAAGTAACAAAGGCCATATTTGTGCTAAGGAAGGGAGTTCAAATCCTGGCAAAGAAATTATACTTGCACAACAATAGGGACATGTAAAATGTAATTAATGATTAGGTCTATCCCTACTCTCCTTATCTTCATCGATCAACATTGTCGGCTTGACTAGGCACTACCTACTTAATCTATCGGGTGACACATTGTCAACATAATTGCAGAACAAATGAACAATGAAGAAGAATTATGATGGGGTCTCCCTCTGTATTTTCGTCTCTTGAGGTAGCGTTGCATGCCTTGCTACCTCTATCGTTCCATAGTTGAGTAAATACCAAGGAACAAATTAATATTGATGCCATAAAACCTATACAAAAAAAAGTGTAATCACAAATGTATGTCTAAACGTTATTTGAAAAACATGCCATGCATCTTACCATTTCTCCATAGTATGTTGTGGCAATTTATTTTATATAAACAATTACAAGAAAGAAAAATATAAATTAAAAAAATATATAAATAACCCACACCTCCGTTCAGGAAACGTGCGGCCCTGCATGTGCCCTCACGCCTCGCCCCTAATGGAGATAGCTAGCACAAGCCTAACAAAGTAGCATCACCACTTGCAATGTAAAATTGAGAAAAAGTTTGTACCTTGAGAAATTTGATCCTATCAACGCTTCATAGATCCAAAGTTAAGATAGATCTAAGCTAGTTTATAATAATATGTCTCAATTATTATTAAAAAATATTAAACCATAAAAAATACACTTCTCTTTAAAATTCATTTAATTACAAAATTCAAAACATCAAAATGGTTTAAGCGAGTTCAAAAGAGAGTTATTCTTCCTTTATTTATTCAATTACAAAATTCATGTAACATAAAGGTGATAAGTCATTTCCTATTATAAAAAAATATTAAAAAACTTTTCAAGAGACTCTTTTAAAATGTCATAAATGTTGTGTTCTTTTTTAAAAGTAGGCTACAAATTGAGATAAAAAGTCACGACAAATAACTTTTCATGAGACTCTTTTAAAATATCATAAATGTTGTGTTATTTTTTGTTAAACATGACAGTGACAGAGATATATTATGAATAGTAAACATTGAATTGCATCTATTATTCACAATGATACATATATATAGTACATTGGTGTGACCCTTGGATTCATATTCCAAGTGGTCTCTTGGACTTTGGTGGCTGTTCACATTCCACACCAACCCATAGATGATTAGGTGTCCAACATTCCCCCCCTTAATCCGAAGGGGTATGTATGAGTCCAAGAAGAGAGTTGTAATACAAAATGTGCAAAAAATGCATGGCAACACTAGGTTGAATGTGCTCTCTGAAATGTTGGTATAAGGGGGGTAGTTTAAGGATGACCACCAACACTGGAACGCTTAGTGCAGTTCCCGGAACTCTTCCAAATCTGGCATGAAGTTGAGGTCTTCTGCTAGAGGAAGTGCTCCTAATGTTTTGAAGAGGGAAACCTTCAACCTTGAAATGGAGGTCTCGCCCCGCATAGAAAGGGAGAATCTCAACCTGAAAAGGGAGGTCTCAACATGTGATGGTTTAAGGATGACCACCAACTCTGGAATGCTTAATGCAATTCCTAGAACTCTTCCAAAATTGGAAAGAAGTTGAAGTCTTATGCTAGAGGAAGTGTCCCCAATTCTTTGAAAAGATGTCTCAACCCCACATAGATGGTTTAAGGCTGATCACCAATCGAAGGCATGCTCAGGGGCATCTTTGTATCTAACTACAACTCTAAATCTGGTATGGAAAGTTGTGGCTCAGGCTCGCTTGATGTGGCTTTGAAGCTTGTAGATGACCATCACTTCCCCTCCTGTCAGATACAAGGTGAGATGATGGAGAAAACTCAACTACAAGACTATTCAATACTTTAGAACAAGTTCTGACATATGACTGAAATATCTTCTTAGTTGTTGAAGCCCATTGCCAAGAAGCGATCCATCCAAGATGAATCTTTGTTCTTGCAGGAGGCTTGTTTTTGAAGCATTTGTTTGAAGAATGAGTGGTTTTATGACAATGCTCACATGGATGAAGATCAAAACAATGATCTTTCATATGGCCAACTCGGTCACAATGTTGGCATTTAACAACCTTTGACTCCGAATGTGGAGGAGCAAAATCTGGAACAAGTGAAGGTGAACTGCCATGAAGAAATCCAACACGTTGAAATTGAATGGGCTTGGAATAGTCTGGAATATGAAAGGACAATTCATTATCATATCCAAGACTAATTTTGTGCTTGTTATGGACAAGATATTCTTAAGGTATGATGATGGGCTTGGGAAGTGCAGACTAAACTTTTGCATTTTCCTGTAACTTTGTTGCTTCATTGAGCACTGGATTTGAATCAGCTGCAACATTATTGATTTGCTGCTTATGGGAGTTTGTTTCAATGTTCTGAACATAGACAAGTTGAGAATGATGACTTCATTGCTGTAATTCTGTTCTTTAAAGCGGAGATTCAAACTCCAAAAAGTCTATTTTTTCCTGTGTATTTTGTAGACTTGTTTTAATATTACAGAGAGTGTTCTTGCTAATTTTCACCATATCATGATCAGTGGAATGTATTAGTGTATTCAGTAATTCTAATACACTGTCAATTTTAGCCATTTTTTGAACAACTCAAGATTCAACTACAACAAAGGTATTCAAGTAGTTTTGCTTTTCGTAAGCTGGAGAGAAATGAAAAATAATAATATTGGCTTGGACAAAAGCCTTTATACCATTAAAATTTGTAGCGATGAGGCTATCTCTCTAGCCCTAGCTTCATGGGTTTTAGTCTCCACACTAACAATGTTGCCCTAACACTTAAATTTAGAAGCCCACACAACGAGATGGGTGGTAATAGTACCTCGAATGCTCTCCTTAGATTTCAACATACTGGTTTTTATTTTTATTTTTATTTTTTTGCGAGAACTTCAAAGCTTGCAAGTTCATATGCTTTATGGGGCCAACTAGTCAAAGCAACTTTATGCATAATAGCCACTATTGATCACAAAACTTTATGTTTCAACTAGTGAGAAAGTTTTTTTTTTTTTTAATGATTTAATGGATAATAAAGATCTTACGCATTGCCCTAGATTAAATGTTATTTCCGGTATTGTTAAATATCCTAACTACATAGAAAGAAATGTGTTTTCTTGCAAAAATACACTGGCATTTATGTGTGACGGTAAAGGTTCCTACAACCAACAATATATGAGCAAACAATGTTGCTAGAGACTTAAAAATAATTATTGGGCATGAATAGCATAAAAGGAACAAGACACCATAAAAATCCACATCATTTCAATGTACATCCTCCATTCAACTCTAAGGTTTGTTGTGATTGCAACATCTTTCAAGCCTTTACCGTGTATCCATTTCCATCATTTTTCATTCACGACAGTGTGATGGTAGGTCTTGGAATTCATATTGGTTAACTAATAGCTCCCTTGTATATTGTAGAAACTTCACCATCAATTAGTAGATATGAACATTTGTTGTAAGGAAACTTCTCAAATTTGGAGTATTTTGAGAGTGGTGGAGGCATTTTTGAGTGTTTTTGTGAAATTTCGTTGAGCTCAAAAATAGTACCGAGGAGATAACGTTCTAACCAACAGAACAACGTTCAGTTTTTAAATAACGCACATGCTTTTAATCTTCAACACATTTGTATAACACGACCACACTGCTCCAAATATCGTTCGTTGTTCTGCAAATCTCATACACGATGTTCACATCTAGCTGCTTTACAACAATGGGGTATCAAATAAAGGAAACCCACAATGGTGCTTTTCCTGGCTCCATTGTTGTCACTCTTCTTTATTTTGATCAGTAATATCAAAGCTTGATTCCCATAACAGGCATCCAAAGAGGATAAATGCGGGGTCACTTCCACTTTGAAGTCGAGGAAACAAACTCTGTGATGCACGCAAGCAATTTCTTTTTGTTGAAATTGCTTTGCAGAAGTAATTGACCCTCCCAATGATGATAGTGGATTAATGCTTTCACACTAGGAAACAACTTCTCAATCTAAGGTTGCAATGAGACTCTAGAATAATAAAACCACATTGAACTCTTGACCACGAAGAAAATCACTTGGGGATGACTTCTCAAGCTCGGTCTTGAAGCCATTCCTGGGCATTTTAATAATGATAACATAAGTCGATTAGAGTCTCAAGCGTTTATGATCAGAGAGGCATTTGGTCGACTTGCGATGAGAGAGGTGTTTGGATATACTAACGCAGAGATAGATGAGATGGTTTCCTTTGGTGATAGCTTCTGTTTTCTTTTTTAACACATCTA
This sequence comes from Pinus tabuliformis, assembly GCA_031772625.1. NCBI lineage: Eukaryota > Viridiplantae > Streptophyta > Pinopsida > Pinales > Pinaceae > Pinus > Pinus tabuliformis. The sequence continues at coordinate 1,492,894,687 of CM062820.1, read as the reverse complement.
TTGACTGATGAAGGCAAGACTCACAATGGCAGAAGCATTTATAACCTGAATATTAATGGAATTTTAACCAGAGTGATACTATGCACACTTAGTAATAGTATAAAATTCACATAAAGAAATTGAGTTACCAAGAGTACAAATTTTTATCGACTGTAAGAAAAAATGGTTTTCTGAAAACAATAAGTACACATCTTCACAATGGATAGAAAAATAGCATATGATGCACTGAGACGACAGTGGTATGATAAGTTGGAACAACTAGTGGGTTAAGGTTGTAGATTGGACTTCTAATCTACCTCGTCCAGAATATGAAAAGAGAACGTTGAGAGAAAAACCGCCAAGTAGAAATAGATTGTGTCTCTCACACAATTGAGCAGGCTAGGAAGGAATTTGGAAAGCGCAACCATACTTGATGAGCCATTGGTCATTAGTGTTGTTGCAATAGGAGATGCAACGCTCAGTTGGTGTAGCTCTTTAACGGTGCCCAAATTGGGGACCTAGGGGATGGCAAGGGGCATTTTTGAATTGGTTTTCAAAACCGTGTTAGCATTTTTGAATTGGGTTTCAGAACTGTATGCAACACATGCCAACGCTATTCAAGGATAAGCTTAAACTAGGGACCTGCAGACTTGGAGTTCTGATACCATGTTAAACATGACAATGGAAAAGACATAATATGAATGATAAACATTGAATTGCATCTATTATTCACAATGATACATATATATAGTACATTGGTGTGACCCTTGGATTCATATTGCAAGTGGTTTCTTGGACCCTGGTGGCTGTTCACATTCCACACCAACCCATAGAGGATTAGGTGTCCAACATTTTTCAAAAATAAGTTAAAAATAGAGATAAAAAGTCATGAAAAACCAAGAATACATATCTACACATGGAAAATAACATTGTAATTTACCCATTAACTATGAAAAACCTCCAAATCGATGGTGTGGGATTGCAGTTTTCAAAAATCGATGGTGCGGGATTGCAGTTTTCAAAATCATTTAAATTTTAAAATTTGGTTATTTACTGATAAAAGTTTTAATGATGAAACACTGAAAAAATTGGACAAAATTCTTCTAGGATGGAATTCATTAACCCATCACATATTTTTCATTCAATTTTAATTGAATTAAGAAAATTTTTAAATTGACCTCCGAACTTTTCATCTCCGCCATATCATGGTTTTTTTCCTCGCTATAAATCACTAATAACACCTAGTCAAATACTCTATCCAACAACTTTTGATTTAACTGGATACGACTACCAATTTCGTTGGATATACCTATCAGTATTCATTGAAACTTGCACAACACTGAACATATTTATCATCATTTTCATCTCTATTTAATGCTTGCACTTCCTTCATCTCTTCGCCTTACTACTAAAAGGCTGGAATGTTCATTGTTTGCTTAATTGTTGAATAATTTCAATCAACAAAGCGCAGAACATGTGTATTTTTCTAGATTTAGTCAATTATCGGAGTTCGGAAGCAGAGTACCTGGCATGGTTCCCCTTGTTTGTCACTGTCAGCGCCACTTTTGGGTATTCATTTGAATTTTTGTTTTCCATAAATTCATCTCTGCATACTGTAATTATCTATATTTTGAATGTCCCATGGATGATGGGCTGGATGAGAAAAAATGAAAAATAGTGGAGTGTAATGTGCATGAACCTAAACCTCAATGGATGTCATTTCATGCCTTGCCAGCAGAAAGAACCTGAATGGATGTCATTTCATGCCTTGCCAACATAAAATGCATGCTTTTTACTCAAATGTGAGGTGGGTAGTTCGTTGCGCACGAAAATATGAAAAAACTATCAGTTGATGGTAATTTTGGTGCCATGATTCTCCAATTAATGTATTGCTTGAATATTTGTTTTTTCTTCTAATTTTTACTTGCTCTCACAACTGATTTTTGATTGAGCATAGAATAACTTAGTGTAAATTTCCTTATGGTCCTCCTCAATTCTTCTTTTAAGAATTCTGGCCTCCCCATTCTCGTTTAAAAAACATGTCATGCATCTTACCATCTGTCTATGGAAATTTTCTTTGTATATAAATTTAATATACATATAACCCACATCTCCTTTTAGGTAACGTGCAGCCCTGCATGAGGCAACGTGCCCTCCCACCTCGTCCTTGGGGAGATAGCTCTCACAAGCTTAACAACATAGCATCCTGACTTGCAATGCTCTGTGAGACAAATTAAAAAAATAGCTTACAACTTCGCTGGCTACGAAAGAGTTCGTTTGGTTTATGGCAACTGCCTTATTGGCATTGCTAGCATTTGGAAAAATGAGAGCCATAATTGGCAGTGGTCATGGAAATGGAGGTTTATGCCTTGAAGTCTCAAACACATAAGTGATTCAAACACAGGAGTCTTGTCCCAGTACGTTTTACAGGAAATGAAATATATTAAGATCAAGTGGAGAGGTTACTCTCTTAATTAAGTTTAAGAGGGTGTAGCTCAGCGCCTGGATATGCCCATGAGTTTCAATCAGAACATTGGTGTATGTTGTTTGGAACAAGGCAAAACAGAGAATCCAGAGCTGAAAGCAGAGGCTTAGGTGCTTGTTTTAGTTGTGGCAGGAGACATCAGACAAGCAAGATTTTGTCCCGAAGAATCTCCTTCATGTGCTAAATTTCAAAGTTCTATTTTTAGGCTGTAAAAATAACATATTGGCAGGATTTTGTGCCTAGGCATCTCCTTCTTGTCTTGAATTTAAAAGTGTTGTCGTTACCGTGCATATTTTTTTTTTGGTTTATTTCAACATTTTTTTGTGAAATAACGAACATATTCATAGGTTTTTCAGGTTTTTATATGAAATGAGAGAACCAAATTTTCAGGTTTTCCCATGGTGTACAAAGAGGGAGGGAAATCCAATAAAAACTCCTTGAAGAGTTAGAGGAAATGCTGGTCAATTCAAAATGAATCAAGTTGATCTCAAAAGTATATTCCTCCAGCCAACCAAGTTCATTCCTCCACCCAACCAAGTTCCCAATGTAAGTAATATGATGGAATATAAGGGACTTGAGCTACAAAAGAAAGCACATGATCCTTGGAAAGAGATGGAAAGGGGAGATTTCATGATGACATAGGAAACTAAGTGTTCTAGTACATATATTGATAGAGTAATTACACGCAAGTGGAGAAACTGTCAATTTGTAGTCATATATGCATAGGGACCAACCCAAGGGTTGGAAATCTTTCAGAATTCTAAGGAAGTGACCGTCTCTAACATGTTCACCATTTGTGAAATTCTAACTCTTATATTTGATCTCATTAAGCAGTCTCTCTCCCATCATTGAAGATCATCCATGGATCATTCGAGGAGACTTTAGTTTAATATGCTCTCTCTCAGAAAAGAAAGGAAGATTCTAGAAACTGGAGAACATGGCACATTTATTTGGGGAAGCTTTAGTAAAATGCAAACTCAGTAAAATAAAAATTCTTGGACCTTCGTACAATTAGAGGGATCCACAGTTGGATCAATAAGCAATTGTAGTTACCAAATGTTCATTGTCCATTCCCACAAAAGTACCTCACAATCACTCCACTCAACTTTCAGTGCACCACCTCAGTAACATCTATAGAAGAATTTTGTGTTCACAACAGGTCCGCTTTGTCATCAATACTATCCGCACAACACTATCACTCAAGATAACTCACAAAATATGTATAGTCACAACGAAGAGGTTTGACTCTTTCTTCTCTTTTTCTTTCTTTAATTTTTATCATGTGAATCTAATATATCAAACTAATTTTTTAGTGCGAGTTCTTATTGTAGGTTTTCAATTTCATTTGCCTTCTTATTTTCCTAATATTAATGGACATATCACTTAGAATCAACATGATATTCGCTTTCCTGTATCAGTGCACTTTCCACCATTCTTAATGTTAAAGACTCAAAAAGTTTACTCTTTGGAGGAAAATCTATTGTTGTTTTAAGTTTTAGGGAATACATATGTTTATGGACATGAATGAATTGCTATATGTTGTTATTTTCATTTTCAGATAATACACTTGTTTATGGATATGGATTAATTTCTTTGAATATCATAGATCAATTATTACTTGGGATTATGCATGAACATAATGTTAGATGCATGTTATTTAACAAACATCATTTTTTTCCCATTAACTATTTCTATCCCTAATAGCAAGTGAGAATTAATACCTACGAATCTCCTTTGTGTGTTATAATTCAAAGCTTTATACCAAGCATTGTTGTAGATGATCATTCGTGGCTTGGAGGGTTCCTGGAGGACGATGCAAAGCCGGAACCGAGGAGGAGCGACCAAGCATTGTTGTAGATGATCATTCGTGGCTTGGAGGGTTCCTGGAGGACGATGCAAAGCCAGGACCGAGGAGGAGCGATGGTGGAAAACATGACGACATGGTGTTCACGGGCACAACATTGCTAGGCATGGGGTTGTATAGTGGTGCTGGGTATGGGGTTGTACTAGATCCTATACATGGTGGGAGTGGGCGGAGAAGTGGGGAAGGCGGGCAGAGCAGTGGATAAACGGGCAGTGGAGCAGGATCGTCCTCTCTACAAAGGCTACAAAGTGCCACATGCTAAAATATGATTTGCTAGGACGACGAAAATGACGCCATGGGATTGGCTGGGGTGAATAGTGTTTGCCCAGCCCAATCCCCCAAAGTGAACACTGGTGTAAATATAATATGTCCATTGATTTTGTTATTATAAATATTTTGATAATAACAATAAGGATGGAAATATATATTCATGTAAATATGGTTTAAGAGTAAGTAATTTCCTTGTTTTTAATTGAAATTTAACATAATAAACTAAATTTATTTTTTGGGTAGTGCGGGCCACTTAGCGATTGATCAATGGCACCCATATCTCTAAAGTTATAAGAAACTATCTCTAAAGTTATAAGAAGTTGGAGATTAGAGTGTGAGGTGGTTAGAATTATGGAGTTGTTTGCCTCTTTCCCATATGTCATAACATCACATACTAGAAAGTCAGGAAATAAGGTAGTTTTTGCTTCCTGGTGGCCTCTAGCTATGGATCTGCAGGATTCTAGCATGTTGGAATCTCTTATCACCAATGAAAAATCTTCCCCGATTCGAGTGACAAACACAAGTAATGAAGCCCAAGACTTGGGCATCAATGTTTACACCATGCGTCATTTATGAGACTGAAGCGTGTTATGCAAGCTTCACTTGGCATTGTGGGAGAGAAAATTTTGGATGCAATTCAAAGTATAACAAGCTTGGTGTTGGTGATTTAGTGCATTCACATGTGGTGGGAGATGAGGGTTTGCACTGCAAGGGGAGTGGTATGTATAGGCGAGTAGGGAGGTTGCCCAATCAAGTCATTCCTTCTCTTTGCCTTGTCGTTGTGCATCACGAACAATGGAGGGGGGAGGTTGGGCGTGTCGATGGCCCTTCAGGTAATTCAATTTTCCATATGGGACCCTGGTTGGTGGTGGATTTTTGTGACTACAATCAATTTCGGTTGGGAAGTTGGTGCATGTCATCAAGTTCTTTTGTGGGCTAGGTATTGGGATTGCAGACCCTCCCTTCCCTCAGGTATTTCCATTTTGGTTGTTTGTAGTATTCCTAATATGAAATTAATAGTGAATAACATAAAAATATGCTCATGAACAACATGCAAAAATTTCACACACACATAAATATCACAAATACATATATTGGCACCAAAACTAGATCTTTTATTAAAATTTTGGGTTGAAAAAGTACAATAAAATGAGGGATAGAGGAACCTAGGTTTGCTATAACAAGAAAGGTGAAACCCAGATTGTGAATTTGCTACCAAAGTGTTGGATAATTTTCCCACCAAGGCTTTGCACTAACCTAGAAATTTTTGTGGTTGTTGTTGGAACGAAATGATGTTATTTGCCTCCTTAATACTCAGAATCCCTTGAAATTATAGTTGGTACCACTCCTAATTTATCTCCACCATGCCCATAAAGGAATTGGTCTCAAACCCAACAGTTGAGAAACCCACAAAAAGTGTGAATTTCGTCCTTGACTAGCAATACGCACCCATGGAAAAATAACTTTACAACAGGTGCCAAATCTCCTGGAAATTCCCCTAAAATCCACCCCAAAATCCTCCACTGGAAGGCCACAAAAATCAGCTCCAACTCCCTTGCTTTCTCACCCCTCAAGCCCAACTCCTCCAAGGCTTGTGCAAACACTGCTAGTGATCCTTTGTACAACTCCATAAATGAGATATTCAACCTACAATCTCCCTTCAAAATCAACCCCTCCAACTACAAGAAATCTTCAACAATTTTCAAGGCTCCCCACTCCTGTAATTCCTAGAAGCTAGCAAGAAAGAATGTCGCTTCCCCAAAGTGACACAATTTTTTTTTGTGCCCAGCTACACGCAAAAGGAATGATGGTGCTCCTATAATACTCTCTGGAACATCTCCAAGGTGTAGTGTGAAATCTCTCCTAGGGTGATAGTCAAGGTTCACCGAAGGAAGAGTTGAATTTCCACCTGGAAACTCTCTTGTGGTAGCAGCACGTTGTTGACTTAACTCAACAACTCAAGCGAACTATGGTTTAGATTTCAATTTGACAAAAGGCCCCAAATGTTGGTCCTCAACCCTTATTTATACTTGTTCTCTCCTTCTCCCATGTGGGCCCAAAACTCCACTAGTGTGTTTCCCTCCTTCCTTTTTCCTCTCTCCACAATAGCGTGCTACCTAAGGGAGTGTGTATGCCTTGTGGGTGGCCCCTAAAACCCACCAAAAATCAAATATTTCCCTTTCTCCTAAGTTAAGAACCCAAAATATGATGTTAATGCCAAAAATTATTGCCAAGTCCAAAATTTGCCAAAATTGTGATGCCTTCTCTATAGTTTATAAATTTGGGGATATTACAGCCCCCATGCCAAAATTTGCTTTCCCTTAAGCAATTTCAATGCTAGATGTTGTAGTACATGCTCCCTTCTCATGTTGCATCCTCCTTGGGAAGGCCCTTCCATCTGACCAAAAAATTCTTGACAATCATGTTTCTGAGCATCCTTTCACACATCTCCAGAATGTCCTCCAGTACTAACTCAAGATGGCCCTTATCATCCAATGGTGGCAGCTCTGTAGTGGTTGTGATATACCACCCTAGTGTCGTCTTCAGGCACGATGCATGGAAACCATTATGCACCTTGCTTCTTGGTGGAAGCTCCAACTTGTAGACCACCTCCCCTACTCTCCCGGTCACCCTGTATGATGCATAGAATCAGGGTCTAAGCTTTTCTACCCCTTTCTGCTTGAGTGATGATAGCTTGTATGGTTGGAGGCATAAATAGACCATGTCACCCACCTCAAACTGCCTCTCAACTCTACGTTGATCAACATACATTTTATGTTGATTTTGTGCCATCTGCAGATTGTCCTTGAGAGCCTTGAGGATCTCTTATCTCTCTAATATCCAATCTCTAGCTCTGTAGTGGTTGTGATCTACCACCCCAGTGTCGTCTTCGGGCACGACGCATGGAAACCATTATGCACCTTGCTTCTTGGTGGAAGCTCCAACTTGTAGACCACCTCCCCTACTCTCTCGGTCACCCTGTATGATGCATAGAATCGGGGTTTAAGCTTTTCTACCCCTTTCTGCTTGAGTGATGATAGCTTGTACGGTTGGAGGCATAGATAGACCATGTCACCCACCTCAAACTACCTCTCAACTCTACGTCGATCAACATACATTTTATGTTGATTTTGTGCCATCTGCAAATTGTCCTTGAGAGCCTTGAGGATCTCTTAGCTCTCTAATATCCAATATCTAGCCCCTGGGGCCCCGTTGTCTCCAAAAATCATTTCATAAAATGAAAGTACATCATAACCATAGAGGGCAGTGAAAGGAGACATATCGATCAACATGTGGTAGGTTGTATTATAGCAATACTCTCCTAAGTGCAACCACTTCACCCATGCATGTTGTTGTCTTGTCATGTAGTTTCCCTGTATGTCTTGAGGAATCTGAGGTGTCCTGCCATAGGAGAATCATGGGTTGCATGCATAATCCTATCCCTGAGTTGTGACCTCAGTACCAAGTAACACTTGTCCTTATTGTATATCATGTCATCCATCACTCAAAATTTATCATCACCAAAGGTACCATCCAGTATCTTGTAGCCCTATCTGTCCTTGGAATACTTCACCAAGAGCTGCACTCTCCAATCCTATGTGATATCCATAAGAGATAGAGTCGGAGGCCTCCTTGATAGGGAATTTTCCACTATGTTTTGCTTTCCCTTGGAGTATTATATCTCGAAGTGATAAGGTTGGATCTTGTTGACCGACTTATGCCATCTCTCCTAAAGTTCCTTCTGCTCTAGGAAGAATCGAAGACTGTTGTGGTCAATCTTCACCTTGAACCTGTTGCCCACCAGGAAATGTTACAACTTAGCTAACACGTGCATTATGACTAGCATCTCTTTGTCATAGGTAGAGTACAGTCACGAAGTTTATGACTCTCATAAGCTATGGGATGACCTCCCTACATCAATACTACCGCAATGCCCTCACTTGATGCATTACACTCCAGTACAAAGGGTTGGGAGAAATCTGGTAATGCCAAGACCAAGAAAGTACTCATGACCACCTTGAGGTGCTCAAAGGCCTCCTACATTGTGTCTGACCAATTAAATGCCCCCTTCTTCGTGAGGTCTATAAGGGGTTGCACGAGCTGAGAAAATCCCCTCACAATGTGCCTATAATATGTGCATATGCCCAAGATGCCCTCAACCTCGTCATGTTCTTGGGCGTAGGCCAATCAAGGATGTCATAGATCTTCTCCTAGTGCAATTTGGACCCATCCTTAGCTATCATGTACCTCAGATAAAGTATCTCAATCAGCCCAAATTCACACTTGGACATATTGGCACAAAATTTTTGCCCCTCCAAGATGCTCAAAACTTGTTCCAAGTGTTGCAGGTGTTCCTCCCACGTCCTGCTATAAATGAGTATTTCATGGAAAAACACAAGAACAAATCTGCGTAGGTGCTTGCAAAACACATGGTTCATGCAAGACAGAAATGTGTTTAGTGCATTGGTGAGCCCAAAGGGCATCACTAAAAACTCAAAGTTCCCATAATGGCACCTAAATGAGGTCTTCGGGATGTCTTGCTCTCTCACCCGAATCTGGTGGTACCCCGAATGCAAGTCAATCTTAGAGAAGTACTTGGATCCTCTAAGCTCGTCCATTAGCTCATCAATGCAGGGTATGGGGTATTAGTTCTTCAGATTCTTCTTGTTTAGGGCCTTGTAGTCAATGCACATAAGGAGGGTTCCATCCTTATTCTTCCCCAACACTATTGACGAAGTAAAAGGGCTAGTGCTAGGTCTGATGTGACCCAATGCCAACAACTCTTGGATGACCCTCTCAATCTCGTCCCTGTAGGAAATCCCCCTCCAAATGTAATGTGGCAAACCTGATGGCGTCTATCTCGTGCATGGGGTTCAGATGGGAGTAAGTGTCCAACTTCTAAACTCATGCCCTGGCTGAGCTCTTGGTTGATCCATCATAGTGACCTTCCCGAATATCTTCTACACCTCCTAGCTCGACTACCCTCCTTTGTAATATGTACCATATCCAACCTTGCATCTCTTCTTGAGGTGTGTAAACTTGCCAAAGGACACGACTCTTTGAATCCTAGGGTTTACCCCCTAATACTCAGCAATCCCTGTCTCTACAGAGTGAACCAAATATAAAACAGGATATCGTTCCCTCTCTCTCTGGGTCATCCATGAACTATGACATAGTGGGACAGTTGTTCTGGACACGCAATAGAGTATGTGGCCGATGAAATGCATGATTATGCATGTGGTGGTTCCCACCTCCTACTTTGGAACCTCATCTCCATTGTTTTCATGCCCTTGGTTGTTATGCACCTGCAAGCCCATCATCTGTTGCATCATGTCCATCATCAACGAGCCCTACCTCAACATCTGTTGGTTCACCCTCAAAAACTCATCCATAACTTGGTTTTGGCCCCCTTGTCTCGGTTTCTCATCACCCACTTGGCTGTCCATGTGTTCTCTAACATTGTCCAACTCAATTTCTGAAAAGGAGACAAGCGCTGCTTCTCTATCACGTCCTCTACCTTTACCTCTACCTTGACCCCTATGAAAAGCCACACCCTGGTAACTGGGTGTCATTACCAACTGTTTCCTCCCACACTAGCCAAGAACATGCTCTGATACCACTATAATATTCCTAATAGGAAATTAACAATGAATAATAGAAAAGCATGCTCATGAACAACAACCAAAAATTCCAAACAGACATAAATATAAGAAATACATATATTGGCACCAAAACTGGATCTTTTATTAAGAATTTGAGTTGAACAAGTACAATAAAATGAGGGACACATGAACCTCGGCTTTCTATAGCAAGCAAGGTCAAATGCAGGTTGTGAATTTGTTACCCAAGTGCTGGAGAATTCGTCCACCAGGCTTTGTGCTAACCCAAAAATTTATGTGACTTTTGATGGAAGGAAATGATGTTATTTGCCTCCTTAGTGCTTGGAATCCCCTAAAATTATAGTTGGTTCCTCTCCTAATTTATCTCCACTAGACCCAGAAAGGAATTGGTCTCAAACCCAACAACTGAGAAACCCAAAAAAGGTGTGAATTTCGTCCTTGTTTGGCAATACACACCCCTGGAGAAATAACTCTGCAATAACTCTGCAATAAGTGACAAATCTCTTGTAAATTACCATGAAAGCCACCCCAAAATCCTCCACTAGAAGGCCACTAAAATCAACTCCAACTTCCTTTATTTCTCACCCATCGAGCCCAACTCATCCAAGGCTTATGCAAAACCTACCAGTGAGCCTCAATGCAACTCCAGAAATGAGAGATTCAACCTGCAATCTCCCTTCAAAATCAACCCCTCCAACTACAGGAAATCTTCAACAAATTTCAAGGCTCCCCACTACTATAATTCCCAGAAGCTAACAAGAAAGAATGCAACCTCCCCAAAGTGGCACGAACTTTTGTTTTGTGCCCAGCTACACGCAGAAGGAATGATGGTGCTCCGACAATACTCTTTGAAACAACTCCAAGGTGTAGTGTGAAATCTCTCATAGGGCGACACTCAAGGTTCACCGAAGGAAGAGTTGAATTTTTGCTTGGAAACTCTCTTGCCCTAGCATCATGTTTTTGAATTGGATACACAACTCAAGCGAACAATGGTTTAGATTTCAATTTGATTAAAGGCCCCAAATGTTGGTCCTCGCCCCTAATTTATAGTTATTGCTCTCCTTCTTCCATGTGGGCCCCAAACTCCACTAATGTGTTTCCATCCTTCCTTTTTCCTCTCTCCACAATAGTGTGCTACCTAAGGGAGTGCGTATGCCTTGTGGGTGGCCCCCACAACCCACTAACAATCAAATATTTCCCTTTCTCCTAAGTTAAGAACCCAAAATTTGATGCTAATGCCAAAAATTATTGCCAAGTCCGAAATTTGCCAAAATTGTGATGGCTTCTCTTATAGTTTATAAATTTGGTGATATTACATTGTTCTTTATTGGTTCCAATTTGTGGCTTGCTTAGTTTTGTTTGATCCCTGTTATTGAGGTTGGGTCGAAGAAGGTGGCCTTTGGAGCTTGTCGGTGGCCCTAGCAACCTTTTCTATGTAATTGCTATTATCAATGTGGTTTGTTGGCCTTTAGTTCTTCTGGTTATGTTTTTGTATTTTTTTTTGTCACTTTGTGGCCCTAAAGGACGTGTGGGCAGAGTAAGGAGGCCAACGGTTAGGTTGGGGCAACTAATTTTATTATCCTTCATTGTCAAGGGGAGGAGAAATTGTTCATTGGTGTTTTATTGTTAGTAGAGAGATGACGTATAGGGGGGGTTGGTAGAAGGAAATCCTTATGCCTATGAGGATTCAATGGGTAGTGTTTGACTTGTCTAGGGTGGTGGAAGTTGGGTGAGTAAGTGGAGGCTCTGCTTAGAGGAGGAGTTTTTCATTGTGTGGTGTTGGTGTTGGTTGATATGCGTATTTGGGAAAGTCATTCTTAGGGAGATTGGAGATCAATGGATTTGTGCATTGTGGGAGCAAGGATTGGGGGGTGTAGTGGTCATATTCTTTAGGGACAAAGGACACCCCTTGATGCAATCAACCCAATTTTTAGAAGGCTGAGAAGGATGGGGTTAAATGAAACCATTAAAAACACACCCATGTTGTGATAGAGAGGATGGCCCCAAAGAGAGGTAGGTCCACAGGGGCAGGGAGTTATCCATATAGTAAAACTACGTGATGATGGAGAGGAGTTGGAGCAACCACATGTTGTCTCCCTTGGGCGCGTGGACTTACCTCCACCCTTTGATTCCTTGGAGGCTGAAATCTTCCAAGTTGTACTGGTTATTGAACGATTGTCATGAGTTAGGCACAATGATTAAAATGAGGTAATTATCTTCTTAAATGACATACAACACAACTAATGGCAAATTATAGATTGGTTGGTCTCCCTTTGAAGAGGTCAGAAGTGGCTTCATGAGCAGATGGATAATTTCGAAGGGAGAATGACATACATGTAGCCTCATGTACATGAAGAATTTTGACACCCAGCAAAGGATAGGATGGATAATCAGGCTCGAGGCAACTTGGATGGATAATGATGAGGATGTGATGTATTTTGTTTTTTGAGCAGTTCAGGTCCATATGGGTAATTGATCTTGGGTCTACTAGCTTTCTTTTGTTAATACCTATGTCTTTTTACTTATCTATATATATATATATATATATATTAAATTAATGAATATGAAGCTCACGGGGCCTAGAATAGATGGTGATGGGGTGTACTATTAAGACACTTTGTGATGTGAAGGTCATCAGTTACAAATTCCGTGGGAAAAAAAAACAACATTGTTAAGGGTTGGTGTGGCCTAGGATGGGTGAGATCCCCAAGTGATTTTGATGGTTTAGATGCATCTGGGTAGCAATTTCTCAAGCCAAAGGTTAAGTGTGCAGGCACCCCGGGACTCCCACAACTTATCAAAAAAAAGTAAAGAATTAATAAGCTTAAAATTATAGTCAATTTTCAAATAAATGATATATTAATATTTTAATTTACTATAACAATTATATTTAAACGTTATTGTTTAAATTTAGTTTTGGTGATTGGAAAAAATGTTGTTATTCTTCTATCTAATTTAATATCTAAATATTACATGTTGAACTTATATTGAACATTTTCTAATAATGTATATGATATTTTTACAATGTTACAATACAATAAATATATCATGTGACATCCATAATTCTCCATATATTAAATTTCGATAAAAATATAACCATAATTTCTTAACCTTGATTATATTACCACCAGCGTAGATCCATTTTAAATATGAATCCATCAAGCACCGAGAGGGATTAAATCTCTCAATGTGCAAACCTTTCCTCAAGTTTTGCACTCAAAAAGGGGTTTGCACATGTAGATATTTGAACCCTCTCAATGCTTCATAAATCATGAGTTAAGATGGATCTAAGGTGGTTAATAATATAACATTATTTTTACTATGAGTTTCTCATCATACAAGGATAAAAAATTGATTTAAAATTTAAACTCACATAACAATTATTCTATAAAATATTGGTATTTTCCATCCATATTTATTTAATATAAAATTTTGTTAAAATATTATTATAATATTTAAGAAGCAAGCCATCTTTTTCAATTCATATGAAAAGTATTATGAATAATGACTTTTATTTTATTAAAAAAACAAAGCATAAATTCTTCAATAAATTTTATAGTTGAATTTATTTGGTTCTCCATGAATGGCCTTTGGAATATAGTGCACCCACACATAGAAAGAACCATTACATGAGTTGACTAATTCAAATATGTTGATTATGGCAATTTTGACCTTTTAAATTTTAAGAATTTTAATACCACTCTAGATCCATCTTAACTTTGGATCTATCAAGCGTATAGAGCTATCAAATCTCTCAAAGTATAAACCTTTTCCCTGAGAGCAAAGCTTGAGGAAAGGTTTGCAGTACTTTGAGAGGTTTGAACCCTATTGGCACTTGATAGATAGATCTGGAGTTAAGATTGGTCTAGGCTAGTTTAATATTTCTATATTAAAAATAATTTATTTAATTATAAATTTATATTTATATGTTTTTTTTTTTTTTTAAGTGTAATGATATAAATATGTTTAATATAGTTTGAGTTAGTTTAATGATTAAAAATATATGTAATTATTAGTAAGAGGTTATTTGTTTAAATTGAATTCAAACAAATAGAATATATATGCTTTTGTGTAGATTCTAAAGAGATAGAATATACACATTTCTGTGTAGATTATTATAAATTTTAATAATCAAAATTAAAATATTGTGGTGATATGTTCTAATATCTTTGAAACACTGTGAAGTGATATTAGAAATACTGTGAAGTATATCCAGGGGAAAAACGTAGGTTTTAACTATGATAGGTTCCCTTATCTTGTACTTACCACTCGTAAATTGTTTCATTATGCCAATCACTAGTCCCTTCAATATGCAAAACAATTACTGGTACAATTAATATAACAAACTAGAAATAGGGAAAATTTCAAAAATTGTGATTTTACAAGAACATTATGCGTTAGTTTTTTATGATTCTCCATCTCTTGTAATTTGTTGCTAATATGTTTTCTCTCTGGTTATCCGACCCTAATCCATCGTTTAATGAAACATTGGTCTAAGTTATTTGATATCTCTTCTGTCATCCAAACCTAATCCATCATTCGGTGAAACAATGGTCTTAGTTATTTCAAGTTCCTTTATCCTATGCTTGCAAAAAAATTATTAATATAGTTAATATCACAAACTATAAATTGGGATTTTTTTTAAATTGTGATTTTTTTTTGTAAACTTGGCAGTTCCTCTATTTATATTCCATTTTCAAAAAATTTAACAACCATTTGCTCCAGGTGGTTTACCTACCCGAAGGAAACCAGATAACCACCTGTCAGCTTTAAACCCTGTCCAAAATTTAAATAGGTTTATTGCTATCCATCTCGCATCACTGTTTTGACAGTTAATACTTTTGTTCCTACTAAGAAAGAAAATTAAACATGTAAATGCATTTCATCAAAGGAGGCCTTTTTGATATCAAACTGGTTCACTGCTTCAATCCTCATCTGAGGATATTACCAGGGTTGGTGCCTTGGCACTAGATCTTGGAATCTCGCTTCGCTGCTCGATTCTCCACTTCAGGTCTTTCAGACTCTGTCCAATTCTACCTAGGGCCAGGTTATTTCTGTAGGTCGGTATCTGTATTGTTGCTATCTCCCTGAGCAGTTCTTCCCTAATTGGGTCCTTTTCCTTGTTCTTGTCCTGTGCCTCTTCTTCTTCTCCTGTAGTTTGTTCTCGATGTAGGGTCATGGCCCGTGCCACCACGTTCTTCATTATCGAGTATTGTCGTATGGTTTTCCTGAATAGGGAATGCCTCCCACGAGTGTTCCCAGGGTCCGGCACCATGCTTTCCCACTCTTCCATGGGGATGTCCCGGTGCTTGCTACTGTCGTTCAGTTCCCTCTCCCAACTCGAAATCTGGGCTCTAATGTCCAGCGGATTCCCTGTCATGTAGGTGTCGATGATTGTCTTCATATGTTCACTGCCTGGTTTCCTACCTCTTTTCCTGGTTGGCCCACTTGTTCCTTCTTCCATCTTGGTTACTCTCTTTCCTCTCCTGGGGGCCATTTTGCTCCCTACCTGGCTGCAACTATCTTCTTCCTGGTGTTCTCTGTTCTATTCACTGTACCTTCCCCGGTATGTTAATATACCTATCACAAAATCGATGCATTTATCAGAGTTATAATAATGAATCAAAGCAATTTCCCACTTGCTCATTTTCTTTCCCTTTCCTGTATTTGCTACCTTCGGGTTTTTGGTCAGATTGGGTTTAGAGCGATCCTTTTTTTGGTTAGGGTTTGGTATTTTCTTGGGTTTCTTCCCTTTTTCCTCCCCTGGCAGCAATCTTTGCCCTGCCTTTCCATTTTTGTCGACCTCGTGGGTTCCTCCCCAGATGAGGTCAGGTTTTGTTTCCACCTTTCCCAGGGTCTTTCTGTCTTGTCAACAGGTTTCCTAGAGCCGACTCTCCTTCCCTCCCCCCTAGGTTGCATGATTTCCTGGTTCCCTCTAATCCTTCGGTTTTTTCCCTCCCAGGTTTCTTCCCTTTTGTCTATTGGCTCACTCCCATCAAATCCTACAGGTCTGGCTAGGGCCATGTTCTTTCGGGGAATACTCACTACAACAAAACCAGCGATTAGCGTCCCTTTTTACTTCTTTTTTTTCATCTAGAGCCCATTTTTGGTGCTATTTGCATCCATTTATCAAATATGGTGCAAAACTTGACACAAAATTTGCATCAAGTTTTGCACCAAATCTTACACCAATTTTAGCACCAGGTATTGCAATAGGTTTTGCACCACGTTTTGCACCAAATTTTATGCCAAGTTTTATGTCATCCTTTGCACCAGGCTTTGTTCCAGGTTTTGCATCAATTTTGACATCTATTTTTGTTTGACATACTTTTGCATCCTCATTTGCATCCACTTTTTGCACCTACACTTGCATCAACTTTTGCATCGACTTTTGCATCCTTTTTTGCATCTTTTTTTAAATCATTTTTTGCATCCATTTTTTCATCCATTTGTGCATCACTTTTGCGCCACGTTTTACATCGAGTTTTGTGTCTAGTTTTGCATATAATTTTGCATCTACTTTTGTTGCATCCACTTTTCCATCTTGTTTGGCATCCATATTTACATACTCTTTTGCATCTATTATTGTACCCACTATTGCATCTAATATTTTTGTGCCACAATTGGCGCCTAGTTTGGCACCTCCTTTTGCACCCACTTTTGATTATAATTTTGCATCCACGTTTGCATCCTCATTTGCATCTAGGTTTTCATCAACTACTACATCTATTTTTTCATCCCTTTTTGTATCCAATTTTGGACCAGGATTTGCATCGGGTTTTGTGTCTCGTTTTGCATCTACTTTTGCATCGACTTCTATTGCATCCACTTTTGCATACAATTTTGCATCCACTGTTACACCCATTTTAAATTTCACTTTTTGCATCCCTTTTTACATCTTCATTTGCATCATACTTTGATTCTTTTTTTTCATCTATCATTACATCCACTTTTGTTATGCCATAATTTGCACCATGTTTTGCACTCACTATTGTATCCACGTTTGCTTCCAATTTTGCATCCATGTTCACATCCTCTTTTGCATCAAATATTGCATCTATTTTTGCATCCACTTTTGTGTCAGGTTTATGCATTGGGTTTTGCATCTCGTTTTGTATCTACTTTTGCATCTACTTCCATTGTATCCATTTTTTCATCCAATTTTGTTTTGCCTGTTGCATCAATGTTTGCTTCCACTTTTACATCCATTTTTGCATCTTATTTTTCATATTTTTTGTCTATTGTTACATCCACTTTTGTTGCACCATATCTTGCGACTACCATTGCAACCACATTTGCTTCCACGTTTGCATCCACATTTGCATCCTCTTTTGTGTTCAATTTTGCATCAGATATTGTGTATGTTTTTGCATCCCCTATTGTATCCACTTTTGTTTCATCCATTTTTGCATCTACTTTTGTGTCCGTTGTTGCATCCACATTTGTTTCACCACAGTTTGTGCCAAGTTTTACACCTACCATTGGACCCATGTTTCCTTCCACTTTTGCCTTCATGTTTGCATCCAATTTTGCATTGATAACTGCATCTACTTTTGCATCCACTTTTGTGTTAGGTTTTTCATGTTGTTGTGCATCTACTTATGTTGTATCCACTTTTCATCCAATTTTACTTCTATTGTTGCCCCCATTTCTATGTTCGCTTTTGCATCCCTTTTCCAACACTCATCATATTTTCTGCATTGATGATATTCCTTATGGCATTGACAATTATGAACAATTGATGACAATGTCAATAATATTGACAATGATGAAAATGAAGATGATGGCGATGACATGAATTGTGATTATGATGATAAAGACGATAGTGGTTACAATGACATTAATGATGATGATGGCAATGATTATGATGATGACGACGCTAATGACCTTGGCGAATCTTCCCAATTTTAGATGTTGTCATTGTCATAATCATAAGCATTATCTTTGGTGTCATCATCATCATTTTCATCTAGGTCATCATAAAAAACAATAATGGCATGAATGATGATGATGATTACAACAATGTTGATAGAAATTACATTAATGATGATGATGGGGATGATAAAAATGACAATGACGATGATAATGGTGGTGATGATGATGATCATCGATCATCTCTCAAAAATAGAGTTGTTATTTCTCTTACGTATATCAATGTGTCCTAAACAACCCTTTTCTAGCACTGATCACATTTTTTGGGTTGATGATATTTCTTACAACGTCTATAATTATAAACAATTGCAAACAATGTCCATAATGATGATGATGATGGAGCTGATGATGATGGCATGAATGGTGATTATGATGACAATGTAATGATGGCAATAACGATGACAAGGATGATGGTGATGATGATGACAATGATTATGATTATGAGAATGAACAATTACTAGTTTCACTACCATCTTCTGGATACATATTACTATCATACTTTTTAAATTTTCTGTCTCTCTTGAGGTATCTTACTATAATGGTGTTGTCAACACTAGAAAGATATCTTGTTGTAATGGTGGTTCTAATGTTAGCACTAGCAAAGTTTTTGTTAAATTTTGGTTAAAAAAATTGATTTATGCAATTATTTTGACAATCTATGTAAAAAAGTAAATAACATCCAATTATTTTGACTGTAGTCCCATTTATTATCATGAATTCACCAGTCTGAAGACCATCTTCTACATACATATTATTTTAAACTTTTTGCATTATATCCCTCTTATATCTTGTTGTAATGGCAGTATTAGCACTAAAAAAATATCTTGTTGTAATGGTGATGTTAGTATTAGCACTAAAAAAATCACTAAATTTTGGTAAAAAAAAGTTTATCATTTATTTATTTTTAATTTGGGAAATTTTTGTTTTCATTTTTTTTTGTTTTTAATTCTATTTTTATGCAGTAATATTTTTTTTGGTTGAATTTTGGTAGTAACTAGTTTTTGGTCGAATCATATGTATTAACCATGTTCTTTATGCTACAAGTCTAATTGTTGGGACAAAATTGCTCTTTCAAATAAGTTGCAAAAGCTATTTTACATCCATTGTTGCACCCATGTTTACACCCACTTTTACATCCCTTTTTGCATCCTATTTTTCATCTTCATTTGCTTCTTTTTTTGCATCTATCATTACATCTACTTTTGTTGTGACAAAATTTGTTCCATGTTTTGCACATACTGTTGTACCCACGTTTGCTTCCAATTTTGCATCCATCTTCACATCCTCTTTTGCATAAAATATTTCATCTATTTTTGCATCCACTTTTGTGTTGGGTTTTGCATCTCATTTTGTATCTTCTTTTGCATGTACTTCCATTTCATCCATATTTTGCATCCAATTTTGTTTCTCATGTTGCACCCGTGTTTGCATCCACTTTTACATCCCTTATAGCATCTTGTCTTGCATCTAAGTTTGCATATTTTTTTGTGTCTATTATTACATCCACCTTTTTTGTGCTATTATTTGTGCCATATCTTATGCCTATCATTGCAACCCACATTTTCTTCCACTATTTCATCCATATTTGCATCCTCTTTTGTGTCCAAGTTTGCATCAAATATTGTTTATGTTTTTTGCATCCCATTTCGAATTTACTTTTACATCCACTTTTGATTTGTCTAGTTTTGCAACTAATTTTGTGTTCACTATTGCACCCATGTTTGGCCCATGTTTACATCCCTTTTTTCATCCAAGTTTTCCTCCTTTTTGCATTCAAGTTTGTGTCCCTTTTTTTTTACATTCATTGGAGTATCCACATTTGTTTCACCAGTTTTATGCCTACTATTGTGCCCATGTTTTCTTCCACTTTTTCATCCATGTTTGAGTCCTATTTTGTGTTCAAGTTTGTATGAACTATTGCATCTACTTTTTCATCCACTTTTGTTCAATTTTTCTGTCTTGTTCTGCATCTACTTATGTTGTGTCCACTCTTCATCCAAATTTACGTCTATTTTTACCCCCATTTTTTTGTTTACTTTTGCATCCATTTTCCAACACACATCATATCTTTTGCATTGATTATATTTCTTATGACATTGAAAATTATGAACAACTGATGACAATGTCAATAATTATAACGATGATGATAATGAAGATGATGACGATGACATGAATTGCGATTGTTATGATAATGACAATGATGATAAAGACGATGGGAGTTACAATGACAATGATGATGATGCTAATGACCTTGGCCATTCCTCCCAATTTTTAAATGTTATCATGGTAAAAATCATAATAATTATCTTTGGCGTTATCTTCCAAGTCATCATCATCTGATCATCATTATCATTATTTTCATCTTGGTCATAATCAAGAACAATAATGGCATGAATGATGATTATGATGTTCATGATGAAGATGACAAAAATTATGATAAAACTTATATTAGTTATGATGATGGGGATGATGACAATTATAATGACGATGATAATGGTAGTGATGTTGATGATCATCAATCATTTTCAAAAAATAAAGTGGTTATTTTTCTTTCATATATCATGTGTCCTAAGGTTGGTGATATTTCTTATGATACCTATAATTATGAACAATTGACGACAATATACAAAATCATGATGATGCTGATGATCATGAAGAAGACATGAATGGTGATTATGATGATAATGAAATGATGACAATAATGATCACATTGATGGTGGTGATGATGGCAATAATGAAGATGATGACCCTCCCTCTAAACTAGCGAGGTACTCATAATGAGACAAAAAAGTACTCTCAAGTTGAAATATTCATATAAGAAGGGATCTAGATTGATAAGCATCAATGATGATTTACATCATCATAGCCAAAATTTTCAAAATAGTAAGGCCTTGACTAACAAGTTTATCTCTCCATTAGATCAGAGCACTATGTTGGGAGGCATAAATTTGGACACCACTGCCTTTCAAGGCACTTACCCCACCAAGATGTTTACTAGGTATGTCCTCACATGATCATTTCCTAATCCACTATCATAATATTTGACACCAGAAAATGTCAATCCTCATGACTATTCTTATCTTGGATTAATGTACTTGACTTATGGCGATTAGTCCTAGTCAATGTCCAAATTCTCAAAGAATATTGGTCCCAGATGTTTATCCAATCCACCATTATCCCTACTAGTGCCTTTACTAGGCTTACGATTGTTAATCCTAGCCATAGTAATTGACACATGGATAACATGGTGTCTACCCTCACTCCCTCTCAACCAGGGAGGAAACATCCACAAGCATAAGATTTTCTCAAGAATACCCATCATTTTCGTAGAGAATAACATCATTAATTTGTTTTCATCACATGACGACTTTATGATTAAGCATTCATAGATTTGTGGCAAAATATTTCCCCTTTTGTATTTGTGATGAAATACAATAAAAAGTGAAAGCCAAAATCATTAAACATACACTATATTGATTTATCTAAGTCTAAACTCTAAGGTTGAAGTGAAAATTCATGTAAATCTTATATCTATGAGTTGTGCCAAACTTATGAAAACCTTATTCCCTAAGTCCTATATATAAGAAAATGAAAAACAAAGAAAAATAAGGGCCAATAAATGGTAACTCATGTATTCACTCCCTCTTTGGAAAATATATGAATATATGCACTCCTAGTCACACTTGATCACATGTATGTGATGGTTAAATCATGAATTCTTCTTTTCTCCTTGCATTTTCACTTCATCATTTAAGCACCTAATTGAGGATCTAAGGAATGTTTGTTTCCTAAGGCTTTCATGTCTACTCTTGGTTTACTTATGTCACACTATTGTCAATTTATGTGACAGAGTGAAATACATAAGTTTGTGGAGTTATTATAGAGGTGTATTGAGTTCGTAACCACACACACATGTATTACATCTCATTGATCCACATGTGTGGGTTGGAGACTCATTTCTTGACAACTTTAATGGAGACTACTTTATGGATTTAATGGTATAGCTTACAAAAAATCTTGTTAAACATTTCGATTCATTCTTTCTTTTCCTCGAGACACTTATAATATTGAAGTCACTCCCAACAATCCATGGAGATGGGGAGTATAAATTACTTGTGCTAGAAATAGAATTGAGAAATAGAGGTTTTCCATTTGCGATATTGGAGTCATAGACATTGGATACATGGTAGTAGTCCTCAATGTCAATTAACTAAAATTGTATTGTCATAATGCGAAAAGAGGTAAACATATTGGTAACCTTGATGTCTTAATCATTTCAAATAATAACCATTCCACCCAAGTATCTCTAAGCATCAATCACTACTACTTGGAAATTCCTCCCCCATTTTCTAATTATATGAGGTTGAACCTCACTTAATATTTTTGCTTCTTATATCAACATTATTTATGGGTGCTTTGCATACCATTTTTCTTTTAGGAGTTTGTTTTCGCTTACTATTGACGCCCCTCATGTTCCAAGACTATTTTCATCAAAAATTTACATAGAAAGAAAGTATAAAGTGACTAAAAAGAAACATGTCTCAAGATTTAAGTGCTTGGACAATTCCACTTCATGACTCCTATATTTCCTTAACCTGGGACCAAATGGTGAACTTGACGGCCTTAAGGGAAATTGATCAATGAAAATCTAAAAAAGAGGTGATTTTTGACTTTATCACATACAATTTAATATACTAAAAAAAATATCCATAACAATTTCATCAATCAATGAATCATTAAAAAGAATATCCAAAACAATTTCATCAAGCAAAGAATCATTGCATTATAAAATACAATCTATAAACATTTTGGGAAAGTTTTGCTAAAACATGCTTAAAAATCAGCATATTTAATATTAATATTTAACAATAATATGGACAATAACACATTTTGATAAATTAAATAACATATTATCAAGCCTAAACAATGTCACTAACTGAAAACTACAAAGCATGCAACTAATGGAAGTGACCACTCAAGGCCACCACAAGACAATTAATCTATTAAGACCAAGATTAATGGGGACAAAGATCTATAAAGGACAAAGGAAAACCTATTTTAACTTTATTGTTTTATTAGCCTGGTTCAAGATGAACATTTCAAGATATCATGAAGAACATAATTAGTTTTATTGCATTAAGAAAACCCAAGCACATTCTATAACTTAGCAAGAAAGAGATGTATAACACCCATCTCAGCAACACGACACATGACATTAAGTTACTTTACTATATATAATTTAAACTCCTATCATAAAATCACAAATTTAGCATGAATGGAATGTTTAAAATCCATTTTTATAAAAACAAAATATAATTTTTCTTATAGAAAAATATACCAAAAACTAAATATATTTTTCTAGAAAAAAAAATACTAAAACTAAATATATATTAAAAAAAACTAAAACATAAGCAAACTAGAATTTGAATTTTACATTCTTGGTCACTTTCGGAAACATATGGTGGAATGTAATCTCTTTATCCTCATCTTTAGCTTTTTCCTAAAAAATAAAAGCATACAAAAGTGGGAAAGAGCCATAAAGCATGGGGAAGCTTTTTCCTAAGCACAAAAGCATCTAAAAAGTGGAAAATTCCTTTTTTATATGAGGAAACATTATTCACCCAAAAGATTTTTCCCAAATTGAACTAATGAGGAATTTTGGAAATCTTCATAGCCTCCACTTTCCTATATATTAGAGGCTTGGCCATTGAAAAAATGATGGGAATTTTGTATTGTCACGCTCTTGAGATCTGTCTTGAGAGGGAGAGTTTTGGAGCTATGAGTTGGGGGAGGTGATGTTGCAACTATATCTGATTGTTGTAACTTTCCTCCAACTCCTTTATTCATATAGATCAGTTGTTCTTCCTTCCATATGTTTCTATTCATTCTTTACTTCTTCTATTTAACTAATGTATGCACGGGTTTTTGGTTTATATTTATTTATTCAATAATATTTATATGTTTTTTATAGTTTTGATTATTAAGATATTATGTTGTGAAGGTTGCTTTATTCTCTCTCTTATGTGTAGGACCAAGCTTTGGAGCTAGCTAGGAGCGCTTCTTGGCTATACGAAAAACTCCAAGAAGACCTGCATGCGAGGACTCACAAGAATTCATTCTCTTTTTCTTAATCTATACTCTACATCTTGATCTACTAAGAATCCTAAGCCTTAGAACAACCTTTCTCTTAATTGGTTTGTCCTAGGTTTCTGAGATAAATTGAGAGGGTTTTGTTTTCATCTAACCATGCATTAAATCCTACAACAAAATGATATTTAGAAAATTTAATATATTTCACTATGTAAATGAACTTAGTAAAATGAACCCATAGAGGTGGTCATAAATGGAAATAAAAGTAAAACTCTAAAAAAGAAGCCAAAAGTGGATTTAACCATGGATGAAAAATTGGGAGTAGAATTGGATGTTAAACTAGCCATCAAAACAATATGCAAACAATGACACAAAAAGGTTTTTAAAGTAAAATTAAAAAAGGGTGCAACACTAGGCACAAAGAAGGGAACAAAATAGGGCATATGAAAGGATACCGAATTGGGTGCAAACAAGGATGCAAAAATGGACACCAAAATGAGGATGCAAAGAATGGTGTAAAATTAGGATGCAAAAAGGATGTAAGAAAAGACACAAAACAAGATGCAAAATGGGACTAAAAAATGGTGAAACCAAGGATGTCAAAGATGATGCATAACTAGATGAAAATTCCAACTAAAATCTAGGTGCAAAATGAGATGCAAATGTGGACACAAAATGTGGCAGAAAAAATGATGCAAATTTGGAAGCCAAAAAGGATGAAAAACTAGATACCAAAAAGGATGCAAATTTGGACATAAAAAATGGTGCAAAATTGGACACAAAAGAAGAAAAAATGGTGAAAAAATGGGCATAAAAATGGCTCAATTTTGGATGCAAATTAAGATGCAACATTGGATGTAAAATGATGCAACAAATCATTCAAAACTTGGTGCAAAAACAAATGCAAAAGAAGACGAAAAAATGGCTCAAAAGTGAACGTAACAATAGACACAAAATGGGATGCAAAGGTGGATGCAATATATGGTTCAACATAGGATGCAAATTTAGATGCTCAAAAGGATGAAAAATTGGATGCAAGAAATGGTGTTAAAAATGATGCTAAATTGGATGCAACAAATGATGCAAAATTAAATGCAAAATATGGTGCAAAATAGGATGCAAAAAAGGGAGATAAATAAAATGCAAAAGTGGATGCAAAAAATGGTGCAAAAATGCATGCGAAATTTGGCACTAAATCAAATTCAACATATGGTGAAAAATTGGATGGAAAAGATGGTGTAAAAAAAGGCAGAAAAATTGGCGCAAAAATAGATGTAAAAATAAGTTCAAAATTAGAAGCAAAAGTAGATGTAAAAATAAGTTCAAAATTAGAAGCAAAAGATGGCATAAGACCAGATGCAAAAATTGGCACAAATTGGATGTAAAAAAAAGCGCTAAATAAGATGTCAAAGATGGTGTAAAAATCGATGCAAATTATGACACAAAAATAGATGCAAAGAATTCCACAAAAGAGGAAGCAAAAAATGATGCAAAAATAGATGCAAAAAAAGGTACAAAACTAGAAGCAAAACCTATTGTAAAACCAAATGAAAATCTTGGTGCAAAATATGATGCAGAAAATGATGGAAAATTTGGTGTAAAAAAGATGCAAAATTTGGTGCAAAAAAGGACACTTTAAAAATTGTACAATAGAGCCAGATTTAGCGCCAGGTTGCTCATCCCAATTGAGAAAAAAATGCATTAGAATCTGGTGCTAAATCTGGCGCAAATTGCCTATTTTGTTGTAGTGACTATAGGCTTTTTTCCCAGGATGGGCCTCTCCCTTCCTGGGTGCAAGACCCTCCCACCCAATCTCCCTGCCCTAGAAATTCAGATGCTCTGTGGAATTGGTTTTGCCCTTATCGTCGGAAGTTCTGTTATCCTTTTTTACAGCCTTATACATGTTTAAAATTGTGATTTTAAAAGAACATTACACACTTATTTGTTATGATTCTCTTTCTCTTGTAGTTCATTAATAATATGACTTCTCTTAGGTTCTCCAAACTTAATCCATTATTCAACAGAATGATGGTCTCAATTATTTCAGGTTCATTTATCTTGCGCTTACCAGTCAAACATTGTCTTTTCCACCCCAACCAAATCCTTCTCTTTGAAAAAAAAAATCATTGGAATTTTATGCCTTTAAATAGGCTACATTAGAGAAGAATACCATAGAAATATGATGGGTTGTCAAAACCTAAAGTTCGAAAACTGTTGGTAATTTTACTGAGTAAAAATGTTTAGATAACATTACAACATCTTCCATATTAGGCTAGAGAGCACCTCGCAACCCAATAAACATGAGATCCATACATTAAGCGGTGCAATATATGTAGTTTGATTATTTGACCCTTGATAAAAGCCTAGCCCCACAAAATAATTAATCATGGCCGATTTAATTCATATAAATATGATCCACACACAGCTATACCAATCTCTGTGATTATTGAGCCAACAAACAAATCAAATATCAATCTTTGACAAACATTAAGCACACCCCAATTTCCAAAACATTGTGGGTGACTTTGAGTTTTCAACCATCATTTTGCCCCCTCGATTCAAAAATCACAAATTAATTAATCATGGTCAATTAAAACCCTAAAATATCTAATCCCACATAGCCAAAATCCAGATTACCTTGTGCAATTATATAGCTAATAGAGAAATCAAACATTGGACTCTGACAAACAATAACTATGCCCCAAAACACTATGGGAAATTCCTAGTTTTGGGACATCGTTTTGCCTACTTGATTGATAAACAAGACTCAGTTTTATTAATGAAAGAAGATTTGGTTTGACAATCACAAGACAAAAGATGACAATAACATAATATGAGAGGTTCAAATGTTTTCATTTTTTTTATTGGATTTTTTAATTTGATAATAGTTGTGAATACGACATTGAACAATGATTTTGGTGAAGCCCTAAATGCAAAGGGATGCCCATAAATTGAAAGCCTTGACCAAGCCTTGACCAAGGCCAAACACATGTTTTCTGACCACTACCCATTAAAAATCAAAAAATCAAAAAATATAAAAGGATCAAAATTGTTGGGATCGTCCTGGCATTGAAGGACACATTTACCTGGAGTATTTCCCCCCTCAAATAGGCTATATTCCGCATGAATACCATGATTCAAGACCATTGGTTCTCATAAATATAGAGATAAAAAACTGATAGTAACTTGACCGAGTCAAGTTTCCCTGAACTACCCTACAAAAATAATAAACATTCATATAAATTCAAAAGTGAATTAATAAAAAATCATAATATAAATTCAAAAGTGATATAAAATTCAAAATAAAAGATGGAGCTAATATAGATTTTGTGAAAATGGAGCTAATTATTTTTATTTATTTTAAATACTTTGATTGAGTCAACATAGCATAAAATTACATTACATAATGTTTACAACATCGCTGCCATGCTAGGTTGTAGAGCGCCTTTCAACGCAACAACCAAGAGGTGAGACACACTTTTATGATTCTAAGATAATTGTGCAAAGGAAGAGCATATCAAGTTTTAAAATAGCTATAATAATTATTAAAACAAGTTTCTAATGGAAAATATGAGTCCACTTTGCAATTAGATACGTGTATTAAGAATTTATTTGTCATAATTTTTATTAGTTATAAAAATGTAAATATATTTAAAACCAAATTATTGTTGTCGATTTCCACGTACATAAAAATCTAAAATGTACATAATTTTAAGTTCTCGAGGGTAGATCTTATTAGAGACACAAAAATGAGTCAAACGCTCTACATTAACAACGTAGTGATACAAATATAAATATGAAAATGTTGTTTGGAGGTAGGCAAACTATCTTGGACACATAATCTACCTCTTGAGCAAATATTTCAACTACACACCAATCTAGGAAGATAACTAATTGAAGAGAATCTCTCAAACCCAACTAGCTCTAACCACCTCCTAAAGACTAGAAACAAACTCTCTATGTAGAGAACTAATTCTACCTAATAATGACCAATAACCAAAACAACCAAATATGATGTCACACATAAGATAAGTGGAAGTTGCATAATCCAACACTCTAGTTTAATGACCACATGCCTTAATCTCCATTAGTTGAGGTCTCATCTACATATTTGTAGCACATGCTCCACTATAAACCTAAGAACCTCTTGTTTAGAAAAGTCTACCTCTATTCCAACTTGGCACTTTTACTTTGTACCTCAATCATGCACGTCATCACCAAATTAATGATGTTTATATAAATGAACAATAATCCACTAGAATGCATGGGTACCTAACCCTTGCAATTGTCGATCTACTAGGATGTCCCTTTTCCCATGATTCATTCAACTTCTTGATGAGCTCCTCCTGAATGTAAAACTTCATCTCCTATAGTCTAGAACCAATAATATGATCCACTCATTAAGCATCCAACCAACGCATGGCCCATTCCTCCAAGTGTTAAAGAACTCCATAATAAAGGCTACTGAAAACTAGACAAACCATTAAGGCATCATCAAGGACACATGATAAAGGGGTATGCATGCCTCTCTATGTCTTATAGCAATATGCCCTTTCCTTGTTACATAGATATAGGTATATACGTACTCCATTCTATCTCATACAAGTGAAAACTTTTCAAGTACCATTACAACAAATCAAACATGACACTATAGACTTGCTTACAAACATAATGTGTATATCACATCACAATATCGTCATGAGTCTATTATTATTCAACTCACAATTTTACCTTATTTTTCCACTATTTTCCAATTTCTACTATTACCACAATTAATATCCTTTGTTTTCATAACACTTCTAAAGGAAATGCCACCTGCTTTCCTTGGACCAAGCTCCAAATATCACTCTATTGTATCTGGAACATCTCTATCCTCCCTATTGTATAATCATCATTCCACTCCAAAAATTTAGCCTTCAATCAACGCTTGCTTCTTTTTGGTGAGAACAATGAAACTTTCTTCCATATTATAAACAAGAAAGTGTCCACGCTCCTCACTTCACATAAAGAATTTTCTAATGTATCAAATGGAAACCAAACATACCATTGATACCTCAGATTAATCGAGAACCTTTTGTATTGTAGGACGTAACATCAATCCAACCATGAAGACTAATTACCTCACCATCTTATAGACCTATTTCCATCTATTGAGATCCATGGGTGCCTCATCCACTATACTCACTAGTTACCTAAGAAAGTAGTATGGATATGAGACATTTTTTGCACCTAGAAATGAGGACTTATAATGCACCATATAAATAATAGTTCATGGAGCAAAACATTTAGTTGGAACTCCCTTCTAGCTACAACACACTTCTTTAATAAACAGGTTGAGGAATCATTTTACATCACAAAAATATTGTAGCCCTACAAATTACCAACAAATTACCAACAAATTACCAAAAAGAGATAATAATGCATGATAGGAAATGTTAATTTTTGCAACTGTGGTCAATTTCCACCTTGGACAACTCATATGACATAAATAATTATTGCATTAGATTCCTCTTATCGAGAGGACCAAAATGGACCTAAACATCACCCAATTTGGTCAAGCGAAAGTTGAGTTTTGAATTATTTTATTCATACATGTATTATGGAATGGGTTGGCCCTAATCACATGTGTAACTACTTAGGTCGGACTTAACTCCAAGTGGACCCTCATGAAAGCCTATAAATAGAAGAGACCTCAAGCTCATTTTAACACATTGATCAAGCCATATTCTCTTCTCTTTTTGTCTTGGTTCGCAAAGGTTCGATGGAAGGAGTTCGCGAAAGGGTTTGAAATCATAGGCGTAAGGTTCACTCTGACTTAGGGTTTTCTGGTCCCCGGGCGCTAGCACAAAACTTGGCATTTTAGTCCATAGACACTGGCACACAAGCTTATTGGAGCGTCGAGGGAACCTTGGATGCTGGCACAAAACTGGGCATTTTAATCCCTATACATTTGCACACATGCTTATGGGAGCATCCAGGGAGCCTTAGATGTTGGCACAATGAGTTATGGGAGCGTCCAAGGCTTGAGGGTCAAATTGAGTTGTATTAGTCCCAAAACGTTCGCACAGAGTGGTCCTGAGAACGTCCTGGATGCTATAAATTCCCGCACAACAACCTTATGAGAACGTCCAGGGCTTGAAGCAGGCTTGGGTATGTTTGACCCCAAATTCCCTCATCCAATTCTCCCGGGAGCATCTAGATCTGTCCCGGACGTTGTCATTCAGTTATGCAGAGAGTGTCCAGTTTTGCTATAGACGCTCACACAACTCCTCCTCCATTCTTCCGGGACTCATGGATGAGATTTCTATATTCCAAAGACTTTGCTCAATTACATCAATGTTCAACAGTATCCAGTAGTTGATTATAGTCAGTGACAACACAGTTCAACCATCAGAATTAGGGTTTTGTCTTCAAGCATGATTAGATATGTTTCATGGATATCATAGTTGTTTTTTTGCATAGATAAAGTTATGGATCATTATACTCTCTTTTGCCGAATCATTTGATAACGATCTAAGAAGAAGAATATTTGCAAGGGTTTTCCCCATAGTGGGTTTTCCCTGGTTTTGGACTAATCTCGGTGTCTCTATGTGTGTGCATATTTTTCTTCCATTGTTCCTTTATGTTTCACTGCATTGATGATGATGTTGTTGTTATTTCTATATAATTGCATATGATAATGGATAATGGTGTAGATCCAAATAATGTAACGATGATATGGGGTTAACTTAATGTATTAATGATGAAATGAAATTATCAAAGCAAAGAACAATGTAACCTTATGAAGAATTTAACATGGTATTAGAGGTGGGTTGAAGAAAAGCCATGAAGATCACCCCAATGATGACAACTTTGATGGAAGCAATAAGAGGATGGTGGAGACCTAAAAAAATTCTAGGATTTGAAGAAAACCTTAGGAAACTTGATTATTAGGGTTTGATGGATTCTATGAGGTTAGGGTTGGAGAGAAAACCTCAGTTTATGAAACCTATATGAGATATGGAACCTAGCTGGCCAATGTGAAGATGCTCAAGCACTTGTGGGATATTTGATGAAGTCCTACATGGGATAATCCCCAACAAGCATACTTGAAGGCAACATTGGTATATGGACCATGGACATTGATGGCTCTTGAAGATTGGTTCAAGAGGGAGAGGATCACCTCTCGTTGAAGATAAGTATTTCTTGATTTATGATGCTTCTTACTTTTTAGACTTTTAGATCTGATGATCATGTTTATTGCTTGTACTTCTTGCATATGTATTTGAGTATATGGATGTTTCTGACCTCATTGATGAGATGTGATGAGTAGATCCACCTTGAAGATCATTTTGAGATGTAGATATGGAAAGAGATAAAGAGGAACTTGATGAAAAGATGAAAAAGTGTTTCAAGTGGCCTATGTCTAATAAGAAGGTGCATAGGTATTTGAATACCAAAAGTATGCATGGTATGTTGTGTTTCGTCTATTGGCTCGGTAAGTCCTAAGGTATGATGAGAATGTCTCCTTCTTTAATGGCTCATACATGCATATGAAAGTGACTTGGATCTATGTTTCCTATGATGAAAAGATGCACCTGTTGTTGAAAATTTTGATCTTCTTGAATTTATGAGGCTATCTAATGTTGACACATTGGTATACTTGATGTTTGGCTAACATATATTTGTCGGATATCTTGATCCTAGAAAGAAGTCTAGCACCTTGACTCTAGTAAATGATACTCTTGATACTTGTCATGATGGATTTCATATAGAAGGATATCTCATTGACTCCTATACTTGAGTATGTTGATGATGCTTGTGATGAAAGCATATGAAAAGAGAGGTTGAAAATCTTGTTATTTTGGTAAAGTTTTATTGAATGACCTAACTTGATCTTATTGATCATGAAGAGCATGGTAACCTTGACGTGAGAAGTATAAGTGTAAGATTGATAAGTAGATTTCTCACTAACTATGGTCATATGGTTAAACTGGATGTTGTAACTTAATGAAGTGACTTGATAAAAAGTGTTACTGTGTTCATAATCTCTGAGATATGATGTTGCATCTATATGCTACTTTGAGTCTAACCTGTGATGAAAGATTGATGTCATGACACTAATAACCATGATAGATATATGTTTATGATCTAATAGATATGTTGCTACTTGACTCTAATAAAGACATGTTGATGACATGAATAAAGATGAATGAAGTAGATCTCTAGTCAGAGGGAGAATCTCTTTTCAAGACTCATACTCATATTACTATGTAACAACCCTCATGAAAATTCCATGTAATAAAATTTAATAAAGGCAAAATAAGACCATGGTTAAGGGACACTTATTCCAAGCTGAATGTTAGGCAAAGATATCCTAGTGGGCATCACTGGATGTGTTTTGACACATTTATTTATGAAAATAAAGAAAATTAGGAGAAAAGTAAGGTGAAAGGTCATAGGTGGCATGTGAGGAGGAAATTGAAGGCAAATAATGGAAAATGAAGAAAATAGAGGCCTCATTAATAAAAAGGCTTCCGAGGATCAGTTGGTAACCTTTTGTCAGTTCAAGTTTGGAGCTCTCTCGTTGTTCTATCTCTCTCACTCTCACTCTTGGTCACTCAGGGTTTTCGTGGAGCACTCTAGCTTTGGATCAAGGAAGGAAAATCAAGCAAAGGGAAAGGAAAGAAAGCAAGGATCAAGAAAGGAAAGCAGGATCAAGCATCTTCAACAGGAATAATTGCAGGTAACCTTTTGCATGTGTGATTTCCTAGCTAGTTTGGACATGCATGGCTTTGCATGTTGGTGTATAGTTCTTTTTTTGTCGGTGGAATGGTTTTTCCGGGTTATGACAATGGTTTTCAGAATAGCCTTGCTTTTTTCGGATGCCATGGTGTTGGGATATTTATTTCACTTTTGAGCTTTGGTTTTCCAGATGGATTTCAGAATCCAGGGCGGAGGTGGTATCAAGGTTCATTCCCAAAGGCCTAGGAATCCGTTGATAGGTTTTGGTAGGATACATGGTAAAGCCTGAGGGAGGAGTCTCAGTTTAGGTCTTAGTGATCCGGGTTTGGATCACGGTAAAGCCTGAGAGACTAGTCTTGGCCTAGGGCCCAGTGATTTGGGTTTGGATTGCGGTAAAGCCTAAGAGACAAGGAGACGAAAAATTCCTCAAGGATAGTGATGGATTCTGGATGGCATTCCAAGTTCGGTTCGATTATGATCGGAGCATCGGTTTTGGTGTGATCACGATTTGATGAGGGTGGAGGTGGTTTAACCTTTGGATTCCCTTGGTTGTTTTTGGATTGGTTTTTCTATGAGATCCCACATTCATGCTTGGAATATGGCATGGGGGTGACTGGATGAAAGAAAGATTTGGTTCAACCATGTCTATGGTTGAGTGGTATGTGGAAGTCCTGAACTTGGTCGGATTTGCCTATGATTAATAAAAGTTAAGTTCTCTTACTTTTGCACTTTTTTATATGTGGATTTAATGGTTGTCATATCTCTGATATTTATATGGTTTTATGCTGGTTATAAGCATGGTTATATGACTAGTTCATGTCATGGTTATTTCATGTATTTACTTGTAATTGTTAAATTGATGGATGCAAGACCTAATTGATGATATAATAGTTCAATGGAGAAGGAGGTGATATTTTTGGTTATGTTTCATAAGTACTTTCTATCATTTATGCTCTGTCTTGTATCCTAGACCTGTAGGTTGCATTGATGCCAAGTGTTTGATAGAATGTTAGTCCCAGTTGGGGATGCTCAGGCCTAGTCCTGAGGTTAATTTTTGATTTGTTTATCTTGCCATCATGTATTTGATGGATTTTGGAGGTTGTAACAAGTTATGGGCTACAAAAGTGGCTCAAATCTCGGGGACGTTGGCACAGGTATGCTAGAAAAAGTCCAAGGACACTGGCACAGGTATGGTGGAAAAAGTTTAGGGACGCTGGCACACAAGTCTGTGAGAGTGACTAGGCTTTTGGTCACTGTCTTGCCTATAGCATGAGAGCGACCAGGGGTTAAAAGGCTTAAATCATCAGTGGGACTTAGGGACAAATGTCTTAGTGGCTGACATGTCTCTTGAGGGTGTCATTGCTGATGTGGATGAGTTTGTTGATATGTTCCGTTAGTTCCATTTCCTTAAGGTCACAAAGGAAGTTGAATCCTTATAGTAGCCTCTCTTATTGCATGTTTACCCTGAATGGCAGGTTGCTTGGGTGGACCTAGGAGGAGGGGGTGTTACATACTATTTGCATTCTATGTTGCTGAAGTATGATTTATGTGCATCTAATAGTATTGATCTGCATCAGAGTCTCAGATTTGAAGCCCGTACATAAATTATGGTTTCTTCTCCAGATGCAGTGACAGATCAGGAAGATGTTGTCCCTGGACTTGCGCATGCTAAGGCCTGGAAAATGTCCAGGCAACTAAAGATGCTCCCATTGCTGATTTTTGGTATGTTCTATGCTAGAGCAATTTATTTAAATTTTCACACTTAGCAATCACATCAGCATTACGATAAACTGCAGATAGAACATAAATATAATATGCAAAAGACAAGCCAAGACAAGAGGACACAAGATATGGCGCAAGCCAGGGACAAAGCCCACAATGTGTGGGGAAACCCTTTGATCAAATCTTCTTTTATCTTCAAAGTTTAGCAGAGAAAGAGAGAGAGATAGAGAGTACAATTACAACAGAAGTCAACACTTTGACTTGTCTAGATCTAAGCATAGATCATCTTCTATAACAATGAGATCAATTGAAGACATTCTGCTTCAACTGATTCTCCAAGGTGACTCCTTCACCTATCATCGTGCTGCATCTGGTTCTCTTGCTGTACCACTCATACTGCACCATACTTCACTAATCACGTTGCTCATGTCCATGATCTTATCCATCATCATGCTGCCCTTCATTTCCATGATCTCATGCTGCCCATGTCCATGATCTTATCCATCATCATGCTGCCCATTATGCTGCATCTTCCATCATCATGCAACCCTATTCATCATCATGCCGACCTTCATTTTTCTACCCATGCCCATCATGATCTGAGACTGATCATCCTTATCATTGTCATTGTGTTGAGATCATCATGATGCCCATTCATCACAAGTCAGCTTCAAATAATGGCCTCCACAGTCTGCTCAATAATCTGATTCAAATTTGGTCAACACATTGACCCAATACACAACAACCTTGCTTCCATATCTGTTGTCCCACGTTGCCTTTGACTGTTCCTGGTTAGGGAACTTTAGCACACTGCAACAGCCCTCAAACAATCCCAGAACAGTCCTCAAACAACCTTCAATCCTTGCGGCTCACCTTAGTGTGATCCCTCTGCTTCCACGTTGGAGATTAGGGCACAATACAGCCCCAAAAGAGACCTACGCAAGTGTTTGCTGTGGTGGTATGGCCTGCGGCCTACCACACAGCCTGCCTGTAACTAACGGTGGTGCGTATAAGAGTTTTCATGAAAGTGAGGGAGTGTCTCCATTAACTGCATATAGACTGCGTTTAGATGTCTTCAATGACCAGCGTATTAGGTCTCCATGCTGTGCGTATTAGTGTCTCAAAGACCAACGTATTAGGTCTCCTTGCTGTGCGTATTAGAGTCTTTATAACAGCGTTTAGAGTGGCTGCAGCTCTCTGCGGCTTCATACCTTGGCTATGGCTTAATGCCTTGACCCAATACCTCTGCGGCTTCCCTTTATGACAACGTATAAGTGCCTGCGGCTACCCAGCGTATAAGTGTTTCATGAACAACGTTAGGATGTTACCATGACTACGTTGTATTGCGTGTAACTGTCTTCATGTCCTGCGTATATATGTCTCCATGAGCAGCGTATATATCTCTACATGAACAACGTATAACTGTCTCCCTGATCAGCGAGTAAATATGTCTTCATATCTGCGTTGGAATTCATGACTGCGTTGGATTTTGACGGTGGTGCCACCGTTACCCTTACTGCGGCTTTATTACCAGAGTTCCGACATTCATCCTATAGCTGCTCTTTATTTCAGAGGCATCCGAGATCCCAAAGATGTCTGAATTGTATACTTATGAATGTCTCCATGACTGTGTTCCTCACCATGTACAGTGTGTAATCCATCATGGACAGCGTGTGAACTGAGTATAATCTCCAGCGTAAGAATGTGTCCTCATACTCTAGGTGATTTCATTACAAGACTGCGTTCAGATGTTTAGGGCTTCTTGAACAGCGTGTAAGCTAGGGCATCTTTCATGTATGAGCTGGGGCATCATCCAATGTAACTTCTTGTGTGTCTCTCCATCACCAAAAACCCAAGACGTGGTGAGGAGGAGATCACATGAAGAGTGTGTCTAAAAGACTTCACATCCTCTCTTATTTATACTAAAATCATAAGGTTGAATAGACATGACGTTTTGGCTTCTAGAGCCTACATAAGGGCTGGTCGGCTTGATAATAATTACATAAACAAAATAAATTCATATCTCCATAAATACTTATTGGAATCGGATGATATTTGGATCAATCCTACACCTCTCGACGAGAGGGATCCAATAAAATTATCAGCTGCCATAAATAAGTTGACCCACATGGAGTTTTGCCCTAGTTGCCAATTTAACACCCATGCTAACCTAAAGGGATCGTCCATAGGTTTGACTACAATTAACCATCCTCTGAAGCTTTTTGAAGCTGTCTAAACTCTGAATCAAGATGTTTTTTACATATTTTGCCACTGCAATTTGATTTCTGAAGTTGTTGGGTTAAATTGATGATCACATAAAAATGAAGTATTGTGCATAAAATCGGATGGTCACATATGTGTTACAAATAACAAGATCTACAAGTAGGAAAAGCTTGAATGTTTGCCATAGCATGAACATGCAGATTGAACTTATGTTTGTAGGTGACCGGGACATACATATAGATATGTCACTATGTTTGTGCTACAAGAAGTTGGCATGATTGGGATGATTAATATAGATGAACAATGTTTTGTCATGATGTTTGACAATAACTTTGAATTGATGATTGAGATATGATTTGACTATAGATCTCTACGATAGCTAATTTGGACTTGACCTAATGTCTGATGATCTGATTTGATGATTTTTTATTTGCCCTGGTGTCTATGCTATGTGGGCATAATGACTTATATGGGTATTCGGAAAAATGATTTTGTATTGGCCTCCTCGTTCCTATCACAATGGTTGAGGTATTGATTTTTATGATTCAACTTGAAAACGGAACCTGCATGAATCATCCTTGGTGTATGCATTTACACCTAGTGACATAAATAACTTGCATTGTGATTATGAGAATGACTTGATAAAGTTCAGATTGATAATGAATGGTTGACGAAAACTTGTTTGGCATGATAATAAATTAAGTCAATATTTGATATGAGCACCACCTGTCTCCTGGTTGAAAGAATTGATAATGTAATAATGATGACTTTGATAATGGTCGTCATCTGGCTTCTAAACTCTGATAAGCTGAATTTGTTGATGTCATTCATGTAAGGCTGATTATGTTGGCTTAGAAAGACATTATGCTTAGAGCATTGCATGAAGCAATCTCCTCGGTCCAGATATGTCTATATTTGACAGTTATTTGATGAAGTCAAGATGATGAATTCCAAGGTATGGATTTGATATTGGTTATGGTTATGGTTTTATATCCTGATGATATACTCTTGACAGGTGATGAGCCTCTGATGATCTAAATCAGAGGGAGATAGATTCTTAGTATCAAAATGATGTCTCATGGCATATTAAATTGATTTCTGAAATTTGGGAAAGAAATTTCATATTGCAAAACTATTAGAAAATGTTTTTGAATAATGAAAATGCAAATCCTTGGATACTCCGATTTGAAGTTCAAGATGTTGTTGAACTAGACATGGCACCCGATAGTTGATTCAAGCATTGATGTTCTATTTTGAACATCAATTTGTATATGTATGATGTACATAGAACCTGAATAAATTCATGATTGAGCTGCTTCATCCACATAGAGTTTCCACCGAGCATGATTTGAAATGTTTGCATGAGGTGTTCTATTTTTGAATGCGATATTTCTCCTATGATATGTGACTACATGGATGCATTGCCGTTGATAGAGATTATTGATAAGCACAACTTGAATGTTGCTTCAGTATGAGATCTGCCATGATATCTTGGATGATAGTCTGATTGAGGATGAGTACGAAGTTGCTAGCATGGTTAGCTGTGAGGTAGTATGAAGAAGCTCCTTAGAGAGTTATCTAAGCATGATTTGGATATGACATGGATACATTGTAATCCAATTAGCAGAAAGTCCCATATTTATAGTTGGGACTGAGATACTCTCATACATTGCGATAGTGCAATTGTTTGATACAAGCTTAGGCTTGTGATTGGCATCTCCTTGAGAGGGAGGATGATTATTGTATCCCTTTGTGATTTATATGATTATATATAATCTAACATGATATTTGATTTGATGTTTTGTATGAACATGAAACAACTGCTATTGAGACAAGCTGATACTAGATTTGAGTATGATGAGAGCAGCGTTGATCAAGAACACTAAGCCAACTCTTCCCCCCTGTTTGAGCTCCTAGGGTGAGGAATTGAGGGAGAAGGGCTTATGGGGTTGAGGGAACTCTGTAAAATAGGACATGAACCCTATCTGTTACCCATAGGGTTGAGGGTGCTACTCCCCTATTTGGTCTTTGCAAATTATACCCCATTTGGCATCATACCCACAAGCAAGGTTTGTAGGGAATACCGCTCCTTGTTTGACCAACGAGTTAAGAGTGTACTTGGGGGTGTATGACCCAAGGTGATTATGATGCAAGTGTTCTACCACGTGACTACTGAGAGTCATTGTTGGGAAGATCAATAAACAATAGGATTGGGTTGAGAGTTACTCCCCTTTTGAGATTATGGGTTGAGGGTTAGCTCCCCGATGAGATTCTCGGTTGAGGGTAAGCTCCCAAATGAGATTCCAAGGTCAAGGATTTG
The DNA here is from genome assembly GCA_031772625.1 of Pinus tabuliformis. Classification (NCBI taxonomy): domain Eukaryota; kingdom Viridiplantae; phylum Streptophyta; class Pinopsida; order Pinales; family Pinaceae; genus Pinus; species Pinus tabuliformis. The sequence continues at coordinate 1,492,855,457 of CM062820.1, read as the reverse complement.
TTCCCCTGTATGATGAGTTATCCTATTGCTCAATATGGGTGGAAGGTATTGCTCCCCGATGTGGTTCCAGGTTGAGATGTGCTCCCTTATGATACGCTCTTTGATGACAATTGATGATGATATTCCGAGTAGCAGCCCATTAGCAAAAATTCCATGAAGTAGGCTGATGGATAGAGCGAGGTAGCTTGAGATACCCTTCGGCAACAAATTCTTCTTCTTCTAGATCTAAGAATGTTCAATATACGAGCAGGAACAATCAAGCGATAAGCAGAAATAAGCAAAGGATAGATTGAGATTTACAATGATGATTTTTGATGATGAGATACTTGAGATGGACATGGCATGATTACTACATGATAGAGATGATCAGTGATGATATGTGATGACACTTGAAGATTTCAGAATGACATATTGATCGATGGATAGATATTGATAGGTGGAATTCTCCCTAGTTGAGAGGGAGTGTTAATTTTTGCAACTGCGGTAAAATTCCACCTTGAACAACTCAGATGCCAAAAATAATGAGATTTCTATATTCCAAAGACTTCGTTCAATGACAACAATGTTTAGCAGTATCCAACAATTGATTACAGTCAGTGACAACAAAATTTAGCCATCATAATCATGGTTTTTCTTCAAGCATGATTAGATTTGTTTCATGGATATCATAGTTGTTTTGTTGCATGTATAAAGTTATGGATCATTGTACTCTCTTTTACTGAGTCATTTGATGACGATCTAAGAAGAAGAATATTTGCAAGGGTTTTCCCCATAGTGGGTTTTTCCCTGGTCTCAAACCAATCCTAGTGTCTCTATGTGTGTGCTTGCTTTTCTCCCATTGTTCCTTTATGCTTCATTGCATTGATGATGATGATGTTTTTATTTCTATATAATTGCATATGATAATGGATAATGGTGTAGATATGAATAATGTAATGATGATATGGGGTGAAATTAATGTATTAATGATGAAATGCAATTATCAAAGCAAAGAACAATGTAGCCATGTGAAGAATTTAACAGGAAAGCCTTTTCCTCTATAAATTTTCACATCATGGGCATCTACCATTGCTTCTTCTTTTATTTTAGTCTTTGTCACACCTTCATAATGTCTGGTACCCAATGATCCTTGAAATAAAACTTCCTTATTGCCAAAATGAACGGTTCCAACACAGACACAAACATGTGGCAATAATTGGTTAGGTTAAATGTCACTTCAATGATAACTAGACTTACCATGAATGGCATACTCTCTATTTTCAAGACATCTTAAAACTTCGTCAGAAATTCAAAATTGAGGTGTGGTAACATTGATCATGCACCCCCAACTTATGAATTCAATAACATGTCACGATGACACATGTAATTTGAATCAACCACCTCTTGACAAGAAGAAACCCCACATATTACTTCTCGACTAAGCAATCTAACTTACGAACTTCCTCCTCCTTCTCGTGGACATCTCCTTACAACATTAAATGTCTCCTTTCATAACTCTACAACTACGAAATGAGTTTTGGCATCGAATTGTGTGCCAAAATTCTAATCATATCCATACTTTGACACTAGCTCTAGGGCACAATTTCACACAAGCTAACCAAATTAGCCTCATGTTCAACTCCATTTTACCTGCATAACCTACCTATCAACAAAACTTTCATAGTAAGGAAACCCATGATAAAGGTTTGTTGAGATTACAGGATGCACCACAAGGCTGAATATGTTGTCTTGTAACATGATCTTTTATCTTGTGCTTTTTCGTGTTGCCTAAGTGACAATTTCTCAAGATCCACCAAATACCATGAAGAAGGACATTCACTTACCTAGGGATCAGCCCTTCATTGCACTGAGAGGTACTCTCCAACCAAATAAGGTAGATATGTCGTAATGCCCTATCTTGTAAACAAAAATATTAAAATAATATAAAAATAACCCTCCATTAAAATAAAAATAACTTCAAACTAAAATAATAAAAATAAATATTCTACGCTGTTATTATTTTTTTATTAATTTTTATGGGGTAGTTAAGATAAACTTGACTCGGTCAAGTTACCGACGGTTTTTGAGCTACAAGTTTATGAGAACCCATGGTGTTGAACCATGGTATTCGTGTGGGTTATAGTCTATTTAAAGGGAGGAATTAAACCGGTAAATTAATAATTATATTTATAACAAATAATTAAACTAGCCTAGATCCGTCTTAACTCTAGATCTACCAAGTTCCGAGAGGGATTAAATCTCTCCTAATGCCTCTCGGTATTTGGTAGATCAGAAGTTAAGATGGATCTACGCTAGTGTTATAATTGTAGAGCTTTGTATTATGACCTTTTGTCGGATTTAGTATAACCTCTAACCAAGATTTTTCCTGAAAAATGTAACAGCCCTGGTGAAAATTCCATGTAATAAAAGTTAAAAATAATAATAACCACGGTTGATGGGACACTTATTCCAAGTTGAATGTTGGTCAAGACATCCTAGGGGGTTTTCATTTGGTTTTTAATGTCTAAGGAAATCAACAAAGACAATGGATAAGGCTTTGGAAAGGAAAAATGGCGTTTTTGACACATTTATTTATGAAAATAATAGAAATTAGGAGAAAAGGGAGGTGAAAGGTAATAGGTTACATGTGAGGAGGAAAATGAAGGAAAATAATGGAAAATGAAGAAAATAGAGGCCTCATTCATAAAAAGGCTTCTGAGGATCAGTTAGGAACCTTTTGTCAGTTCAGTTTTGGAGCTCTCTCATTATTCTCTCTCTCTCTCTCTCACTCTTGGAAACTTAGAGTTTTCTTGGAGCACTTTGGCATTGGAGCAAGAAAGGAAAAGAAGGAAAGAGGAAGCAAAGATCAAGCAGGGAAAGGCAAGATCAAGCAACTACAACAAGATTCATTGCAGGTATCGATTTGCATGTGTATTTTCCTTGCTAGATTTGGCATGCATGGTGTTGCATGTGGTTGTTTTCTGTCATGGCATGGGTTTTTCCAGGTGTGACAATGTTTTTAGCCTAGCCTTGCCATTTCCTGATAGCCTTGATGAGATGGGTTCTCATACTTTGGTTGAGATGGATTGTCAGATGGATTCGAAGCTGAGTGGGGTGGATCTCCGAAATGACAAACACATGGCCTAGTGGTCCCTGAACCAAACTATGGATCACAGTAAAGCCACTGGCCTAGTAACCCCTGAGCTAGATTGTGGGTTGCGGTAAAGCCAGGATTGTGTGCCTCGGTGGGCCTAGGAATCCTTGTCGGTGAATGGCGAGATATACGATAAAGCCAAGAGGTGGATTTCTCTCCGTTGGGCCTAGTAGTCCCAGGATGGGATGTACGATAAATCCTGGAGAGTGGGTCTCAGTGTAGGGCCTAGTGATCCCTGGATCAGATTGTGGATTACGGTAAATCCTGAGAGACTAGAAGACACTAAAATTCTTCACGGTGTAGGTGGAGAACTCCGGTAGCATCCGTGCTTGTTTGCTTCTTTTCGGTTGGTTATGAGTCCCACATTCATGCTTGGAATATGGCACGGGGGTGATTAGATGAAGAGAGACTTGGATGAACCAATCTATGGTCGGGTGGAATGTGGTAGTCCCATCTCTAGTTTTTTTTTGCATTCATTAATGAGAAATTCATTCCCCTGGTTTTCATGTGTAAATGTACTGGTTTATATGTGGATTTTATGGCTAATATGTTTATGGTATTTCTATTGTTACTATGCTGGTTATATGTATGTTTTATGACAATAGCTATGTATGGATCTCAATATGTTTTTACTTGTAAATGAATGGACAATGTATCTATGACCTAATAGATGATAATGCAACAAAAGACATGAGGGAACAATGGTTCTTAGCGATTCTTAGATAAGTATGAGATCCCTATGCTTAATTATGTTGTTTACACTTATGTTTGCGATATGTTTGACAGAATTCTTGTCATGGATATTAGGGGTATAGTTAAGGGCTTGTTTAACTAATTGCTTCTACTTCATTGTTTCCATGTTATTTTACCACTCTTAAGATATCATTCCATTCTGGGTAGTGACCTGGGCTCTGGGCCGGAAAAAGTGGCTCAAATCCTGGGGACGTTGGCACAAAACTAGACAAATTGGTCCCTGGATGCTAGCATGCAAGCCTGTGAGAGTGTCCAGAGGTCCTTGGACGTTGGCATGCCCATAGCATGAGAGCGTCCAGAGGGAAAGTGATCAAAATTTTCAGTGGGACCCAGGGGCAAGTTGCCTAAAGTGTTGACATGGTTCTCAGGGGTCCTGTAGGTTATGTGGAAGGTTTGTTTGTTGTGTTTTCATCGATTCCATTTCCTTAAGGTCACATAGGAGGTTGAATCCAACCATAGTAGTCTCTCGTCGCATGTTTATCCCGGTTGGTCGATTATTTGGATAGATGTGGGAGGAGGGTCTTACAGAGTGGTATCAGATCATGGTTCACCCCTAAGACTGGATGGGTTGTGTGTGTTGGTCATGCATGCATGTCAGTTGCATGTGTGTCTCTTACACTTGCATTCCATGTGCTTGTTTCATTGCAAAATGTTGATCATGGTTGTAGTGATGTTTTCATGAAGAACTTGATCTTGTTATTGTGGAGTGCATCGTCGTGAGTGTATGACTGGTTACATGTTGTTATATGTCACTTACATGTTGTTATATGTTGCTTGCTTACATTTTTGTATGTTTGGTTACATGTATCAGTTGTGTAGCTTTGGTTACAAGTATTGCTCGCTTATGCTTGATTGCATGCGTCAATGTGTGTGTGTGGTTGCTTATGCATTTCTTATGCATGTTGATGTTTGCATGTGGCCATGTGTACAATGGCATAATGAGGTCATGGTATGTGTAGTCGATACTGTCTTGCATTGATGACTGAACTCTAACTAGAATGATGTTTATGTGTTGATGCCTTTATTTGTATATGTCTATATGTTGTTATGATTATGCTATACATGTATCGCGCTGATTTGGATGATCTTGCAAATGAGATAACCTCCCCAAATTATACTAAGGTACATTGGTTTGTTATGATTTAGTTTATCTGACATATTATGCCTTGCAGGAAAGAAGGTGAAAATGAATAGCAAGATGGTAGACTATAAGGACTCTCCCTATGAATCAGAAGAGCAACGTGGTGGGCACTCTTCTAATTTGGCAGATACGTTGATAAGCTTGAAGGAAGAAATAAGGCGTTGTAAGGCAGATAATGACATGATCATACATGCACAAGAGAAACAAGTAGAGGTTAATACAACACTCCTTCAGAGTTTGTCAGAACTGCAATGACAAGGACCGCTTCAGATCAACCTTGGATAGGAGGACAAAAATAATGAGGCATATGGTAGTAGGTCTCCTTGTAGAGACAGGTCGGATAGAGCTAACACAATGAGAGATGGCAGGATGTTGGACACTTCGGATAAGAGGGGTGATGAGTACAGGTACTATTCTAGTTCTGGTTCTGACAGACATCATGATCATCATCATTATCATCCTTACAAGAGGAGTGATAGTGGATGCCAGAAGAATTTAAGAAAGCAAAGCCACCTACTTTTGATGGAGATGTGAAGAAGCCGGAAGATGCAGAAGCTTTGATACTTGGGATGAACACATTATTTGAGTTGCATGAGTATACAGATAACATGAAGGCCAGAATAACTATCTTCAACTTGAAAGGTAAAGCAAACATTTGGTGGGAAGATGTGAAGCGGGTTAGAGACATCAGGATGGATGACTTGAGTTGGTGGGAGTTCAAGAGGCTTTTCAAGAAGAAGTACTTGTCAGAAAGGTACTACGACAGCAAGGCCAAAGAATTATATGAGCTAAATATGGGGTCAATGATAGATGAAGAGTACATGACCAAGTTTTTGGAGCTATTGAGGTATGTACCATATCTTACAGATGAGAAGGCTAAAGTTCAACGATTTTTCAGTGGTTTTCCATTAGCATTTAGAGATCGGATTGAGTATGATGAGCCTCGGTCACTTGAGGAAGTCATTGGGAAATTGAAGCATTGCTATGAACAATCAAAGCGTAAGAATGAATCTCAACAAGGATGGAAAGGGAAAGACAAAGGTAAAGGTAAATGGAAAACTAAGAGAGCAAGGCCTCATAATGCAGATGGGAAATAAAATATGACACCACAAAGGAAGTTTAATGCAACTAGGCAAGGACATGGTTTGCAACAACAACATAAAGGTGAGAGAACTGGTCGGTTGGAGTGTTGGACATGTGGTGAGGAATATCTTAGGAGAGGTTGTCCATACAATCAAGGCTATAGGCCTAAGATATACAATTCACATGAGGTGCAGGCTGTTGGGGATGTGGGGCAAACTGTTCCTAACATTTATGCAGTCGTGGACAACAAACAGGCAGAGCACCAGGCATCTATCATTGAGATGGATGGTAAGCTTTGTGATATCTATTTTGATTGACCCTGGATCTAATTATAGCTATGTTAGTCCTAACTTGGTGGATAAGTGTGGGTTGAGTAAGGAATTGCATACATAATATGGGTTAGTGTAGTTGACTACAGGCACAAAGAAGCAAGTTCATCACTGGGTAAGAGCTTGTGCATTTGATTTGAATGGTATGCCTACAACAACACATCTGAATGTATTACCGTTGGGATCATAAAATATGTTGTTGGGTATGGATTGGTTGTATCTTCATAGGACCAAAGTGGATTTTTATGACAAAGCCATTGAGTGTGTTGACGACAATGGGGAAACAAGAGTCTTGCAGGGTAAGAAGAAAGCCACATCAGTTAGGTTGGTGACAACTATGCAGGAAAAGCGTAGTCGCAGAAAAGGGCGTATTTTATTTGGAGTGCACATTTCTAGTGATAAGGGTAAGGAGGCTGAGGATATAGATGTGTTGAGTAGGTACCCAATTCTGCAGTAGTTTCAAGATGTATTTCCTAAGGACATCATAGAGTTTCCACCTCACAGGGAGGTAGAATTTTCTATTGAGTTAGTGCCTAGGGTAGCTCCAACATCAAAAACACCTTACAGGATGAGCACACATGAGTTGGTGGAGTTAAAGTTGCAGTTGAAGGAAATGTTGGACAAGGGATACATTAGGCCAAGTGTATCACCTTGGGGCACACCAATATTGTTTGGAAAGAAGAAAGATGGAACTCTCAGATTATGCATTGAATACAGGCTGTTGAACAAAGTGACCATCAAGAATAGATACCCTTTCCCGAGGATTTATGACTTGTTCGATCAACTGAAGAGAGCAGCGGTGCTCTCGAAGATTAATCTGAGATCTAGATACCATCAAGTACGCATCAAAGAGGATGACATTTACAAGACATCCTTCTGGACCAAGTATGGGAATTATGAGTTTGTTGTAGTTGCATTTGGCCTAACTAATGTGCCAACTAAATTTATATTCTTGATGAATAGTGTGTTGTGTTCGTATTTGGATAAGTTTGTTATTGTGTTCACTGACGATATATTGGTATATTCTAAAAATGAGGAAGAGCATGTCGAGCATTTAGTATTAATGTTGAGGTTGTTGAGGGAGCATCAGTTGTATGCTAAGCTCAACAAGTGTAGTTTCTTTCAGACCGAGGTACACTACTTGAGACATGTTGTCTCCAAGGAGGGCATTGCAGTAGATCCAGAGAAGATAAGGGCCATCATGGAGTGGGTAGCTCCTAAGAGTGTGGATGAGGTGAGATCGTTCATGGGGTTGGCAGGCTATTATAGAAGGTTCATCAGGAACTTTTCACAGATTGCTTATCTTATCAGAGGAGTGTGAGGCTATTTTTGAGTAGCTTAAGCAGTTGTTGACACATGCACGAATGCTACAGATTGCAGATCCGGACAAAGAGTTTGTAGTATGCACAGATGATTGCAAGATATGACTTGGTGGAGTACTTATGTAGGATGGATAGGTGGTATGCTCAGTCACGGAAACTAAATGAGCACGAGCAGAACTACCCGACACATGATCTTGAGCTAGCAACGATCATACATTCATTGAAGATGTGGAGGCACTATCTTCTTGGCAAGAGGTTTGTACTGATGAGTGATCATATTGGGTTGAGGTATTTATTTGACCAGCCAAATATGAACGCCTGACAGGCTAGATGGTTGGCCATGATCAGTGATTTTGATTTTGAGATTAGGTACATCAAAGGTAAAGAGAACAAGGTGGAAGATGCTCTCAGTAGGTGGGTACAGGTAAATCACTTGGCAACTATGAGCTCCTATGGGACAAACTTATAGGATAGGATCTTGTAGGCAAGTCAACAAGATGTCAGGTATATGGATATTGTGCACATGTTGTAGGAGAGTACTAATACAGGTATAGGTGGTAGTAGAGGTGCAGGTGCATGGGATGTGGACTATTGTCTTACGACATACAAATTGGTTATATTAAGAGAGATGATATATGTGTGAGATAACAATGAGCTCAAGAAGGTGATATTGAGAGAGTTTCATGCGAAACCTTATTTAGGTCAATCAGGCTATCAAAAGACATTGATAACAATGAAGAAATTTATTATTGGTTGAATATGAAGAGGGATGCAACAATGTTTGTGGCTAGGTGTTTTGATTGTCAACTAGTAAAGGCATAGTGTAAACATCCATGTGGACTGCTACAATCGATTGTGGTTCTAGAGTGGAAATGGGAGGACATTTCCATGGAATTCATTACAGGGTTGCCGAAGACAGTGAGATAACATAATTCCATCATGGTTGATGTGGACAGGTTGACAAAGGTTGCACACTTCATTCCAGTGAAGTCTACATTCTCAGTGAGCAATGTGGCACAGGTATTCATTAGATATGTGGTAAGGTTGCATGGTGTTCCAAAGAAGATTGTGCCAGATAGGGATGCAAAGTTCACTTCCAAGTTTTGGAAGGAGTTGTTTGCAGGTTTGGGCATAGAGTTAGACTTCAGTACAACTTATCATCCACAGGTAAATGGACAGACAAAGAGGTTCAACAGGATATTGGAGGACATGTTGAGGATGTATGTGATGCGTCAACAACGAAAGTGGGAGGAGTATCTTCCCTTGGTTGAGTTCGCATACAACGATGGTTATTAGGAGTCATTGGGGATGAGTCCTTTTGAGGCATTGTATGGGAAAAGTTGCAATACTCCTATCAGTTGGAGTGATCTGGTTAACAAGGTGGTGATTGGACCAGATATGTTGGCAAACATGGAATAGGAAATACAAGTGATCGAGAAGAATAAAAGGCAACACATGATAGGCAGAAGAGCTATGCGGATCAAAACAGGTTGTTCAAGGAGTTCCAGGCTGGGGAACATGTGTACTTGCACATCAAACCCAAGAAGAGATCCTTACAGATTGGATCATGTACCAATCTGGCACCACGGTTTTGTGGACCCTTCAGTATCATTGAGAGGATTGGGCAAGTATCCTATCGACTTACACTGCCTTCGACGGTGAAAGTCCATGATGTTTTCCATGGATCATTGCTTAAGAAGTATGTTAAGGATGTTGATAATATGGATGAATGGTTTGTATTTTAGGTGGAACTAGATGGAGAATTGCAGCCGGAGCCTCAGTGTATATTGCAGAAAAAGGTGCTCATGCTCTAGAACTGAGTAATCGAGCAAGTTAAGGTGCAGTGGAATCACTTTGGGCCCAATGAAGCTACATGGGATATGGCAGATCAAATGCCGTCTATGTATCCTTCCTTGTTTGTCAGTTGAGGCAAAGCAATTCCGATATGATGTTTTGGTATATGTTTTGATATGGTGTCTTAGTATATGTTTTGGTGATATTGCTATATGTAGATATGTATATGGATGTAAACACCACCATGAACTATGTTATAAATCTCCAATAAGTGGTATGTGTGTCATGTCATTATGATTTTCATGTTACTATGCTATCATGTTGTTATGTTGTCATGTGGGTTGGCACTCAACAAGGTGATCATTGTAAATACTGCATCGAGCTATGTTATAAATCTCCATGAGAAGTATGTTTTCTTTCCAGCGGTTTGTTGAGGTATATGTGTGATTGAACATCGAGGGCGATGTCCACCAAGGGGGAGGTTTCTGTAACAACCTTGATGAAAATTCCATGTAATAAAAGTTAAAAAATTAATAACCACAGCTAATGGGACACTTGTTCCAAGCTGAATGTTGGGCAAGACATCCTAGGGGGTGCTCATTTGGCTGCTTATGGCTAAGGAAATTGGCAAAGGCAATGGCTAAGACTTAGGAAAGGCAAAATGACATTTTTTGCACATTTATTTATGAAAATAATGGAAATTAGGAGAAAATGGAGGTGAAGGTCACATGTTGCATGTGAGGAGAAAAATGAAGGAAAATAATGGCAAATAAAGAAAATAGAGGCCTCATTCATAAAAGGGCTTCTGAGGATTAGTTAGGAAACTTTTTCCAATTTAGTTTTGGAGCTCTTCCATTACTCTCTCTTTCTCTCTCACACACACACTCTTAGACACTTAGATTTTTCTTGGAGCACTATGGCATTGGATCAAGAAAGGTGAAGAAGGCAAGAGGAAGAAAAGATCAAGCAAGGAAAGGCAGGATCAAGTAGCTATGTCAGGATTCATTGCAGGTATCGATTTTCATGTGTATTTTACTTGCTATATTTGGCATGCATGGTGTTGCATGTGGTTGCGATGGCATGGGTTTTGTCAGGTGTGCCAGTGTTTTCAGACTAGCCTTTCCATTTCCTGATAGCCTTGATGAGATGGGTTCTCATATGTCGGTTGAGCTGGATTTCTGGATGGATTCAAAGCTGAGTGGGGTGAATCTCCGAAATGACAAACACATGGCCTAGTGGTCCCTGAACCGAACTATGGATCACGGTAAAGCCACTGGCTTAGTAACCCCTAAGCCAGATTGTGGGTTTGCAGTAAAGCTAGGATTGTGTGCCTCAATGGACCTAGGAATCCTTCTTGGTGAATGGCGAGATATACTATAAAGCCAAGAGGTGGATTTCTTTCTGTTAGGCATAGTAGTCCCATGATGGAATGTACGGTTAAGCTTGGAGAGTGGGTCTCAGTGTAGGGCCTAGTGATCCCTGGATCAGATTGTGGATTACGGTAAAGCCTGAGAGACTAGAAGACACTCAAATTCTTCACGGTGTAGGTGGAGAACTTCGGTAGCATCCATGCCTATTTGCTTCTTTTCGGCTGGTTATGAGTCCCACATTCAGGCTTGGAATATGGCATGAGAGTGATTGGATGAAGAGAGACTTGGCTCAACCAATCTATGGTCAGGTGGAACATGGTAGTCCCATCTCTAGTTGCTTTTTACATTCATTAATGAGAAATTCATTCCCTTGGTTTTCATGTGTAAATGTACTGGTTTATATGTGGATTTTATGGCTGACATGTTTATGGTATTTCTATTGCTACTATGCTGGTTATATGTATGTTTTATGACAATAGCTAGGTATGGATTTCAATATGTTTTTACTTGTAAATGAATGAGCAACATATCTATGACCTAATAAATGATAATGCAACAAAAGGCATGAGAGAATAATGGTTCTTAGCTATTCTCAAATAAGTATGAGATGCCTATGCTTAATTATGTTATTTACACCTGTAGATTACATGTTTGTGATATTTTTGACAAAATTCTTGTCATGGATAGTAGGGGTCTGGTTAACGGTTTGTTTAACTAATTGCTTCTACTTCATCGTTTCCCTGTTATTTCACTGCTCTTAAGATATCATTCCATTCTGGGCAGTGACCTGGGCTCTGGGTTGGAAAAAGTGGATCAAATCTTGGGGAAGCTAACACAAATATGGACAAATTGGTCCTTGGACGCTAGCATGCAGGCCTATAAGAGCGTCTAGAGGTCCCTAGACATGTTGAAAATAGTAACAAGAAATGCTAAATATAGAAGTGCTAAAAATAGCACCACCGTAAATAGAATTTCGAGATACCTTCCTATTTTAGTTAGTCCCTGAACTAAAATAGAGAAGTAAAATTCGAATTTGATCTTAGCAGCTATTTGTAAAATAATTAATTAATTCATCTTGAGTTAATTAGTTGTAGAAAATAAAACATGAAGTCTATGTGGGGACATGCAATAGTTATCCCATTGATTGAGGAATTTATCCCTTAGTTAAAGAGATAAGGATGAGTTGTAATTAGTTAGCTCAGTTAACTGAGTTAAGTCCAGGTAGATTGGTTCAAATAGCTTGTTGAACTAATTGTGAGTTCACTTAGTTAATGCATGCATGCATGTAACTGCTGCACTTCAGATAACTGAATATTCTCTCATAAATAACTCATGCATGTCAGTTCAGACAGAGACCTAGTTGAGATCAGATGATGGGACAGTGTACTATTAGTTTCAGGAATATTCCATGGTGGATATCTCTTGCATGCATAAGGAATTCATTCCTTAGAGATTGCGCAATTACTTCTTCAGTTTAGTGAGTGTGTGATGAGGCCAATTCACAGAAGTGGCATCACTGGACCCCAAGAAAAACTGCACAAGGAAATAGGAGCCTTGGAGGGCTGAGGGAAGGCATATCTTATGTTTATTAAGTCTGTGAGCTGTATTGTTTGAATCAGAGAGAGCAGGATAGCTTGTGAGCTGATTCTTTTTGTAATCTGAACATATTTCCACTTGTACGATAATACAAATATTGGGGTTTTAGGCTGAGCCTTTCCCAGGGTTATTCGTTTGTGTTCATGTGTGATTGATTTCTCTTCATCTGTTATATGTGTTCTATTTGATATTGCTCATATTTGATTAAGCTTCTGCAAGTTTGTTGTAGAAGTAGAGCTTGTATTTTGCTTTAGTATATTGCATAATCTGTTGATCTACAGTGGGAATTTCTACATGGTATCAGAGTAAAGGTGATCAAAGGAGAGAATAATATACAAGAAGGGAGCAGTTTGAATTTTGAGGTTCTTGATTATATAAATTGAGTTCTTATCAAATCTCAATTTCACCAATGGCGTTCAACGGTTTAAGACTCGAGTATGCCCTTGATGGCAACTCAAATTATATAGCTTGGAAGGATCGCATGGAAGTAGTATTAGAGGATAACGGTCTAAAGGACTTCATTGATCAAGAAGTCCCCAAGCCCGCAACAGCTGATGCTATAGAATTGGTGGAATGGAAGAAATGTGTGGCTAGAGCAAGGAGAATCCTTCTGGAGGGAGTTCAAGACCACATAGCCTCGAGTCTCCATGGGAAGGAGACATTGTTTTCGATGTGGAAAACAATGAAAGATCTATATCAGAACATCAGGGATCAGAGAAAGCTGGCACTGAAAGATAAGCTTCAGAATCAAGTGTGAAAAGGCGACATGATCTCTACATATCTGAACAAGCTCACCACCTGCAGGGATGAGCTTGGAAGTGTAGGGAGAATTTGGTCGGATCTAATGCAGGAGGAGATAAGAAGAAGCATCAGAGATGGATCCTCATCAAAGCAAGTTGATGAGGAAAATCTAGCCTTAGTGAGTAAGGCAAGGAAAGGTAAAGGGAAGGCATCCCATCCCAAATCCAGTTCTTCCCATGGTGGGAAGAAGTTTGAAAAATCGAAAGTGCGATGCTTTCAATGTCATGAAGTGGGCCATTATGCTATGAATTGTCCACAGAAGAAATCTAAGAAGGGATCCTCGAAGGGATCTGATGGTGAGGCACTGGCCTCACAGTTTGAGTTGGATTTCTCTCTTATCGCATTTATGGTTTCATCCATGGTGGGATGTGTGTGGTACCTGGACAGTGGAGCTTCATTCCATATGTCAGGTGACAAGAATCTTTTCAGTACCTTGAAGGAGAAGGATCTCCAGATGCGAATTGAGATGGGCGATGATGGAAAGTACCGTGTTTCAAGTGAAGGTACAATTGTGTTTTAGAGGGAGCATGGAGCTCCTCTCACCCTGACTGATGTAAAGTATGTACCAGGTCTGAAGAATAATCTTGTGTCCATTGCTATGCTAGAAGATAAAGGCTATGATGTAGTCTTTAGTAAAGGAAAGGTATTCCTGAGGCATATCGGCACTGGACAGACTAAGCGAATTGGGATTCGAGTAAAGAATCTCTACAAGCTGGAGGTAGATGACTATGCTGCATTGAGTTCCAAAGCTGAGATGGTTCAGAGCCAAGATGTTGGTGAGATATGGCATAGAAGATTGGGCCACTTGTACCATGGAGCCCTGAAGATCATGCAATAGATTTATACCAGACTTCCCAAGGGAAAATTGGAGCAAATGAATACATGCAAAGGTTGTACCTTGGGTAAGTATGTGAAATATTCCTTTCCGGATCGAGACAGTAGAGCTGGAGCAATCATGGAGTGAGTTCACTCAGATGTTTGTGGACCCTTCTCCACAGCTTCCACCACTAAACAAAGGTATTATGTTATTTTTATTGATAATTTTTCTCGTAGATGCTGGATATACTTTATGCAAAAGAAGGATCAGACATTCTTGAGGTTTTGTGAGTTTAAAGCCTTGGCAGATAAAGAATCTGGAAAGAAAATAAAAGCCTTGCATAGCAACAATGGTGGAGAGTATGTCTCCCAACAGTTTAAGGACTTCTACGCTGCAGAAGGAATTAAATGGGAGTTGACGGAACCCCATAACCCACAATAGAATGGGGTGGCTGAAAGGAAGAACAAATCGATTGTGAGAGAAGCTCGAGCGATGTTGCATGACCAAAGCCTACCACTACATTTGTGGGCTGAGGCATGCAATACAACAGTATACTGGTAGAACAAAAGCCCACACCGTATACTGGGAATGAAGACACCTATGGAGGCTTTTTCCAGGAAGCGACCAGATGTGAGTCACTTCCTAAACTTTGGATCATCAGTTTACTATCATGTGACCAAAGATGTCCGAAAGAAGATAGATCCAATAGCTGAGTTGGGAATACTTGTGGGGTACACTGATACACCCCACAACTATCGGGTGTACTTCCCTACCAGTCAAAGGAAAGTGGTGCACAGGGATCTGAAGTTTGATGAGCAGAAAGACATGCGAGTATCACTTGAGAGGGAGCTCAAGTTGCATGCAGAGGAGTAACTTTCAGTTCCTAAGGAGAAGGAGCCTTAGATTGATGCAGAGTAGCCGCATGTAGAGGATCCGGGAGTGGAGACATCCACTCATGCTGAGACTTCCAGAGATGGGCGAAAATGCTCAAGGGAAGCTGACAGGTTGATGCTGGATGCGCGGGAGAATGTGGGACAGCCATCTTCTCAGCACAGACAGAGGATGTTGCCCGAGCAATACACTGGGTACATGGCCCTGGTTGGGGAGTGTGTAGAGTCTGAACCTTCTTCATTCGAGGAGGCAGTGCAACAACCAGTTTGGGTTGATGCAATGGTAGAGGAGTACGACTCTATCATTCGGAACAATGTGTGGGATGTTGTCCCAAGACCTTAGGACAAGTCAGTGGTTAGTTCCAGATGGCTTTACAAGGTAAAGAAGGCAGCTGATGACAGTGTTGAGAAACATAAGGCAAGGTTTGTTGCCCGTGGTTTCTCAGAGGTCGAGAGGATCGACTACGATGAGAACTTTGCTCCTGTAGCAAGGTACTCATCTATCACATCAATGTTAGCACTATCAGCTTAGATGGGTTGGAAGATCCATCAAATGGACATTAAGACAACATTCCTCAATGGGAAGATTGAGGAGGAGGTGTACATTAAGCAGCCAGAAGGTTTCAAGACCATCGATCGTGAGTTGCATGTGTGCTGACCCAAGAGGGCTTTGTATGGGCTGAAGCAAGCACCCCATGCTTGGTACACTAGGATCGATAACTATTTCAACGTGTTGGGCTTCACCAAGAGCGAAGCAGATGCGAACCTTTACCACATCATGGTAGAAGGTAAGCCATTAATCATTGTTCTTATGTCGATGATCTGATTTTGACAGGTGATGATCAGCTGATCCAGTCTTGCAAGGAGGAACTTGCAAGAGAGTTTGGAATGAAATACATGGGTCTTATGAACTACTTTCTAGGCATGGAGATGTGGTAGAAAGATGCTAAAGTATTTGTGTCTCAAGGAAAGTATGCCAATGAGATACTCAGGTGCTTTCACATGGAGAAGTGCAAGCCCATGCAAACCCCTCTAGCTAGGAAATGGAGGAAGGAGGATGCTACGTCAGGTGAGGTAGTAGCTACTACTGTTTATCAGCAGCTTGTGGGTTCACTTATGTATCTGGTGAACACACGATCAAACTTATGCTTTGCGGTGAACCAATTGAGTCAAGCTATGGTTTAGCCTACCAAGATGTTTTGGACGGCAGCGAAGAATGTGTTGAGATACCTCAAAGGCACATCTCAGTTTGGATTGTGGTATAGACGGACAAAGGGAGTGAAGCTTCAGGGCTTCATAGATGCGGATTGGGCAGGGAGTCCATCAGACCAGAAGAGAACTTCTGGAGGAATCTTCAACCTTGGTTCAACTGCATTTTCCTGGTACAACAGGAAACAGAGGTTGGTTGCACTTAGCTCAGCAGAGGCTGAATACAGGGCTGCTAGTCAGGCTGCATGTGAGGACATTTGGATGTGGAAGATTCTAGTGGGATTGTTTGGTTAGAGGATGTATCCAATTGTGATCTACTGCAATAATCAGAGTTGTATCAAACTCTCTGAGAATCCAGCTTTTCATGACAGGTCCAAGCACATTGATATCCGGTATCACCATCTTCGAGACTGTGTGGTCAAGAGGATCATGTTGTTGCTGTATGTTTCGACCGAGGAACATGATGCAGATATTTTGACTAAGGCATTGTCAAAATGCAAGTTCAAGTTCCACATAGACATGATTGGGGTTACTGATAATCCATTTCTTGTTGAGAGGGAGTGTTGAAAATAGCAACAAGAAATGCTAAATATAGAAGTGCTAAAAATAACACCGCCATAAATAGCATTTTGGGATACCTTCCTATTTTAGTTAGTCCCTGAATTAAAATAGAGAAGTAAAATTTGAATTTGATCTTAGCAGTTGTTTGTAAAATAATTAATTAATTCATCTTGAGTTAATTAGTTGTAGAAAATCAAACATGAAGTCTATGTGGGGACATGCAATAGTTATCCCATTAATTGAGGAATTTATCCCTTAGTTAAAGAGATAAGGATGAGTTGTAATATTGAGTTGTAATTAGTTAGCTCAGTTAACTGAGTTAAGTCCAGTTAGATTAGTTCAAATAGTTTGTTGAACTAATTGTGAGTTTAGTTAGTTAATGCATGCATGCATGTAACTACTGCACTTCAGATAACTGAATATTCTCTCATAAATAACTCATGCATGTCAGTTCAGATAGAGACCCAATTGAGATAAGATGATGGGACAATGTACTATTAGTTGTAGGAATATTCCATGGTGGATATCTCTTGCATGCAGAAGGAATTCATTCCTTAGAGATTGCGTAGTAACTTCTTCAGTTTAGTGAGTGTGTGATGAGGCCAATTCACACAAGTGGCATCACTGGACCCCAAGAAAAACTGCGCAAGGAAATAGGAGGCTTGGAGGGCTGAGGGAAGGCATATCTTGTGTCTATTCAGTTTATGAGATGTATTGTTTGATTGCAGAGAGAGTCGGATAACTTGTGAGCTGATTCTTTTTGTTTGTATGATAATACAGATATTGGGGTTTTAGGCTGAGGCTTTCCCCGGGTTATTCTTCTGTATTCATGTGCGATTGGTTTCTCTTCATCTGTTATATGTGCTCTATTTGATATTGCTCATATTCGATTAAGCTTCTGCAAGTTTGTTGTAGAAGTAGATCTTGTATTTTGCTTTAGTGTATTACATAATTTGTTGATCTACAGTGGGAATTTCTATAGGACATTGACATGCCCATAGCATGAGAGCATCCAAAGGGAAAGTGATCAGAAGTTTCAGTGGGACTAGGGGCAAGTTGCTTGAAGTGTTGGCATGGTTCTCAGGGGTCCTGTAGCTAATGTGGAAGGTTTTTTTGTTGTGTTTCCATTGATTCCATTTCCTTAAGGTCACACAGGAGGTCGAATCCAACCATAGTAGCCTCTCGTTGCATGTTTACCCCAGTTGACTGGTTACTTGGGTAGATGTGGGAGGAGGGTGTTACAAGAAAAGTGTCAATGTAGACTTTGTAACAGTAAATTTTAACTTCCCACAACCATGCTTCTCTCCTCTAATTGCTTCCCATAAATTGTTACAACTCAATCCTTAGTGGGACATAGTAAAAAGAACATTCCTCGCATTATCCATGAGAATGAGTAATCAACTCTAAAGGCCATATTTCCAGATGAAACAGAAATTGTGAAACCATTAACATTGAAAAGAGACCTCTTCTAAATGGCAAAGGCAGTGAGAGAGGAACAAGGGAAAATCAATACATGAAACTTATCATTATGGCCACTTGAAACTATAAATCTTGGGGGCAAGGGCTATGATATTCCTATAATCAGTCAAAAATTTCTTCTAAGGAGTGAAACCTTCATTGTTCATATATAACATACTCTGGTTGCAACCATGACAACCATTTCTCAGGTAGTTCGTAGATGGTAGAAGGCACTAGGTATGAAACAATTTTTTAAGAAGACTCTGCTCAACCACTTGAAATACATGAACATCTAGTTACATTGCAGGTACACCACTATATTTTTAATCTCTTGAAACCAAGTGAAGGCTTCCACAAGTAGGGACTCGGTGGTGGCATTAAACACATTGCCAACCCACATATTATGTGACGATGGATATGTTGAATTTTTTAGTTATGGATAGTCTTCATAATTAATATTTTGGCCTTTGAAATATGTATAATGAAAAATGTAAGACATGTTCTTCATGTTGGTTTAAAAAGAGAAAAATTTTAATTTTTGGCTCAAACTTGTTAAGTCAACCCTTCTTCAAGTCAAGTAATCCCCGGAGAAGAGACAAGCATTTAGGCTAGCCAAAACACTATATATAAGGCACTCCACCTCCTCCTTCAAGCACAAATCAATCTCTCACAAGACAAGACATCTTTTGGGCATCAAAGCAAGGGAAAAGAAGAAGGATGAAGAAGAAGGATGAAGGCATCTCACGTATCTTTTATATCTTTCATTGACTTTGCATATGTGGTTCTCTCTTCTATAGTTTCACACATGTGGGTTTCTGGGCATATTTTAAGCAGCAGGTCGAACTTCTGGGCAGCATATTATGGGCAACATGTTCGAATTTTCTAGGCAACATATGTTGGAAATACCGAGAGGGGGCTGAATCAATATTTCTTTCCAATTAGTACCTTATTAATCTTTTGAGCACATTAATTAACCTTGAGCATCAATTCAAAAACATAAATAAGCAATAGACAATTGACACCAAAGTTTTTAGGTGGAAACCCCCTCTGGGACAAAAAACATTGAAAAATTCTCTAATAATTTATGAGTACATTAATACTTAAGCTCCAACTAAAAAGGGAAGCCCCAACTCCCTAGTACTTTAGAAAAAAATGTTCAATTTTCTAGCTCCAACTCAAAGGACACTCCAACTCCCTAGTTTTATCAACAATTGATGAAAGTGTTAAGGTCCTATAAATTATAGGATCTCAAGGTGATTGAGTATTTTGTATTTGTAATTTCATATTGTACATAATTTCAATATTTCAATGATTTCCAAAAATATATGAAAAAGAAAAATGAAAAGAGGGTATGTTAAAAAAATGAATAAGAAAAAAGGAAATAAGAACCCCACAAAAGAAAAATAGAAAATAATACGGAAAGTGTTGCAACTCTAAATGCCACTACTGATAAGTTAGTTCATTTAGTTTATTATCAAATAAGGTTGTGTGCAAATTGTTTTTGAATGCCACAAATGACTAAAATTCTGTTCAAATGATACAGTCTAATCATGATTGAACACATTTAAATTTTTGTTGAATCAGTTAGGGAATAAAGATTTACCAAACAGATAATCTTGGTAAATTAGTAGCTAGGTAGAAATAAAATTGATTCAACAGTTTAATCTGAATCAATGGTGAAATAAGTGATATGATAAGGTAGATTTTCATTAAAAAAGTGATATGGGTCTTCTAGTTTAAATGCACCCTGCAAAGCAAGAAGAGAAAATGTTAGCTTAGAAAAAGAATTGAAATGAGAAAGGGTAGGTAGAAGCACAATGATGATTTCAGGATGAGGATGAAAGTTTTATACTAAGTTGAATGTTAGAAACATTTTCATGCGCAGAAGAAAGGCAAAGGGATAAAAATTTTGTCCTAAGGTTCGGTATATCAAATGAGATTTGGAACATTATTTTACTATTCCTAAAAGTTTCACTACCCTAAAATATCTCCTCCACTCATATTTTCATTTATTCGCCTCCCCCACTATACGCCCATCACATCACGATAAAGTACCTCCACCTCTCACATTATTCGAGCCCACCTTTTCAGATTCGACGACTTATATGATGTTTCAACCCCCCCCTCACCATCCGAACTTTACCGTTGGGGGGGGGGTCTGAAATGGGTGGTATTCAAACCCGTGCCCACTGCAACGTGTCACCATCCCATGTTTTCGCACCCCCCTTGGTTGAAACCATTAACCACCTTCCCCCCACTCCGAAAATGGTTTCTTCGCCATGTGATACCACTGCCCTATCTATTATGCTCCCGCCAATCTCCCTTCGCCACCTATTCTATCTGTTGCTCCCGCTAATCACATCCACTCCCTCCAAAATTAATCTGTTAAGTAATTTAATTACTTAACCGTTAATATAATGGACCCGCGCCACCATCAACGGGAAAGCCAGAAAATTATAAAGTCCCTCCTTTCACCCATTCACAGGTTACTGATTTTATACACTGCCATTGCCATTGTTCTATTATAGGTGTGCCAATTCAAACTACAACAATTTCACTCGGCCAAGCATCACACCTGCTAACGTCCGTTCAAGTCAGCTATAATGTCCCCTAATAATAATAAAAATAATATAATATAATATTAAAATATAAGAAAACAAATTATAAACAATAAAGAATAGATAATAGTAGTAAATAAATAATAAATAATGAAGAAAATATAATAATAATAAATAAATAAAATAATAAATAACAATACTAGAGTTGTAAATAAATATAAATAAAAATAAACTGTAAAAATAGTAAAATAAGTAAAGTTAACAAAAAGTAAAAAGGAATAAAATAAGAAAGAATTATATTAAGAGAATTACTAAATTAAGTAAAAATAAAGAAATAAAAGTTGCATGTTGACACATGGAGTGGGTGTTGAAAATGGCAACAAGAAATGCTAAAAATAGAAGTGCTAAAATAGCAGTTTGGGTACCAATGCTGGATTGAGCAACAGGGAATGAAAATGGAAGTGCTGAAAATATCATTCTATTTTTAGCAGTGCGGGATGGATTCCTATTTTTAGTCATTCCCTGGACTAAAATAGGAAGTAAAATTCAAATTTTAACTTAACAACTATTTGAAAATAAATTAATTAATTCACCATGAGTTAATTAGTTAAGGAAAATCAAAC
This sequence comes from Pinus tabuliformis, assembly GCA_031772625.1. Classification (NCBI taxonomy): domain Eukaryota; kingdom Viridiplantae; phylum Streptophyta; class Pinopsida; order Pinales; family Pinaceae; genus Pinus; species Pinus tabuliformis. The sequence goes on along the minus strand of CM062820.1, from coordinate 1,492,834,019 downwards.
ATGAAGTCTATGTGAGGACATGCAACAGTTTCTCCATTAATTGAGGAATTTATCCATCAGTTAAAGAGATAAGGATGAATTCTAATTTGAGTTGTAATTAGTTGGCTCAGTTAACTGAGTCAAGTCCAGTTAGATTGATTTAAACAGTTTGTTTAAATTAATATGAGTTCAATTAGTTAATGCATGCTTGCATATAACTGTTGCACTTCAGATAACTGAATATTCTCTCATGAATAACTCATGCATGTCAGTTCAGATAGAGACCTAGTTGAGATCAGAGGAGGGATAATGTACTATCAGTTGGATGGATTTTTCCTATAAAGGAAACTCATCCATGGAGAAGGATTTATCTCCTTCAGGATTGCGCAGTTAGATCAAAGGTTAGTGAGTGTCTGAAGAGGCCAATTCACACAAGTGGCTGCACTGGACCCAAAGGAAAATTGCGCAAAGAAATAGGAGGCTTAGAGGGCAGAGGAGAAGGTTTGAGAGAGGCCTTTGACTGTCTATGAGAAGCAGAGGGATTGCAGAGAGAACAGGATAGCTTGTGAGCTGATTCTTTTTGTAATCCAGACTATATTTCCACTTGTATGATAATACAAAGTTGGGGTTTTAGGCTGAGGCTTTCCATGTGATATTTATTATGTGTTATGTGTGATTGCTTCTCATTCTCAATTATATGTGTTCTCATTGATCGTGCTCAAATTGATTAAGCTTCCGCAAAGTGTTGTAGAAGTAGATATTGTATTGTGTTTTAGTATATTGCATAATCTGTTGATCTACAGTGGGAATTTCTACATGGTATCAGAGCAAAGGTGATCAAGGCGAAGAACAGTATACAAGAAGGAGAAGTTCGAAGTTTGGTTCCTGAATATAGAAATCGAGTTCTTATCACATCTCTATTTCACCTATGGCATTCAGTGGTTTAAGACTCGAGTATGCCCTTGATGGTAGCTCAAATTATATAGCCTGGAAGGATCGCATGGAGGCAATATTAGAGGATAACGGTCTAAAGGACTTCATTGATCAAGAAGTCCCCAAGTCGACTGATGCTACTCAACTGGCAGAATGGAAGAAATGTGTGGCTAGAGCAAGGAGAATCCTCTTGGAGGGAGTTCGAGACCACATTGTCTCGAGCCTCCATGGGAAGGAGACATCGTTTTCAATGTGGAAAACATTGAAAGATCTATATCAGAATAGTAGCGATCAGAGGAAGCTGGCGCTGAAGGACAAGCTTCAGAAGATCAAGTGTGAAAAGGGTGACACGATCTCTACGTATCTGAACAAGCTCACCACATGCAGGGATGAGCTTGGAAGTGTAGGGATCACGACAACTGATGATGACATGGTGAGTCTTGCACTCCTTAGTCTTCCTAAGAGCTGGCATAGCTACCAGGACTTGGTTAATGGAAGAGAGAAACTGCCAGATAGGGAACGAATTTGGTTGGACTTGATGCAGGAGGAGATAAGAAGAAGCACTAGAGATGGTTCTTCATCCATGGAGGATGAAGAAAACTGCGCCTTAGCGAGTAAGGCGAAGAAGGGGAAGGAGAAGGATTCTCTTTCCCAATCCAGTTCTTCCCATGGTGGGAAGAAGTTTGACAAATCAAAAGTGTGATGCTTTCGTTGTCATGAGGTGGGCCATTTTGCTACAAATTTTCCACTGAGGAAATCCAAGAAGGGATCCGTGGAAGGATCAGAAGGTGAGGCACTAGCCTCACAGTTTGAGTTGGATTTCACACTGTTTGCATTCATGGTTTCATCCATGGTGGGAAGTGGTTGGTTTCTTGACAGTGAAGCTTTTTTCCACATGACCTATGACAAGAGTTTGTTCAGTACTTTGGAGGAGAAAGATCTCCAGATACTCATAGCGATGGGTAATGATGAAAAGTATAGTGTCTCAGGTGTAGGCATGATTGTTTTTCAGAGGGAGAACGGAGCTCGCATTACCTTGACCGATGTTAAGTATGTACTAAGACTGAAGAGAAATTTGGTGTCGATCGTGATGCTGGAAGACAGAGGCTATGATGTAGTCTTCAGTAAGGGAAAGGTTTTCCTCAAACACATCATCACTAGACAGGTGAAGCAGATTGGTTCACGGGTCAAGAACCTGTATGCTCTTGAGGTTCAAGATGCATACAAAGCCTTGAGGAGCAAGGCAATTGATGGAGACTTGGTGGTTGAGAGGGAGAGTACATTACCTCTCAACATGCAACGCCAGAAGAAGTCTCAGACAATTATGGAGGAGCTGTTAGCCTCCTGCTGCAGCAGGTTAATCATCTTTCATGATCGACAGTTTTACATGCCAAATATGTCGTGCTATGCATGCTGCAATGCTCCATATTTGCTACAGATGGCCAAAAAGTATCCACAAGAGTAGGCTGGTCTAAGGGCCACTGCTGTGTTCCAATTTTGATAAAGCAATCCATTTTTGGGTTGAGGCAGTTTTTTCAGTTGGAGGTACTCAGGCTGGAGTTCACTAACATCTTTTTTTCTCATCACCCTTATTATGTAACTCCCTATTAGTTTTTCCCTCCCCCTATTAAAATCATGTATATAATTCCCCCTATGTAAATACCCCTCCCTGGCATTATAGCCATACTTTCTACTAAGTCCGGGAAATCTCAGTCCATCTGGGACTGTTTTTAGCCCATCCGAGTCATTGAGGAACTAGTTTGACATCTGGTCAGCTAGCAACCTCTCCCTTAACCCTAAAAACCCCCAAAAAACCCCCAAAAAACCCACATTCCGCCCCTAACCCAAAGTTCCTGCGCATAAACATTAACCTGCGCCTTTATTTAACCCCGCAAACCCGTTTTCCTAAGTCTATAACCTGCCGCGCATATTAAATTTAGAATATTCCTGTGAATATTCCTGCACGTTAACTCCATATCCCGTTGCGTCTGCCGCCAGCCGTCCGATCCACAGCCCCGCAGATCTACGGCTGGCGGGCATCCTTATCCCCGACGCGCCCGACCTTTAACATCCGGGAGTTCGACGGTTTTGCCGGCGTACTCCCGCCACGTGTCAGGCGTCGGGTTGTGGCGGAGCCCCTCCCTCCGAAACCGCCATCCCCCATAAGCGGTGCGCCACATACCGCTTACCGCCCGGTGACGTCACCAACCCACGTCACCCCTGCACAGTCAACAACCCACGTCACCCCCCTTGTACAATCACCCGATCAGTCACCCGCCTGTGTGGCCTCCTGCCACGTCACTACCACGTGTCTCGCCACCGTACATGCCACGTCATCGTCCGTACGAGATGACGTCATGCTGACATCATCCTGCCACGTCGCCATGTTGATGTCACTCGCCGTACAATGCTGATGTCATCAGCCCTTTTTTTGACGTAGAGGCGCGAAAGTCGCACTTCGGAGCCCCGGAATCGAATTTTGAGGGAGTTTTTGATGAGCGATTTGCGCCTCATCGCAAGATTTTTTGGGCCAAAATGGAGAATCTTCAGGGAATCTTTAAGGAATCTTCGCTCCATGTAGCCCCAGGAAGTCCGAAAAGGCGCAGAAATGATCAGTTTTCTTCACGGAGCATACCAAATGATCAGAAGACAATTCCAGATGATACAGAGGCCGAACAACGGCCATTTACTGGTGATTAGACACGCAGCACAGCAGATCAGCAGCCCACATTTTGTCAGAGAGTATCAGTGGAAGAAAGGACGCCAGAAAGAATCAGTCATGAATTTTTTAGGGGCTCGAGGCACCTGAACATTGATGAAGCCACCAGAAAATCAAATCGATAAGCATCAACCCATCCTTGCTTTCAAATCACCGTCAAGACATTTAAGGCACCAGGACAGCAAGAAAGCATAAGCCCATACCCATTTATTGTAGAAAGCACTGCAGCAAGCCACCGAGGACAGCATCATTCATTCAGTTTTGACACATCGGCCCTGAGCACGGCCCGAGACATTCTTTGCATTTATTTCTAGATAGGATTAGGTCAAGTATTCATTTTATGACCTAATTAGGTCAAGATGTAATAAAGGAACTCTGCAGAGAGTTTTGCCCTATATATACCACCCTCTGTATAGTTTTAAGGGTTGGTCAATTGATAATTTTAGCTAGAGACTCGCTGTGTATACCTGAATTTTTCTGTAATCAAAGATTGCTTAAAGCTTGGAGTGCGAACTGTCTGTTGTTGATGAATGTGTTGAAGAGTTGAAGATGGAATTCCTGCACTGCGGCCTGAAGCAATAAGTGCCTCTTATCTTTGTTTATGTGTTTGCCATTATCTAAATAGCAGGAAAAAATAATAGCCTATAATTAGTTTAAATACTCTCTATGCTCAATTCCTGCTGTTTCTTGATGTTTTCTTCTGAATGAATTGGTTATGAACATTGAATTCCTTCTGGCTCATGTTTACCCCAGTTCACCTGTGCTGGCCAATTATCTAGGGATTCTTAACTACTCCTAGGTAGCGCCTTGTTGTTTCCTCTGCTAATCTGTTGGAGAGATTCTTAACTGCCTCTCTTTCTTTAACATTCTTTCCATCCCTTGAAACCTGAAAGTTGCTTCTTCTTTAGTTATCTTGCTCCATTTTCCCCTCATTGTTATTACGGAAAGACAGCAGCAGTTCCCCCTCCTCGACTCCACGCCCAATGGTTTGAAACATTCAGATTATACTCAGCCTCTCTACCTGAAAGTGTCAGTTTTCCCACCAAAACTCAATCAAAACCCTTGTGCATCATAACTAGCCTAAAATCACCCCCTTCAACAAAGCTAAATCATAAAGAGAGAGCCCTCTCTGACTGCAGGCAGGCTAGGGCCTGCAGTCCAAAGTTGGTTTGTGGTTACCTCGGCCATATCCATTTAGGAGTCAAAAGGGACAACCTGAGTGATAACATAATGGCGACTCCACTGGGGAAATGAATCATGTGTCTATTAGTGTGAATCCTCAATTTTGACCAGTTCGCCTCGTTTTCTGGAGAAAGTGTTCCTTTTCTTCAGGGTTTTTCATGTTCAGCTCTGATCTGTGACGGTGGACAGAGATCAGGCACTTCAAGGTTACATCATCCACCTGGCGACTCCACATCATCCTCATAATAAAGACTCCGCTGGAGAAATGAACCCGAAGGAATTATATAAGCAGATCAGGTTCTTGATTTGGATGATCATCCAAGAGACCATGTTCTTTCTCTTGCACCAAATTTTGCTGTGCATATTGTACTTTAAAAGCGATTTTATGTCATATTTTTGTGTTTTTCCTTTGGAAGAGATCGTTGAAAAGCCTCCTTGCACATCAGAACAACAACTTTCAAATGTTGTTGAAGATCATCATATAGTCAAGGAGGAGCCAAAAATAGAGTCCAGTCTTCTAGTTCCTGTACATACTCCCGTGCCTCGTAAAGTTCCTGAAAGATATAAGCCGCTCATTTTGCCTCCTGTGCTTGGTCCCCTGCCGGCAAATCATCCTGAATATCTCCCTAGATTTGATGGAGAGAATGGCACTACTGCCCAGAAACATATCCAGGCTTTTGAAGATTATCTTAATACATTTGAAGTGGAAGATGAAGATGTCAGTCTTAGACTATTTGCCCTTTCTTTGCAAAGTGAAGCTAGGACTTGGTTTAAAGCGTTGCCTGAGGCGAGCATCTCTAAGTTTCAGCAGTGTGCTAAGCTTTTCCTTGATAGATGGATGATCAGAGGTAATCTCTTCTTGCTGATCGAAGAATATAATCATTTAGAAAGGCATCCGGATGAATCTGTTCAGCAGTTTTCAGACAGATTCAATCAAGTTTATCAAGCCATGCCTCTAAATATAAGACCTCCCCTTGATCTAGCTCTATTGCAATATCCTAGAGCATTTGACACAGAAATGGAATTCTGTCTGAGAGAAAGATGCCCGTCCACCTTGAAACAGATGCAGGACATAGCTGTGGACGTGGAAGCAAATCTAAGAAGAAGGGAGGAACAGCGCAAAGCAGAGCAAGAAGAAAGATTTCATAGTGTGCTACAAAAGACATAGGAAATGATGCAGCTGATCACAATGAAAGTAGAAAGTTCAGAGCACCAGAACAGATCTGTTTCACAATAGGAAAGTAGTGACATTCACGAACAAACCTGCCACAAAACAGATGACATATTCATCCAGCCATACATGATGGAGCAGACTCCTGATATACTGTGTGAATATAATAGCTCCTCTTCTTTCAACTGTCTGCCCAAGGATGATCTGTATGATGAGGATTATGAGCCTAATGACCAAATCAGCCTTGTAGAGGAATCAGATCCTATTTTGGCAGGAAGCAGTGTTCAGGTTCAGCAACCTGAACCTAATGATCAACGTGCTTGTCTTAGCTATGAAGAAAAGGAGGAAAACGCAGAATGTGCCGATTTCAGTGAAGGAACTTTACCCTTTTGTTTTGAATCTTTCCAATTTATCAAGTATAACTATCATGCTATATATGATCAAGCGTCACCACCTGTTGCTATTGACCGTCTGGAGATTAATCAAGATACTGTTCCAAAGGTATCGCCTCTAGTTCTGCAGCCCCAAAGAGCCATTGAATATCAGATTGAGGAGGACCCAGAAGCAGAAGCATATGACCAGATGATCCAAGTGGATCCCCTGCCTCTTTGTTCTCAGCCATCTGAATTATTCAAAGAAGAAGAAAACCAGCAGCCCGCACAGATCAGTCAGGCCCTATTCGAGCCAGATTCTAATAAATTGCAAACACCTCTGCAAGTTCTGAATGACCTATCCGCTGGCAGGCAAAATAATGAAAGAGATCAGTGCACGACGCCATCAACAGGCTGCGAGGCTCAGTATCGAGTTGTCAATGATCTCCCGACTCTAAGGCATGGTAGTGATCCTAAACCTTTGTACAGTTCTTTAATTCAGCCAAAAAATTGTATATATATGTTGCAGGACAATTTTGTACAGTATTAAAACACCGCAAAGGAGGTCAGTAGCTTCCTGATCTTCTCAAAGATTGACAAAGGCATAACAAATTGCAAAATCTCAGTTGATGTCACTAGCAAGCATAAGTAGCAAAGCCCACTCATGTTATTATTACTTAAGTGGATGCATTGGTTATTTCACTTCACCTAACAGCAAAGTAAGTGCTGGTTAGGGTAGGTAGGTAGGTAGGATCAATAAGGCAGCCAGCCAAGAGAAATTTGCAGAACACAGTAACAGTTGAATACAAGGCAGTCTGACCTGCTGTTCTTGACTTTTCACAAGGAAAAGCCATCCCCAAGTGGAGCCACTGTTAGCCTCCTATTGCAGCAGGTTAATCATCTTTCATGATCGACAATTTTACATGCCAAATATGTCGTGCTATGCATGCTGCAATGCTCTATATTTGCTACAGATGGCCAAAAAGTATCCACAAGAGTAGGTTGGTCTAAGGGCCACTGCTGTGTTCCAATTTTGATAAAGCAATCCATTTTTGGGTTGAGGCAGTTTTTTCAGTTGGAGGTACTCAGGCTAGAGTTCACTAACATCTTTTTTTCTCATCACCCTTATTATGTAACTCCCTATTAGTTTTTCCCTCCCCCTATTAAAATCATGTATATAATTCCCCCTATGTAAATACCCCTCCCTGGCATTATAGCCATATTTTCTACTAAGTCCGGGAAATCTCAGTCCATCTGGGACTGTTTTTAGCCCATCCGAGTCATTGAGGAACTAGTTTGACATCCGGTCAGCTAGCAACCTCTCCCTTAACCCTAAAAACCCCCAAAAAACCCACATTCCGCCCCTAACCCAAAGTTCTTGCGCATAAATATTAACCTGCGCCTTTATTTAACCCCGTAAACCCGTTTTCCTAAGTCTATAACCCGCCGCGCATATTAAATTCAGAATATTCCTGTGAATATTCCCGCCCGTTAACCCCATATCCCGTCGCGTCCGCCGCCAGCCATCCGATCCACAGCCCCGCAGATCTACGGCTGGCGGGCATCCTTATCCCCGACGCGCCCGACCTTTAACGTCCGGGAGTTCGGCGGTTTTGCCGCCGTACTCCCGCCACGCGTCAGGCGCCGGGTTGTGGCGGAGCCCCTCCCTCCGAAACCGCCATCCCCCATAAGCGGTGCGCCACATACCGCTTACCGCCCGGTGACGTCACCAGCCCACGTCACCCCTGCACAGTCAACAGCCCACGTCACCCCCCTTGTACAGTCACCCGCCTGCGTGGCCTCCTGCCACGTGTCCCGCCACCGTACCTACCACGTCATCATCCGTACGAGATGACATCATGCTGACGTCATCCCGCCACGTCGCCATGCTGACGTCACCCGCCGTACAATGCTGACGTCATCAGCCCTTTTTTTGACGCAGAGGCGCGAAAGTCGCACTTCGGAGCCCCGGAATCGAATTCTGAGGCAGTTTTTGATGAGCGATTTGCACCTCATCGCAGGATTTTTTGGGCCAAAATGGAGAATCTTCAGGGAATCTTTAAGGAATCTTCGCTCCATGCAGCCCCAGGAAGCCCGAAAAGGCGCAGAAATGATCAGTTTTCTTCACAGAGCATACCAAAATGATCAGAAGACAATTCCAGATGATACAGAGGCCGAACAACGGCCATTTACTGGTGATTAGACACGCAACACAACAAATCAGCAGCCCAGATTTTGTCAGAGAGTATCAGTGGAAGAAAGGACACCAGAAAGAATCAGTCATGATTTTTTTAGGGGCTCGAGGCACCTGAACATTGATGAAGCCCCCAGAAAATCAAATCGATAAGCATCAGCCCATCCTTGCTTTCAAATCACCGTCAAGACATTTAAGGCACCAGGACAGCAAGAAAGCATAAGCCCATACCCATTTATTGCAGAAAGCACTGTAGCAAGCCACCGAGGACAACATCATTCATTCAGTTTTGACACATCGGCCCTGAGCACGGCCCGAGACATTCTTTGCATTTATTTCTAGATAGGATTAGGTCAAGTATTCATTTTTATGACCTAATTAGGTCAAGATGTAATAAAGGAACTCTGCAGAGAGTTTTGCCCTATATATACCACCCTCTGTATAGTTTTAAGGGTTGGTCAATTGATAATTTTAGCTAGAGACTCGCTGTGTATACCTGAATTTTTCTGTAATCAAAGATTTCTTAAAGCTTGGAGAGCGAACTGTCTGTTGTTGATGAATGTGTTGAAGAGTTGAAGATGGAATTCCTGCGCTGCGGCCTGAAGCAATAAGTGCCTCTTATCTTTGTTTATGTGTTTGCCATTATCTAAATAGCAGGAAAAAATAATAGCCTATAATTAGTTTAAATACTCTCTATGCTCAATTCCTGTTGTTTCTTGATGTTTTCTTCTGAATGAATTGGTTATGAACATTGAATTCCTTTTGGCTCATGTTTACCCCAGTTCACCTGTGCTGGCCAATTATCTAGGGATTCTTAACTGCTCCTAGGTAGCGCCTTATTATTTCCTCTGCTAATCTGTTGGAGAGATTCTTAACTGCCTCTCTTTCTTTAGCATTCTTGCCATCCCTTGAAACTTGAAAGTTGCTTCTGCTTTAGTTATCTTGCTCCATTTTCCCCTCACTGTTATTAAGGAAAGACAGCAGCAGTTCCCCCTCCTCGACTCCACGCCCAATGGTTTGAAACATTCAGACTATACTTAGCCTCTCTACCTGAAAGTGTCAGTTTTCCCACCAAAACTCAATCAAAACCCTTGTGCATCATAACTAGCCTAAAATCACCCCCTTCAACAAAGCTAAATCATAAAGAGAGAGCCCTCTCTGACTGCAGGCAGGCTAGGGCCTGCAGTCCAAAGTTGGTTTGTGGTTACCTCGGCCGTATCCCTTTAGGAGTCAAAAGGGACAACCTGAGTGATAACAGGAGCCACGATTGGTGAAGCAGCTTCAGGAGGTTGTGGAGCAGCCACAACTAGAGAAGCCGAGAGGAGACTGAGTGGAGGCATCCACTCATGTAGAGACCTCCAGTAGGGGAAAAATTTGAGCCAAGTGGGCAGAGGGATCACATGCATCCATACCTCCGGGTTGGAGGTGGGGCGATGTGGAGTGATAACCCCAAGAAGGCTGGAATAGGGGCAGGATCCTTGAGGTACCCAACCTCTTTGATTCGACTTTGCTATAGGAGCCCCGACAAGGAATAGCAAGACTAGCTGAGTGGGTAGAGATAGATGCGGATGGAGTGGCAGAGAGAGCTACAGTGCAAGAGACCCAAGACTATATAGAGCTATGAGGCTGCAACAATGCAAGAGGCATAGGAGTGTTGCATTAGTGCAGGATGACACAAAGAGGTGTGCAACGGTGCAAGATGCATGGAGTGTTGTAGCAGCTCAGAGGTTAGAGAGGGAGCACTTGTCAGTAATAGAGGGAGCTTCAATATCAGAGTATGTTTCTAGCCCAACAGAGAGGTCAGTTGGGAGCTTTTTTTTGTTTCTGGAGTTGTTGGAGCGTCCACACTTGGAAGAAGTGTTGCATGCAGAACATTCCAAAGGTACATGATCGGGTTCGAGTTGAAGCCTTTCTTGTTGAGAGGGAGTATTGAAAATGGCAAAAAGAAATGCTAAAAATAGCATTTTTATAAATAGCAGTTTGGGTACCAGTGCTGGATTGAGCAATAGGGAATGAAAAATGGAAGTGCTAAAAATAACACTCTATTTTTAGTAGTTCGAGATGGATTCCTGTTTTTAGTCAGTCCCTGGACTAAATAAGAGAAGTAAAATTCGAATTTGAAATTAAAAATCGTTTGAAAATAAATAAATTAATTCACCATGAGTTAATTAGGTAAGGAAAATCAAACATGAAGTCTATGTGAGGACATGCAACAATTTCTCCATTAATTGAGGAATTTATCCATCAGTTAAAGAGATAAGGGTGAGTTCTAATTTGAGTTGTAATTAGTTGGCTCAGTTAACTGAGTCAAGTATAGTTAGATTGATTTAAACAGTTTGTTTAAATTAATGTAAGTTCAGTTAGTTAATGCATGCTTGCATATAACTGCTACACTTCAGATAATTGAATATTCTCTCATGAATAACTCATGCCTGTTAGTTCAGACAGAGACCCAGTTGAGATGAGAGGAGGGACAATGTACTATTACTTGGATAGATTTTTCCTATAAAGGAAACTCATCCATGGAGAAGGATTTATCTCCTTCAGGATTGCGTAGTTAGATAAGAGGTTAGTGAGTGTGTGAAGAGGCCAATTCACACAAGTGGCTGCACTAGACCCCAAGGAAAATTGCACAAAGAAATAAGAGGCTTGGAGGGAAGAAGAGAAGGTTTGAGAGAGACCTTTCATTGTATATGAGCAGCAGAGGGATTACAGAGAGAACATGATAGCTTGTAAGCTAATTCTTTTTGTGAATCAGACTATATTTCCACTTGTATGATAACACAGAGTTGGGGTTTTAGGCTGAGGCTTTCCCCGTGATATTTCTTCTGTGTTATGTGTGATTTCTTCTCATTCTCAATTATATGTGTTCTCATTGATCGTGCTCAAATTGATTAAGCTTCCGAAAAGTGTTGTAGAAGTAGATCTTGTATTGTGTTTTAGTATTTTGCATAATCTGTTGATATACAGTGGGAATTTCTACAGTGTGTGCATGTGGTTCCCCTTCCAATGTTTTCTCTATTAAATAGACGGCGAGGAAGATGAGAGATCATTCCATGATTCCATCATCCATTCTCTTGGGAGAAAAGTGTTGTGAGACAAAGGATTCCCTGGTAGTAGTATATTGATTGAAGGCTCGGGGGGGGGGGGGGGGGGGGGGGGGCAATTGTAGCAAGATTTTGTGCAATTGAGCCTACGATTGGGTGGAGAATCATCCCCAAGACTTTGTTGCGATTAACAAGATTCAAATAGCATTCAACTCCAAAATCACAAGTAAGGAATATCATCGCCACGAGTAAGTTGTCTCTGCTCATATTTTCGAAATTCGATGTTAAATAATTGCTAAATAGCATGCTGATTATAAATCGCATGATTAATCTAATTAGTTGCATGTTTTAGTTTCGGAGTTGTTACACTAGCGCCTCTGTTTCCTATTGTCTTGAACCCAAGCCCCTCTTTGTACCCTGCAAACATGCCTAGTTAAGATTCTATCATTGCTCTTTCCCTTATCCAATCATGCCTCTGAAAGACAAAGCACATGTAGACCCGTAAGTACTCTGATCCACCCTCCCATTGATTTTCACCATATACCTCTGGTGGACAAGGACTACAAAATCCATGAAACTTTGTTTTAATTTGATTTATTTGAAATGTACTGCTGGATTGAAGACAAGTTCATTGACAAGTCTAACGATATTGGACTGTAGGAATCCAATTTACGCCATTATATCTTTTCCCACACCCACAGTGCCCCTGAATTCTTCAGAAAATGTCATGCTTTTTATCTACCTAGCCAAAGAGTTGTTATTGCCCCAACATGAGAAATTCTATTTACCATAATTGCCCAATCAATAGATCAAATGATGAAAGCTCCTGTTGCAGAGAATGCCACTCCTTTCTCTCATGAAGCCCTCACTGACTTGTACTAGAAATTGGACTTTGCAAAAAGAGCCAAAACCCTTGAGATTTTTTTGACTGAAGTAGCCCCTTTACCCAAGAAAAATCCTCCCCGTCCATCCTCCATTTCCCCTGAGAGAGCCAAGTAGATCATCACTATCACTTCCTACCTCCTTGGTTATTACTGAGATCAATGGGTAGACGAGGCTATTATAAGTTTCCTTTCTATTTTCTCTACAGATTCCAAGCCTTCCATCTTGTTCAACTTCAGCCAATTTCTTGCAGATTCCATCCATGAACAATTTGTCAAATTCCAAACTAAGGAAGTATTTAAATATGCTTTTGTGTTAATATATGTTTTTATATTTTCAAGGAGACAACCTCAAGCTTGCCTTACAAAAGTTGGATGAAGAGGGAAATCAAAAATCAATCATCTTCTGGACTAACTGGTAATGAAGGAGAAAAAAGAGTATTCATACAAACAGTTCATAGAAAAGTTTGTACATCTAGCACTCAATCTCCTAAGAAGCACTCTAAAGCCAAGAATTAGTGAAGAAATCAGGAAAATCTTGCAGTTACTAGACCAAGTCCAGACAGGAGATCGATATCTTTACTAGAATTACACAAAGCAAAGGATATTTGGGTGTGAACTTGCACCTTACAAACTGCCAAAATTCCTCCCAATGAGGATTTTTCCCCTAGAATAAATCTGGAAAATGCTCAATGTTGATGATATTCATTTTGTGTCTGCCAAGAAGAAATCTCAATTCAATATCAAAACCCAAATAGGACCTTTAATTTGTAACAGCAGGGTAGTAGGGGAAGAAGTAGACAAATTGCTGAAAGAAATGCAATTCAGCCTCAGTTTCACATGGTCATATGATCCATTAGGGGTCATTTCCAAGTTAAGGGTAGAGAACAAATCTACACCTTATTTTCATACATCCAGACCAGAGATTGAAAGATACAAGAACTAGCTGGAATGGATTGAAAATACTCTATAAGAGGTAGAGGAGCAACTGGCGTCAACTTCAATAGTACAAACTCCTGTTACACGAGAAAATAGGAAACAAGAAACAGGAACATAGAAGAAGAGTCACCTTTAGTGACTGAAATTCCTGGTGAAGACTTCAAAATCATGTATAGAAAGCAAACCAAGCTCAATTCCAAACCAAGCCTAAGCAAGTATTCATATCAGGAGGTTATTATCACCATCAAAGAGAAACATTTTTCCTCACTAATAGGTGATCAGACTACACATTCTCCTACCACCTTGACAGCTTCACAGAGTCAACAACAAGTTATGCAAATTAGTACATCTACCACAGGGGAGACAGAAAAGAGCATATTTGATATTTTCAAGGAGATTAAAGTAAGAAATGAAGCTCTGAAGGTCAGTACATATAATCAATTCTGGAAGCAGAATTCTAGTTCTCAAAGTAGACTGCTATTAGCCTTTGACTTTGAGAAAGGAAAAATGTAGATGGCCTTCCTCCAAGCACAGATCCCACAGCCCAATACAACATCATATTACAAGAAGACTTCATTTGAATTTGATGTAAAAGACATACATCCCATTGACCAAATGGAGATGCACAAACAATCTGGGAAAATGATTTCATCTACACTCAGTAAAATTACTATGAGCTTGTCTAAATTGCAAGTTACTTTAGCTAATGTCCAGCCACAATTGAAGATGGAGAAAGTATCTTCACTGGCTAAAGACACAAGGATCAAAGCGTTGGAGCACTTGGTAATCAAAGTAGGGTATGATCCTTCAAATAATAATGCTACAAAAGAGCTCGTAAGAAAGAATAATACTGACATAGCAGCATTGAGAAAACAGTTAAAGTTACCAGCCATAGAAGATCCTCTCGCCAAAGACATTGAAGAGACAAAGTCACAAAAGGTAGACATGATGAAGCTCATCATGGAACATAATGTACAGTTGAAACAAATGGAAACAAAGATGGAGAAAATCATCAAAGAAAAGGAGCAAGCTGCCAGGATGTTTATTGTCCCTTTGCAAGCAGTGCCTCTTACAACAATTCCTACAGCTACATCTTCTACAACAAACACAGGGAATGCTACAGATCAGTTGGCAAGTGCAGTGGAGAATATGTCTCTCCAAATAGAAGAAATTAAAAGATTGCAGGCTCAAGTCAATCTTCTACAAGACTAGAAGGCAAAGATTGAAACTTTCCATGCAACAGAGCTACAAAGAGCTCAAAACCAGATAGAAGTATGGCGGAAATCCGCAACCGAATCCTCCATTGGCCACACACTGGCTCAAGTTAAGGAAATTATATGGAATAATATCATTGAAGCCATGGATGAAATCTGGCCATGTATTCAGATTATATTTGAACAGAAAGAGTTGATTGAGAAAGCCAATCAGGCCATTTCCACTATTAACAATGAGTTGGGAGATATGCCTGCCACAACCAACAACATCATCAAGTTTCTCAATTCCAAAAACAAATATGAGCTGGATGATTTGGGAGTAGAGGACAGGACATAAACAACCTTAGAAGTTAAGAAAGTTATGACAAAGAAGAATTTGGTTCATCTTACAAAAAATGTCACAGTTTGGAGGTAGCAGTCCACAGGTTTTTCACCAGAATAAAAGCATTAACAAAGAGGGGTATGCCTTCTTTATTTGTAATTAATGACAAGGGAAGATTATAAGAAGAAGCTTACAGACATTGCAAAGGATACTGCTAAGTCTTCCACATTAAAGGTGTTATGACAAGGAGAGCTTTTTTCGAAGCTATCAGTAACATTATGTTAATTCAACAATGAACATGAGATAAAGCATATTTTTGTGGTGAGGCCTACATTTGCTAAATATACTAAGGTATATGAGATCTACTGCAAGGCAACAAAAATCATTGTCACAGATGAATAGTAGTGTGATAAACTGTTTGAATTCTAGGATTAATGAAAAGATCAGCTACATCCAGTGCAACACCCAAATAGTGGCAACTCAGCAACTGTTCTTCATGAAAATAGTGCCAGACCTCCAGATCACTTCACCAAATTTGCCTCTTTTGGTCACATTACTCAATTCTGTTATTTTTAAATTAATAATAGATTGCCATGTCAATGTGAAATTCATTGTAATTTTTTTATAAATTTTGTTTAAATACTTCATTCATTCAAAGTATTGAGAGTCGGTTCCTGATCATTGTAAGACTTCTTTTGAGCACTGTACTTTTTCCACACTGCTGGAGCGTTAATAATACAAAGACTTTCACAGGATTCTTGTGCTGCAATTTACTGGTGATGTTTTTCCTATTGTAACAGTTGTTCCTATTGTTTTTCTCTGCGTTATAATCATCTGAAAATCTAATTGTAAAACAAGAAATGTGAAAAATAAGATTTGTTAATTGAACACCTTATTTGGATTGTTTTTACAATCTGTATGTTTTTCTTCTGAAGTCTGATTGAAAAATTCTTAAATTCTTTTCGATCATTACTGAAATCACCTCTTCTCCATTTCATAATTCACTTTAAGGATCCAGTAAATGCAACTAGCTTGCCCTGTGATTATTCTTTTAAATATTTGATGCAAAATCCAGCATATTTGACTCCATAGCCCAATGGAAAGTAAATAATTTGATCAGATCAACCAACCAAACCAATCAACCAAATTCAAACAAACAATCAAGCATAATCATAACTAGCCTAAAATCAACTTAAAAACCAAGTTAAATCATAAAGAGAGATCCCTCTCTGAAGCTGGCAGGGCTAGATCCCAGCTTCAAAAGTGGTTTGATGTTGTCCAATGTATTTACTCCAACAACCTCAAAAATACAGAATGATAACACAGTGGCGACCATACTGGGGAAGAATACATTTTAATCTAAAACATTATTATTCCCTGGTTTAAAATCAATATTTTAGTAAGCAATTGCTGTATCATTATGAAATACATGATCTGAGGTTGTTATTTTGTACATATCTATTGTATCATTGATTCTGATTTTGATTTTTGTGTGATGATTTTTCATAGCCCTGACTCCCAAAAGAATTCACACTAGATCTCACCCTGATCCCAACCCTGCTGAAATTGTAGATGACCCTGAGAATTGGTGAGAAAGAGAAGCTTTACTAAGAGTCAAGGTAGTAATAGTCCTCTATCTAGATTCAATTCTTTCCCTGAGAATATTCCTTTGTCAAGGTCTAATTCTCTCCTAGAGAAATTTGAAACTTTACAAGACATAGAATTTGATTTGCCTTTCTAGAAAAGTTTGTTTAGATCAAAGTCTGAGGCTTTTGTAGATCAAACTATCATAGATAAAGCCATACTGCAACCATATGTACCCCAAACCCAAGACCTTGAAATAGATCCTGATCTTGAATCTTTACAACAATTTGACAAATTATAAGGTCTAGTTTCAGTGTTGGACCAAGCTATCAAAGAAGCTTTCATTCAACAATCTATTGAATTCTCTACTTTGACTATTGCAGCAACACCTCTGTCTAGTCGGTCTTCCCAATATGTACATCTACAACCTCCCAGTCCTACTCATTCCATAATTTCAACTTCCCTAGCTCTAACTTCTCAAACTACTATCCCTACTATCCCTGGAGTTATCAAAACTGCACCTCCATTAGGTCCATCCTCAAGTCAATCTACCAGGACAATTATGGCAGGAAGGTATGCACCCTTAGTGTTACCAGGCTAGCTAAATGCTATGCTTGCAGATTATCCATCCAAAATTGTGACCTTTGATAATACTGGTGCTAATACTTCCCAACAACATGTGGATAGGATGAATGATGTTTTTGATCTCCAAGAAGTGGATGAAGCCGATGTTAAAATGAGATTGTTTGCCCAAATCTTAGGAGGTGATGTCAAGAAATGGTTTAGGGGTTTACCTACAGGAAGTATAACCAACCTTGATGCTTTCCATCAAATTTTTTTAGCTAGATGGGAGATCAAGAAGAACCCACTTCAACTCCTAAATGAATATAAAAGGTTAAAAATAAAACCCAACGAAACTGTGGAAGAATATTGTGAACGATTCAATACTGTTTACAATGCCATTCCACAAGACATCAAGCCCTCCCCTGGCCTAGCTCTGATTGATTTTCCAGATGGTTTCAATGTAGACATGGAATATCAACTTAGAGAGAGAGACCTAACAACTTTGGAAGAAATGCAAGCAAATGCAATTAAAGTTGAAGCTAACATCCTAGCCAAAAAAGCCAAATAGAGGTCTGAACGTAGAGTAACTATAAAAGAAGAACCCTCTACTTCTACTGTTGACCATAGGATTGATAACTTAGTCAGGGTAGTCAATCAAATGATGAAAAGAATGAACATTAATGATCAGTCTCAAGCAAGAGAAAACCAAAATTTCCCTCAAACTAGAAACCAAAAGTTTAGAAGGAATGTTCCCCAAATTAAACAAAGAGAACAAAAGGGACCAGACCAGCAGGTCCAACCTCCTTTTCAGGAAAATTACACAGATGATGAGGGGAACATTGTGGAAGATTTGGACGATAATCAAATAAATTTGTTAGGGATAAGTGATGAGGAAACAATTTTCCTCACTCAAGAGGAGCCAAAGATTTTTCTTATAGCCCAAACTGAAATGGATTCTGAAGAGTCGGATGAACACAAACAAGGATTTAAAAATTCCATAATGGAAGTCCACAGGCAGTATAATCTTAGAAGTAAGAAAAATCAAGATACTACCAATAAAAATAATGCTGAAAATCTTGTCAAAAAGGTCTCTGATTTTGATTCCAACAAAACAACATAAAATCTTACTAAGAAAACCATTGAAAATCTTGGAAAGAAACCAACAAAAGCTGCTATGAAAAAGACCATTGATACTCCTTCTAGAACTACTCAAACTAATCTCCCTTCTACTAGCCAACAAATAGAACTGGCCACAAAAGTAGTTGCTGATAAGTGTGGTTTTCCAAATCTGCTTAAGAATCAAACACCATTCAGCATAGAAAATGAACTTGCCAAGCTGAAAATTTCTATCTCCTTAGCTGAATTAATGAACAAGAATACATACATGACTCAAGTCATGAAAGCATTAAACATTGGGGAGAAAACTGATGATGTAAATTTGAATGGTGATAAACCTGAACTCTTATTTGGGTCAGAAGTAGAAGGAAAACCACAAGAAGGAGGAGTCCCTCCATTTTATGTCAGTTTGAATATTCATGACAAAATTCTCCATAATGCTATGCTAGATTCAGGTGCATCCCATAATTTAATGCCCAAAGCTGTCATGGAAAAACTAGGACTTGACATTACTAGACAATACAAAGATTTGTGTTCCTTTGATTCAAGCAAAGTTAGATGCCTAGGTCTTATCAAAGACCTATGTGTTACTTTAGCCCAAATCCTTGCTAAAATTCTAGTGATGGATATAGTGGTTGCAGACATTATGGCATGTTGTTGTCACGATCATGGGGAGAAAAATTACAAGGAACCCTACAAATGGACATGACTTATGCCATTATACCAGTGTTTGGTCAACAAAGAAGACTGTATAGGGAAACTTTAATGAAGTATATGGTCACTAGTCAAGAGAAACCACATAAATATCCTCTTTACTTTGTTCATTTTGACCTAGACTCTTTCATTCTTTATAATGATGGAGACATTGATGCACAAGATACTATAGCAGAAAATGATATTGATGAAAAATATGAAAATCAAACACTAATTGTGCAACAAAACACTGAAATTGAACCTCTTTGGAACATGAGCTTTGATGGCTCTTGTAGCAAAGCAGGTTTAGGGGCAGGCGTCCAATTCAGGGAACAATCATGCAGAGGGTCATTCCTATAAAATCAACTTTCATTGCACCAATAATATAGCAGAATATGAGGCACTTCTCTTAGGATGCAATTATTGAAAGGACTAGGTGCTAAAAGAATTGCAGTTCAAGAGGATTCTGAATTAATTCTAAAACAGATCAAAGGAGAATATGCTGCAAAACATCCTAGGTTGAGAGCCTACAGAAATGATGTGCTTGACTTTCTAGGAACTTTTGTAGAATATGATCTTGCTGTCATTCCCAGAAATCATAATGTCCTGGTTAATGGTTTAGCTTTTTTAGCTAGCACATGCAAAATTCCTCATCCCAACAAACAATATACAATGGAAGTTAAACACCGTCCAGCTGTACCCGATAATATGAGATACTGGTAGGTATTTGGAAGTGACAAGAAAATTGAAAACTTTTTGCAATCCAAGGATGAGTATGAAGAAAGTAGCATAGATTTAGAGTGTGAAGTAGAAAATCAGATTGTTGAATATGTTAGTGTAGATAAACAGTTTGATGATTCTGATGTAAATATTTTAGTCAGTAAAGATGTACATAAATTAGAATTGCATGAAATAGATCCAGAAAAGGAAGAATTTGAAGTACTTCAGCTTAAGGATAATGTTCTGCCTAGGGGTCTAGCTCCATTAGAAGAACTTTTTTATTTTAATGATGTAGCAAAGAAGCCAAAAATGGAACCCACAGGGGCAAACATAGAAGAATGCAATATAGGTAGTGAGCAGAATCCCAAAATGATAAAACTCTCCAAATCACTTCCTATTGTCACAAAACAACGATACATAGCTCTTTTCAAAGAATTCATAGATGTCTTTGCCTAGAGTTATGAGGATCTAAAAGCATACGACACTAGTATCATACAACATAAAATCCCAATCAAGGAAGATAAAAAACCATTCAAACAAAAACTTCGTAGGATAAATCCTGTCTTGATGCCTTTGGTTGAAAATGATGTATGATGCTAAAATTATAATTCCCCTTAGATACTCTAAATGGGTGTCTAACATTGTACCTACTAGAAAGAAAACTGGAGAAATCAGATTGTGTATTGATTTCAGAAATCTTAATAAGGTATCCCTTAAAGACAACTAACCCTTACCTAAAATGGATCATATATTGCAAAAGGTAGTAGGGTCTAGTAGAATTTCCTTATTAAATGGTTTCTCAGGTTATAACCAAGTCTTAGTGCATCCGGATGATCAGGATAAAACTGCCTTCACTACACCATGGGGAACTTTAATATATGTGAAAATTCCCTTTGGGTTAATGAATGTTGGAGCCACTTTCCAAAGAGCAATTGATATTGCCTTTGCTGTTGAAATTGGCCATTTTATTGTGATTTATCTATATGAAATTACTGTCTATTCTAAAACTTATGAGGAACATTTAGCACATCTGAGAAGATTGTTTGAAAAATGTAGAAGGTTCGACATCTCACTAAATCCTAAGAAAACATTGTTTGGCCTTGAGGAAGGAAAACTTCTTGGTCACATCATTTCCAAGGATGAAATTGGGATTGATCCTAGTAGAATTGAAGAAATATTGAAAATTAGTCATCTAAGAAACATCAAAGAGCTTCATTCTTTTATTGGTAAAATCAATAAGGAGATTTATTCCTAACCTGGCAGAACTTCTTAGAAACATAAAAACCATGCTTAAAAAGGATTCTAAAATCAAGTGGAGTATTGAGGCTAAACAATCCTTTGACTTAGTTAAATAAGCATTGTCCAAAGCACCACTATTGATTAGCCCAGATTTTGCAAAAGATTTCATAATTTTCTCTTTTGCTTCTGAACACACTAACACAATAGTCTTACTACAAAAAAACGATGAAGGTTTTGAGCAACCTATTGCATTCTTTATTAAAGCTTTATGAGATGCATCTTTGAAATACAACATTATGGAAAAGCAAGCATTTGCATTGGTTAAAGCAATAAAATATTTTAGAGTATATATCTTGCAATTATTTTCTTATGTACCTAATTCAATGGTCAAAGACATTTTGACACAGAATGGACCTGATGCAAAATGAGGCAAATGGATTGCTGTCATTCTTGAATATGACTTAGAAATCAAGCCCACCAAGTTAATCACAGGTCAGGGATTGGCCAAATTGATAGCCGAGTCAGATTTTGATGCTTTAGACATTAACTTGGTTGATTCATTAGACAATCAAGAGGAACAGGGGACTCCACAAATTGATGGGGCATTTTTGAACTCACCCTTGTATGGAGACTTGATTTATGTTTGATTTAATTTAAATGATCCTCCTAGTTTCACAAAGACAAAGGCATATTTCTGAAGTTAAAATCAGTTAAATTTTGCATTATAGATGATGTCTTGTATTGGAAAGGTGTTGGGGGTATTTTACTTAAATGCTTGTTAAAGGATGATGCAGAAAAAGTTATGCAGGAATTCCATGAAGGAGATTGCGGTGGACATCTTTATTGGAAAACCACTGCCAATAAAATCCTTAGAGCTGGTTTCTACTGGCCTACTCTTTTCCCTGATATTCACAAACAAGTTACCTCATGCCATAAATGTCATATTTTTTAGGGAAAGAGAAAATTGTTGCCCCTTCCATTAAAGCCTATCTCTGTTGAAAGCCCCTTCCAGCAATGGGGATTGGATTTCATTGGTGAAATTCATCCCTCTTCCTCTACCCAACACAAGTGGATTCTTACAACCACTGACTACTTTACCAAATGGATAGAGGCCACCCCTTCCAGAGTTGCCACTAATGTTGTCATTATTAAATTCCTTGAGACTAATATCCTCTCCAGATTTGGTTGTCCTAGAAAACTCATCACTGATAATGCTGCAACCTTCAAATCTAAAGATGGTTGAATTCTTCCATAAATACCACATTACTTTGGGACATTAAACAACTTATTACCCTCAGGGTAATGGGTTGGCTGAATCCTCAAATAAAAGTTTGATTAATATCATCAAAAAGCTGTTAGAAGAAAACAAAAAATCTTGGCATAACAAGTTGGTCAATGCAGTTTGGGTCGACAAACTTACTCCTAAAAAATCAATTAGCATGTCACCTTACCAATTGGTCTATGGAATAGATGCAATATTCAAGTGCTAAACCCAATGATGTACAGAGAAGGATCAATCAAAATATCTAGCTACAACAGTCGAGGGAGGAAGTATACAACATGACCCAAGTTATTCAGGAAAATATTAAAAATATCTTTGATAGAAGAACAAAAGATGATGACTTTAACATTGGGGACCAAATTTTGAGATGGGATTCAAGGAGAGAAGACAAAGGCAAACATGGCAAGTTTGATAATATTTGGAAAGGGCCATATATTGTTCATGCTTTCAGGGGAAATAATGCATTCTTCCTTAAAGAGCTAGATGGAGTAGAGATACCTGGGGGTCCTGTCAATGACAGGATGTTGAAGCACTACTTTTCTTAGCCTACAAATTTTCCTACATCATTGTAAATAGCATAGTCTTTATGGTTTTGATTGGGTAACTTATTAATAGAGGTTGAAGCCCACAGTGAAGACCCTAAGCCTGGATTGATGAGCTACCAAAAGTATCTTAAAACAACAAATAAATCAGATGAAGACATTACAGACATGGAGTAATCAAGGCCATTGATCATATGTTCTTGACACATCACTTAGAGAAGTGCCATCCCCAGCTGGAGCCACTGTTAAGGTCCTATAAATTAGAGGATCTCTAGGCGATTGAGTATTTTGTATTTGTAATTTCATGTTGTACATAATTTCAATATTTCAATGGTTTCCAAAAATATATGAAAAAGAAAAATGAAATGACGATATGTTAAAAAAATGAATAATAAAAAAGGAAATAAGAACCCCACAAAAGAAAAAATAGAAAATAATACGGAAAGTGCTACAAGTCTAAATGCCACTACTCATAAGATAGTTCTTTTAGTTTATTATCAAATAATGTTGTGTGCAAATTGTTTTTGAATGCCACAAAAGACTAAAATTTTGTTCAAATCATACAGTATAATCATGATTGAGCATATTTAAATTTCTCCTAAATAGGTTAGTGAATAAAGATTTACCAAACAACTTAATCTTGGTAAATCAGTAGCTAGGTAGAAATAAAATTGATTCAATAGTTTAATCTGAATCAATGGTGAAATAAGTGATAGGATAAGGTAGATTTTCATAAAAAAAAAAAAGTGATCTAGGTTTGCTAGTTTAAATCCACCCTGCAAAGCAAGAAGAGAAAATGTTAGCTTAGAAAAAGAATTGAAATGAGAAAGGGTAGGTAGAAGCACAATGATGATTTCAGGATAAGCATGAAAGTTTTATCCTAAGTTGAATGTTAAATATATTTTCATGTGTAGAAGAAAGGCAAAGGGATAAAATTTTTATCCTAAGGTTCGGTATATCAAATGAGGTTTGGTACATTATTTTACTATTCCTAAAAGTTTCACTACCCTAAAATCCCTCCTCCGCTCATATTTTCATTTATTCGCCTCCCCCACTATACGCCCATCACATCACGATAAAGTACCGCCACCTCTCACATCATTCAAGCCCACCTTTTTACATTCGACGGCTTATATGACGTTTCGATCCCCCCTCACCATCCAAACTTTACTATCGGGGGTGGGGGGGGGGTCTGAAATGGGAATTTTTCAAACCTGTACACACCAAAACGTGTCACCATTCCATGTTTTCACAATTCCCTTGGCCGAAACCATTAACCACCTCCCCCCCCCCCCCGAAAAATGGTTTCTCTTCTAGGCAATACCACTACCCTATCCGTTACGCTCTCGCCAATCCCCCTTTGCCACCTCATCTATCCGTTGCTCCTGCCAATCACATCCACACCCTCCAAAATTAATTCGTTAAGTAATTTAATTACTTAACCTTTAATATAATGAACCCGTGCCGCCATCAATGGGAAAGCTAGAAAATTATAATGTCCTTCCTTTCACCCATTCACAGGTTACTGATTTTATACATTGCCATTTCCATTGTTCTATTACACGTGTGCTAATTCAAATTGCAACAATTTCACTCGACCAAGCATCACACCTGCTACTTCCGTTCAAGCCAGCGCCTCTGTTTCCTATTGTCTTGAACCCAAGCCCCTCTCTATACCTTGCAAACCTGCCTAATTAAGATTCTGTCGGTGCTCTTTCCCTTATCCAATCATGCCTACGAAAGACACGGCACAAGATGAACTTGTAAGTCTTCTGATCCACCCTCCCATTGATTTTCACCATATACCTCTGGCGGACAGGGACTATGAAATCCATGAAAACTTGTCTGAATTTGATCTATTTGAACTGTACTGCTGGCTTGAAGACAAGTTCATTGACAAGTCTGATGATATTGGACTGTGGGAATCCAATTTACCCCATTATATCTTTCACTGCACCCACAATGCCTTTGAATTCATCATAAAATGTCATGCTTGTTATCTACCTAACCAAAGAGCTGTTATTGCCCCAACAAGAGAAATTCCATTTACCAAAACTACCCAATCAATAGATCAAATGATGCAAGCTCCTGTCACAGAGAATGCCACTCCTTTCTCTCATGAAGCCCTCATTGAATTGTACTGGAAATTGGACTTTGCAAAAAGAGCCAAAACCCTTGAGATTTTCTTGACTGAAGATGCCCCTTTACCCAAGAAAAATCCTCCCTATCCATCCTCCATTTTCCCTGAGAGAGCCAAGCAGATCATCACTGTCACTTCCTACCTCCTTGGTTATTACTCAAATCAGTGGGTAGATGAGGCTATTATAGGTTTCCTTTCTATTTTCTCTACAGATTCCAAGCCTTCCATCTTGTTCAACTTCAGCCAATTTCTTGCAGATTCCATCCATGAATAGTTTGTCAAATTCCAAACTGAGGAAGTATTTAAATATGCTTCTGTGTTAGTATATATGTTTTTATATTTTCAGGGAGACAACCTCAAGCTTGCCTTACAAAAGTTGGATGAAGAGGGAAATCAACAATCAGTCATCTTCTGGACTACGCTGGTAATGAAGGAGCAAAAAGAGTATTCATACAAACAATTCATAGAAATGTTTGTACATCTAGCACTTAGTCTCCTAAGCAGCACTCTAGAGCCAAGAATTAGTGAAGAAATCAGGAAAATCTTGTAGTTATCAGACCAAGTCCAGACAGGAGATTGGTATCTTTACCAGAATTACACAAAGCTTAGGATATTTAGGTGTGAACTTGCACCTTAAAAACTGCCAAAATTCCTCTCAATGAGGTTTTTTTCCCTAGAATACATCACGTAAATGATCAATGTTGATGATATTCATTTTGTGTTTGCCAAGAAGAAATATCAATTCAAGATCAAAACCCAAATAGGACCTTTCATTTGTAACAGCAGGGCAGCAAGGGAAGAAGTAGACAAATTTCTAAAAGAAATGAAATTCAACCTAAATTTCACATGGTCATATGATCCATCAGGGGTCATCTCCAAGTTAAGGGTAGAGAGCAAATATACACCTTATTTTCATACATCCAGACCAGAGATTGAAAGATACAAGAACCAGCTGGAATGGACTGAAAATACTCTACAGGAGGCGGAGGAGCAATTGGTTTCAACTTCAATAATACTGACTCCTATTACACAAGAGAAAATAGGAAAGAGGAACAGAGAAGAAGAGTCACGTTCAGTGACTGAAATTATTGGTGAAGACTTCAAAATCATGTACGAAAAGCGGACCAAGCTCAATTACAAACTAAGCCTAAGCAAAGGATTCAGATCAAGAGGTTATTATCACCACCAAAGAGACACCTCTTTCCTCACTAGTAGGTGATTAGACTACACTTTCTCCTACCACCTTGACAACTTCACAGGATCAACAATAAGTTATGCAAACCAATACATCTACCAAAGGAGAGACAAAAAAGAGCATATTTGATATTTTAAAGGAGATTAAAGTGATAAATGAAGGTCTAAAGATCAAGACATATAATCAGTTCTGGAAGCATACTTCTAGTTCTCAAAGTAGACTGTTATCATCCTTTGACTCTAAGAAAGGAAAAATGTAGATGACCTTCTTCCAACCATAAATCCCACAACCCAAGACAACATCAGATTACAAGAAGACTTCATTTTAATTTGATGTAAAAGACATACATCCCATTGACCAAATGGAGATGCAAAAACAGACTGGGCAAATGATTTCATCTACACTCACTAACATTGCTATGAGTTTATCTAAATTCCAGGTTACTTTAGTTAATTTTCAATCACAATTGAAGATGGAGAAAGTCTCTTCACTCGCTAAAGACACAACGCTTTGGAGGGCTTGGTAATAAAAGTAGGGTATGATCCTTCAAATATCAACACTGCAGAAGAGCTCATAAGGAATACTGACATAGCAACATTGAGAAAACAGTTAAAGTTATCGACCACAAAAGACCCTCTGGCCAAAGACATTAAAGAGACAGAGTCACAGAAAGCGGACATGATGAAGCTCATCATGGAACAGAATGTACGGTTGAAACAAATGGAAACATAGATGGAGAAGATCATCAAAGAAAAGGAGCAAGCTGCCAGGATGCTTATTGTCCCTTTACAAATAGTGCCTCTTACAACAATTCCTATAGCTACATCTTCTACAAAAAACACAGGGAATGTTGTAGATCGGTTGGAAAGTGCTGTGGAGAATATGTCTCTCCAAACAAAATAAATTAAAAGATTGCAGGCTCAAGTCAATCTTCTACAAGACCAGAAGGCAAAGAATGAAACTTTCCATGCAGCAGAGCTATAGAGAGCTCAAAACCAGATATAAGTATGGCGGAAATCCACAACCGAATCCTCCATTGGCCACACTGGCTCAAGTTAAGGAAATTATATGGAATAATATCATTGAAGCCATAGATGAAATCTGGCCATGTATCCAGATTATATTTGAATAGAAAGATTTGATTGAGAAAGCCAATCAAGCCATTTCTACTATTAACAATGAGTTGGGAAATATGCTTGCCACAACCAACAACTTCATCAAGTTTCTTAATTCCAAAAACATATATGAGTTGGATGATTTGGGAGTAGAGGACATGATAGAAACAATATTAGAAGTGAAGAAAGTTCTGACAAAGAAGTATTTGATTGTGCAGCTTACAGAAAAATGTCACAGTTTGGAGGTAGAAGTTAACATGTTTTTCACCAGAATAGAAGCATTAACAAAGAGGGGCATGCCTTCTTTATTTGTAATTAATGAAAAATTAATGACTAGGGAAGATTATAAGAATAAGCTTACAGACATTGCAAAGGATACTGTTAAGTCTTCCCACATTAAAGGTGCTATGACAGGGAGAGCTTTTTTCGAAGCTATCAGTAACATTATGTTCATTTAGCATGAGATAAAGCATATTTTTGTGGTGAGGCCTATGTTTGCTAAATATACTGAGGTAGATGAGATCTACCGCAAGGCAACAAAAATCATTGTCCCAGATGAAGAGCAGTGGGATAAAATGTGTGAATTCCAGGATTAATGAAAAGATCAGCTACATCCAGCGCAACACCCAAATAGTGGCAACTCAGCAATTTTTCTACGTGAAAATAGTGCCAGACCTCCAGATCACTTCACCAAATTCGCCTCTCTTGGTCAAATTACTCAATTTTGTTAGTTTTAAATTAATAATAGATTTCCATGTCAATGTGGAATTCGTTGTAATGTTTTTGGAAATTTTGTTTAAATACTTCGTTCGTTCGAAGTATTGAGGGTCGGTTCCTAATCATTGTAAGACTTCTTTTGAGCACTGTAATTTTTCCACGCTGTTGGAGCATTAATAATACAAAGACTTTCACAAGATTCTTGTGCTGCAATTTTCTGGTGATGTTTTTCCTATTGTAACAATTGGTCCTATCATTTTTCTTTGCGTAATCATCTAAAAATCTAATTGTAAAACAAGAAATGTGAAAAATAAGATTTGTTAATTGAACACCTTATTTGGACTGTATTAACAATCTGTATGTTTTCCTTCTAAAGTCTGATTGAAAAATTCTTAAATGCTTTTCGATCATTACTGAAATCACCTCTTCTCCATTTCATAATTCACTTTAAGGATCTAGTAAATGTAACTAGCTTGCCCAATGATTATTCTTTTAAATATTTGATGCAATATCCAACATATTTGACTCCATAGCCCAATGGAAAGTAAATAATTTGATCAGATCAACCAACCAAAACAATCAACCAAATTCAAACAAACAATCAAGCATAATCATAATTAGCCTAAAATCAATTTAAAAACCAAGTTAAATAAAAAAGAGAGATCCCTCTCTGAATTTGGCAGTGCTAGATCCCAACTTCAAAAGTGGTTTGATGTTGTTTAATGTATTTACTCCAACAACCTAAAAAATACAGAATGATAATAGAAAGGATGCTCCAACTTGCCCTAACAACACACTATTGTTGGGTGTGTGTTATATTCTTTCCATGACTAGTCACACGCGTGGGGAGGTCACAAGGTGGGGGGGGGGGGGGAGGGGGGGGGGCGGGCGAACCCCCTTGTCGGGGGGTTTCAGGGGGGTGTTAGGCCCCCTATACGAGGTCCAGGGAAGAGCCTCAGGAAAATGTTTTTTGGACCCTATATTAGGTGGGCAGACCTACCTATGGTTTTGTGCATGGTTTTCACACATGGTTTTGGGCATGATGGTTTTATGCCCATGGTATTTTGTACATCCGGTTAAGGGAACTACGGCTATGTGCTAATCCAGGGTTAATGGATTGGATTTTATGAATGCTTCGACATATATATATATATATATATATATATATATATATATATATATATATATATATATATATTGAAACATTGAAAGGAACATAATGAAAAATCAATCTGGTAGTCTCGGTCTTGGGATCCAGGGGAAATCTCTGTGTATTTGTTTTGTGTTTCTTGCTATTATATATTTTATATTTTTAAGAATTCATTTGCAGTTAATTTATGTACATGATTAAAACCCACACCTACCACCCTAAAGTGTTTTCAAGCTCCAACCTGAAGGTGAATTCAACCACCTGCCTAACACCACCCAACCACCCTGAAATAATAATGAATTTGATAAACTACCATGGACTCTTGTACTAGGGAGAATGGTCACTTACAATAAATCAACTTCTGCAATTTTATGTGGGCTCATGTACTAGGGATAATGACCCACTTACAATGAAACCCTTACAGAAACCCTTTAAAAACACTTATGCAACATACCAAGACTGTTGAAATGTCAGTGAGGTATAATGAAAATGAAATGAAAAACCCTTACTGTGATTATGGATGAATATTGTCGAATTATTGCATGCTTGTTATATTCACTAATGCTTGAATTTACTGAACCTTTACTGCTCTACTAATGATGAAGCCTACTAAGTAACACCCTAGCTACTGTGTATCTACAACTCTACTACTGTATTGTACTGCTACTGAAAACCTTGAAGAATATTGTTGCAAAGATGGTTACCACTAACACTGTTGGCAACCTAACATAGGCATTTAGCTGAATTTTGAAATGAGTTGATTCCTTTGTATGAAGATGTCCACTATAGCTTTGTAGATAATGAATTGTACCATAAAATCCTAACTACAAGACCAAACCGTTTATTCTCAACTCAAGGACCCTTTATGGTATCAATTATAGTAATCAATGATAGGAGCAAGGATATTGTTATAAAATATCGAGAAGATCTGACAAAAATGTCCTAAATTCTATAGATTTACAGAGAGAATGAAACCCTTACTTTCATTGCTCCAACCTTCATGAAAATTATCTTCAACTCATTGTCTAGAGAAATGTAACTTTGAATTTAAGCTTTCAAAAGAGGTCTTTGAATTTAACCATACTTTATCAGTCCTTCATATCTTCGGTGACAAGTATAAGATTTCACTATTTCTTGCAATGAGGTTGGCCTAACTTTTTCAACAAGGTTGGCTTGATTTGAATCTATAAGTACTGGTATGTATTTATGCTATATTTGTTTGGTCAATTTAGTGTGTTCTAAATTGCTATTTAAAATGTCAATCCGGGGTTCGTAAATTGATGAAGTGAAGTGTACTATATGTACTAGATAACCATTTCCTTAGTCTTTTGTCATTTTTGAGTTCTTTTTGGTTGTTTATGGACTTATGTTTCCCTAATGTGTGATGGCGAAAATGAAAGTTAAGTATGAAATATGGATGGATGGTGATGGTGATTTCTACAGTGATTTTTCAAAACTTAAAAATGCTAAAAAAGAAAGCTTTAAAACAACTGTAATGAAATCAATTCTTAAGAAAAACAGTGAACTATTGACAATGGCCCAGTATCCTTGCTGCTGAATGAAAAGAAAGTAAAAACTGAACTTAAAACAACTCAAAGCAAAGCAACTAATTCACACTACTTTAACTTTTATGATCCTTTACCCTTCAGCTCAATCTACCTTGTGGGAAGCAATCATGAACAAGTCAAGCAATATGATATCTAAATGACAAGAAAGTAAATTGCATAAAAGAAACTAGTCACACTAATTCAACTCTTATGATCCTTTACCCTTCAGCTCAATCTACCTTGTGGGAAGAAATCATGAATAAGTTTAAGCAATATGATAACTAAATTGCAAGAAATTAAATTGCAGAAAGGAAACTAATCACACTACTTTAACTCTTCTGATCCTTTACCCTTCAACTCAATCTACCTTGTGGGAAGCAATCATGAATAAGTTTAAGCAATATGATAATTGAATCACACTACAATAAGTAATATTCTGATTTCTTACTAATAGAGTCACTTGGCTATAGAAAGAAACCATAAACTGATGAGTAGTATGATGTCTAAATAACAGAAAAATAAATAAGCAAATCACAACTTGAAAAAGGACAGTGCTGGAATTAAACTTCAGAAAATGAAAGTTAGCAGGAAGGACAAGATGATCTCATATGCCAATAGTTATCAAAAAGATGAAAATTTGCCCGGGCTTCCTAAGAAAACCTGCAAAAAAACATTGATCGGCTGACAGCTACAAGAAAGCAGAAGTGAAAATGTGAATAGCAGTGAATTAAGAAGCATCAAAACAACGTGTTATGTACAAACTAATGATTATGAAAACATAAACGTAAGGAAATCAAATAACAACTATACAGGGCTTTAGTGCGCAGGGGCCCTCAGCCACCTCAGCCAATCAATGAACAGTCACAAGAACGAGCTCAATAAATTAGTCTTCTCATGTATTAAAGCAGCAACATATATAAAGAAAAGTACAGTGGGGTGATAACAACAACAGTTCAGAAATTACATCTCAAAAAGCTTCTACACAACGTTCATCAACGCGTTATTTATAATGAAAAAGTGCTGAAACTAACTAACTGAATCCTACGCTATTGACTATGTTGCCAAAGACACGTAGATCTCCTCAGCCGAGATCTAGTGTAACTGTCATCATGTCTATTAAATCTTCGGAGTGGTAGCTGTTGGATTCAGATTACGAGGATGATCTCCAGGTATGTCGGTGTCTTCGTGGGCTGAGGACTGTGCCACGTAAACGTTCACGTGCTCAAAACAGAGACGTGCCACCGCTGAATTCCTTGGTTGGCTTTGCCTTTGACCCTTGTTGACCGTGACCTTCCATGGATGATTTGGCTGATTTGAAGGGACACGTTCCATGTACCCATCACCTGTAGCTTACCCATGTGGCTCGTTTATTCATAGGACACCTATAGCACAACTTTTAACAAAATAGCTGCGGAATCCTGTGCTGGCTGCGGAAACCTGTGTTGGCTGCGGAAACTGGCAAGTTTCCGCAGCTGCATGAACAAAAACTAAACCAAACAACAGTCATAAACATAGTCAGAAAACCATGTA
Source organism: Pinus tabuliformis (assembly GCA_031772625.1). Classification (NCBI taxonomy): domain Eukaryota; kingdom Viridiplantae; phylum Streptophyta; class Pinopsida; order Pinales; family Pinaceae; genus Pinus; species Pinus tabuliformis. The sequence goes on along the minus strand of CM062820.1, from coordinate 1,492,801,933 downwards.
AAAAGCTCTTTTTAGACTATAATGCAATGATTTAACAGCTGAGTGGATGAAGTAAGTGGAAAAAGAAGGCTGAGAGGGTGTATAGGAAGGTGCAGGTTTGAGGCTCAACATACCCCCACTGTGAAGGTGTTGCATGTCCTCATGCAACCAAAATTGAGTTATTTCCCTCTAATCCACATGTTCTGAGGCTTCTGCAAGGACATCTAGCCCTCTTTTCTTCTTCTTTGATGCTAACATCATCATCCTTGGTTTCCTGACTAGACATTTGAACTTGAGGTTAATCAATGCTCTGCTTAACTTTTTGCACTTCTTCTTTAGTTTTCTGTTTTTCTTTTGCCACAGTCCTAAATGAAGCATAGTGTTATCATGGAAAATCTTGTCTACCTTACTCTGCTCTTTGAGTGCTTCATTTTCCTGTTTGATATGCCTATTTAGGACTTCTAACTCAAATACCTCCTGTTTCAAAGACTGAACTTGTGCATCAAGTGGCAGAGTGGTACTCGGTCCTGCAGCTAATTGTTCTAAGGATTCCAGGTAGTTATATGCCTCTTGCTGATTAGGATCTACCACAGGTGTTTTTCTCGGACTAGGCTCAAAATCTGGTGGAGGAGGAAGACTGCTCTCTCTTTCTGGCCGAAAAGGGCTTTCCTCACGTGGAGGACTTGATTCAATGCTTGGCTAAGCTGGAGATTTCTCAAGTGTCTCTTCACCTAAATCAATAAAGTGAGAGTGTTTCTCTTTGGTTTTATTCCCCTTCCCTTTTAGCCTAGTGCTCCTCCTTAAGTATGGACTAGTACTCTTCTCTTGTGCACTCTGTTTTCCTTTTTGCTTTTTCTTGGCTATAGCAGCGGCCTGAAGGTGTACTAATCTTTCTGACAACGGTTGATAATCCTCTTCTATGGATTGCTCAGGGGATGGATAGACTTCTTGAATGGTTCTCTTGCCTTTTTCTTTCTTCCGTTTCTTATTTTTAGCTCTATCTTCTTCTTTTTTTTGGGCAGTTTCTTGAATTTCTATTGTAGGGGAGTCTTGGACTGTAATGTTATTTTCTTTCCTCCTACTTTTCCTTGGAATCTTTGGTGGACTGCTTCCAGAGGCCTCTGACAGCTCTTGGAAGTAGTTCTTTGTCAAGAATTTCTCCCAAGTATTCTTAGTTTTCTTTAACTGGTCCTCAATAAGAATTTTTATGAATCCATGATGGTAGAGATGAGGCTCAATGTTGCCTACGTGTTTTTGAACTGTAAAACTCATCTTTTTCAAACTTAATAGCAGAAAATGAGGCAAATTAAGAGTGTGACCTTCTATGAAATTCATCATCAGTCTGGCATGATACATATACATAGAACCAAAACGACCTTCACACGTGATAAATTTCTGGATGACTAACAGTAGACTAGACCATTCCTCTTTTAGTGCATGAACAGGGATGCCTTTTGTAAATACGGTGGCATCCATACCTTGGTTTTGTAGCATGATTCTCCATATTTGATCGTCCACACTTCTATTTTTAAACCACCTTTCACCTTCTTGACTCTTGAGGTAGGCTCGTGGCAGCTGCTATTGTGGCCTCAGTCACTGTAAACTTTAAGTCTCCAATCTCCACTGTTTTTCCATCAAAAGACCACGCAAAATCTTTGGTCACCTCCTTGTTATGGCCTTTAAACTTTTGGATAAGTCGTAGCCACCTGGCTTTCTTCAGCAATTCCTTAGTTTGAGGATAACCCTCCAAGTATTTCGGTCCTTCAGGCTCGACTCTCAGTAATTTTCCCATCCTCTGTTTTAAATTCTAACTGAGAGTTCTTCTGCGTGTGAGGGTTCAGGAAAAATGGCTCCGTTACAGGGTTTAGGATGACTGTAGTGACTACAGTCGGGGTTTGGATGACTGGAGTGACTGCAGTCGGAAATGGAGAACAGGGAATGGAAGTACCCAATTTACTGGAGGAACAGAGGGTGAGCGGCAGTAAACAGGTTCAAAACACAATGCGGATGCATGTGAGGAGTATGGTATTAGTGGAGTGGTAAACGAGTGAAATAACGGTGGAATTCTTTCAAATCGGATGACTATGTATGAATTTTTTTTATTTTTATTTTTTCACGTCTCAACGGACGGCTACGGAAATTACGGCTAAGAAGAGCCGTAACACAATAGGTCACGTCTCAAGAGTACGGGTAATAAATGGAAGTGCAGTCAATCTTGAGTTTAAACTCGGAATGATCATGAGACTGTTAGAGAAATGAATGCGAGGTGTGTGGAGTGATATCGTGGAATAGGAGTGGTAGTGGGGCTATCGTATCAAATCATTGCACATAGTAGAACTTGTTATGGTTTAATAACTATGCGTAATTATGACTTGAATTGTTATTTGATAAAGATTTTTGATCATACCTTTGTCATTTCTTGCTCAAGGCTTCTAACTAATTGCTCTTCTTTGTTGTCTTGGAGATGCCCCATGTCTTTAGCTCAATTACATCTGCATTTCATGATTATGGCACTAATAGTTGACTGTAAATTTTGAAAACATAGTGATGCTGGCTGCGGAAATCATTTATGGCTGCGGAAACTGCTTCTAGTTGCGGAAACGGTCTCCAGCTGCGGAAACTGAGACAACACCCCCTTAACTGCACAAAGATAGTTAGAGGAAAACCAACTAAATGAAAATAGTCCTGAAAGGGACTTTTATTGATGGAGTGAAATGGTATGAGTGGAGTGAAATGAAAGTGAAGTGGAGTGAAGTGAAATGGAAATGAGAATGAGATGGAGGTGAAGTGAAATGGTAAGTGAGATGAAGTGAAGATGGAAAGAGAAGGAGAGGAGATTTTTTTTTTTTTTTTGGAAAATATAGAGTGTCAGGTGTCCCTGATTTTCACTCTATATTTTCTGTATAAGACCACCAATCTAGGATTGGTTTTCAATCTTATACACATATTTTTTTATTTTCTATTTTATTTTTTTTTCAAAAACTGAAAGAAACAAAGATTAGGCTGGTGGGGGAGAGGGATTCTTCTCCACCAGCCTGATTGCAGAATTCTCTTGGAACATTTTGACAAACTCCTCTTTTGAAAGTGGCTTATGATAAATTTTCAATCGGTGGCCATTCACAATAAGAGGAGTCTGAAATTCATCAATGGTCTTGATTCTTACCACTCCATTGTTAAAGACTTTGTTAATCTCATATGGCCCAAGCCAATGAGTCTAAAATTTTCCTTTGAAGTCTTTAAACTTGGAATCAAACAGTAAAGCCCAATCTCCCTCTTGAAACTTTCTCTCTTTGATATATCTGTCATGCCACTTAGCTCTTTGATGTTGAACTAGATCAATCCTTAAAATTGCATCTTGTTTGATCTCATCTAGCTCATTCAGCTGCTCCATTCTGTGCTTTTGGGCTTCTGATAGATTCATCCCCAACTGAACTGCCATCTTGAAAGTTTTGACTTGAAACTCAATGGGGAGCTAGACTTCTTTTCCCATAAACAAGTTCATAGGGAGAATGTTCTGTTGTGTTCCTCCATGTAGTTCTGTAGGCCCATAAGGCTTCAGGAAGCCTTTCTGCCCAATCTCTTCTGTGTAGATGAACAGTTTTGGTGATGATGTTCTCAAGAACTTTGTTTGTAGATTCTACTTGGCCATTTGCTTGCGGATGGTAAGGAGTAGATTTTCTGTGCTTGATTTTGTATTCTTCCATTAGCTTCTCCATCAAATTAGATGTAAATTGACTTCCCTGATCTGTCACAATTTCTCTTGGGACACCAAAACGAGTAAAAATATCCTCAAAAATAAATTGAACAACTGAATTTTCAGTGGCAGAAGGCAATGCTTTGGCTTCTACCCATTTAGTGACATAATCAGTGCAAACCAATATATATTTCTTTTGTCTAGATGGTGGATTAATGGGTCCAATGAAATCTAAAGCCCTTTTTTCAAAGGGTTCGATGAGTACCTGTGGCTGTAATGGCATTTCATTTGAAAGAGTCGGTCTCCCAACTCTCTGGCAGCTGTCACACCTTCTGACATATTGTTTTGCATCTTTGAAGAGAGAAGGCCAATAATATCCTAAAGAAAGGATTTTATAGGCCGTCCTCTTGTCAGCAAAGTGTCCATCGCATGGTTCATCATGACATGCCTTGAGGATGTCAGGTATTTCATCTTCCTGAACACATCTTCTGATCACACAATCTAGCCCTGTTTTAAACAATTCATTAGAAATCCATGAATAACTTGAACTCTCCTGAATAATTTTTCTCTTTTCATTAGGAAATAAATGTGGAGGTAGCTTCCCTGTGACCAAATAGTTAGCAATATCTGCATACCAAGGAGTCTTAGTAGTTACTGCAAACAAATATTCATCTGGAAACTTATCCTCTACAGGAGAATCTTCGTTAGTATTTTGGATTCTAGACAAGAAATCAGCTACTGTATTTTGTTTCCTCGGCCTATCCAACACAGTAATATTGAATTCTTGTAAAAGTAAAGGGCATCTTGTAACTCTGCCATTAGTAACAGGTTTATTCATGAGATATCTAATCGCAAAATGATTAGTATGGACAAAAGTTTCATAGCCTGTTATATAATGTTTAAACTTGTTGATTGCATGAACAACAGCTAAGAACTCTTTCTCAGTCACAATATAGTTTAACTCAGTGGGAGTCAAATTTTTACTGGTGTAGTAAATGGCATAAGGAATTAAATCCTTTTGACCTAACACAACTCCTAGAGCTGTATCTGAAGCATCTGTAGAAATATGGAAAGGAAGTTTCCAATTTGGTCCTCTCAAAATGGGTGCTTCAGATATTCTTGTTTTCAAAGTTTCAAATGCAGATTGACAATCAGGACCCCATTTGAATTCACAGTCTTTTGTAAGTAATTTGAAGAGTGGAGATGCTATCTTGGTGAAGTTTTCAATAAATCTTCTACAGTATCCAGTAAATCCAAGAAAAATTCTAACATCTTTTTGGCAATTTGGAATAGGCAACTTGGAGATGACTTCAACTTTAATCCCATCTCCTGAAATATGATGTCCTAAAACAATCCCTTCAGTAAACATCATAAAGCAGTTTTCATGACTTAATGATAGGTTTGTTTCTTTACATCTAATAAGGACTTTTTCCAAATTCTCTAATGCCTCTTCAAACGAATTACCATAAACTGTAAAATCATCCATATAAACCTCTACACAATCATGGATTAGATCGGAAAAGATTCCTAGTACTGCCCTTTGAAATGTTGCGAGTGCATTACATAATCCAAAAGGAAATACTCAGTAAACAAAAGTTCCCCATGGATAGGTAAATGTGGTCTTGTCCTGATCTTTAGGTGCTACCTGAATCTAATTGTAACCACTAAAACCATCCAAAAATGAAATATACTTTTTACCTGCTAAAGTATATAATACCTAATCGATAAAGGGTAAAGGAAAGTGATCCTTCAAAGTTGCTTTGTTCAATTCCCTATAATGAATGCAAACCCTCCATTTACCATTCTTTTTGGGTACTATAACCAAAGGAGAAACCCATCAGCTATCTGAAATTGGATAAATGAAGTTCACATTAAGTAACTTTTGGAGCTCTTCTTTCACTATCTCCCTAAGGTTTGGATTCATCCTTCTCTGAGGTTGTTTGATTGGTCTACTGTTTTCCTCAATGTAGATGTGATGAATGCAAGTCTTAGAGTCAATACTTTTCATATCAGTATACTCCCATGCAAATGCAGTAGAATGTTTTTGCAAGATTTTGGTTAGTTCTTCCTGTTGTGATCTTTCCAAATTTTTGTTGATATTCAATGTTTTCCCTGGAAAGATCTCAATGGAAGAACTACCAAATTCTTCCATAGAGAAAAGAGACATTTGTCTAGATGATAGATACTCAATGTCAGAATCTAACTGAAATCGTGTGTGGTCATATTCCGAAGATGTTTCAAAATTTTCTAATGTGCTCAGAATTTGACTATCTTCACTAACTTCAGAAATGGTAAAGACAGGTTGTATGGTATCTTTATCATCAATCCACTCATTATCTCCTCTTTCTGTAATTGCTTTTGTTGGAGGATACAGATTGAATTTCTTTGTCGAATTACCATCAGAAATATACATATCCCCATACCTACAACTGATGAAAGCATCGGCTGTGGCTAGCCAAGGTCTTCCTAAAATGAGAGGATGTCCTCCTATTACTCTTGGGAGTTAAAATCATGAAATCCACTGGATACTCCCAAGAGTCTAAGGAGGCTAAAATATCTTCTAATACACCATCTGGTTTAATAATTGATTGATCTGCAAGTTGCAGTAAGGTAGGTGTAAAGACAAGATTAGGAAGTTTCAGCTGTTCCATAGTCTGTCTACTCATAATGTTGATAGCAGCCCCTAAATCAATCAAAGTATTTGGAATTTCAACCCTATTGATATGTGTTTTGACAATTGGACTACCGGGATCTACATACTTCTGCATAGTAATTTTTCCCATCATGATGTCTGCAATTTTCCCTACCAGGTGGATTCTTCTTGTGTCTCTAGGTTTTCTTCCTGGTCTTTTAAAACTCAACTCCTTTATTGTTTTTGCTAGAATAGGAATCTCTTTAATGGCTTGTAACAAGGGAATCTTGATACAGACATTCTTCAATTCATCTAGAAAATCATAGTCAGGCAACAAGATTTGTTTTTCTACCCCTTTGTCAATTTGTAATCTTTCAGGAAAAGGAGGTGTGGATGAAGATGCAGGTTGCTCAATTATAGTTGTGGGAGTTATCTCTTTTTCTTTTTCTTTCTGAGTGTTTGGGTTTTGAAGAGATGCTTCAGAACCCTTATTGGCTTCAAGAGATTCTTCCTCAGAAATGCTTTAATTTTGGACATCTATAGAAGGTTTATCTAAAACTCTACCAGATCTAAGTTGTACATCATTGAGAAGAACAATCATATAGGCAGGAAATTGTTGACCTTCTATCATGTAAGCATTTTGAGGGTTTTTATTATTGGGGTTTGGCAATGGCTGAGAAGGAAGTTGATTTGACTTCTGTTGGAATGGGAGCAAGAGTTGAGAATTTGGATTCTGTTGAGAAGGTTGTTGTTTTTGTGGAAATGGCAATGATAATTGTGGATTTTGATTTGGAAGTTGTGGAGCTTGTTGATTTTGAAAAGATGGAGGATATTGATAAAATTGAGCAAATCTTCCATAAGGATTTTGCATACCTTGTACCCATGATTGAAAAAGATTTTGAGGTTGGGACCAGGGTTGTTGCCAAGGATTCCAATTTGGTGGGGGTTGAAAATTCATAGAGTTGTTAAACCCTTGATTTTGCTGCCCCTGCCAAGGTCTCCTTGCAACAAAACAGAGGGACTCAATTGTATTTGGATCTTCTTGAAAGATAGCTTTGAGCCCAGGAATTGAAGGACAATCCTTGGTCTCATGATTTTCTGAACAAATTACACATGTTTCTACAACTTTTGCATCCAAGGGACATTCTCTTAGAGCATGTTTCTTTCTACACTTTGGGCAAAAGATGGCCAAAGCCTCAGCTTCTGCTTTCTACTTGTTGTGTATCTTAAGAGTGTCTAGTTGCTCACTAAGACTCCCTAAGATATCAGTTTTGAATTCATCAAGCATGTTGCCAATCTCAGCCCTACTTACTGATCCAGTTGCAGATTTGTTTGCTCTGATGAGAGAAGGATCTCTAGGCCCTTTTTGAGTTTTAGATTTCCCCCTTGAGAGATGGACACACAGTTCTGCTATATCATGAAGTGGAAGTTGAGATATGTCTCCTTTTCCCATCATGTTCAAAATATTTATCCATTCATCTCTAATGGCTTTTAATAAAAGGGCTTTCAAGGTTTCCTCATCTAAGTTACTCATTTTTGCTCTTTTCAGATTGTATTGAAATCTTTCAAGTAAATCCTCCAAGTTTTCATCTTCTTTTTGTACCATTTTGAATACCTCATCCTTGTGATTGGTGGGCATACAATAGTCTAGATACCTATCCAAAAATGTTTGTTTCATATCATTCCAAGTCCTAATGGATTGAGTGAGTAATCCCATGAACCATTTCAAAGCTGCTCCTTTCAATGTTGAAGGAAACAGTTTGAGTTTTTGAGAGTCTTCCAGATAATCATAGGTTCGACACACGACCTCAAACTCAAATAGAAATGTTTCAGGATCCTCATTTCTTAACCCATGAAAGTTTGGGAGGACAGATGGTGAAATATTTTTCATTGTTGCTCGAGAATCTTCATCGACTATAGGAAATCCAAATGAGTTATCTCCATCCCTATTTCCCCCATTGTTACCTCTACCTCCTCCATTATTTCCTCCTCCTCCTCTACCTCTACATTTACCAAATCCGTTTTCTCCCTCTTCTGTCATGGTAGTTTCCCTAGAGACTTCAGAGTCCTCTGGTTCCTCTACTAAGGGCGAACGAGGAGGAATTTCTCCCTCTTCTTCCTCAGGTGATTCTACTTCTTCAATTACAATTTGTCTCCCTGTAGAAGGAAAGAAAGGATCTATTCCTAATTCAGATTCGATGGATGGTGTGGGAGAGTGAACTACTGCTTCTTGAATTCCAGGAATCCTAGGGCTAGGAGTGTAGGTTGGAGATGATGGAGGTGTCTCTTTTCTATTCCTTGAAGTAGATGGAGTTGTAAAAATCGAACTCTTGGCTCTAGCTAAAAAACTTCCCCTAGAATCTCTTGCTCTATGCATGTCATTTTTTTTCTTTCTTCAAGTCGGGCTAATAATTCTCTTTCTGATCTTCCAGGTCACTCTAGGTGCAAAAAGAGAGCATACTCAAGAAACTATTAAACCAATAACTTTCTCTTTTCTGATCCTCCAGATCACACTAAGTGCAAGAGGAGAGCATACTTTGAGAGGTTATCAATTTCCCTTCCTTGAAATTTTCTTGTTTTTTTTTTTTTTTTTTAAGAAATTGGCTACCTAATTTTCACTTCCCCGGCAATGGCGCCAAAATGTTTGGTCAATTTAGTGTGTTCTAAATTTCTATTTAAAATGTCAATCCGGGGTTCGTAAACTAACGAAGTGAAGTGTACTATATGTACTAGATAACCATTTCCTTAGTCTTTTATCGTTTTTGAGTTCTTTTTGGTTGTTTATGGATTTATGTTTCCCTAATGTGTGATGGCGAAAATGAAAGTTAAGTATGAAATATGGATGGATGGTGATGGTGATTTCTACAGTGATTTTTCAAAACTTAAAAAATGCTCAAAAAGAAAGCTTTAAAACAACTGTAATGAAATCAATTCTTAAGAAAAACAGTGAACTATTGACAATGGCCCAGTATCCTTGCTGCTGAATGAAAAGAAAGTAAAAACTGAACTTAAAACAACTCAAAGCAAAGAAACTAATTCACACTACTTTAACTTTTCTGATCCTTTACCCTTCAGCTCAATCTACCTTGTGGGAAGCAATCATGAACAAGTCAAGCAATATGATATCTAAATGGCAAGAAAGTAAATTGCATAAAAGAAACTAGTCACACTACTTCAACTCTTCTGATCCTTTACCCTTCAGCTCAATCTACCTTGTGGGAAGCAATCATGAATAAGTTTAAGAAATATGATAACTAAATTGCAGAAAGGAAACTAATCACACTACTTTAACTCTTCTGATCCTTTACCCTTCAGCTTAATCTACCTTGTGGGAAGCAATCATGAATAAGTTTAAGCAATATGATAACTGAATCACACAACAATAAGTAATATTCTGATTTCTTACTAATAGAGTCACTTGGCTATAGAAAGAAACCATAAACTGATGAGTAGTATGATGTCTAAATAACAGAAAAATAAATAAGCAAATCACAACTTGAAAAAGGATAGTGCTGGAATTAAACTTCAGAAAATGAAAGTTAGCAGGAAGGACAAGATGATCTCATATGCCAATAGTTATCAAAAAGATGAAAATTTGCCCGGGCTGCCTAAGAAAACCTGCAAAAAACCATTGATCAGCTGACAGCTACAAGAAAGTAGAAGTGAAAATGTGAATAGCAGTGAATTAAGAAGCATCAAAACAACGTGTTATGTACAGACTAATGATTATGAAAACATAAACGTAAGGAAATCAAATAACAACTATACAGGGCTTTAGTGCACAGGGGCCCTCTGCCACCTCAGCCAGTCAATGAACAGTCACAAGAACGAGCTCAACAAAGTAGTCTTCTCATGTATTAAAGCAGCAACATATATAAAGCAAAGTACAGTGGGGTGATAACAACAACAGTTCAGAAATTACATCTCAAAAAGCTTCTACACAGCGTTCATCAACGTGTTATTTATAATGAAAAAGTGCTAAAGCTAACTAAATGAATCCTACGCTATTGACTGTTTTGCCAAAGACACGTAGATCTCCTCAGCCGAGATCTAGTGTAACTGTCATCATGTCTATTAAATCTTCAGAGTGGTAGCTGTTGGATTCAGATTACGGGGATGATCTCCAGGTGTGCCAGTTTCTTCGTGGGATGAGGACTGTGCCACGTAAATGTTCACGTGCTCAAAACAGAGACGTGCCACCGCTGAATTCCTTGGTTGGCTTTTCCTTTGACCCTTGTTGACCGTGACCTTCCATGGATGATTTGGCTGATTTGAAGGGACACGTTCCATGTACCCGTCACCTTTAGCTTGCCCATGTGGCTCGTTTCTTCATAGGACACCTGTAGCACAACTTTTAAAAAAATAGCTACGGAATCCTGTGATGGCTGCGGAAACCTGCCAGTTTCCGCAGCTGCATGAACAAAAACTAAACCAAACAACAGTGATAAACATAGTCAGAAAACCATGTAAAAAGCTCTTTTTAGACTATAATGCAATGATTTAACAGTTGGGTGGATGAAGTAAGTGGAAAAAGAAGGCTGAGAGGGTGTATAGGAAGGTGCAGGTTTGAGGCTCAACAATATTTAAGGCTTCTTTTTAATGACAATGACAGCCAATGGATTGATAGTTGCATGAGCTACAAAGAACAAGGCTTGAACTCTATCAACACCACCGTAATTGCCTTAGTTTTGTGAAGATATTAACCACAAAATTCTCACATATGTCCGCAAGGATAAACTGTCTATTACACTCAAATTCTGGACCTATGATACCAAAATAATTAAATTAGCTTATGAGCCCGAAGAACAATCATAGAATGATTCACGAAGCCTTCTTGAGTTGTTACAAGTGTCATAAAACATGATGCAAAGAATGGGATTTTAGTATAGAATGAAAACAAAATTCAACTGATGCCTTAATCACAACTGGATACTTCTTCTTGTAGAATTTAGGAGCGAAATAATGAGATATTCTTTCAATGGATCCCAATAATACCTTTAGTCAACCACAAAAGAGTAATATGGCCACAAACAATGTTGGATGTGGAGCTTGATTATCTTCCTGATTCAAAGATATTTGTTTAGTCGGATGTATAACCAGGAAGACTGTACACCCCTCCACGCGGGGGGGGAATTGTTCCCCTCCACACCCCCACCCCTGCGGGGGTCCGGGGGCTAGAAGACCCCCGACAAGAGTTCAAGAGGCAACTCAGGAAGAAGTACTTGTCAAAGAGGTACTACGACAACAAGGCCAAAGAATTATATGAGCTAAAGATGGGGTCAATGATAGATGAAGAGTACACGACCAAGTTTCTAGAGCTATTGAGGTATGTACCATATCTTACAGATGAGAAGGCTAAATTTCAATGATTTTTTAGTGGTTTTCCATTAGCATTTAGAGATCGGATTGAGTATGATGAGCCTCGGTCACTTGAGGAAGTCATTGGGAAATTGAAGCATTGCTATGAACAATCAAAGTGTAAGAATGAATCTCAGCAAGGATGGAAAGGGAAAGACAAAGGTAAAGGTAAATGGAAACCTAAGAGAGCAAGGCCTCAGAATGCAGATGGGAAAGAAAATATGGCACCACAAAAGAAGTTTAATGCAACTAGACAAGGACATGGGTCGCAACAAAAACATAAAGGTGAGGGAACTAGTCGGGGTGAGTGTTGGACATGTGGTGAGGAACACCTTAGGAAAGGTTGTCCATAGAATTAGGGATGTGGGCCTAAGATATATAATGCACATGAGGCACAGGCTGTTGAGGATGTGGGGCAAAGTATTCCTAACATTTATGCAGTCATGGACAACAAACAGGCAGAGCACCAGCCATCTATCATTGACATAGACGGTAAGCTTTGTGATCAAGTTATATCTATTTTGATTGACCCTGGATCTAATTATAGCTATGTTAGTCCTGACTTGGTGGATACGTGTGGTTTGAGCAAGGAATTGCATGCATAATCTTGGTTAGTGCAGTTGACTACAAGCATAAAGAAGTGAATTCATCACTGGATAAGAGCTTATGCATTTGATTTGAATGGTATGCCTACAACAACGCATCTGAATGTATTATCGTTGGGATCATACAATATGTTGTTGGGCATGGATTGGTTGTATATTCATAGGACCAAAGTGGATTGTTATGACAAAGCCATTGAGTGCGTTGACGAAAATGAGAAACCAAGAGTCTTGCAAGGTAAGAAGAAAGCCACATCGGTTAGGTTGGTGACAACTTTGGAGGAAAAGAGTAGTCACAGAAAAGGGTGTATGTTATTTGGAGTGCACATTTCTAGTGATAAGGGTAAGGAGGTTGAGGATATAGATGTGTTGAGCAGGTACCCAGTTCTGCAGCAGTTTCAGGATGTATTTCCTAAGGACATCATAGAGTTTCCACCTCACAGGGAGGTAGACATTTATATTGAGTTAGTGCCAGGGGTAGCTCCAACATCAAAAACACCTTACAATATGAGCACACATGAGTTGGTGGAGTTAAAGTTGCATGTTGAAGGAAATTTTGGACAAGGGATACATTAGGCCAAGTGTATCACCTTGGGGTGCACCAATATTGTTTGTAAAGAAGAAAGATGGAACTCTCAGATTATGCATTGACTACAGGCAATTGAACAAAGTGACCATCAAGAACAGATACCCTTTACTGAGGATTTATGACTTGTTCGATCAACTGAAGGGAGCAGCAGTGCTCTCGAATGTTGATTTGAGATCTGAATACCATCAAGTACGCATCAAAGAGGATTACATTTACAAGACATCCTTCTAGACCAGGTATGGGCATTATGAGTTTGTTGTAGTTCCATTTGGCCTAACTAATGTGCCAACTACATTTATATTCTTGATGAATAGTGTGTTGTGTTCGTATTTGGATAAGTTTGTTATTGTGTTCATTGATGATATATTGGTACATTCTAAAAATGTGGAAGACCATGCCGAGCATTTAACAACAGTGTTGAGGTTCTTGAGGGAGCATCAATTGTATGCTAAGCTCAACAAGTGTAGTTTCTTTCAAACCAAGGTACACTAATTGAGACATGTTGTCTCCAAGGAGGTCATTGCAGTAGATCTAGGGAAGATAAGGGCCATCATGGAGTGGGTAGCTCCTAAGATTGTGGATGAGGTGATATATTTCATGGGGTTGGCAGGCTATTATAGAAGGTTCATCAGGAACTTTTCGTAGATTACTTATCCTATCAGAGGAGTGTGACGCTAGTTTTGAGCAACTTAAGCAGTTGTTGACACATGCACGAGTGCTACAGATTGCAGATCCGGACAAAGAGTTGTAATATGCATAGATGCTTGGAAGATATGACTTGGTGGAGTCCTTATGTAGGATGGATAGGTGGTATGCTATGAGTCACGGAAACTAAACGAACACGAGCAGAACTACCTGACACATGATTTTGAGCTAATAGTGATCATACATTCATTGAAGATGTGGAGGCACTATCTTCTTGGCAAGAGGTTTGTACTGATGAGTGATCATATTGGGTTGAGGTATTTATTTGACCAGCCAAATATGAACGCTCGACAGGCTAGATGGTTGGCCACGATCATTGAGTTTGATTTCAAGATTAGGGACATCAAAGGTAAAGAGAATAGGGTGGAAGATGCTCTCAGCGGGTGGGTACAGGTAAATCACTTGGCAGCTATGAGCTCCTATGGGACAAACTTATAGGATATGATCTTGTAGGCAAGTCAACAAGATGTCAGGTATATGGATATTGTGCATAGGTTGCAGGAGAGTATTGATACAGGTATAGGTGGTGGTATAGGTGTAGGTGCATGGGATGTGGACTATTGTCTTACGACATACAAATTGGTTAGATTCAGAGACATGATATATGTTTCAGATTCAATGAGCTCAAGAAGGTGATATTGAGAGAGTTTCATGCAAAACCTTATTCAGGTCACTTAGGTTATCAAAATACATTGATAACAATGAAGAAATTTTATTATTGGTTGAATTTGAAGTGGGATGCAACAACATTTGTGGCTAGGTGTTTTGATTGTCAACTAGTAAAGGCATAGTGTAAACATTCAAGTGGACTGCTACAACCGATCATGGTTCTAGAGTGGAAATGGGAGGTCATTTCCATGGACTTCATTACAGGGTTGCCAAAGAGAGTGAGACAACATGATTCCATAATGGTTGATGTGGACAGATTGACAAAGGTTGCACACTTCATCCCAGTGAAGTCTACATTCTTAGCTAGTGATGTGGCACAAGTATTCATCAGAGATTTGGTAAGGTTGCATGGTGTTCTAAAGAAGATTGTGCCAGACAGGGATGCAAAGTTCATTTCCAAGTTTTGGAAGGAGTTGTTTGTAGGTTTGGGCACAGAGTTGGACTTCAGTACAACTTATCATCCACAGAGAGATGGACAGAAAGAGGGTCAACAGGATATTGGAGGACATGTTGAGGATGTATGTGATGTGTCAACAACGAAAGTGGGAGGAGTATCTTCCCTTGGTTGAGTTCGTATACAACAATGGTTATCAGGAGTCATTGAGGATGAGTCCTTTTGAGGCATTGTATGGCAAAGTTGCAATATTCCTATTAGTTGGAGTGATTTGGTTAACATAATGCTGATTGGACCAGACATGTTGGCAAACATGGAATAGGAAAGGCAGGTGATCAAGAACAATATAAAGGCAACACATGATAGGAAGAAGAGCTATGCGGATCAAAACAGGTTGTTCAAGGAGTTCTAGGCTAGGGAACAGGTGTACTTGCACATCAAACCCAAGAAGAGATCCTCACAGATTAGATCATGTGCCAAGATGGCACCACAGTTTTGTGGACCCTTCAGTAACATTGAGAGGATTGGGCAAGTAGCCTATCGAATTACACTGCCTTCGATGGTGAAAGTCCATGATGTTTTCCATGGATCATTGCTTAAGAAGTATGTTAAGGATTTTTATACTATGGTTGACTGGTCTGTATTTTAGGTGGAACCAGATGGAGAATTACAGCCGGAGCCTCAATGTATATTGCAGAAAAAGGTGCTTATGCTCTGAAACCAAGTAATCAAGCAAGTTAAGGAGTAGTGGAAGCACTTTGGGCTCGATGAAGCTACATGGGAGATGGCAAATCAAATTCATGCCATGTATCCTTCCTTGTTTGTTGGTTGAGGCAAAGCAATTTCGATATGGTGTTTTGGTATATGTTTTGATATGGTGTCTTGGTATATGTTTTGGTGATATTGCTATATGTACATATGTATATGGATGTAAACACCACCATGAACTATGTTATAAAGCTCCAATAAGTGGTATGTGTGTCATGTCATTATGATTGTCATGTTACTATGCTATCATGTTGTTATGTTGTCACGTGGGTTGGCACTCAGCAAGGTGATCATTGTTAATACTGCGTCGAGCTATGTTATAAATATCCATGAGAAGTATGTATTCTTTCAAGTGGTTTGTTGAGGTATATGTGTGATTGAACACCAAGGGTGGTGTCCCCCAAGGGGGAGGGTTCTGTAATAGCCTTGGTGAAAATTCCATATAATAAAAATTAAAAAATTAATAACCACGATTGATGGGACACTTACTCCAAGCTGAATGTTGGGCAAGACATCCTAGGGGGTGTTCATTTGGTTGTTTATGGCTAAGGAAATTGGAAAAGGCAATGGCTAAGATTTAGGAAAGGAAAAATGACATTTTTGGCACATTTATTTATGAAAATAATGGAAATGAGGAGAAAATGGAGGTGAAAGGTCACGGGTTGCATGCGAGGAGAAAAATGAAGGAAAATAATGGGAGATAAAGAAAATAGAGGCCCCATTCATAAAAAGGCTTCTAAGGATCAGTTAAAAAACTTTTGCGAATTCAGTTTTGGAGCTTTCTCATTACTCTCTTTCTCTCTCTCTCACTCTTGGACATATAGAGTTTTCTTGGAGCACTTTGGCATTGGATCAAGAAAGGCGAAGAAGGAAAGAGGAAGAAAAGATCAAGCAGGGAAAGGCAGGATGAAGTAGCTATATCAGAATTCATTTTAGGTACCGATTTGCATGTGTATTTTCCTTGCTAGATTTGGCATGCATGATGTTGCATGTGGTTGCCATGGCATGGGTTTTGTCAGGTGTGACGGTGTTTTTAGACTAGCCTTTCCATTTCCTGATAGCCTTGATGAGATGGGTTCTCATATGTCGATTGAGCTGGATTGTCGTATGGATTCGAAGTTGAGTGGGGTGGATCTCCGAAATGACAAACACATGGCCTAGTGGTCCCTGAACCAGACTATGGATCATGGTAAAGCCACTGGCTTAGTAACCCCTAAGCCAGATTGTGGGTTGCAGTAAAGCTAGGATTGTGTGCCTCGGTGGGCCTAAGAATCCTTCTTAGTGAATGGCGATATATACTATAAACCCAAGAGGCAGATTGCTCTCTGTTGGGCATAGTAGTCCCATGATGGAATGTACGGTTAAGCCTAGAGAGCGGGTCTCGGTGTAGGGCATGGTGATCCCTAGATCAGATTGTGGATTATGGTAAAGCCTAAGAGACTAGAAGACACTCAAATTCTTCACAGTGTAGGTGGAGAACTTCGGTAGCATCCATGCTTGTTTGCTTCTTTTCGGTTGGTTATGAGTCCCACATTCATGCTTGGAATATGGCACGGGGGTGATTGGATGAAAATGGACTTGGCTCAACCAATCTATGGTCAGGTGGAATGTGGTAGTCCCATCTCTAGTTGCTTTTTACATTCATTAATGAGAAATTCATTCCCTTGGTTTTCATGTGTAAATGTACTAGTTTATATGTGGATTTTATGGCTGACATGTTTATGGTATTTCTGTTGTTCCTATGCTCATTATATGTATGTTTTATGACAATAGCTAGGTATGGATTCAATATGTTTTACTTGTAAATGAATGGGAAATGTATCTATGACCTAATAGATGATAATGCAACAAAAGACATGAGGGAATAATGGTTCTTAGCGATTCTCAGATAAGTATGAGATCCCTATGCTTAATTATGTTGTTTACACCTGTAGATTACATGTTTGTGATATGTTTGACGAAATTCTTGTCATGGATAGTAGGGGTTTGGTTAAGGGCTTGTTTAACTAATTGCTTCTACTTCATTGTTTCCTTGTTATTTTACTGCTCTTAAGATATCATTCCATTTTGGGCAGTGACCTGGGCTCTAGGCTGGAAAAAGTGGCTCAAATCCTGGGGATGTTGGCACAAAAATGGACAAATTGGTCCTTGGATGCTGGCATGCAGGTTTGTGAGAGCGTCCAAAGTTCCCTCGACACTGACATGCCCATAGCATGAGAGCATCCAGAGGGAAAGTGATCAGAAGTTTCAGTGGGACCTAGGGGCAAGCTACTTGAAGTGTTGGCATGGTTCTTAGGGGTCCCATAGTTGATGTGGAAGGTTTTTTTGTTGTGTTTCCATTGATTCCATTTCCTTAAGGTCAGACAGGAGGTCGAATCCAACCATAGTAGCCTCTCGTTGCTTGTTTACCCCGGTTGACTGGTTACTTGGGTAGATGTGGGAGGAGGGTGTTACAAGAAAAGTGTCAATGTGGAATTTATAACAGTAAATGTTAACTTCCCACAACCATGCTTGTTTCCTCTAATTACTTCCCATAAATTGTTAAAACTCAATCCCTAGTGGGACATAGTAAAAGGAACATTCCCTGCATTATCCATGAGAATGAGTAATCAACTCTAAAGGCCATATTTCCAGATGAAACAAAAATTGTGAAACCATTACCATTGAAAAGAGACCTCTTTTAAATGGCAAAGGGAGTGAGAGAGGAACAAGGGAAAATCAATACATGAAACTTATCATTATGACCACTTGAAACTATAAATCTTGGGGGCAAGGAATACGATATTCCTATAATCAGTCAAAAATTTCTTCTAAGGAGTGAAACCTTCATTGTTCATATATAACATACTATGGTTGCAACTATGACAACCATTTCTCAGGTATTCCATAGATGGTAGAAGGCACTAGGTATAAAACAATTTTTTAAGAAGACCCTGCTCAACCACTTGAAATACATGAACATGTAGTTACATTGCAGGTACACCACTATATTCTCAATCTCTTGAAACCAAGTGAAGGCTTCCACAAGTAGGGACTCAGTGGTGGCATTAAACACATTGCCAACCCACATATTATATGACGATGGATATGTTGAATTTTTTAGTTATGGACAATCTTCATAATTAATATTTTGGACTTTGAAATACGTAAAATGAAAAATGTAAGACATGTTCTTCATGTTGGTTTCAAAAGAGAAAAATTTTAATTTTTGGCTGCAAACTTGTTAAGTCAACCCTTCTTCAAGTCAAGTAATCCCCAGAGAAGAGACAAGAATTTAGGCTAGCCAAAGCACTGTATATAAGGCACTCCACCTCCTCCTTCAAGCACAAATCAATCTCTCACAAGACAAGACATTTTTTGGGCATCAAAGCAAGGGAAAAAGAAGAAGGAAGAAGAAGAAGGACGAAGGCATCTCAAGTATCTTTTATATCTTCCATTGACTTTGCATATGTGGTTCTCTCTCCTATAGTTTCACACATGTGCGTTTCTGGGCATATTCTAGGGAGCAAGTCGAACTTCTAGGCAACATAGTATGGGCAACATGTTCGAATTTTCTAGGCAACATATGTTCGAAATACTGAGAGGGGGCTGAATCAATATTTCTTTCCAATTAGTAACTTATTAATCTTTTGAACACATTAATTAACCTCAAGCATCAATTCAAAAACATAAATAAGCAATAGATAATAGACACCAAAGTTTTTAGGTTGAAACCTCCTCTGGGAAAAAAACACTGAAAAATTCTCTAATAATTGATGAGTACATTAATACTTAAGCTCCAACTGAAAAGGGAAGCCCAAATTCCCTAGTACTTTAGAAAAAAATGTTCAATTTTCTAGCTCCAACTCGAAGGACACTCCAACTCCCTTGTTTTATGAACAATTGATGAAAGTGTTGGGGTCCTAAAAATTATAGGATCTCAAGGTGATTGAGTATTTTATATTTGTAATTTCATATTGTGCATAATTTCAATATTTCAATGATTTCCAAAAATATATGAAAAAGAAAAATGAAAAGAGGGTATGTTAAAAAAATGAATAAGAAAAAAGGAAATAAGAACCTGTTGAAGCCCCGAAAATTGGGTCGACAACAAGGGGGATACCCACCCGGTCCGGACCTTGGTTGGCAGCTCCTTATCCGCTTGGTATAGTGGGTCCAACAGGGGATAATGGGACCAGTTTCCCAATCTAAGGGTGTGTGTGTGTGCAGAGTTGGATGTTGCTGATCTAAGAGTTCTAATCTAAGCTACTTTAATCTAATTATATGATATTGTAATCTAATGAAAATAGCACATCTAATCTATGCTAACCCGGGATGTATTTATTCTATTATGCGATCTAAAAAGATTTCAAATAATAACTCGTAATAAATATCATTCAGCTATCATAAGAATGGAAATCAATTAAGATGAACCACTTTTCATAAAAAGTTAGGCAAAACAGTTGTGAACAACATATCGCATAACAAGTTATTCATATATCAAACATAAATAAATGACTCCATCGTACAAAAGTGCCAAATGGTAACTCAAACATTCATGCAATAACATATAAACAACTAAAAACTGTATATCACTTTAAAAATATAAGCAGAAATGGCCAAGAGATAAAAGTACCATTTATCACTGGTCCTACTCATAAGCTTCAAGCAACAATGATTTATCTCTACTTGTTCTAATATTTACTAAGAGTACAGAAGTGCAACAACAGTAGCAGATATCAAATGCAAACATTAATAAACCTCGATCCATTCATTCATCAAAACCTCCTATGAGGGTGCAGAAGTGCATGTTATGAGGACAAGTTTTTGACAAATTTCTAGACCCTTCTCTAAATGCATGAGAAGGGTTTAAATACTACTTCCTAATTCTAATAATAGTTTATTTACAAAATTTAGGATGCGGTTTTCAAATGACCGTCATTTTTATAATCTAATTTTTAAGAAAAACAACATTCTAAATAAAGCTACTTCTAAATCTGATCTTTAAAGCTGCATGTATTCATCATGGGTTTGAGGAGATTCGGCTGGCTGACTTATGCTTTGAGCTGGGCGGAGAAAACATAATCTATGAGAGCTGGAACCACTTTCTCAACGACATTTATGATACATTTCATAGTCATCTGCTGACTATGCAGCTTCACCAAGTATGCCCAGTAACACTCCCAATTTAACCTGTTTAGTGCTTGGACCTCTTTTTTCTTTTCTTGCGCCTTCTGCTTCCATTCTGCTTCTAGTCGTAGTTTATTTGGTAAATACTCCGGGGTGGTCTCTGCGATTAAGTTTTCTCTGTGCAAATTTTCATTTACACAGTCGACAAGAATGCTTGCTGTCGTGGCCGCTGTTTCTGCTGCTTGTTCTGCTTCCCTGATTTGATCGTCCCACTTGTTGAAGAGCAACACTGAGCGCACTTCTTGTGCTACCTGTGTATTGCTCACAGGTGTTTTTGGGGCTTGTCCTTCAAGATTGATTAGTTCGTTGAAGGTTTCCCATTCCTTATCTAATTCTGTTGTGACGGGTGGTGCTTCAATGACAAGAGGGGGGACATCTCTTGACGAGGAGGCGATAACTTGCTTCTGTGGAAATTCCATTGACTGAGCGGTGTTCTTAGCTGACTCTTCGCCTCTATCTTGGTTGTTTTTGGATCTTTTAGAATGCTCAGGCATCCCTTGTCCAGTCTTAGATTTAGATCCGGAAGCGCTTGAATTCCCATTAAGGCTAATGCTTGGAGTAGGTTCTCTGGCAGGTGGTCGCAACTTTTCTAGAGGAACACTAGCTAGTCTTCTTTCCCTATATACCATGAATCTTTGGAGGTCATCTGGAGACAAATGCGACTGAGCTTCCCGCAAAATTTCCTGGAGTGAGCTTTTACTCTGAAGTAAATCATCAAATAAATCTTTCTTTCCAACGAACACTTTTATCTTGACTGTCGTTGTGAAATCCTGGGCAACCTCATTTGGGTCAAATGGCCTTTCCGCGAATTTAAATAATTGTAGACACGTCATATTCTCTACTTCGGTGAACGCGTAACCTACATCGAACAATGAAAAGGCCCCACAAGCTACAGGAAACTGAGGCCATATGGCCTTCTTTTTGTCTTTTAGGTCTTTAGGGAGGCCGCCTTCTGAACAAGTTTGATATGCAATCTCTCTAGCCAGAAGTTTGTCAGGAATATACAAAGGCAAGACATGAGGGGGGAAGGTGCTTCCAAATACATTAATATAGGTGAACCATTCTTCTCCGAACCATCTTGCGATGGGGATGATATCTATCTGTGCCTCAGGTGAGCACCTCAGGGGTTCTTTATCATACATCATTCTATACATGGGTAAGATAAGCCCGTGACAAATTTGGTAGAAATGTGGAATGAACTGAGAATCCCATAATATTTTATGATAAACATGGATGGGTAATGGGTCCTGAGTTGTCCATTTCCAACCCATAGCGGGAAATTTAGACACATAACAAATAGAATCCATAACATATGCAGATAGGTAAAAAGGAGGATAGATCCTTTGAGACATGGATCTTTTAGACCGGTAATTGATAATAGCCGTGAATAGGTTATCATAAAAGATCTTGGCCCAATCTATAATAACGACATTTGTGGCAGCATCAATCAATGGTAACCATTCAGACGAAAACTTATTGATATCTGGCATCCCGAATAATCTACAAAGCATGGCCGCAACAAAACAATACGGAGAGGTGAGGGAACCAGTGCTGTACATACCGTTTTTATCTTTTTTGAGCGGTTCATCTTTTCTGGACCAATCTTTGGTGGTCTCTGATAGGTTTGGGTTCTCTGCCACAATTTTTTTAATGAATTGTGCATTGTAAGTCGCCTGCGATTCAGGAAGATGATACATGAGCTTTAAGTCTTGTGCAACGAATGACCCGATGAGCCCATGTCCTTGAATCTTGGTCTGTCGTTCATTTTTGCATTGTCAAGTATCCACTTGATCATATCCGTATATGGGAGAATTTTAGGCCTTGTTGCTATCCGATGAAGGAATGAGCACACTAGCTCTTCTAAGGATGCTTCGGAAGAGCCCTGTGAATCTGCGACAGCGATAACCTTCATTATCCTGGGGTTTTCTTCTTCAAGAAGTCTGTACATGCTTTCCCATGTTGATATCCCTGCATCTCTGCTACAAGCTGTGTTTGTATATAAAGGTGCCATTTCCTTCATCTCAGAGCCCTGAGCCTTATTTTTCTTTCCCATTTCTTCCTGCATATGGCTTGGTATCGCCCTTCGTTCTTCGTTCCTGCAGCTCACAAATGGAAATGACTGATCAAGAAAGGTGATGGGAGAGTCTTAAATGCAGCAGATATATCAAATATGCCACCTTACGTGAAGTAATTCTTTGCAAAAGCACGCGTCTACATTTAATAGATGACAACTAATTCTTTTATTATCATTAAAAGCGCATGATCTTGAGTCAGATTATGGTAAGTGGCTTTTCTTGAATAGCGTGCCCGAAAGATTCGTGATGGAGTGATTTTGCGATTTGGTTCGCAATCGTCGCAGATCGCGACATCGCATTATCGCACCATCGCGCTCTTGTACCGACTCACAAATATAACATCGCAGAGTTGATTTGGCTTAATATCGCAACCATCGCTTTATCGCGATATCACAACATTGCAGATCGCAAAAGTTTTATGCTTGCCATATTTTGTTAGCCCATTCCTTGCGATATGCGATCTTGCGATCGCGGTTATCGCAAATTGGAAAATCTTGAAGTCTTTCTCATTGGCATTACCTTATTGCTATGCGATATACTGCTTAGTACGAGAATTCTTGCACATATCAGGATTATACCCAAATGGAGGTGTTTTTCTATCATTTTATGATGCGATTTTTTAAAGATTTTTCTTATCATAAACTTAGGTTTTAAAGTATTCAAAAGATCTTCCTAAGCTTACAATGGTAACCTTATTTTGTAGAAAGGAAACTCTTGCTTTTCCTAACTTTTAACTAAGGGTCCCCATTCATTTAGTATTTTGGACAACACTTAAATGAAAAAGGGGGGGTTGTTGCTGGCCACAACAATTGGCGATTCACTTGGGAGAACCAGTTATCTCTGATTTTCTATTGAACTTTTTAAATTTCCAAAACAAAATTTTCTAGAAAATTAAAATTTATTATAAAAAGATAAAGTGCATTATACCCCAAACTGTCAATGACATTTTGTTCCAACCTCTTTCTATTTTAATTATTTGCTTCCTCATCTTGTCCTTGCATTTACATCAGCCATTACTTGGTCTTGTAAAGATAAAATAAGGTCTTCCCTGTGTACCAGTTTCTAAAATATGCTCATTTGTCTCAGGTAGAGCCTCTGTTGCCAGTAGGCGTTCATAGCCTCGACAGGGTTACCTATTACCCAGTAATGATCCTTTATCCTGCTTAAGGTGATCTACAACTTTCAAAGAAAAACCCATATTGACACTTTTTCCTTTTTTATTCTTAAAGAACAATGTCTTGGTTTGGTAGCCAAATTATGACACAATCATTCACTTGATTCACACTTTCGCTGAACAAGATGGCTCGTGATGAGACCCCTTGTCTTTTGATTTCAACAATCTTGAGTCATTGCCCTATTTTGATGGACAGTGTTTGGAAAAGTCAGCAAAGTTATAATATCTGTGATCATGATAAGCCGGCTCGTGATGAGACCTCTTATTCTTCAAGATATAATGTATCCTTGGGTCGTTTCTCTAAATGCTGCGATTTTCTTTAGTAGGGAGGAAGCCATTTTTTCTTTAAGAAAGCCCTGGACGACAATAATAGAGTTTTTTGGACATGGCTGTTCTACAGGGAATCCTCATTTTATTATTGATACCTTTCATTGTACTGATATAAAACAATTTCTTCACTAAGATTGCTTTCGTCAAATTTTTTGAAGTTGAAACTAGTATCATATCTGGTTTAAAGTTTTTAACTGTATCTATTAATAATAAAGATCAAGTTTCCAAAAGATTTGCTATTTATACGAGCAGAAGTTCAAAATCTGATAGAGAAATGGTGTCTTTAGTAAATGTCAAATGCTATTAACCACAGGCAAATTTTATTAGGGAGCAAAATATTTAAAGAAATGAGAAGTAACTATTCCCTTGGATTATGTACATGATAGGGATAATTTCTTCTCTTTTTTTGCCTACCAACATTTAAAAATTAAATTATCCACCTAATAACCTAGCTAAACTACCCCTACTCCTATTCTAACTATACACAGAAAAATTAACTAGGTAAAATGATATTTCCAGTGGAACCATATTTTCATTTTTATTCCTACATGTATGTACATTTTAAACATCAGTGTTAAGAATAAAACTTTTCTTGGACTGTGAATATTGAATGTAGGATTAGAAAGTGTAACTTCAGTTGGAATTCCGCCTGAAATTTCTTTCTTATGAAATCTTCTGTCCAATTGGATCATAAAAATCAGGATGAATTTCTGTTATGGATTGGTGATCATGTAATAGGAAAGATGACAAGCCAGATTGCGAATATGATTTTTTAGTTTTAATGGCCTGTAATCTACTATGCATAAAAGTCAAGCTTTCAGCAATTTCTTGTAAAAGGAAAGTTTCCACATATAAATCACTAAATAAATCAATGAAGAATAGATGGAAATTTTTGGAAAGAGATTTATCAATTAACGCGAATTGCTGGCAAGTTTCCAAAAATACTTTTTTTTGTTGATGATGTTTTGGATGACATAGAAGTTTCTTCTGAAAGGCTGATATTGATTGATCGTGGAATTGAAAAAGTTCTGTATTTCCTTGACACAATTTAGTTTTCCAAAATGGTAATACATCTTTCGAATGTTCTTTGATAAGGTGCTCAATATACCCTAGTAATCTATCAAAAGTATGAAAATTTAAAATACAATCCAATTTTATACAAAATGAGTGCAAGCGAAAAAGAATGCAATGATTATCTGTACAACTAATGTTACAGAACAACTGGGATTGACTTGAAATATCTTTTTTTTCACAAGAACTGGCCAGAATTATGGGATCCGAGTAATTTCGAATTACGTCTTGTGAATTAGAAAACAAGTTATGATTGGGAACATGCATAGGGGTTTGCTCATGATACGAATCATAGATCGGGATATTGTTTTGGATAGTAAAATCATGCAAATGATCTGTCACTCTGGAATGAGGATCGACTGATATGATTCTTGAATTAGAATATCTCTCATTATCTGAGCTCTGTTGAGTTACTTGAGATAAATCAACATCATCATCATCATCATCATCATAGTAGCTATCATAAATGATTTTACAGGTTTCCCTAGATTTTTCTTTTTCATCCAATATTTTCAGAAAAGGAAGGTCAAGTCGTTCTTATTTGTAGATGACCAAAGGATGTTCTATAGCTGCCTCTTTATCTTGAAAACCTAATGGTGATTCATTTGAATAATCCTCTGTACTTTTTGAGATATCATTAATACTGAGGGGGAAAAAATTATCATCACTAAATACATCAGGATAAAGAGAAAAATGTGATTCCGAAACAATGCATTTGAAAATATCATCGTGAAAAAATTCTTGTTCATCACATCCACCGTAGACATCGGGCTTTAGATCATACCTTTGCGTGTTTGTATTTTCCGAAAGAGAATTAATTTGCTGTTCTAACCTTGGCGTCTGCATTTGTTGACTTGCGATGATATTATCTAACCTTGTCTCCAAGTTGCTTTCTGGTTCCAAGGCAGGCTTTCTTGCAACATTCTCGCTTTTGTCTTCTTGCGTTAGAGCAGGCATGTTTCCTAAGCTTTGGGAGTTTTCTTCATCATGAGTGATTGGCACATTCAAATTGGAATTTTCATTCCTATTAGAAGAAAATAAAACAAGACTCGAACTAATTTCTGATGGATCAGACATAGGAGGTAGGGAATGCTCAACATAATCTGAAGATTCTTCATTCACAAGTTCATTTTCAAGATCATATTTTAGACAATCAATATGAAATCACATATTAAAATCCCTAACAGATTCATCTTCTTTTCGTAGATACTCAATTTCATCATATACCTGACCATAATCATAGCAATCAAATTTACAAATGAAAGCCTTGACAAATTGGTCCCAGCTATGAATTGAGGCAACTGGGAGGGTTCTACACCATTTTCTAGCTTCCGCCGTGAATGTGAGAGTAAAAATTATGCATACAACGCCTTCATCAATTCTTTGAACGTTCGAACTTGAAACTCTTTGAATAAATTGAAGGGCATGATTAAAAGCAGAAGAATTATTCTGACCATTGAATTTTACCTGAGACAAGAGTCTTACCACTTCAGGTGGAGTGTTGGAAGAGGCATGAACATGGATGCAACTCCAAATCGGAAGTTTATGAGCAGCCATCCTAATTCAAATGATTACGATTTCAAACCATTCCAACAGACATTATGCTTCAGGCCCTCCTTCTAGCGCCAAATATGTTGAAGCCCCGAAAATCGGGTCGACAACAAGGGGGATACCCACAAGGTCCAGACCTTGGTTGGCAGCTCCTTATCCGTTTGGTATAGTGGGTCTGACTGGGGATAATGGGACTAGTTTCCCAATCTAAGGGTGTGTGTGTGTGCAGAGTTGGATGTTGCTGATCTAAGAGTTCTAATCTAAGCTACTTTAATCTAATTATATGATATTGTAATCTAATGAAAACAACACATCTAATCTATGCTAACCCGGGATGTATTTCTTCTATTATGCGATCTAAAGAGATTTCAAATAATAACCGGTAATAAAGATCATTCAGCTATCATAAGAATGGAAATCAATTAAGATGAACCACTTTGCATAAAAAGTTAGGGAAAACAGTGGTGAACAACATATCGCATAACAAGTTATTCATATATCAAACATAAATAAATGACTCCACCGTACAAAAGTGCCAAATGGTAACTCAAACATTCATGCAATAACATATAAACAACTAAAAACTGTATATCACTTTAAGAATATAAGCAGAAATGACCAAGAGATAAAAGTACCATTTATGACTGGTCCTACTCATAAGCTTCAAGCAACAATGATTTATCTCTACTTGTTCTACTATCTACTAAGAGTACAGAAGTGCAACATCAGTAGCAGATATCAAATGCAAACATTAATAAACCTCAATCCATTCATTCATCAAAACCTCCTCTGAGGGTACAGAAGTGCATGTTCTGAGGACAAGTTTTTGACAAATTTCTGGACCCTTCTCTAAATGCATGAGAAGGGTTTAAATACTACTTCCTAATTCTAATAGTAGTTTATTTACAAAATTTAGGATGCGGTTTTCAAATGACCGTCCTTTTTCTAATCTAATTTTTAAGAAAAAACAACATTCTAAATAAAGCTACTTCTGAATCTGATCTTTAAAGCTGCATGTATTCATCATGGGTTTGAGGAGAGTCGGTTGGCTGACTTATGCTTTGAGCTGGGCGGAGAAAACAAAATCTATGAGAGCTGGCACCACTTTCTTAGCGGCATTTATGATACATTTCACAGTCATCTGCTGATTATGCGGCTTCACCAAGTATGCCCAGTAACACTCCCAATTTAACCTGTTTAGTGCTTGGACCTCTTTTTTCTTTTCTTGCGCCTTCTGCTTCCATTCTGCTTCTAGTCGTAGTTTATTTGGTAAATACCCATGAGGTGGTCTCTACGATTAAGTTTGCTCTGTGCAAATTTTCATTTACATAGTCGACAGGAATGCTTGCTGTCGTGGCCGTTGTTTCTGTTGCTTGTTCCGCTTCCATGATTTGATCGTCCCACTTGTTGAAGAGCAACTTTGAGCCCACTTCTTGTGCTACCTGTGTATTTCTCACAGGTGTTTTTGGGGCTTGTCCTTCAAGATTGATCAGTTCATTGAAGGTTTCCCATTCCTTATCTAATTCTGTTCTGACGGGTGGTGCTTCAATGATGAGAGGGGGGACATCTCTTGACGAGGAGGCGATAACTTGCTGTTGTGGAAATTCCATTGACTGAGCGGTGTTCTTAGCTGACTCTTCGTCTCTATCTTGGTTGTTTTTGGATCTTTTAGAATGCTCAGGCATCCCTTGTCCGGTATTAGATTTAGATCCGGAAGCGCTTGAATTCACACTAAGGCTAATGCTTGGAGTAGGTTCTCTGGCAGGTGGTCGCAGCATTTCTAGCGGAACACTGGCTAGTCTTCTTTCCCTGTATACCATGAATCTTTGGAGGTCATCTGGAGACAAACGCGATTGAGCTTCCCGCAAAATTTCCTGGAGTGAGCTTTTACTCTGAAATAAATCATCAAATAAATCTTTCTTTCCAACGAACACTTTTATCTTGACTGTCGTTGTGAAATCCTGGGCAACCTCATTTGGGTCAAATGGCCTTGCCGGGAATTTAAATAATTGTAGACACGTCATATTCTCTACTTTAGTGAACGCGTGACCTACATCGAACAATGAAAAGGCCCCACAAGCTACAGGAAACTGAGGCCATATGGCCTTCTTTTTGTCTTTAGTCAGGCCGCCTTCTGAACAAGTTTGATATGCAATCTCTCTAGCCAGAAGTTTGTCAGGAATATACAAAGGCAGGACATGAGGGGGGACGGTGCTTCCAAATACTCTAATATAGGTGAACCATTCTTCTCTGAACCATCTTGCGATGGGAATGATATCTATCTGTGCCTCAGGTGAGCACCTCGGGGGTTCTTTATCATACATCATTCTATACATGGGTAAGATAAGCCCGTGACAAATTTGGTAGAAATGTGGAATGAACTGAGAATCCCATAATATTTTATGATAAACATGGATGGGTAATGGGTCCTGAGTTTTCCATTTCCAACCCATAGCGGGAAATTTAGACACATAACAAATAGAATCCATAACATATGCGGATAGGTAAAAAGGAGGATAGATCCTTTGAGACATGGATCTTTTAGACCGGTAATTGATAATAGTCGTGAATAGGTTATCAGAAAAGATCTTGGCCCAATCTATAATAACGGCATTTGTGGCAGCATCAATCAATGGTAACCATTCAGACGAAAACTTATTGATATCTGGCATCCCGAATAATCTACAAAGCATGGCCGCAACAAAACAATAAAGGTGAGGGAACCAGTGCTGTACATACCGTTTTTATCTTTTTTGAGCGTTTCATCTTTTCTGGACCAATCTTTGGTGGTCTCTAATAGGTTTGCGTTTTTTGCCACAAATGTTTTAATGAATTGTGCATTGTAAGTCGCCTGCGGTTCAGGAAGATGATAGATGAGCTTTAAGTCTTGTACAACGAATGACCCGATGAGCCCATGTCCTTGAATCTTGAACTGTCTGTCGTTCATTTTTGCATTGTCAAGTATCCACTTGATCATATTCGTATATGGGAGAATTTTAGGCCTTGCTGCTATCCGATGAAGGAATGAGCACGCTAGCTCTTCTAAGGATGCTTCGGAAGAGCCCTGTGAATCTGCGACAGCGGTAACCTTCATTATCCTGGGGTTTTCTTCTTCAAGCAGTCTGTACATGCTTTCCCACGTCGATATCCCTGCGTCTCTGCTACAAGCTGTGTCTGTATATAAAGGTGCCATTTCCTTCACCTCAGAGCCCTGAGCCTTATTTTTCTTTCCCATTTCTTCCTGTGTATGGCTTGGTATCACCCTTCGTTCTTCGTTCCTGCAGCTCACAAATGGAAATGACTAATCAAGAAAGGTGATGGGAGAGTCTTAAATGCAGCAGATATATCAAATATGCCACCTTACGTGAAGTAATTCTTTGCAAAAGCACGCGTCTACATTTAATAGATGACAACTAATTATTTTATTATCATTAAAAGCGCATGATCTTGAGTCAGATTATGGTAAGTGGCTTTTCTTGAATGGCGTGCCTGAAAGATTCGTGATGGAGTGATTTTGCGATTTGGTTCGCAATCGTCTCAGATCGCGGCATCGCATTATCGCACCATCGCGCTCTCATACCGACTCACAAATATAACATCGCAGAGTTGATTTGGCTTAATATCGCAACCATCGCTTTATCGCGATATCGCAACATCGCAGAACGCAAAAGTTTTATGCTTTCCATATTTTGTTAGCCCATTCCTTGCGATATGCTATCTTGCGATCGGGGTTATCGCAAATCGGAAAATCTTGAAGTCTTTCTCATTGGCATTACCTTATTGCGATGCGATATACTTCTTAGTACGAGAATTCTTGCACATATAAGGATTATACCCAAATGGAGGTGTTTTTCTATCATTTTATGATGCGATTTTTTAAATATTTTTCTTATCATAAACTTAGGTTTTAAAGTATTCAAAATATCTTCCTAAGCTTACGATGGTAACCTTATTTTGAAGAAAAGAAACTCTTGCTTTTCCTAAATTTTAACTAAGGGTCCCCATTCATTTAGTATTTTGGACAACACTTAAATGAAAAAGGGGGGGGTTGTTGCTGGCCACAACAGAACCCCACAAAAGAAAAAATAGGAAAAAATATGGAAAGTGTTGCAAGTCTAAATGCCACTACTAATAAGTTAGTTCTTTTAGTTTATTATCAAATAAGGTTGTGTGCAAATTGTTTTTGAATGCCACAAATGACTAAAATTATGTTCAAATCATACAATCTAATCATGAATGAACACATTTAAATTTCTGCGGATAAGTTAGGGAATAAAGATTTACCAAACATATAATCTTGGTAAATTAGTAGCTAGGTAGAAAGAAAAAAGGTAGATTTTCATTAAAAAAAAGTTATATGGGTCTGCCAGTTTAAATGCATCCTGCAAAGCAAGAAGAGAAAATGTTAGCTTATGTTGACACCTAATCTTCATGATTGGGAATTTTATGTAAATAAATAAATTGGGAAGGTGAACAGTCATTGGGAGATGAACTGAACAATCACTCCCTATTGTATATAATAATGGGTTACCTATGGAATATACACGAATCAGTTTTTTCTGCCTTTAGAGAGTTACTGCCTGGCCTGACATGGTATCAGAGCCAGCGCTAAAAATAATTGTAACTCCTGATCATTTTTTCCATTGCCTCTGTCCTGATCACTGCTGCCACTGCCTCTGTCCAGAGTGCCACTCTGCCTCTGCCTTTGTCGCTCTCTGAGAAATCAGACCCAGCACTACTGTCGCTCTGAATGCCAGCTCTTTTTTTTTCATGGGAACGTAATCTGTTCCTTCTGATATGTTAGAGTCGGCCACAAAACATTGTATGCTAAGGTCCAAAATACACAACGTCTCATAAAATTTGCATAAACTCCTGCAGATGGGTAACAAACATATGTTTTGTAGGATTCAAGCAGGGATAGCTTTTTAACGGCAAGTTTTATCAGTTTTTTTTGCACTGCATTCCGTTTTTTGAATTTCGTTGTCACCAAATTTGAACATTAACATGAATATGAATGGAGTTGAGAAAGACCACTACTGTGCGCTTGAATATTAATGCGCAGTTGTATTAACCTTTGAGTGCAGACGGGCAAGTGGTATTATCGTTTTGATGTTGCATTAGTAACCCTTTTGAATTAAAGCTGTTCGCCTTGGACGCTGTTCGCCTGGGTGTTTGTATAGGCTTGACATAGTATATGCCTTGAAAGCGCTGTTTGTATATGCCTTGGACACTGTCGGTTCAGCCATTGGATTTATAATGTATACAACGCTTTTTGTATAGGCCTGACATGGTTATATGCCTTGTTTATGTTTTGAACGTGCTGTTTGTATATGCATTGGACGCTGTCGGTTCAACCATTGGATTTATAATGTATACAACGCTGTTTGTATAGGCCTGTTTGTATAAGCCTTTAATGTTGACACAGTGATTCTATCATGGGCATTGACATTTTCCATAGGCGGTGAACAACTCTTTGGTTCTAGTTGGAAACGTCTGGCTGTTTATAATATAGCTGATAACATTGACCTTCTTGGTGGATCATGAATTTATCTGATTTAAGTAGCATTGAGGCTTTGATATGATCCCGTGGTGCCCTTTTTTAGCTTTTGTTTATGATTGGGTTTTGTATATTACAAATGTGGTACTGTTAAGGATTTAAACACATCATATTATATTGTAAGCAGAAAGGGAGGTTGTCTCATGAATGGATCATGACGGCATTAAAATAGCCTGTACATATGGTGGCTATATTATATGAGGATCCTTGAAGGAATTTGAAGAAACAATACATAAAAGTATTTGAATTTTTTTTGCCCTTTTGAGTACAATTTCACTGTATATCAGCAGAAGTATTTTTTTTCTATCAGCAGAAGTTTTTTTTACAGAATGCATTCAATCATCTCTATGGTAGGAATAGTTCTCACTGGCAAGGAGATCTACCCTGAATGGTCCCGGATGATAAAACACACCCTCATCTTCAATGAGTTGTGGAAGGGAGTGTGTGTCGGAGAAGGAGACAATGACCCAGTACAACCTACATCAGACAAAGAGCTCGTCATTTGGGAAAACAAGAATAGCAAAGCCTATGCATTAATCGCAGCATCTATAAATGAAGAAGTAAGTCGCCATATTTCATCATATTCAACTGCCTTTGAAGCTTTACAAAAGCTGAAAGAACTCTATGACTCACATTTTGCATTTGAAGTTGTTCAGCTCATGATTAAACTCTTCACTCTTGAACTGAAAAATAATGATCCTCTTGCTCTTGCATTTGAAGTAAAATCCATAATGCATGATATCAAATCCACTAAGGTTGAGCTGGATATCCATCTTATTGCTTTTCTCAAGGCACTCTATCCTACCTACTCCAATTATCTTGAGTCTTTACAAGCAAATGGAAATCTTAAAGATATAACCTTTGAATCTCTTGTGAAAAAGTTTGCTGAAAGAGAAAAAGCCTTTGGAAAGAAGACAGCTCCTGAATCTTCTAAAGAGACTGTGTGCCTTGCTCATAAAGAAAAGCATCTTGCTCAAGATTCTACAAGAGGAAGAGGTGGACAAAGAGGAAGAGGAAGATACTTCAGAGGCAGGGGGGGCAGACATTCTCAAGGAGAAAAGGCAGATTTGCATTGCATTCGCTGCAAACGAAATGGATCACATGATGCTTCTACATGCAAGCTACCATGGGACAAAATTGAGCAGAAAAGAAACTAGCAGAAAGGTAAAACTGATGATACAGACAAAGGTAAAGCACCTGAATCCGCTCACTATATTGAGGCACAATGTAACAATGGAGTAAATGAAGATTTGTTTAATGCTTCACTTGCTTCTTCGAAAAATGATTGGTTGCTTGATTCAGGAACAACCTGTCATATGACTCATAGAAAAGATTTTTTTGAAGATTTCACTGACAATGTTGATGGAGCAGTATACTTTGTAGATCAGTCAAAAATAAAGCCATCAGGGCTTGGCACAATCAGGCTTAAACTTCCTGGTCTTCCAGAATTTCTTCTGGATCATGTTCTATATCTCCCACAACTCAAGAGAAACTTGCTGTCCTTGGTCCACATCCGCTAGCAAGGTCACTCCATTCATATGTTTGATGGCAAGCTTGAGGTAAGAAAAGCATCTGACCACTCACTTGTCATGAGGGGAATAGAAGAAGAAAGGCTTCTCAAACTGCAAGGAACCTCTGCTCATGCACAACATTGCTCATATATTTCTCATCATGAAGAAGGTACACTTCCGTCAAGTTTACTATGGCATGCTAGATTTGGACATTTAAACTATGACAGTCTCCGCTTATTGAAGAAAAATGGTGTTGCTGGTTTGCCTACAATTCCTAGGAAACATAAGCAATGTGATGCTTGCATTCTAGGAAAGCATAGCAAACAGTCTTTTCATGATTCACATTCAAGAGCACATAGGAAGCTTGAACTCATTCATTCAGATTTATGTGGTCCAATGCCTGTTCCTTCTGCAAATGGAAATAAATATATCATGACATTTATTGATGATTACACCAGAATGTGTTGGGTTTATTTATTGAAGAACAAATCTGATGCTTTTCAAACATTCAAGAATTTTCATAAATGGATTGAAAATGATGCACAATCTCATATTGGGTCTATTCGCACTGATAATGGAAAAGAATATACATCAAATGAATTTGAAAACTATCTTCGCCAACATGGGATCAAACATCAAACAACTGTGCCTTATAATCCCCAACAGAATGGTGTAGCTGAAAGAATGAATAGAACAATCTTGAATATGGTACGATCCATGCTTTTCTTAAAAAATGTAAAGATAATGTTTTGGGTTGATGCTGTTCTATGTGTTGCATACATAAAGAATAGATGTCCATCTAATGCTATAAGAAACAAAACTCCTTCTGAATTGTGGTATGGACATGTTCCTTCGGCAAAACATATCAGGATCTTTGGTTCCACCTGTTATGCTTTGATACCAAAGGTAACATAGAAACAAACTTGGTGCTAGAAGTCGTAAGTGTATCTTCCTGGGGTATTCAAACACCTCCAAAGCATACCGTCTCTATGATGAAGTAAATAAAAAGTTTGTTGTATCTAGAGAT
The DNA here is from genome assembly GCA_031772625.1 of Pinus tabuliformis. Lineage (NCBI taxonomy): Eukaryota > Viridiplantae > Streptophyta > Pinopsida > Pinales > Pinaceae > Pinus > Pinus tabuliformis. Next base: position 1,492,767,078 of record CM062820.1, on the reverse strand, counting down.
GTAATTTTTCTTGAATCATCCAAATTTGACAATGTTGTTGAGCGGAAACTTGATCGCTTGGATAGATTCGCAAAAACGAAATCATTTCAAGAATTTGATAATCAGATTCCACATCTTGAAGGGGGGATTCTTATACTAGATCAACATGTGGAATCTTCTTCTGAAGAACAATCTCCCCTGCATGAAACTCCAACAACAGATGATGCTTTAAGTGATGTAATTGATAGAATTGGGAGACTCAATCTTGATTCAGTCCCAACTCAATCAACAGAGCAACCTGGACCATTTTAGAAAGGTCCCCCAAAGTGGCTGACAAAGACACTTGAAAGTGTTCATCCTGATGAAATTGGAAAAACAAGAACCAGAAAGTCAAACCGACAAAATGGAGGTGATGTAGATGACTCTAATTCACCTGTTGATATGGATGTTACTTATGATTGTGAATTGAACTTGTCTACAGATTTTGAACCAACTTCCTTCAAAGAAGCTGCTTCTCATGATGAATGGAAAGAAGCGATGCAAAAGGAGTATGATGCTCTCATAAAGAATGGCACTTGGAAGCTGGTTGATCCTCCATTTGGAACCAAACCAATTGGCTGCAAGTGGGTCTACAAGAACAAGTACAAAGCTGATGGCTCACTTGACAAGCACAAAGCTAGGCTTGTGGCAAAAGGTTTTGCACAAAAGGAAGGGGTCGATTATGAGGAAACTTTTGCCCCCACAGCAAAATGGGCCACCATCCGGACACTCTTTGCACTAGCCGCTCAGAACGGTTAGAAAGTCCATCAAATGGATGTAAAAACTGCATTCTTGAATGGAGATCTAAAAGAGAATGTTGTTATGTCCCAGCCTGAAGGATTTGCTGTGAAAGGACATGAACAAAAAGTATGCAAACTTGTGAAGTCCTTGTATGGCCTCAAACAAGCACCGCGAGCCTGGTATGAAAAACTAACTGAGCATCTTCTGAAACTCAACTTCAATCATTTTGATCTTGATGATGCAACTTTATTTGTCAAGAAAGTTGGTAAAACAGTTGTATATCTTGTGGTATATGTAGATGATCTTTTAATGACAGGGAACAATGAAAGCTACATTGCATCCATAAAGAAGGAATTGGGAAAAAGTTTTGAAATAACTGATTTGGGCTATGTTCATTACTATCTTGGTATTGAAGTAACCCAACATCCAAAATCCATATTTCTTTCTCAAAAGAAATACATTGGAGATTTGTTAAACAGATTTGGCATGACAGAGTGCAATCCTCTTTCTACTCCAATGGAACAAAACTTAAAGCTCACATCTATTGAAGGAAAGGAATTTGAGGATGCAACAAAGTATAGACAGCTTGTAGGAAGTCTCATCTACCTCACTACTACCAGACCAGCCATTTCATTTACTGTTGGAATCCTCTCCAGGTTCATGCAAAAGCCTTGTGAGGGACATTGGTCTGCTGCAAAAAGAGTTCTAAGGTACTTGAAGGGAACTCAAGACCTTGGAATCAAGTATACACAGGTGGACGACTTCAGCTTGATTGGATACTCTGATTCAGACTTCGATGGAGACAAAGAAACTAGGGTATCTACTTTAGGATATGCTATGAGTCTTGGATCAGGAGCCGTCTCCTGGAGATCACGCAAACAATCAGTTCCAGCAGATTCCACAACAGAAGCAGAATACGTGGCAGCAGCTGAAGCAACGAAAGAAATTGTGTGGCTCAGGAAAATTCTTGAAGATTTGCAGGTAAAACAATTACAATCAACTCCAATCATGATTGATAACACCTCTGCAATAAAGTTGGCCAAGAACCCAAAGTTCCATGATCGAACAAAGCATATCAATACTAAATATCATTTGATTCGACATCATGTTGAGGCCAAAACAATCCATCTCCGTAATTGTTCCACAAATGAGCAAATTGCATACATCTTCACCGAAGCACTTGGAAGGGAAAAGCTTGAACGATTCAGAATGATGCTTGGACTCACCAACATCCCTTCAGATTAAGGGGGGAATGTTGAAACCTAATCTTCATGATTGGGAATTTTATGTAAATAAATAAATTGGGAAGGTGAACAGTCATCGGGAGATGAACTGAACAATCACTCCCTATTGTATATAACAATGGGTTACCTATGGAATATACACGAATCAGTTTTTTCTGCCTTTAGAGAGTTACTGCCTAGTCTGACAGCTTACAAAAAGAATTGAAATGAGAAAGGTTAGGTAGAAGCACAATGATGATTTCAGGATAAGCATGAAAGTTTTATCCTAAGTTGAATGTTAAATATATTTTCATGCGCAGAAGAAAGGCGAAGGGATAAAATTTTTATCCTAAGGTTCGGTATATAAAATGAGATTTGGTACATTATTTTACTATTCCTAAAATTTTCCCTACCCTAAAATCCCTCCTCCTCTCATATTTTCATTTATTCGCCTCCCCCACTATACGCTCATCACATCACGATAAAATACCACCACCACTCACATTATCCGAGTCCACCATTTTACACTCGACGACTTATATGATGTTTCAGCCCACCCTCACCATTTGAACTTTACCGTCGAGGGAGGGGGGTCCGAAATGGGTGGTATTCAAACTCGTGCCCACTGTAACATGTCACCATCCCATGTTTTCGCACCTCCTTAGCCAAAACCATTAACCACCTTCCCCCCCCGAAAAATGGTTTCTCCGCCATGCGATACCACTACCCTATCCGTTATGCTCCTGCTAGTCCCCCTTCGCCACCTCATCTATTTGTTGCTCCTGCCAATCACATCCACTCCCTCCAAAATTAATTTGTTAAGTAATTTAATTACTTAATCGTTAATATAATGGACCCGCGCCACCACCAACGAGAAAGCTAGAAAATTATAAAGTCCTTCCTTTCACCCATTCACAGGTTACTGATTTTATACACTGCCATTGCCTTTGTTCTATTACAGGTGTGTCAATTCAAACTGCAACAATTTCACTCGATCAATCATCACACCTGCTAACTTCCGTTCAAGCCAGCGCCTCTGTTTCCTGTTTTCTTGAACCCAACCCCATCTCTGTAACCTGCAAACCTACCTAATTAAGATTCCGTCAGTGCCTTTTCCCTTATCTAATCATGCCTCTGAAAGACAAAGCACAGGTAGACCCCGTAAGTCCTTTGATCCACCCTTCCATTTATTTTCACCATATACCTCTGGCGGACAGGGACTACAAAATCCATGAAACTTTGTTTGAATTTGATCTATTTGAAATGTACTACTGGCTTGAAGACAAGTTCATTGACAAGTTTGATGATATTAGACTGTGGGAATCCAATTTACCCCATTATATCTTTCCCTGCACCCACAGTGCCCCTGAATTCGTCAGAAAATGTCATGCTTGTTATCTACCTAGCCAAAGAGTTGTTATTGCCCCAACAGGAGAAATTCTATTTACCATAACTGCCCAATCAATAGATCAAATGATGCAAGCTCATGTTGCAGAGAATGCCACTCCTTTCTCTCATGAAGCCCTCACTGAATTGTACTAGAAATTGGACTTTGCAAAAAGAGCCAAAACCCTTGAGATTTTCTTGACTGAAGATGCCCCTTTACCCAAGAAAAATCCTCCCTATCCATCCTCCATTTTTCCTGAGAGAGTTAAGTAGATCATCACTGTCACTTCCTACCTCCTTGGTCATTACTCAAATCAGTGGGTAGATGAGGCTATTATAGATTTCCTTTCTATTTTCTCTACAGATTCCAAGCCTTCCATCTTGTTCAACTTCAGCCAATTTTTTGCAAATTCCATCCATGAACAATTTGTCAAATTCCAAACTAAGGAAGTATTTAAATATGCTTCTATGTTAATATATGTTTTTATATTTTAGGGAGACAACCTCAAGCTTTCCTTACAAAATTTGGATGAACATGGAAATCAACAATCAATCATCTTCTGGACTAAGATGGTAATGAAGGAGAAAAAAGAGTATTCATACAAACAATTCATAAAAATATTTGTACATCTAGCACTCAGTCTCGTTAGTAGCACTCTAGAGCCAAGAATTAGTGAAGAAATAAGGAAAATATTGTAGTTATCAGACCAAGTCCAGACAGGAGATCGGTATCTTTACCATAATTACACAAATCTTAGGATATTTGTGTGTGAACTTGCACCTTACAAACTACCAAAATTCATCCCAATGAGGATTTTTTTCCCTAGAATACATCCGGCAAGTGCTCAATGTTGATGATATTCATTTTGTGTCTGCCAGGAAGAAATCTCAATTCAAGATCAAAACCCAAATAAGACCTTTCATTTGTAACAACAGGGCAGCAGGGGAAGAAGTAGACAAATTGCTGAAAGAAATGCTATTCAGCCTCAGTTTCACATGGTCATATGATCCGTTAGGGGTCATTTCTAAGTTAAGAGTAGAGAAAAAATCTACACCTTATTTTCATACATGCAGACTAGAGATTGAAAGATACAAGAACCAGCTGGAATGGACTGAAAATAATCTACAAGAGGTAGAGGAGAAATTGGTGTCAACTTCAACAGTACAGACTCCTGTTACATTGGAGAAAACAAGAAAGAGGAACAGGGAAGAAGAGTCACCTTCAGTGACTGAAATACCTGGTGAAGACTTCAAAACCATGTACAGAAAGTGGACCAAGCTCAATTCCAAACTAAGCCTAAGCAAGTATTCAGATCAAGAGGTTATTATCACCACCAAAGAGACACCTTTTTCCTCACTAGTAGGTGATCAGACTACACATTCTCCTACCACCTCGACAACTTCACAGGATCAACAACAAGTTATGAAAACCAGTACATCTACCACAAGGGAGACATAAAAGATCATATTTGATATTTTCAAGGAGATTAAAGTATGAAATGAAGCTCTGAAGATCAATACATATAATCAGTTCTGGAAGCAAACTTCCAGTTCTCAAAGTAGAATGCTATTAGCCTTTGACTCTGAGAAAGGAAAAATGCAGATTTCCTTCCTCCAAGCACAGATCCCACAACCCAAGACAACATCATATTACAAGAAGACTTCATTTGAATTTGATGTAAAATACATACATCCCATTGACCAAATGGAGATGCACACACAGACTGGGCAAATGATTTCATCTACACTCAGTAACACTAGTACTATGAGCTTGTCTAAATTGCAGGTTACTTTAGCTAATGTCTAGTCACAATTGAAGATGGATAAAGTGTCTTCACTGGCTAAAGACACAAGGATCAAAGCTTTGGAGCACTTGGTAGTCAAAGTAGGCTACGATCCTTCAAATAATAATGCTATAAAAGAGCTCGTAAGAAAGAATAATACTGACATAGCTGCATTGAGAAAACAATTAAAGTTACCGACCACAGAAGACCCTCTGGCCAAAGACATTAAAGAGATAGAGTCTCAGAGGAGAGACATGATGAAGCTCATCATGGAACATAATGTATAGTTGAAACAAATGGAAACATAGATGGAGAAGATAATCAAAGAAAAGGAACAAGCTGTGAGGATGTTTATTGTCCCTTTACAAGCAATGCCTCTTACAACAATTCCTACAGCTACATCTTCTACAACAAACACAGGGAATGTTGCAGATCAGTTGGCAAGTGCAGTGGAGAATATGTCTCTCCAAACAAAAGAAATTAAAATATTTCAGGCTCAAGTCAATCTTCTACAAGACCAGAAGGCAAATAATGAAACTTTCCATGCAGCAGAGCTATAGAGAGCTCAAAACCAGATAGAAATATGGCGGAAATCTGCAACTGAATCCTCCATTGGCCACACTGGCTCAAGTTAAGGAAATTATATGGAATAATATCATTGAAGCCATGGATGAAATCTGGCCATGTATCCAGATTATATTTGAACAGAAAGAGTTGATTGAGAAAGCCAATCAGGTCATTTCCACTATTAACAATGAGTTGGGAGATATGCCTGACACAACCAAGAACATCATTAAGTTTCTCAATTCCGAAAACAGATATGAGTTGGATGATTTGGGAGTAGAGGAAATGACCGAAACAATATTAGGAGTGAAGAAAGTTCTGACAAAGAAGAATTTGATTATGTAGCTTACAGAAAAATGTCACAATTTGGAGGTAGCATTCAACAGGTTTTTCACCAGAATAGAGGCATTAACAAAGAGGGGCATGCCTTCTTTAATTGTAATTAATGACAAATTAATGACTAGGGAAGAGTATAAGAAGAAGCTTACAGAAATTGCAAAGGATACTGTTAAGTCTTCCCACATTAAAGGTGCTATGACAGGGAGAACTTTTTTCGAAGCTTCAGTAACATTATGTTCATTCAGCATGAGATAAAGCATATTTTTGTGGCAAGGCATACATTCGCTAAATATACCGAGGTAGATGAGATCTACCGCAAGGTAACAAAAATCACCATCCCAGATGAAGAGTAGTGGGATAAACTGTGTGAATTCCAGGATTAAAGAAAAGATCAACTACATCCAGCGCAACACCCAAATAGTGGCAACTCAGCAACTGTTCTCCACGAAAATAGTGCCAGACCTCCAAATCACTTCACCAAATTTGCCTCTTTTGGTCACATTACTCAATTCTGTTAGTTTTAAATTAATAATAGATTGCCATGTCAATGCAGCATTCATTGTAATCTTTTTGGAAATTTTGTTTAAATACTTCATTCATTCGAAGTATTGAGTGTCGGTTCCTGATCATTATAAGATTTCTTTTGAGCACTGTACTTTTTCCACGCCGTTGGAGCGTTAATAATACAAAGAATTTCATAGGATTCTTGTGTTGCAATTTACTGGTGATGTTTTTCCTATTGCAACAATTGTTCCTATCGTTTTTCTCTGCGTTATAATCATTTGAAAATCTAATTGTAAAATAGGAAATGTGAAAAATTAAGATTTGTTAATTGAACACCTTATTTCGATTATTTTTACAATCTGTATGTTTTCCTTCTGAAGTCTGATTGAAAAATTCTCAAATGCTTTTCGATCATTACTAAAATCGCCTCTTCTCCATTTCATAATTCACTTTAAGGATCCAGTGAATGTATCTAGCTTGCTCAGTGATTATTCCTTTAAATATTTGATGCAATATCCAACATATTTGACTCAATAGCCCAATAGAAAGTAAATAATTTGATCAGATCTGTTATCACTCTAGGATTCTCTTCTAGGTTGTAGCTCGGAGATGCCTGGTAACATACAAATCTTCAATATTGTTCTCGGAAATATTGGAATGGATGATGGTTTAGATCAAGTCAGATGACTATTTCAACTCTGTTTTCACTCAAGACATGCATGAACACCGTCAGCTTTACAAGGCTTTAGACCACTAATGCTCAATAGTTTATAGATTCAATAGATAGATGGAGAATAATGACTGTACCAGAAGATGCATACATAAACACATATGGATGACTAGCTACAGGAAGTAAATGAAGCTTGCAAATCTAATTTATCAACGCAGAGATAAGATGACAGTTATCTGGTGACACAGCTGAAAACATGAATAACCTATTCAAGTGAAAGCTTAGAACATAGGAGAAAATGGGAATTGAACATGTAACAACAAAAGAAGCTTATATTCCTTGAATGAAGATGAGAAGCTTAGAGGAGCAGAGTCTTTACATTCTCCAAAAGTTGAACCCTTGTTTCTTCTAGCTTTCAGCCATTTATAGGCTTTTTACAATGCTCTCGGGCTTTTTGAGGCTCGAGAGGTCTTAATCTATCCCCTCTGGCTTCTAACTGCTTGATGCCATGACTCAACACACATGAGCTCAGAGGTCTCTTTTTCTAATAGCATAGTAACCAAATTCTGGTAATTATGCCTCGTTGTCAAGTGGCTCGCTTGTGCCAGCGACGTTCCATGACCATTTCTGTTGGTTTGGTTGTGTTGCGCTGTGGCTTTTTCCCTTTTCGGACATCTATCTCCCGGCCTCTGTCCACTCGAATCCCTCTTCTAGCATTAGCAATCATTGCTTAACGCAGAAAGAGGAGGTGGCCACCTATTTTGCAGCGTAAGAGTGCCTCGGGCCTTTGGAACCCCTGAACCAATCGCATCCTGTTAAAGCAGAGAAATGATTTTCACTATGAAATTCTTCCAAAACTATGTTCATTCCAAACTTCAAATATCCTCAAATCTGGTCCATTTTCCTATTGGGTCCGCCTTTGTAGCAATATCACATCTCCACCGTTGATCTGGGAGCTCTAGATCCAACGGTTGTGATCCATTTCGGGCGCTCTTTCGTACGGAAGTTAACCACCCTATGAGGGTGGTTTTCTCTCTCTTCAGCCTGGACACGTGGCAACCGTTCTATGGGATTAGGCCGAGCCAAACCCGAACCATTTATCGCCTTTGGCTCTGCCGAAATCCTGTCTGTTTTGTGATTTTCCCTTTATATTGGAAAATACATTAAAATGTGAAAACACCGCTTTATCAGACTTGAAATGGTGTTCAACAACGTTAATAAACCCTTTCGGGTTCATAATGTCCCATCGGCGCTTCATCCTTTGTATTTCGTTTAATAAACAAAATACGCAAATATAAAGGAAATAGGCGTTTTTCGGACTTCAATAGATATATATATATATATATATATATATATATATATATATATATATATATATATATATATATATATATATATATATATATATATATATATATATATATATATATTCGGTCTGGTTGACCGTATCGCGCATATATATGTGTGTGTGTGTGTGTGTAGGCCCCGCTCCATGGTGTTGCTCCGATGCGATATAGCGATGCGATCTGATCGAAATCGCATATCGGGTAACCCCGGGCCGTTATAAGCGCTCTATTTCTGTTTGGTGATTTCCCTTCGTTGATGCAACGTGAGTTGTCGATCTGCGCATTTGATTGACGGTCCACGTTGACTACGCCGATCGCCATCGCCAGTTCCATATAGTCTGCACCAATATCCGTTGTCTGCCTGTGCCGATTGCAATTATCGATCAGATCTGAATCGTTGATCGGCCAGATCTGACGACTACTGTGCATTCATTGCTCACGCCTCCAATACTCTGTTTTTTCACTATTTCCTTGGGTTTTTTCCTCCCGATAGTGCTTTTCTGCCATTCTAAGGGCTCTTCTCCTGCGATTGTTTTGATCTTTGGCATGATTTTACTAGATTTTGAAGACTTAGAGAGCATATTTGGATCCATTTTGGGCCACACGCCAACAAGGCTAACACTGGCTCCTTCTGGGGATGAAAGCCTCCCTGTGATGTTTCAAGAACCACAGACTAATGCCTTTCCTCTAAAACCAAAATTAAATCTATCTCCTAGTGTTCCATTGGGCATGGAGTTTATTTTGCATAGAAAATGAAAACTGAAAAACATATTTACAATATCAAGACTTTAAAGCCTTAAATGAAATAAAGTTTCAAGAACCGCCCATTGACTGGGCCACCAAAAACATCTTTTCCTTCCAGACTGTGCAAAATAAAGGTATTGTTCTATTGAATTTGAGCGATAACAAATGGACCTATCCATAAGGAGTCAAACTTACCATGATTACCTTTCTTTTCCTTCAATGCATCCCATTTGAGAACCCAGTCACCAACTTGGAAATTGTCCACTTTTGCCTTCCTGTCAAAGGTTTCTTTGATTTTCTTCTAATGAAATTTTGACTCCTCAACCAGCTACTCTCTGATTTGTTGGAATTCAACCAGGTTATTCATTCTCCTTACCATGTCATTTGTTTCATCTTGTTCTTCTTGAAAGAATTTGGCCATAGGGAGAATTAGCTGGATAGGAAAAACAACATCAACACCATAAATCAGCTTAAATGGAGAATTTCTGATGGACTTCTTGTTGGTAACTCTGTCAGCCCACAGTGCAAACTTCCACTTGGAATCCCAGCTCTTTTTGTTGTCTTCCAACAGTTTTTTGATTATCCTTACAAGAATTTTGTTAGATGATTCTGCCAGGCCATTGCCTTGAGGATAATATGAGGTAGAAAGCACCAATTGAATTCCCATGGATTAAATCATGCCCACCAATTCTTTTGCCTTGAAATTTTTTGCATTATCAGTGACTAGTTTGGCTGGGCAACCAAATCTAGTGAAAATATTCTCATTCAAGAACTTTATGACAACTTGATGATTAGCATTCTTAGTGGGTATAGCCTCAATCCACTTAGTGAAATAATTAGTGGCTACCAAGATCCATTTGTGCTGACCACTGGAATGTGGGTTGTTCTCACCTATAAATTCCAAGCCCCACTATTGAAAGGGACCATTGGCGTGTACTGGCTTCAAGGGCAGAGATTTTAGCTGTTGTCTTCCTTCAAACCTCTGACATTTATCACAAGACCTCACAAAAGAACACACATCAAAGAACAGAGTAGGCCAATAATACCCAGCTCTCAAGATCTTGTGGGCTGTGGGTTTCCAATAATGATGCCCTCCACAGATGCTAGAATGGAACTGGTGCATGACTTCCACAGATTATCCTTTATCTAGACATCTCAAGAGGATTCCTGATGGGTCTCTCCAATAGAGCAGGTTTTCATTAATGCAGAATTTAGCTAATCTGAGCTTAATGGCCTAGGCTTGACTTGGGCTAAGCCCTGGAGGGACTTCTAGCTTCTGCAAAAAATGAACTATGCTAGAATACCATTCACAGGTGGTTAGATTTTCAGTCAAAGACTGATTCTACTCTTGCTCTACTGCTGCTTCTTCTGTCCGCTCACCACCTGAATTTGAACCCATTCAATTGATGTCTAACAAACTGAAATTTTCCTCAACCATAAGCTTAGCCAAGCCCTGGCCTTTGACAAGCTTGGTGGGCTTCACCTCTATGTTAAACTCTATGAATTTTGCAATCCATTTAGCTCTCTTTCCATCAATATCTGGCCGAGTTAGGACATCTTTTACTAAGGCTAAAGGTACATATGCAACCACTTTGGAATGTAGAATATAAATTCTGAATGACTTTAAAGATTTAATGAGAGCATAAGCTTATTTTTCAATAAGTCATACCTTAGTTCAACATCTCTCAGGGTTTCGCTGAAAAAGGCCACGGGGTGCTCTACGCCTTCATCATTTTTCTGCAACAAAACTGCTACAAGTGTATCATAAGAGGAAAAAGAGAATATATAAAACTCATTGGTGTAACCTGGGTTGATTAGAGTGGGAGATTCCATGATAGCTTGTTTGATGGCTTCAAAAGAGCTTCTTGCAGCATCTGTCCATTTTATTTCTGATCCTTTCTTCAGCATGGAAGTGATGTGATTCACTAGTTTTGCAAAGTTTGGAATAAACCTCCTAATAGAGTTGATCTTACCCAGGAAAGATTGAATGCCCCTTTTTGATCTTGGGATAGACAATGTCTGGATTGCTTGAACTCTTGCTGGATCAATCTTCACACCTTCAGCAGAAAAAATATGTCCCAACAATTTGCCTTCTTCTAGAGAAAATTGTGACTTCTTTGGGTTTATAGAAATTCCAAACTGTCTGCACTTTAGAAACACCTTCTTCAAATGCTGCAAATGGTCCTTGTGAGTGCTGGAAAAGATTGTTATGTCATCAAGGTAAATAAGGAAAAACTTGTCCTTCTCTCCCACAAAGGCTATGTCCATGGCCCTCTGAAGAGTAGCCCCATCATTCATCACTCCAAAAGGCATCTTGGAGTACATGAAAGTGCCCCAAGGAGTAGTGAAGGTAGTCTTTTCCTGATCTTCTGGATGTATAGCAATCTGATTGTAACCTGAAAATCCATCTAAGAAAGACATGACTCTAGTCCCTGAAACTTTTTGCAGCAAGTGTTCCATCTTAGGTAGGGGGTAGTTATCTTTTTTAGAGCATTTGTTTAGATTCCTGAAGTCAACACAAAGCTTGATTTCTCCATTCTTCTTTCTTACTACCACAAGGTTAGCTATCCACTTTGAATACCTTAGGGGAACTATGATCTTGGCATCCAACAACTTCTTGATTTCTTTCTCAATCAAAGGCAATAAGAGAGGGCTGATAGGTCTTAATTTCTACTTAAAAGGGATGGTGTTCTTCTCTAGCGGAATCTTATGCTGAATGATGTTGGTGTCATGGGTCTTAGGATCATTGTATTCCCAAGCAAAAATATTAGCAAATTGTTTCATCAGGGTGCAATACTCGGAACTCTGGGCAGAAGACAAGTGAGTGGACAGATTTATGTACTTTGGATGGGCTCGACTCCCTACATTATGTTTATGAACATCAGACTCATTTTATTTTTTGGCAGGCTTATAAGGTACATCATTATGATCAAACAACTTCTCTAGGGGCACGAATCCTTTGGGTATATGGTTACATGTAGCTGAACAATGTTGTCCTGACCAATCTCGTTCTTTAGCTTGGACTAGTTGCATTCTTCAATGGTTTTGTTTTCTTGGTCGATGTGCATTTCAGAAAATTCATCAACGACTTGTAAAAACCTATTAATTTCATCATCATCTTCAAAAAATTTCCAGTATTTCACATTGTCAAGCAGATATGGTATATATTTCACCTGAACTTCATAATTCAATTTAGGAGGCAAAGGAGGAATAAACGCACTAGCAGACACAACAAGGGAATCAACAAGCTGGTTCTTCATTCTCGGGATGTAAACAATGCTGAAAATATTGAAAGAGACCTTGAGCTTCCATACCTCATCTCTATATACTTTCAGCCTTGGATGCTTTGCTTGGAAAGTTTTGTTGACCTACTGAATGATAAGGTCTGCATCTCCAAACACCTTCAGACCTTTGATGCCCATTTCTTTAGCAGCGTTTAAGACCAATATCAAAGCTTCATACTCTACTATGTTATTTGTGACCTAAAAAGTTAACTTGAAAGATAAATGAATGCATTCCTGTGTGGAGGACACAAGTACTACACCTACCCCTGCAGCTTCCTTAGAGCAAGCTCCATCAAAGAACATGTCCCAAATTTGTGGGCCTTCTTCCTCTGTGATCTGGCAAACCAGTTTCTTAAGCTGCGTGGAGGCCAACTAGGATTCTTCAATCTGAAGAATACAAGCTCCAAAATCAATGTTGAAAACATAGATGGGATGATTAGTGGGATTCTTCTCGTCACTGATGATATAAGGCAACTGAGCCTCTCTGTATAATCTCCTACTTTCACCTCCAAAAACTGGGACAGTAGCATAGGAAAAATCATTTTGCAATGTTCCACCTAATCTCTTGATCCAACCTCTGGAAAGAAACATGCCAAACTTGGGGGGTACATCTGCTGCCAAAATATCCATCATCATGGTTTTCATGGGCAGCTGAGACAAGGTGATGGCTAGGTCTTTCATTAATCCCAAACATTTCACTTTTCTAGAGTCAAAAGAAAACAAGTCATGATAAGGCTTGGTAATGTCAAGACCTAATTCATCCATGACAGCCTTGGGTATTAGATTATGGCTGGCTCCTATGTCCAGAAGGCAGTTGTGAAGGATTTTTTCATGAATAGTCAGAGAGATATAGAATTATAGGTAGCTTTCATCATAATTTTCAATCATTGAGCTGAGAATAACAACTGGTTTGTCGTCTTGCAGATTTACATAGTCGGTGGAGGCTTGGATGGAATTAGGCTGAAGGGCCTCGAGGATAGATTTCTTGAAGGACTCATTCTTCACTAGTTCAATAAGAGGTATAGGTATTCTTATCTTCTGAATTTCTGATTGAAAACTGAAGGGAGAAGGAGACTGGTCAAGGCCTCTTACCTCATGATCTGCAGTTTCGAGGATGATGGGATCAACTGTCGGTCGCTTTTGCTTATTAGCTTGTTGTATTGCAGGGACAACAACTCTTTGAACAGGAGTTTCCTTGGCATTATTCATCTTCGACCTCAGATCATATCTATGCTAATTTTCAGTTTGTGGAACAACTTCACCAACCCATTCTTGGTTGATCTGGTCATTGAATAATGACTTTTCATAGGCAGTTGAGGTCAAAAAGGAGGCATTGCCTTTGTCTTCCAGACAATGGATCTCATCATCTTCTTCAAACTACTCTTCTTCCGTGACTACATTCTAGAAAGGGGTCTTCACCCTTTGGTTTTCATTGGCATCTTTGCTTCTTTGTAAAATCTACAACTGCTCATTAGCTCTGCTATATGGATTTGAATTTCTAGGAGCAAAGGTATTAGGAAATCTTCCTTTCCCAGGGTGCTTCTCAATCTTTAATTTGGAGATCTTAGAGGCTAATGACTCTATCATCTTGGTCATTTTAACAATCTTGGGATCTGAAGATGATGAAGACTCACCCCTCTATCTCCTTCTGTCAACATTTCCCTTGAGCTTCTCTATACCCATGATGTTTGATTCTACTTCCAAGGCCACATCCTGCATATCAGCCAAAGTAGCACATTGCCTCTCCCTCAATAGTAGACAGATGTCAGAATCAAAGGCACTGGCATAGGTGAGTTTAGTAGAGGTAGTGGTGGGTTTTACTTCAGCTGGTATCTTGTTGTACATGCTGTTAAAATTCTTATTAAAATCAGACAACAACTCACCATTTTACCTCTTTAAGTTCCCAAACTCGGTGTGGTAGTAGAGTAGATCTTTCTTACCCCCCAAATGCTTTAGGAATGCATCATCTAAAGCCTCAATATCTACTATAGACCTTGGGGTTAGTTCTCTGAACCATTTTCTAGCCTCTCCATCTAGACTTTGGACAAAGACTCTCATCCATACATTATCTTCACTAATGTCCAGGTTATCAGCATAGCTATAGAATGATTCAAGATGTTCCTCGACTGAAACACCTTCAGTCCCAGTGAACTTAGGCCTATACTTCTGATACTCTCCAGTAGGAATGGTATTCAAAGGAGTGGGCAGTACTAGAGGTCCATACCTAGCAACTATGATTCTTTCCATTTTGGTAGGTGCTTGTGGACCTGCCATAACTGTGGTGGCTATAAGGGTACTGGAAGTCTGAATGACAGAGAGCTGAGGAGTGACTGATAGGACTAAAGGAGTATGATGGATAGGAGGTGATGTTTCCTTTGGACTTACAACAAAAGGAGAACCTAAAGAATAGGGAGCTTTATGAATCTCTGAGGCTTTTTCTTCACTACTAGTATTAGATGCTATACTCTCAACATGTATTTGTTCTATTACAGGATTTTCTTGAAGAGATATAGAATATTGTTTAGAGCTACTTGAACCTGATGCTCCTTTCTGCAATTCCTTTCTTTCTTTGACGATTTTTTCAGGGTCAAATACTGGGTCAACTTGTGGCTTCTGAGGATTTCTATGAGTATGCCTCACAAACTGAGCCAAAACTATGAAGTGGAGTCGCAAAGAGGTTCATCCTCCAGTAGAGTCACCAGATAGATGATTACAACCAAAAAAGTGCCCAGACTTTGTCTATCATCAAAGCTGGATCTGTGTCGTCTCCTAGGGAAGTTGAGCTTCAGTCTCCTCTCCCCGGAAACGACGCTAATTATGTTATCACTCCAGGAAGCTCTCCTAGGTTGTAGCTCGGAGATGCCTGGTAACATATAAATCTTCAATATTGTTCTTGGAACTATTGGAATGGATGATGGTTTGGATCAAGTCAGATGACTGTTTCAACTCTGTTTTCACTCAAGACATGCATGAACACCCTCAGCTTTACAAGGTTTTAGACCACTAATGCTCAATATTTTATAGATTCAATAGATAGATGGATAACACTGACTGTACTAGCAGATGCATACATAAACACATATGAATGGCTAGCTACAGGAAGTAAATGAAGCTTGCAAAACTAATTTATCAACGCAAAGATAAGATGACAGTTATCTGGCATTAGACACAATAGAAAACATGAATAACCTATTCAAGTGCAAGCTTAGAATAGAGGAGAAAATGGGAATTGAACATGTAACAACAAAAGAAGCTTATATTGTTGGAATGAAGATGAGAAGCTTAGAGGAGCAGAGTCTCCATAGTCTCCAAAAGTTGAACCCTTGTTTCTTCTAGCTTTCAGCCATTTATAGGTTTTTTACAATGCTCCTGGGCTTTTTGAGGCTCGAGAGGTCTTAATCTATCCTCTCTGGCTTCTAACTGCTTAATGCCATGACTCGACACACATGAGCTAAGACGTCTCTTTTTCTAACAACACAATAACCAAATTCTGGTAATTGTGCCTCGCTGTCAGGTGGCTCGCTCAAGGTTTTAACCCTGTACAGAAATTACCTGCATATGAATTCTAAAACATAGAAAATAAACAATGCGAGAGAATAACACATAAAACACATATACATAGAGATTTCCCCTGGATCCCAAAACCGGGACTACCAGCTTGATTTTTCATTATATTCCTTTCAATGTTACAATACATATTTATACATGCCGAATCATCGAATACCATGGACTGAAAACCATCGCGTCAAAAACCATGGATCGAAAACCATCGCATCCAAAAAACATGTGTGAAAATCATGCATAAAACCATAGGTGGGTCCGCCCAACCTAACATAGGGTCCAAAACCAAAATTTTCTGGGGTGCTGCCCCAGACCCCATAAAGTGGGGTTACGGGTACGCCTCAAACCCCTTGTGACCTCCCCTCCACTACACAATCGACATAATGAAGGGGGGGTTCCGGCCCCCCTCTAACCCTCGGGTTAACTTCGTGGGCTAGTTGTGGAAAGAATATAACATAACCCAACATTCTCCCACTTTTTGTTTTCTTTCCATAGGGGGCCACAGGAGAGCTTAGTCATTTTTCCAGCCTTGAAATGCCCATTGTCTCTCTACACCAAGAGAACTTCTCAGAGCTCACAGATTTTGTCAATGCATCTGCAATATTCTTCAAAGTGTCCACCTTTACCAGCAACACCTTTTTATCTTCTATCATAGCCCTCACAAAGTGATACTGAACATTAATGTGCTTTGTCTTTGAATGATATGCAGGGTTCTTTTCCAAGAAAATTGCACTTTGACTGTCACAGTCTATCCTTATAGCTCCCTGTACTAACCCCATACTTGAACACAATATCTGCAACCAAACTGCTTCCTTTCTTGCATGAGTGGCTGCCATGTATTCTGCCTCTATAGTTGATAGTGCCACTACATATTGTTTCTTACTCATCCAACTGATTGCACCTCTAGATAGGTTAAACACATAGCCACTAGTAGATCTTCTCTGATCCAGATCTCCAGCTCAGTCTGCATCAACAAAGCCATAAATATCCAACACTCTATTCAATCCTGGTCTTCCTTGGTAGCACAAACCATAATCACTAGTGCCACGCAAATACTTGAAAACTCGCTTCACTTTTTCCCAGTGCTCCATTCCCTGGTTTTGTCATAAACCTACTCAATACTCCCACTGCATGTGAAATGTCTGGTCTAGTATAGACCATTACATACATCAGGCTACCGACTGCACTTGCATATGGAACACGGGACATGTCCTCTTCCTCTTCTTGTGTCTTGGGACACTGTTTAGCAGATAACTTCACACCTACAGGAATAGGAAATTTCACCGGTTTACTATCCTGCATATTAAACCTCTATAGTATTGTCTCGACATACTTCCTCTGGTTTAACCAGAGCTACCTCTTTGTCCGATCTATTTTAATTTCCATGCCCAAAATATAGTTTGCAACACCAAGATCTTTCATGTCGAATTTGGAGGACAATTGGGTCTTCAAATCCTGGATAATTTCTTTGTCATTTCCAACTAGAAACATATCATCCACATACAAGACCAAATATATAACACGGTCACCAATTAATTTGAAATACACACAATGATGTGCTTTGCTTCTGGCGAAGCCAAGTCCCCGTATAAACGTAACAAATTTTTGATACCACATCCTTGGTGACTGTTTTAACCCATACAAAGACTTCTTTAACTTGCATACTAGTTCTTTCTTACCCTTCACCGCAAAGCCTTCAGGTTGCTTCATGTAGATATCCTCTTCCAGATCCCCATGAAGAAATGTTGTCTTCACATCCATCTGTTCTACCTCAAAATCAAAAGCAGCAACAACAGATAAAAGTAATCTAATAAAAGTTACCTTGGCAACAGGAGAAAAAATATCACCAAAATCAATTTCCGACACTTGGGAATAACCTTTTGCTACCAACCGAGCTTTGTATTTCTCCACTTTTCCTTCTGCATTTGTCTTCTTTTTGAACACCCATTTGTTGCCAATGGGTTTCCTTCTAGCCGACAACTCCACCAGATCCCAAGCCTCATTTTTGTGCAAATATTCCATTTCATCAACCATGGCCTCTTTCCAGAGTTTTCCATCCTCTGAATCTACTGCTTCCTTCATAGTTTTGAGATCATTGTCAGTAATGGATAAAGCAAAATTTGAACAGAAAGTAGATGGACTATACCTTTCTGGCTGCCTTCTTTCTCGAACTGATATTCTCACACCTGGAATTTGTGGCTCTTCATCTTCTGATTCCTCCTCTGCTATAGAGTCTGATTCTTCCACCTTAACCTCAAACTATATCTTCTCATGTTCCTTTGGCTGGACTGCATGTTTAATAACATCTTTTACCTCTCTAAACACCACATCTCGGTTGTACACAACCTTCCATGTGACTGGGTTCCAAAGCTTATAACCCTTGAAACCATCCTTACACCTAATAAAGATGCACTTTTCAGATTTACTATCCAACTTGGTTCGTTTCTCCTTTGGAACATGTACATATGCATCACATTCAAATACCCTTAGATGTGAAAGAGAGGGTTTCTTACCAGTCCATACCTCTTGTGGAGTATTATCCTCCTGACCTGTTGACCAGGTAACATACAGTATCCACCGCCTCTGCCTAGAATTCCCGTCGTAACCGAGCACCACTGAGCATGCTTCTTGCCCTTTCCATCAACGTCTTATTCATTCTTTCTACAACTCCATTTTTCTGAGGTGTATATGGAGTAGTCTTCTGTCGTGCTATACCACACTTCTTACAGAATTCTTCAAATTCCTTGCTGCAAAACTCTCCACCATTATCTGTCCTCAGCACCTTTATCTTCTTCTCTGTCTGATTTTCCATGAGAGCCTTGAATTCTTTAAACCTATCAAAGGCTTTAGATTTCTTCTTAAGGAAATATATCCATGTATTCCTTGAGAAGTCATCTATAAATGATACATAGTACACATACTTACCCAGTGATGGAACCTTAACAGGTCCAAACACATCACTGTGCACAAGTTCTAATATCTGTTTCGCCCTATTACCACCAAAGGGGAAACTCACCCGATTCTGCTTCCCATATACACAATTTTCACAGAAATCAAAATCCAAAGAGATATTACTCATACCTTCTACCATACCTTTACCATGAAGTATTTGAAGGCCCTTCTCTCCAATATGTCCAAGCCTTTGATGCCACAACATGGTCTTCTCTCCAGAGACCACTAGATTTTCTGCTCCACTTTCAGGAAGCACATAACTGTTGCACCCATCAATAACAGTGCTACCTTGCAGCTTGTACAGAGTTCCAATCTGAACTCCCCGCATCAATACCAGTGCTCCCCGAACCATTTTGCAGGTATCCTTCTCGAACATTGTTTTGCACCTGCATCATCCAGGTTGCTTACAGAAATCAGATTTCTAGCCAATGCAAGAATATGTAGAACACCTGAAAGTGTTCTAACCCTTCCACCTTGCAACTTCAACTTTACTTTTCCGCGACCAATGATTCTAGCCTTCCTATCATCCCCTAAGAAGACATCACCACCATCGTATTTCTCATACTCGCAGAACCACTCTCTATGGGGAGTGAAGTGAAAGGATGCACCCGAGTCAATCAACCATGCCTCATGATCTACATGTGTAATTGAAGAAGCCAAGTACACATCCCCAATTTCATCTGAGGTGGTTTTTGCCTCTGCAGAAGGAGAATCATCAGATCCCTTTCCTTTGTCAGCAGCTTTAGATTTACAATCCCTTTTGTAGTGCCCTTCCTTTCCGCATTTCTAGCACACCACCTTTACAGGTTTTCTTGGAGATTTAGATCTCCCTCTAGATTTAGATCTCCCACTCAATGACTTATTTTTGTTTCTGTTCAGGGACCATCCTCGTACAGACAAGGCATCACCATTCTGGCTCTCCGTATTTTTCCATCTCATCTCCTCCGTCAGCAAAGCTGAGACTATTTCATCAAACTGCAAGGCAATTGCATTGCTACCTATTGCAATAACCAGACTATCCCATGAATCTGGTAGAGAACACAACAAACTGATGCATGGGATAGTGACAAAGCATCTGAATAGTCTCAAGGCAATTGCAATACAAAGGAAATAGGTTTTTTGTGGACTTCAATATATATATAATATGGTTCATAATATTATCGGATCCGGTTGACCATATCGTGCATATATATGTGTATAGGCCCCGCTCCATGGTGTTGCTCCGATGTGATATAGTGATACGATCTGATCGCAATCGCATATCACATAACCCCGAGTCGTTGTAAGTGCTCTATTGATGTTTGTTGATGCAACATGGGCCATCAATCTGCATGCTTGATCGATAGTCCACGTTGACTCCGCCGATCGCCATCGCCAGTAGTCTGCGCTAATATCCACTATCTACCTGTGCCGATTGCGATTGCCGATCAAATCTGGATCGTTGATCGGCCAGATCTAACGACTACTATGCATTCATTGCTCACGCCTCCAATACTCTGTTTTTTCACTGTTTCCTTGGGTTTTTGCCTCCCAATAGTGCTTTTTCCGCCATTCTAAGGGCTCTTCTCCTGCGATTTTTTTATTATCTTTGGCATGATTTTACTAGCTTTTGAAGACTTAGAGAGCATATTTGGATCCATTTTGGGCCACACGCCAACAAGGCTAACAAGATCAACCAACCAAACCAGTCAACCAAATTCAAACAAACAATCAAGCATAATCATAACTAGCCTAAAATCAATTTAAAAACCAAATTAAATCATAAAGAGAGATCCCTCTCTAAAGCTAGCAGGGCTAGATCCCAGCTTCAAAAGTGATTTGATGTTATCTAATGTATTTACTCCAACAACCTCAAAAATACAAAACGATAATAGAAAGGATGCTCCA
The DNA here is from genome assembly GCA_031772625.1 of Pinus tabuliformis. Classification (NCBI taxonomy): domain Eukaryota; kingdom Viridiplantae; phylum Streptophyta; class Pinopsida; order Pinales; family Pinaceae; genus Pinus; species Pinus tabuliformis. The sequence continues at coordinate 1,492,746,075 of CM062820.1, read as the reverse complement.
ACTTGCCCTAACAACACACTATTATTGGGTGTCTATTATATTCTTTCCACGACTAGTCACACGCGTGGGGGGGTCACAGGGGGGGAGCAACCCTCCTTGTTGGGGGGTTTCAGGGGGGGCGTTATCCCCCCTATACAAGGTCCAGGGAAGTGCCCTGGGAAAAAAAAAATTGGACCCTATATTAAGTGCGCAGACCTACCTATGGTTTTGTGCATGGGTTTCGCACATGGTTTTGGGCATGATGGTTTTATGCCCATGGTATTTCGTAGATCTTTTCAAGGGAACTACGATTATATGCTAATCTAGGGCTAATGGATTGGAGTTTATGAATGATTCGACATATATATATATATATATATATATATATATATATATATTGTAACATTGAAAGGAACATAATGAAAAATCAATCTGGTAGTCCCGGTTTTGGGATCCAGGGGAAAATCTCTATGTATTTGTTTTGTGTTTCTCGCCATTGAATTTTTATATTTTTAAGAATTCGTTTGCAGGTAATTTATGTACATGGTTAAAACCTACACCTACCACCCTAAAGTGTTTTCAGGCTCCAACCTGAAGGTGACTTCAACCACCTGCCTAACACCACCCAACCGCCCTGAAATAATAATGAATTTGATAAAATCCCATGGACTTTCGTACTAGGGAGAATGGTACACTTACAATAAATCAACTTCTACAATTTTATGTGGGCTCCTATACTAGGGACAATGACCCACTTACAATGAAACCCTTACAGAAACCCTTTAAAAACACTTATGCAACATACCAAGACTGTTGAAATGTTAGTGAGGTATAATGAAAATGAAACGAAAAACCCTTACTATGATTATGGATGAATATTGTCGAATTATTGCATGCTTGTTATATTCACTAATGCTTGACTTTACTGAACCTTTACTGCTCTGCTAATGATGAAGCCTGCTAAGTAAAACCCTAGCTATTGTGTAACTACAACTCTACTACTATATTGTACTGTTATTGAAATCCTTGAAGAATATTGTTGCAAAGATGGTTACCACTAAGACTGTTGGCAATCTAACATAGGCATTTAGCTAAATTTTGAAATGAGTTGATTCCTTTGTATGAAGATGTCCACTATAGGCTTGTAGATGATGAAATTGTACCATAAAACTGTAACTACCATACCAAACCATTTATTCTCAACTCAAGGACCCTTTATGGTATCAATTATAGTCATCAATGAGAGGAGAAAGGATATTCTTATAAAATATCAAGAAGATCTAACAAAAATGTCCTAAATTCTATAGATTTACAGAGAGAATGAAACCCTTACTTTCATTGCTCCAACCTTCATGAAAATTATCTTCAACTCATTGTCTAGAGAAATGTACCTTTGAATTTAAGCCTTCAAAATAGGTCTTTGAATTTAACCATACTTTATTAGTCCTTCATATCTTCGGTGACAAGTATAAGATTTCACTATTGCTTGCAATGAGGTCGACCTAACTTTTTCAACAAGGTTGGCTTGATTTGAATTTGTAAGTACTGGTATGTATTTATGCTATATTGAAGGCTTCTTTTTAATGACAATGACAACCGATGGATTGATAGTTGCATGAGCTACAAAGAACATGGCTTGAACTTTATCAACACCATCGTAATTGCTTCAGTTTTGTGAATATATTAACCACAAAATTATCAAATATGACCGCAAGGATAAACTATCTATTACACTCAAATTCTGGACCTCTGATACCAAAATAATTAAATTAGCTTATGAGCCTGAAGAACAATCCTAGAATTATTCACAGAGCCTTCTTGAGTTGTTACAAGTGTCACAAAACATGATGCAAAGAATGAGATTTTAGTATAGAATGCAAACAAAATTCAACCGATGCCTTAATCACAACTAGATACTTCTTCTTGTAGAATTTAGGATCTAAATAATGACATATTCTTTCAATGGATCCCAATGATACCTTTAGTCAACCACAAAAGAGTAATATGGCCGCAAACAATGTTGGGTGTGGAGCTTGATTATCTTCTTGATTTAGAGGTCTTTGTTTTAGTCGGATGTATAACCAGGAATAATGTACACCCCTTCACGCGAGGGGGGGGACTTGTTCTGACCCCCCCCCCCCCGAGGGTCCGGGGACCAGCAGGCTTCCAACGGGGGTTCAGAGGCAATGCCCTTGAAGCTAAAATTAGATGTAAAATTGCCTTGTAAAATATTGTAATTTTGTAGTCAATCTGGTTTGTTCATTAACCGGATGATTTGACTATAGAAGTTATGTTTAATTTAGGGTATTTTTCCTGAGAAAGAAACCCTCGGTTTATATGAGGGAATTGTATTGTGGCTGTGTATTACTATTCTAAGCGAGAAACAGGGAGGAGACTGTGTGAGAGAAAAGAGGAAATTACAATGGATATGTATCCCTTCATTTTGCTAGATAATATAAAAGAAGGATTGGTTGTTTCTCCGTGGACGTAGCCTAAATTAGGTGAACCATGTATATTTGTGTCTCTCATATTTTATGTGTTTTTTGTGTTTCTACAATATTTTATGTGCTCCATTGCTCTTTAATATATAATTTTCTAACAAACTGAATTCATTGTGTAGTAATTGCTTGACAAGTCTAGGAAAGGTTGATGTACTAAGTTGAAATTTTTGTTGCTTCAAAAGATAAGCCTATTAAGAGTTGCTACAAAGCTTGACACTTCAGATAATACAATTGGGCTTGCAACTACTTTTCAAGAACAAAAACCTTGTTGATTTGTAATTTATGCCCTAATAAGAGTGTAATGACTTTACCTAGAGTATTAACTCTTTTAAAAATTATCTCTTATATAAGTTATGTTTATTATCAATGGACTTGGTATAGTTTGTTTCAAGACATCTAGACATTAATTTCTTTAACCCACATATATGGTTTTTCTTTAGCCCGTATATCTCATTTGTTTTTTTTTTCTCAATCTGTCTACTCCTATTATTTATACAAAAATATTACAGCAAGGCCATGGCCTTAAAAGTCCTGCCATGAATTTGGCATGTTACAAAAAAGATCATGATCTCAGTACAGTGTGAACCTTCAGCAGTATTTTGACTACACATATGACGCGACACAGTGCTGAACATAAACTAAGACGAAACTTGCACAGCTAGACAACGGTAGACATAAACGACACATTGACAGACAGAGACCTGAAACATGCAATAACTTCGAGAATCAAAACAGAGTCGAGCTCCTACTTCAGAAACTGCAAGGGCGAAAACCCGGGCGGGATCAGTCATCCTCAGAGGTGTAAGGCTCCTCGACGACCCTACACCCGAATTGAAGAGAGTCCTCCGAGTCAGAATGAGGAACCGCTGAGCCTGTAGGTTCACCACGAGCTGGCGCACTTGGACCTGCAGGGACAGCTGGATTCACCAGCGAGGCACCTCCCATGACCTGGCGCTGATTGTCCACCGGATTCGCCATCCTCTGTTCTGCGAGTGCTCCTGGATGGGCTGCTCCCGAACCCCTATTATCTTCACATTTTTCTATGGTGACTGAGACTATGAAGGTGGAGTTGGCGAGAGAACACGGGATGCGATAACGCACAGTGGGGTGAGTAGCATGCTCACAATCAACCCTCCCAGTTCTCCCACGACCCCTGCCTCTTCCGCTTCTGGTGGCAGGGAGATTGCTCCGCCCAGGTTCCACCATGTCCGAGGATCGCTGAGAGGCAGCGCAACCACGAGAGCCACCACGTCTGCTCCCCATCCTGGGCCGTTCGCGCGGCATTGCAATGTTTATTGAATTGTCGAGAGAGCGAATACACGAAGAGGAGTACCTTGAGAGAGGCGAACGCAGAACACCAATTGAACCATAAGATCCCAGAACCAGAAAGGGAATGACGGACCTAAGTTTGCTTGCAGAGAAGCTCAGGGAGACACACAACACTGCAATCCATGAAGCCGCATAGGAATGCGACAAAGCCGCGGGAACAATTAGCTTATGGAGCGCCATAGCACAGTTAACCAGGCAACGGATGGAGGAAGTAAATGCCTCCATTAATAGGCTTGTGCGAGACCAGCTCGCCTGTCCTGCCTCATAACTCGTGGCGTGTTGGGGCTGACACCTGCCCACGTGAAACGCCATCCGCATACCCTCCGATCTGTCAAGCACCCGCATCCAGGAGTGAGTGATCCTGTTGCACCAGAGAAGTGCATTCCTGTTTGAGTTGTTCATCATCTGCAGCTTCGAGGGGACCTGAGAAGTGAGGAAGTTGCTGGTTTACTCCTTGATTGGCCAGTCTGTCTGCGACTTTGTTGGCCGTTCGTCTAACATGCTTGAAGGTGATGCTTTGGGGATTCCTCAGCCTTTCCTCCAGGAGTTCCAATCTGCTGAGCAACCTCCAGCTGGATGCTATCTTGGCTGCTGAAGTGCCTGCTTGTATTCTGGTAGCTGCTGTTATTAGGATGAGTGAGTCTCCCTCGACCTCTAAAGGGAAGAAGTTCTTTTGATCTGCAATGCAGATCCCTTTCCAGAGTCCTTCCAGCTCAGCTGCATTATTAGTATCTTTGCCAATCGATCCGTAATAGATATGCAGAGCTGCGCCCATGTGGCTCCTGAAGATTCCTCCAAATCCCGTCGGCCCTGGATTGCCCTTGGCTGCCCCATCAAAGTTCAATTTGAATGAGTTGGTTGCAGGGGGGGACCAAGTGAGGGGAGAGGCAGAGCTGGTTGGAGGACGGGCTTTGACCTGGGCTAGAAAGGATAGGTCCAGATTCCAGGCTTTCAAGATGAGGCATTCCTGTGGAGAGTCTGGCACATTCGTATCATGCTAGTTTCTGATAGCTAAAGTTTCTTGAAGATTTTGTTTCAGGAGGAGCCACAGGGCATCAATTGGCCGGCTAATGTTGTTGAAAATTCTGCTATTTCTTTCCTTCCAGAGAATCCAATAGAGAAAGCACAGGATTAGATTCCATAGAGAGTTTAGAAGCGGGCTTTTGAAAGGGTGCTTTGCCCATTTACGAATGGTTTCTGTGATGTCTCCCATCCGATCTTCTGATCTCCTATTGCATTGTTCAATTCTCTCCCATAGTTGAGTTGCTAGAGGACAAGTCTCCATTAAGTGTCTGATGGATTCAGAGTGGAGATTGCAATTGGGGCATCTTGATGGGCCAATGAATCCTCTTTTTTGCAGGTTGTCCCAGGTAAGGATGTGCCTTTTACTTAAAAGCCATAGAAAAGTGGAGACCTTGGGCCATATGCCTAGTTGCCAGACCCTTTCCCATATCTGATCCTTGTCTATTTGAGAGACTGAGTAGCGAAGCTGGTGAGCTTCCTTAGTTGTGAAAATTCCTTTTGGCGTATGACCCCATCTCAGTTTGTCCTCCAGGTGTGAGTATTTAATTCTCCTGTAATTTAATTCCTGATCTATTTCAGTGTGCGTTTCCCCTTGCCAATCAGGTTGCCAGGTGCTGGCAGGTTTCCAAATTTGGAAGTCTTGGACCGTGTGCTGCTGCCAGAATTGATGGACGAGGGTGCGATTTGCCTGTTGCATGGAAACTTGCCAGATTGGCTTGTGGAAGAGAGTAGCCAGTTTTGGGAGTTGTTGCCAAGAGTCCTCCCAGAACCTTGTTGTGGTACCTGAGTGAATTTCCCAAAAACTGTGTTCTTGAATGAAGGTGCTGTGGAGCTTTGCGGCATTCCATATCAGAGAACCTTGGGTTGTGGTGCTGATTCTGATGAGGTCGTTCCATTGGCTGCCCGGAGCATATTTTGCTTGCCAAAGCCTCGCCCAGGGTGTATGTGGTTTGGAGATCCAGTTCCACCATATACGAGCTCCCATTGTATTGTTGCTTTGGAGAGGATCCCTTAGTCCAAGCCCGCCCTCTGATTTTGTTTGGCAGACCTCCTTCCAATTGACAAGAGCCCATTTCCTGTTAAGACCAGAGGAGCCCCACAGAAAATTTCGCTGAAGATTGCGGATTGCTTTGAGAACCCATTTTGGCGCTGCTAGGATGGAGAAAAGATACAAAGGCATGGCCTGGAGAACTGATTTGATCAAGATGAGTCTGCCAGCCATATTTAGAGAGCGGAAGGTCCAAGACGAGAGCCTTGCTTCTAATTTGTCTAGAAGAGTCCTCCAGGAAGCGTGTTTGATGGCCGAGTCTAACAAAGGAGCTCCCAAGTATTTGGAAGGAAGCGTGGCAATGGAGAACCCCAAAATACGTGCAATGTTCCTTTGAGTGGAGGTGGGGGTATTGAAAAAGAAGAGTTGGGACTTTGAAGCGTTGATGGAGGTGTCAGAGGCTTCAGAGAAAAGAGAGAGAAAAAATTTGAAGGCTTTGGCCTCTTGAGAGGAGGGATGACCAAATAACATGGTGTTATCTACAAACTGTTGATGGGATAGGGGATGAAGACCATGGAGGGAAATACCTTTTAGAGCTTGGGAGGAGATGGCGGATTTTAGTAGTCAACTGAGCCTTTCTACCATTAGGACAAAAAGGAAGGGAGATAGGGGATCCCCTTGACGAATACCACGGGAGGGGCGGAAAGGCGATGAGGGGGAGCCATTGAGCAGGACAGAGATGCTGGGAGAGGAAATGAGATTCATGATCCATCTAGTCCAGGTGGAGTTGAAGCCAAAAGCCAATAACATCTGATGAATATAATTCCAACTAAGTTTATCAAAAGCTTTGGAGAGGTCTAGCTTTAGAATCATACTTGGTTTTTTTAGAAGCTTTAGAGAGTGGATTACTTCATTTGATAGAATGATACCATCCATAATCTGCCACCCTTCTACATAACCCGTCTGCTCCGGAGAGATGAGAAGAGGAAGGAGAGGTTTGAGCCTGTTCGCCAGTACTTTAGAGATAAGCTTGTAAATGACATTGCATAGTGCTATCGGTCTGTATTTGTCGGGCTTATTGGGTTCATCGCCTTTAGGTACTAGTGCTAAGAAAGTTGCATTGAGGGAGGGTAGAATCCAATGCATAGTTCTTGATTCCTCCACTAATTCCCATACCCCCGTTTTGATGAGCTCCCAAAACTCGTGAAAGAAATTGGCAGTAAAACCATCAGGACCAGGTGCTTTGCCATCCTTGAGTTGGGCCATCGCCTCTTCTACCTCCTGAAGTGAAATGGACTGGAGCAGTTTGTTGTTATGATCCTCCGTTATGATTTTAGGAATGTGCTGCGTGATCGTTCTGATGGCGTGATCTCTGTTTCCAGGAGGCTCCCGGAGAATTTCCTGAAAGTAATCTTTGAATTCCTTCTCCATGTCTTCATGTGCTTCTAACCTTTCCCCTTGTTGGTTATTTATGAATGCTATGTTGTTATGCATTCTTCTTTGGATGGCAGTTCTATGGAAGAATTTTGTATTCTTCTCCCCCTCCTTGAGCCATCTGATTCTGGACTTCTGTCGCCATAGGATTTCCTCTTGCTGCCTGCGGGCTTCAATTTGATTCCAGAGGATCTGCTCCTGATGCGCCTGCTCATCTGTCCTACCTTCCAAGATGAGATTTTGTTGAAGTGCTTTCATTTGCTGCTCCAGCCTTTTGCGGTTCTCAAAAATATTGCCAAACTGAGTGCGATTCCAGACTTTGAGAACTTGTTTTAATTTTTTTAATTTCTGTTGGAATTGGAACATTTTAGCACCTGCCAGCGGGATGAATGATTGCCATGCCTCACTTACTACTGTCTTGAAGTTGGGATTTGAGAGCCAGAAGGCTTCAAATTGGAAAGGTCTATTGCTTCTTGTGCCTAGCCGCGACCATTGTAACATGATTGGTTAATGATCTGATCCACCTTGTGGCATTATGGAGGCGTGAAAGTCCCCTCCCAGGTGTATGGCATTGTCCGAGATGAGAAACCGATCTAGTCTGGAGGCGATGTGTTGGGTGCCCCTGCGCTTATTGGTCCAAGTGAAGACTCCATTGGAGGTTTGAATGTCCATTAGTTGATTATTTTGAATGAATTCTCTGAGACCATTGCTGTCACTTTCTAGCCTTATTCTGCCTCCTTGTTTCTCCTCCATCGTCTTGATGATGTTGAAATCACCTCCACCGATCCAGAGGGGGAACTGCCTGTTTGCATTGAGTATGGTGAGAGTATCCAGAAGTTCTAATTTTTGCTGAAGATTCTGCGGAAAATATACATTTGAGAGGTGCCCATGGATGTTGGTGCCGATGAGATGGAAGGATGCTTGGATGAGGTAATGGGTGGCATGGAAATCTCTTAGAGTTAGAACCCGCGGGTTCCATAAGATAGCTAAGGGTCACTTAGTCTATTATGTTCGTATGTGTTAACTTGTTTATCATTTGAAGTCTATCTCTATATTCTACACACAATACTATGTGTTGGGGGTTTATATCCCCTTTCTCACGACCACTATTTGCAACATTCAACACACTACATGTCAACCATTATTATTCAATGTATTATATTGTTCTTTATATGAGAATAGTGTCGAATTTGGTAATTTCAATGTGGTATTATGTTTAACAACTATCATGCATCAGTTTACAATATTCAATGTATAAACTCGAAATTCTTATCAGTTTGATGATCTTTTTTATGCGTCAAGATTTCCAGGTAAAAGAATCATTAATTTATTGTCCAATAATAAAAAGACTGTTTCTTATAATCTCTGGTTAAAGAATTTCTTATAACAAGAATTTCTTTCATTTCTTAATTTTTGAATTCAGGCTTCTATGATTTATAATGATTTAAGAACATAATTTTTTGGTAGAAATCACATAGGATAAATTTTTGCCGACGTGTTTCGAACCATCTAGTGTGGTTCATCATCGTATGTCCTATTTTTTGTTTCTCTTTGCCATGTGTACTTATACAAGTAGTACTTTCATATTCACCAAGTGAATACTTTCTTCTTCGATATCCATTTAGTTTCAAAGTGGGTTCTAAGTCGGCTCGATTTACCTCCCTCCAGGTCGATGAACTTGAACTCTTGGTTCCCCTCTCTTCATGGCGTGGTTGTTGTGCTCACAAGTTCACTTCTAGAATTTGTAGCTTACATACCGTCTAAGATTTATATATATAAATATGTTTTTCTTTTTCTTCTTTTTATATTTTTACTAAGTTATAATAGATTTTCCCACTTGTTAAAAAACTTAAGAAATTTCTTCTTCCAAACCTTGGAAAAATTATTATTTTGGCTGAATTATTATTTTGGGCCTTTATTGTAAATTTAATAGACTGCAATTGCTATTTTATAAATATACACCAAACTTTTACATAAAATCATCATATTTTATCGACCTTTTGCTCAAGGATAATTTCCATCCTTTATTTTAACAGTTTTGTCAAAGGCCTATGGTCTATTGTTTTGCTTTCATCCATAATATGTTTACTGTTGACACCTAATCCTTGTGATTGGGTGAATTATTGTAAATAGATAGATAGGAAATATGAACTGTCATCGGGAGATGAACTGAACAGTGTCTCCCTCATGTATATAATGAGGACCTACCTGATGGAATAATACAGTCAAATTAATTTCTACCCTATGGAGTTACTGCCTGGCCTGACATGGTATCAGAGCCAGCTCCTTTTTTAGCTCTTGTGCCTTGTAACTCCCTTGTCTGACTGAGTGCCTGTACTGCCTGCGTTCTGTCTGCCATATTCCATTACCTGCGCTCTGCTCCATATTCCATTACCTGCACCCTGCTCCATACAATACGCTGCCCATATATTCGTTGGTGTCAGTTGCCTGACATTTTCTGTCAAGCCTACCTACACCATTGACTGCTACTACGTTACTCTACTGCGTTTGGCTCCCAAACGTTGCTCCCATACGCTGCTACGTTACACCATTGACTGCTACATTACTCTGCGTTTGGCTCCCATACGCTGCTATGTCCACCTCGACCCTGCTGCAACAGACTTCCATGTGTTGTGTGTCTCCTTGACTGTTCAAAACTGCGCAAAGGTCTTGCGTTCAAACCGTCGGCCTTTTAACCAGTGCTTCCACCTCTTTAGAGTTCTTTGCTGATATATTCAACAAATGAATTTATCAATTGAGAAACATCCAAAGTATTCAATGTTGGCATTATGATTCAGGTGTTGTCCTTGATGGCAAACCCATTCAGGTGATAAATCAAGAAGGACGCAGGAAATATGTTCAGCGCATGCGTCCCCGCAGGTATACCATACAGAACCCGCGTCCAGGGACGCAGGCCAGCCGTTCAGGAGGTGCGTCCGCCCAGTGCACACATTTCAAGGCAAAGAAAAGCACGTGGGGGTTTCTTGTGTGGTATCTAGCCGACGGTTTTGTGTTTCTATGGTGTCGGCTCGTGGTTTTGTTCCATGTTTTGGGGAGAAGCTCGCCTATATAAAGCAAAGGAGTTCATTTGGATTAGGCATCATCTTGGTTGAACATCTCTTGGTGAGATCTAGTCTAGATCTATAAGGGCGAATCTTCTAATGGACTATGATCTCTATGGCGCATGATCAGATCTGTGGATCTGAGTGTTTGGGTTGGTTCTGAAGTCCTCATATTTCTTATATCTGAAGGGACGCAGGTTCAGTGAAGAGCAAGTGCGCCGGGACGCAGTGAAGTAAAAGCTCAGGTGCGTCTCTGAGGCAAGGGACGCGGCGCGATTGTGTTATTGGGTGCGTCTCTGAAGCGAAAGACGCGGCGCGATAGTGCTGCTGGGTGCGTCGGTCGCAGAAAAGCTTAGAAGAACAGTGCGTCTGCACGCAGAACAGAAGAAGGTAGACTGCGTCCAGTCGCAGGCCACAGAAAGAAAATATGCGTCCCTGTCTTAAGATGATCTGTTGACTGTATATTTCTGTTCATAAGGTGTTCTGGGTTATTTCTGTAATTACTGATCTGATATCTGTAGTGGACTGTATCTGTTGTATACTTGTTGATCATTTGATTGTTCATGAAAAGAAGTAGGGGGTTGTAGCTCCCTTCCAGGAGAGACTGGAAAACGAGAGAGAGTTGTAGCTCTCTGCAGGTTGCAGCCTGCGTGCTGGTAAAGGACTGCACCAGTACAAAATCATTGTAAAAAGAATTTCTTGAAAGAAGATAGAGACATATTGCAGCAGGTGGTTTTCTCCCGCATTGGGTTTCCACCTTACATCTTGTGTTCTTTGGTGTGACTGTCTATTTTCTTTATTCATGCTCATTATTTTATGGTACTGATATGCAAGAATAATTCAAAAGATCAAATAAGGAAGATTTGGTAAATTGCTTGATAATACTGATTCACCCCCCCTCTCAGTATTATTTCCAACAATTGGGATCAGAGCAGGTCCTTCAGAAAAGCTTGATCGCTTGAAGGTAGATCGTTCATCATGAGCAACTACGAGAGAGAAGCATCAATCAGGCCACCAGTTTTTGATGGGACAAACTTCAATTATTGGAAGGTAAGAGTTACTGCATATCTTCAATCTCTTGGTACTGAAGTTTGGGACATTGTAGAAACAGGCTATGCTTTTCCTTCAGCTACTCCTACAGATCCAGCTGAGAAAAAGAAGTATGAAACAAATGCAAAAGCAGTCAGTACTCTATTAGGAAGTATATCCCAAACAGAATTCATGAAGGTAATGCACTTCAAGTCAGCAAAAGAAATATGGGACAAAATGATCACAAGCTATGAAGGAGATGAACAGGTAAAACAAGCCAAACTTCAAACTCTCAGAATTCAATATGAGACTCTCAAGATTTATAATGATGAAAGTGTGGCTAATTATTTTCTTCGGGTAGATGAGATTGTAAATTGTATGAAAAATTTGGGTGAAGAAGTAAAGGAGTCTCTAGTAGTTCAAAAGATTCTAAGATCATTATCCCCCAAGTTTGAATCCAAAGTATCTGCAATAGAAGAAAAAGAAAATCTCCGTGTTCTTACTATGTCTCAGCTACATGGAATTCTAACTGCTTATGAAATGAGAAAGGGAGGACCATCAGACAGAAGGGAGGCTGCTTTTAAAGCATCAGGCAAAGAAGATTACTATGAAGCAAGCCATGATCCAGAAGAAGAGGAAGAAGAATCAAATTTTGTCAGAAATCTTCAAAGAGGTTCTGGAAGGTTCAGAGGTAAGCTACCTTTCAAATGCTTTGCTTGTGGAAGAGTAGGTCATTATGCTGCAAAATGCTCTTATAAGGATAAAGGAAAGGAACCAGTTAGATGGAACAAGAAACAAAGCGCAAATAAGAAAAGCTACTACACCCATGAAGATAGTGATGGCTTATCAAACAGTGATGAAGATGAACAAGGTAATAAATATAGGTTGTTAATGGCATTTGAAGATGATGATTATGAGGATGCTGTAGATGTGGATAACCTTTATGATGAAATTACTAGACTCAAGAGATGCATAGAAGAAAAGAACATGATTATTGATACTCTACAATTCCAAATTGATGAAAAGGAAAAACATCTTGAAAAATTAGAAGGTGAAATTGTTGGTCTTAGAAAAGAAATTGAGAAAACAAAAACTATTAATCTCAAGTTTGTCAAAGGATCTGAAACTTTGGATGAGATTATCAGTGTGCAGCGGTCTCCACTAAATAAGACAGGTTTGGGCTATAATGGAGAAACTTCTCAAGCATCCACTTCAAAAAGTTATCTTGATGCAGCAAGAAGAAATGAGCAAGAGCACAAGGAAGATCATCAGGTAAAGCAGGGACAAATGTCAAGCAGAAACTATCAGGGGCAATCCAGCTTAAGGGTGAACAAAAGCCACAACCAGCCACAGGTAAAATCTTCTCAATTTGGTTCAAGAATAGATGAAAATAGAAATTACAATCAGTTGGCTGGTAGATCCAATAATCGCAGAAGCTTCTTCAATGGACAATGCTTTTCTTGCCATAACTTTGGTCACAAAGCAGCTCAATGTGTTGCGTATAAAACAATCATGACTAGGGAAGCTCAAAAACAAAGAAGTATGACAGGGATTACAAAAAGGACCTATAACAACTTTTCAGCTCTTGAAAATGAAGTTGAATGTTCTATTTGCAATAATTTTGGACATAAAGACTTTGAATGCAGAAGCAGGTTTCCAGAAAGAAAGGTACAAGAGCAGAAAAAGGAACAAGCCTCAGGCGCCAAAACATGGAGAATAAAGGAACCTCAAACAGAAAGATGTGGGATAGCATTTTATGCAGAAGGACAAGAAAATCTATGGTACATTGACAGTGGATGTTCGAAGCATATGACAGGTGATAAAGAAAAACTTGAGTCTTATTCTAATTTAGAAAAGGGAAAGAAAGTCTCTTTTGGAAATGATACTCCTGCAACTATAAAAGGAAAAGGTATTGCTCCTTTAAAAGAAGATGTTAAGGCTGGAAATGTTTTGTTTGTTGATGGATTGAAGCATAATCTACTAAGTGTCAGCCAGATGTGTGATCAAAGAACCGAGGTTATATTCAGATCAAATGGATGCCTTGTTCGTGATCTTGATACAGGTAAAACAGTTCTCAAAGGAAAGAGAACTCCAAATAATCTATACATATTTGATGAAGGACAACAACAATGCTATCTAAGCAAGAATGAAGAGCACTGGTTATGGCATCGAAGGTTGGGACATCTAAGCTTCTCACAAATAAGGAAAGCTTGCAAATATCAGGCAGTTCGCGATCTTCCAGATATCAAAATTCCTGACAACACCATATGCAGATCATGTCAGTTTGGAAAACAAACCAGAACTAACTTTCCAGAGAAAGAAGGATCAGCCAGCATGCCTCTTGAGCTAGTACATACAGATGTATGTGGACCATTCAGAAAAAGAACACCTAGAGGAGAGGAATACTTGATATTATTTATTGACGATTTCTCCAGGTTTGTTTGGTTAGGACTTATGAAGCACAAAGATGAAGCATTCGAAAAATTCAAAACCTTCAAAGCCTTGGCTGAAAATGAATCAGGTCACAAAATTAAGTGCCTCAGATCTGACAAGGTGGGGAATTTACTTCAAATGAATTTTTCGATTTCTGTGATGAACATGGGATAAGGAGAGAATTCTCTACAGCTAGAACGCCTCAGCAAAATGGAGTTGTTGAAAGAATGAACAGAACAATCCAACAAATGGCTCGTGCTATGCTTGATGAATCAGGAACCCCCACAACCTTCTGGGGTGAGGCTGCACATACTGCGGTTATTATTCTCAACAAGACAAATGTCCGGGTGAACAGCACTCAAACCCCTCATGAGCTCTGGAGTGGTAAAACTCCTTCGGTAAAGCACTTCAAAATATTTGGGAGCAAATGCTATATCAAGAATACTGAGGAGCAGCTTGGCAAACTTGATCCTAGAGCAGATGAAGGCATTCTTCTTGGCTATTCTCCACATAGCAAAGCATACAAATGCTACAATAAAAGACTTGGCAGAATTGTTGACAGCATTGATGTAGTGGTTGATGAAAAGGGATATATTCCTAGGCAAATACATCGTGAAGACATCGAAGAAGATGAGAGCTACCCTCAAAGACAGAATAATGAAGAAGATGAACCTCAAGAAGAATCTCAAGAAGAACCTCACGAAGAAGCAGAAGAACGGACAAGAATAGAAGAAAAGACTCCATCCAGATATGTTCAGAAGAACCATCCAGAATCTCAGATCATGGGACAAAAAGAAGCAGGTATACAAACTAGAAGAACAGTTGCAGAAGCTTCAAGCTATTTGGCATTACTTTCCTCCACCGAACCACAAAATGTGAAAGAGGCATGCAAAGATGAATGTTGGGTGAAAGCAATGGATGAAGAACTTGAGCAAATCGAAAAGAACAACACTTGGGAGCTGGTTCCTAGACCAAAAGATAAGAATGTTATTGGAACAAAATGGGTCTTCAAAAATAAATTGAATGAAAATGGAGAAGTAATTAGAAACAAAGCCAGACTCGTTTGTAAAGGGTATGCGCAGCAAGAAGGAATAGACTTTGAAGAAACTTTTGCTCCTGTTGCAAGACTTGAGGCCATCCGAATGTTCCTTGCTCTCTCAAGTTTTCAGAACTTCAAAGTATTTCAAATGGATGTGAAATCAACCTTTTTGAATGGAGACTTGGAAGAAGAAGTGTACATTGAACAGCCAGATGGGTTCATTCTTGGAAATGATCCAAATCTTGTATGCCGATTGAAAAAGGCTCTCTATGGTCTCAAACAAGCTCCAAGGCTTGGTACTACCGGTTGGACAAATATCTTCATCAACAAGGTTTCTTAAAAGGTTCAGCAGATAGCAATCTGTATATAAAAGTTGAAAATGACAAATTGCTAATACTTGTTGTGTATGTAGATGACATTATTTTTGGCAGCAATGAAGAAGCTATGAGTCAAAGCTTTGCCTCAGTCATGCAGAAAGAATTTGAAATGTCCTTGCTAGGAGAACTGACATATTTCCTTGGTTTGCAAATCCAACAGAAGGAAGGAGGAATCTTTTTATCTCAAACCAAGTATCTCAAGCAGATTTTGAAGAAATATGGCATGGAAGATGCAAAACCAGTATGTACACCCATGGTCACAGGATGTAGTCTCAGTGCAAATGATGAATCTGCAGCAGTACATCAACCAACCTACAGATCTATGATTGGAAGTTTACTATATTTGATAGGTACCCGACCAGACATCATGCATGCAGTTGGAATAGTTGGAAGATTTCAGGCAAATCCAAAGGAGACTCATCTTCAAGCAGTGAAGAGAATTTTCAAATATCTTCAAGGGACTCAAAATTATGGCTTATGGTATCCTAGAGATACAGATCTCACTCTTCATGCTTACACAGATGCAGATTGGGCCGGAAGCGTGGATGACAGGAAAAGCACAAGTGGCGGTGCATTCTTTATGGGCTCCAGACTGGTATCTTGGTTCAGCAAGAAACAGAGTTCAATTGCCTTGTCTACAGCTGAAGCGGAATATGTTGCTGCTGCATCTTGTTGCACCCAACTTCTTTGGATGATGCAGACTTTGCAGGATTATCACATCACTTGTACACCTCCTATTCCTATCTTATGTGACAACACAAGTGCAATCAGCATCTCAAAGAATCCGGTTATGCATTCAAAAACCAAGCACATACCAATCAAGTACCATTTTCTCCGGGAACAAGTACTTGAACAGAAGGTCAAGTTGGAGTATGTTCCTTCTAAGGAACAAGTTGCTGATATTTTCACCAAACCGTTGCCCAGGGACACTTTTGAATACCTCAGGCAAAAGCTGGGGGTTGTTGATGCATCATCTTACTGTTGATCATCTTCCTATTGGTGGTATAGGCTCAGGGGGAGCACATAATGCATTGTTGGCATTATGGAGAAGGAGATCTTGGAAATAGCTGCAATATGTCTCTATCTCCTTCATGATGGATTTCTGGTTACAAATCTGGAGATGCATGAGCATAGGGGGAGCATACCCTTTGCCCTTGATGTCAAAGGGGGAGAATGAAGCTGAAGATTATGTGGTTGCCATCAAGTCCAAAGGGGGAGATTGTTGGCATTATGATTCAGGTGTTGTCCTTGATGGCAAACCCATTCAGGTGATAAATCAAGAAGGACGCAGGAAATATGTTCAGCGCGTGCGTCCCCGCAGGTATACCATACAGAACCCGCGTCCAGGGACGCAGGCCAGCCGTTCAGGAGGTGCGTCCGCCCAGTGCACACATTTCAAGGCAAAGAAAAGCACGTGGGGGTTTCTTGTGTGGTATCTAGCCGACAGTTTTGTGTTTCTATGGTGTCGGCTCGTGGTTTTGTTCCATGTTTTGGGGAGAAGCTCGCCTATATAAAGCAAAGGAGTTCATTTGGATTAGGCATCATCTTGGTTGAACATCTCTTGGTGAGATCTAGTCTAGATCTATAAGGGCGAATCTTCTAATGGACTATGATCTCTATGGCGCATGATCAGATCTGTGGATCTGAGTGTTTGGGTTGGTTCTGAAGTCCTCATATTTCTTATATCTGAAGGGACGCAGGTTCAGTGAAGAGCAAGTGCGCCGGGACGCAGTGAAGTAAAAGCTCAGGAGCGTCTCTGAGGCAAGGGACGCGGCACGACTGTGTTATTGGGTGCGTCTCTGAAGCGAAAGACGCGGCGCGATAGTGCTGCTGGGTGCGTCGGTCGCAGAAAAGCTTAGAAGAACAGTGCGTCTGCACGCAGAACAGAAGAAGGTAGACTGCGTCCAGTCGCAGGCCACAGAAAGAAAATATGCGTCCCTGTCTT
This sequence comes from Pinus tabuliformis, assembly GCA_031772625.1. Taxonomy (NCBI): domain Eukaryota; kingdom Viridiplantae; phylum Streptophyta; class Pinopsida; order Pinales; family Pinaceae; genus Pinus; species Pinus tabuliformis. The sequence continues at coordinate 1,492,728,936 of CM062820.1, read as the reverse complement.
AAGATGATCTGTTGACTGTATATTTCTGTTCATAAGGTGTTCTGGGTTATTTCTGTAATTACTGATCTGATATTTGTAGTGGACTGTATCTGTTGTATACTTGTTGATCATTTGATTGTTCATGAAAAGAAGTAGGGGGTTGTAGCTCCCTTCCAAGAGAGACTGGAAAACGAGAGAGAGTTGTAGCTCTCTGCAGGTTGCAGCCTGCGTGCTGGTAAAGGACTGCACCAGTACAAAATCATTGTAAAAAGAATTTCTTGAAAGAAGATAGAGACATATTGCAGCAGGTGGTTTTCTCCCGCATTGGGTTTCCACCTTACATCTTGTGTTCTTTGGTGTGACTGTCTATTTTCTTTATTCATGCTCATTATTTTATGGTACTGATATGCAAGAATAATTCAAAAGATCAAATAAGGAAGATTTGGTAAATTGCTTGATAATACTGATTCACCCCCCCTCTCAGTATTATTTCCAACATTCAATCTATAGTGCAAGGTTGAATCTGAGTGTATATTGGGCTTCTTTTGGACGGACTGCCCAACATGTGATATAGTACTCGTAAAGACGAGTGGACTTGATCTATACTCATTGCAAGTTCAGTTAAATAGTCTCAAGTTTGTGGAGACAAGACGATTCAATGTCAGCGGTTGTGAATGTTTGTGACTGGGAATATAAAAACCAGTCAAAGCACTTCGCAACACAGTTTCGAACGATTGTACTGCACACGACTGTCGGGAGCTGATATTAAATAGAATGTTCAGCTGATATGTGTACACACATGAGATTCAGTTGGTTCTTCTTGCATCTGGAACACAGTGCAAGACTTTGACTGGATTTCAGTTTTCTGCAGGAAGCATTATCCGTTTGCCAAAATTTGAGGCTGCAATAACTAAAGTTGAGGTGTTGCATTGTTCGCATTTCCACTTAACCTACTTTCTGTCTGTTTCTGATAGCAAGAATAGAAGCATCTGCGTTGAAGCGCATAGAAGTGGAGAGAGCACACGACAAACACATTGTTATATGTAGTGAAGTTTTTTTTTGACAGTGGTAGCATTCCTTTCAATAGTCAATGGTATATGAATGGCATAGCTAAATTTTGGATGGTTTTAATACACTGTTGCTTTCATACATACCCTGGTATATAATGTTTGATGTGGCTACTGTTTTCATATAGACTATATCTCATATATACCACGCTGTTGGGCTACCATAATGTTGTTTTCATAAAGCAGTTTTCAAAGTGACTAACATAGTTAACGCTCATGCGTTTGACTGTGTTTAATATATTGTTTGGGACCAGAATACATTTTGATATCAGAATCAGTTTTTTTTAGCAGCAGAAGTTTTTTATTTCTCCACAAAAGCACATTTTTTGCCAGCAGAATTATTTTTACAGCTCTCGGATTTTACAATGCATTCAATAATATCTATTGTGGGAATAGTTCTCACTGGCAAGGAGAACCATCTTGAATGGTCCCAAATGATAAAGCACACCCTCATTTTCAATGAGTTGTGGAAAGGAGTGTGTCTCGGAGAAGGAGACAATGACCCAGTACAGCCTACCTCAGGCAAAGAGATCATCATTTGGGAAAACAAGAACATCAAAGCTTATGCATTAATCGCAACATCTGTAAATGAAGAGGTGAGTCGCCATATTTCGTCATATTCAACTGCCTTTGAAGCCTTACAAAAGCTAAAAGAACTCTATGACTCACATTCTGCACTTGAATTTGTCCAACTCATGATTAAACTCTTCACTCTTGAACTACAAAATAATGATCCTCTTGCTCTTGCATCTGAAGTAAAGTCTATAATGCATGATATCAAATCCACTAAGGTTGAATTGGATATTCCTCTTATTGCTTTTCTCAAGGCACTTTACCCTACTTACTCCAATTATCTTGAGTCATTGCAAGCAAATGGAAATCTGAAAGATATAACCTTTGACTCTCTTGTGAAAAAGTTTGCTGAAAGAGAGAAAGCTTTTGGAAAGAAGACAGCCCCTGAATCTTCTGAAGAGGTTGTGTGCCTTGCTCATAAAGAAAAGCATCCTGCTCAAGATTCTACAAGAGGAAGAGGTGGACGAAGAGGAAGAGGAAGATATTTCAAAGGCAGGGGGGCAGACATCCTCAAGGAGAAAAGGCATATTTGCACTGTATTCACTGCAAAAGAAATGGATCACATGATGCCTCTACATGCAAGCTACCATGGGACAAAATTGAGCAGAAAAGAAACCAACAGAAAGGTAAAACTGATGATACAGACAAATGTAAAACACCTGAATCCGCTCATTATGTTGAGGCACAATGTAACATTGGAGTAAATGAAGATTTGCTTAATGCTTCACTTGCTTCTTGGAAAAATGATTGGTTGCTTGATTCAGGAGCAACCTGTCACATGACTCAGAAAAGATTTTTTTGAAGATTTCACTGACAATGTTGATGGAGCAGTATACTTTGCAGATCAATCAAAAATCAAGCCATTAGAGCTCGACACAATCAGGCTTAAACTGTTTGGTCTTCCAGACTTTCTTCTGCATCATGTTCTATATCTCCCACAACTGAAGAGAAACTTGATGTCCCTGGTCCACATCCGCCAGCAAGGTCACTCCATTCATATGTTCGATGGCAAGCTTGAGGTAAGAAAAGCATCTGACCACTCACTTGTCATGAGGGGAATAGAAGAAGAAAGGCTTCTCAAGCTGCAAGGACCCTCTGCTCATGCACAACATTTCTCATACAATTGTCATCATGAAGAAGGTATACTTCCATCAAGTTTATTATGGCATGCTATATTTGGACATTTGAATTATGACAGTCTCCGCTTGTTGAAGAAAAATGGTGTTGCCGGTTTGCCTACAATTCCTAGGAAACTTAAGCAATGTGATGCTTGCATTCTAGGAAAGCATAGCAAACAGTCTTTTCATGATTCACATTCAAGAGCTCATAGATTCAAGCCGACCTGTGCTATTCCTTAAAAATTTTATCCTCATGGGTATTTATTCTATCCATTCTGCTCTTCTTTTATCATCATTTTCAAACCCTGATGATGGATCCCATTTGGGATTTGAAACGTTGGTATAAAAATGTTCATACTGTGGATTCTCTGGTCAATGGTTCAAAAGATACAAACCACAGATCTCTTAAATCCAAAAACTTGAACTCATTCATTCAGATTTATGTGGTCCAATGCATGTTCCTTCTGCAAATGGAAATAAATATATCATGACATTTATTGATGACTACACCAGAATGTGTTGGGTTTATTTATTGAAGAACAAATCTGATGCTTTTCAAACATTCAAGAATTTTCATAAATGGATTGAAAATGATGCACAATCTCATATTGGGTCTATTTGCACTGATAATGGAAAAGAATACACATCAAATGAATTTGAAAATGATCTTCGCCAACATGGGATTAAACATCAAACAACTGTGCCTTATAATCCCCAACAGAATGGTGTAGCTGAAAGAATGAATAGGACAATCTTAAATATGGTACAATCCATGCTATTCTTCAAAAATGTAAAGATAATGTTTTGGGTTGATGTTGTTCTATGTGCTGATATATAAAGAATAGATGTCCATCTAATGCTATAAGAAACAAGACTCCATATGAAATGTGGTATGGACATGCTCCTTCGATAAAACATCTCAGGGTCTTTGGTTCCACCTGTTATGCTTTGATACCAAAGGTACATAGAAATAAACTTGGTGCTATAAGTCGTAAGTGTATCTTCCTGGGGTATTCAAACACCTCCAAAGCATACCGCCTCTATGATGAAGTAAATAAGAAGTTTGTTGTATCTAGAGATGTAATTTTCCTTGAATCGTCCAAAACTGACAATGTTTTTGAGCGGCAACTTGATTGCTTGGATAAATTCGCAAAAGCAAAATAATTTCAAGAATTTGATAATTAGATTCCGCATCTTGAAGGGGGGATTCCTATACTAGATCAACATGTGGAATATTCTTCTGAAGAACACTCTCCCCCGCATGAATCTCCAACAACAGATGATGCTTTAAGTGATGTAATTGATAGAATTGGGAGACTCAATCTTGACTCAGTGCCAACTCAATCAACGGAGCAGCCTGGGCCATCTGAGAAATGTCTCCCAAAGTGGCTGACAAAGACACTTGAAAGTGTTCATCCTGATGAAGTTGGAAAGACAGGAACCAGAAATTCAAACCGGCAAAATGGAGGTGATGTAGATGACTCTAATTCACCTGTTGATATGGATGTTTCTTATGATTGTGAATTGAACTTGTCTACAGATTTTGAACCAACTTCCTTCAAAGAAGCTGCTTCTCATGATGAATGGAAAGAAGCAATGCAAAAGGAGTATGATGCCCTCATAAAGAACGATACTTGGAAGCTGGTTGATCCTCCATTTGGAACTAAACCAATTGGCTGCAAGTGGGTCTACAAGAACAAGTATAAAGCTGATGGCTCACTTGAAAAGCACAAAGCTAGGCTTGTGGCAAAAGGTTTTGCACAAAAGGAAGGGGTCGATTATGAGGAGACTTTTGCCCCCACAACAAAATGGGCTACCATCCAGACACTCTTTGCACTAGCAGCTCAGAACGGTTGGAAAGTCCATCAAATGGATGTAAAAACTACTTTCTTGAATGGGGATCTAAAAGAGAATGTTTTTATGTCCCAGCCTGAAGGTTTTGTTGTGAAAGGACATGAACATAAAGTATGCAAACTTGTGAAGTCCTTGTATGGCCTCAAACAAGCATCACGAGCATGGTATGAAAAACTAACTAAGCATCTTCTGAAACTCAATTTCAAACATTTTGATCTTGATGATGCAACTTTATTTGTCAAGAAAGTTGGAATTACAGTTGTATATCTTGTGGTATATGTAGATGATCTTTTGATGACAGGGAACAATGAAAGCTACATTGCATCCTTAAAGAAGGAATTGGGGAAAAGTTTTGAAATGATTGATTTGGGCTATGTTCACTACTATCTTGGCATTGAAGTAACCCAACATCCAAAGTCCATATTTCTTTCTCAAAAGAAATACATTTGAGATCTGTTGAACAGGTTTGGCATGACAGAGTGCAATCCTCTTACTACTCCAATGGAACAAAACTTAAAGCTCACATCTATTGACGGAAAGGAATTTGAGGATGCAACAAAGTATAGACAACTTGTAGGAAGTCTCAACTACCTAACTACTACTAGACCAGACATTTCATTTGTTGTTGGAATCCTCTCCAGGTTTATGCAAAAGCCTTGTGAGGGACATTGGTCTGCTGCAAAAAAAGTTCTAAGGTACTTGAAGGGAACTCAAGACTTTGGAATCAAGTATACACAGGTGGACAACTTCAGCTTGATTGGATACTCTGATTCAGACTTCGATGGAGACAAAAATTTGGGGTATCTACTTCAGGATATGCTATGAGTCTTGGATCAGGAGTTGTCTCCTGGAGATCACGCAAACAATCAGTTCCAGCAGATTCCACAATAGAAGCAGAATATGTGGCAGCATCTGAAGCAACAAAAGAAATTGTGTGGCTCAGGAAAATTTTTGAAGATTTGCAGGTAAAACAAGTACAATCAACTCCACTCATGATTGACAATACCTCTGCAATAAAGTTGGCCAAGAACCCAAAGTTCCATGATCGAACGAAGCACATCAATACTAAATATCATTTGATTCGACATCATGTTGAGGCCAAAACAATCCATCTTCGTCATTGTTCCACAAATGAGCAAATTGCAGACATCTTCACCAAAGTGCTTGGAAGGGAAAATCTTGAACGATTCAGAATGATGCTTGGACTCACCAACATCCCTTCATATTAAGGGGGGGAATGTTGACACCTAATCCTTGTGATTGGGTGAATTACTATAAATAGATAGATAGGAAATATGAATAGTCATCGGGAGACGAACTGAATGGTCTCTCCCTCATGTAAATAATGAGGACATACCTGATGGAATAATACAGTCAAATTTATTTATGCCCTATGGAGTTACTGCCTAGCCTGACATTTACTATTCAGTTTTTTTTACATATATTTATATTATATAGTTTTATTGTTCTTCGTATCTTTCACCATGAAAGGTTTTACAGTTGTTCCTAATTCTATGAAATCCATACATGCTATTACAACTCCCTTCAGTTTCTTTTTCCTTACTTCAATTTCTTTTTCCTTACTCATAGCTACATTCAACTTAGATTTGTTCTGGATTTAACATGTCTTTATGGTTTATATATAAATTGTTATGTGTTTTTCTATTTTTTAAGAGTTTACATACATATATATATATATATATATATATATATATATATATATATATATATATATTCTTATCGGTATATTCCAATACACTTGTAACTTGTTATATTGTGCTAAACAACATAATTATATATTCAGGGGATTTTTTTTCCTATGAAAAAACGTGAATAAAAAATCATAGATCATTCTCTTACAAAATTATTACAGATTGTGGGTCATACAACATTTCCTCTATATAAGCAGTAGAACACTTCCTGTAATTTCAAAACTACTCTATTCTGACTCATGACTCCCCTCATATACTTCAGGGATTATAATGCTCAAAATCAAAAGAAAACTAGGTTTCTATTTCCATAGAGCACATACTCTGCATAATGTCATCAATTGTTTCTTCTCTTATAATGTAGACTTTAATTCCATGATTGAAAACACAAACTATACATTTTTTTTTTGAAAAACTTATTAAAGATATCCTTTTTTGATTGCTTAGTTTAATACAACATACAAAATATTAACATGGCATCTAATCTTATAACATTAACTCTTTTCTTTTCTTTTTTTCATGTTTAAATAATTTCACTGAACAACAAGAAAGATTACTTCCTTCCATTTTCTTTAAAAAAAAAAAAGATAATATAGTTAGAAATACCAACATGAATTAATGATCTGGGAAATTAGTAGTCAATTATTTGTCTCCTCCCAACCTTGACACAACAACTAGCTGGTGTCCCCTTGAGAAAACCAAGCTTGTAATTTTTCCTTGTACCTTTCACTTCTTTCTTCTCCTTAGTCTCTTCCGTTCTCAGAATGAGACAAAAGTAAGAAAAAATAGCATATATTATCCCATCTACCACTCTTTTAGTGGTTAATAACTGCCTCCACCTCACCAACATGTGGCAGGTAGTTATCTACTCATTAATGAGCTCATGTTTCCCACTCTTGAGGACAACTCTGTATCTTCTAGGAAACATTTAATTGGCCAATCATAATTCCTCAATTAAATCTACTCATTCAGATTAGACACCTGGGACTTGTTGATGGGTAATAACACTTCCACAATTAAATTGCAGTCTTTTTCTCTTTCAACCATTTGTACTCAACAATTAATTTCCCATATTTTTCTTTATTCATAAAAATAAAAACATCGTAATTATAAATTTACAATAAAGTATTATCAACAATAAATTTGTTGATAATTAAAATGTTCACTTGTACTTCAATATAGCATACCTAACCAAAAACACACATATGCACATTTAATTACAAAATTTATCAAGCCAAGAGATATCACAAATGACTTGTCACAAAACCTTTACATGCAGCTTGACACCCAACGAATCGCTTCACCATACCAAAAATAAATAAACCCAAGCTACTCGTTAGATATGTTGGAAACAATGTTAATACTGAGAGGGGGGTGAATCAATATTAAGGTTAATTTAAACTTTTGTGTCAATTCATACTTAACATTCAACCTTGGTAACCATTCATACAATCATCAACAATGTTGGGTCCCTATAATACTAGTGATTACCCCATTATTATTGTAGTTATACCCCTTATTTATATTGTTGTGCCCCTATTACCCCCATATTGTTATTTCTGTGCCCCATAGAATCCCTCTATTGTTATTTTTGTGGCTTTATATTATTATTGTTAGGTCGGCTGGATTATATTGTGACTCCTTAGACTCCTATATATAGAAAGGAGGTTTTGTCATTTGTATCATCCAAGAATTGTTCATTTATGTAATGTAAAGGAGGTTGCCCCCTCGAAGAGGCTGAATTCTAAGGCGTGGATCTCTCTTTTCTATCTTTTGTGAGCTGGTTTCATAACATTTGGTATCAGAGCTTTGGATTCTAGGGTTTCGCTGCTCCAAACAGGTCATCGTGGAATTTTCGCTATAACTTTTTTCTGTGACGTTTCAGAAGTCGCAAAAAAAACCCATTTGAGAAGAAATCACGCTGAACCTTGGGTCCGAATTTCAGAGATTTTTGCGTGAAATTTGCGGAGATATGATCTGAGGAAGTTGGTCTTTTTGCAGACTCCTGAATTACATTCAAAACAGGTGACCTGGGGAAAATCGTCATAACTTTCTCTCTGGGGATCGGATTGAAATTTCGTAAGAAGTTACAGAAAGAGGACGGACTGTAGTTTCTTGTGTGTGTGTTTTAGATTCAAAGGTTGAAACAGTGACTCGTGGCACGTCGTACAAGTTCGCTCTACTGAACCAGTCTAAAAGCAAGTCACTGTGGGAGATTTCACATAACTCTTCCTTGGAGAATCCAATTTGGCTCAGACTTGTGGCATTGGAAAGAGGACACAGAAGGCTACTACAGGTAGAAATTTCAGAACTGGATGATTCGAAATTACAGAGATACATCAGATTCAATATCAGGCTTCTATAAAGTGAAAAAAGGTGTGTAGTTTTTTTTTAATTTTTTGTGTAAGCTTGGTTTAACGAAATTCAAAGGGCATAGTAAAGCATTATTATCGGTAACTGATGCCCCGAGGAAAGAAAATGCAAACACCTAGTAAGGAACCTGAAAGCTCTAGCATGACTCATGAAGAAGAGGAAGAAATGCTACATGATATATCAAAATTACAAGAACAAGTGCAACAAATGTCACGCTCACAAAAGCTAACAGAAGCTAAGATAAGTGGCGTGGAATCTAAGATAAATGGCGTGGAATCTAAGATAAAGGGCATGGAAGCTAAGATGGAGGATTCGATGGCAGATTTGAAGATAGATTTGAAGACAGACATGGAAGAATTGAAGAATTTGCTACAAGAAAGGGTCACTAATGGTGAAAAGGTAGTAAAGGAAACTCATGATGAGAACAAAAGAAATGTTAATCATGATTCCATAGTTGCTAATGTTGGATCGAAGAATCACCATATTCCAAAAATCGATATGAGGAAGTTTGATGGCAAGGATCCCGCCACATGGATATTACAGATGGAGCAATTCTTCGATCTCAATAATGTGCAAAACGCACAAAAGGTACGTATGGCAACTGTATATTTGGAACCAAATCAGTTTGTATGGTATCAATGGCTTTGCTCTCGTAAACAATTTATCACTTGGGCAATTTTTACGGAAGAATTGATAGCACATTATGAAGATACAAAAAGCAACACTTTTTTTAGCCAATTGATAAGTCTCAAACAAAAGGGTTCAGTAATGGAGCACATTGAGGAGTTCCAAAAATTGAACATAAGGGTAAAAGATATTCCAGAGGAGCATAGGATTGATGTGTTCATAGGGTCTTTAAAGGATAATATCCAACATGATGTTCGCCTTTGGGAACCTGATTCATTAGAGAAGGCATTCAGGTTAGCAAGAAAAATGGAAAGCAAAATTATGGCAACCAGGAAGCATACCACTCACAACTATAAAGACGGAAGTGTTGTTGCCCCTAGTCTTCCACAACCTATAAGGTTGACACCACAACAATTGGAAGAAAAAAGAGCAAAAGGGCTTTGTTACAGTTGTGATAGCAAATACACTAAAGGTCATAAGTGTGCTGAGAAGAAATTATTCTACATAGATTGTGAAGAGGAAGAAGAAAAGGAGCAAGAAAGGTCAAAAGAAGAAGATATACTCCAGGAACAAAGCCTAGATGAAGAACAAATAAATCCGACCATATCTTGTAATGCATTGGCGGGAATTACCACTCCTCAAACCATCAAGATAGAAGGACAAATCAAGAAGAAAAAGGTAATAGTGTTGATTGATTCAGGAAGCACCCACAATTTTATTCATTGTAGGGTAGCAAAAGAATTGAATTGCTTCCTATATCCAGCACCAGAGTGTCAAGTGATGATTGCAAATGGAGGAACAATAAATTGCTCTGGAAAGTGCCATAATATCAAGCTATCCATGGGAGAATATGTATTGACTAGCCCAATGCTTTCCATTCCAATGGGAGGTGTTGATGTTGTACTAGGAGTCCAATGGCTACAATCCTTGGGTACAATAGCTTTTAATTTTCAAGAACTTTTCATCAAATTTTCTACGGAAGGAAAGGAAGTTGAATTAAGGGGTATTGCAGGGAAACCAGGAAAGATAATCAGCTCTAATGGCATGACAAAGCTTCTAAAAAAGGAGCAAAGAGGTGTAATTGCACAATTATGTTCGCTAGATGTTTCCACATTGGAATCATCTATTTCTCCAGATCTCCAAAAAGTCTTGGACAATCATTCCAAGGTATTTGAGACTCCCAAAGGTCTCCCACCTATGCGTGATCATGATCATGCTATTCATCTGATTCCAGGAAGTGTTCCTCCAAACATCAGGCCGTACAGATATCCCTATGTCCAAAAAAGTGAAATTGAACGTATGGTTGCAGAAATGCTAGAGGCTGGTATAATTCAACCAAGTCAAAGTTCTTTCTCAGCTCCAGTAGTATTGGTGCACAAGAAGGATGGATCATGGCGCATGTGTCCGAATTATAGGGAGCTCAACAAGCTCACTATTAAAGATAAGTTCCCCATTCCTGTTATTGATGAATTACTGGATGAATTGCATGGATCAATTTACTTCACCAAGTTGGATCTTCGTTCGGGATATCATCAAATCAGAATGAAGATTGAAGACATTCCGAAAACGGCATTTAGAACTCATGAGGGTCATTATGAATTTTTGGTCATGCCTTTTGGCCTTACCAATGCACCTTCAACATTTCAAGGTTTGATGAATTCAATTTTCAAACCATTCCTTAGAAAATTTGTGTTAGTATTTTTTGATGATATACTAATCTACAGCAAGTCTTGGAAGGATCATGTTGAACATGTTGACAGGGTGCTACAACTATTGGAGGAGAAACAATTATATGCAAAAAGATCCAAATGTTTCTTTGGAGTCCAGGAGGTGGAATATTTGGGTCATATTGTATCTCATGAAGGAGTTAAGGTAGACCCTAGCAAAATTAAAGCCATTAAGGAATGGAAAATCCCCACATCCATAAAGCATCTGCGAGGATTTCTTGGGTTGACAGGGTATTATCGCAAGTTTGTTAAGAATTATGGGAGAATAGCAGCACCTCTAACAACATTATTGAAGAAAGATTCATTTTCATGGACTCCGGAAGCAACAAAGGCCTTTGAACATCTTAAAGAGGCAATGTGCCAAGCACCGGTCTTAGCTACACCGGACTTCACAAAAACCTTTATTGTGGAATGTGATGCTTCAGGAAATGGAATTGGTGCTGTTCTAATGCAAGATGAAAGACCCATTGCTTTTGAAAGTCGTCCAATCAAGGGAAAGTTTTTAAGCAAAGCTATTTATGAGAAGGAAATGTTGGCAATACTCCATGCACTTAAGAAATGGCGACCCTACCTAATGGGAAGACACTTCAAGGTAAAAACGGATCATGATAGCCTTAAATACTTTTTAGAACAAAGATTATCCTCTGAAGAGCAACAAAAGTGGGTCACAAAGATGTTGGGTTATGACTTTGAAATCATCTACAAAAAAGGGAAGCAAAATGTGGTGGCAGATGCACTCTCAAGAAAGGATGAGGATGTGGAAGCATTGTTGTGTGCCATTTCTATTATCCAACCAGATTGGATAAACGAAGCAAGGGAGGAATGGAAGAATGACGAAGAAGTGTGGGCACTTATTCGAAAGCTACAACAAGATTCCAGTACTTCTGATACATTTAGCTGGAAAAATGATTCGTTATGGTACAAAGATCGCTTATACCTCTGTAAGAATTCCCAGCTAAAACAAAAGATTCTTATGGAATTGCACACTTCTCCCTTAGGAGGGCACTCAGGATTTTTAAAAACTTACCACAGGGTTAAGAAGGAATTTTTTTGGGATGGCCTTAAATCAGATATTCAAAAGTTTGTGGCGGAATGTTTGGTTTGCCAGCAAAATAAAGTTGAAACAATTAAGACACCGGGTCTATTACAACCTTTATCCATTCCAAGCCAACGTTGGGAGGAGGTTTCAATGGATTTTATCACAGGTTTACCCAAGTCTGAGGGAAAGAGTGTCATCATGGTGGTAGTTGACAGACTTACCAAGTATGCACACTTTTGTGCATTATCACATCCATTTAAAGCCAGTACAGTTTCTACTGCATTTATGGAAACAGTTCAAAAGCTACATGGAAACCCAAAGATTATTGTAAGTGACAGAGATCCCATTTTCACTGGAAATTTTTGGACAGAATTATTTTCTTGTCTTGGTACTCAGTTAGCTCATAGCTCATCTTATCATCCTCAATCTGATGGGAAAACTGAGATAGTAAACAAATGTTTGGAAGGATATCTTCGTTGCTTTGTATCTGATAAACAGACACAATGGGTCAAATGGTTGCCTCTGGCTGAATGGTGGTATAACACTTCCTTCCATACAGCAACAAAAATGACCCCATTTATGGCACTTTATGGGTATCAACCACCATCCATCACATCATATTTAAGAGAAAATTCTAAGGTTCAGGCAGTGGAACATCACATCGAACATCAACAACAAGTCCTCCAACTCTTAAAGGATAACCTCGTGTTGGCACAAAATAGAATGAAACAACAGGCAGATCAACATCGCAGTGAAAGAAGTTTTGATGTAGGTGATTGGGTATTCCTACGGCTACAACCATATAAGAAAATGTCCCTAAAGCAAGCTAAGAAGGATAATAAATTATCACCAAAGTATTATGGTCCGTACAAGGTGTTGCAAAAGATTGGTACTATGGCATACAAATTGGAGCTTCCTGCAGCTTCTCGATTGCACCCAGTTTTCCATGTTTCATGTTTAAAGAAGGTTATAGGTGACAAGCTCCCAATTCAAACAATATTGCCAGAACTTGACGAGGAAGGAAAAATTATATTGGAACTGGAAGCAGTCACAGAAACAAGAACTCGACAGCTACAAAATCGATCAATTTCAGAGTATCTTATCAAGTGGAAGAACTTATCCGCTGAAGATTCCACATGGGAGGATGAGAATTTTATGCAGAAGTATCCAGAACTACTCAAGCGTTGAGGACAACACTTTTTTGAAAAAGAGGGGCATGTTGGGTCCCTATAATACTAGTGATTACCCCATTACTATTGTAGTTATACCCCTTATTTATATTGTTGTGCCCCTATTACCCCCATATTGTTATTTCTGTGCCCCATAGAATCCCTCTATTGTTATTTTTGTGGTTTTATATTATTATTGTTAGGTCGGCTGGATTATATTGTGACTCCTTAGACTCCTATATATAGAAAGGAGGTTTTGTCATTTGTATCATCCAAGAATTGTTCATTTATGTAATGTAAAGGAGGTTGCCCCCTCGAAGAGGCTGAATTCTAAGGCGTGGATCTCTCTTTTCTATCCTTTTGTGAGCTGGTTTCATAACAAACAACATATCATGTGGCAACAATATAAAATCAACACATAAATACATACACCATGAGCAGCATACACATGAACACTGACATTTAATGTGGAAACCCTTTCGGCAGAAAAACCACCAAAGTTGGTTTGTTATTTGAGGTAATCATCAGCTCCTATTCTATTACATCAAATTTTTTGTGAGCCACCACTCACGGGACGCACCAACTCCCTTTGATTTTTTTCTAGCACCCACTAGCAGGAAGCACCAACTCCCTCTTTTTGTAGACACCTAATTAGCTTACTAGAGCACCATCTGAAGCACCGACTTCATGGATTTGTCACAAGCACCAATTTGCAACTCCTTGGATTTATGCATGCACCAACTTGCAGGAGGCACCAACCATCAAGCTTTCTTCAAACATCCACTAAGATGAGAGCACCAACTCCCTGATTTGCAAGCTCCGACCCACACTCAATAAAGAACTAATGCTCTCTCTACTTGGAAGCCACTCTACCTAATTTCAACTCATTATTCTTCTCTACTTTTGGCCCTTTGTTTTGTTATGCTCCTATACCAATAGGTGTCATATTTCATGATTGATTGGTTAAAATCCCTAATATGTTCATCCTTTCCCTGCTGCAAAGGTTTTCCATATTAAAATAAATAAATAAATTCAGAAAATTTTAAAAAATTCTGTAAATAAAGTTTCATGTGCAGTTTGTTGAACTTTACGCTACAATTCATGAATGGCCAAATAGCTTAATCTTGGCCAATTCATGTTTGAATTTCCTGTTTTAGAGGTAGAGAATAAAATCTGTCCAAACTGTTTAAACTTGGCAGATAAGTAGATATGTAGAGAAGCAAATGAGCTCAATTGTTCAATCTGAGCCTTTGGAAGAAACAAGTGTTGATTTAGATAGGCTTACAATTTAAAGATAATAAAAGCTAGAAGGGTTTGCTAGTCTAAATGCAACCATGGAAGAAGAAGAAAAAATGTTAGGTATAATAGGTTGGGTAGGCAGTTTTGGTGTTGCTGAAAGAAACTTGTGATAGGTTTTGTCTCTCAAAGATGTTCATCTTGCTGTTATCACAGTACCATGGCAGATATTTGGATACAGATCAAACAAAGCATGACTAACTTCCTTCACACTTTTCTCCAAACACTTACTAATATGCCCCCAAAGATATTAAGATCTACTTAATATCCCTCTTAAATCACTTCATCTCATTTCATAAAAGACCTAAATAAAACCATGTTTTTACTTAGGCACAAAGCCACATTTCTTGTATAAAACCCTTTTCATTCCCTTAGCCTAAGTGTTTTAACATTAGACTTAGCGCTTGCTTCCAATCATATTCATATTAATGAGTAAATTTATTATATAAATTCCCATTCCCCATATATTGTTAATATACTAAAAACCCCTATATTCTACATACCTCGCCCAGGTTTAAGTATAAACCATATTATTATGAAAGTGGGGATTAAAGGTTTACTTGAAACCTTATAATAGCCCTTTATACACAACCATGGAATTAATTAACCTTTGGTTAAATAATAACCAAACCCCCAACCTCGCAAACCAATGGTAAATGACCCCGATGCGTTATAAATTTTAATATATTGTATGGGTCCCGTGCCGTAACTCTCCGTCACCTCCAATGAGCACCAACCGTCAGATCTCTGCCCTCGCATCCGACGGCTGAGATCTATATCGCGACCCCTCCACCGCCGAAGTTTACTGCCCGGGGGATTGGCGGAATTGTGCCTGTACCCAGGACGCGTGTCGCCCTCCCGCCATGCTCGCTGCCTCTCCGCCAAAAACCACTCTAGCCCATAAGCGGTGTGAGGCAAACAGCTTACCGACCCCGCCCCCACTCACCCGTCATGCTGACGTCACGACCATGTCACTGCCACGCCACCCTTCCTTACCCTCCATTATGTGACAAAGTGTCCTGTCCTGATGACGTCATCTGTTAATTAAAAGCCAAAATTACCTGCCAAACCTGAAATTTCTTTAAAAACATTGAAATGCCATTTTCATTGTAAAAATTTTGTGTTCATGTTCTCATGCAAAACAACGACCGGAGCTGCCGTACTAGCTTTTCAACCGCCACCCGACCAGAGAAACTACAGCGACGTACTCTTCCATCAATCATCTCAACCTGCAATTGCATAATTCGTCTCCTTAAGCCAGGTATTTATCCATTCGACTAGTTACCCTACAATTTTGATTTTCCTCTGGGAATTTTACCTAAAAGAGCTAAATTCAAGCTGAAAGCAGTGCACAGTTACCAAACACAAACTGCCAAAACAGCTGTTTAGCCCAATTTTCCACAAGAATCCCAAATTCCTGTTTAAAAACACAAAAACCAAACATGGAAGCTCCAGTAGCTCTCAATGTTGCACCCATCAATGCACCTCATAAAGACTTGAACTTTCTACCCTTGGCCGACAAAGATTTCCAAATAAAAGACTTAACTGGTGACAGAAATCATCTGCAGAGCTTCTGCCAAATCAGGGACATCCATCTAAGAAACTCTGGCATTTTTGGACTATGGGAATCAAACCTTCCCATGTACTTTCTTCCCTCAGTCCATGTCTTCCCAGACATCATTCACCAGTGCTGTGCCAATTACGACGTTGTTCATAGAGCTGTTATGTCTCCTTCCAACACTGTCCTTTTCCCCATAACTGCTGAATTCATCAATGAGATGTTACATTTTCATTCCACTGAGCCTCTGGCTCCTCTTTTCATGGGATTTTTGCTTGAAAAGGCCTCTCAATTGCGCAGCTCAGAAATAACTCGCATTGCCCAGATGTTCATAATACCAACTCACCAACCTACAGGCCCTCCTCCTTATTTGCGCGCCTTTTTTACTAATACTGGAAAACTCATTCTTGATATGATATACTTGATTTTGGGATTTAGATCCAGTGAATTTTTGGATGATATCGCCCTGGTTCTATTATCTATCTTTACTCCAGGACAACCCCCTGCTGTCAAGTATGACTATGCCACTTTCATTGCCAATAAGATCCATGCTCAGTTCATGAATTTGGAGAGGGAAGGTGTCTTCAATTACACATATTATATATACCATCTGTTGTTATATTATCAGCCAGAAAACTCTCCATTTCCCATCATTCAAAGGGAAACCGGAGGTCTGTGATCTTTTGGAGCTCAGTCTTCCATGACTATGACTCCCCTCATACCTATTGTGAATTCATTGACTTATTTATACACCCAGCCTCCACTCTATTGATAGGAGCTCCCCCTCCTAGAATTTTTGGTGATATTAAGAAGATTTTGCAGCTTTCCAAAAACTACATAATAGGTGACTGGTACCTCTACCAGAACCACACAGAAATCAGAATATATGGATGTCAACTTTGTCCCTTCAAGTTTCCTAGATATGTGCCCATGAGGTTATTTGCATTAGAATATTTTAGGCAACTCATCCATGCATATTTAACCCACTTCTGTAATGTAAAGAAGAAGGCTCAGCTGAGAATAAAAAACCAGTTAGGCCCTTATGTTTGTAGGTTTTAACCCTGTACAGAAATTACCTGCATACGAATTCTAAAACACAGAAAATAAACAGTGCGAGAGCATAACACATAAAACACATATACACAGAGATTTTCCCCTGGATCCCAAAATCGAGACTACCAACTTGATTTTTCATTATATTCCTTTCAATGTTACAATACATATTTATACATGCCGAAGCATCCAATACCATGGACCGAAAACCATCACGTCCAAAACCATGGACCAAAAACCATAGGTAGGTTCGCCCAACCTAATATATGGTCCAAGAATGTTATCCATGATAGGGATGCATGGAAAGATGTTGAACAGATCTTAAAAGACCACCTCAAATTGAAGAAGAGTTTTGGGTGGGTGCCATATGATCCATGTAGTTTCATAAATGACAAAGGGGTAAGGTACAAGTTGTAAGTATACATACATCATAGGATCTCAGAAATTGAACAATATGCAAATCAAGAAGAATGGGTGGAAGGGACTTTAGTTGAAGAAATTACTGAACAAGAAAAAATGGAAAAAGCTATGAAAGATCTTGAAAAAACTCTTAACTTGGACTCTTTTGGACATGTATCTTTCAAGCTGCCTCAACAACCAGCAGTTGGAACATCTTCTGCTGGAACTTCTCAGTAGCCTGCACAGAGAACCAGCAGATCAATCACAGGCACCTCAAAAGGAAAAGAAGTGGAGACTACAAAGTAGCCAATCATGATTGATCAGCCAGGGGGGGCCAAAGAGCAGAACAAGTACAAATTCCTCCTGCCCAAACAATAGCAGCTGAAATCCCAGCTCTACAAACTCCTCTAAATGAGGAAAAAGGCAAGAAGAGAGACAGAGAAGAGGCCACACCTATCAGTGGACCTGCAGAGCAACTAGGTGCAAAGAAGCAGAGATTGGATCCTCTGTTAGAAGAGGAAATCATTGAAGAAACAACAGATAGCCTAAGAGGTGAGAGGGTAACCAGCCAGCAGACTTCCCCAGTAATAGAGACATCAACCAGCTCACACAGGCAAGAGCTAGAAAGGCAGCATAGTGTTGAAGTGTCATCTACCAGGCCACAAGGCAAATAGCCCTCTGACATCAAACGGACCTTCACAGAGATAAAGGCCAGGAATGATCCCGTGAGAATTGAAATTTATAATCAATACTTAAAAATGGCCCCCTCAACCTAGCAAAGATTGATGTCTGCATATGACATCAAAGAAGGCAAAATGATCATGAGTTATTTTAAGCCGAAGGTGCAGCAACCCCGGTCTGCGGCAGATTATATCAGGACAAACTTAGAGGTCCTAGCTAAAGATATTCACACCTTAGAGCAAATTGAGCTCCACAAGCAGACTGGAGAAATAGTTTATTCTACACTGGCTGACAAAGCAATGCTCGCCCACCAGTTGTAGAGTTCCTTAGACAACACAACTACTCAGTTAGATTGGGAAAAAGCTTCTTCTGTGGCCAAAGATAATAGAATCAAATCATTGGAAGAGATCATTATGGATCTGGGACATGATCCCAAAGATGCCAAAGGCATAAAGGCACTAATCAAGAAAAAGGAAGAGGAAATTGCTGCCCTGAGGAAACAGTTGAAGCTACCTCCTTCAAGACACCCTCAGACTGCAGAAATAATAGAGAAAAAATCAGAGGAAGACATGATGGACCTGCTCATGAAACTCAATGAAAGACTGATTGATACTGAGCAGGCACTTGAAAAAGAATCAAAAGAGAAGCAGGGAGAGTCGACCTCTCAGCGTCCTAAGGTAATTCCTACAGTTACAAGTGCAGTCCCCTTAACAACTGGAGCAACATTGGCCCCAAGTGTCCCAGCAGCTACAACAACAATAATCACAGGTACAACATCAATAGGAGCAGTACCAGGCAGCAGTACAGGTATGAGCACAGAAGAATTGATAAGAGCCATGGAAGAATTGAAACTCCAAGTGTCAGAGCTAAAGCAAGTAAAGGAGAAACTGGCAAAGGTAGAACAGAGCTATGATAAATCCAAAATTGATGTGACAGAGAAAATAAGAGAGGTTAAAGCATTGCAAAATAGAGTCAAAGCATTATAGAAGGATCTCACCATGGACAAGCCTCTAGCAGAAATTATAGGAATCCTTTGGACCAACATCACTCAATCCCTTATTGATGTTTGGCCATCTATACAAACTATTTATGAGCAGATCGACTTGGTGAATGCAACACATGGAGAAATTCAGAAAGCAAGAGCCATACTAGGACAAATGCCTGAGCAGGCCAACAGGCTCATTCACTTTTTGAATTACAGAAATAGAGAACAGCTGGAACAACTCGACATCCCAGACAGGATAGGCACAATTTTGGATATCAAAAGAGTTCTAACCAAGAAAACTCTAATGCAGAATTTAGAAAAAAGATGCTAGGATATAAAAGTAGAGATCAATTCTTTCATGCAAAGATTTACAATTTTGCAGGACAAAGGGTTGCCAAGTCTTTTAGGAAATAATGACAGGTTAATGAGACACACAGATTATGTACATAATTTGAACACATATGCTGTTCAGCAAGTTAATACATCAACAAGTGCTTCAGGAGAAAAAGCACTCCCCTCAGGCCAAAGTCTCTATGATAATGTGGAGAATTTATTTTATCATGAGCATGAGGTAAAGCATCTATTTCATTTGCAGCCCAATTTTGTCAGGTATACAGAAGCTGATGAAACCCTGAGGAAGCTTCAAAGACATAAGTTTCCAGATCAACAATGGTGGGCAGACATGCTAGGGATTCTGTAAAGTTTTCTTGGACAAAGCAGAGATTTTGGGTTATTATTCCACAATGAGATAAACAGATATGAGCGAGGATCAAACAGTCAAAGTATGTCGAGACAAGATTGAAAAACATCTGACCGAAGATGGAGCAGCCAGCACAAAATATCAGTGGAGGACAACTGCAAACCGACTTACAAGAACCTACCTCTGGTACATTCATTAAAGAGGGAGCGGCCAACACAGCATCGAATTTATTGTCTCCCTGTTTCCAAGACTATTCGTCTCTATCTCTTGTAAAAGAGGCATTAATTATCATTATATATTATCTTCTTCAAATATTTTGATATTTTGTATATACCCCCAACAACGAAGTATTTGGGGTTGGCTGATTGGGAAGTATTCTCAGACTTTACTGTAATACAGAATTTTGGAATAAAAAGAGCCTGCTGGAACCATTTTTTGTCTAGCTCACTGGATGAGGAATTGATGCTAATGACCTGTTACAGAATTCTTGAATCATGTTATGGATCAATAAGTTCCTTCTAACTTGTGTTTTACAGTTTTTACGTTTATTATTTCACCTATGTTTCATGATCTCAATAGTAGAGAAAAGGAATAATTCAAAACTTGCTTAACTGCACTCTGTCTTCAATCTTTATTATTGTCTATGTTTTCTTCAGAATTAGTATAAACAGTGAATTCTCAGTTGCTCCTGATTTCCCTAATCTTTATCTTGACTATTTGCTAAGGAATCCTTAATTGCTCCTTAACAGTGATCAACCATTTTCCCTTTGTCAACATGATGAAGGATTCTTAATTGCCCTTCATCCTTTGGCTCCATTCCATATGATTTCAACCTTTAAATTGTTTCATATTTGAGTACCTTGCTCTATGACACCATCCTTTGTTTAGAAACCGAATCCAGCAATCTATCCTCCTTTGACTCCATCATGCCCAATGGATTGAAACTTTTCAGTTTTACCTCACTATTTTATTAAATCTCCATTTCTCCAACCAAACTCAAAACAAAACCCGTGTACTTCATAACTAGCCTAACACATATCAAAACAAAGCTAAATCATAAAGAGAGAGCCCTCTCTAGATGCAGATTGGCTAGAATTTGTATCTAAAAGATTGGTTTGTGGTTAGTTCGGCCGTATTCCCTTTCTTACAACTTTGGGGAACAACCTGAGTGATAACATCATTGGCGACTCTACCGGGGATTTGAATATTTGTTTGTTACTACACTTTATTTCATGAGCTACTGATGGAGCCTGAAGCTTGCCAGGTAGCCTTTGAAACTGCTTTGCTTTCGAATTGCAGAAGTAAATAAATGCTACTTCAGTCTAGTTTATGTATTGAACAATTGTCTCAAATACCTAATCAGTTCCTAGTTTCAGTAAATCTTTATGGAAGTTAATAATCCATTACATCTAAAACTTCCTAGAAGATACTGTCAAAAGTTGTATCTTTCAAAATATTCCAAAAAATATACTCAAAAACTGGCTCCAAAGAAAAAGATTCATTACACCAGATCAAATCCTGATCCAAATCCACCACCTGTGTTTGAGAATCCTAATCGGATTCCCAACATCCTTAAAAGCCAAGAGAGCCAAGAACATTCTTCCAATTCACACCTTGACAAACATTTGTAGAACCCTATCCAAACTGAGCTTACTTCTGGAAAAACACCAATCCTTTCTGCCATTGTTGCAGCTTCTTCAAGCTCACCATCAGCACTTCAAACCCTCTTTTCCACTCCTCCATCCACATCATATATCTCCATTGTTATCTATGCTCTTCCAGCTATCATACTTATATCTACAAATATGGAAAACCGATATGCTCCCCTACAATTCCCTGCAAATCTAGGGGCCATGCCTCAAGATTATCAAAGCAAAATTACCTATTTTGATGGTACTGGCACTTACACAGCTCAACAACATAAAAAGAAAATGACAGATTATTTTGAAAACTATGAGATTGATGTTGATAATGTGAGAATGAAAGTCTTTGTCCAAAGTTTAACCAGAGATGTTAGGACCTAGTATAGAGCCCTCCCTGCAAACACTATCAATGAACCAGAAGCTCTTTATCATACCTTCTTGAACAGATGGGAAAAGAAGAAAGATCCTCTCCACATCTTATCAGAATATGAAAAATTGAAAAGAGGCCCACAAGAAACTGTTCAAGGTTACTGCACCAGATTTAACAATGGATACAATGCTGTTCCTTAGAATCTCATACCTCCTCCAGATTTGGCCTTAATTAAATTCCCTGATGCATTTGACTCTGATATGGCATACCAGCTTAGGGAAAGAGCTCCTCGAAGCTTAGAATACATGCAGAGTATAATTGTCAGCGTTGAGGCCAACCTGATTTCTAAACGAGCTCAGGCCAGAACCAAAAGAAGAACACCTTTCAAAGAAGAACCTTCTGTATTCGAACAAAAATTAGATGCTATCATTAAAGGAATGGATAGACTTGGTGATAGAGTAGAAACAATTGAGAGGAAATTCCCTTGGGATGGTCAACCAAGCAACACTGGGAGGAATCCAAATTTCAGAAAAAACCTGAATCCTAATACTGGAAAGGTTGGCCTTGACCAAAACATTAGGCCCCCATTCCAAGAAAATTATGTTGAAGCCACAACTTCTATTGAACCAACAGAAGACACTCAAATTAACTTAATGGGCCTCAATAGTGAACAACAAATTTTCTTGACCCAAGAAGACCAAGAGGCTCATACTCTTAATCAATTCCAAACTCAATCAGGTAAATCATTTGATTTCAGGGAGGGATATGATACGACCATATATGAGGTTCACAAGCAATATAATTTGAGGAGCAGAAGGAAAGAGGTCCCTGAAACCAATAAATAGAAAGAAACCAAGCAACCTAGCAAAGCTAAAATAAAGAACCCTCCTGTACAAGTCCCACCTAAAACAATACATAACCCAAGTAATCCAACAGTCGAAGACGTGTCAGATGATCAACCACCTAATAGGCAACCTTCCACTCCTACTCCTCCCAAAGGAAAGGTGGAAGAACCTCCATAAATTGGCATAGAAGAAACTTCAGCCCATAACAACAATCATATAGAAGAGAAAGACACGGAAAATACAACAGAAAAAGAAAATCTCACTGCCTGAAATGAAAAAATTCAAACAGAAAAACCTTGAGACCGAAATAGGCAAATTGAAGATAGCAATTCCATTGTCAGAATTGGAAAATCATGATATCTACAGAGATCAAATTAGCAGATCACTCCAAATTTCAGAGAACAAAGACTCAGTAAATGTCTTGGATGACCAGCCTGAATTAATTTTTGGCCCTGAGGTAAATGGTAATCAGTAGATGGAGGAGTCCCTCCTTTCTATGTAAGTATAAACATTCATGATAAAATACTTCATAATGCCATGTTTGATTCTGGTGCTTCTCATAACTTAATGCCTAAATCTGTAATGGAGAAGTTGGACCTAGATATTACCAGACCATACAAAGACTTATTCTCTTTTGATTCAAGCCAAGTCAAATGTCTAGGATTGATCAAAGATCTATGTGTATCATTAGTTCAATACCCTGCCAAGACAATTTTAATGGATGTAGTGGTTGCTGATATTCCACCAAAATATGGCATGTTGTTGTCTAGATCGTGGGGTGCAAAGCTCCAAGGATCTTTATAGTTGGACATGTCCTATGCTACCATTTCGGTATTTGGTTAGCCAAAGAGATTGTATTGAGAAACTCTAATGAAATATGTGGTAAGTAGCCAAGAGAAACCCCAAAATTTTCCCATCTATTCCATGCATTTTGACATGGACTCCTTCATTCTATACAATGTTGAGGTTAATCCCGCAATTAATATCAAATTTTTACCACTTGAACAAGCAGAAATTATAAACCAAAAGTCTAGTCTTCAAATTCAAGAAATTGCTTAGAACAATGATGTATTAGAAATTCGGGAGAAATTAGATGAAACTAAAAATCCAGATTTCCCTAGTAAACAAATTTCCAAGACTCGTGATACTAACTATGAACATGAGATCCTATGGTACTTAGAGTTTGATGGTTCAGTCAATAAACTAGGAGCAGGAGCAGGAATTTGAGTACACAATCTAGAAAAAGATCATGCTGAAGGACATGCTTATAGGTTGAATTTTAGATGCACCAATAATATGGCTGAATATGAAGCCCTCTTGTTAGGACTTAAATTGATCAAAAGTTTAGGGACAATCAGGGTATCAGTTTTGAGAGACTCTGATTTAGTCATTCAACAGATAAAAGGAAACTTCCTCACAAATGATCCCAGATTGAGATCTTACAGAGGAGAAGCAATTGAAATCCTCAATACATTTCTTGAAACACAGCTTGCCAAAATTCCAAGAAAACATAACTTGCATGCTCACAGTTTGGCAACATTTGCCAGCACTTGTAAACTACCATTTGAACCCAATCATCAGTTCACAACTGAGATTAGGCACAGACCAACCATACCAGACAATGTAAAGAATTGGCAAGTGTTTGACAATGATACTCAGATTAACAATTTCTTGACCCTAAGGAAAGAGTTTTGTAACACTAATATGGGCACGGTCACTGTTGGAGAGGTTGATCAAATAGACAAAATTGAAACAGAAATTTCAGCAGAAACTACAACTCAAATACTTCACCCAACAAAATTTACCAAGGAAAAGTTACAAGATCTTAAAGAAATAGACATTGATGAGGCTATTGGAGGAGAGTCTGAAGTTATTGATTTAAAAGACAATTATTTTCCCACAGGATTAACTCCTTTGGAAGATTTCTTTGATTCTAATGATATTCCAAAGAAACCCAAAATGCAACCTCTAAACGTAGACATTGAGGATTGTAATATAGGAACTGAAGAAAATCCTAAAATGATAAAACTATCCAAAACTCTGCCCCCTGACCAAAAGCTTAAATATGTTGAACTGTTCAAGGAATTCCAAGATGTTTTTGCCTAGAGCTATGAAGATCTCAAATCTTATGATACTTCTGTTATTCAACATACAATACCCCTAAAAGAAAATCAGAAACCTTTCAAGCAAAAACTCAAAAGGGTCAACCTTGTACTACTCCCTCTAATTGAAAAAGAAGTCAAAAGAATGTATGAAGCTGGGATAATTTCCCCTATCAGATTTTCAAAGTGGGTGTCCAATTTAGTGCCCACTAGGAAGAAAACAAGAGAAATCAGACTGTGTAGATTTAAAGAATGTAAATAAGGTTTCCTTGTAAAACAACTACCCCTTACCTAAGATGGACCACATTTTACAAATGGTAGTAGGTGCCTCTAGAATTTCACTGTTGGATGGTTTCTCAGGCTTCAACCAGATTTTAGTTCACCATGATGATCAGGAAAAAACTGCTTTTATAACACCATGCGGAACTTTCAAATATGTGAAAATGCCATTTGGACTCAAGAATGCAGGGGCAGCCTTCCAACGAGCAATGGACATAGCTTTTGCTAAAGAAATTCATGACTTTCTAGTCATATATTTAGATGATCTCACTTTGTTTTCCAAATCAGATCAGCAACACCTAGATCATCTGAGACAAGTGTTTTCAACATGCAGAAAGTATGGTTTTCCTTGAATCCTAAAAAATCTTTGTTTGGTTTAGAAAAGGGAAAACTGTTAGGTCATATAATCTCCAAAGATGGCATCAAAATTGATCTTGACAGAATAGAAGCCATCCTACAAATACCCCATCCCAGAAATGTCAAAGAACTCCAAGCTTTCCTAGGGAAAATCAACTTTTTAAGAAGATTCATACCTAATTTGGCTGAATTAATCAGATTGTTGAATAACATGTTGAAAAAGGATTCTAAGGTTAAATGGAAATTATAAGCTAAACAAGCATTTGAAGAAATTAAAATAGCTTTGAGCAAAACACCAGTCCTTACAAGCCTAAAATTTGACAGAGACTTCATAATCTTTTCATTTGCATCAGAACACACAATTGATGTTGTTTTACTACAGAAAGATGATTAAGGATGTGAAAAACCCATAGCCTTTTTTAGTAAAGTACTCAGAGATGCACCACTAAAATACCCAATCATGGAAAAACAGGCTTATGCACTTGTGAAGGCTATCAAAGACTTCAGAGTCTACATATTATACTCCCATATAATAACCTATGTGCCAAATGTTGTTGTCAAAGATATCCTGACCCAAGAGGGGATTGAAGTTAAAGAGGTGAATGGATTGCTATTATATTGGAATATGATATTGAAATAAAACCTACAAAGCTTATAAAAGGACAGGGGTTGGCTAAACTCATGACTGAAATGAATTTCCAAACCCTGGATACCAATGAACTGGATAATGAACAGGAGATGGCGACTCTACAAATCAGCCAAGCCTTCGTAGAATCACCTTGGTATGCTGATATATGTTATGTATCATTAAACCTGCAGGCTCCTCCAAGGATATCCAGAACAAAGAAAAGGTTTATAAAAATGAAAGCTTCAAAGTTTTATATTTTAGATGGTGCGCTTCTTTGGAAAAATCATGAAGGTGTTCTATTAAATTGTCTAATAAAAGATGAAGATGACAAGGTACTCAAAGAATTTCATGCAGGGGACTGTGGTGGACATTTGTACTAGAAATAAACTGCAAACAAAATCCTAAGGGCTTGATTTTACTGGCCCACCTTGTTTGCTGATGTCAAAAAGTTTGTCACTGCTTGCCATAAATGTCAAATCTTTGAAGGCAAGAGGAAACTTTTACCTCTACCCCTTAGACCAATTTCCACTGAAAGACCATTCCAACAATGGGGTTTAGATTTTATTGGAGAAATCCATCCTCCCTCTTCTGGCCAACATAAATGAATCCTGACTACCACAAACTATTTTACTAAGTGGATAGAAGCCATCCCTTGTAGACAAGCCAATGATACAGTGATCATACAATTCTTAGAAACTAACATCTTGTCCAGATTTGGTTGTCCCGAAAAGATTATAATTGACACTGCTGCTTCTTTCAAATCCAAGAGAATGATCAGTTTCTGTCATAAGTACCACATCACCTTAGGCCATTCCACAACCTATTACCCCCAAGGTAATGGTCTCACTGAATCCTCGGATAAAAGCCTGATCAATATCATCAAGAAAATACTGGAAGAAAACAAGAAAATTTGGCATAAGAAACTCATCAATGCACTATGGGCAAACAGATTAACTACCAAGAGATCCATTGAAACTAGTCCTTATGAGCTGGTCTATGGTATGGAGGTTGTATTTCCTTCCTCCTTAGGAATCCCTGTAATAAAATTACTGCAAGAAGCCCAGGTGGAACCCAATGATATTCAGAGAAGGATTAATCAGACCATCCATTTGCAGCAGACTAGGGAAGAGGTCTACCAAAGATCCCAGGTACTACAAGAAAAACTCAAGAAGATATTTGATAAGAGGACCAAGGTGGAAGATTTTTACATAGGAGACAAAGTGTTAAAGTGGGACTCCAAAAGAGAAGATAAAGGAAAACATGGGAAGTTTGAGTTCCTATGGAAGGGACCTTTTATTATTCAGGCCTCACAGGGAAACAATACCTACTTTTTGAAAAGCCTAGATGGTACAAAAGCAGAAGAAGGACCAGTTAATGGTCGGATGCTAAAGCACTATTTTGATCCAGTCTATTGATATATCCTCACTCTAACTTGTGCATAGGGAAGTTCAGTTTATATAGTTTTCTACAGCAATAAGAATAGGAAGGAATGTGCAGAAAATTTTAAGGAACAGTCAGGGAACTTTACCACTTTTTTGTTTTGCCTCATTTTTTAGTTTATCAGAAGTTGTAGAAAAAGACTTGGGAGCTGAAAACATAAGAAAAAACATTCAGACAAACTATCCAAAATAGAGTTGCAATTGTTTGAATCAGCTCAAGAGAAATGTATATATTTTACATGGTCCTCTGTACAATTTTGTTTACTTACAGCAAAGGAAGATTTCATAGTGCAACAAGAGTTGTTTAGAAGGCCCTCTGACCTGTTGTTCTTGACTTTCCACCAAGGAAATCCATCCCAAAGTGGAACCAGTGTTATGCTCCTATACCAATAGGTGTCATATTTCATGATTGACTGGTTAAAATCCCTAATATGTTCATCCTTTTCCTGCTGCAAAGGTTTTCCATATTAAAAAATCTGAAAATTTAAAAAATGAAAAGAGGGTATGCCCTAAAAGAAAGATAAAATGGCAAAAAGAATGAAATGGTCAAAAAATAAAAGAAATGAACCCCAAATCAAAAAGGACCAGGAAAGTGTGCAAGTCCAAATGCCACTGCTATTTCATGTTGTATAAATAAAGTTTCATGTGCAGTTTGTTGAACTTTATGCTACAATTCATGAATGGCCAAATAGCTTAATCTTGGCCAGTTCATGTTTGAATTTCTTGTTTCAGAGATAGAGAATAAAATCTGTCCAAACTATTTAAACTTGGCAGATAAGTAGATAGATAGAGAAGCAAATGAGCTCAACTGTTCAATCTGAGCCCTTGGAAGAAACAAGTGTTGATTTAGATAGGCTTACAATGTAAAGAAAAGAAAAGCTAGAAGGGTTTGCTATTCTAAATGCACCCATGGAAGAAGAAGAAAAAATGTTAGGTATAATAGGTTGGGTAGGCAGTTTTGGTGTTGCTGAAAGAAACTTGTGATAGGTTTTGTCTCTCAAAGATGTTCATCTTGATGTTATCACAGGTACCATGGCAGATGTTTGGATACAGATCAAACAAAGCATGACTAACTTCCCTTCACACTTTTCCCTAATCACGTACTAATCTTCCCCCAAAGATATTAAGATCTGCTTAATATCCCTCTTAAATCACTTCATCTCATTTCATAAAAGATCTAAATAGAATCACGTTTTTACTTAGGCACAAAGCCACATTTCTTGTATAAAACCCTTTTCATTCCCTTAGCCTAAGTTTCTTAACATTAGACTTAGTGCTTGCTTCCAATCATATTCATATTAACCAATAACTTTATTATATAAATCCCTTGTATAAATTCCCCTTCCTCATATATTGTTAATATACTAAAAACCCCTATATTCTACATACCCCGCCCAGGTTTAAGTATAAACCATATTATTATGAAAGTGGGGATTAAAAGTTTACTTGAAACCTTATAATAGCAACTTCATACGCAACCATGGAATTCATTAACCTTTGGTTAATTAATAACCAAACCTGCAACCTCGCAAACCAATGGTAAATGACCCCGATGCGTTATAAATTTTAATATATTGTATGGGTCCGGCGCCATAACCCTCCATGACCTCCAATGAGTGCCAATCGTCAGATCTCGGCCCTTGCATCCGATCACTGAGATCTATATCGCGACCCATCTGCCGCCAAAGTTTACCGCCAAGGGGATTGGCGCTATTGCGCCCGTACCCAGGACGCATGTCGCCCTCCTGCCATGTTCGTTGCCTCTCCACCAAAAACCACTTTGGCCCATAAGCGGTGTGGGGAAAACAGCTTACCGCCCCCGCTCACCCATCATGCTTACGTCACGACCACGTCACCGCCATGCCACCCTTCCGTACCCTCTGCTACGAACAAAGCGTCCCATCCTGATGACGTTATCTGTTCATTAAAAGCCAAAATTACCTGCCAAACCCAAAATTTCGTTAAAAACGTTGAAATGTCATTTTCATTGTAAAAAATTTGTGTTCACGTTCTCATGCAAAAGAACGACCGGAGCTGCTGTACTAGCTTTTCAATCGCCACCCGACCAGAGAAACCACGGCGACGCGCTCTTCCATCAGTCATCTCAACCTGCAATTGCATAATTCGTCTCCTTAATCCAGGTATTTATCCATTCGACCAATTACCCTGTAATTTTGATTTTCCTCTGGGAATTTCACCTAAAAGAGCCAAATTCAAGCTGAAAGCAGTCCACAGTTGCCATACACCGACTCCCAAAACAACTGTTTAGCCCAATTTTCCACAAGAATCCAGAATTCCTGTTTGAAAACACAAGAACCAAACATGTAAGCTCCAGTAGCCC
This sequence comes from Pinus tabuliformis, assembly GCA_031772625.1. Taxonomy (NCBI): domain Eukaryota; kingdom Viridiplantae; phylum Streptophyta; class Pinopsida; order Pinales; family Pinaceae; genus Pinus; species Pinus tabuliformis. Next base: position 1,492,699,025 of record CM062820.1, on the reverse strand, counting down.
TCAATGTTGCACCCATCAATGCACCTCATAAAGACTTGAACTTTCTACCCTTGGCCGACAAAGATTTCCAAATAAAAGAATTAACTGGTGACATAAATCATCTGCAGAGCTTCTGCCAAATCAGAGACAGCCATCTAAGCAACTCTAACATTTTCGGATTATGGGAATAAAACCTTCCCATGTACTTTCTTCCCTCAGTCCATGTCTTCCCAGACATCATTCACCAATGTTGTGCCAATTATGACATTGTTCATAGAGCTGTTATGTCTCCTACCAAGACTGTCCTTTTCTCCATAACTGTTGAATCCATCAATGAGATGTTACATTTTCATTCCACTGAGCCTCTGGCTCCTCTTTCCATGGGATTTTTGCTTGAAAAGGCCTCTCAATTGCCCAGCTCAAAAATAACTCGCATTGTCCAGATGTTCATGATACCAACTCACCAACCTACAAGCCCTCCTCCTTATTTGCGCGCCTTTTTTACTGGTACTGGAAAACTCATTCTTGATATGATATCCTTGATTTTGGGATTTAGATCCAGTGAATTTGTGGATAATACCCTAGTTCTATTATCTATCGTTACTCTAGGACAGCCCCCTGCTGTCAAGTATGACTATGCCACTTTCATTGCCAATAAGATCCATGCTCAGTTCATGAATTTGGAGAGGGAAGGTGTCTTCAAATACACATCTTATATATACCATCTGTTGTTATATTATCAGCCAGACAGCTTTCCATTTCCCATCAAGAAATTAGATTCAAAGGGAAACCAGAGGTCTATGATCTTTTGGAGCTCAGTCTTCCGTGACTGTGACTCCCCTTATACCTATTGTGAATTCATTGACTTATTTATACACCCAGCCTCCACTATGTTGATAGGAGCTCCCCCTCCTAGAATTTCTGGTGATATGAAGAAGATTTTGCAGCTTTCCAAAAACTACAGAATAGGTGACTGGTACCTCTACCAGCACCACATAGAAATCAGAATATATGGATGTCAACTTTTCCCCTTCAAGTTGCCTAGATATGTGCCCATGAGGTTATTTGCATTAGAATATTTTAGGCAGCTCATCCATGCAGATTTAACCCACTTCTATAATGTAAAGAAGAAGGCTCAGCTGAGAATAAAAAACCAGTTAGGCCCTTATGTTATCCATGATAGGGATGCATGGAAAGATGTTGAACAGATTTTAAAAGACCACCTCAAATTGAAGAAGAGTTTTGGGTGGGTGCCATATGATCCGTGTAGTTTCATAAATGACAGAAGGGTAAGGTACAGGCTGTCAGTATACATACATCATAAGATCCCAGAATTGAACAGTATGCAAATCAAGAAAAATGGGTGGAAGGGACCTTAGTTGAAGAAATTACTGAACAAGAAAAAATGGAAAAACCTATGAAAGATCTTGAAAAAACTCTTGACCTGGACTCTTTTGGACAGGTATCTTTCAAGCTGCCTCAACAACCAGCAGTTGGAACATCTTCTGCTGGAACTTATCAGCAGCCTGCACAGAGAACCAACACATCAATCACAGGCACCTCAAAAGGAAAAGAAGTGGAGACTACAGAGCAGTCAATCATGACTGATCGGCCAGGGGGATCAAAAGAGTAGGAACAAGTACAAATTCCTCCTGCCCAAACCATAGCAGCTGAAATCCTAGCTCTACAAACTCCTCTAAATGAGGAAAAAAACAAGAAGAGAGACAGAGAAGAGGCCACACCTATCAGTGGACCTGCAGAGCAACCAGGTGGAAAGAGGAAAAGATTGGATTCTCTGTTAGAAGAGGAAATCATTGAAGAAACAATAGACAGCCTAAGAGGTGAGAGGGTAACCAGCCAGCAAACTTCCCCAGTAATAGAGACATCAACCAGCTCACACAGGCAAGAGCTAGAAAGGTAGCATAGTGCTGAAGTGTTATCTACCAGGCCACAAGGCAAACAACCCTCTAACATCAAATAGACCTTCATAGAGATAAAGGCCAAAAATGATCCCGTGAGAATTGAAATTTATAATCAATACTTAAAAATGGCCCCCTCAACCCAACAAAGATTGATGTTTGCATATGACATCAAAGAAGGCAAAACGATCACGAGTTATTTTAAGTCGAAGGTGCAGCAACCCCGGTCTATAGCAGATTATATCAGGACAAACTTAGAGGTCCTAGCTAAAGATATTCACCCCTTAGACCAAATTGAGCTCCACAAGCAGACTGGAGAAATTGTTTATTCTACACTGGCTGACAAAGCAATGCTGGCCCACCAATCGTAGAGTTCCTTAGACAACACAACTGCTCAGTTAGATTAGGAAAAAGCTTCTTCTGTGGCCAAATATAATAGAATCAAATCATTGGAAGAAATCATTATGGATCTAGGACATGATCCCAAAGATGCCAAAGGCATAAAGGCAATAATCAAGAAAAAGGAAGAGGACATTGCTTCCCTGAGGAAACAGTTGAAGCTACCTCCCTCAAGACACCCTCAGACTGCATAAATAATAGAGAAAAAATTAGACAAAGACATGATGGACCTGCTCATGAAACTCAATGAAAGACTGACTAATATTGAGCAGGCACTTGAAAAAGCATTAAAAGAGAAGTAGGGAGAGTCGACCTCCCAGCCTCGTGAGGTAATTCCTACAGTTACAAATGCAGTCCCCTCAACAACTGGAGCAGCGTTGGCCCCAAGTGTCCCAGCAGCTACAGCAGCAGTAATCACAGGTACAACATCAACAGGAGCAGTACCAGGCAGCAGTACAGGTATGAGCACAGAAGAATTGATAAGAGCCATGGAAGAATTGTAAGGGCCTGATTCCTATTATTAGAGCCTCAATCTATTATACACTAACAGATCTATTTTCCTGCTGATTTAAAATTAATAAAATGAGCTTAATGGCCTTCTTACATAGCTTTAAACATTTAACATCTTATCATTTTATCATAAGCAACATAAATTAAGGTGAGCATTCCATTGATATCAACTTAACAAGAGTAGTCCATGGAAAAATACCTGTTCCGGTGGTTGATGATGATACCTTTGTCTTATAGCTCCAGTTGAACACTCCTTATCACCGACCCAACCGGATTTACCTCCCAGCCAACTAGAAAATAAATTCCTAGCCCAAAAAACCTCCACAGGTTCCCTAGCCCTCCATGCCTAAGTCCAACCAGATATAGTGTGTCCTAAAGAAGAATGTGCAAAACCAGATAACAATACTTTTCTCCTCTCAAACCCAAGAAACCTCCATAGGTTTCCAAGGTCTCCCAAAATCATAACAAGTTCAAACAATCACAACCAACCCCCACAATCATAAGCAAGACCCCAACCCCCCTTTTCTTCCTTCCCCCTTCCCTTTTTATACCCTCCTTCCCTTCTCCATCTCAACCACCTCTCATTAATGTCATTAACTTCTCATCCATCCTTACAGTTGACTTCTCTTCTCCCAAGTAAGCTAGGAGTACATTTGGAAATGTGACATGAATATAAAATTGAGAATTTAATGGGAAAGGATCATGTCTTCTCCCAAGTAAATCTGAAAAGTACATTTGGGAATGTGAGGTGAATATATATATATATATATATATATATATATATATATATATATATATTGATAATTAAATGGAGAGGACTATGTCTTCTCCCAAGTAAATGTGAGGGTACATTGGGGAATGTGAGATGTAATTACATGGAGAGGACCATGTCTTCTCCTTAGTAAATGTGAGGGTACATTGGGTAATGTGAAATGAATATATATATTGATAATGAGTTGGAGAGGACTATGTCTTCTCCCAAGTAAATGTGAGGGTACATTGGGGAATGTGAGATGAATACATATATTTTTGAAATAATGGAAGGAGACCATATCCTACCTAATATTCAATTTGAGAAGGTAAGTGGGGAATTTGAATAATGGAAATCGTGAATTTTATATTAGACCAATATTTCTCAATATTTTCAGATAATGTAAACATTAACGAAATTTGTAGGATAAGATTTAAGTGGGGCATTACATACACCCCTCCTTCAGAAAACTTCTTCCCGAAGTTAGAATGAAAAGATGCAAGGAGTTTGAAAGCATAACAACTAGAGAGAGTTATAGCAATAAAATCGGATAAGTCCGCAATGACATTTCTTCCCATCAAGAGTCTCCAACTAATCTATATCTTCCTATCCACCCTGGCCTACTTCCGTTCCCGCCCTATCCATCCTCTGCTGCCTTATTAGTGGCAAAGGCCATACTGACCACTGATAAAACCGACATGGTGGGAGCGTCGAATGCCTCGATCGAACTTTCCCACCAGGCATCTGGTAATCGTCATCACACGTCTAGGGGGAGCGTTCCGCTGTCCTCCCCATGATTCCAGGTTTCGGAGGATACACGGTGGGAAACACCTCCACCCCTCCTTCAGACCACAGACCACACTACAGAGCTGGTTGGACTTGTCATCGAATAATCCAGTCAGGTCGTCTTGCCACCTGTCATTTGCATTTTACTCATGTCATAAGAGTGCATATCAAGTAGATACCAAATGTAATAGAACAATGTACATCGTACCTTTCCTCATTGGTCGTCTCGACCTTCCCCAATGGAATAGTAGATCTTGGTTATCATACGGTTCTTTCCAACCTGTAGTTTAGTTCTCATCCATGCATATATACAACCACAAAATAGATATAGATACATGATCTTAAACATCATGTTTATTAAGCCCAGTGTCCACGTGTCAATTTTTGTTGTTCATACTGGAAATAAATCTTACATCAGATAAATCATAATTTCACTAAGTCATTGATTAGATAAATCATATCTATATAAACCTATACGATGCAACAATAACTTTGACAAGTCATGCACTAGATAAATTGTAACCAAGTAAGTCATACATTTGGTCATACATCCAACATGTCCATCATCAATACCAAATCCATCAATTGATTTTCACGTGTCCAACTAAATGTATATAATGTTCATAAATAACATGGAATTGCGAAATAGAACCTTAACATAGGTGGCTATCTATGTTAAAATGGGCATCATAAATGCTCATGTGACATCCTTGTGGAACCCCTTAATAACAATTAGAGTTGAAACAGATTTAACTGTCCGTCATGGAAAATAGCGTTTGAATCCGGATATGCTATAAGGTTGTACCAAAACCAAAATAATGGCAAGCAAAGGATTCGTGCACTATCAATTTCCACTAGAAGGTGCTAGTATAAGTTTCATGCATATAATTTCTTTAATACCATAGTGAATATAAAAGTCCCACTCTTCCAATTTGTTGGTTTTTCATCTTCCAAACCAATTAGTTAATCTTGAAAATAAAAGACTCAAAACTTCAGAAATTGTTTCCAGCATGATTTTCATACCTTTTTTTTTTTAATTTGAGAGAAATGTCCTTTACATATCAAAGGTTCAATTTTTTTTTTTTTAATCATTGTTTACTAGTACTAAAACAATTTCATGATATATAATGCAACTCACAATATGAGCTGTCAAATGAGAAATAATTAAACAAATGGAATAATTGCCTATATTAAAGATGTTTTTAAAGTAGAGTTGATTTTGAAATTTTTGTGTTTATATTTATATAATAATAAGCCATGTTTCCAGACAACTAAGACGTTACATGGTTATTTTAATGCAAGAACCAAGAAGACATTAGCATAAACTGAACATAAACGGATTTTTGGAATAATATCAATATGATTCCACAATATTCACCATCCAACAAATCTATGCATTTTATGCATATTAATGTTTGTGGAGAAGAGAAGATGAATTTATAAAATCTTCACCATAATATGATGCATGGCCACAACACATAACTTATACAATATCACTAAGATACTGCAGTACATAAATGTCAGTGACAAGAGATGACACTTAATTTCATAAGGTTAAAATTTGATTTGATCAAACTAAGGTCCAAGAATCAATGTTGTTTTGTTCAAACTATAAATGACACCCTTGTAACACGTACCACATGAAAAATAAATGAAGATTGCATATTCATTATTAAAAAAACAGACTAGTCAATTGGTTAGGCATTTTGATTAGGAGAACCAGCATAGGCATTCAAATCCCACAAACTAAAAAAAGCAGTCAGTTTTCATTATATTTTGGACACTGCCCTCTTTCAATCCTCTATTTATGTTCATGTGACTAAGGCCTCAAAAAAAAGGAGCTAAGAATTGTACATCAAGCAACAATTTGTGTCCAAATACAAACAAAAATTGCATCATCTTGATGCCCTCGGATACTCTTTCTTGTGTGAGCCTCCTATTCAGGGGCTTTTCTTAAAAGCTTTCCCAAAGCATCATATTCTTGTCATATCTTCTACGGTCAACTTTGTCTCTTTGCATAATTCTCAAAAATGTTGTACAAGGGAAAACGGCTATAGGCTGCCATGTGACAAGAGCACCCCTCTCCAGTGTGGTAGGTGCCTTTATAATATTGTATAAGGGCATGGGTTGTTTGGAATTATTCTCATCATTCCGTTCATACTTCCTATGTTGCATAACAATTCTTTGCTTCCATTAGTACTTAGCTGAATAGCCAGTGAGTGGGATGATTTTCATTTCGTTCTTGAAAATAAGCCAATAAATTTCAACTCAACCAGGGTAAACTGGTCGTTGGAAGTGACACTCACCCAAAACAATGAGATCCCTTAGAAAGGAAAAACATTTAATTTTATCTTTTCACATTACATCAAGGAATTATTCCAATTCAAATAACCAGCTTTGGAGATTAGTATTCCATGATAAATACAAACACTATAATATTGTTGGGTATAATTTCCTCACCATAATCCAGATCTCTCCTGGTTAATGAAAGTCAGGGTTTTCCTGGTATTCAGATGTTCAAGGATACCTAGGTGAATATCTAATGTACACGATTGCAAATGGACAACAGCATGATTGGAGATTTCCTACTGATGAAGCAGGGATTTAAAATGCATTTGAGTATCGTTGAACAAGCAGTCACACCTTGCTTACAAAAGTGGAAGAATAGGTAAATAAAATCTTACGACCTTAAAAACCGCTTTTACAGTTCCAATAATGATATATTTGAAGAAAACTGTAAAATGTTCCAAGTTACAAAAATATGAGACAACAAAGCCCATGTTGATCATCTTCCACCAGAGAGTTCGATTGCATCCTGGTTATATACAGAATCCTCAGCCCACTCAAACCTTCAAGGCATTAGTTCATATTCTTGTCGACGAATGACTTCAACTTGCTGCCACTGTTCCCAACGTTCATCCAAACCCTCTCCTTCCAACATGCGCACAACTTCCGTCATTTTGGGTCGATCTTCCGGTGAGGTCTGTGTGCACAACAATGCTACCTGAATCATTGCCTCAACTTCTTTAACGTCATCGTTCTGCTTTAGGTTTGCATCTACAATAGCATCTAATATTTTCTCTCTTTGTAACTTCTTAATATGATCCAATAATAGAACGTCATCCTCTTCCTTGAGACGTGAAAAATCTATGGCATGTTGTCCAGTGACAAGCTCCAAAAGAGTAATACCATAACCAAACACATCTATCCTCTCTGAGGATCTTCCAGTTGATAAGTATTCAGGAGCAATGTGACCCACGGTTCCACGGACTTGAGTTGTAACATGAGTTTTCCTAGCATCAACCAATTTCGCTAGCCCAAAATCACCAACAACAGCTTCGAAGTCTTCATCTAGCAAGACATTAGCAGCTTTCACATCCCGATGAATGATTTTAGGATTGCAGTGCTCACGAAGGTACTCCAAACCACGGGCTGCACCTAAGGCTACATTTTTCCGAGCAGGTCAGTCTAATGGCTTTTCTGTAGGTTTGAGCTCCCTTAGCCTGTATGCAACACTAAGTTTTTGCATATATGGATAGACTAGAAGCTGCTCTGATGGTGCAACACAAAATCCTATCAAGCGCAGAAGGTTGCGGTGGATTGCCACACTGATCATCTCAACTTCCCGTAGAAATGATTTCTCCCCACCAGGGCTATGATAGTCAGTCAATCGTTTTACTGCAACCTTTGTATTGTCTGCCAGCACTCCTTTATATACTTTGCCCGTTGTTTTAAAATATTTAGTTTTTATTTATCATTTTTCTTGTATGCACATCACCTCTGAAAGCCTCTATTGCTTTCACGTTCTGCTGTTAAATGCCTACACTTGGGTAACCCCAGTAATTTGTCCACATGGTCTAAAATAAACTAGGTGTAGAATTCAATTATTTAGTTTTGATCAACGGTTACAACGCAATAATTGCCATTGAATATTTCTACCGGATAAAAAAAAAACAGAGGCCCAGAGGCAAAGGGTAGATGTAATTCTCATAGGCATCCCTGAGGAATGCTGGATTTGGAGCAGGGCAATTTGGGTTCAGTCCAGTAATTAGTGACTGGTAAAGGATAAACCAGTGACCAAAATAGGAAATCATATGGAGGTATTTCATGCATTCATACAACACAGGGCTACAGTTCAAAGACGGTTGAATTATAGTATAAATGAGCTTCCTTAAAATACAACAGGTGTAAAACTAGAAAAAGGGAATTCGTTTGAATGATATATGTAGGAAACATGAAGCAGTAATCTTGATTTTAAGTAATTGCCTCTAAAGGCAAAAGAAGTTGTACGGCAAACTGTCAAGATGAACACAAGCTCTGGCTACAAAACTTAATGAATTGGGATTGACCTAATTGTCGGTTAAAGCAATTACAGCAGTGGCCACCACGCCCCATCTCATGAGTCATTTTACTTGCACACAACATAGGCCTCAACGCCAAAATGATTGCTATGTAGTGATGGAGAGGATGAATCCTTGGAATGGAGCTGGATGTAAAACTCTATCCAGTCATTACCCACTTGTACACAAGGCATGCTAAACGCCAAATTTGGATGTACAATGTTGCACCTAAGCTTCCTTCAAACACAGCAGAAAATAAAACCATCCAGGGAAATCACAAACACACTATGCATAATGGACATAATGGACATAAGGACAATTGCAGATGTACCCCAACTAGATATATATATATCAGGTATGACAAGTTCTCTAGGTTAGGGTAGAGGGAGGTTTCGAAAAGTTCAGAATTTTAAAAAAACAGATCTAAAGAATTGAATGTATGGAAACATTAAATAAAAAAAAAAAAAAAAATCACTTGAAAGTATACACATTACTCAGAATTTTATTTGACGTAAATGCAGGCCTGGGAACCAACAAAAAAGTAAAATGTTATGCAGTATGGATCTTAATGAAAACCCACTGAAGACAAAGAATTCAAAAGACTACAAGTTCTGGGAGATTCAAAACGAGTGATGTCCTCGGCTAAGCCAATTGCCAAAGCACAAATTTGACTCTTGGGCCCATCATGAACCAAGTATTGGAAATAAAAGGTTTCTTTGATGTTATCTCTTTCACTCACATCAACAGAGAGTTCAACTGAAAAACAAATTAAAAATCTTCAGAGAGTTCAACTCAAAAGTAGATTATCTCTGTGAATCACCACTTACACTGCAGGAAGAAACCTTAATCATTCAAGAATACAAGGAGGACCCTTTGTCCACTGAATCTTCTCTCCTTTTTTTTATCCAAGCTGGAATCAAGTTTTTGTCGGAAACAAGAGAATTGTTTACTGTGGGACCTGCTTAAGGGCTTGCTCTGTTTTTTTTGCTGATAACTGAAGACAGGAATGAAGGGCACTTGAACCCAATTTGTTGGGATGGATGACTGTAATACGTAGACTAAAATAGGACACATAGTGGTTATGAAATTTGATCGTGAGCTGTAAGGTTAAGCTGATCTATATTTTGATTTCAAGCACTGGGGCCAAGATATTTAGAGTTATATTGTTGTCTTCCTATCTATCATGCATTTCTACAAACAGATAATCAGTGACTATAAAAGATAACTATTTCCTTCTATTCATGTATCAAGCATCACATTCTAAGAAATTAATGAGTAGTTGTTGGTTTATAAAGATTCTCACAAAGCCAACTTTTGCTAGAAGTATCTATCTGCTGCCTTTCCACACAACATCTTGGGTTGTAAAAAGACAATAAGCGTCCTAAGAAAACAGATGGCAGTTATTTTGAAGCAACTTAACATGAATGCATTTGTACAGGGCTAAAACATTGCAACTACATTGTTGAACATAATCAATTATACCGGTTAGATGCTTTATCAGAAAAAGCTAACCCCCAAAAAAAAAGACGCAAATACTGTATGAATGCACTTCACTTTAATGGCATCAAAATCAACAAGAACAAGTTTTGCATTTCTCGCTAGACAGCTCATTGATAATCTCTAAAATTTGGTTTCTCATCTCTCCAACTGTAGATGCTGTCACTCGATTCTTCAAGATAGCTTCTCAATCATCACCAGAAATTTTTCCTTCATATGCACACAACTCTTTCACTATGGCTAAGACAAATAAACCACAGTCATGGATTGACCAGCTCTTGTAAGATATTTAGGTCGAAATAGCCAAAAAACCTAGTGGCATCGCAGATTTATTGCCATCATACCTATATATGAGCCTAAATACAAAATTGGACAGGTATTGGCAAGGAACTTCCAGACTTCAATTATCAACCATTTACCCACTTGTAGTTGACCAAGTTGGCCACTCTGTATTTAAGAAATGTCATCCCAACATTCACTGCTGCTTCATCATATAAGGCATCGTTATACTGATTACAGTCTTGCATTTGTAGCTATTATCCAGTATTCATCTGGTCAATTCCCACAGAACTGTAACCTTCATTATGAATATACGGGCTACAAAGAATCAAGATTGATCCCTCCAAACATTATATGCAGGTGAGATATATTAATTGTTGGTTGTAGTTCTTCATGTTATACTTTAAGGGCATGATTATTGTTCGATCGCTCACAATCTCAACTACATGCGTACCTAAGGCACTATTATGGATGAAATTAATTTGATACCAATACAACTAGAAATTGGTACAGAAAAGCAAACCATGAAATATTAATTGAACCAACAAGGTCAAGGATGGCTTAGACAAAAGAATAGGTTCACTCTTGGAATTCTTCATTTGTAAACATTGTTAGCTATTCACTTACCAAGCTTGTAAAATGTAAAGTAAATGTGAGTACAAAGGTCTTATGTTCAAATCCCCTATTATTTACCTATGAACACCTGCTGGGGGTGGCCCTGTTCACCCAGCAGTTATAATGGTCGCTATTATAGTGGTAGTAGTAGGGTAGGAATCGACCCCATATCACACAAGTATGAGACCGGCCCAGTTGCTGATTCATCTAATATTGCTGGCCAAGAATGGAAGTCAAATTGGAATTTCCATCTTTTTATTTGACAATGTTATGATCGTCACTACCCACAAAATAAATATAGCAAGACACATGTAAAGATATTAGCGTGTCCCTGGTGATATGATAACCATAGCAAGATAGGAAACAGTTTGAAACAACTTATGTTTCTTTCCAGATGTAAATATTGGATATACAACTATACTATATAGACATAACGACAATTAAGCTAGTGCTCTGGTTTTTTTTTGAAAAGCCAATTTATTCAAAGTGGCATGTTTCAAAATGTTGCAATGACTGGAGTCAACGAGGATGCTAAGAAGAACTGTGATTTATATTCATATATGCTTAGAAAATACTCCATCAAAGCTTGCAACATACCTGGTAGCCACGCCCACACACAATACTTTCTCACGGTTTAGTTACATGTTCACTGTAAATTTTGGAAGCAAATCAGTTACCAGTATCTTTAGTTAACACTCTAATATGACAAAACAGTAGAACATGGGTCAAAGCAAAACAGGACTGACATAAGTACAAAATTGGGATCGATCTCTTTCAAAAGTTACTTTTCCAACATATATGCATTTCACGAATTTGCCCTCTCTTCAGGCTATGCAGAGATATAATAATGGGCTCTTACCATTCACACTTTCTTTCAGGAAGCTTTGTTGGATCCTTTTGGGAGGGATTTGGAGAGCCCCCGGATCACGGAGACAGTTATGAGCAAAATATAAATGGATAGACTATGATAACTGATTCTTTGTAAGCAGCAAATGCACACCTTCAACAAAATGATAATTTAGATGCCTAATAAGCATGCAGTTGCAATCAAGGCATGAGCTGAAAGCTCTGGCACGGTTGCATGGGCGTACCCAGTTCTTAGGATTTTTGGCTTAAAAATGGCCACAAATCATATGAATTTGCATCGATTTTTCTTATGCATTTTAACTTCAATGTACATTTATATCGTAGCTCCTAGACAGAAACAGAAACCCAAAACACTGGATTCGAGATAGCCTGGTTTCAGCTCTCCTGGGCCATCATATTCAGGAGCTCTCGAGTTCGAATCCAAGGAAACAAAGAATGAAAAGGCAAAAGCCAAGAAAACCCCGAACCATAACAGGTTTCACTGAAACAAGGCTGGATCTACTCACTCACTCGGTGAGAAATTCAGAAATGCACCCAGGCAGACCAAAGTTTTCCCGCCTTCTGGGCAATGTGGCCTATATAGTGCATACCCCAATTTATAGTGCGTATGTGACTACAATCCCGCAGGCTGATGGCACCCTTGAAGCAAAAGTAGTTTTCCCTGAAGGATTACAGCAAGGTGAAAACCGACTCCAGCTACTAACTTAACTGCTATAAGTGAATGAATATGTAACGTTGTTTTTGCCAACATGCTCTATTTAGCTATTTTGTCAAAAAGAAACCCTTTTGGGAGATTTCAAGAACCACCAGTGAGTTTGATGTAGTATTTCAATACATAGATTTTAAGAGGAAATCCAAGAGTTCCTATTTTCTTATGCCTATGCACCTGTGGCTGTGCAATTTCTTTAGATAATGTATTTATGTAACCAGTTAACAGAATCTCAATGGCATCAATCAGTTTTGCTTGTCAAGTGAACGAAGAGGAAAATTATAGGTAAGTTCGCAGAATCTATGCAGATACATGGATATTATGATTTCACAAGTGTAAACGTGGAGACTTGGACACAATATACAGAACAGAGGGGTATCATAGACCCATGTGCATGTATTCTGATTTCACTGTTCTAAAAGAGGAGACGACAAAGATATACGTAAGAGGAATGCTATGATATTCTCCCCCATTGACACAAGGAGATATGTGCAGTAGTGAAATAGGGACCTGAAAAATCAATTTAAAATTGAACAACAAATCAAATTGTCTCTCTACAGGGAAAATCAATCCAGCCAGCCCAGAAAAACGAGTAGTAAATGCAGCGACAGCCAAAGGGGAGGCTGGACTTAAATTGAGGAATAAGCAAGAATAAAGGGATTTGAATCGACATTATCATAGTAGAAATTTGATTAGGATCCTGTGATTTCTCACAACATATTAATATTTATCTAATAACAATTCGAGATCGAAGTCGAAAACTCTAATGCGTTCAGTTTTACACTTAAACACGTACAGTCTCTATTTCTTTGATCAAACTTGCAAGTATATATATATGTATATATATAGCCTCAGAACTGTGATACTTTGCCACAAGTTCTCGTCTTTTATGGCATTATACAAGACTGCAAAATATACCTTAAATAAGGTGACTGTAATTTGATGACCGCTCTTGAGTGACTGTAATTTGACTTTAACAGAAGATCTACTCTATATTTGCTATGTGAAACCATAAAATCGATTATCCATTGATGTATATGATGCTTCGGATCTCATAGGTGGTTCAGAATTCGGATCTCTTAAATGCTTGAAAACTTTCTTAAATGATGAGACCCTTCGTTAACTTTGTCAATGCCCTGGAATTTGGTCACACATAAATGTGTACAAAATTCTGAGCTTCGGATTGAGGTAGCTCAGAGGCTTTGATTCTCTTCAAGGGTAAACACAGACCTCATCTATTGTGTCCAGAACTGCGCTCTCCTTACCAGGATATTCGATCATCTTTGGGCTCTAGAACTGCCCCTCGGTTTCCTAAAACATGGTTTTATATGATCTTTATCTTGATCCACAAAACTGCAGCCTAATCACTTTTTGCAAAAGTCCCCAGAACTGCAAGCTTCTTCATCTAGGAGCTCGGTCCATATTTTTTTTTTTTCTATAATATTATTTATTCTGTCAGGAATTTTACAGGCGCATTTAAGTTGAAGAAAAACACTAGCTCTGTCATATCCCTAGGCACTAAGCCATTGGACTGTTGTTGAAACAATTTGACATTCTAATTTTCTAGATTTTCAACTACTTAGTAAGAAATTTGATTATGAATAGCTATTTAGTGGGCTTTGGGTCCAGATTTTGAACCAAAGCTCTGATACCATGTGTAAGGGCCTGATTCCTACTATTAGAGCCTCAATCTATTATACACTAACAGATCTATTTTCCTGCTGATTTAAAAGTAATAAAATGAGCTTACTGACCTTCTTACATAGCTTTAAACATTTAACATCTTATCATTTTATCATAAGCAACATAAATTAAGGTGAGCATTCCATTGATATCAACTTAACAAGAGTAGTCCATGGAAAAATACGTGTTTCGATGTGATGATGATACCTTTGTCTTATAGCTCCAGCTGAACGCTCCTTATCACCGACCCAAACGGATTTACCTCCCAGCCAACTAGGAAATAGATTCCTAGCCCAGGAAACCTCCACAGGTTCCCTAGCCCTCTGTGCCCAAGTCCAACCAGATATAGTGTGTCCTCAAGAAGAATGTGCAAAACCAGATAACAATACTTTCCTCCTCTCAAACACAAGAAACCTCCATAGCTTTCCAAGGTCTCCCAAAATCATAACAAGTCCAAACAATCACAACCAACCCCCACAATCATAAGCAAGACCCCAACCCCCCTTTTCTTCCTTCCCCCTTCCCTTTTTATACCCTCCTTCCCTTCTCCATCTCAACCACCTCTCATTAATGTCATTAACTTCTCATCCATCCTTACAGTTGACTTCTCTTCTCCCAAGTAAATCTGAAAAGTACATTTGGGAATGTGAGGTGAATATATATATATATATATATATATATATTGATAATTAAATGGAGAGGACTATGTCTTCTCCCAAGTAAATGTGAGGGTACATTGGGGAATGTGAGATGTAATTAAATGGAGAGGACCTTGTCTTCTCCTTAGTAAATGTGAGGGTACATTGGGTAATGTGAAATGAATATATATATATATATATATTGATAATGAGTTGAAGAGGACTATGTCTTCTCCCAAGTAAATGTGAGGGTACATTAGGGAATGTGAGATGAATACATATATTTTTGAAATAATGGAAGGAGACCATATCCTACCTAATATTCAATTTGAGAAGGTAAGTGGGGAATTTGAATAATGGAAATCATGAATTTTATATTAGACCAATATTTCTCAATATTTTCAGATAATGTAAACATTAACAAAATTTGTAGGATAAGATTTAAGTGGGGCATTACAAGAATTGAAACTCCAAGTGTCAGAGCTAAAGCAAGTAAAGGAGAAATTGGCAAAGGTAGAACAGAGCTATGATAAATCCAAAATTAATGTGGCAGAGAAAATAAGAGAGGTTAAAGCATGGCAAAATAGAGTCAGAGCATCAGAGAAGGATCTCACCATGGACAAGCCTCTAGCAGAAATTAAAGGAATCCTTTGGACCAGCATCACTCAATCCCTTATTGATGTTTGGCCATCTATACAAACTATTTATGAGCAGATCGACTTGGTGAATGCAACACATGGAGAAATTCAGAAAGCAAGAGCCATACTAGGACAAATGCCTGAGCAGGCCAACGGGCTCATTCGTTTTTTGAATTATAGAAACAGAGAACCGCTGGAACAGCTCGGAATCCCAGACAGGACAGACACAATTTTGGATATCAAAAGAGTTCTAACCAAGAAAACTCTAATGCAGAATTTAGAAAAAAGATGCTAGCATATGCAAGTAGAGATCAATTCTTTCATGCAAAGATTTACAATTTTGCAGGACAAAGCGCTGCCAAGTCTTTTAGGAAATAATGACAGGTTAATGAGACACACAGATTATGTACATAAGTTGAACACATATGTTGTTCAACAAGTTAATACATCAACAAGTTCTTCAAGAGAAAAAGCACTCCCCTCAGGCCAAAGTCTCTATGATAATTTGGAGAATTTATTTTATATTGAGCATGAGGGAAAGCATATATTTCATCTGTAGCCCAATTTTGTCAGGTATACAAAAGCTGATGAAACCCTGAGGAAGCTTCAAAGACATAAGTTGCCAGATCAACAATGGTGGGCAGACATGCTAGGGATTTTGTAAAGTTTTCTTGGACAAAGCAAAGATTTTGGGTTATTATTTCGCGATGAGATAAACAAATATGAGCGAGGATCAAAGGGTCAAAGTATGTCGAGACAAGATTGAAAAACATCTGACCGAAGACGGAGCAGCCAACACAGAATATCAGTGGAGGACAGCTGCAAACCGACTTACAAGAACCTACCTTCGGTACATTCATTAAAGAGGGAGTGGCCAGCACAGCATCGAATTTATTGTCTCCCTGTTTCCGAGACTGTTCGTCTCTATCTCTTGTAAAAGAGGCATTAATTATCATCAGATATTATATTCTTCAAATATTTTGTGAGATATTTTGATATTTTGTATAAATACCCCCAACAACGAAGTATTTGGGGTTGGCTGATTGGGAAGTATTCTCAGACTTCGCTGTAATACATAATTTTGGAATAAAAAGAGCCTGTTGGAACCATTTTTTGTCTAGCTCACTGGATGAGGAATCGATGCTAATGACCTGTTACAGAATTATTGAATCATGTTATGGATCAATAAGTTCCTTCTAACTTGTGTTTTACAATTTTTACGTTTATTATTTCACCTATGTTTCATGATCTCAATAATAGAGAAAAGGAATAATTCAAAACTTGCTTAACTGCACTCTGTCTTCAATCTTTATTATTGTCTATGTTTTCTTCAGAATTAGTATAAACGGTCAATTCTTAATTGCTCATGTTTCCCCTGATTCTTCATCTTGACTATTTTCTAAGGAATTCTTAATTTCTCCTTAACATTAATCAGCCATTTTCCCTCTATCAACATGATGAAGGATTCTTAATTGCCCTTCACCCTTTAGCTCCATTCCATCTGATTTCAGCCTTTAAATTGTTCCATATTTAAGTACCTTGCTCTGTGACACCATCCTTTGTTTAGAAACCGAATCCAGCAAGCTATCCTCCTTTGACTCCATCATGCCCAATGGACTAAAACTTTTCAGTTTTACCTCACTGTTCTATTGAATCTCCATTTCTCCAACCAAACTCAAAACAAAACCCTTGTACTTCATAACTAGCCTAACACATATCAAAACAAAGCTAAACCTTAAAGAGAGATTCCTCTCTGGATGAAAATTGGCTAGAATCTGTATCTAAAAGATTGGTCTGTGGTTACCTCGGCCGTATTCCCTTTCTTACAACTTTTGGGAACAACCTGAGTGATAACATGTTCCACTCAGCAGCCTACACTTCATTGAGCCCAAGCAATACTTCTATGTCCACACTGCAACAAATTACACTAATCTCTCGGCCCCTCCTATTCATGCATTGGTTTACAATATTCAATGTATAAACTTGAAATTCTTATCAGTTTGATGATCCTTTTTATGCGACAGGATTTCAAGTTAAAAGAATCATTAGCTTATTGTCCAATAATAAAAATCTTGTTTGTTGTAACCTAGAGTTTTTTTTTCTTTTATATATCTTCGGTTAAAGAAATTCTTATAGCAAGAATTCCTTTCATTTCTTAATTTTTGAATTTAGGCTTCTATGACTTATAATGATTTAAGAACATAATTTTTTGGTAGAAATCACATAGGATAATTTTTTTTCGACATGTTTCGAACCATCTAGTACGGTTCATCATCGTCCATCCTAATTTTTGTTTCTCTTTGCCATGTGTACTTATACAAGTTATACTTTCATATTCACCAAGTGAATACTTTCTTCTTCAATATCCATTTAGTTCCATAGTGGATTTAAGTCGGCTTGATTTACCTCCCTCCAGGTCGACGAACTTCAACTCTTGGTTCCCCTCTGTCCCTGGCATGGTTGTTGTGCTCATGCGGGGTGGTTGAACTATCTACTGGAGATAATAGATTTATTGATTGATTGATTGGACTTATTGAGGAAGGCAAACCTTACTGCCCCGAGAGGGCGGTTCGCTACGCTCAAAGTAATCCACCCCCTCGACTGGCAGGCTCTTCTCTTCTGGGATACTGGCGCTTGACTCTATTACTGGCTGGCTAGTCGAGAAGCCAATTAGCAAACACCGGGCTAAGAACCAATAGCCAATAATCTCAACGTATATAGATGTTTGCATGCATTTGCTTATGAATGAAGGCGATTTGTAATAGTCTCGTAAAAAGAGCAAATTTGCTAGAGAATACTAGGTTGGGAATTTTCACTACAAGTTCACTTCTAGAATTTGTAGCTTACATACCATCTAATATTTTTCTATATAAATATGTTTTTCTTTTTTTTTCTTTTTATATATTTACTGAGTTATGATAGATTTTCCCACATGTTAAAGAACTTAAGAAATTTCTTCTTCCAAACCTTGGAAAAATTATTATTTTGGCTGAATTATTATGTTGGCTCCATGCCTTTATTATAAATTTAATAGACTGCAATTGCTATTTTATACATATACACCATACTTTTACATACAGTCATCATATATTATCGACCTTTTGCTCAAGGATAACTCCCATCCTTTATTTTAACAGTTTTGTCAAAGGCCTATGGTCTATTGTTTTGCTTTCATCCATAATATTTTTACTATTCAATTTTTTTATAGTGTTATTTTTCTTTGTATCTTTCACCACAAAGGTTTTACAATTGTTCCTAATTCTATGAAATTCATACATGTTATTACAACTCCCTTCAATTTCTCTTTCCTTACTCATAGCTACATTCAACTTAGATTTGTTCTGAATTTAATAGGTCTTTATGGTTTATATATAAACTGTTATGGGTTTTTCTAATTTTTAACAATTTACATATATATGTTTATACATATTCTTATAGGTATATTCCAGTACACTTGTAGCTTGTTATATAGTTCTAAACAACATAATTATATACTCAGTGGTTTTTGTTTTTTTTTTTTTTGTTGAAAAAAACGCGAATAAAAATTCATAGATCATTCTCTTACAAAAGTTCTTACAAATTGTGGGTCATACAAGATTTACTCTATATAAGCAGTAAAACACATCCTGTAATTTCAAAACTACTCTATTCTAACTCATGACTCCCCTCATATACTTTGGGGATTATAATGCTCAAAATCAAAAGAACACTAGGTTCCTATTTCCATAGTAATGTTCCATGTCCTTTCAAAAATTTAGTACCTATTCTACATAATGTCATCATTTGTTCCTTCTTTTATACTGTAGACTTTAATTCCACAATTGAAAACACAAACTATACAGTTTTTTTTTTTGAAAAACTTATGAAAGATATCCTTTTTCAACTGCTTAGATTAATACAGCATACAATATATTAACATGGCATCTAATCTTACAACATTAACTCTTCTATTTTCTTTTTTTCATGTGTAAAGAATTTTACAGAACAAAAAGAAAGATTACCTCCTTCCATTTTCTTTAAAAAGAAACAACAAGATAATACAGTTAAAAACATCAACTTGAATTAATGATCTAGGAATTAATAGTCAAGTATTTGTCTCCTCCCGACCTTGACACAACAACTAGCTGGTGTCCCCCCGAGAAAACTAGGCCTGTAATTTTCCTTGTACCTTTCACTTATTGCTTCTCCTCAGTCTCTTTTGTTTACATAATGAGACAAAAGTAAGAAAAAATAGCATATATTATCCCATCTATCACTCTTTAAGTGGTTCATAGTTGCCTCCACCTCACCAATAGGTGGCATGTAGTTATCTGCTCATTAATGAACTCATGTTTCCCACTCTTGAGGACAACTCCCTGTCTTCTAAGAAACATTTAATTAGCCAATCATAATTCCTCAATTAAATCTACTTGTTTAGATTATATACCCGAGACTTGTTGATGGGTAATAACACTTCCACAATTGAATTGCAGTCTTTTTCTCTTTCAGCCATTTGTACTCAACAATTAATTTCCTTGATTTTTCTTTATTCACAAAATTAAAAAAAATCGTAATTATAACTTTACAATCATCTATTATCAGAATTAAATTTATTGACAATTAAAATGTTCACTTGTCTTTCAATATAGCATACCTAACCAAATAGCATACCTAACCAAAAAAAACACATATGCACATTTAATTACAAAATTTATCAAGCGAGGAGATATCACAGAGGACTTGTCGCAAAACCTTTACGTGCAACTTGGCACCCTATGAATCCCTTAACCATACCAAAAATAAATAAACCCAAGCTACTCGTCAGATATGTTGGAAACAATGTTAATATTGAGAGGGGTGTGAATCAGTATTAAGGTTAATTTAAACTTTTGTGTCAATTCATACTTAATATTCAACCTTGGAAACCTTCCATATAATCATCAACAACATATCATGTGGCAAAAATATAAAATCAACACATAAATACACACACCATGAGTAGCATGCACATGAACACCGAGGTTTAATGTGGAAACCCTTCCCAGAGAAAAACCACCAAAGTTTGTTTGTTATTTGATGTAACCATTAGCTTCTATTCTATTACATCAAATCGTTTGTGAGCCACCACTCACAGGACACACCAACTCCCTTTGATTGTTTTCTAGCACCCACTAGCAGGAAGCAAAAACTCCCTCTTTTTGTAGACACCTGATTAGCTTACTAGAAGCACCAGATGAAGCACCAACCTCATGGATTTGTCACAAGCACCAATTTGTAACTCCTTGAATTTATGCAAGCACCAACTTGCAAGATGCACCAACCACCAAGCTTTCTTCAGACATCCACTAAGATGGGAGCACCAACTCCCTGGTTTGCAAGCTCTGACCCACACTCAATAAGGAATTAATGCTCTCTATACTTGGAATCCACTCTACCTAATTTCACCTCATTGTTCTTCTCTACTTTTGGCCCTTTGTTCCACTCAGCAACCTACACTTCATTGATCCCTAGCAATACTTATTTGTCCACACTGCAACAACTTACACTAAGCTCTCGGCCCCTCCTATTTTCCACAGAGCACTCTACTCTCGACTCGCTTCTTCTACAAAAGCAATTTCAACCTCTCTATGCAGCCTAGGCACACTTGGGATTTCTCCTTAGCAACGCTCACGCATCGAGCTCTCTACTCAGGTCCTCAACTATGCTACATTCCCCCGTTTCTCAAATGAAATCCTGGGTTTTGCTTCACTGAAAGACATTGATCGATGTTGTATTTTTCAGCCATCACTTTATCATTCACACTACCTAAGTGTACTCTAACACATAGTTGTCCATGCTATCAATTGCATCAAGTTGCCTAAACATTGTTGCTACATTAAACATGAGGATGAGCACTTTTCGTACTAAGAATTAATTCTCAGTCAAACTGTGAACTCAAAGAGATCCTCCATTGGGTTCAACTTGTTTTGGCAGTATGGATTTTCAGCGCTCAGGCCAGACACTCCATTCATTTTTTCATCTCAGCTTCCTGTTTGTTATAGCATCTGCTATATGGGAAATGCGTCTGCAACACGCCATCAGAGTCCTTAGAGTTCAGATTGTACATTAGAGCATGGCTCTCCTGGATTGTGGTCAGATTTTCTGCACTTAGTCGTCTTTTCAATTTAATTCTTCAATAGCATGTTATAAAAATTAAGGATGGCTAACTTTGTTTCAAGACGGGCTCCACTAATTTACTCTTTCGCGTCGTGGTCCTTGCTACCTTGACTCAATGTTTCTTTATAGCCACCAATGCCATCAATTTGTAGATCTAGCTGCCGACCCATACGTCCTTTGAATGTTGTGCCTGATCAAAATGTGGAAAATTTCAATTTGGCATAACAGTCAAATATGGGGGAATCCTACCACAGAGTTATCGACTCATCACACCATGCATGTGCCCTGAATGCACTTTACTATAGGCCTAAAAGTTATTTACCAAACGCTGTTGTTAGATCTGTCGAAATTCCTTTAGCTCTTTCTGTGTTGGCCCCTAGCCTAATGTTCCACCATAGGACTAGGGGTTGTGACCTCAAACTAGGCCTCTAGGCGCTAAGTTTCTTTGCTGGCATGCAAGGGATTAATTCCCTTTATAACTTCTCTATGTCCTTGGTCATTAATATATGTGAAAACCACCATTGAACAACCATTGGGCCCCACTCATATACATATATGCGCTATTGAGTTGGAGCTTGGATACCCACATGCTCATAACTTCTTATGAAATTTAAATTTAATACACCTTACAAGCTTCCAGCCTAGCTCACTTGTATGCCCCACTGACAATGTCTGCTCTTCTTCCTTTACAGTGTCACTATAGAGGTTCCGAACTTGGTCGACATTCCACCTATCGACCTTTGAAGACCTCTGCCTATCGGCCTCTTGTGTGCCACTCTTGTCTCTTATATGTCAACCCCACTACAATGCCTGACTCTCAACCGAAATTGCTTCTAGGGATTCACCTTCCAGGCAATCACCATTACAAGTTTCGTCTGTTGACGGTCTATCAATTGTTGTACCCTACTGGCCCAACTCCATGCTCTCTCGCATCACCTTTTAATAATAGTGACAGGCTTTTGGGTTTCCAAGATTCTGATATTCAGTGATTCCGACCTTTCGGGCAATCTCCAATGGTTGTCAATTGGCTTCCAGGCTTCTGGGATTTCGACCTTTCGGGCGATCTCTGATGGCTATCAACTGGCTTTCGGGCTTCCAAGCTTCCAGGATTCCGACCTTTTGGGCACTCTCCGCTCACTGCCAACTAGCTTCTGGACTTCCAGGCATTTTTCACGCTACCTCGACTTAAGAATATCTCGTAACACTTATAATAAAGTTTTGGGCTTCTAGGCTGGCAACGCAACTTTGACTTTTGGGGTCCTTAATTTGACTAGCAATAACTCTCAATCTAGGAGGCCAATTCTGGACTTCGACATCCCGTTGGAAAGTTTTCTCAAAGCACTATCCAACTATGTCATAACCAAGAGCATATGAGCTAAACACATATGACAGAAATTACTCCAAATTCTGGGACTCCCAACCATCATAGTCATCTTTTTATGGCTTCTCCACTAAGCCTGCTATTATGATGATTCTCTACAAGTGACTGTAGCAACCATAAGACTCCCCTCTAAGTGTCTCTAAGGCCCGAGACTCCCAAACATCTTAGTCATATTATTACAACTTCTTCAATAAGCTTTCTAGTGAAATACAATGAAGTCCACAAAGAGATTCTTGTCTACATTAACATTATGAAACAACATGTAAACAAAATGAACAAACACAATTTCATTATTAGTTAACTTTTATGTTATAAATAATTTGTTTTATTAAATTTAATATACCCTGTTGGCCCGGCTCCATGCTCTCTCGCATCACCTTTTAATAATATTTAGGGCTTTTGGGTTTCCAAGCTTCCGAACGATCTCCAATGGTTGTCAACTGGCTTCCAGGCTTCTGGGATTTCGACCTTTTGGGCGATATCTGATGGCTATCAATTGGATTTCAGGCTTCCAAGATTCCGACCTTTCAGGCACTCTTCGCTGGCTGTCAACTAGCTTCTAGACTTCCGAGCATTTTTCCCGCTACCCCAACTCAAGAATATCTTGTAACACTTATAATAAAGTTTTGGGCTTATGGGTTGGCATTGCAACTCTGAATTTTGGGCTCCTTATTTTGACTAGCAAGAACTCTCAATCTAGGAGGTCAATTCTAAACTTCCACGTACCATTGGAAAGATTTTTCAAAGAACTACCCAACTATGTCATAACCAAGAACATATGAGATAAACACATGGGACAAAAACTACTCCAAATTCTAGGACTCCCAACCATCATAGTCATATTTTTATGGCTTCTCCACTAAGATTGTTATTATGATGATTCTCTACAAGTGACTGTAGCAACCATAAGACTCTCCTCTAAGTGTCTCTAAGGCCCGAGACTCCCAAACATCATAATCATATTATTACAACTTCTTTAATAACCTTTCTAGTGAAATGCGATAAGTCCACAAAGAGATTCTTGTCTACATTAACATTAAGCAACAACATGTAAACAAAATGAACAAACACAATTTCATTATTTGTTAACTTTCATGTTATAAATAATTTGTTTTATTAATTTAATATACCCTGTTGGCCCTCCTCCATGCTCTCTTGCATCACCTTTTAATAATAGTTATAGGCTTTGGGTTTCCAAGCTCCCAAGCTTCTGTGATTTTGACCTTCCGGACGATCTCCAATGGTTGTCAATTGGCTTCCGGGCTTCTGGAATTTGGACCTTTCGGACAATCTCTGATGGCTATCAACTAGCTTTCGAGCTTCCAAGATTACAGGATTCTGACCTTCCAGGCACTCTCTGTTGGTTGTCAACTAGCTCCTGGACTTCCGGGCATTTTTCCCGCTACCCCGACTCAAGAATATTCTGTAACACTTATAATAAAGTTTTGGGCTTCTGGGTTGGCATTGTAACTCTGACTTTTGGGGTCCTTATTTTGACTAGCAATAACTCTCAATCTAGGAGGCCAATTATGGACTTCCACATACCGTTGGAAATCTTTTTCAAAGCACTATCCAACTATGTCATAATCAAGAGCATATGTGCTAAACACATGGGACATAAATTACTCCAAATTCTGGGACTCACAACCATCATAGCCATCTTTTTATGGCTTCTCCACTAAGCTTTCTATTATGATGATTCTCTACAAGTGACTATAGCAACCATAGGACTCCCCTTTAAGTGTCTCTAAGGCTAGAGACTCCCAAACATCATAGTCATATTATTACAACTTCTTCAATAAGCTTGCTAGTGAAATAAGATGAAGTCCACAAAGAGATTCTTGTCTACATTAACATTATGCAACAACATCTAAACAAAATGAACAAACACAATTTCATTATTTTTTAACTTTTATGTTATAAATAATTTGTTTTATTAATTTAATATATCCTTCAATTATAATATCAAGAATAAATAATTATTATTATACATATAAATTTTAAATAGAAAGATAAAGGGGTGGCAAGTGGGGAAGGGGTTTTCTTCAATGCCGAGGGAAACCAAGAAGTTAAGTATTCTTGGGGACTTGAGAAGAGGAGAATCAACTTCGCTGAAATGTATGGGCTCCTGGTTGGACTTCACTTGGATAAAGAAAAATAAATAAGATAGTAATCTTCGAGATTCCCTTCTCACCATTCAACATTTACAAAGAGGCTTTCTTCCTAAGAATAATCACCTAAGCCTTCTTCTCCACAAATTTCCAAGTATTTTGGACTATTTTCATCACAAGACCTATCACATCTTAAGAAGTCAAAATAAGGAAGAAGATGCATAGGAAAATCAGACTTGTCTTCTAGAGGCAAGATTTTTCATCATTAATGGTATGTCAATCTCACCAATTTTATCATTCCATAACTAATTTCTTCCATATTCCCACTAATTTTATCATTTTCAGAGCCTATGGGTATGCTAAAGAGGGAAAGGAAAATTCTAAGAAAATCAAGGAAAACACCCTTAACCCCCCTGCTTCCCCTCCTCACACTAGAAATTATATGGTATATGTAGTGTTTTGTGGGCCTGTCTACATGGTTGTGGTGGCGAACGAAGGGTGAGCATGCCATGCAGAATCCTACCCCTTACAACGCTTGCATGTGGAAAGTCCATTATCTGGACAATATTGCAAACCAATATTTGCCATCATACCAAATTTATTGATGGCTTCACGGTGGTGGTCGTTATTGGAATTCAATGCTGAAGAGGTCCTTATTGTGTGTGAGTTCTTAGGTCCTGTGATTAAATCTATGGGATGTGTTAAGGTGGTGAATTTTCAAATTACAGGAACCCTGTCATTTTGTATGGGGGTCAATTTAAATTCTCTTTATGTTGGGCGATAATTCAAGTTCAAGAAGGTTCCATAGCCTATGGTAAAAGGAGAAGTTATGTTAATTTCCAAGAAGGTGAACTAAATGGCAACAAGAGATGCCAATTGTGTCATGAAGAGTGCCTTGAATTGCAAAGCTAGAATATAGGCTTTATGGATTCCCCTGCTTGCTTACAAAGCCAAAATTCTCTTATGCTTTGCTAGGAGATGTGATTTCTCCTCCTCTCTTTCATCTTTGGTTTCTTAATAGGTTTAGAGGGGAATTCTAAGGTCCTTCAAGACAACGGAGTCATCCTACATGGAGAGTACCAAGCCCCTCTACAGGCTCAAGTGTTTTCGACCCTCCATACTCTAGACAGTTGGAAACAACCTCACAAGAGTTTCCAAGTTAATTTTGGCTTTCTTGTTCTTCAAAGTTACCCCTCCATCTGTGTTGTTGTTAATTCAAGTGAACGCTTTTGCTTGGTCAAGTATTGTTCTTTGCATTTCTCTCATTTTTTTGGTGGAACTCTCCCTTTCCTCCTCCTTGTTTATTGAGTTGCATGTGCCTTGAGCACTCTGGTCCTCCCCCCACCTCAAACATCAGCCTCTTTGAGCGCTCCTTCACTTGTTGGCTTCCTAACTCCTCCTTACCCCCTTGGTTCAATCTATGGGCCTATCTGGTTCTCGATCTGCCTTGGTCTTTACCTCCATTCCTTTGGCAAGTCTCTTATGGTGCACAATGTGAATGCTTTAGTCGCTTCAGGTGGCACTTGTGCCTGTAGTAAATGTCTGCACCACCCAGTCAAATATCAAGTTTAGAACCAAGACTTCGAATTAAAAATTCATCAAAAGTCAAACACAATCACCATTTTGGTTGAGGAGTTGAAAATTCTCAAAGCCCAAGTGAATTGACAGAAATATGAAATAGACGCCTTATGTTGACAACTGGCATAAGCTACAAATTTAGAGGACTACCAGTGAACAACAAAACACCGCAAGCAAATCATTTAGATACCACACTGAAAAATTTTCAATTGACCTTAACATGCCTCTGGTTGATGATTCCTCTCCTAAACCAGCCTAGATCCATCTTAACTCCAGATCTATCAAGCGCTGAGAGGGATCAAATCTCTTAAGGTGAAAACCTCTTTTTTTAGTGTAAAACTTGAGGAAACGTTTTCACCTCGAGAGATTTGATCCCTCTCGGCGCTTGACAGATCTGAAGTTAAGATGGATCTAGGCTGGTTTCAGTAGTGTATGACCAAAGAAAATCTAACAAACATACGAATAATTTTATCAATAATATGTAAATTCATCTAATATTAATATAATCATTTAAAATATATAAATATGTCTCAGATTAATCTGGTCATTTTAATTTTAAATTTTCTTAGTTACCTCAGTTTGTTGAGATGATAAATATTGTTAATAACTTTAATGATGAAAAATGATGAAATAAAATTTTTGAATGTAAAGTGACAATGTAATAGTGTTGAATGATAGAAAATGTGAATAATATAATATAGTCAATTACAAACTATTTTCTTCTACTATTCTTATTTCCACTCTTGTTACTTTTGTCATCTTTTCATATCGATGATATGAAAAGGACAAGTTAAATCATAAACCATTTAAATCTTTAGCTCGAGATATTGTAGTAAACGTCATACCTTGTCTCTATTTCTCTCCAATATTAAAAGATTGAATTACTATAACACAAAAATCAATGTACAATGTCAATAATATTTTGTGCTTACAATGAAATCAATGCACAATGTTAATCCAATCACTTTAAAATTAATGTACCATCATACATCTAATTACATCAAATAAAAAATCAACATCTACACTGAAATAAATGCATCTAATGCAAGCAATCAAATAAGATTAGAAAAAAACATTTCCAATCAGATCAATGCATCTAGTGTAAGTAAACAAATAAAATTATAAATCAACATCTACACTAAAATCAATGCATCTAGTGCAAGTAAGAAAATATTATTATAAACCAACATTTACACTGAAATCAATGCATCTAGTGCAAGCAATCAAATAGGATTAGAAATCACTGTCTACACTAAAATCAATGCATCTAGTGCAAGAAATCAAATAGGATTAGAAATCACAATCTACACTAAAATCAATGCATTTAGTGCAAGCAATCAAATAGGATTAGAAAGCATCTACATTGAAATCAATGCATCTAGTGCAAACAATCAAATATTATCAGAAATCGACATCTACATTGAAATCAATACATCTAGTGCAAGCAATCAAATAGGATTAGAAATCACCATCTACACTGAAATCAATGCATCTAGTGCAAACAATCAAATAGGATTAGAAATCACCATCTACACTGAAATCAATGCATTTAGTGCAAGAAATCAAATAGGATTAAAAACCATCTACATTGAAATCAATGCATCTAGTGTAAGCAATAAAATATCATTAAAAATCAACATCTACACTAAATTCAATGCGTCTAGCGCAAACAATCAAATAGGATTTGAAATCACAATCTACATTGAAATCAATGCATTTAGTGTAAGAAATCTTCTTCCCTATTTACCCCCTCCATCTTTCCTTCTTTGTATCTCTATCTCAACCCCCCAAACACATATGCTCTCTTACTCCATATATGAATAATCTCTCTATCCCTCCATCCCTCTCTCCATCTCTCTCTTCTTCCCTCTCTTCACTTTCCATCTATATTTCTATCCCCCTTTGTCTCTCTATATCACCCCCAAAACATACACGCTTTTTCTCTAATCTATCCATCTATCCCTCCATTCTCTCCCTCTCTCTCTTCCCCTTCTCTCCCTCTCCCCCACTTCTATCTCTCTTCCCTCATGTTGTCTTCTCTCCCTCTCTCTCTCTCTCCACATTTCTCTCTCTATTTCTTTCTTCTTACCTCCCTCTCTCTCACCCTCCAACTCCATCTCTTTCCCTCCCTCTCTCCACTCTCTCACATCCGCCCTCTCTTCCTTCCTCTCTCTCCCTTTCTCTCTCTCTCTTCACCCTCCAAATCTGTTACTATATCCCTCCCTCTCTCCTCTCTCTTTCTCTCCTCGATTCTCTCCATCTCTCCTTGTCTCATTATCTCACCCCTAAACATACACACTCCCTCTCCATCTCTCCCTTGTCACTCCCTCTATCTCTCCACTTCTCACTCTCTATGTATTTATTCTTCCCTCACTCGCTCCCCCTCCAACTTCATCTCACTTTCCCTCCCTCTCTCCTCTCTCCCTCCCTCTCTCCTCCGCTCTCTCTTGTACTTCCTCTCTCTCCCTTTCTCTCCTACCTACTTCTCTCTTCCCCCATCTCTCCCTCCTCCTCTCTCTCTCTTCATTCCTCCTCTCTCCTCTCCTTCATTTTATCTCCATCTCTCCCTTGTTACTCCCCTTGTGTCTCCACCTCTATCACTCTATGTCTTTGTTCTTCCCTCCAATATATATCTAGAGTTAATATATATCATGATATATTAATATATATTATAATATAACGAATTTAATATTGTATTAATCCAAAGTTATTAAATTTAATAATATTAATATATTAATATGAATATTAGATTTAATAATAATAATAATCATCTTTTAATATTACTATTAGGGTTAATAATGTTGTTTTGAATGGTATTAATAATAATTTCCCCCATGGTATTTGGCCCATAGGCTTCACCTAAATAAAACCTATTTTTTGAGTGTTGGTAAATATAAAGGGGTATATGGAGTAAGTATAATCATGAAAGGTATATTTACCGTACCTTTGGTTTATTTATATTTTTAATTCATTATCATATCTCTTTTATTTACCATGGTATTTTTCCCATAGGCTTGGTATATAATTAGATGTTGATTGGATATCATTTTTTGGGATTCAACTATGTTAAGTAAGTCATTCATCTATAAGTGGACTACTCGAAAATTATGAGAAATTAATCAATTACACTACCTCTCATGGAAATGGTCATAGATGAATAACTTACTTAACGTAGTTGAATCCCAAAAAATAATATCTAATATAATGCACTATTCAAAAATCATGAGAAATTAGTTAGTTACACTACCTCTCATGGAAATGGTCATAGATGAATGACTTACTTAACGTAGTTGAATCCCAAAAAATGATATCTAATATAATGCACTGTTAAAACCCCTCAATGCTTAGATGTTGATTTTTAATTCTACTTGATATATTTTTATTTATTTACCAAGCCTCTTTATACATATTTTATATTTATTTATTTACCATACCTATTTTATAAATATGTTATTTGGCCTATGGTATTAATAATTATGTTTCCCATGGTATTTGGCCCATAGGCTTCACCTAAATAAAACCTCTTTTCTAAGTTTTAAAAAGTTTATGGAGTAAATATAAAAATATGTTTTATTTATTTACCATACCTCTAGTTTATTTATATTTTTATTTATTTACCATACTTTCGGAGTAAATATAAAAAAAGGTTTTATTTTTTTACCATGTTTTTGGTTTATTTATATTTTTATTTATTTATCATACCTCTTTTTTTATGTTCATAAGGGCCAACATTTAATTAAAAATGTTAAATGTTAAATATTTTTTTTTTTTCTATGTTAAGACTAAACTAAGTACCCACGGGGAATTGAACCGGTGACCTATCGCAAGGAGTGCCTTAACAACGCACCCATTCACCGTCAATCCAAAACCCCGTGGGCTTTAAATATTAAACATAAGGCAACATTACATTAAAAATGTTAAATGTTAAACATTAAGCTTATGTTTACATTTACATGTTTACGTGTGAAATCTACCCTAAAACTACTCATTTGTGTCAAAATTAGATAAGAATGTTAAATGTTAAATATTAAACATAGGGCAACATTACATTAAAAATGTTAAATGTTAAACACTAAGCTTATGTTTACATTTACATGTTTACGTGTGAAATCTACCCTAAAACTACTCTTTTGTGTCAAAATTAGATAAGATAAATAGAAAAACTGATTCATTAAATATCAATTTAATATATAGCTAAATCATAAAATTAATTAACAAAAAAAAACCTTTATTATTATGATGTATATTATTTTTAAATAAAAATAAAAACCCATTTAATACGACAATCCCACTCAATATGAATTCAACTTCTAGAATAGGGATGTGAAAAGTGTTAAGTGTTTTACATCTCACTATAAATATATTATCATTTCATTTCTAAAATGTTTACATCCTAGTAGAGAATATATAAATTTTTAACTGGATTCCAATAGAGACAAAGAAATAGAATGAAAAAAAAAATGAAACTGACATAGGTCCACGTTATCATTGGTATAGCCAAAGTTAACCTAACCTAACCTAACCAGAGATAGGGAAAAATATTAAAACTAAACTAACTTTGGCCATACGAGAAGTGCAGGGTAATTATGAATTCAATGTTGGTGTTTCTACATATTCAATCTCCAAGTCGCGGTTCAATTCCCCTCTTGCTCTGTAATTTTCCACCCGGTGTACTAAATCATTATCTTGAAGCTGGTAATACTTTTTATTATGCACCAAAAAGGGAAATGGACATAGAATGAGTGTCAAAAAGATGCGGACATCATAATTGGCGAGTTTACATATGACCTAGTGAAATTATCTGTGAGGGATGATCCAACACAACCCTTTACAATCAAAGAACATTAGAGACTATCTCAGCAGCTACTCACGAAGCACAAAACAAATACCCCAAGAAGTACTTATAAATGAAAATTGCAACCCTTCAGATAGATTTTTTGAGGAAAAAGATGGAAAATCAATTAAATCTTCACAACTCCCCCAACAATAATCATGAAAAAATTGATGTCATTCTTGTCTACACAAGTCTTGCAAAAGGGTGACATGAAGCAACTTTTGCCAACATTGAGTATTCGTGTGAATTCAATATAAAGATAGACCAAAAGGCTAGAGTAAGGCATAGAAAAAGGTTAATCTTGAATGCCTATATTGTGAATCTCATAATCAAAACATACAAGCATTCATATGTTTGCATGGTTACAAATATTTTAGGAAGTATTTTGTGTTGTTTTGATGGGATGTTTGTAAGGAAACCATGAGGATCTTTAATATCATTGGTTTGATATCATCAAACATTGTTGAAGAAAATTCCTTGGGATCTATTGGCATTCAAATGTTAATCATCATTCTTCAAAATGTTTTGCTTCAGGGTGTCCATTTTGTGAGAATTGTTTTGAGGCTTTATTGTAAATATTTGATGAGTTGGTTGCAAATATTTGGAAAGGTTTTCCAAATATTTGCAACCAACTCATCAAATATTTAAAATAAAACCTCAAAACAATTCTCACAAAACTAACGTTGTGAAGCAAAACATTCTGAAAAATGATGATTAACTTTTGAATTCCAATAGATACCAAGGAACGTTCAATGATATTAAGCCAATGATGTCAAAGATCCTCATGATTTCATTTAAAATATCGATTAAAACAACATTGATAAAAATATCCCTAAAATATTTATAACCATGCAAATATATGAACATTTTTACATTTTAATGATAAGATTCACAATACAAACATATAAAATTAACCTTTTTTCCATGTTGTAACCTAACAATTTTGGTTT
Organism: Pinus tabuliformis; assembly: GCA_031772625.1. NCBI lineage: Eukaryota > Viridiplantae > Streptophyta > Pinopsida > Pinales > Pinaceae > Pinus > Pinus tabuliformis. The sequence continues at coordinate 1,492,666,426 of CM062820.1, read as the reverse complement.
GCCCTTATATGTGAATTTATACAAGTACTCAATGTTTGTAAAAGTTATTTCATATCACTTTCTTGAAATACTTTTGTGCAAACTATCGATCTTTTCATGGGTACTATTGGGGCAGTTGTGAATATTTATTTGATTTCCCATCTCTTCCTTCAACTCTATCTAAAGGGTTGCATTTTTCATTTGGAAGAACTTCCTGGTGTAATGATTTTATGATGTGCGTATCTTTTGAGATAGCATCTAATGTTCTTCAATTGTAAAGGGTATGTGTTGAATCATCCCCGGTGCATAATTTCATTGGGTCATATGCAAACTCACCAATCATCACATCTAGATATCTCAGACACCCATTCTATGCCCATATACCTTTCCACTTCAAAGGTTGCAATTGCATTTGGATCTAAATACATTGTGACGCAAGTGCATAATAAGCAATATTACCAACTTCAAAATCGACCACATTGGAAAGAATGTCATTGGAAAAAAAACCATGGGTTGCCATAACCCTAAGTTACATTAGAGAGGAATTCCATGGGAAAAACCATGGGTTGCTAAAACCCTAGCCTACATTAGAAAAGAATACCATGGAAAACACCATGAATTTCCAAAACTAAGAGTCCAATAGTTTAATTTATAGGTTTACTAGCATAGATACATTTTGAGGAGGGATCTAACATGTGCGAGAGGGTTCAAATTTCTTCACATGCAAAATTATTTAGAGTGCAAAATACAATGATATTTTACATCACATGAACATAAAAACATGTTATCACACAAATTAAAATAGTTTGTTATTATTAATATATTTTTATCTCTCTATCCATCCTCACATGCATCAATATGTACATGTACAACATGATGATAAAGGTTCATTCCCAACAAATTAGAGGGGAGAATACAGTGGACAGGGTAGGGTAAATATAGCAAGCACGACGAAGATTTCCCATGTAACATGCATACATCTTATGCATGACATGATGGTCATAGGGGTTTCATGTAAAATTGGGCACAGGGTTTCATGGGCCATCTATGAGATGCATACACTCATTGCAACTGAGAAAGTCAATGCTAATTACATTTTATATGCATCAAAATAATCTTAATTAAAATTGTTGCGGTGTATATAGTGTTTGGCAGCCGAGAGTTGTGGTTTTACATCGCATCACATCTACTTCTCGTAATTACGTTTTTAAAAATAAAAAATATTATAATGACTAGATAAGATAAGATAATTATATTTATGTTGAACTAATGACCGCAAAGAAGGTCAAAGGGATTGTTGAGTATAATGATGTCCATAAAATGCGGGAGAACCAAATGGTCTCCTATAAAAAATACAATGCATGAATATAAAAGGTACAATGCAGGAACATAAAAGATACAATGTATGGAATGCTTTGACGAAGAGGATCAGACCCATCTCTCCTAACATCCGAGACTGACTGAAGAGCACTGAAAAAATTCCACAAAGTTTGCTGGCCTGATGAAGGGTCAATGGGAGGTACAGATTGTCCACTAACTCATTGTCTAGGGGAGTTTGTGCACTGCTGAGTTCTGGAGGGACCTAGTCCATCTCCTAGGGACCGATCCAATACGGTTTCGCTGCTGAGATCTCATGTGGCGGGGTGAGGTCCCACGGATCCTCACTGGTCTAGAGTCTGGATATGAAACGGTATCAATCGTTCTCTTTGTGCCCCTGTCTGAAGGTAGTACCTTGAAAAATGTCGTGATCCTCTATGTGGGGTCTGGTTTAATGGGAGGCTGAAGAATGTGCGCTTGGAACCTAAGAGCCTCTTGCATATATAAGGCTACACATCTCGGATCAGAATATGTGAAAATGTATGTGAAGGTCTGAGAGTCTTTTAACAAGTAATGGAACCTTCCTTTGATCTCGTAGTAGATAGGGCATCCAAGAATGAAGTGCAACTCGATCTCTACATCATGTAAATGACATACCTAACAGATTTTGTTTGGTCTATCAATCTGGTGGTCCATCTCTACCCGAAGTCTATGAGAACCCACTCTGAACTGGCCTAGAGGAATTCAAAGAGCATGCATCTAGTGGTGAAACATACACTGGGGTCGAATAATGAGCATGTCTCTCAACTCCAATAAGTGCTCAACGTAGAAAGCCATCTTTGGGCGCAACCCTCTGGGAGGATTGACCCAGGTGACCTGGATGAACTACTTGTAGATGTCCTCCCTGATGATCTTATTCAACTCTTTTCTAGTAGGTAGAAGGTGACCAGGAGCATCCAAGGAATATTGGAAAGGAGGGAGACGATCCAACTGAATGCCCATTGACTCTAAGAGATCTGAAACACCTGTGAACCAACATCTAGCCCGACTCAAGGGGGTAGAACGAGCAATATTCTTATAAGAGAAATATGCCAAGCAAGGGTAACGGTCCCTACTCTTTATCGAGTCTACAAATCCTCAGATACAATGCAATATTGAGACCCAACTAAAGATTGTCTCAAGCCGAAATGGTTGAGCTCCAAACTCTGCAAGGATGATGTGCTGAGGTATTGTCTGTTTGCATCTAATGATGCGATGGAGAAGACGAGTTTGGACTCTTTCAACTGAAGCCCAATCCAACTCAAGTAAAGATGACCCCCAAATATCTTAGCCATATAGAACAATGGGACAAATCAAGGTGTCCATGAGGCTCACGTTGGACAAGATGTCCTGGAAGTGATGTCAAAAGCACCGTCTCTCGAGAAGGGCTAAAGATCCATATCCTTTGTTGATTCAAAGCTGAAGAGATGGTCGCAAACTGAAGCAGGGACCTGAGAATGTCACCCCCAAGTACGTATACGTGTTGGTGATCTTAACCTCCTCCCCTCTGAATAGGAAGCGAAGGTCTGAATTTTTCTTCACCCCACTGAAGATCATAACCTTGGTTTTACCTAGGTTGACCGTCAACTATCGAATATTGCAAAACAAAACTAAGGCATCCAACTGCCTCTGTAATCCTTCTGGAGATGAGGATAGGAGGACCACGTCGTCAGTAAAGAGTAGAATAGATATCATGACCTGGTGAAGAAGGCAACCATCAGTGTCTTGGATATGCTTGTGTAGAGATAACAAGAGCTGACAAGGGCTATCAAACTTGTTTCCTCCAAGCCTGTGCAATACACCAAGTCAAAACATGTACTCCATAAGGGATCATTTAACTTGAAAATAAGAGAGCTCACAGAGTGAGAAGAGAAAAAAAAAAAAAAAAAAATTAAAACAAAGTGCAAAGAGCGAAGGGAAAAATAATAATCCAATGGCATTGCCATTGTCATATTTTGAGCAATTTTTACCAGAAGTGCCAGAAAACCTCTTTGAACTTGAACCAAAAATGGTGTCAGAAAACCCTTTTAACAGATACCCTACAGAAATCAGGGTTAGTAAAAATCTTTATATTAAATCATGCAAAGTACACAGAGTTTGGATTTGAAACAGTTTTTATACCAAAGTAGCTCAAAAAATCTAGCATAATATGGATCTATGTTATTTCATCTAGACATAAATATAATTATTCACCCTACTTACAAGCAAGATGAAGCAAAACCGATCAAAATAAAGAGATTAAAAAAGATATAAAAAATAAAGTTTGAATTTTGAAATAGTTGTGATGCCCGAGCAACTTGCAGCTCAATATATCTACAATAATATGGATCTATGCTAATTCCTCTGGACACTAAATTCTTCGCCTAGAGTGTAATTAGGATCAAGCAAAACAGATCAAAATAAATTTCCAAAAAATTAATTGAAAAAAAAAGAGAACATATCGACATATTTTTCAATAGACCTGAGAAAATATGGATCCATACTATATCATCCCAGCACCAATTTAACCAAATCAACCTACTTTTCAATAGATCTGAGAAATGGATACATTATATTTCATCAAAACACCAATTTAATTCTTCACCTAGCATGAGAGCAGGATCAAGCACAACATAATCAAAATAAAGCAAATTTCAAAGAAAGAAAAAACAAAACAAAACAAAAATCGAAACATTTTTTATACCTTTAGGCTCTTAGAAATCAATAACCCTGATACAATATCGATCTATGCTAGCGTATGTAGACACTATATTGATTCAGGGTGTTGTCAGGTAGAGAAAATACCTAATTAGATAGAGGCGTTTGCAATAGATGCTTCTACTCGATGAGATATAAGATTCCAAATTCCAAGGTATTATTGTTGTTTTGGCCCCTGGGGTTATGAACAACATAAGTGATCATTAACCATCGAGGCCCAAACGACAATCACACATTCGCTTCCTCTTCTGACTCCAGATCAACCGGATGCATCCAACACAATATATATAGGACCAAATCAAAAAATAATATTGATTGCCCTCTAAAGTCGTAGTTAAAGTATTTAACCTGATTAGTGTTTCAGAAGGACAAACTCCCTCTCATACCATTTTGAGTCTGAACATGGGGCACAGAAAATACCCACATGGACAGAATCAATGTCCACGCAACTCAAGATTTTCTGGACAAGCGTGGGAGAATAAACCATCATGGCCAAAAACACCTGCCCTTCCTCTCCATCCACAACGAAGGTGATATTTTTATGGCTATAAATGTGAAATTGAAAACCCTAGTTAGGGTTTTCAATTGTACATATCCACGAAAACCTTAAAAAACACCTTCCCTTTCTATCCATCTGCAACGAAGGTGATCTTTTTATGGATATAAATGTGAAATTGAAAACCCTAGTTAGGGTTTTCAATTGTAAATATCCTCGAAAACCTTAAAAAACGGAGTTGTCTTTAGTGTGACTTTTTGGAAGCTTTTTTGGTGGATTTTTTAGGTCTAATTTCTCTAAAATTCAACAGTAATTCATTGAAATCACAAGATTGATGGGTAAATCGTGCACATTAGAAGTGCCCTAAGGGTTTTTCATGGTGTTGAATCCATATATACAATAAAAAAACTAGTTTAAATAACAAAAATCAATATTTCACCTAAAAATTTTCCATCGAATTCCGACACCAGAAACTCCAAAAAGTTTCACTATAGACAACTCCTTAAAAAACACCTTCCCTTCCTCTCATCTTTTTATGGATATAAATGTGAAATTGAAAACCCTAGTCAGGGTTTTCAATTGTACATATCCTTGAAAACCTTAATTAGGGTTTAGAGTTGTATAATGTGCAACGCAAACCTGTATTAAAAAAGATATTTAAATATAATATGTCTATTGATTTTGCGGTCATAAATATTTTGAAAAATAACAATTAATCTATATCTATTTTAACTCTCACAAAGAAGGATAAAATTTCTTCACTCTAAGAGAAATTTGCATATCAAAAGATTTGATCCATCTTAACCCTTAGGAGATCTAGAGTAAAGATGGATCTACGCTGATTTATTTTCCCCATTTAAATAAACTATATTATACATAAATACCATGGGTCAATACTATGGATTCTCATAAATTGGGAGCTCAAAAACCACCGGTAACTTGAGCAAATCAAGTTTATCTTAACTAACCAAGAAAAACTAATAAAAATGATAATAATAATACCAGTAAAAGTATTTAGTTATTTTAATTTTATTTTGACCAAGTCAAAATGTTTGTTGGACATTACATTACACATCTTTACCATACTAGGCTCCAGAGGGGCAATTAATAAATATGAATATTTTAACTTGTTATAATAATTATATTTAAATGTTATTAATTAGGACATTACATTACTTTACACATATCTACCATTATTAATATTTTAACTTGTTATAATAATTATATTTAAATGTTATTAATTGGGTTTAGTTTGGATAGTTGGGATTTGGCAGAAATATTGTTATTCTTCTACTTAATTTAATATCTGCATGTTATATGTTGATCTCATAATGAAATTTTTTTAATAATGTATATGACATTTTAACAATGTTAGAATACAATATGTGTATCATGTAGACCATAAATTTTCCATCCATTAAACCTCGATTAAAATATAAGCATAATTTCTTAACGAAAATTACATTACCATAAATCATAATAACTTTATGATATAAAACCCTGCAAAACTTGGTTTTGCATCAAAACCCTAGCAATTATGTTTCTTGTGGCCCTCCAACTGCGCTTTATATGACTAGTATCAACGGAGGGAGAAGATCACCTTAATACAATTGAATTGCAACAAGCTATAATCGTGTCGAGCAAATTTCTACATCTAACCCCAATGTTTCTACCCAAAACCCTAAGGTGGATCATAAAAATGTTCTACCACCTCATACCCCATTAGGAAACAAATGTTATGTAGTTTCCTTCCCAAAGTAGCAGTAAACCCAAAATTTGAAGTTCAATCCAACCATATCAGGGAATATATCCAATACATGTGGGACCACATCTTGATTGGAATTTTTGTGTGTATTTGGCCCTCAAAGAAATCTCTCCCATTGGATCCACCTTGTAACAACCCTAGTAAAAATTTCATGTAACAAAAGTTAATAAAGGAAAAATAAGACCACGGTTAAAAGACACTTATTCCAAGCTGAATGCTGGACAAATTTATCATAGTGGGCATCATTGAATGTGTGTTTTGGCCAAGGAAAATTGGCAAAGGCTAAGGCATTAAAAGGAAAAAATGCATTTTTGTCACATTTATTTATGAAAATAAATGAAATTGGGAGAAAAGTAAGGTGAAAGGTTACAGGTTGCATGTGAGGAGGAAATTGAGGGAAAATGAAGAAAAATAGAGAGGCCTAATTCATAAAAAAACTTCTGAGGATCGGTTGGTAACCTTTTGTCAGTTCAAGTTTGGAGCTCTCTCATTATTCTCTCTCTCTCTCTCTCTCTCTCTCTCTCTCTTTCTCACTTTTGGTCACTTGGATTTTTCTTGGAGCACTCTAACTTGGAGCAAGGAAAGGAAAGCAAGCAAGGATCAAGGAAAGGAAAGCAAGATCAAGCGGCTTCAACGGGAATACTAGCAACATTTTGTATGTGTGAATTTCTAGTTGGTTTGGACATGCATAGCTTTGCATGTTGGTGTATGGTTCTCTTAACTGGTAAAACCATATTAGAGAACAAATCAATATATGTATAAGTCGAATACATGTTTCATGAATTTGGAACAATTATACAATAAGAAAGTGGGTAGGAGGAAAGTAAGTTAACCACATTCTTGAACATTTTACATCAAAACATATTAAGTTTTATAATACATGTAATACCATCAATGGACAAAATGGAATAAAGACAACCATCTTGGAGGGAGGTATAAGAACCTCTACAATAACCTTGGTAGTCAAAATGGAACCAACAAATTACAAGAAACATTATAGATCATAATGGTGAAATAAATGATAATAAATCATAGAATCGTGATAATATATATATATATATATATAGTATGCAAAAATACAATGTGGATACAAGTAAAATTATAATAATTTAATTATTTTTGGGTATGAATTGAGGTATGTTACAAGGTATGTGCCTCAACCAAGTTGTAGCTTACTTCAAGTGGCAACTTGCATATTTTAGCAGCAGTTGAATCATGTACGGGCCTCCAAATTGATGTAAAATAATTGAAGATTGAGCAAAAGAAAAGTTGGTGGTTTTCTCTCATTTGGGTTTCCACCTAAAAATTTGTGTCTCCTTGTGATGTGATGTTTTCATGTATTGTTTCCGCTTATGTTGCTTATTTGATGATGTATTGTGATAATTGATGAGATAATGTGTATATTGTATCTCATACTGTTCTTGGTGACGAACAACAACCCTAAAAACATCCAATGAAGATCTAATTATCCACCCGCTTTAGGTTGGCGATTATCCTTCTCCAACGACAAGGGGGTATTCCTTGTATTTAATTATTATTTATATAGATTTTCTATAATAGCAAATAAATATAGGTAAATTATGAATAAAGGAGTCCTTAAAAAATGAGTGGTTAATCTTTAAAGCAAATGAAACTTACATAAAATATATGATCCATGAATCTAATGTAAACTAAGGGAATGCAATTAAAATAAATAGTATTCAAAATAAAATAAAATAAAAAATAACACAAGAGAAAAGAACAAAAAAAAATAAAGAAAAAGATAATGATAAAATTAGAATAACACATATATCATTGGTAATAAACTAGCAATTGCCCCTAAAGGTGCGAAGGTACACTGAAGGAATAGAAGATTTGGGGAGATGATCTCACCACAAACAAAGCCATTGTTGGATGCAAACTCTCCAATGAAATCGGTAATTAAAATATAAATTGTTAGTTATTAAAGAGCATATATTATTGTGATTATTTTTTTCTGGGCTCGAGTAAGATTCATAATTAAACATTATCACGCCACCTCTCAACCACTTAAATTATAATTATTTTTTAAAATATCATTTTTCATATAGAAAAATAAAATCATTCATTCACTTATTATTTGAAAATTTAATAATTGATATCTTTACCATAATAAAAATTAAAAAATAACAATATTTTGTTTCAAATTTATTAAAAGTATAAAATTAATCATCAATTTAATTACGAATATGGGACTGAAAGGCACGCGGAGATAGGGTTTTTTCTACTGCCCCTGCTGCCGCCGTTGGGAAGAGGCAGCAGGGCCGCCCCTGGTTCTGGCGGCCCTTCTTGACGCCTTTGTTTGAACATCGTCGCCATTGCCGAGCTGCCGGAGGTCTAATCGGTTTTCGCAGTTTTCAGTTGGGGATTTGAATGACTATCGGTTCCTGCTCAGCCTGAGGCGGAGCTTCATCTTTCGGCCCCTGCCTTCCCCATTCCTGCTGACCTGAATCCTTTTCCTCGGCTTCGGCTCTGAGATTCCTGTTTGGAGGCCCGCTCGTCTTGGGCTCTGAACGGAAGAGGTCCGGGGCACCTTGCATCGCTACTGTCGAGCGGTTGAGGCGAGACTCAGTGCCTTGAAGACTTCGGCGGCCCCTGCTCGAACCTTCCGTGCGGCTCTGCTTGGCGGTCAAGCAAAGGAGTAGATTCTTTTGGTGTTTTTGACTGCGCGGCGGAGCGGGAGCGAGATTTTATTTTGGTCTTCAGATCACTCTTCGTGGGGGCGAGGTGGCTGCCCTAGCCGCCTCTGCCCCCAGACCTGCCTCTGCTCTGGCTGGGACCGGATGGGTTCCTCTGCTGTGGCAGTTGGTGCTTTTTTGATGGCTCGCTAGCATTCCATTGCGGTTTTTTGAAGCGTTGAGGGAACAGGGGTGTGGAGGTGTATTTCTCTGCATTGTTTCGTGCCGCATCATCATAGCCGTTTTATTTGTTGGGGTTTCTGCAGGCGGCTGAGGAAGTTTGGGCAGTTTGGTCTCTACCTCTGGTTTCGTCGGCTTCAGGAGGAGAGTTTTGAGGGGGCGGGGGAGGAGTGGCTACCATGGCTGCACTTTCCTCATTTCGTGCCTCTCCTACTTGCTTGGGCAGCCAGATTTAGATGTTTTACTGTTTCATTTTCTACCACAGAAGCTATGTTTTTGCTTTATTTGTTGTGACGGGTATGGGTATCCTCCACAGTTCTGTTTTCTACAGACTGGTTTGGGGTTTACATACCCTTTACTTGCTGCCCAGTTTGTGGGCTTTTCTGGAATACTTCTCTTGAAGTATTGTTATTGTATGTGGCTTTGCCCACACTTCTGCATATGCGTTAAGCATCTACAACATGTAATTTTCTGAAATTAATGGAAATTACGGATTTTCTCCTCGGAATAACAATATATATATATATATATAGAGAAAAAAAATAAAAAACATCAATAATTTTATATTTGTATTGTAGGAAACACTTCCAGAAAGTCCCATTTCCAACTAGACATTTCTTATATATATATATATATATATATATATATATATATATTGCGTTTTAAGTTTAACTTTGCCATTTTAATAATAATTCATGTATATATATATATATATATATATATATATATATATATATATGACGAATATAGCAAAAACAACGTCAGTAATTTTATATTTGTATTGTAGGAAACAGTTCCAGAAAGTCCCATTTCCAACTAGACATTTCTTATATATATATAGATATATATATATATATATATATATATATATATATTGTGTTTAAGTTTAACTTTGCCATTTTAATAATTCATGTGGACCACTGTGATGTGTTTTTGGTGAAAAGGAGGCTCTGGTCTATAAGGTCTATAATAGTTTAACAAAAAAATGTGGGAATGTGTCAATTTTGATGTTGTGTCTTCCAAACCCCGGATGCGGGTGATGAGGTGGAGGGCATGGAGCCACACGCCGGGAGGCCGACGCCACTTGCCGCGCGAAGGGAGCCACGTGATGGAGGGGACGGAAGCTTAAATAACATAAGCCTCTGCGCAAGAAGTCTTAATGACCATTAATGCTGGTTGCAGGGGAGAGTGTAGAGCATTCATGGTGCTCTGGTGCCGAGGGAAGGAGGAGGAATTTAAGAATGAAGTGGGAATGTGGCAGAGACATTCTGGGCAAGTTCAGGTTCTGCGGAAGAGTGGGAACATTCTCTGTGCTTGGACGCTTCTGGAGATTTGGTTTTGGGTTTGTAGTGTGGACAGCTTCTCTGCTCCCATGGCGAGAACCAGAGAGAGGCAGCCATGTCGAAGGGGACCTGGACGTGGGGCACCTTCTCGCTCCCCAGCAATGGCAGAAAGGCAGCATCAGTGTTGCTGCTGTTGCAGTCTTCATCGGGCAGGAATTCCCCATTTGCAAGTTTCTCAATTCCTGGACACAGAGGATCCGCATGAGAAATCGCCAAGGCAGACTGAGAGCCCAGCATTTGGCTCTGCAGTATTCAAGTTGGGCAATTTCAATGCCCACGTTTCCATCTTCTTTGTCAGAGATGAAACGATGGACCTTGAAGGGGCAGATAAGCATGAATTGCCCTCAGAGAACCAGAGGGACCAAAACAAGGTTCAAGGGGAAGAAACAAAAGGCAAGGAGCCTCTCCAGAACATGGCGCAGGAGGCGTCATCCTCCAAAGAGGCAGCGGACGAGGACCTGGACTTTCCCTTTGGCTTCGGGTATCCAATTGTGGAGATGGACCCGGCTGACCTGGACGACCTGGACGACCTGGGGCCAGGCGCATAACTGCATCACTCGCTTGCCGTTCAGGTCAGATTTTGTTGTTTGGTCTCTTGGTCTCTGTCGCTTGGTCTCTGTCTGGTTGGTTGCTCATGTTTGTTTTGGTCAATGTCTCTTTGTTTGGGTCGAGCGGGCAAGCTCTGGTTTATTACGTAATCTTGTTAAGGTGCAGGGTCGCCCCTGCGTGGGCAAGGTCTTCCGGGTCTTCGCCCCTGCGTGGGTATGGTTTTGGGTCTCTACCCCAGCGTGGGTATTGTTTTTGCATCTCAACCCCTGCGTGGGCTATGTCTCTGATTAATCTCGGGTTTTTCTGGAGGAGGATATTGGCACTCAGAGCTCAAAGCAAGCCACAGTTGGCTACATTGTCTCAGTGCCATAGCTGGACTGAAAACGTGCTACACTGTTTGTAATTTCTCCTTGTAAATAATATAATTTCTTAGAGTAGTTTTATCGATAAAAAAAAAAAGATGTTGTGTCTTCCAAAATTAGAATATGTTTCATTTCAAAAACAAAGAGCAGGTCCCTGTGTGAGTCATTGAGGAGAATGATGGACAAGTAGATAGATAGATATATATGCAATTGCTTGCACGTATTTTTACCAAAAATCACGCAAGTGAACATCCAAGAGCATCGCATGGTCGAACCTCCAGGGCTCTAAGCCTCGTATATGAAATTTAGATCTACAGAGATGGTCAAATCCAAGCTGACGAAAAAACCTTGGAATCATGCACGATCAAGGGAATCGAACACCTTACAATAATACAAGTTATATACAATATGGAGAAGTGCTCATTTGACATGCAACAAATCCAATATCTTGGATACAATGTGATGAACATGGGGTGCATGTGGATCAACCAAGATCCAAGTCATTAGCAATTGGGCAACCCTAACAACTTTGACTAAGCTTTGCAACTTCTTGGGCCCTGCCAACTTCTATTGTAGATTCATGTTGGGGTTCTCTCATATCACTTGAACATGAAGTCAAATGACCAAAAGTGGAGCTAAGGGCCAGTTCTCTCAGTCTAAGTCACAACGAAAATCATTTAGGATTTGAAACACCACCTCTACTCTGTACCCATCCTCATGCTACTAGACCTGTAGCTACCATTTGAAACTGGGATAGATGCTTGACTATGCTATAGATATAAATCCCCAATTAGAAGGGGCATCCAATGGCCTATCACAGTGAAATATTAATAGGAGATGTACTATGTTGTGCAAACATGTTAACATTGAAAGAATTACAATATGGGAAAGGAAATGATCATCCACATTGATTACAAGCCTCTTTACAATTAATGCAATTCATGTAAATACAAGAAAAGTTACAAAATGGTTGCCATCATAAGTGGTCTATACATCGAAAGCAATTCATTTTGAACATTAAATACAAGAAGTGTGAGGACCTAAAACGAGGTCCTCCAACCAAAATTTTACATAATGATTTATTTTCCACCCAACAATTCAATTTATTTGACAACATATATATAACAAATGATTCATTAAATAATAAATTTGATTTAAAACCATTCACATGAACTAAATCATGAGAAAATACATACATCATTAAGATACGATGGCTCGATTGTGATGCTCCTGCTAGGGTCGCCCAACTGAATTTGCCACCCTACCAACTAGGAAGTTCCCCAGTCCTCTAAGCTCAAGTCCAAAAATAGTCATAGTGTCTTCAAACTAAACCCAACACCCTCCAACCAAGAACTAATCTAATTAACTTTTGAGTTCTCCCCTCTTTGAGTTCCCCCTCCTTAATAATAAAAGACTAAAACCCCAAAGAATCCTTCCTCCGCCAACCTCCCTTCCCCACTTCAACTCCAAAACCAAAAACACGGAATCCCCTTCGCCTTATGCCTCCCCCTCAATATGAATGCCCTCCCACTACCCTTCATTGTCACCCACTTTCAACAACCTCATAACTCCCTCCGCCCACTCCCTCCCAAATGCCTTAACCATGAATAACTTCAAGAAGGAAACAAGTCTAACTAAGGGAAATGAAATAATAATATTTGATCTTGAAATAAGTTTGAGACAAATTGTCAAGCTAGGGAGCAATAAACAAGTAAATAATAATAAGTCATATCAGTAAATTTTACATATTCACAAGAATCTAATCAATATAATTAACATATTCAAATATAACTTAATAATTATAAGCCAAGATTTTACTGCTAATTAAACACCAATCAAGCTTATTCATTTATCAAGCATAACCAGTTATTTAATCATCTAATCTTTCAAGCTTTAGAATACTAGTGTATTTGAGCGAGGTGTGCGTATGTAGCTAGCATACACATACCTATACTAACAATACTTATTGGAATCAAGAACAAAAAATCAGTCACTAAACGAGTACGCTAATAAAATTATGTAAGATAATAAGATCAAGGGGGTCATTACAGAAAGGTAGCACCAACCTTATCATTTACGAGGTCACCCTTAGTTGTGGAACTAACCATAGTTCTTAACCCTTGTGGGCATGAGACCTCTGGGTTGCCATAATTATACCATAGTAAACTCCACTACTACTTATCAAACATTAAATGGAGGAAAACAAAAATACTTCCACCTCTGTGACACACTCTTGTGTTATCCGAGACATCTTTGTGTTCCTTTAGATGTGCATGCAAAATTAATTTGGGAGGCCAATTACAATTGGGAGGCAGGGCACTTCAATGTGGAGAAGACAATAGTCGTGCTTAAGAAGTATTTTTATTAGCCAAAGCTTCAACATGATGGGTCAATTATTAGGTAATGCATTACATGTGCCATTGCACTAACCATAAAGAGGCAAAAGTTGTACACTCCTCTCCCAACCGTAGACAAGCCATGAAGTCAGTGTCCATCGATTAGATGTTAGGCTAGCCCTCCAACAAACATGGTCACAATTATGTCTTTGTGGTTGTCGACCAATTCTCTAGGATAACAATTTTGGCAACATGTAAAAGGAGTATCATAGTCTACACCATTGTTGAGCTCTTCTTTGGGCATGTTTGTGTTGATTTGGGCTATCGTAAACCATCATTTCAAAAGGGATAGAAATTTCATCAACAACTCAAACCTAACCAGAAATTGTATTTCTCACAGTTATATTTTATCTAGGGTTAAAGTTTTAGTTCTTTAGAGTTCTCACCTTTTGTTGATTAGACCACCCTTTCAATCTCTTGTAATAGCTTTTGTGAATGAGTGTGATTGTCATCTATCTCTTTAAATATAAGCTACCCCCATTCTAGCTAGTTTGTGTTGTATAATATTATGCTATTTTATTCATTAATAGAAGTTGATTTTTCATTGTATTATTGTACTCTATTTTATATTTATGCATATTTCATTCCTGTACAACCCCAAATCGTAGGGTGAATGTCTAAAGCCCATATGTTGAGATACAACCCTTTAATGCCATAGATGTGTGGGTTGCTTATGGTTCAACCTAAATTGAAGTGATGCCTTTCTAGATATACTTTGCATAAAAAGGAATCTACATAAGTGACAAAGGTAGCAACTTACAAAAAAAGTAGAAATAGTTGTTTAATGCATTATATATTAAATTGTGTAATGACCAATAATGACATCATATTTAATTATATTTCTTAATATTTTTTAATACAATATTTAGGTAATTTAACAATTCCATGTTTTGGTTTTTTTTGTCAAAATTAGATTATAAAATTTTTGGTGAAATTGTGATTTTTCATCATTTAGAAAGGGATTTTTGAATACATAAATAAACTTATCACCCTAAAAAATCACTAAAACACTTGGGATTATACATATTACATAGTTGAAGCTTATAACTCCAAAATAGTATCTACTAAATTAAAATATATGGTTAATAATCATTAAAGTGAAATATGTCACACCCAAAAACAACAATCGCAATCATTGGTGAGAGCATTGTAAAGAATGTTAGAAATAATATAATAGAGCAATGAAACACAAAATCTTGTAGAAAAACAAACACAAAAAAGCATAAATAAGAGAGAGAGATATTCTTGATATTCTATATTATCCAGCAAAATGAAAGGATACAACCCTACAACAAATCAGATGTAACTTCCTCTTTGTTTTCATACAATCTCCCATATTCTTCGCACAAAATAATACACAAGTCATAATACAATTCTCTCATATAAATCGAGTGTTCCCTTTTAGGGGAAAAACCCTAAATTAACATAAGCTTCTACTATCGGAATTGCCACCCGATAAACAACCCAAATTGACTACGAAATTACAATATTTTACAAGGCAATTTTTCTCTAATTTTTCGCTTCAAGGGCAATGCCACCAAGCCCCCACCATGAAGGGGTTAGGTGGATGTCGCCACTCCCCCATTAGAGAATTAGATCCAAACACAACTAAATAAAAACCTCTGAACAATTAAGAAAATAATCAAGCTCCACACCCAACAAAGAAGATGAATACTTTATCACTACAAAGGGGAGTTTCAGATATTGAATGAGTCAAACCAATGATATGGAAACAAATGGAAAAGAGACAACCACTTAGAAATGGCACTCTACTTTCATCCTATGACAACTGACATAGAGGTTGAGGATTTTGAACAAAGTATTAGTATAGGCTTATTTCGAGGTTGAGCATTCTGAACAAGGTATTAGAATAAGTTTTGTTTCCTCCAAACCTGTATAGTACTATAAATCCACCCAAATTCAATGGTGCTCTTCAGGTCTTCATTTCTCATGTAACATGAAAGAACCTTGCCATATAATTCATAAAATAAAGAATGAACACAAGAGTAACACCAATAACTTTTTCTTTTCAATTTTATTTTTAAAATTAGATAAAAATAACTGAAATACAATAATAAATAAATTATTTAATAATAATAATAGGATATGTTTTACGTAATACTCTTCAATTGTTATAAATTGTTGTGCAATGTATTGGATTGGAATGGAACAAATTCTTTAGTTCTTTTCACTGTTCTGAATAATTCCACCAAATGATCAAATATTCATATTTTTCTTGAAGTAAAAAAAGTTCAGTGTGTTCCTTAAGAGCCTCTTCCAGAAGGGCTTTCGCTTCTTCTGTAAATGTACCAGTAGAACGTATAATTTCTCCGAACTGAGGTTTATTTTTTATCAAATAAAAGCGTAACCCAAGGAGAAATTTTCTCACATGTGCTATTTCGAATATATCCAGGTATCTGTTTGTTCCGGTATAAATAGTAGCTATTTGTTCTTCTACAGTCAAAGGAGCCGACTGAGATTGTTTCAGCAACTCACGTAATCGTTGACCCCTCGCCAATTGATCTTGAGTAGCTTTATCAAGATCGGAAGCAAATTGTGCAAAAGCTTCCAACTCTGCAAATTGAGCTAACTCTAATTTCAATTTTCCAGCTACCTTTTTCATAGCTTTTATCTGAGCCGCAGATCCTACTCTAGAGACGGAAATACCCACATTAATAGCAGGTCGGATCCCGGCATTGAATAGATCGGCCGATGAAAATATTTGTCCATAGGTAATGGAAATTGCATTAGTGGGAATATAAGCTGAAACATCTCCAGCTTGAGTCTCAACTATTGGTAGAGCAGTAACACTCCCCTCACCTAACTGGGAACTTAATTTAGTTGCTCTTTCCAAGAGACGGGAATGCAAATAGAAAACATCTCCCGGATAAGCTTCTCGGCCAGGTGGTCTTCTTAATAGAAGAGACATTTGTCGATAAGCTTGTGCCTGTTTGGAGAGATCATCATAAATGATTGATGTGTGTTGTTTTTTATACATGAAGTATTCAACCAAAGTTGTTCCTGTATAAGGGGCGAGATATTGTAATGTAGCGGGAGAAACCGCAGTTTCCGCTACCACAATGGTATATGCCATTGCGCCACATTCTCGGAATGTATTAACTACCTGAGCCACGGAAGAAGCTCTTTGACCAATTGCTACATAGACACAGATTACATTTTGACTCTTTTGATTAAGAATAGTATCTGTAGCTACTATTGTCTTGCCGGTCTGTTTGTCCCCAATAATTAATTCTCGCTGACCACGCCCTATAGGAATCATAGAATCAATAGCAATAAGCCCCGTTTGAAGGGGTTCATATACGGACCGTCTTGATATAATACCTGGAGCGGGAGATTCAATCAGTCGAAATTCGGAAGCTGAAATTTTACCCTTACCATCAATGGGTTGGGCTAGAGCATTTACAACACGACCCAAATACGCATCACTTACTGGTATCTGAGCAATTTTTCTTGTTGCTCTCACGGAACTACCTTCTTGTATCATCAAGCCATCGCCCATTAATACAGTTCCAACATTATCCGATCCCAAATTTAGGGCAATGCCTACTGTACCATCTCCAAATTCCACTAATTCCCCTGCCATTAATTCATCAAGACCATGAATACGAGCAATGCCATCTCCTACTTGAAGTACGGTGCCAAGATTACCAACTCTTACTTCGTCGTTATATTGTTCGATCTGTTTCTGTATAATACTACTAATTTCGTCGAGTCTAATACTTCCCATTAGCACTTATTCATTATCTGTTCAGAAATAGGTCCTTAACCTTTTTAATTACCTATTGAGAAATAGGACCGATAACAACTAATCATTCGTGTTCATCATGGTTCTAAGCAGGGCAATATTGTGATCGATCGTACGTAAATGTAACTCAGTATTCAAACGACTATTCAAAGTTCCTATAGCTCTTCGTAAAGCTTGGCAAGAAACTTGTTGTCGGATCTGGTCAAATGCTCTTTGTTGTTCGGAGTAAATCGTCTCATTCTTGGGATCCTCTAATTGTTCCAAATTCTCAGAAGCAGTATTGAGGAGATCCTCTTTCTCTCGTTCTATTTGGGAGTTTCCATTTACCTGGATTTCGTCCGCTATCATTTCCACGTTCCTTAAGCAAGCCCGAGCTTTCTCAAGCTGATCGATAGCTCCTTTACATAGTTCTTCCGAATTCTGAATAGTCTCCAATATTTTATGTTTACGGTTATCTAATAGATTACTTAATGAAAGTAGATTATCTATTCACAAATTTCACGAATTCATAATCTCTTCCCAAACCGAACATGAATCTTTCAATTCATTCAGCTCTCCTGCTCAATTCTTTTTTATTCCCCAGGAACGTATACATTCCCTTCACACCAAGCTTGCCCTTTCCGTTCCGTTTACGGAAGATTAGAATCAATTTATAAAAGACCGAGATCTTCAAAGGGCTCTTCCAGCAAAAGGGATTTGCAATTATCAAGAAAGTTTTATGTTGTTTTTGTTTCCCCTTTTCTCTCCTCTTCTTCCCTCATGAAAATTGAATCGTTCCATTCAAGCAATTAATTTGTGCCTCCTCCTTTTTGTTCTATCGAATAAATTCCCTTCTGTTTAGGTCGTCAGTTCAGCATTGGAACTAAAATTGGATGGGAGATTGGGACTATTTTTCAGTAAATAGATCAAATTATTCCATTGATATGAATGTTATATATCGAATCAATCTCCAACTATGCCTTTGAATCCATCTCATCTTGACACAGCGGTGGAAAGAATACCCAGTTAGTTGTGCTTAGACTTCAAACAGTTTAGCTTTAACCATTCTAGTGGTCCTCCCTCATTGGTTGTTATAACTTTGGGTTCATTTCCCAATCAATTACGAAATGCTATAGTTCTTCGCTATTCCCCATTCGGAAGTAATTCGTTGAGATTATGCACTTTTCTATCTCCAAAGTGCATCTGGTTGGGCCCAGCCATATTATTCGAATATACAACTCGCACACACTCCCTTTCCAAAATAGATCAGTACACTAAGCACCACACTTGAATTTATTATATTTGTTTCTAAAATATTGGTATTTGATCCGAAACCCCCAGCGGAAGACCAATAACTCAAGGAAATGAAAGGATCAATTACATTTTTCATACGCTCTCCCCTCATAGATAAGGATATGTTCTACAGAATTTTGTTATTTTCTTATTTGATCATATCTAGTTCTGGATAATAATATTTGGGATACTTAACTTAGTCCCAGGTCTTTTATAAGGATAAAAATAATTTGCTTGCCCTATCCACTCCCTTCCCTGCCGCACGCGTCATGAATCTTTCCGACTGAAGTATAGTTATAGGAAGAATAATTCATTTGCTAATTATTCAGATCATCCTCTCCTACAGTTTAACAAGTAAATTATTGGAGATATACTAATGTAATGACGAGGTGTAGGGATCTTTTTTTTTTTCGGGATTAAACAAAGGGATTCGCAAATAGAAGCGCTAGGGCCACAACTAGTCCATAAATAGTTAAAGCTTCCATAAAAGCTAAACTTAGCAGTAAGGTACCTCGTATTTTACCTTCTGCTTCTGGTTGTCTCGCAATACCTTCTACAGCGTGGCCCGCAGCAGTGCCCTGGCCAATGCCAGGTCCAATGGAAGCAAGCCCTACAGATAATCCAACAGCAATAACGGAAGCAGCAGAAATTAAGGGATCGATGGTAATCTCCTCTTACTAAGGTTGGGAAATAGTTGATAATACGACAGTTTCATCTATTGAGTGTTCACCAATGGTAAAATTATGGAACGATTTCTTCCGAACAACTAAGAACAAAAATATTTATTGATGATATCAAAGTGATAATATCAACAAATAGGGTATCCCTTATGCAAATATTTCATCATAAAAAGATTTATTCTTCATAATATTCAAAATAAAGATTCCATTTTATTGGGCATATGAATTCTTATCACGGAGAGAGAATAGACTGCGTAAGAGCCTATAAGTCATTATATATCACATCTATAGATGTGATATTAATCCATATAATCTATAAGGCTTATAATCAATATAAATGGATTAATATATGAAACGAACTATATACAAAGTAAACACGTTCGAAAAATCATCCCCTTAATGGGAACAAAAATTTAATCGTTCTACGTCGGTACATTCTTTACTCAAACAACTCCAATTAGTGAACCTGTTCGATCCTATTATCATATTTCTATACAAATGGACCAATTAGATCCACTCTATCTGGAGATCTAATGGATAGAAGTAGTTAAATGATCTTAAATCTTTTTACGAAGCTCTTTTTATTAAGAAATTTGATTTGCTTCTACCACACATATCAAGTCATGCGTTGGTACGATACTTAGAAAATATTTTGTCTGATTGGACAGTGATTTAATGATGACCCTCCATGGATTCACCTATATAAGCTGCAGCTAGAGTTGCAAAGATCAGAGCTTGAATACCACTCGTAAATAATCCCAGGAACATTACAGGTATAGGAACTATTAAAGGTACCGGAGAAACAAGAACAGCAACTACCAATTCGTCAGCTAATATATTTCCAAAAAGTCGAAAACTAAGTGATAAAGGTTTTGTAAAATCTTCTAAGATGTTAATTGGTAAAAGTATTGGGGTTGGTTGAATATATTTACCAAAATAACCTAACCCCTTCTTTGTAAGACCTGCATGGAAATATGCTACTGACGTAAGTAAAGCTAGAGCAACCGTAGTATTAATATCATTTGTAAGTGCGGCTAACTCCCCCTGAGGTAATTTTAGAATTCCCCAAGGAAGAAGAGCACCTGACCAGTTAGAAACAAAGATAAATAGAAACATAGTTCCAATAAAGGGAACCCAGGGACCATATTCTTCCTCCCCAATCTGAGTTCTAGTCAAGTCCCGAAAAAATTCGAGAATATATTCAACAAAATTTTGACCACCGGTAGGAATGGTTTGTGGATCTCGAACAGCTATGGTAGTTGAACCTAATAAGACAGCGATTACAACCCAAGAAGTTATAAGTACCTATCCATGAACTTGAAACCCCCCTATTTGCCAATAAAAATGTTGACCCACCTCCACACCGGATATCTCATAGATATGATTCAGTGTGCTAATAGGAGATCGTACGATATCCATATCCATATTACCCCCTTGTAAAGATGAACTTAAAGAAGAAAATAAATTATTTTTGTCAAATGAGAGATTCCTCAATTATTTCACTCTCATCAGAATTTTTGATGTCACGAGATAATAAAAAGGGTATTCCATTAAGAATATTTTTCAATTTGGAGCAACCAAATCAATAAATGAAATTCCCTCTTACGAGATCTTGGATGGAATAGCAGCCAACTCAGTGAATCCTCAGGTCCTCTCCCCCCTCCCCCCCTTTTTTTTTAATTTTTTTTATTACTTTCTATTAGCCCTTCATATAGCTATAATGACCTTAATGCCCTTCCTTTGCAAATTGCTTAAAATTATTACTATTCATAAATTTTTGAAATAGGATAATAATAAATTTTAAAATATAATAATAAAAAAAACTATAATAACTTTTTCATTTGAATTTTATTTTTAAAATTAAATGAAAATAACTGAAACTTACCGATAATAAATTTTGAAATATAATAAAACATAAATTTAATAATAGTAAATTTTGAAGTATAATAATAAATAAATTTAATAATAATAATATGATATGCCTTCAAATTATTACTATTAATAAATTTTTGAAATAGCACAATAATAAATTTAAAAATATAATAATAATAATAAAACTATTTTAATTAGTATATGTAAAATATTTTATTAGAAATATAATAATAAGAAAAAACTATTTTAATTTGTACATCTAAAATATTTTAATGTCAACCATGTATATATTATATATCATTTAAAAAAAATTATAGTTAAAATGTTGTTTGGTCCAATATATACTCTATAACATTCAAAATACAATTTAAACACTGAAAATTACACATTGTATTTTGCACTCCAAACAAATTTGCATATTGCAAGTGAAGAAATTTGATCTCTCATTGTATTTTGCACTCTAAATCCCTCATTATATTTTGTACTCTAAAAAAAAAGTTTGTACATGAAGAGATTTGATCCCTCTCTACTCATGATCTTTCATTGTATTTTGCATTCTAAATCTCTCATTGTATTTTGCACTCTTAAAAAGTTTGAACATTAAGAGATTTGTATTTTGCACTCCTAAAAAAGCTTGCACATGAAGAGATTTGACCCTTCGCTGATCATATTAGATCCGTACTTAAGATGGATCATTAAATGAGTTATAGTTTATTATGCAACAATTTAAACTCAAATTTTTAAACATCTCCTTCAAATTAAAATTAATGCATGTGTTATTGATAAGACATGATATTGGCCATAGTACTCTAACAAAACTTATTTACAGATTAAAAATTTCAAATTTCTATAAAAAGCTTATTCTATAATTTTGTAAATCATATATATTTAACTTAGATATTAATTCTTTTTATTTTAAACGACCACAAACGCTGATCAAAGGGCTTTACTCGTAACTCTCAATTTTGTCATGCATAGAGTTCCCACAAAAATTAATACTTACAGCCAAAAGAACTTAATATTTGATGGAAATAAAAATGATCTCTTTCTAAATGAATTAAAATTGATTTGCTTCCTTTATCTAATATAGACAACATAGAATACCTCTATCATAATTTTATTACAACCCTCTCATATTCTATTAACAAGTTCTCAATTGAAGTTTCAAATAATAAAAGAAATAGCAAAACAAATCCATGGTATGACAAAGATTGTAAAAGTGCGAGGAGGGCAATTAAGGAAATTGTTGATGAATCTCTTAAAATGAACAAGATAAAAATATACAAAGCCCTAACTAAAAGGAAAAAGAGGCAATACATTTGTCAAAGACAAGATAATCTCTTACACCTCTCTAAGTTAGCTCCTAAGAAATTTTGGAGGCAGACTCTGACTAGGAAGACTAAAGATAATAAAATTTCTCTTCACGATTGGAATTCCTATATTAAAAAGCTTTATGAATCTCCAAATGTCATGGATAATTTAAAAACCCTGCTCACAACGAAAATAGTTCTCTTTAGAAGACATTAAGTTTGGGGTTAATCGCCTCGCTAATGGGAAAGCTAAGGACACCGAAGGTTACCAGGCGGAAGTCTTAAAAATTGGAGGTCATGTCCTCATCCCCCACATCCACAAGCTTTTCAATCAAGCAGTGAAGCAAGGGTTCCCTAAACCTTGGACTGAGAGCATCATTATCCCTATTTTTAAAAGTGGGGATACAAATAACCCCTCTAATTATCGGACAATTATGATCAGCGCTCTCTTAGCCTAGTTATATGGTAGTATTTTAGAAAAGAAGTTAAGCATATGGCTTGAAAGCGAAGGTAAGCGATCTAAAGGCCAAGCAAGTTTCAGAGGGGATCACTCAACAATAGACCACCTCGTTACGCTTAAGATCATTACGGAGGAATGTCGTAATGATAAATCCAAATTATTTTGTTGCTTTGTGAACTTTAGAAAGGCTTTCGATACGGTTCCTAGATATAACCTTTGGAATAGATTAGAAGACCTAAAGGTTCCTCTCAAGTTGAAAGGAATAGATTAGAAGAGTTAAAGGTTCGTCTCAAGTTGAGATCTGTCACTATAAGGCTATACGAGAATGTAATTGCCAAGCTAAAGGGCAATGAGGGGTGGTCGAAAGATATTAAGTGTAACATCGGAGTTAAACAAGGTTGCCCCCTCTCCCCTACCCTATTTGGCATTTACATCGATAAGCTCGAAGGCTATTTAAAGGAAGCAAGATGTGATGGCACGATCTTAGCTACGATAATCATCACCCTTCTTCTCTATGTTGACGATATTGTTCTTTTGGCAAGGTGTCCATCTGATCTTGATAAACAACTCAGGTTTCTTAAGGATTTCTGCTCTACCATGGGTATGACTGTAAACACTAACAAAACAAAAGTTATGATTATCAAATCCAAGAACACTTACGCTAATTTTATGTATGACAATAATATCTTGGAGGAAGTGTATTTTTACAAGTACCTAGGAATTGATATTCATCACAAGCTCAAATGGAACCGTAGCATTGAGAAAATGATTAATGGAGGGTGGAAAGCTTGCAGCATCTCCAAAGAATCATGGAGAAAGATTGAGCAAATCTATAAGCGTTTTATAACTTACAACCTGAAAATTAAAAGTAATACACCCTCTCCTATTCTCCTTATAGAAGCAAGCCTTTCCCCTATTGAGAGCCTAACTATGATTAGGTTTCTACTGTACAAGCACAAACTTAATAACATAAATGATCACAGACTTCCTAAGTTAGCTTTAAATTCCAGCCAAAACCACCTAAGACTCAATCGGGGGTGGCATAAAGACACAAGGGGCATAAAGACACAAGGGCCTGGTTAAACCATTGGGAGATCAATGAGAATGATGCATTGCAAAACATAAATAACATTAAAGATATTATTACTTTTAAGTTCAAAGAAAAAATGATGTGTGAAAAAAATTTAGCGACTAAAAAAATTAAGTTATTATAAAAAAGTCATCAACCCTACCCTAGAAGAGGATCAAAAGTATCTTTCTATTTTAACTAGCTCAAAGAAGAAAATTAATATAGCAAAGATTAGAAGAATTCTCATGAGCTCCATAATGAAACAGGTCGTTGGGCAGTGCCTAAAACGCCATGGATGGAAAGGATCTGCGATATATGTGAAAATAGGAACATCGATGATGAAAACCACTTCCTCTTAGAGTGCCCTGTGTACAACCACATTAGATCTCAGTGTCACAATCTTTGTTACAACACTCACCTTCCTAGCCTTTTACAATGTCAAAATTATAGTGAGTTTAGGAGGCTTCTCTCCAAGCTTTTTGAGCATAGGAATAAAATCTTAAATCAAAATAAATAATTTGCTTCTTTAAGTCCAATAGAACAATGTTTGGTCTCAAGAGACGTTAACCATCATCATCATCATCAATAATTATATTATTATTTTATTTTAAATTGATGTTTTTATTTCCCATTTTTATTGCATGGCTGTGTTTAAAAAATATATATATATATATAATGTAAATATTTTAAATTTAAAAATGTAATTAGTTTTCCTAAATTTTTTAATTCTGCTAACCAATCGTAAATATTTTAAATTCACTCCTTTAATTTATATGCCTAGGCAAATATTAATTTGGTCAAAATTTTCAATTATCAAAACCATGACTGCTCTAATATTAGTTTTGCAAAATTTTCAATTATCAAAAATAGTAGAACATTTTAAATTCAAGTAGCCAGTGTCAATTTAGGCTTATCAAGTTACCAAATTTAAGGGCAGCATTTCCCAAAGGGATGCCAGTCAAATTAATGGAGTTGTTTTTAGTGCAATTTTTTGGAAGTTTTTTTGGTGGATTATTCCAGTATAATTCATCAAAGACCAGCAGGAATTCATTGAAATCACAAGATTGATGGAAAACCCTACACAATAGAAGTGTCCTTTGGGTTTTCCATGGTGCTGAATCCATATATACAATCAAAAAACTAGTTTAAATAACACAAATCCAGAAATTAAAATTTTCACCAGATTCCGACACCAAAAATTCTAAAAAGTCTCACTATAAACAACTCCCAAATTAATATCAGCTTTAAGTAGCAATTTTTGTAACCCAAATAGTGAACTCTCACGTAAGTTAACTCCCAAATTAATATCAGCTTAAGTAGCAATTTTTGTAACCCAAATAGTGAACTCTCACGTAAGTTAATCTGTTAGAAGGTTTGTTAAATCTCCGAGGGAAAGTAAGTGTCCGTGACAAATTGATACGTTGGAAAGTTTTCGGAGGAATACGGTGACGGTATCATGCTTGTTTGGTGTTTTAGTTGAAGGAATCCTCAAGGCAATGCTGGGATCTAATCTTGCCCTCTGTGACACAGTCCCAGTCTGATAGTGTCACTTCAGATTATTTCTAAATGATTCAACTGCCTTGTAAACTTTGGTAACTGTAAAAAGACGAGACCAATGAACTCCCTCAACTGCAAAGGTGCCTTACATGCACTTAAAATTATACGATTAAAAAACCTACGTCCTAACAGGCACACATAAAGTTTAAGGTCACTCTCCCTCAATGTTTCCGTTTGGTTCTCCTCCAGCCTACCACTACCAGTCTTTATTACAATCTAGGAAGACAAGAAAGAGTGTGGACAGCTATCCACTAGTAGTATTGAGGAACTGACCATCTCAAGAAAGTATGATAGATTTGGCAACCAATCAACTTCAACCCCAGCAGTTGCAACCCACCCTACACAGGTTGCCAGGACGATTAGCCAGATCTTTATAAAACCACACTGATTCCATGCACTTAAATTGTCATCCGGAAACTTCTATGTACAAAATTTGCATCCCCTTACAGTGTTTAAAAATTTGCTGCGTATTAAAATGTTTTAAAATTTGCTAATTCAAAGACACGATTCTCTTAAAGTAAATTCGAGGACACAACATAATGACTGTAGCTTTAAACAACGACTGGACTCCAAAGCTCTGCCCAAGTGTCTGATGCCATCCTGCATTCTGGTACAGTTGACTGTTGATCTCTGCAAGACACGTTCTCTCTAGTCTCTTTGACCCCGTAATCCGTATTGCCTCCATTTCTTTTAATCTCATTATTATATTATCCGCCCTGAAATAATAGCTATATCTGCCCTGCAAAAGAGAGGAATAATGGAGACGCAACTTTCAACCTTCAACGGTTTGATAGAATTTCAAATTATCATAAAGTTCCCAGTGCACAATCTACCATATTCAGCAGGCCAAAGGAAGATTTTATCATAGCCTTATCCAAGACCATATCATAACAGAAATGGGACATCCTATGCTACTTGTATCTTAAAATATTTGACATAATAGATTTCCTGAACTAGTTCCCATTGCCCAGCAGCACTATATAATCTATGTCCAATCTATATTCATCCCAAAAGCCGAAAGGGAAATTTTATCAAGCCCGTATCTTAGCGCTTGATATCCCTACATACTTGTCGCATTGTTTTCATTATAGATTTCCTAACCACATTTCCAGTCCCTGCCTGTATTATACAGGTTACTATCTATTTAAACTGTTGAGTTATTTTCTTTTCATTCAACAGAGGTTTTCCATGGCTTTGACATTGGATCTTGTCCGAGAGGAAATTACTTTTATCAAAAACTTCCATCTGTGTTGACAACACATGCTGCCTGTCCGATGGCTTTTCAAATTACCATCAAATTGCCAGTGCCCACAAACTACCATATTCAGGTGACCGAAGGGAGATTTTAACCTATATCCTTGTCTATTAACCACCTCAAAATAGAAAAGGGGCATTATTCTTTGCCACTTGTAACTTTACATATTTGAAATAATAGACTTTCTGAACTACCTTCGTAGTGCCAAGCAGCACTGTATATAATACGTACAATCTATATTCATCCCAGAAGACCAAAGGGAAACATTATCCTGTCCTTATCCAGACCATATCATTGCTATCAGTATCTCGACATATTTGTCCCACTGTTTTCATGATATATTTCCAAACATACATTTTCGGTGCCTACCTGTATTATACAATTTACAATCTATTTTAACTTCATTTAAAGGAGGTTTGAGTTATTTTCTTTTCATTTAAAGGAGGTTTTCGATGGGGTTTGACCTTGGATCTTCTGTAAGAGAAAAGATGAAATTGATCATCAACTATTATCTATGCTGACACATGATACTACATGTGATAGAATTTCCCCGTGCCCACAATCTACCATATTCAGCGGACCACGGAGATTCCATCTTATCCTAATCTGTGACCATTTCATAATAGAAAAGGGGCATCCTTCGCTACTCACATCTTTACATATTTGACAAGATGGATTTTCCGAACTACGTTCCCACTGCCTGGCAGCACTATATAATTTACGGACAATTCTAAGCCACTCGATTCATGTTTTGGTTTGACAGTACAAGTTCAAATTCGAATTTTTTTATGAAATTTAAATGAATTTAGCATAAAACATAAATTGGTAAGATATCAATATCAATAAAACAAGGAAAATGTTATGGTGGTCTTGGACTTGGTCAAGGACCATGAGGTTTGCCAAATCTGATTTTTTGTTGAGATTCACAGAATCCAAACCTCAAGGAGTTCGAAAATCCTTGTGACATAGTTACAATCTATATTCATCCCAAAAGACCAAAGGGAAATTATCCTGCCCACATCTTTTGTCAATCTTCATAATATATTTGAAAATACATTTCCAACGCCTGCCTGTATTATACAATCTAAAATCTGTTACAACTGTAAGTTACAATTTACAATATCTTTGTATTGTAGGTTAGTTCCTTTCATTTAGAGAAGATTTTCCATGGGTTTGACTTTGGATTTCTCTCTGTGGAGACTCGCTTTAGACTTAACCCGGAATTTATATATCGTTATATCCCTAAAAACGAGACAACTCCACGTCATCCTGTGGATCTATTAAATTAAAATATTTCCATCTCCATTGCTTTATGTATTAAGGACATAGAAGATCTATTAACTTTAGATCTATTTAACCTCAACTTGAATCTGTAAACTTTAGATCTATTGACATATGCAGAAACAACCCATAAACTTTAGATCTATTGACGTATTTAGGAACAAACCAGAGCTTTAGACATCCCAGTTTTAATAAATCCACCTTAAACTTCATATGAACCTATTGAAGTAAAAAAAAGTACATGCCAGACCTAAATCTGTTCATTATACCAGAAAATGTATCCTATTTAACTTCAACTTGAATCTATAAACTTTAGATCTATTAACGTATGCAGGCTTAAAACCCAACAGTTTTAGTATAAACCAACCTTAAATTTCATATAAACCTATCGAAATTAAACAGAACACCAAAGAATAAACAAAGAAAAAAAAAAGTATCCATCCATGCCAGCCCCAAATCTCTTCTCACTATAGCAGAAAATAAATCCATCTTAGGTTTTATAAAGACCTATTAAAATAACATAAATTCATGCTAACTTTAGATCCATGCCAGCCCTAAATCTGTTCGCTACCAAAAAATAAATCCATTAAACTTTTATAAAGACCTATAAAAATAACATAAATTCATGCCAATTTTAAATATATTTTTTATCATTAAAATAAATAAAGAAGATATTCATATTTTCTTCCACACATTAGGACATCCACCAGAAAATCGTTATCTTGCAACCCTAAAAACAAAGGGCATCTCTTCAGATTTCAATACCGCTGGCTTCATACTGCGGCTTCTGTTAATGATTTCGAGTGTCATACTAGAAGACAAACAAACAAGCGGAGAGAAGAACCTAAAGAAAAATACCCAGATGGAAGGAAATCTTCTGAGTCGTCAAGTGCCCCTTCCTGTGATTTCTTTCGGCTGAAATTGGTCAGAAAGGCATGTAAATGAAAGCAAAGGTGTTCTTGATGACTGAACCGCGGTAGATGATTGTTTATTCATGCCCAAAGTAAAGCAAACCCTCGTGGTCCAGACGTCAAGAACACCATCGCTTCCTCTTCCTCTTTCTCTTCCAACCAGCACTTACAGACAAGGATCAAGAAACCAATCAAGAAGACAGAAGAAGAGAGCTTTTCTGGTCTTGAAAACTACCTCACAGGTAACTAGAATGCCTCTACTGCTTTATCTCAAACTCGTATTTATAAAATCTGGTGCCCATCCTTTACACGCTTAACCAGCATCGGCTGGCCACTGGGGACGGGATACGCGTCACGATAAAAGTCAGATTGGCACCTTTCATTGCCCACTTGCAAAACTGTCGTTTACTTTCTCCAGAAGATTCCCTGACTTTATATTTTTTATTTTTTATTAATTGTTTATAGTGTGGGTGCCACATTTGATTTGTGTTCCAAAAACCCTAATTTCCGATTTCAGTGCATAAATCTTTTTTAATATATCAAGATGAAATATTGTCAGTGTTGCATGTGACACCATGATAGATAATGGAAGTTTCATGCTCATGATGAGCTGTCATGAGCTTGACATTATGTACAACTACTACTTTCTTGAAAAGTTCAAGAAAGTATCAAATAAATTTGAGACTATCCACCAACTACTTTCATATGATTTCTAGGGTTTTCAGTATCTAATTTCTTGAAGAATTTGCATATGATTTCTAGGGTTTTTACTAAATTGTTTTGAAATTTTTCAGAATATTTTTAAGGAAAAAACTAATATTTTTTTATGGAAAAAAAAGTTGTTTAGATATATCAAAGGACAATTTCCATCAAAATCGGCATATAATATCTAAAGTTCACATAAGTGATTCATACCTACTCTCTTAATTTATATTTTACTAGGCATGTAAATAACCTAACATATCGAAATTTATAGAGTTGTGTTTCTAAAATTCAACTAACATAAATAACATAAAGAAGAAAGTGATGTTACACATCAAAAAGCACAGTTTATGACTCCTTGTCCTCTAGAAAATGTTGTTGGCAATACCATTTTGTTCCTTGTAAATGTGGAAGAAATCCACCCCATGAAAAAGAGCAATCAACCTCCATATTCTTTGCATCCAATTTGTAAGTAAAGGAGGGTTGAAAGTAAACCGCTTCGACCATTCGATAACCCCCTTTGAATCTCCATATATATCCATAGACTATATTCAACCACTTTGCACAAAATAGAACCCCCCATAAATCCAATACCTATGCATGATTATTGGATCCTACATCGCCACACCAGCTGAAATGATAATAAAATATCGGCTTTAAAACAATGTACACACCACAACCACAAAGATTTTTTCCTGCCCCATCAAAAAAGCCAACAAGATATTTGCCCTAAATATTCATTCGCTGAAATATTCTCAATGATCCCTTTTCAATAATCGACCCCAATTCATTGAAATAAGTAGCAATCTGATTACATGTGTAGTTTAAATTCAAAATGGAATCCTAAAAAATAATTGCATTATGGCATCTCCAAATGCCCCAAAAGATATAGACGGAAGTGTATGATATTCCTTGTAGCCATGCATCCAATTTTGCAAGCATGTTTCGATAGAAATAATGTTCCAATTAGCATGAATGTTCAATATATGTAACACACCATACCATATATGAATCACTAGTGGACAATGTACACAGAGATGGGTCGCGTTCTCTTGTTCTGATTTACAGAGAACGCGCCATCCCGGGCCATCGAAACTCCTGCAACATAAATTTTCTCATGTCATTATCTTATTCTGCACAACCAACCACCCGAAACATTTCAATTTGAGGGGAATGTTCCAACCCCATATTTTCGTCTACCATCTCCTACCCTCTGATAGTTGGGACATATGAGTGATGTACCAATATGCCTCCACCACCATTATCTGCCCCATGACAATATTACCATCCCATGAATAATAGTCTACATTTTCGCTCAATGTAATACCAGTTGAGCATAGATTTTTCAGATATATGTCCCACGTTATCCAATTCTCCAACTAAGCCAAGATCCCTTGAGCATGTTGATGAGCCCCAGTGTTGCAACATTCTCCGAAGGCTAATGACTTAAAATATCAACCTGGGGTTTGTACAAACTTAAGAGGGATCGACATTGTATGTGCAACAAACTCCTTCCTCTTCCTGGTCTGGCTCCCTTTGATGCAAGTAAAAGAAGGCCATGAAACAACTCCAAATGAGCAAAGATCTAGGTAAGTCTGTCAATCCTAGGTTGCAAAAGGTAAATAACAATAAGCAAACCTATTCTACTTTTCTTCGAAAGTAAATGGCATAGAGGAAATCTATCATATTTGCAAAAATGTAAAGCATAATGACAACTAAACAAAGATAATTTATCTTGCTGGAAAGGAAATGGCGTTAAAGGAAAAATATTCTATTTTGTAAGAAAGGAAAGTCCTAGATTACTCTTGCAAGAAGGAAATCACACTTTGCATAAATTAAATTGCGGAAAGGAAGCAAGAAGTAAGAAGCAATGTAAATCAACGTTCAAGAAGAAAGCAATGTAAGAGTTAAATGGCGGCCTAACCAAGCCTTAGCTCAACCAAAGTGGCCTCAGAGCATTCATAGGCTATAAATCTACTTCTATCATGAATTTGGAGTGAATTTGGGCAAGGAAGATCTCGAAAGCAAACTGCTACAAGATTGTTACTTCTCGAGTTAACTTGTTGAATGCCCAAGAAAATCAAATGCAAATGAGATGGAACACATTTTTTTATTAAGTAGGATTCCCTAGGACTCCAATCCAAGTGGAATCACTCAAAAATACTCTTGTTAACATGTGTTACAAAATAACAAGAAATTATTATTGTTTTGCTACATGATACTTTTAGAAATTCTAAAATTATGAACTAGTAAACCAATCCAAGTATATCAATCATGGATATGACTTTGTTGTGTTGTTCTAAAGATGCATCATTTTTTTGACTTCATAAATAACCTGCAAAACAACTCACTTCAATCATTTAACCAATATAACCTACATCAAATGGAGCATGGATACTAAGTGCAAAAAAAATGCAAGAATAAGAAATGCAAGTGAACAATGTCAAAACATGTAACTATGTTCGGTCTTCATAATGACATATGTAATCATGATTTTATGTATTTGATGTAATGAGAAAAATAAATTTGTTATTGTTTTCTTGAGGCATGGGTTTCATGCTCAAGAAGAATTTATTTTAGAGGTCAAGCTCCCATTGAGAGCTTCTAGGGCTTATGAGTCAATTTCATGTATGAATGACCCATTTGGGCATGTCACATATTGTAAAAAGAAATTATTA
Organism: Pinus tabuliformis; assembly: GCA_031772625.1. Taxonomy (NCBI): domain Eukaryota; kingdom Viridiplantae; phylum Streptophyta; class Pinopsida; order Pinales; family Pinaceae; genus Pinus; species Pinus tabuliformis. The sequence goes on along the minus strand of CM062820.1, from coordinate 1,492,633,794 downwards.
AAGTCAAAGAAAAGTCAAAATAACCTTCCAAGACTAACTCAAGTGCATGCAACAAGTTGGCCTTCTCAAGAGACAAATCGGCCGAAGGGACAGTGATAAGTCGACCTATTTGATCTGTCAAGAAGCCTATATATACAAGGCTAGTCGATCACTTTGAAGAGAATTTCAAGAAGCATCATAGAGGTTTGATCATTGGACAAGAAAAGAGTATCATATCAAGCAAAGAAGAGGAGGAAGATTGAAGAATTTTTGGAGCTATTTTGGGCTAATTATGTTCTCACATGCAAGGATTCTAGGGTTTATCATACAGCAGCAAATCAAAGAGACATTCAATTCAAGGACGCTGAAACAAGTCAAGGACAGAGGTTATCTTGTGGGTTAAAGTCACAAAGGGAAGCCTAGCGAAGGAGAAAAAGGGCTAAAGTTTCCCTAACTCTGTCACACGTGTGGAAATTGCGGTGATCTACTAGAGTTCGAAAATTGCACAAAGAGAGGTCAAGAATTTCAGTCTAGGGTTGCAGGGCTGCGGGTTAAAAGAAAAGGAGAGATTGCAGCAATATCAAGAAGAAAATGACTTTGACTCAAGGCAAGGATTGCCTTGGTCTTGGAAGGGTTATTGGAAAAGGGCATAGGTATGGAATTCGTCAATTAAAGATTCTATAAGAAGAAGAATTCTTGTGGGTTTTCCTCTCAAGTTTGGAGAGGTTTTGGCCCTAGCTAATCACCTAAATCTTGTTTAGATAATCTTCGGCAAAATCACATAATAAATCGTTTGTCGACGCGTTTCGAACCAACCAGTGTGGTTCATCGTCAGGACAAGTTGAAGAACCAATCTGGATTAGCTTGATTAAATAGAGGTGCAGAGACTCCAACGGTTATAATGCCAACGACTAATTTTGACCAATCACCCTAGTCAAATTCAAAAATAATAAAAAGAATATATATATATATATATATATATATATATATTCCTAGAAAAGGTAAGTAAAGGCAATTCACTTGTTTATTTATAAATAAATAAATCTAATACTAAATATTAAGAAAATTCATATTTTAGTTATAAAGGTCATTATATCTCGTATAAAGTACATATTTATATTAGTAATCATCCCAATATTGTTTAAATACAACTAAAAGGTGATAAATCATTATTATTTAGGTAATGCGTAATAATTATTAAAGGTTCATTGGTAAGTTAGATCTTTAAATTATATTATTCTTATCTATTATTTTAATATAATGGTCTTTAAATTAATAAGTAATGAATGTTTAATAATAAACTATATCTACTTAATAATCCATAATTCCAAACAAATTGTTAAATTATTACTTATTCCTAGGAATTAGTTCCATTAGGTACATAGAATAACTAATTATCCTTATGGTTAAATAATTAATAATAATTTAATATTTCAAGTTTAACTAAGACGTTATTTAATTACTTATAAGGTAATGTTTATTAAAAATGGTATTTATTGGTATATCCTAACTAATCCTTAATGGTAAATTTTATATTCAATGATAATCCGTATTAATTTATTTATTCCAATAAAAATATATTAAGGTTAATTATGTCAAAATAAAAAGGTTTTATTAGACAAAAGGTCAACTCAATACTAAGGATATAATAGAATTAATAATGGAATCAAATCTAAAAGTAATATGCCTACCTAATTCATAACTTAAAAAGGACTTAAACACTTCATAAATCAGCCAAAAGAAGAATAAGAGGCGGGGGAAAAAACAGAAACCTAAGACCTACCCCAAAGGGGAATGAGGAACCTAGGAAGACAAGGCTGGGACCCAGCAACGGCTAATCTTCCAGCCATCATCCCTATTAAGATTCTCCGGCCTTTTCTCAATTTCCAGGGCCTCTCTAAATTTGCGATGGTGAAAATGCGCAATTTTGGCAATGACTCGAGCCTCCTCTATACAAACATGATGCATAGTCTTCCCCGCATGCTCAGCCAAGGCCGAGGACTTGGTCCTCCCATGCCTTAAGTCAGCTGAATGCTCGCTAATTCGCTGTTTGATAGAACGACCAGTCTCACCAATATAAGGGGTCCCACAGGAACAGGGAATGACATAGACACCCTTCATGCTTTTTGGGTCAATCGGGTCTTTAACAGACCTGAGGGAACCACGGATAGTATTGAGAGGTCTAAAGGTTGTGGGCACATCATACTTCCTTAGGATCCTCGCAATCCTGTCCGTGGTCCCTTGGACGTAAGGAAGGTTCACACCAAAGACATGATCTTTAGGAACCCTTCGGGTTGAAGGCTCCTTCTTGGCCTTGAGGAAGGCTTTTTGACCGAGGCGCCTATTGTAACCATTCTTCTCAAAGACATCTAGGAGGTGAGCCTTCTCAGTTTCCAGGCTCTCCTCATCCGAAATTCTCACAGCACGGGTGGCAAGAGTGCTAAGAACCCCTAACTTCTGAGCGGGGAAATGATGCGAAGAAGCATGCAAATATTGCTCAGTATGCGTCTTCTTTCTAAACACTTGATGAGAAAAGGAACCATCCACCTTCTTAGAGATGAGAACATCCAAGAATGGAAGACAACCATTTTCTTCTTTTTCCATCGTGAATTTAATGGCGACGGATTGGTTATTAAGGTGAATTTTAAGGCGACGGATTGTGCCCTTTTTCTTATTGTTATTTATGGTTTGATAGTTATTTTATGACGGAAGGAGTAATAATAATCAAGTGAATAGAAGAAGCTAATCTAAAGAAATAAAAACACATCACAAACATTTATCATTAAGAGAGAAATCACCTACATTGTTGCCCCTAGATTTCTCAACAAACAAGACATTCAAATAAAATAAAGAGATTGTACAACAGGGCTTCGAGGCTCCTGGAATGGCCAGGCCCAAATATACACACAGTCCTATGAAGGAAACCAAACCTTAGAAGCTGAAAATCACACCAAACTTCATTATTTGAATCAATCCAAGTACATCCCTGCTAGAAATGAAAGTAGCGCTACTAAATAACAAGTTTTCTCTACCATAAAACTAAGAAATACATGTCCCTAGAGGCAAATTCGAATTGGTACTTATACAAATAGATGGGGAAGCATCATCCTTGAAAGGAAGCAACTTTCCCCTCCAAAATCCCTCAAAAAATGGATCTGGTTCCCAACACTAAGAATCTTCATTAAATGACAAGAAGCACATTCCTAAATTTTTTCAATATCTTGTTCATTTATTATCCGATCTTGGTCCATCCTGTAGCAGGGAGCAAGTCTCTAGATTATATCAGCCTCCAAATCTTTATAATCTGCCCAATATTCTCACAATATTTTACAAAAATAAATAATATTAAGCAAATAATATGCAATCATCTCTAAACCTTCCTAGTGAACATATTAAAGCTAAAAAGATGTCATCTAATGTAAGAAGAGAGCTTTATTGTGCTAAAGGATGGTTAGATGGACCTTAATTTGTGTCTAATTTGGAGGCCCATCACATGTGCAAGTATGATATATGGATGGGATATCATGCACGACCTTAATTTGATTTAAGTAATAAGCCCAGATGATGGATATATCTTAGGAGAGGAACATGCAATGTATGATTACCCACAAAACCCCTGATGGGATCCAATCCAATCTCCACCATAGAACTAGGTCCAACTTTCCACTTCAAGTTACCAAGTAACCATACTTTAACTTTCATCATGTTGTTCCATATATATGATGCCAAGCCTGGAGACCAAGCCCCATCTTTGATCCATGACAACAAAGATTTATTTCTGAGATATTTTTCCAAATACCATCACCATGCAAAGCACGCCAAAAGTTCTTCATCAACAGGGACCAACGAAATTTCTCTAAATTCTTTATACCCCATCCTCCAAACTCCTTATCTCTAGCAAGGTCAACTAGACAAGCCAAGTGTATTTTATATTTGTATGTATTCGGGTAGCATATAAAGATGCATTCAATACATGACAAGGCTTTGTAATACAGCTTGAACCATAACCAATCCACCACAAATAGTTAACCACTTATGGGACCATGTAAGTAACATTTATTCAAATTTAATAATCATCCAACTCCAATTCTTGATACCATAACAATTTGGCTTCAAAAAAAAAAAAAACAAGATACTTAAATCCATGATCCCAAGATGCCCTTTCCACCGCAAACGTATTTGCAATCTCCATAACATTTATCGCTTCCAGAGATAAATTAAACAACGAGGATTTTGTTTTTTCTCGTGTAGAGACCTATAGCATCACCAAAAGATAAAAATATGGTACATCACAAACCATTCAATAACTAAAATGATTGTTGAATTGAGGCTTCTGTGATCCATATCGTTTAAGAGAGAATTTTTTCGGTGTAAATCACATGATATGTCATTTGTCGATGCATTTCAAACCAACCAGTGTGGTTCATCGTCAGAACAAGTTGAAGAATCAGATCTAGAATGCATGTTAAATAGACAGAGCAAAATACAGCTATAATTTTTGACCATACAATGGCTATATTGACTAAACAAACGGCTATAATAGACTAGGAAACAGCTAGTTTGACCAGGCTTAGGGAAAGGAGCAAAATCATATTTTCTCTTAAACTAAAATGATCCTAAAAAGGAGAACATCATCCACAATGATTAGATGAGAGATAGAAATGTTTTTTCAATCCACACCTGAGAAAGACCTAATAGATTGTGCAACATATATCATTCTACTCAATCCATTTATAACCAGTAAAAATAATAGAGAAGGTGAACAACCTTGTCATGACCCTTTAGAGGCCTTAAAAAATAGAAAAGGAATACCATTGATTAGAACGACGAAATTAATAGATCTTATGCATGCCATATCCGATAAACATTCTGCATAGAAAGGCCAACCTTATGTAATACCGTGCACAAAAAAAACCAATCCACACAATCATATGCATTAACCAAGTCAACTTTCATCATACAAGCATCCATCTTTCTAACCTTGATGGAATGTAAACATTCTCGTGCTATGGCCACCGCATTCTAAATCTATCGATTTTTTAGGAACCAAAATCGTTTCAGAGAGATGTATTTAGAAAAATTGTCTTCTAGTCTCTTAGAAATGATATTTGAGATCATTTTTATATAGAGTTACAAAGAGAAATGGGTTTGAAATCTATAAAAGAAGAGGCATGAAAAACTTTAGATATCAGTGCAATAAAGGTTGATTTTTCCGCACCCGATATACTACAGGATGTCCTTGATTCTTCAGCGAAATTGAGAAAATCATGTCCCATGATATCCACAAAATGGAGGTAAATTTCCACTGGGGAATTTTTCCCAAGCAAAACACTTCAAGACAACCACCAGTTCCTCAATAGGGATCGACTTGCCAAAAAGTGCATTATCAACTTCCTTGAACATTTGTGGATATGTATTAATGACCTTCACGTGATTTTGAAAATCCACCTCATCCTTAGCCCTATATAAGTTTCCAAAATATCGAATAACCTCTTAACAGAGTCCCTTTTGAGAATAAACGCTACGTCCATTAACATCCTTCAATTCCCAAATAATGTTCTCCCTCCTCCGTGTTAGAAAATCAAAAAGGCAACAATATTTTCTTCTATTGATAATTACTTGTGATATTCATGTTCTTATTAACTTTTTTTATGTTCTACTTTTATCTTCTTTTCATCAAGCAATCATCAAATCAAAACATGAAGATTATGGACACCAGATGTAGGCACTCAAGCAGTGCTAAAACCCCTTTATAGGGGAGAACCCAATCAAAATCTTCCACTAGTAAATCAAATTGAGATAAACCAAGACCTTAGACCCAAAAGACCTTCCTCCTCCACCAAGTCAGCCTTCCAAGATGATTCAACAAACTTTGATAGTCTCTTCTTATTCAACAGTTATAGCTCAACAACAATCCAGAACTTCGACCCCCAACAACTTCAGAATTCCAGTGCCCAACAACAATCCAGAATTTCGACCCCAGCTACTTCATAACTTTGGCCCAACAAAAATCCAAAACCTTTGCATGTGTGAGATAGAGAGAGAAAATTTCGACCCTAGCTACTTCATAACTTCGACCCAGCAACAATCTATCAAATTCGCACGTGTGAGATGGGGAGAGAAAATTTCAACTTCTAGTGCTTGACAAAGTCCTCCTTTTTCGCTATCCCTTTCCTCCTTGTTCCTTGAATTTCACACCCTTTTCTTGTCCCAGAAATTGCAGATCGAACTTGATGAGTGAGTGCTCCAAATGAGGTTGAGTTGTTGCCTTTATATAGGAGTTTTTTCCCCTCAATTAGGTCGACTTGTCCAATTTGAAGACGACTTGGTAGAGGAGACCTAGAAAACCTAATTTACATCAAAATAAATATGTTTCTTAATTAACAATGCCAAAGAAGGGTCTATTACATTATGACATGGACAAGGACACTTAACATAAACCCCAGAAGCCTACAATGAAGGCTTTGATCTATCAACCATTGACCCAAGCATAAAACACATGCTTTAATAACTCAATTTATTTAATAATAAAATTCTTTTTTTCTTTCTTTTGACAAATACATTACATCATGACTCAAATACAATTATGAAGACCGACACTAGTTACATTTTTCAACACTCCCTCTTAACTAGGGAGATATTCATAATAACATATATACAGAGGTACATGGAAGATCTCAAAATGATATGCTCTATGAAGATTCATATCACATGCAGTGCTACAGATTAGATAACTGAATAGGGGACTCTAATCGGGTGGGACTAGGGTGGACTCAAGCTTTGGCCACTATAGGTACCATCAGGTTTTTAAGCTCTACCACCAACCTAGGGATCTAGGTGCATATCTAAGGTCAGAGCTCCATGACCAACACCACCCTCTCTACTTTCGGATCTAGACATCAACACATAGGTCAACCATATGTCCTCCCAAGCATCTTGCCATAAGATGCTTCATGTCTCTTAACCAACTAAATCAGATATATCCACCAATCAGATATTTGGGGTAGCATCGGATGTGCCTTGGCCACGAAAATTGGTGGAAAGGCTAAGGCACATGAGATCTCCAATACCCATAAAGGGTTTGGGCAAATTCTAAATAGTTTGGGAAATATTAAAATAATTAATATTTTTAATGGAGTCCCTAAGTCTAAACTTAGAGAAAATAAAATATTAATGTGTATTTTAATATAAAATTGTTTTAGAATGGTCCAAAAGTCATGGATCAAGCCAGGTCTAATCTTAGCTGCTGATTAGGGACTTAATCTTGGTCGTTCATTTGTCAACGAGAAAAGTATAAGCGGAGATTTAAGGGTCACTTGGAGAACACACTGAGGGAGACCAGTCAGTTCAAATTTTGGAGCGAGGTTAGCTGAGAAATTGAAGCAATGGTCTGGAGAGCAGTCAGGAGGTAGCAAGTATGGAACAGAGAGACCGGAGATCAGCACAGAGGGAGAAAAGGCAGAGGCAGGCCCAGAGGGAGCCACGCAGAGGCAGCAGAGACTGTGCAGAGCCAGCAGGGCCTGTGTCATCCACGCAGAGGCTGCAGGAGTGACGCAAAAGGCCAAAGAGGTTGCGCAGAGTCTCAGTAGGCTGACACAGAGGGTTTCAAGTCACGCAGAGGTTAGTAGGGCTGACGCTGGATTCAGAAGAAGTGCTGGAAAATTTGTTTATCTGTGGGTAAGCCAGTTTGGCACCCTGTTGTACTCGAAAATTGTTGAATAATAAAATCCTCTGTTGCTACACTGGTTTTCCCACGTTGGGCTTTTCCGGGGACATTAGTCCAAAATAAATGTGTCGATGTGTTGATTCTTGTGCATATGTTTGTTTCTATATTACTGTGAGATATCTGCAGCAGTATTTATTTTAATGTTTATTGAAGTAATTTCATGAAAAACTTATGGTGAAATAAGTAGGAAACATAAATCAGTTGTTGCAGTGATAGAATTTTCACATGGTATCAAGGCAAGTAATCAAAGATAGAAAGGGAAAATTAGTTATGGGTCAAGACCACGATGCAGAGGCATCCACCTCAAGGGACTCGCAGATTTTCTGAATATTGCACAAGAGAAAGAGATTTCGATTTCTCTATGTTGGCTTCCACGCTGGAAGAAGAAGTGGCGTGCATGACTAATGTTGCATCATCAGAAGTATGGTATATAGACAGTGAAGCATCGTGGCATATGACGGGAATCAGGGAGTGTTTCTCAGAATATCGAGAAGAGAAGATGAACTTTCAGATCACCATGGGGAACAAGGCAAAGTGTACTCCAGTAGGGAAGGGTACCATAGTTTTTTAGAGAGAATCGGGAGAGCGGTTATGTGCCACAAATGTGTTGCATGTACCAGGATTGGGGATGAACTTACTTTCTGTGTCACAACTACAAGGCAAGGGCTATGACTTCTACTTCATCAAGGAAAAGATATACGTCAAACACCCGAGCTGGAAAAAGAAAGTGCAGATCGGAATCAAAAGTAATCGTTTGTATAGATTACAACTAGAATCACCAATGGCACTAATAGGCAGTCATGGGGACAAGGACTTGAACGAACTATGGCACAGAAGGATGGGTCACTTGCACCATGGAGCTCTGAGAATTCTTAGGAGCACTGTAACAAGAGTTCCAGATCTCAGTACAGAAAGAGATGATGTATGCAGGGGATGCACTCTAGGAAAGCATGCCAAGGCCGCATTTTCTAGGAGCAAACATAGGGCCAAGAGTGTACTAGGATTGATACACTCATATATATGCGGACCTATGTTCGTCAAAGCTCTCAGTGATGTCGATTATTTCCTTACCTTCATTGACGACCACTCAAAGAAAACTTAGAATTATTTTCTGAAAACTAGGGATGGGGTTTTCTGTCGATTCAAGGAGTTCAAGGCTCTGGTGGAGAATCTGACTGGGAAAAAATAAAAGTTTTGTGCTCAGATAATGGTGGAGAGTATGTCGATAAGAACTTCACTAATTATTGCACTAAGGAGGGCATCAGAAGAGAGTGGACAACGCCCTACAATACGGAGCAGAATGGGGTGGCAGAAAGGAAAAATATGACTATTGTAGAAGCAACTAGGGCCATGTTGTATGATTAGGATATGCCAAAATCCCTGTGGGTGGAAGCATGCAACACAATTGTTTACGTTCAGAATTGGACTCCTCATCGGGCACTGGGCAAGATTACTCCAAAGAAAGTCTTCACTGGGAAGACGCTTGAAATCAGTCATTTCAAGATATTTGAGAGTTTAGCATATTGCCGCATACCCGAAGAAAAGAGGAAGAAGCTGGATCAGACTGCAGAAAAGGGATATCTTGTGGGATATAGTGAGAACGCTAAGGCATACAAAATCTATCTTCCAGGGAGCAGGAAGGTAGTATTACGACAAGATGTAAATTTCGTGGAGGACAGAGCTTTCAGAAGATCTCGTGAAATGCCTTCTGAGGAGCAATCGAAAGAGGATCCAACAGAAGTGAAGAATTCTTCCTCAGGTCAAGAAGATTCTCAAGATGAGGAGGAGGAGCAAACAAAAGCACTTGCTAGCAGAGAAAGAACTAGCAGGGAACTTCGTCAGATTATGCGTGATGCAAAGAACTTCATCAGCGAGCCAAGGAACAGTAAGAGGGAGTGAAAACAGCCGACATATATCAAGCATTAGTAGCTCAGGATGGAGAGCCTGCCAATTTCAAGGAGGCATATCAACATCAAGTCTGGCTAGATGTGATAATAGAGGAGTATAACTCCATAATGGTGAACGATGTCTGGGAAGTGGTGTCAAAACCTTAAGACAAATCTGTGGTAGGTTCAAGATGGATCTACAAGATCAAATATGTTGCGGACGACAGTGTTGAGAAATACAAGGCCAGGTTTGTGGCTAAGGGGTTTGCTCAAAAGGAAGGGATTGACTATGAGGAAACCTTCGCCCCGATAGCCAGGTATACATCTATTAGGACCGTGATATCTCTTGCAGCCCAGATGGGATGGGAGATCCATCTTATGGAATGGGAGATCCATCAGATGGATGTCAAGACCAATGTTGTGAAAAGCGCGAGCGGGATTAAATCGGCGCCGGGAATGAAGCGGAAAAAATCGGAAAAAGCGGGAAAAAAGCGTTTGGTACAAAAATATTCATTTTTTTTCATTTTTTTTCAATTTTTTTAATATCTAAACCATCTACAACATAAAATAAACACATTGACACATAAACATGATAAAAAACTAATATATAAGATGTTTAATATCATTTCTAGCGCTAAAATCACACATAACATTGAATCATGTCCTGAATAGTAAGTCCTGACTCCTGAGTCCCAACTCAGCCTCAAAATATCAACAAAAAATATGATAATGTATCTCATCATGTCATAATGTCATATACAATAAAATGAGGTCTAATCCTATTGATTTCCTTTGCCCCTCTTGCGAGAAAATGCCACAACTTTCCCTTTCCCTCTAGATGTAGGATGCTGGTGCCTGTGCTAGTGGAGATGGTAGTGGAGTCTGATGTGCTCTAGAAGCTGAAGAACTAGAAGTAGGAGCTATAGGAGGTGGACCACGTCCTCTACTGGTGGCAGGGGTAGCCCGAGCAGGTGGTGTCCCCTGGAAACATTACAATCTCCCAATCCTGAAATTCTGAAAAACTGATAAGTCTGCTGGATTTTAAATGAAATCTAAAATTCTACTTTCTCCATATGAAATCCAATGAGGCTGGAACCACTCTCAAACATCCTGAGTCATTTCATGGTAATGTTAAAAATTTAAGTAAAAGGATGAAAATGAAGATTAAGGAGAATGTCACTTTTACTTTAAGAATTTAACATTACCATGAATAGCATATCCATACTAGGGCCTAGACTTGATCATTAAGCTGCCCCACATAAAAATTATTTGTTTCTTTCAAAAAAAATTGCATGAAAAAACCCAAATGACCAAATGAAAAACCAAAAAAAAAATTATAAAATCGTGCTGCCCTAACACCCTGAGCTTTTTTCCGAAAAAAAAGCGCGTTTTTTTCGAAAAAATCGGCAAAAAAAATTTTAGCCGCTTTTTTCCCATAAAACGCGCGATTTAATCGTCTTAGGGAAAAAAGCGCGCTTTTTTAATCGCGCTTTTCACAACACTGGTCAAGACGACATTTCTAAACATACATTGAACAACTAGAGGGCTTTGAAACTCATGAGAAGAAGTTTCATGTATGCAAACTGAAGAAAGCCTTGTATGGGCTGAAGCAGGCACCGAGAGTGTGGTATGGTCGAATAGATGGCTACTTGCGGAAGATGGAACTTGTCAAGAGTGACGCGGATCTGAATCTTTACTATTTGGTTGTAGAGAACGAGCCGCTTATCTTAATATTATATGTGGATGATCTTTTTCTGACAGGATCATCCACACTCATTGAGGATTGCAAGAAGAATCTAGCCACAGAGTTCGATATGAAGGATCTGAGACAAATGCACTACTTCCTAGGGTTGGAAGTTTGGCAGCAAAAAGGCGAAATCTTCCTTGGGCAAGGAAGGTATGCTACAGAAATCCTGAAAAGGTTCGGGATGGGAAACTGTAGACTTATGGCTATGCCAATGATCACCAACTGGAAGAAGATTGATGCATCAGATGACAAAGATGTCGATCCCACCCTATACCGGCAACTCATAGGGTCCCTGATGTATCTGGTCAATACCAGGCCAGATATTTGCTACGCTGTCAACACCCTCAGTCAATTCATGGTGGAACCAAAAAGGGCACACTGGGCAGCAGCCAAACACGTTCTCAAGTATTTATAGAGAACAGTTGATTATGGTCTCTTATACACCAAGGGGAAGGATATCGAGTTGAGAGGATTTACTAATGCAGATTGAGCAGGAAGTTCAGTGGATCAGAAAAGTACCTCTGGGTACTGTTTCAACATTAGATTAGGAATTACCTCTTAGTGTAGTAGGAAAAAAAAGTCCATAGCTCTAAGCTCATCTGAGGCAGAATATATGGCAACAAGCACAGCTTCGTGTGAGGCCATATGGCTTAGAAAACCACTGGTGAACCTATTCAGAAAAAATATGGAGGCGACCAAGATCATATGTGATAATCAGAGTTGCATCAAACTCTATGAGAATCCAATGTTTCATGATAGGTCAAAGCATATTGATACGTGGTGTCACTTTGTCAGAGACTGTGTCCAATGAGGAGTTGTACTGTTGAGCTACACTCCTACAGGAGAACAGGTAGCAGATGTCCTTACCAAGGCCCTTGGAAAGTCAAAATTTGACTACTTCAGGGAAAAGATGGGGATGGTAAAGAACCCCTTTCAGAAGTAGAAATGAGTGTGTTAGTAGCACGAATGAAGAGGGAGTTGCAGTGCAAATGCAGTGTTGGGAGAAAAGACCAGCAGCAACACAGATGGAGAGGGAGTTGCAGTGCAAATGCAATGTTGGAAGAAAGGACCAGCAGCAGCACAGATGCAGAGGGAGTTGTCATACAGATGCAACAGTGGCAGTAGCTAAGTCATAGGCAGTGGTACAGGATGCAGCAGTGCAAGGCATGTTGGGCAGGGAGGCTTAGCATCAGCACAAGGACTGATGCCGAATGATCAAAGTGATACTCAGTGAGTAGTATTACTAGAGCACAATCCTCACTAAGAGGGAGTGTTGATTTGTGGTAGCATCAGATGTGCCTTAGCCACGAAAATTGGTGGAGAGGCTAAGGCACATGAGATCTCCAATACCTAGAAAGGGTTTGGGCAGATTCTAAACAGTTTGGGAGATATTAAAATAATTAATATTTTTCATGGAGTCCCTAAGTCTAAACTTAGGGAAAATAAAATATTAATATGTATTAATATAGAACTGTGTTAGAATGGTCCAAAAGTCGTGGATCAAGCCAGATATAATCTTAGCCGATGATTAGGGACTTAATCTCGGTTGTTGATTTGTCAACGAGAAAAGTATAAGAGGAGGCTTGAGGGTCACTTGGAGAACATACTGAGGGAGACCAGTGAATTCAATTTCTGGAGCGGGGTTAGCTGAAAAATTGAACTAATGGTCTGGAGAGCAATCAGGAGGCAGCAAGTATGGAACAAAGAGACAAGAGATCAGCACAGAGGCAGAAAAGGAAGACGTAGGGCCAGAGGGAGCCACGCAGAGGCAACAGATACTGTGCAAAGCTAGCAGGGCCTGCATCATCCACACATACATTGCAAGAGTGACGCGGAAGGTCAGAGAGGTTGCACAGAGTCTCAGCACGCTGATGCAGAGGGTTTTAAGTCATGCAGAGGTTAGTAGGGCTGACGCTGGGTTCAGAAGAAGTGCTGGAAAATTTGTTTATCTGTGGGTAAGCCAGTTTGGCACCCTATTATACTAGAAAATTGCTAAATAATGAAATCCTCCCTTGTTGCACCGGTTTTCCCACATTGGGTTTTTTTGGGGACATTAGTACAAAATAATTGTGTCAATGTGTTGATTCTTGTGCATATGTTTGTTTCTGTATTATGGTGTGATATCTGCAGCGGTATTTATTTTAATGTTTATTGAAGTAATTTCATAAATAACTTATGGTAAAATAAGAAGGAAAAGTAAATCAGTTGCTGCAGTGATAGAATTTTCACAACCAACACCACCCTCCCTACTTTGAGATCTAGATATCAACACATAGATCAACCATATGGCTTCCCAATCATCTTGTCATAAGATGCTTCATCTCTCCTAATCAATTAAATCGAATATATCCACCAATCCAAGCATGCTTTAAACATTCAATCTTTTATGGAGAGATCCTACACAATCACAACCCCAATCAATAATAAACTTTCAAATGTATATATACAACTAAACACAAACCTTCAAGATCCTCAATCATTCTGATGTTGCTTATATCATCTTCAATCTTATCGGAAGTTTTTCTTTTCCATTTCTTCAACACCACCGAATGGAATCTCAGTACTTGTCAAGTCTTTTGTTAAATTCCTCTTTCATAATTTCATTCATTCAGTTTCATTCTTACTTCAAGGTATTTTTATGATTGTCATAATATGTCTTCCCTCTCAACTGGAGAGATATACCCTTTCTTCTATCCAAGCTCCCTCTCAACTTGGGGAGATCAATAGCTTCATAACTTCGGAGAAACTTCATTCTTTAAAGACTTCATTTCTTTCTTATGGCATCAAGGTCATCATCATTCTTATAGCTTCCTTCATCATGCTCATCATTATCATCTTCAACTTATGAATATCTTGAAGATTATGTACCTACAAATCTTCAACAACAAGTATAACCAAACAAAAATATATAGAAGCATGAACACAACTATAATATGTTTATCATGGAAGCATCAAAACATTCAAACTTTGGACATCAAATACCTAAACCTAGTTAGGTTCATAATCAGCAAGAGACACGTCTTTATATATACTAGTCTTCAACTTCTTGCCAGGGTTTTGTCATAAACCCTAGACTTCATCTTCGAGACATAAAGCCTTAGATATCAACTATTCAATAACAAGCCAATTATAGTACAATATATCTAAGGTTTCAACAATAAGAATTTAGAATTACATGTCAGACTCTACTAGGGTTTGTTACAAACCCTATATTTTATCATCAAGGCTAAATCATATCAATAATCGAAAACAATATCATCATGCCCTAGAATATCAATGTCTATTAGAGTTTTGTTACAGACCCTAGATTTTACAAATGAAAACATGAAGTTAGCATACTCGCATATACATATAGAGGATGCACTAGCATTTCATATCAATATTAATTAGGTAAACCCAAGACACAAACATCAATACATCAAAGTTAGATACACAACAATTTTGACCATACTAGGGTCTCAATCATGCGGAAGAATATACACCTAGGGTTTCATTCCTAGGATCTTACTATAACTATTACAAAGGTTTTATTCATAAACCCTAATTCACCAAACCCTAAAGATTTAGGGTTTTTATCATAACAATACAAAAACCCTAAACATCAAAAGAATAGGATTTCTAGACTTCATCAACAACCCTAAGTAGACTAGGGTTTCATAATCAATACCCTTAGCATCAAAAGGCTAGGGTTTTATAGTGAACCCTAAAGGTTAGGGTTTCACAAGAATGATCAAATAAAAGCCAATATAGCAAGGGTAGATTCGATTAATTACCCTAACAAGAATCTTTAAAATTCAAAACCAAAGACATAACGATGTTAGTAATGTAAAGAAAACTAAAAGAGAATGAACATACCTTCTCAGTGTTTGAACTAGATGGCATCTTTGGAGATGGATCATTGACCTTCTCAAATTCATGGAAAAGGGTGGTTCCACCAGGTGATGGAGTTAGCTCTCCCCTTTTTGCAGCAGGCCTAATTAAAGGAGGAATGTTGTTGCCTTCAAGTAAGCTAGGGGTTTGGACAATGAGTGGAGTTGCTAGAGGAATGCTTTATAGATGTCGTTAATGAATCAATTCCTCAATGATTCACTAGGGAGGTAGACTTGATTCCTCCCAGCAACAACGCCAAAATGTTACCGCTCAAACTAGCAAGGGACCTAAGGGGGATCTTTAAAGGGAAAATGCTAAACCAAAGGCAACAGATGGAGACTTAGCCCATTGTCACCTCAGCCAAGGCTCCCTACGATTTACGGACTTTCACCAATGGGAGGAAACTGTATATTATGGAGTCACCAATGAAAGATAAATCAATGAGTGGATGTGGAGTGACCCAAACGATCCCTTTTGAAAAGAGGTTGAAGGATAGAGATTTCTTGCTTCCTAAGCAAAGTACAATGTCTTCAAGAAGAGGAATGATAGGATTTGAGGGTTAGGTTTAGGGGATATGATTCGTGAAAGAGTCTTCCAATCCCAAAAATCTTTATTGAAATTGGTATCCTAGATGGTTCATGAAGAATTGTCTTTTCAAAGGAATGGGACCACATGGGACCAAGTGGACCCAGCCTAGGTTAGGAGGTAAGAGTTTAGAAAAATCAATGATGTTCTTAACCTAGACAAGTTGGGGGAAAGGATCAAAGGAAGAATATTTACTCAAGGTGTTGGATTTATCCTATGAGGCACTAGCGTTGGGGATACTAGGGCAAAGTTTGATCTCAGAGCTAGGGCTTGGCTTTTCTCAGAACTCCACCATCGGAATGGCTTCAAAATTGGAAGAGGCCTTGAGTAGACGCCAGCACAAGAGGGGCTAGGAGATTGAACTTTTTGGAGGCCTATCTTGTCGGAAAAATGATGCCCTAGGTGACCCAACTTGGCTAGACTTAGGAAAAGGTGAAAGGAGTTGATTTTAGGTGACCACCTCTCCGTAGATCAGTGCCTTAATCTTGGGAGAATGGAGTCTATGATAAATATGAGGGAGGACCTTTGGTTCTTGGTCAAGGAGGCCTCAAGACCACTTCGCTAGCCTTCTAGGTCAAAGAGAAGCAATCTCGCACCTTTTATACTTCAATGTGCAAAAGGTGATAGCTTATCAAGATGAATTTGTTGATAGAATTACCCCTAGGAGATTTCACTCAAATTACAAGGCCCATACATTGAGAGATGCTATATAAAGACACGATTCCACAATTTTAAGTAGTAAATGTATGTAGCAATTAGCCTTAAAAATAGCAAAAATCTTAGTACAATGTATACGACAAAGTAAAACAATAATAGCATTAAGAGCATGTACTTACATGTAATAGAGTATATTCAACCATCCACAATTTGACAATAGAGAAGCTCCAAGACAAGTTAAACCAAATCCACACATCAAAATTCATCCATAAAGCTCCAATTCATCCTCCAGGAAAAAGTGTGAAATTCTCAAGAGAGAGAAGAGATCCAACCGAAAGGCATGATGAGCAAATGAACTCATCTCACTTGTATTTATACAATAGTCAGGAGTTCGAATTAGTGTCATTGGCCTACATAAGCTCCAAAAATAAAATAATATGCTAATAATCTAATTTTTTGTGACAAGCCTACCAAACTAGCTCACAAATGAAAGAATAAGTCGATCAAGAGGTCAAATAATAATCTATGCATGTCGTAGGGCCCTCTAAGAGGCCTGATGAGGTCCATGGGTACCATAATGAAGAGTAAGACCCTCAAAAGTGAAGGACAAAGGGTTGGCCATGTGTTCTCCAAGCAATAAACCTGCAATAATAACCTCATGGGTCTCCAAGTGAGTCGAAGATGCCTATAGATCGTCTGCAAGGGCTCTGATGATGGTGTAGGGGATGCCACATCATCCTACAAGTCTTGGGTTAGTTACCAAGTGCATGCTACATCAGTGGGCTGATTGGGCATAGGTGAACCAGGTGCATCTTCCTCGTCCAATGGGAGTATCTTTGACCATCCTCGGCGATCCATGGAGTGTTGTCTACAACACACACCCTACATGTGCCAATGTAGCCCTCTGGAGGATTATGACCCTATATAGGGAAACCAAACCCAAAATGGAAACCATCTACAATCCTACATAAGATCCAATGCATCCCCTAGCCTTCCAGTACAACAAGCCATTAAGTAAATCGAGTAAATGAGCTTACCAACCATGGACCACGTGTGGGGACTTCATAATGGCCTACCCTTCCATAATGGGCTTCGAGATGTGTCAATGTCTTCTAAATTCCAAATGGGATTAACCAAGTATCTTATTAGGTGGCTTTTACTTCTAAAGTGGATAATATGTTCAAGGTACATCCTTCAAAAAGTGGTGGAATGTGACAGATAGGTGAATGAAGTAGGGGGTGAGAAGGGGCAGCCCTGGACCCCATGCTGGGGTACAAGGGTAGCTAATAAAAGGGAAGCCCACACTTGGGTTTATAATGTATAGGAAAGAGCAATCGTCGTACATAAGGTGCCCCGACGTTGATTTTTCCACCCTTCTTTATATGCGTTTTGTCTTTTACGATTTTCTTTGATTAATTGCTCAGGGCTCAAGGGGTAAGAGTATGATGCATAAGCTTTAGCAGTGAATGCCCCCTTTTAAGGTAGGGTGGTTTATTGGCCACTGGGGGTTGGGACAATCTTGGGTTCCTATGTGATAAAGGAGGCTCATAAAACCTGTAGGAACCAGGGTGATGACCATGATGATGGGGTAGAGCTCATGTATTGGGTTTTTCCCACGTGCTAAATGTGTTTGTCCCGACCATCTTTTGCATTTTGTGGTACATTTTCCAGTTGAACGTGGCCAAATATGTTTTTGTCTTTCTTTTTTGCTGCATCAACCTTTGGGGCATCATTCCAGGCATGACCCAATGTGTGGGCGAAGGGAAGGGGTGAGTTAACCCTTTGTGGACCCAAGTTGGAGAAATAATGAATGGGGTAATAATAAGTGGAAAGAGGGTAATATAAGTGGATAAGGCAGCGAGACCATGCAACCAAAATCGAGATTTCTCATGAAATACATATCTAGAGCCAAATGGTCAGTAAATGAGATCCCATGGGACTAGAATGCAAGGTTAATATCCAAAAAGGGTCTAGGGGACAAGGGCACAGACCTAACCCATTATTTCCGTTGAATCCCCCCATTAATCCATGTCCTGAAGTGTCCATGATAGGCAAACTACAATACTCGATTATCGAATGACAATGCAGACCTTTAAGTTCGGGAGGCCCACCTTCAAACATACCATCATGGCAGATGGGCGAGGGACCACATTGTTGGCTCAGGTGGCGGAGAAATGGCACATTTGAGCTATCTAGTGACTACAAGTGGTTGTCGACTGAGGACCATCTTGGAGAAAAAAATTTTCATAGAGATATCACCCATAAAATGGTGGGTAAGATGATCCACATAGGGCTAGTTCTCCCCTTCCCCTTTCCCACACCTTCAGTCAGGGTTGTAATGATGGCCGGAGGTTGATGCAGCTAAAAAAAGTAAAAAATTAAAAGCATAATTGGCCACATTCAACAAGAAAATGTAACACAAAATGCAAAAGATAGTTGGGACAAACACATTTAGCAAGTGGGCAAAAGTCAATACCTGAGCTCTACCGTATCATCATGGCTATCACCCAGGTTCCTACAGATTCTATGAGCCTCCATCATATAGGAACCCGTGATTGTCCCAACCCCTGGTGGGCAATGAACCGCCCTACCTTAAAAGGGGGTATCCGCTGCTATATCTCACACATCAAGCTCTTACCACTTGAGACTCGAGCGGTTAATTAAAAAAAAATCATAAAAGGCAAAAGGCATATAAAGAATGGTGGAAATATCAAAGTCTGTGCACCTCATGTACCACGATTGTTCTCTCCTATGTAACATTATATACCCAAGTGTGGGATTCCCTTTTATTAACTACCCTATACCCTTGAGACTAGAGCGATTAACTAAAGAAAAATCATAAAAGGGAAAAGGCATATAAAGAAGGGTGGAAAAATCAAGGTCGACGCACCACATGTACCACGATTGTTCCCTCTTGTGTAACATTATATATCCAAGTGTGGGCTTCCCTTTTATTAGCTGCCCTTGTACCCCATCATGTGGCCCAAGGCTGCCCCTTCTCATCCCCTACTCCATTCACTTCTTTATCACATACCACCACCTTTTAAAAGATGTACCTTGGACATATTATCTCCTTTAGAAGTAGAAACCACTTAATAGGATATTTGGTTAACCGTATTTGGAGTTTGGAGACATTAGCACATGTCAAAGCCCATTATGGAAGGGCAAACCATTATGATGTCCTCACCTGTGGCCCATAGTTTATAAGCTCTTTTACTCAATTTCTTTGATGACTTGTACTGAAAGGCTAGGGGATGCATTGGATCTTATGCAGGATTGCAGGTGGTCTCCATCTTGGGTTTGGTCTCCCTATACGTTGTCCTAACCCTCCAGAGGATTACATTGGCACACGTAGGGTGTGTGTTGAGAATCTTTGGCCTCCACCGCAGTAGAGAACACTCCATGGATACCCAAATATGTTCAGAGATTGGTTCAAGAGCCATCTATTGGATGAGAAAGATACACCCGGTTCACCTTTGCCCAGCCAGCCCCACAAATGTACCATGCACTTGCTAGCTGACCTAGGACTTGTAGAATGATATGGCATAACCTACACCATCATCGAAGCCCTTATAGATCGTCTACATGCATCTTCGACTCATTTGGAGACCCATGAGGTTATTATTGTGCCCCCACACCCACAGAGAGCACCACAAGTTTATTGTTTGGAGAACAAGAGGCCACCCCCTTGTCCATCACTTTTGAGGGTCCTACTCTTCATTATGGCACCTATGGACCTCATCAGGCCTATTGGAGGGCCCTACGACATGTATTGTTTATCATTTGACCTCTTAAGAGGCTTATTATTTCATTTATAAGCTAGTTTGGTGGGATTGTCACCAAAAGTTAGGTTATTAGGATATTATTTTATTTTTGGGGCTTATGTAGGCCTAAAAGACTAATTCGAACTCCTACTTTAGTGTATAAATACAAATGAGATGAGTTCATTTTTTCATCATCACTTTGGATTAGATCTCTCTTTTCTTTAGAGAATTTCGCACTTTTCCTAGGATGAAGAATTGGAGCATTGATGAATTTTGATGTTTGGATTGGAGTATTTTATCTTAGAACTTTTTTATTGTCGAATTATTGATGTTGGATATGTTTTGTTACATGTAAGTACACAATTTTAATGATATTCTTGTTTTACTTTTGTCATATACATTGAATGGGATTTTCGCATTAATAGGGCTAGTTGTTGCATTACATAATTGGAAATTTGTGGAATTATTGTTTCTATATAGCATCTCTCAATGTTTGTGCCATGTATGTGAATGGAATCTCCTAGAGATAATTCCACAGAGGAATTTATCTTGATAAGCCATCTCTTTTGCCAAGCGAAGTATAAAAGCTTTGATGTCTCTTCCTCTTGCCCTAAAGGCTAAGCGAAGTAGTCCATAAGGCCTCCTTAACAGAAATACAAGTTCCTTTCTCATTATACTCCTAGACTCCATTCTCCCCAAGGGATTAAGGCACTCGTCCTCCAATAGGTGATCACTCAAAGAATATTTTTCATCACCTTTCCCTCTCTCTTCTAGGTCTAGCCCAGTTCAATCACCTAGGGCATCATTTTCCTCAAAAAATAGCCCACGAAAAAGTTCGATCTCCTAGCCTCTACTGCGATGGTGTGTCCTCAAAGCCTCCAATTTTGAAGCTATTCCGATTGTGGAGTTGTGAGATAACCGAAGCCCTAGCTCCGAGATCAAACTTTGCCCTGGGGTTCATCAAACTTTGCCCTGGTGTTCCCTAAGCTAGTACCTCATAAGATCAATTTAACACTTTAAATGTATATTCTTGCTTTGATCCTTTCCCCTTCCTCGACTGGGTTAAGAACATCATTGATTGCTAGATTCTCCCCCCCTTAACCTAGGTTGGGTCCACTTGGTCCTGTGTGGTCCCACACTTTTGAAAAGTCAAATCTTCAAGAACCATTCGGGAAGTCAAGTCCAGTAATGATTTTAAGATTGGCAAACTCCTTTACAAAGCATATTCCTCTAACCTAACCTTCAAATACTCGCCTCCTTATCCTAGAAACCCTTGCACCTTGCTTAGCAAGCATGCTCTATTTTTAACCCCCTTCTAGGGAAAAGATCATTAAGGTCACTTCACATCCATTAGTTGATCCATCCTTCACAAGTGGCTCTATATACCGAATATCCTCCCATCGATTAAAGTTCGTAAAAAATAAGGAGTCTTAGCCGAGGTGACAATAGGCTAAGCCTCATTGTTGCCCTTTGATCTAGCAGTTGTCCCTTTCATGCCCCCTGCTAGTTTGAGCGGTAACAGAGCTAACCTAAGTCTTCTAACTAAACCAAATTTATCATATAACTGAATTACAATAAGCAGAAAATATAACATGTTTATAATTTTATTTTACTTGATAAAAACATATAAGTAAAATTTAATCAACATATTAAACATGTAAGAATTTTCATTTGCAACTATTTACATAAATAAAACAACAAATGAAAAAATACATGTTCCAGTCGCTTGGTTGGGATACCCCTGACTCTATTAGGATACTCATCTTGGTTACTTGATTGAATTTACCTCCCAGCCAGCTAGGAATGATTTTCTAGTCCAGAGAACCTCCACCGGTTTCCTAGCCCCTCCGAGCCCAAGTCCAACCAGTTGTCGCATGTCCAAGTTAAAACCAACACTCTCCTATAAATTCAAATTTGAGTTCTCTCATTTTTCTCTCTATTTTCTCCCTTATTTTTCTCCACATTCCTCCCCAAAATAAAATCCTCCAATGCCTAAACAAAGACCAATGATCTCCCCCCCTCTTCTCATCCTCCTCTTTTATGTCTCTTCCTCCCATCCACCTCAACCACCTATCATTAATGTCCTGACTACCCCCTCATATTTTTATTTATAAATCCAAGTTTGAGTTCTCTCATTTTTCTCTCTATTTTCTCCCTCATTTTTCTCCACATTCCTCCCCAAAATAAAATCCTCCAATGCCTGAACAAAGACCAATGATCTCCCCCCCTCCTCTCATCCTCCTTTCCTTTTATGTCTCTTCCTCCCATCCACCTCAACCACCTATCATTAATCTCATGACGTCCCCCTCATATTTTTATTTTATCCTTGATTTTCCTTACCATATCTTATCCAAAGTAAATTTGAAAAGACACTTTGGGAATAGAAATATGGATATTTAATTTAGAAATAAATTAGAGAAGACGATATCTTATCCAAAAGTAAATTTGAGAAAACACCTTGAGAATAAAAATATGGATATTTAATTTAGAAATAAATTGGAGAAGACCATATCTTATCCAAAAGTAGATTTGAGAAGACATCTTCGGAATAGAATAATAACAAATAATATAAGTCATATTAGTAAAATAAAATTACATATTCACAAGTGTAAGTTTATACCAATATTACTTAATAGTTGTAAGTCAATATCTACAGGTTAATTAAACACTAATCAAAATTAGACTAATAGGATCAAGTTGGGCATTACTTACACCCCTCCTTCAAAAATTGTCCCGAAGTTGGAGTGAAAATGACACAAGTAGTTTAAAAGAAGTTTAACAATAAGGCATAACAAAATAGAGAGAGATATAGTAGTCAAATTAAGTCGAGCAATGATACCACTTCCCATCAATAGTTTCCAACTAACTTATAGTCACTTATCCTTCCTAACCTACTTTCATTCTCATCCTATCCATCATCTGCAGCAATATACTGTGGCATCGGTTATACCTATCTAAACACTAATAAAACCAATATGGCGGAAGCATCAACTATATTGACCTAAATAGCCCATGGGGCTTTGGATTGACGATGAATGGGTATACTGTTAAGGCACTCCTTGCGATAGGTCACCGGTTCAAATCCCCCATGGGTGCTTAGGTAATATTATATAGAAAAAAAAAACTATATTGACCTAAATTCCCTAGTAAGCAACTGACAATCATCATCACACGTCTAAAGGAGTGTGTCCATCATCGCCCTCCCACAATTCTGGACTTGGAGGTTACACGGTGGGAAATGCCTCCACCCCTCCTCAAAACTAGGGTCAACACCCTAATATGGATCACACTACAGCGTTGTTTGGATACTTGTCATCGAATAATCCAATCAAGTAGTCTTGTCACCTGCCATTTACATTTCACTCATGTCATAATAGTGTATATCAAGTAGATACAAAATGTAATAGAACAATGTACATCATATCATTCCTCATTAGATGTCTCAACATTCCCCTATCTGAAGAGTAGATCTTGGTTATCATATATTTTTTTCCAATCTACAGGGTAGTTCTCTTTCCTGCACATACATAACAACAAAATATATATAGATAAGTGATCTTAATCATCATGTTATTAAGTCTAGTATCCACGTGCCAATTTTGTACTTCATAACAACATACTAGAAATAAATCTTACATTAGATAAATCATAATTTTGATAAATCATTCATTAGATAAATCATATCCCCTTAAGCCATATATCAAACAACAATAACTCTGATAAGTCATACACTAGATAAATCATAACCAAGTAAGTTGTACATCAGGTAAATCATACATCAAATATTTTAATCAACAATACCTAATATATCTAATGATTTATATAAGTAGTTTCATTTGTCCAACTAAAATGCATCAATATTACATAGCGTTCATAAATCAAATAACATGGAACTACAAATAGAACATTAGCATAGATAGTTATCTAACTCAAAATGGGCATCACAGATGCTTAAAAAGTGAGGGGTAGTCGCGACATATAGTCTCTGCATCCTCCCAGATTCTGAGTTATATTTATCCCACTGGACCTTAACCTGGTCCACCATGCAACGTCTGAATTGTTGAACCCTATGGTCAAATATGTGTAATGCTTAGACCATTATGGTTCCCACGTCCAAGACCTGCAATTCCCTCCAATCTAGTTTGTGAGTTTCATCAAAAACATAATGTCGTAGAATAAATACATGAAAAACATCATTAGTTTTATACAAATGGGGGTGGCAATACAAGACGATAGGGAATTGGTCCAATCTTCTTCTTGATTCTAAAAGGTCCTATAAACCAAAGTAACAACTTTGTCCCTTTCCCAAACCAAATGGTGCTTTCGTTGGGTCGGATACGAACAAAAACTTAGTCTCCTCCTTCTTAACTACGATCAGTGCTATGTGCATCGCCATAACTCTTCTGTCTATCTTATGCTTTCTTTAACCTTTATCGAATTTGTCTTACCTGTTCCTCCATTTCTTGCACCAATTTGCCCCAACTATTACTCGGTCCTCCAACGTTTCCCAACTCAATGGCATCTTGCATGGCCTCCCATGTGGAGCTTGCTAAAGAGGCATCCCAATGAAACTGTGGTAATTGTTATTATAGGCAAACTCTACCAATGGTGCATTGGTCAAACCAAATGGTACAACTACGAACTCGTAATGCCCACACTGAGTCTGAAATGCAATTTTTTAAAAGTCACTTTCTTTAATCCTCAATTGGTGGTATCCAAACGTAGATCGATCTTTGAGAAAATTATTGCTCCCTTCATTTGATCGAATAGGTCATCTATTCTGGGTATTGGGTACCTATTCTTTATTGTGGCTCGATTCAAGTCCGTATAATCTATGCATAGCCTTAAAGAACCATCCTTGACAAAAATTGCTGGTGCACCCCAAGGTGAAATATTAGGTCTAATAAATCCCAAGTCTAAAAGCTCTTTTAACTGCATTTGCAACTCACAAAGTTCTGGAGTTGTCATCCTGTAGTGTGCCTTGGAGATTGATTCTGCACTACGCTTTAGGTCAATTGTAAAATCAATCTCCCTCACAGGCGGTAATCTAGGCAAATTCCTTAGGGAAAACATCCTCTAATTTTGACAAAATTGGGTGTTGATCTAGGGAGGGTCCTTTCTAGTCACTTCCAGTCTCGGTCACATATATTTTACAACCTTTCTGGAAACAGTGTTTTACCCTCATTGTGGAGATGAATTGTAGGGACACTCTTCTCTTGATACCACAAATCTCAATTGACCTACCTTCATCATCTAAATAAATCACCTTCTTTTTGAAACAGTGTACTAAAGCTCGATGAGCTTCTAGCAGTCCATTCTGATGATTACTTCGTACATCCCCAATGTTGTGACATATGCCTTCAATTTAGTTATACACACCCCGAGGTTCACCTAACATTGGTCAACACTAGGTCCTACTAGTTTTATCGCATAAGCTATTTCGACTTGTTTAAAATCGTCGTGCTCATATGATCCTAGCCCACATTTTTCTAATGCAACTGGTGAAATGAAACTATCTGTAGCACCAAAATCAAACAAAATTTTAACTTTTACATTGTTTATCATACCCGAGGTTTCTACCACAGCAGATTGGTGTTCAACTTGTTGGTTATCAACTACTGCATATATTCAATGGTGGTTTCTTGCTCCCCCCATTGGTGCTTTTCCTTATGTACGGTTGTTACCAGTTTGTAACTCAAGACAATTGTGTTGGTAATGAGGTCCCCCACATCCCCAACAAGTGATGCGTGGTTTTGGAGTTCTTTGGAAAGAGTTCCTTCCATTAAGACCCTTGCCCCTGCTTGTGGCTCCTCGTGTTTGACTGTGATTTGCATGAGTCATCGAAGCTGCACTAGCAACCATTAAAATCCCCACTATCGGTGTTTTGGGTACAACCTTGTTTCCATATGGCGATGACCTCAAACCTCCTCCCTTGGAGAAGGTACGAGGGACCTTCCCCATAAACCTTGGTTGTTGTGGAAAAATGGCATTGTTTCCACTTTTAAGTCTAAGTGTTGTCCAATATAGCGAGCATGTTCAACAGCTCCTACAACTGAGAATGGATTCCACATTCGCACCATTCCCCTAATCTTAGGATTTAATCCATAAATGAAATGATCTGTTTGGCACTGATCAATATCCATGTAGAAAACATACTTAACTAATTCCATGAATCTAATTTCATATTCATCTACCATACGGTTTCCCTATACCTAAGCATGGAAGGCTCCTACACGTTGTTCTTCATAATATGCTGGTAGGTATTTTTTCCTGAATTTCTCCTAAATAATTCTCAGGGAACTGTTTCAAGAGTGAGGTGTAGTTGTCGTTCCAAGTTATCCCACTAGTTCAAGGCATTATCTCTTAGTTGGAATATCATTATTTTAGCTTTTGAATTGGAAGTATAATCTCTTAGTGCAAAACACATTCTCATTCCTTATAACCAACCTTTTGCTCATTTGCTAGCACGACCTCCCACAAAATTTGGGAGCTTAATCTTTTGGGGCTCCCTCATAACGTTCTCGATTGGAGGTCCTCTATCAGAGTCTCTTGATCCCTCGAGATTACCCAACCCTGATGGGGGGTGCTCCACTTCCACCTCAGTTATTTGGCGCCCTCTTAAAGTCTCATTAATTGCTTCCAGGGAGCACAAGATGAGAGCCAGCTCTAGTGATGGCAATGGTTATTTGTCGGAGGTCCTTGTGATGATCCTCCTCAACCTCTATTTCCCTGCGTCTTCACCATTTTGAACTATTCAATTATTTGTTTCATACAAGACTTATTAATGCAACTTAGGACTTGTCTGCTCTTAGTCGACTCACACACATATAAAATGATAGGCATAATTTTTATTTATTATTTTTTAACTATGCTCATAAACAAGCATTACTAATATTGAGTAGATCCCCAAGGATCTATTAAATCCTCTCATGTGTGAGCTCTACATAACCTACAAATTTTCTCTTGATACTAGTTAGGTTACACCTGTCAGTGATGCTCTGATGTTTTCTTAACACCAAACTACTCTCTTTAATAACCTTAATTATTATTATTAAAGATATTATATAGTTAATATTAAAGTAAATTAATGAAATGGTTTAATATATATTCAATTAATTAAATTAAATACTAATGTGAATAATACCCTTTTAGTTATTCCTTCTATGGGCATTAGTCGCTCATTCCCGACCTCTATAATATGTTTCAAACTGGATTGGAGGGAATTGCAGGTCTAGGAAGTGGGACAAGGTGGATAAGGTTAAGGTCCAGTGGGACAAGTATAGCCAGCTTTTGCTACTTGGGAAGATGGAGAAGCTTTACGTCGTGACTACCCCTTACTTTTTGAGCATTTGTGATGCCCATTTTGACTTAAATAGCTACCTATGCTAAGGCTTTATTTGTAGTTCCATGTTATTTTATTTATGAACGCTATGTAATATTGATGCATTTTAGTTATCTACCATCTCCTCTCATCCTCTTTCCCTTTTGTCTCTTCCCGCATCTTCTTCAACCACATATAATTAATGTCATGACTACCGCCCCATCCTTTTATTTTAATATCATTGATTTTCCTTACCATATCTTATCCAAAGTAGATTTAAAAGACACTTAGAAATAGAATATGTATATTTAATTAAGAAATAAATTAGAGAAGACCATATCTCATTCAAAATTAAATTTTTGAAGATACCTTGAGAATAGAATATGGATATTTAATTTAGAAATAAATTGGAGAATACCATATATTATCCAAGAGTAGATTTGAAAAGACGCGTTGGAAATAAAAATATGGATATTTAATTTAGAAATAAATTGGAAAATACTATATCTTATCCAAAAGTAAATTTGAGAAGACAACTTGGAAATAGAAATATGGATATTTAATTTAGAAATAAATTGAAAAATATCATATCTTATCCAAAAATTGATTTGAGAAAACACCTTGAGAATAGAATAATAACAAATAATATAAGTCATTAGTAAAATAAAATTACAGATTAATAATAGGTTTATACCAATATTACTTAATAACAGTGTTCCACCGGACGCATCCCCTAGGGTCGGATGCACGCACCCCATAGTCGGGACAAGGAGTTTCTTGAAGGTGCATTTCCCCACGAACCCTTTTTGGGGAGTCTCAGGGAGACGCAAGGGGGTGCATTTCCCTAGTGTGGGAGTCAACTCCCCAAAACAAGTGTGTCTAGGTGTTCTCCCTTCAGTGTGGGAGTCTAGACTCCCCAAAAAGGGTGCATCCGAGCGCCCCCCTTCAAAAAAGGTGCTTTTGAGCGTCCCATTTTAAATTTGTCTAATAAGACTCAAATTAAAAATTAAAAATCAAAACAATTAAAAAAATTTAAAATTAAAACTTAATAGAACAAAAAAATATTAAATAACTAAAAGTCTAAAACCTAGGTTGAATAAAATCAAAATGAAAGTCAAAACTTAAAACTCATGGGTCATTTTCATTTCAACGCAAACTACGCTAAGCTGAGCCAAAGACACCGCTCAGCCATCCTCCTGTCGTTGCCAAGACCGGTCTATTGAGACTTGAGAGTGGACGCCATTTGCTCTAGCGTCACCTTGCAGTGGCACCAGCTTGCAACTTGCACGTTGTTCGTCTTCCCACGACTTCCAGCCACCATCCAACCATCCTCTGTCGTCGACTTCCAGCCGCCGCCCAGCGATCTGCCATTGTCGTCAACCCCTCTGTGTCGTGACGTTGTGCGACTATGGCCCGTCGACATGCTCACCTGTGCCATTGACCCCTCTGTGCGGTGACATTGTGCCGTTGTGGCCCGTCAACCTGCTCACTTGTGCCATCGACCTCAGGGTAAACACTAAAGTTTGAACAACTGTAGTTTAAAAATAAAAAAAAGTTTTTGTTGTAATAGTGAACAAAATAACGTGTTGTAAGTTCTATATTTTTTTTTGTAATGTTCCAATTTAATCATTATGTTCAAAATTATTTAAATTTTAATCATTTTTAAATTTTAATTTTAATGAAAACATAGTCACTTTAATTTAATTTTTTTTATGTTTGAGTTTTTAAATTTTAATAATTTAAATTTAATTCTAATAGATTTGCATTATAAATTTAAACTCTTCATACGGGACAAAAAAACAAAAATAAATGCAAAATAAATTAAAACAGCAGGCTGCAAGTGTAAAATGGCTAATTACAACAACATGAGTAGCCAAAGTGACACTGACAGTGATAGTAATTATAATCTTCAAACAGAAAATCCTCTTGGATTTGAAATCCCATCAACAATGAATGAAACCCATGGCAACAGTGCAGCTAGTGTTTTTTCCAGTGCAACTGCAACCCCATCAAAGTCATTGGCAAAATATGCAAAAGGAATGTTTAATCCAAGCAAACCTCTTTTGTTATATGTTACCAAAATGGCTGACTCTTCAACTCAACCAAAACTAGGAAAACAAAGAAGTGAAACATGTTATTGGAAATGCAATGTTTGTGGTAATTCTTGGGTTGGGAGTTATAGTCGGATCAAGATGCATCTTTTGGGTGTAGGTGGCAAAAGGGTTCATATATATACAAAATTAACCTTATTGCAAAAATCAGAGCTCTTGAGGATGCAAATGGCAGCGGATGCAAAGGGCAACTTTTCAAGTAAAAATGTCATGGCCCAAGCTCACCAAAATATTGATGAAGCCACAAGCTCCAAAAGAAAATTGAAACAAATGAAATATATATGCCTCCACCATCTCCAGTTGGGACTAAGGGTTCTCGTTCTTGTGCAATGGGACCAACTCTTACAAGCATGTATGGTAAGTTGAACCGTAATGATACAAATGATACCATTGGAAAAATTATTTTTGCCAATGGCATTCCTTTCCATGGTAATCATTCTCCTTCCTTTCCATGGTAGTCGTTCTCCTTACTATAAGAAGATGGTCAAGGCAATTGCAGAACACTCATATGTGCCCCCAGGTGAACATAAGTTGAGGACAATGATATTAAAAAGACAAGTGGCCAATATTAATATGCAAAGAGAAAATCTGTGGCAGACATGGGTGAGGGAAGGTTGTTCTATCGTTATAGATGGATTTGTGGCAGACATGGGTGAGGGAAAGTTGTTTTATCGTTATGGATGGGTGGACAGACATTGCCAAGCGTCCATTTATCAACATCATAGTTACTTGCCGAGAGGTTCCTTTCTTTCTTAGAGCTATTGATTGTTCTGGAAATCACAAAGATGCATCTTTTCACTTTGAGCTTCTTCATGATGCTATAGAGGAGGGTGGATCTAAAAATGTTGTACAGGTTGTGACTGACGCAACAACAGCTTGTAGATCAGCAGGATTAATGATTCGAAGTAAATACAAACATATTTTCTGGACCCCTTGTGTGCATGCGCTCAATAATGCATTGAAAGACATTGGCAAAATTGAGTGGGTATCTAACTTGGTGACAATTGCAAGAAATTTGCAGATGTTTATTTGCAATCACCATACTTCTTTAGCCATGTACAAGTCTCATGCGAAGAAGAAATTCATCAAGCCTATTGATACCAGCTACGCTAATTCTTTTATTTATTAGAGAGGATGTTGGAGATGCAATCAACATTGCAGGCCATGGTTATGACTCCAGATTGGAACAGATGGGTATAATCCAAGACAGGGGAAGGAAAAAACATCAGGATTCAAATATTGAATAATGATTGGTGGACAGATTGTGATTATTTGGTGTCACTTTTACGTCCTGTAGTTGAGGTCATTCGCTACACCGACACAGATTCCTCTACTCCTAGAGAAATATACAAGACTTTTGTCACAAATGGCCACTCTTACTTGATCCAACATATACTATCAAAAGTCTCATATATTTCTCCAAGAATAGGAGAATCTATGTCAGTGTAGCGAATGACTTCAACTACAAGACTTAAAAGAGACACTGAATAACCACAATCTGTCCACCAATCATTATCCAATATCTGAATCCTGATTTTTTTCCTTCCTATGTCTTGGATTCTGCCATCTGTTCCAATCTTGAATCACAACCATGGTCTGCAATGCTGACTGCACCTCCAACATCCTTTCTAATAAAAGAAAATAACTAGCATATCTCGTATCGGTAGGCTTGAAGAATTCCTTTCTCGCATGAGACTTGTACATGGCTAAAGAGGTAATAGTCATTGCAAATAAACATCTACACATTTCTTGAAGTAAGATACCCACTCAATTTTGCCTATGTCTTTCAATGCATTATTGAGTGCATGCACACAACAACGGGTCTAGAAAATATCATGTATTTACTTTCAATCATTAATCTCGTTGATCTACACACTGTTGCTTCATCTGTCACAACCTGTACAACATTTGTATATCCAACCTCCTCTATAGCATCACGAAGAAGCCCAAATTGTAAAGTTGCATCTTTGCGCTTTCTAGAACAATCGATAGCTCTAAGAAAGAAAGGCCCTTCTCGGCAAGTAACTATGATGTTGATAAGTGGACATTTGGCAATGTCTGTCCACCCATCCATAACGATAAAACAACCTTCACTCACCTATGTCTGCCTCGGATTTTCCCTTTGCAGATTAATATTGGCCACTTTCTCATTCTAATATCATTGTCCTCAAC
Organism: Pinus tabuliformis; assembly: GCA_031772625.1. Classification (NCBI taxonomy): domain Eukaryota; kingdom Viridiplantae; phylum Streptophyta; class Pinopsida; order Pinales; family Pinaceae; genus Pinus; species Pinus tabuliformis. The sequence continues at coordinate 1,492,601,976 of CM062820.1, read as the reverse complement.
TTATGCTCACCTGGGAGCACATATGAGGGTCCTATTGCTGCAATTGCCTTGACCATCTCCTTATAGTAAGGAGAATGACTACCATGGAAAGGAATGCCATTGGCAAAAAGAAATTTTCCAATGGTATCATTTCTATCATTACAGTTCAACTTACCATACATCCCTGTAAGAGTTGGTCCCACTACACAAGAACAAGAACCCTCAGCCCCAACTGGAGATGGTGGAGGCATATCTTTCATTTGTTTTAATATTTTTTTGGAGCTTGTGGCTTCATCAATATTTTGGTGAGCTTGGGCCATGACATTTTTACTTTATAAGTTGCCATTTGCATCTATTGTCATTTACATTCTCAAGAGATCTGATTTTTGCAATAAAATTAAGTTTGTACATATATGAACCCATTTGCCCCCTACACCAAAAAATACATCTTGATCCAACTATAACTCTCAACTCAAGAATGACCACAAATATTGCATTTCCAATGGCATGTCTCACCTTTGTGTTTTCATGATTTTGGTTGAGTTGAAGAGTCAGTGATTTGATAACATATAACAAAAGACATTTGATTGGATTAAACGTCCCTTTTGCATATTCTACCAATGACTTTGACGAGGTTGCAGTTGCACTGGGAGAAACACTAATTGCACTGCTGCCATGGGTTTCATTCATTATTGATGGGATTTCAAATTCAAGAGAGATTTCTGTTTGAAGACCATAATCACTATCACTATCAGTGTCATTGTGGTTGTTCATGTTGTTGTAATCAGCCATTTTACACTTGCAAGTCGTTGTTTTAATTTATTTAGCAAATTTTTATTTTTTTTTGTCTCGCAGGAAGAATTAATTAAAAAAAAAAAAAAATCTCATCATGTAAATTAAAATTTACAATGCAAATCTACTAGAATTAAGTTTTAATTATTATGATTTTAAAAATGAAACATAAAAAATTAAATTACAGCCACTGTTTTCATTAAAATTTAAATTAAAAATTTATTAAAATTTAAAACATTATGATTAAGCTAAAACATTACAAAATAGAATTAAAAAACTAAAAAATAAAACTTACAACACGTTCTGTTCACTGTCACAGCAAAAACAAAATTTAAAAACTACAGTTATTCAAACTTCAGTGTTTACTTGGAGGTTGATGGCACAGGTGAGCAGGTCGATGAGCCACAGCCACACAACGTCACGGCACAGAGGGGTCGATGGCACAAGTGAACAGGTCGACGGGCCATAGCCGCACAGCGTCACGGCATAGAGGGGTCGACGACAATGGCGAATGGCTAGGCAGCAACTAGAAGTCGACGACAAAGGAGGATGGCTGGGCAGCGACTGGAAGTCGTGGGCAAACGAACAGTGTGCAGGTTGCTAGCCGGAGCAACTGCAAAGTGACACTGGAGCAAATGGCGTCCACTCTCAAGTCTCAACAGACCAGTCTCGGCGGCAACAGGAGATTGGTTGGGCAGCGGCGTGGCTCAGCTCAACATATTCAGCGTTGAAATGAAAATGACTCATGAGTTTTAAGTTTTAACTTTCATTTTGATTTTATTCAACCTAGGTTTTAGACTTTTAGTTATTTAATATTTTTTGTTCTATTAAGTTTTATTTTTAAATATTTTTAATTGTTTTGATTTTTTAATTTTTTATTTGGTCTTATTAGACAAATTTAATTTGAAGGGGGATGCCCAAAAGCACCCTTTTTGAAGGGGATGCCCAGACGCACCCTTTTTGGGGAGTCTAGACTCCCACACTGGGGAAACACACCCCCTTGCATCTCCCCAAGACTCCCTAAAAAAGGTGCCTGGGGAAACGCACCCCCAAGAGACTCCTCATTCCGGGTGCAAGGGGTGCGTGCACCTAACCCTGGGGGACGCATCCCCGTGGAACACTGTAAAATTGTAGTGGTAGGCATAAATTGTCACCTATTTGGGTACATGTCAACAAAATTGCAGAGATATTACACTTTTACCGCCAATTCTTTCACGTTGCACACTTATTCTTTAGTGATAATTGGTTTTCACTTTTACAACCATTCTTTTCAAATAAACACCTTTCACATTTCACACCTATTCCGCAGTAATAATTAGTTTTCACTTTTACAACCATTCTTTTCGAATAAACACCTCATCTACAAAAAAAAATTGATGACGAGTCCAAAAAAGTGAGGCATTTTACTTCTTTATTGGAATTCTGCAAAATAACAACCACCTGTATGTTACTTTCATAATATTTTTGCGGCTTTTCCTCGTGGGTTTTATAGGAGGGCATCCTCGTTTTCTGCTATTATAGCAGTCCAATTCAAAAAGTGATCCAACCCTCAGGGTACAAGCATTGGGTCACATTGTAACCATGAGTGTATGCATATTGCAAACGGTTTATATTTTTAAAATATTTAGTTTATATTTGTAAAACTTGTTCAATGTTAACGATGCTGTAGTATTTCACGTAGTTTAAAAATAGAGTAAATTGACAGAAAAAATAATGGATTTTCCTACAAGATTTTGGTAAAATTTGGCAAATTTTTTTGGAAATCCCAAGTACAACTGTCAAGCTTCAAGATTTTTGATGCCCTGGGGTTTTTGAAGGTAATAAATCAATTTCCACCATCAAAAACAAGATTCAAGCACTTCTACCATCAAATTTTTTAAGGAAAAAAATCACCAGATTCTAGTCCCTAGGACAATTTACTCCATCAATAAACAACTTCATAGTATTTTAATCATATTATTTCTTGCGACTGAGAAAAACATTAAATAAAAAAATAAAGACAAACAAACAAAAGCACACAAACTTGAATGGTTGATATAGTCATAATACTAGTATTTTCAAAACTTGAATGGCTAATTTAGTCATAGCTGTTATAGATTGATTCCTACAGGAAAAGTCACTTTGATTTTATGCCAAGGTTTCCTTTATGTGGCCATAAGTTACATTCAAGTTTTGGTTATATGTTTTTTTAACAATAACAGTTAGATTTTTGTATTAAAAAGAGTTTTGGCTAAACTGAACAGCGGAATAATACAAAAAGTTTAAATTGTTGTAATAGAAGAAAACTGTTAAAATTTGCAACTAGGGCCAAACTCCATGTGGGTCATCTTATTTATGGCAGCTAATATTTTTCTTGGATCCCTCTCAACGAGAGGTGTAGGATTGATCTAAAGATCATCCGATTCTGATAAGTATTCATGGAGTTTTGAATTTATTTGCATTATAAAGCAATTCGTCAAAGTCGGCCAGCAACCAAATAAACCCCACGTGCTCAACGTTTTAGTATAAATAGAGGTGGCCTTCAAGTCATTTCAACACACTTGGGATCTCTTCATTTCTCTACTTGTCTTTGGGTATTAGTAGGAGGAGAAATCCTAAGGAATAACATTGCCGTGATCCAAATGACAGAAAGCCGGAACTGCCGGAAAAGCTAGCACTGCCAGAAAAGTCGGAACTGCCGGGAACAACCGGAACTGCCAAAACTGCCAGGAAAAGCCGAAGCTGCTAGAACTGCAAAGAACTACCGAAACAGCTAGAGCGTCTGTCTCCGAAGGAGAGAAACATGCAAGGGACAACTAACTAACATTGGGACAGTTGTATGGTACTTAGCAGCAAATACACCAAGCATGCAATGTTACAGCGAGCATGCAAGGGACAACTAGCATGCAACAACAAGCATGCTAAGGACAACAAGCAAGCAAGGTGCAGGCAACACATAGGTCAGGATGGCAACATGGTGCAACAATGGCACATAATGCAGTGCAGTGATGGTTACAGTTATGATTAATGAAGCGTGATGAGATGCAGCATAGTGATGATGGGTGCAGCATGGTGCAAGTGCAGCATGATGACGAAATGCAGCACAACGATAGGTGAAGGAGTCAACTTGGAGAATTAGTTGAAGCAGCTTGTCTCAACTGATCTCATGTATCATCTTCTTAGAGATGATCTATGCTCTTATTTAGATAAGTCAAATTGTTGACTTCTGTTGTAAACGTACTATCTCTCTCTCTCTACTGAATTATTGAAGAACATATAAGAAGAATTGATCAAGGGTTTCCCCACATTAGGGTTTGTCCCTGGCTAGCGCCACGTCTTGTGTCCTCTTGTCTTGGCTTGTCTTCTGCGATTTATGTTTATGTTCTATCTGCAGTTTACTTTAATGTTGATGTGATTGCTAATCTGGAAAAGATATGGAGCTAACTGTGAAAATTGAAATAAATTGCTCTAGGCATAGAACATACCTAAAATTAACATGGTATCAGAGCTGAGGTGAAGACAATGCCCAAGCAAGAGTGAAAGAGCAATCATCGAAGACAATTGGGAAAGGACAAAAGGATCAGTGGATTCCTCATCCCTCTTCTAATTCACCAAGGGTGAAGTCGAAAAGAGAATATTATCAGAATGGCGCAGCGGAATATGGCATACCTAAAGATCACTTCATTGGAAGACCGGATCTCAGAGTGGAAGAAAAGGCAGATAACTAGTTCGGCCATTATTCGAAGGAGTGTCCGAATGGCAAGGACACATCACTTGATGATGATAACAATCATTCCAGGAAGATCTTCAATGATCAAAGGAATGACAAGTAATGCAGGTCATCAAGGAACTGACCGACTCTTCATAGAAAGCAAGGAACCCCAAGTATGAAGAATCAAATGTTGTTTCTGATAAGATAAAGAAGTGTTATCTTGTATTGGCCCTCTCCTTTAGATTCTTTGGAAATCTGGCTTATAGATTGTAGTGCTTCAAGGCACTTCATCAGATAGATGGGTGCACTCTCTAATTTGGTAGAGATTGAAACAATCGTGGGATATACTTGGAGCCGATGCCACCTATCCCAGAAAGGGTGTAGGGAATGTTAACTCTCAATCAATGTTTTACAACTCGGACTCGGACTCGGACTCGGCCGAGGATCGACTCCGACTCGGACTCGGACTCGGTAATGACTCGGCCGGCTCGATTTCAATGACTCGGTCGTTGTAAAAAATACATTAAATATTTATTTTTTTTATAAAAAAACATAATTTCTCTAAAAAATACATTAATTTCTATAATTTTTATAAAAATACATTAAATAAGCATCATTTCTCTATGTATAACTAAAATCAATAAATTTACTGTTATCTGACCAGTTAGATGACCCTAGAAAGTAGTACAGCAACTTCAGTTGTAAGGAAGGAAGAGAAGTTTCAGTCTCATTAATGCTTGGGCTTCTGCTAACCAGGAAGTCAAATTCCAATCTCCTTTTGTGGAAGCTTTCAAAAACAACTGATCAACCACACTACCATGAAGGAATATTCATCAACTAAATGGTGTCTCTAGTTCATGAAAATTGAATGAAAGGCAGGAATTCTGTTTCAATGAACTTTATAAAGTACACTATCAAGAAACATCCAATCAAATGAATTTGATGGTTCATAATTTTAAAATGCATCCATTCTTTACTTGTATACACTATTTCCCTTGTACCATATGTTAATCTGAAGCATCTCTTAGCATGTTCAAAGAATGAGTGTATTTAACAGACAAGCTGCTTTTGTCTCAGCGAGTCAGCATTTAGGCTATCAATGGATTTGCTGGCATATGTTACCTCCCAGTACTAGCCATAATTATGGGTCAACCTTATGTAATTTAAGGCTCCAGGAACTCATTACTATGACAGAATGTTCATGGGGCCTCCATTCTCAGCATTACCTCTATTTGTGCTCTCTCTGAGTTGCGAGAAATGTATCAAATCTTTAATTTCATCCAATGAAGCTAAGACTTTAAAGTTTATATATATCTCTGGAAAGGCTTTAAGCAACGACAATAAAGCTATACAACCTCCATGTTTTTCAAGCACTAAAATGGATTGAGAATAGAGGATGATCCCCACCTCAACTGGCATTTCCTCAGCTAAACACAATACCGTTTATAGTTGACTCGGACTTGGACCCGGCCGGGTTGACCGAGTCAGCTATGACTCGACCGAGTCATTGGCTGACTCAGCCGAGTCATAGCTGACTCGGCCAGCCGAACCGGGTCATGGGCCGGGTCAAAAAAATTTGCAATGAAACGGATTGAAACGGCCGTTTCCGTTTCGGTTCGGCCGTTTTGTAAAACACTGCTGTCAATTGAATAAGGGTAACTCGATTCATTTACAGAATCTCTTTTATGTACCTGATTGCAAGAAGAACCTGGTGTCCATCTCGGAAATGGATATCAAAGGTTTTAGGGTGGCATTCATCAATGGAAAGGTACGTGTTAAAAATATATAATTTTCAAAGATGCTTTTTCTCATGGGTTCAGGGTTGGCAATTTGTATCAAGTTGCAGGATGGTCCATTATGGATCATGTCAATTGACATATCGCATCTATAACACCGGAGGTCTACATATGGGGCCCTACCTGATGTGAGTCAAATGGTGATAGGGATGTCTGAATTCAAGTAAAGCATGAAGGTACATTTCTGAGATGTACCAAAGGAAAATCTTATAAGGGGACCATTCCCCTCATGCAGCATGTCCACAAGTTTGGAACAACCCAACGAGTTTGAGATTCATGATTGGGAATCTCACGTATATAGATGGAAAAAAGCCATCTATGGCTTGAAGCAAAACACCCCGAGCATAGTATGAGAGGATTGATAAATGTCTGATGAAGCCGAGATTCACTAGGAGTGAAACCGATCCAAATCACTACCCGAAGGTTGTGGATGATAGACCTCTCATATTGGCACCTTATGAGGACGACCTATTTCTGACAAGTGCAGACCCTCTCATTTGCAGTAGTAAGAGGGAGTTGGATTCCAGATGTGGAATGATAAACTACAAGCTTGTAACTACCTTGAGGATCTTAACTTTCAAAAGTTATATGGTAGTGATGTCAAACCAGATTTTGGAAATGCCTCTAAGTTTCATAAACTCATTCGCGTTGATGTTCTTGGTGAACTTCCGTCCAGACATGTTTTGCAGTTAGCATGGTGAGCTCATATTTTGTTGAGCCTCACTGGGTTCGTGCCAAGAATCTTCTGAGATATCTTCGGGGCACAGTGTCTCATGGATTGAGATACACTGCTGGAAATATGAAACTGCATGATTATTCGAACGCTGACGGGGCAGGCAGTGTGGAGGATCACTAGAGCACTTCTCAATGTTGGTTCTCTTTGGATTCTGCTTCGATATCATGGATAAGCAAGAAGCAGAAGTCGATTGCTATAAGCACCGCCGAGACCGGATACATAGCTACGAGTATGATCTCGTGTGAAGCTGCATGGTTGCAGAAGCTCTTAAGTGAGTTGTTTGTACACATGATGAATACCATTGTGATTCTCTGTGCAATGGAGCCTCCTTGCTCATAGACTTACCATATCGCAGATAAGGCAGTATCTGATGTACAGGTCGTAGACATTGTGTCAAAGCCCCGGGGAAAGGTCAAATTTGTGACTTTCCCAAACGACTTGGAATCGTTGAGAGACCTCCTTATTACGGTCCTGCATGTTGCATTCATTGAACTCTGGGAGCTCTAGGGGGCTTGGGGTACTTACTGGAGCAACATATGACCACAGGGCGACTCACCCTCCCTTGGTGGTGCGCTATGAACAGGATGATTAGTTCTTTTGTGGGTCGAGATGATTAGTCCTCCCGTGGCAACTGTGGAACAAGATGATTAGCTCTCATGTGGGTCGGGATGATTAGTTCTCCCGTGGCAACTGTGGAACAGGATGATTAGTTCTCCTGTAGGCCAGGATGATTTGTTCTCCGTGGCGACTGTGGAACAGAATGATTAGTTCTTCGTGGCATCCACTGACATGATGATTTGTTCTCCTGTGGACAGGATGATTAGTTCTCATGTCGAGGCATCCTACCCATGTAGTCTGGGACTCACGGGAAGTACCTCTCATCTGATCAATGAGCAGGGAAATGAGGATAGGGACCATAGTAGTACTATCGATGGATGCATCGTTGTATCTACCGTACTCCCTATGCTAGGATGACCTCCATTGATCTGGGATCAGTATGAGTGGTTTGAAACACTCTCTTGTGACATTGATCTGGGATCACCGAAACTGATCTGGAATCAGTATGAGTGGTTTGAGACACTCTCTTGTGACATTGATATGGGATCAATGTAACTGATCTGGGATCAGTATGAGTGATTTGAGACTTTCTTGTGACATTGATCTGGGATCAGTATGAATGGTTTGAGACACTCTCTTGTGATATCGATCTGGGATCAATAAAACTGACTTTGGGTCAATAAGAGTGATATGACACACTCTCTTCAAATGAAACTGACTTCGGGTCAGTAGAGAATGGTATGAGACATTCTCGATCAATTCTTCTTCTTCATGGTTCAGCAGAGCAGCGCAGTGCAGGGCACTGATGGCAAAGATAGTACAATGGAACATATGGATCAACGGATGGAGTTCTCCCTAGTTAAGAGGGAGCGTTAAAATTGGCAACTAGGGCCAAACTCCATGTGGGTCATCTTATTTATGGCAGTTGATATTTTTCTTGGATCCCTCTCATCGAGAGGTGTAGGATTGATCTAAGATCATCCGATTCCGATAAGTATTCATGGAGTTATGAATTTATTTGTGTTATAAGACAATTTGTCAAGGTCGGCCAGCGACCAAGTAAACCCCACATGTGCTCAATGTTTTAGTATAAATAGAGGTGGCCTTCAAGTCATTTCAACACACTTGGGATCTCTTCCTCTCTCTACTTGTCTTTGGGTTTTAGTAGGAGGAGAGATCCTAAGGAATAAAGTTGCCCTGATCCATAGCGCAGAAAGCCGAAACTGCCAGAAAATCCAAAACTGCCAGAAAAGCCGAAACTGCCAGAACTGCCGAAAAAGCCGGAACTGCTGGAACTGCCGGAACTACCAAGAACAACCGGAATTGCTAGAACTGTCGAAACAGTGAGAGCATCTGTCTCCGAAAGAGAGCAGCATGCAAGGGACAACGAACTAACATTGGGACAGTTGTATGGTACTTAGCAACAAATACACCAAGCATGCAATGTTACAGCTAGCATGCAAAGGACAACTAGCATGCAACAACAAGCATGCTAATGACAACTAGCATGCAAGGTGCAACCAACACATAGGCCAGGATGGCAACATGGTGCAGCAATGGCACATAATGCAGTATAGTGATGGGTACAGTCATGATTAATGAAGCGTGATGAGATGCAGCATAGTGATGATGAGCGCAGCATGGTGCAAGTGCGGCGTGATGATGAAATGCAGCACAACGATAGATGAAAGAGTCACTTTGGAGAATTAGGTGAAGCAGCATGTCTTCAACTGATCTCATGTATCATCTTCTTAGAGATAATCTATGCTCTTATCTAGATAAGTCAAAGTGTTGACTTCATATTGTAAACGTACTATCTCTCTCTTTCTTTGTTGAACTATTGAAGAACATATAAGAAGAATTGATCAAGGGTTTCCCACATTGGGGTTTGTCCCTGGCTAGTGCCACATCTTGTCTTCTTGTCTTGGCTTATCTTCTGCGATTTATGTTTATGTTCTATCTGCAGTTTACTTTAATGCTGATGTGATAGCTAATCTGGAAAAGATATGGAGCTAACTGTGAAAATTGAAATAAATTACTCTAAACATAGAGCATACCTAAAATTAACATAAACCCCAACACACAAGTGGCTTTTTGCAGAATTCCAATAAAGAGAAGTAAAATACTCACCTTTTAGACTCTTCTCATCAATTATTTCCACAGAAGTGGGGCATACCTGGTTGTAAAAGTGGAACCAATTATCCCTGCAGAATAGGTGTTTATTAGAAACTTTAAAGAAATTGTTATAACTGGAAAATCTCTGCAAATGTCATCAACAAGACCATTATAATAAATTGGTGGCAGCTTATGCCTAGCAACTACAATTTGGAAGCCAGATAAGCATGCATCTGGGGATTGAAGTTATAGAATAAATCAAACGCCACCAACAACATAAATGTTGTCACCATTGCTTGCATAGCGTCATCCACTAATAAGATAAAAGGAAATTAAAAACCACTATACAGCGAGAAGTGCCCACTGACAAAAAGAGGCATAACAGATTCCAAACTATTCGAACAGGGCATACTCTAATCTACTGCATACGATCCTTCCACCTCAATTGTCAAGGAGCTTATTGATTACATTGATTAAATACATGTATGGAAGAATTTTGGCTGCATTGTTTCAAATATATTTGTTTATTTCATCTACAGCATAATTTAAAGGCATACATGGATTGGTGAATGGCTAATGGTTGACAGTGAAATAATTGAGCAATCAGTCATTTTTAATTTGGACAGAATTTTGATGTTTGATATATTAAATTTCTCAAGTAGCTGCCAATGATATGGTAGATGCGTCCTGCATCTGATCTAGGGGCAGTTGGTCAAAAGAGCTAAAAGAGCTGACAGATCTTCCTAAGAAGCATATATCAGAAAGTTGAAATTTTAATAGTAAGGCATAGGAAGAGGATTCCTTTTCAACCAAACAAAAAGGCTACCAAAAATGAAATATATTTCTACAGTTAGAAATGCAAAATGAAAAGAAAAATTGAAGAGCTGACAGATCTTCCTAAGAAGCATATATCAGAAAGTTGAAATTTTAGTAGCAAGGCATAGGAAGAGGATTCCTTTTCAACCAAACAACAAGGCTACAAAAAATGAAAGATATTTCTACAGTCAGAAATGCAAAATGAAAAGAGAAATTGAAGAGCTGACAGATCTTCCTAAGAAGCATATATCAGAAAGTTGAAATTTTAATAGCAAGGTATAGGAAGAGGATTCCTTACAGATATTCCTAAGGAGCATATACCAGAAAGTTGAAATTTTAATAGCAAGGCATACGAAGAGGATTCCTTTTCAACCAAACAAAAAGGCTACCAAAAATGAAAGATATTTATACAGTTAGAAATGCATAATGTACAGAGAAATTGAAGTGTTTAGTTTCAGACACGATAACATGTTGAAAATAGAGAGGAGAGGAAGAAAATATGCATAATCCAACGCAAATGAAAAGTCAAAAGATAGATAAAGAGTGGTTAATTTTGTTTTTTCTTCCATGTTTCAAGAGGTCATGCTAAAAATTAGAATGCTTTTCACAATTATTTTACCTAAAGACATGAAAAACATTGGATGAGGAGTATCATTTCTTGCATCAAGTTTACTGCCTAGCTTGAAGTTTGGGTAGATAAAATGCAGTCTGAATGATATAAAAGAAACTTCAAAGATAGGGTTAGATGTGTGGTTGTCACTCTTCTGAAATCAAGAGTAGATTTTGAATGTCTTATGTTCTTATATGACACATAGGGAAGCAATTAATCTGAAAGGAAAATATCACAAAGCTTGTCAAATAAAATGATGAGAAGGATGCTTTTGAACAACCAAGCATCATAAAGCATAATTGCTTAGATGTTATGGACATCATGCTTTGCAAGCTAGGGAGCCTTCTATCTTCCCTTATGGAACTCATGTCTTTGATTTGATGTGATTGTCAGAGCATGGACAGTCATATAAATGTGTTATGACAACCATCTGAAGCCTCTCTGTGAGTGATCATTATTCTCTAGCCTAAGATGCAAGCTATCTGTACAAGACACTTTGAGTTCACTGGACAATGAAATATGCAGTCACTACTAACATTTCACCTAGGCAACAAGCTGTCGAACCCCATCCTTTCCAGCAAATCAACAAGCTCCTCTACAAAATCTGGTTGTGGATGTCTTCATGGAGGACTCTGAAATCCTTGATGCAACTCGAGCCAACTTGAGGGAGGTGAGAGAAAAGTACCACACCTGCATCTACTATTGCCACTGTATGCTCGATTTCAAGGGTTTCCTCACCTGCCAGGTGCAACAAGTGTAGAACAAGTTGTGGTTTTAGTGTTGAATATTGCATGCCCTAGCGATCCAGAGTAGGATCTCTGAGGTGTAGCGATCCAGAGCAGGATCTCTGAGGTGTTCGGCATGGACATCCATCCCACAGCCAAAATATGGAAAGGGGTCCTATTTACTACAACATCAGAATCATTATTGGCGAGATGGCAAGCATCAGTAACAATGTTTCAATCCTTCACCACATTACTCTTAGAGGCACAGGTACCAAGGGGGTAATTTTCTTCCTAAGATTGGAAATGGTGTTCTCATCCATCCACACAAGGGCATGATTATGGGCAACATCAAAATTAGGGAAGTCTCCAATCTATTATTTTAATTGATGTTCCACTGCACAGACCTACTAGTTGGTCACAAGCTCAATCCCACTACATTGACAGAGATTCCCGGCGAGACTATGGATCATATCTCCGTTGGTGAGTGGTTTGATTATGTTATTTAGGATTACACATGCTTTGGTATGGCATTAATATCATTGAAACATGTACTTTTGTAAGTTGGAACATCTGAAAGGCTAGAATGTACAAGGAATAGTGAATTGTTAGTGGATTGAGTAATTAGATAGAATGCAAGACAAAAAGTATGAGAAAATCATGGCAAGTGTGTATAAATCTGTACATCTCACCAAACTACTTTTGCAAAATGCTTTCAACAGCACTCCTTTCTTGTTTCAAATCTCTTGTTACATATAAGACATTCTCTTATGAACCTTATGTATTTATTTGACATCTCAAACCCTCTAATTAGTTCATTTGAATTCTGCCACATCAATCCCTTCTGTCAGTCTCAATAATCATAGTGAACCCATACTCTAACTATGATGATCTCTTCGTAAATTTTAATGCCCTATTTCAAAACCCCATTTTTGGCACAAGGTTAAACTACACCCACGAAAGTGACCTCATTGGGTAAACTATTGATCTTGGCATCTAGGGAAACAACACAAACCAAAGCCTCTTCAGCATTCATATTCTTGGCATAAGCCACAATCATCAGGATCCACGAGCAATGGATTTCCTCAAACAACTTGCAAGCTTCATCCAGGGTTTTGCACTTGGCATACACGTTTATTAATCTGGTTCATGTGGGTATGGACCAATTTTCCCTCTAAGGGGTGTCCCCGTTGTTCATGTATCCCTCTAACAAAGACACATAGGCAGACAAATATATACAACTCCACATGTTCCTTCAGCATGTTTAGATTAATCATTTCATACGTAATGTTTATTTAGTGTATTACATTTTAACTCATCTCCTTTCAATGGCACTGTTTGGATATGACTTAGATTAAGGCAAAGGAGATGACACACATACCATCACAATTACTCTAATTATCTTGTTAGCAGACACTAACAAACTACATAAGTTTATTGCCGCTGCTATGCAGGACTTATTATCCTTATCAGCCTGTTCTTAATATGTATGTTGCCGCCAACTTACGTTTTTCTGGTTACATAATGATTGATGGAAAAAGAGTTCACTTAACTTCTAACCACCAAAATGACTCTATTAATCTTTGCCGTAGCACCCCAATATCCAGTTCATTCAGCACCACCAATTGTGCCAACTTTCCCACTGCTCTACAGTGAAACTTACGATGCCCCTGTGCACACTAAATAACTTGAAACTGAGTAAACCCAAGAGCCAAAACTGTTCACATCTCTACAATTACAATTATTGCAAACTAAGCAAAGCCCTCAGAATCACTTGGCCTGTTCATTGGAATCCACTTCTCAAAATTGTTGAACATGTAACAAGCCTCATCAGCTCCACTACAAGCAGGGCTACCCACAAACAACTGACTTGTTTCTGATGGAGGAAATACAGATGTTTGAATGCAGCAACGCTACGCACAACTTGAGACATCACTAATACTATTCATAGTCTTCAATCTGCTCCAAACCCCTATACTGGATCGCATACTTCTGGTCAATCCTCTTGAATCGGCCACTATGAAACATCTAGTGTACCTGCTTATCACAAGTGCAAATTCCATCCACAAACATACCCTGAGGTTTTGCTCTTGGTTCAAGGGACACAAATTCTCCCACTACTTTCACCCTGAGGTTTTTCTCTTTGGTTCAAGGGAGGCAAATTCTCCCACTTCTTTCAGCATTAGTCTAATGAGGTGACGTTTTGGCCCTTTTTTTATGCAGATTTTCAGGTCAATTTTACATAAAATTCAGTCAGAAATTGGGAAAATGGTAGTTTTAAGTTGTTTTTACATAATTCAAGTGACCCATAGGTCTTCCAGGATGCTGACCAAATTTCTGCATTCAAAAATACAATTTGAATAATGGAACCTTGCAATCTCACCAAATATCATATAGCCAAATTCCAGTGAAAAAGCCAAAAATGTCACCTTATTAGACTACGCCCTTCTCTTATTCCACATCGTAAGTCGTTCCAGCCTGCCACGAAAGGCCACTTACAAGCTCACTGATATTGCTCTGCATTTTGCTGTTGTGAATCTATCAAATTAAATATGATCTAAAACTGAATTAGGTGTTACCTCAATGGCAGTCCGGTCATTGTGCTCTGCCATAAGCGGGAAATTTAAGATTCAAAATCCCGCCACTAAGTTCGCAGATCCACATCTATGGAAGCTAGCTGGTTATAGAGAAGACAAAAGTGGAACTTTCTGCATGTGAACATAGGCATGTGGTTAATGTCGTTTGAGTAACAATGGCCAAGGAAAGATGAAATGACGGCAATAGGAGGAGAAGTACTAAAAAATGGAGAAATCATAGACCGTTTAGACTGCTCCAAATTTGAATAAATATTGCATCCATTATTGAATGAATAATGTGTCATTACCTTTGCAACTATCCAGTTGAGGAAAAACAAAATTTCAAAATGAAGCGATAATGAAGTATCAAGTCCATTAGGCTTGTCAGTTTACAAGGCAAAAAAGAGCAACATTTGATGTCCAAGTCAAATTAAATTTCCGTGGGAGCCTGGCAGCATTTGCAACTTGAACACTCATTCAAGTTAATCTGTTGAAAAGTTTGAACAGAAGGAATTCCAAGAATGAGACAAGTCAATATATTGGAAATTTATTCGATTTTCATGGGAATCTGGTAAATATCATTATGCTTGTTTGGACTCTATATGAGTTAGGACATAATCTTGTTGGGTGCCACTCAGTCTAATAGCGCACCTCTCAGTTTAATGATTTTCTATTAAAGCATTCTGCCGAAATAACAAAAATCCCTATGGTGCATTGTTTTCTTTCTTTGAAAAGAAGTCCATGGGATTTGACCATGAACTCATCTAAAAGGGAGACACCTTTACCAATTCACCTAAACCATGTTAGCCAAAAATATTATACATCCTTTCTCCTCAATATAACTCTGGTAGCTTTCACTTCATCAAAATGTGGTAGCTTAGTATCAAGTGTGTGTTGCAGATGGGTGGTGGTAGCTTAGTATCAAGTGTGTGTTGCAGATGGGTGGTAAGTATTTTGAATAATTTAACCAAATGGGCTTTCCACTAATCCAAACCAATTTACCAATGAAATTGCGCCCCAAGCACTTCAAAAAATAAGGGTGAGCAACCAAATCACAGGCATATACAAAAACATTTTAAGTATTTCAAATCCAATTATAGGATGGCTTTGGTAGATGGCATGCAAGGAAAAAAACTCCCTAGAATGTTTTCTGTTGAAACCAGTCAGCTTGTAAATGCAAGACTCTAATTCCTGAGATAGTATAAACATCTTTATCACTTTATAAAAATAAAATTAAGCTATCAAAAGGAAAAACATATTCATGGGTGGAAATAATGCACACAACTATTCCATGTAATGAACAGCTAGTTTAGCAGAAATCTAATAATACCTACCAATTTAGCATATTTATAGGTTAACTTTGCATCTATCCATGTTAATTTAAATTTATTAAACATGACCAAAACTCTAAAAAGGGCCCAGCAACCCCAGCCCAGCTAACAACGCCAACAAAGATCAACATAAGAACTCCAAGCAACCATGCGAGGTTAAGCAAATTTGAGTTATAAATCCATTATAGAGTTACATATCATCTGCATCTTTACAATGAAGAAAATCACCTTTAATTCAAGTCCACATGAATCTATGAGGGCCAGAGCCGCCATCCAAGTCAAGAGATTCGAACTTCGCGCTGCAATGCGGCTATGCGTTCAACATCGGTGTCTTCTCTGAAGCACCTTCCTTTGTTCTTCTTAGTGCCGCCATCACCAAGTTGGGAAGTGCCCCTCATTATGGTACAATTCAATTTGGGTGCAGAAGTGTGAACGACGTCCACATTGCCATCATCCATCGCTGTATCATCATCCATCAGATCATCTTCTTCAGGCTCGAAAAGCAAAACGTCAACCACTGCGCCAACCATTTTACTGTGCATTTCTACAAAACCATTGAAATTTGCCCAGGGCTATGAATATACACAGCAAACGCACGATACATGTCTACACGGTTTATAGGGCTACAAAACAAATAAACGCAAGGTATAGATCTGAGAAAAACCCATTACAGAGATGAGTTGTCTTCGTACAAGAAATTGCCAAAGAGACTGTAGGAGTTCATAACACAGATCCAAAGAGTTCCTAAATCTGGATGCTACTGACAAAGCAATGCAAGGTGGAAAAACATCTATAAAGGCGTATTCTAACGAGGCGTCATTGTTGCCTAGAAAACAATGGAAATTTCAGTAAGATTTTGATAAAATCTAGTAGGAAATTTTGGAAATCTGGTTACATTGCTTTGGGTGCTCCAAGGGATTTTAGTGGTGCTGAATCCATTCCCACTATCAAAAACACAATTCAAAAATTCGAACACTCTTACTGTCAAATATTTTGGGAAAAAAGTGGCCAGATTCTTACGATTTTTGCTATCCAGCGGAAATTTACACCTCGGTAGACAACGCCCATTTATAAATGCAATCAAACAATGCCCGTGTTTGCTCCAACTGTCACATAGCACGTGAGGAAGAGTAGAGAGCATCAGAACAGAGACGCCTTCAGAAGAGAGCTCGAAAAACAAAGAGGGTCAGAGACCACTGCCACTTAATAAACCGAGCAATTTAGAAATTTGTGTCTCACGAGCTGATACCATGCTTAAAAACAAAGAGCACTAACCAGTATCATTGAGCTTGAACTGCATATAAACGAAACAGGACAACCAAAGAAATGGAACCAATAAGATGAAAAGATGAAATCTATATATTTGTTGTTTAAATTTATAGGTGTTGTCTATTGAGGTGGCAAATTTGTCTCGATAGCGAAAAATTGCTGAAATTCGGCCATTTTTTTCTCAACAAATTTGATAGGAGTGCTTGAATCTTGTTTTTGATAGTAGAAATGGATTCAGCACTATCAAAAACCCCTGGGGCACCCAAAATCTTGAAACATGACAGCTGTAACTCAGAATTTTCCAAAATTTCTGCATGATTTTATCAAAATCTTGCCAGAAATTCCATTGTATAATTAAATCACATGGAGATGGATGGGTAATAATTATAAAGATTGAGATGATTTAACTCCACTTTATAAATAAAGTATAAATTAAATATATACACATTTAAATATATTTTATTCCACTATGTTTCAAAGGTTCGCAAACCCTGGGGTAGGGTTCTCGAACCCGTCTCGAGTTCTCGTCCCCAAGTACCGGGTTCACATACGTGTTCTTCTAAAACACACCCAAAAGAACCAGGTTCTCCAAGTAAGCACCGGGTTCTTCGCAACCAAAATTTGGGATCTTTTGTCTAATTGGGTCAGCCGAACCCCGACAAGTGCAGGGAACCCCAAAATCGAGAACATTAGGGTCAATTTTTTTAAACTAATTTGGTTTTAATTATTTTCAACCTCGGTCTTTTTACTTCTCTTTTTGTAATTTCGACCTACAAATGGCCATTGTAGATTCATTGTGTAGGCCGAATGTCATCACTATTGTAGCTATGTTAAGTTCATTACTATTGTGGCTATGTAGCTAGAGAGCATGCTGACTAAACATCTAAGTAATGCTGATGGCATGGCTTGAAGCCATTGTTCACTATTTTGAAATTTCCTAGTTCATGTTTCCTAGGCAAATTTTGAATGTCGTATGGCATTGAACATATATCATGATTCTTATTAATATGTAAATTTCAATTTGCACTTTATATCAAACTAGAAATTTTGAAATTTCGATGTGAATGTTGAATATTCAATGATGTGCATGTTTAAATCTTTAAAGTTTAAATCATAAATATTTTATTTTTATTGTTTAAAGTTGGAAAATATACAAATATATATATATATATATACCCCCGACAAACCCACGCACCCGATTTCAAAAAGTGACATAACCATCCCCGTACCCACATTTCTTGGCAACATAGTTACTCCATGTTTTTTTGTGTAAATAAGTTTTATTACAATTTTATGGGCCAATACTATGACTTAATAATACCACATATCCAAAAAAAACCATAACTCATTTTTCTATCACACATTTTCATGACTTTTTCCATTAATCAAATTAATATGGGCATCAATCCATGATAAACATCAAAATATTTCATAATACATCACACATGGTCGATATTAATAAAAATCATAAAAATTAATTAAATTATAACTTTATTTTGACTTTGTCAAAAAAAAAAACCTTATTATTATTATTATTTCAAATCTCTTTTCACTCTAAAAAGGGTCTCCTTTCACTCTAAAAAAAAGTTTGCATCCCAAGAGATCCCTTTTTACTTTAAAAGAAATTTACATCTCAAGAGATTTTATCCCTATGCTTATAGTAGATTCGAAATTAAGTTGATTAAAATAAAAAATAAAATAAAATAATTATTAATTATAATTATGAATAACAAATTTCATCAACTTACATAAAACTAAAAACAAAATAAAAAAACATAAAATTAAGAATTACATTTATAATTATAATTAATAATTCATCTGAACTCTAGATCTATCAAGCCCCCAAAAGGATCAAATCTCTTGAAATGCAAACATTTTCTAGAGTGAAAAGGAATTTAACATGCAACAAAATTCTTAACCTTGGAGATTCTTAACATCTAAATAGACTTTAATACTAAGTTGCACTGAAACAAATACAGATACGGGGTTTGAAACAGATACAACAAATTTTCAGAAAATCTAGATATGATACAGCAAGGAAACGATATATATATATATATATATATAAAATTCATATTATCATTCATCTTTTAGTCTTTAGAATCTAGATTCTATATTTAAAAATAGATAATCATCATCATGAATTCAACGTAAACAAATCATCATCTTCATCAATTCAATATAAACATTGTCATCATCATCATCAATGATTATTATAACATTCAAGTTGGCACCTTTGATTGAAATGTCAATACCCACTCACAGTTGAAAGGAATATGAGATTGTTTTTAGAGTCACTCATACTTCATGAAATTATAAATTTTTCTAATGAATTTGACAACACTAACACAGAGGCAACATGGTGAATTTGACTTCATAAATAGTATGTTCCATAGTATCTTGGTCTAGACTCTAAAGGAGTCATGACATAGAAATATTCTTTAGTATCACCGAATATAATATATAAATTTAATCATTGTAAATAACAACGTCTACACATTATAAATTGGAGGAGATGCTCTGAGCTAGATTTACTTATTCGCAACCTAAGATCATATGACCAAGAATCAAGATGCCACAATTTAAGCAATTAAGTATTGTGATGTATGATGCTAGTAAAGAAATGATAAGAAATTTAACCTCATGCAAAGTGTCAGACCAAGAAGTAACTCCTCAAAAAATCAAATTGTGCTCTTGCATTAAGATTGATCATAGATATATACATGGAGGGAGAGACTCTTTGGGTTTCATCTCCCATTGTCTCTTCATCTTCTAATTATCCTTATTTTCCATTTACAATATTTACATGGTTTACCTAATCCCAAAGATTAAGCGTCAAGATTCCCCCCTTTAATCTGAAAGGGATGTTGGTGAGTCCAAGCATCATTCTGAATCTTTCAAACTTTTCTCTTCCAAGGGCCTTGGTGAAGATGTTTTCAATCTGCTCGGTTAGGGAACAATGACGTAAGTGGATTGTCTTGGCCTCAACATGATGTCGAATCAAATGGTATTTTGTATTGATGTGTTTTGTTCAATCATGGAACTTTGGGTTCTTGGCCAACTTCATTGCAAAAGTGTTGTAAATCATGACAGGAGTTGAATGCACTTGTTTCTCCTACAAATCCTCCAGAAATTTCCTGAGCCACACAATTTCCTTTGTTGCTTCAGCTACTACCACATATTCTGCCTCAGTTGTGGAATCCGTTGGAACTGATTGTTTGCATGAACTCCAAGAGACAGCTCCTGATCCAAGACTAATAACATAACCTGAAGTAGATACCCCAATTTCTTTATCTCCATCGAAGTCTAAATCAGAGTATCCAATCAAGCAGAGTCACCCACCTGTGCATACTTAAGTCCAAAGTCTTGAGTTCCTTTCAAGTATTTTAGAACTATTTTTGCAGCAAACCAATGTCCCTCACAATGCTTTTGCATAAACCTAGAGAGGATTCCAACAGCAAATGAAATGTCTGATCTGGTAGTAGTCAAGTAGTTGAATCTTCCTACGAGTTGTCTATACTTTGTTGCATTCTCAAACTCTTTTCCTTCAGTGGATGTGAGCTTTATATTTTGTTCCATTGGAGTGGTTAAAGGATTGCAATCGGTCATGCCAAACTTGTTCAAGAGATCTCCATTGCACTTCTTCTGGGAGAGGAATATAAACTTCAAATGTTGAGTTATTTATGTTGGACACCTAATCCGCTTAGGGTTAAGGTGTGGAAGTTGGACAGTCAAAGGGAGTGCAAGGGACGTTGGAAGATGAATCCAACAATCACAAGAATGTATTATAAATGTACATCTATGTTAATAGTAAATGCAATTAATGATTTACCTTTCCTATCTTGTGTATGTCTAACATGGTATCAGAGCAGGCCTACTCCTGCCCTGCCCATATCTAAGCCACCGGTTTTGTGGCCTTCCTATATGTATGCTCTATCTAGTTGTGCGCTTCCTTCATCTCATGATTGTGGTTTCAATGGCGCTATCTATGGGTTGTTGCTCTTGATATGCATGATGCATACGTTGGATTGACCGAAGTATGTGCATAATATGTGGGATGTATGCATAGAATTATGTTGAATGTCATGAATCTAGTTGACAGCATTGAAGATTTAAACCCTACATTGATTTCGGTCAATTGCATTGTGTTCTACATGCTAAACGTTACTAGGATAGAGCGTTGAAATAGTGTGTTATGCACATGACAGTTATGTCATTTTTGTTCACTGTCATTTCCACTCTCTCCGTAATGCTCCATTAATTTACTGACGGTCAGGAATTCGTTACCTCTCCTCTATCGATTCCTTGGATTGGCAGAGCCGTCTATGTTGTGTTGAATTAGAATTCGTGCACATAGGCTATAACATATTCTCCTTTGGCTGCCTTGGACCGTTTTTTCCATCTTTCCTTGTTGTTGCACCTCTAACTCATCACGCTCAAAATTTTCACACTGCCTTGCTAGAGGTCAGCATACCCCAACTGTGCTCACCACTCTGCATACCCCATCTGATGCCTCATCATAGAACCAGCGCAAATCAGCAAAACTCGCATCAGCCCCGGCCTTGCACTAGACGCGACTTCTAGGCATTGTGGGAGGCGTTGGTGGGAATCAAATCGAGGTTGAACGCTTATCCAATAAGGAAGGTTGTCGGACAACATCAACATTCTTGCGACAGGGGACATAGTCTCTCATCAATGGTGAACACAAGTCGATTTCACTGATCAGCCCACCACCTCGTGGCACCTCGTTGGCAGTCCCAAAGACATTGATGTACCAGCTCTCGTTGTCGTCGTTTATCGATGTGAATGAAGATCGAGACAAATTGAAAGCCCCATGCTGCGAATAGCTCTCAGAGACTGCAGGGAGTTTGAATGAAGATATGCTGAAAGGACTGTAGAGGTTGACTTTCCAGTTAATTCCCAAGTAGAAGCAGCGGACTGCGACCAAAATGAGGGTGAAGGCGTTGCTCGAGCGAGGCTTTGTGACCCAAAATTCAGATGCCATTTTGGAGTTTGAGAGTAGGATTTGTGCATTGATATTAAATTCTTGTGGAGCAGTTTAATCTTGCATTGAAGTTATTATATGCATTGGCATGTCCCTCCATTATTTAAAATTCTGGCATATGCATTGGTTAGTTGATGTCCCGCGCTTGATGTCGATTGGGTTGAGGTGTTGAATTTAGTGGCATACTCATTGCACAGTTTGTGTAGCAGTATTTAAAGTGTTGTTAGTTGCAACGATAATCCAACAAATTTTGTGCAATTTCTAGCCTAAGGTATTAAGATTGAAGAAAATGGCTAGGATTGATAGAGTTGTTGTTGGTGTAAATCAGTTCGGGCGACTACTGCACATTGGTTGTTTGCTGCACATTTACAAAATATTTTGCAGTGACATTGTATTGCGAGTGAGTGTTGTTTCTTCTCTACAGGTTCATAGTTGTGATCAGTTTTAAGTGTAATTTTGACAATGGATAAAATAGCCAAAATTGGTGAAGTATTAGAGTTCTTAAAAACTTTGATACATTCCTTTGATCATGATACAGTAAGAATCAACAAAGCTTCTCTTGCTGACATTAGAACCTATTTGCAAAATGCACAAGAGAAGATAGAATTTTTGGAGCTTGAATCTCAGCTTCAACAAAAGGAATTAAAACAGAATCATCATTATGAACTTGTTTCTGTTCAGAACATTGAAACAGACTCCCATAAGCGACAAGTTGATTCAAATCCAGTGCCCAATGAAGCAGCAAAATTGCATGCAGAAGCAGAAATTTAACCTGCACTTCCCAAGCCAATCATCAGACCTTGGGAAGAACTTGTCCACAACAAACACAGAACAGGTCTTGGATATGATAAGGAGGCGTCCTTTCATATTCCAGACTATTCCAAGCCCAATCAATTTCAAAGTGCTACGTTTCTTCATGGCGGTTCACCTTCACCTGTTCCAGATTCTGCTCCACATTCGCAGCCAAAAGTTGTTGAATGCAAACATTGTGACCGAGGTGGCCATGTGAAAGATCATTGTTTTGATCTTCACCCATGCATGCATTGTGGTCAGCATAATCATCATTCGAACATATGCTTCAGAAACAAGCTTCCTGCAAGAACAAAGATTCATCTTGGATGGATCGCTTCTTGGCAATGGGCTTCAACAGCCAAGAAGATATTTCAATCAAACATGAGAATCTCTTCTAGAATATTAAAAGGTCTTGCAGTTGAGTTTTCTCCATCCTCTCACCTTGTATCTGACGAGGAGGGAAGTGATGGTCATATACAAGCCTCAAAGCCACACAAAGCGAGCCTAAGCCACAACCTGCCAATATCAAACTCAAAGTTGTAGCCAGAGATAGAGATGGCCCTGAGCATGCTCTTGGTTGGTGGTCAGCCTTAAACCATCTATGTGGGGTTGAGACCTCCCTTTTCAAGTTGAGCTTCTCCCTCTTCAAAGAATTAGGGACACTTCCTCTAGCAGAAGACTTCAACGTCTTTCCAGTTTTGGAAGAGTTTCAGGAATTGCATTAAGCATTCCATAGTTGGTGGTCATCCTTAAACCACTACAAGTTGAGACCTCCCTTTTCAAGTTGAGATTCTCCCTTTTTATGCAGGTTACAAACCTCCCTTTTTCCAGGTTGAAGGTCTCCCTCTTCAAAGCATTAGGAGCACTTCAGATTTGGAAAAGTTTTGGGACCTGCACTAAGCGTTTCAGTGTTGGTGGTCATCCTTAAACCACCACCTTATGCCAACATTTCAAAGAGCACATCCAGCCTAGTGTTGTCATGCATTTTTCTACATTTTGTATTACAACTCTCTTCTTGGACTCATACATACCCCTTCAAATTAAGGGGGGGGATGTTGGACACCTAATCCGCTAAGGGTTAAGGTGTGGAAGTTGGACACTCAAAGGGAGTCCAAGAGACATTGGAAGATGAATCCAACAGTCACAAGAATGTATTATAAATGTACATCTATGTTAATAGTAAATGCAATTAATGATTTACCTTGTCTATGTCTAACAACTTCAATACCAAGATAGTAGTGAACATAGCCCAAGTCTGTCATTTCAAAACCTTTCCTCAACTCCTCCTTTATGGATGCAATATAGCTCTCATTGTTCCCTGTCATCAAAAGATCATCTACATACACCACAAGATATACAACTATTTTGCCAACTTTCTTGACAAACAAAGTTGCATCATCAAGATCATAATGTTTGAAGTTGAGTTTCAAAAGATGCTTAGTTAACTTCTCGTACCAGGCTCATGAAGCTTGCTTGAGGCCATACAAGGATTTTACAAGCTTGCATACTTTATGTTCCTGACCCTTCACAACAAATCCTTCTAGTTGGGACATAAAAACATTCTCTTTCAAATCTCCATTCAAGAAAGCAGTTTTTACATCCATTTGATGGACTTTCCAACCATTCTGTGTTGCCAAGGCAAAGAGTATCCGGATGGTAACCCATTTTGTTGTGGGGGCAAAAGTTTCCTCATAATCAACCCCTTCTTTCTGTGCAAAACCTTTTGCCACAACTCTGGCTTTGTGCTTGTCAAGTGAGCCATCATCTTTATACTTGTTCTTGTAGACCCACTTGCAGCCTATTGATTTGGTTTCAGTTGTCGCCCAAAGTGTACACTTAAGGCGCAACGCTCAAAGTAGGGGTTGTCACTCTGATCCCTACTCACTCTGTTTAGACTCTCTCCTAGCTAAGTCAAGGGGGTAGTCCCGAAGGGTAGATGGAAAGGGGAAACTTGTTGGAACAAGTTCTAGGAGATTTGAGGCAAGGCAATTACTTCTCTAGGCAGCTTGAATTAAGATTAGAGGGCAAGTTATTAAATTGAGCAATGTGAGACAAATAACTTCAGTTAAAATAATGACACTTAAGAAGAAATCATAAGAGACCAATGCCTAGATACAATGCTCAAATAAATTATAGAACTTGTTCAATGATGAAATATACTTCAAGCTATAAGATAAGTAATGCTGCAAGGAAATGTTAGCACCAAAGACAATGAAGAAATGAGCAGTGGATTATTAGAGAACAATGACAATATCAACAAGCACAGCAGTGCAAATATAAATCACTCACAATCCTAATTGTCAATGTTCAAGATGCAAGATCTAATGGGAAATGCAATATAAGTTTGGAATGAGGATGACCAAGTAGGATTGCTTCAATGTAAGAGATATCAAATCAAAATTATCACAAGGCCACTACGTTCCAATGCCTTGAGTTATGTCAACCAATTACAATGCCAAATTGAATTAGATCCTAGTGTAATTGTGAGAAAAAAAGAGTTTCCAATATCCAATAGCTCCTTGAATTGCCAATCTAATCAACAATGTTTAGCTTTCGAGATGGATAAGTACTTTTATGATTGAGGTAATTGCAAGATTGCAGAAATGACTTATTACCAAAATGAAACCATAAGAACACTTGTTCCTTTTAACTTATGATCATGAAAGCAATATGATTACTTGCAATTTCTTTATAGCCAACCTTTTTTATGACAGTTAATAGAGATATGCAACTTCTGCAATTTTGATTTGCAAGTTAAGAAACAATATGCAAATGGCAATATTATTGTTTAGA
Organism: Pinus tabuliformis; assembly: GCA_031772625.1. Taxonomy (NCBI): domain Eukaryota; kingdom Viridiplantae; phylum Streptophyta; class Pinopsida; order Pinales; family Pinaceae; genus Pinus; species Pinus tabuliformis. Next base: position 1,492,576,395 of record CM062820.1, on the reverse strand, counting down.
CAATATGTAACTTCAGTCACCAAAATATATTTATAATTAAGATGCAATCAGCGCTACGTCTAAGCAAGATAGAAACCCCTTAGAGCATGAGTTAACACCACTCACCAATCAAATCCGCTATTTACTTTTATACCACTGTTATATAAGATCAGACTTTAGAAAAAGTATGACAGTCATAAATATTGAATGCCTTATTAATGCAATGAACTGTTAAAAATCCTAGACGACTTGTGAATGATTCTAGGTCACTATCATAAGATTTTCACCACTGCCGTAGATACATTATCAGACTTTGGAATCAGCATATCATATTTTTCAGATTTACAAGAAACTAGAAGGTCAAGGCATCAGGATAACTTATCACTTAATGTTTATTGTGCAATAATTACAAGTTTATGTGAGTAAATTTGTATGAGCCTTAGATCATGAACATACCACTGTAAAGTATATACCTGAAACCTGTAATGAAATAGAGGAGAAGGAGACAGAGTTGAACAGCAAACCACTTTAGTCCAAGGCCCTCTTTGATGATGTTACCTACAAGCATCGTTACTTGGAGAAGAAAACAAATGTTGCAAACAAGTTGTCAGTACATGGAAACTAAAATATGACAGAGATGGAGACTTTCGGTGACAGCTGGGGGTTTAGGGAAGAATAATGAAAAGTTAGAAGAAAGGGACAATGAAGGCTACGCTGGCAAAGGGAAGGCTTGACTGGGCCAGCAAAAAGGAAGAAGGTAGACTGAAAAGGATAAGGGTAGGCATGAAGGTGCAGCAAGGAAATTAAGGCAAACAAGTCTGCGTTAAGCCTTGAAAGGCTGCTACAAGCAACAAGAGGCAGCAAATAAAGGCTGCTACAAGCAGGGAAAAATAGGGAAGTGGGTGAAGAAAAGGGTGTCGGGAAATATAGGGAAGGCAGCAGAAGATGAGCGGAGGCTTCGGCAAGCAGCAGAGGAGGGTTTGGAGTTGCAGAGGGATAAGGCTGAGGGAGATGGAAGTTGCGGCAGCAGGGGAAGAGGCAACAGTGTGGAGGGAAAAGGGAAGAGCGGCGGTTTAGGAGGCTATCAAGCAAGAGCCGCAGGGATAAAAGAGATGGAGCAGCGACATGGAAAAAGGGTGGTCGCAGGCAAGGAGAGAGGAAATGGAATCAACAGCAACAAGGAATAAGCTGTGGCAAGTTTTGGATGGCCCTAGGGGCCTGCGTTAGGCCTTTAGGGCCCTAAAAAGTAAAATTAAAAAATTTCCCAAAACATTAAATTTCAAACAGAAGTTTGTTGCCTTCAATCGCTCTTAAATTTTTTATGAAAAACCTTGGATTTGAAACTCTAATGAATGATCTTGTCATGTCCTGACCCTACAAACAATATTTGAGACAAGATCTTACCCTCCAAGGCCTCTATCTGTCTCAAAATCCCAAAAAAATATTATCTGCAAACTTCATATCTTTGCCTGCACAAAATGAAAATGAAACCCCAGGTCCCACATATGTACAAAAATAAAACCCAAAACTTTAATGTTGAGAATTTAAATTTTTTCTACAAAAAAATTCAGATCTATACAAATAAAATACAAATCTATCAGATCTGAGTATGAGTCCAACTTTGTTCCCAGATTTGTAAATATACGTTCTTCCTAGTTAGAGCTATCAATTAAATTCAAGTCTACGAAATCTAAGTATGAGTCCAATTCCGCGTCCAAATCTGCAAATATAGGCTCTTTCTAGCCAGATTGAGCACAAATTATAAAAGATGATTAATTTAAAAAATGAGGTATTAGCCCCAAAGACCCTGCAAAAGGAAAATTGTAAAATAAGTCTAGGAATTTAGATCTGGAAGACTCTTCAATCAACTGGTCCAGCCGAGGACTTCCCCAAACGACCAATTTTTTAAATTCAAATGATTTTTGCACACTTCAAATTAAACTGTCAGATTAATAAAGACGTAAAATAACAATGTATTTTTTCTAGAATTAGAGATACCTGCTATAACTCTATTAAAATTGAAATATTATTTCAAGCCCAATAAACTATGCAAGCTACCTGTGCAATAAATTATTCCTCAAAGGTTATTAACCGACGACTTATTAAAAATAGTATTAATTAGAGCATTAAAAACAATATTACCATAAAATGTAGACAATATTACTTTGCGGTATTATTATTCCAGAAAAAAATTACAAAAGAGCTTCGAGAGCTAGTACATGATTCAAAGATCGGTTCATTTGCGAGACATTTATAAAAAAAAATCTCCAAACGATTAGTTGACTTGATCCCCATTAAAGTAATCTTGACCATTGATAAAGATTTAATTATCTTTTAATCATCACCGTCGAAATTATATATTTTTTAGAAAAAATCGAATTTTTCATTTAATTGAATTTTAATTAACTCAAAATTAATTATTTTGAATTAATTTCATCAAAATTTTGACTTTGATTTAACCACCAAAGCCTAACGGTCCAAAATTTCTTGATATTTTCAATATTCCCTTGATGGAGGTTTGACTTTGATTTAACCACCAAGGCCCAAAAGTCCAAAATTTCTTGATATTTTCAATATTCCCTTGGTGGGGGACGTCCAAAAAATAATTTCTCTAGAACCCACAAAATTTTTAATTTGGAGAATTTATTTTTCCCAAGACTTAACCTTGACTCTAATTAATTAAATTTCTGGCTTATGATTTTTAATTTATTTTTGTCAAAAAATTTAATTAATTGACACGAGGGGATTAATTATTTTTTCCAACCCTCTAATATTTTATTTAGCATCATGGCTAAAATATTATTTACATAAAATAATTACATTTAACTTATGAAGGGAAACACCCGTTCGTTAAAGACCCTAAATTATTTACTCAATTCTGCGACTCAAATATGATCTAGTAGACCAAGTGATCTGTAATAAAATAATATAGCGAATTAACTAAAATTATTTCCAAATCACTTACAAAAGACTCGACTAAAACACTAACTTACCTAAGATCTTAACAACAAAATCCACCCTAGCTTTGGGGTGAGGTTGGGGGAAAACTTTGTCGGTCATTTGTGTCTAAAAACACAGATGAATTAGTGAGACGAAAAACCTCCTAAAATAGAAATCGTCATCAAAAATCTTACATAAGTTGTTACATACATAATGGTCTTACTAAGATCATTTACATTAAAAACATGCAAAACGAGTTTACAACTTTAACAAACTGAATACTGGTGATGAACCCTGGATGATCTGGATGATGAAATCCCTTTTGCGAAAAAAGGGGTGTATTGTTATAGATTCATTGATACGGAGTGGTCAACAATTACCAATGGAGGATCAACCAGCTTCCAAGTGCCATTATTTATCGTCATCATATTCTTTCTGCATCGCTTCTTTCCATTCATCATGAGAAGCAGCTTCTTTGAAGGAAGTTGGTTCAAAATATGTAGACAAATTCAGTTCACAATCATAAGAAACATCCATATCAACAGGTGAATCAAAATCGTCTACATCACCTACATTTTGTCTGGTTGAACTTCTTGTTCTTCTCTTTCCAACCTCATCAAGACTAACACTTTCAAGTGTCTTTGTCAACCATTTTGGAGGACCTTTATGAGATGTCCCGGGCTGCTCAGTTGACTGAGATGGGGTTGAATCAAGATTTAGTCTCCCAATTTTTTCAATCACATCACTCAAAGTGTCATCAATGGCTGGAGCTTCATGTGGGGGAGAGAGTGCTTCAAAATAAGATTCCACGAATTGATCCAGTATAGGAATCTCCCCTTCAGGATGTGGAATTTGATTATCAAACTCTTGAAAAGATTTTGCATGTCTGAATCTATCCAAGCAATCAAGTTGTCACTCGAACTTTTCCCAGTCTTGGAAGATTCAAGAAATATCACATCTCTAGATATTACAAACTTCTTGTTCACTTCATCATAGAGAGGGTATGCTTTGGAGGTACTTGAATACCCCAAGAAGATACACTTGTGACTCCTTAAACCAAGTTTGTTTCTTTGCTCCTTAGATATCAAGGCATAACAGGTGGAACCAAAAAACCTTAAATGCCTCGCCGAAGGAATGTGGCCATACCATATTTCATAGGGAGTCTTGTTTTTTATAGCATTAGATGGACACCTATTCTTTATATACACAGCACATTCTTGAAAAACATCATGTTTAACATTCTTGAAAAACATCAGTTTAACATTCTTGAAAAACATCATGGAACGTACCATATTTAAGATTGTTTGAAAAACATCATGGAACATACCATATTTAAGATTGTCCTGTTCATTCTTTCAGCAACTCCGTTCTATTGGGGATTATAAGGCACAATTGTTTAATGTTTGATCCCATGCTAGTAAAGATAGTTTTCAAATTCATTTGAAGTGTATTCTTTTGCATTATCAGTGCGAATAGAGCCAATATCAGATTGTGCATCATTTTCAATCCATGCATGAAGGTTCTTGAATGTTTGAAAAACATCAGATTTGTTCTTCAATAAATAAACCCAACACATTCTAGTGTAATCATCAATAAATGTCATCATATATTTATTACCATTTGCAAAAAGAGCAAGCATTGGGCCACATAAATCTGAATGAATGAGTTCAAAGTTTTCTATGTGCTCTGGAATGAGAATCATGAGAACACTGTTTGTTGTGCTTTCCTAAGATAAAAGCATCACATTGCTTAAATTTCCTAAGAATTGTAGGCAAACCAGTAACACCATTTTTCTTCAACAAACAAAGGTTGTCATAGTTCAAGTGTCCAAATCTAGCATGCCATAAAAGACTTGATGGAAATGTACTTTCATCATAGTGAGAACTGTATGAGAAGTATTGTGCACGAGCAGAGGTTCCTTTTAGCTTCAGAAGTCTTTCTTCTTATATTCGCGTCATGACAAGTGACGGATATGATGTTTTTCTGACCTCAACCTTGCCATCAAATATATGAATGGAGTGTCCTTGTTGGCAAATGTGGACCAAAGAAAGCAAGTTTCTCCTCAGCTCCAGGAGATTTAGAACATCATGCAAAAGAAAGTTTGGAAGACCAGGCAATTTGACACTGATGATGCCAAACCCTGATGGCTTGAGTTTTGACTTGTCTACAAAGTATAATACTCCATCAACATTGTCAGTGAATTATTCAAAGAAATCTCTCCTGAAAGTCATGTGGCAAGTTGCTTCTGAATCAAGTAGCTAATCATCTTTCCATGAAGCAAGTGAAGCATTGAATAAGTCTTCAATTACTCCAATGTTGCAATGAGCCACAACATAATGAGCGGATTCGGGTGCTTTACCTTTCCCTTTGTAATTGATTTTACCTTTCCCTTCATTTCTTTCCTACTCAATTCTATCCCATGGCAACTTACATGTGGATGCATCATGTCCATCTCTATTGAAACATATGCAATGAAGATAAGCCTTTTCTCCTTGGAACTGTCTGCCCCCTGCCTCTAAAATTCCTTCTTCCTCTTCTTCTACGGCTACCTCTTCCCTTAGAAGAATCTTGTGCATGATTCCTCCTTTTGTGCAAGGCATGCAGTTTCTTCAGTAGACTGAGGAGTTGATTTCTTCCCAAAAGCCTTCTCTCTCTCAGCAAACTTCTTTTCAAGGGAGTCAAAGGTAATCTCCTTAAGGTTTCCACTTGTTTGCAATGACTCAAGATAATGTGAATAAGTGGGATATAGTGCCTTGACATAAGCTATAAGTGGAACATCTATCTCGACACCAATGGTTCTTATATCATGCATAATGGATCTTACTCCTAATGCTAAGGCAAGAGGGTCATCATTTTTCACTTCAAGACTGAACAACTTAATCATCAATTGAACAACTTCAAGTTCAGAGTGTGAGTCATACAATTCCTTCAATTTCGTTAAAGCTTCAAAGGCATTTGGAAATGGAAAAATATGTTGACTCCCCTCTTTATTTACTGATGCTGCAATCAAGGCATAAGCCTTGCTATTCTTGTTTTCCCAGAAGGCAAGCTCCTTATCAAAAGTGGGCTTTGCAGGTGCATTGTCCCCTTCTCCTTCACAAACCCCTTTCCACAACTCATTGAAAATGAGGGTGTGTTTTATCTTCCGAAACAACTCAAGATAGTTCTCTTTGCAAAGAGAGAACCACTCCCACAATGGAAATTAGTGTATGCATCATAAAAATTAATTTGTGCCCAAAATAATTTCAGTGGTTTCAAAAGAAGGCTGATGTATTTGTAATAAAATTCAGTGGTTATGTCTTCAAACCTTCATCAATATACCTTCATACACCATGCTTCAAACAATATTTGACTTTTCAAATATGCGTATATAAACCAATGCCCCAATATAATATATGAAGACACACACAATATTATAATTCACCATAAGGTATTCACCATAACATATGTTGACCCCTATTAAAAAATTGTCTCATAATGAATGTCTTCAAAAAAAATCACTGTTTCATTCCACAGATTTGCATAAGGAGTAACGCACAGCATAAATACCATACAGTCAACACAGGAATAAACTACGCACCCACCACACTTTTGCTGCGTCACAGGACTGCACTAAGGCTTCACCTTTGTTCCCGTGCAAAGGCACCCTCTCTACCACAGTTAACAGCTCCGAAAATATACACAGTCGTTGCCACGGTTTTGCCACTGTCATCTATTGCTCTTGAACTCGAAGACACCCAGCCATTGCACCACGTTTCACACAAACATTTCAACTCTTCGCTTCAACGCTTCTTACCATGAAATTTCATCACTTCATTTTAGAAGTAGGTCATTGTAAATTCGCAATCCAGGCAAGAAGGCTTTCGCCACCAATACCCACAAAATCCAAGCTTGTAGAACCAGCAATTTTTCATAAAACCTCCAGAGACAAGGAACCCCGAACAGATCAAATTCAATTCAGCGTTAATATAACACAAATGGACCCCAAAATATAATGCTTTGGACGTAAAAAAATCCCCAATTTTGAGCCAAGAACTGTGCAAAGTACGGCAAAATGGAGATCAAACAAAAGCCAGAGACAAGCAATGGTGATCGCAGGGAAACTTGCGCGGCGAATATAAGAAAAACTACAAATAGTTTGAATTGATTGTGGGCGTAGGACCTGAAGTCTTCATTTCATAAACAAACAAACTACCTATTGTTGCTTCGATATTACTTTATGGGGGAGAGAGGGAAGCGTACTCCACAAACAATGGCTCATATGTCGAGCTTGGTTGTTGGGCTCGCTTTGGAGAGGTATGGTCGATTGGAAGGTAGAGGTGTCAGTTCTAAAAAAATATGCAAAATAGAGGCAAGTAGGGAGTTACAAGGGCAGGAAGGAAGCCAAAAAAAAGGGGTTGGCTCTAATACCATGTCAGACCAGGAGGTAACTCCTCAAATCAAATTGTGCTCTTGCATTAAGATTGATCATAGCTATATACATGGAGGGAGAGACTCTTGGTTTTCATCTCCAATTATCTCTTCATCTTCTAATTCTCCTTATTTTCTATTTAAAATATTTACATGGTTTACCTAATCCCAAAGATTAGGTGTCAACACACAGAAACTGCGTCCACAGCCAATTTTGTGGATAACAACTTTCCTTCTTGATTTCATAGATACCATTATGAATTCCATGTATCCATCCTTTAGATCTGGCATTGTTGAAAACTTGTTGACAAATACCTCTATCATGTCATGAATCCTTTTTCAAGATAATGTTCACTTTCAGATGAGTTGTAATCAATGGATATAAGGTTTGCAAAGAATTCAGCTGCATTTACATGTTTATGGACAAACAAACCCATAACATATTCTTGCAATAAAGTGCCTAAAACATTGGAAACTTAGAAAACTGAAAAGTTGGAAATGTATCCAAATTTTTTGGAAACATATCCAATTTTTTTGTAAACATGTCCAAATTTTTGGAAACATGTCAAATTTTCTTGAAACTCCTTTGAAACGTTTCCAATCTTAGGTTGGTCGTTTCCAAAAAAGCGAAACGTCGCGAACAAGTTTCCATGTTGTTTTGCATGCATTTTTGTATCTGAAACGTTGAACGGTGTTTCAAGGAGTTGGCGCAGCATTTCCGATATCTTAGCTTTAATACAATGTCGTGGCTTATCAATAACATAAGCCCAAAAATCTTTAACTTATCTCATATTGCACTTGTTTATATGATATTTTGAATTTTCTTAATCAATTTAATTAAAAGAGTAGATAGGAATCGAGGGAATGAGGCCCACCAAGATGCCCAATGGGAATTCTACAATGGTGTGAGTAGGAAGCCTGCTGCTCCGCCCAAGTGGTATCTGAGACATGGGAAGGAAGAAATAATTATCAAGGGCAGGGAGCCAGAACCATCATTGACAAAACAGCAAAGTTGTGGGTAGCCCGGCTCGAACTGAGCCCAAACCCGACGGATAACCAGGGGTAGAATCCAGGTGAGGGCACTAGAGAGGAGAGATTCTTGGTCCAAAACCTCAAACGCGACCCTGAATGCTAATAAAGAAATCCAAAATTGGGACACCTGCAGAACTCCAAATGTTGACCCGCATGTTCCTGTGTGTTGGGGAGGGGATAAGCAGAGAGGAGAGGAATCGGGATGCCGAAGCTTGTTAGTCCCTGAGAAGGAAGGGGGGAAATCAAGGGAGAAAGAGGGCAACCACAAGTCTCCAAGTCCGGAGCGAATGGACAAGCTCGGGTCAGAGAAACTTAAGACCACTCTGTGCAAAAGAATTCTAACTTATAAAGAAATTTCTTTTGTTAATGTTTTAAACAGTGTTGAAAATATCGGTATCGGCAAAATATCGGCGAGGGTCCAGAAAATATCTTATCGGCAATATCGGCGAAAATATCGGCAAAATATCGGCAAATATCGGCAAGCATAAAAAATAATTTTTTCAAATTTTTAAATATAGCCGATATTTTGCCGATATTTTCAAAATATCGCGATATTTTGCCGATATTTTCAAAATATCGCGATATTTTGCCGATATTTTCCGATATTTGCCGATATTTTGAAAATATCGCGATATTTTCAAAACAGAAAATATCGCGATATTTTCTCGGCGATATATCGTTTTGCCGAAAATATCGCGATATTTCCGTTTGAAAATATCGCGATATTTTCTCGACGATATATCGTTTTGCCGAAAATATCGCGATATTTCCGAATCCCATATCGTGCTCCAACAATGATTTGATAATGAGATCTAAGACAATAATAAGGTATTACAGACTTATGTGCATGGATTAGTCTATGTCATTTTATGAAATGGATCAATAAGATTGCGAAATGCACAGACAATGAAGCAGTAAACAAAACATAACACAGCAAATTTAATGAGGAGTTCACCCAATACTCCTGGGCTACATCTCTTGGTCCAGCGTTCAGTGGTGGCCTCTCTATTATGTTTTCAAGCAGAGTTCTTTTTGCAACAATGAGCTCAATTTGAGCCTCACACACAACAAATTACAATAACAAGAGCTTTACTTGATCCTCTCAAGTATGGATCAATAAGATTGTGAAATGCACAGACAATGAAGCAGTAAACAAAACATAACACAGCAAATTTAATGAGGAGTTCACCCAATACTCCTGGGCTACATCTCTTGGTCCAGCGTTCAGTGGTGGCCTCTCTATTATGTTTTCAAGCAGAGTTCTTTTTACAACAATGAGCTCAATTTGAGCCTCACACACAACAAATTACAATAACAAGAGCTTTACTTGATCCTCTCAAGTTTCTCTATGAGTACACAGACTCCCTCAGTGCTCTGTCTCTGTGCAAACTCTGTCTCAGCATTTGCCTGAAATACTGCTCTCCCTACTCCGCTCTCTGTCTATGGTTGTCTAGCCAAAAATGTGTTCCCTGTTTGTTTCATGTTCCTGTCTCTCGATCTCCCCGGCCTCTGTCCGCTTCGAATCCCTCTCTTAGCGTGATACAATCATTGTTTAACACCTAGAGTGGAGGTGTCCACCCATTCTGTAATGCCAGAATGCCTCGGGCCTCTGAAACTCCTGAAACAGTCGTGCTCTATTAAACACAGGGAAAATGTGTTTTAACAGAGAGTCCGCCAAAATTCAATATATCAAACTTTAAAAGTCCTTAAATATGATTCATTCCTCTATCGGGTCCGCCTATTGGTCATTGTCGCCTATCACATCGACTCTTCCCTCTTCGCTTGACAAACGAAACTGCGAAAACATATAAAAACACTGTAAAATTTGGCATACTGAACTTCAAAATATATACGTTATCACCTAATTGCCCATCAGGTTTGGTTCATCAGGTCTCTCCGATTGCGATATCGCAATCGCTCATCGCAATACCCCCGGGCCGTTATAAGCGCTCCTGCAATCCCCTGCTAGCGATCCTGCGACGTAATACGAGCCGTCGATCTGCGTGCTTGATAGACGATCCATATTAACTCTGCCAATCGTCGTCGCCATATATATCAATGTTGTTAAAAGCGCGAGCGGGATTAAATCGGTGCCGGGAATGAAGCGGAAAAAATCGGAAAAAGCGGGAAAAAAGCGGAAAAAGCGGGAAAAAAGCGTTTGGTACAAAAATATTCATTTTTTTTTTCATTTTTTTCAATTTTCATTATAAATCGCGCTGCCAGGGACCCCCGAGCTTTTTTACGAAAAAAGCGGCAAAAAAAATTTTAGGTGCTTTTTTCCCATAAAAAGCGCGATTAAATCGGCTTAGGGAAAAAAGCGCGCTTTTAACAACACTGATATATATGTGTTAAGCGTCGATATCGATGTTCGCCATCGCAATTCTTAAGTGGGTTCCGCCGATAAGAGCTAATAGCCACCGTCGATAGCAATCCGCCGATCGGATCTGGACCGTTGGTCGGCCAGATCCGACAGCGATTGTGTATTTTGTTGTTCCGCCTCCGATAGTTCCATTTTCTTTGTTTTCACGGGTTTTGGGCCTCTCGATAATGTTTCTCTGTTATGCTAAGGGTGTTCCTCTTGCGAATACTTTGATCTTTTTAAAAGATTTTGATCTTGGCACGATTTTTAAAGAATTAATGAAGACTTAGAAAGCATTCTCGGATCCATTTGGAACACGCCTTCCCACTGAAAAACGCTTTTGGACCACCAAAGGTTGGTTTTCAAACATCACTTAAGTGAGGATACAACTGCCTCACTTGCCCAACCTTTATCCATTTGGCACTGTTGGGTCTTGAACCTTCGAGTCCAATTCTAAGGTACTCCACGTCCCCTCTGTGCGTAGTCCTCACCTTCCTGTCCGGAACTATATCTTCTTGCATCTCATTGAGGTATTCAGGGAACAGATTATCAATGGAAGGCAATTGACTTTGCTCTTCAGGATCTTCAATTAAAGAAGGTTCAAACAGTCTTAAATTTTCTGCATTTACTACTGAATAGATGTGCATGTATGCTGGCAGATCAAGGCAGAAAGCATTCTCACCAATTTCTCAAGTACCTTAAAAGGCCCATACCTTATTGGTTTCAGCTTCTTTCCTTCACCTTGCATTTTGTCCTTGCTGATATACAACCAGACTTGATCGCCAACTTGGAACCTGTGCTCCACCCAGTGTTTATATTGCCTTGCCTTGTATTTGGCTTGGCTCTTTTCCAGCTATTCCTGCACTGCCTGGTGAATTTCTTGGATCTGTTCAATGAATCTGGTTTCTTTGTCCACATCACTGTGTCCAACAACTACTGTCTTTTTCAAAGACAAAATCCAAGGGAGACCTTGGTATGAAACCAAAACAAGTCTCAAAAGGATCTTTGTGTAGAAGAATGTTTAGCACGCTTGTAAGCATGTTGCACATAACATAAGTGTTCATCCCAAAGCTTGGGATGCTTGCTGCAATAACCCCTGAGCAACTGGATCACTGTCCTGTTGTCTACCTCTATTTGGCCATCTGTCTGTGGATGAAAGGTTGTGTTGTTTGGTGTCCATTAATTCCCATAGACTCGACTAAAACTTTCCAACAAATTGGGAGTTTCGATCAGATACTATGGAAGTGGGTAACCCAAAATGCACCCAGACATGCGAAAAAAACAATTTCACTCTTTGTTCAGCTGTAATCTGCTTATTACAAGGTATTAAAACACATTTTGCTGAACTTGTCCACAATAGCATATAAATTGTCATCTCCCTTTCTAGATTTTGGCAATCCCCCAACAAAGTCCATGGAAACACTTTCCCAAGGACAAGAAGGAAGTGGCAATGGAGTGTACAAGCCTAGTTTTCTATTGCTAGGCTTCCTTTTAGCACACATGGTACACCCTCTTACATATCTAGAGACTATTTCATTCATTTTTGGCCAATAGCAGTATCTTTGCAGCGGTGCAACTGATGACCTGATATCAAAGAAGGATGTTCCTCTCTAATTATGTTCATTCTCTTTGTTTGTGGAATGCATAGCTTTTCCAAATGATACAAGAGTTTGTCCTTAATATAGTAATCCAATTCTTCTACCTTTTTACCATTACTTAAAGCTGCATATACATCTTTAAAGTCTATATCTTTAACATATTGTTCAATGTAGCTTTCATGCATTACTGAGTTATGCTTATTTTGAAATTTGGTACCGGAGGACAGGTGGTTCCCTAAGGCTTTGATCTTTGGCCTAGGGAAAAGTGTCCAAAAGAATTTAATTTTTTCTCCTAAAGTGACTTTATAATTTTTATAAAGTTAAATCTAATTTAAAAGTGACTTTAAATGATAAAGTTACTAAAGTCTAATTTTAAAATGACTTTTATAAACTCAATGAAAAATTAGAAAGGAAAAGTGACTTTGGAAATAAATGACTAAGTGGATCTTTATTAAAGTGGAGTGAATTAAAAAATAGAAAGTGAGATTTAAATGAGCATTTAATCTCAGCCATAGATCTCAATCTATTTCAGCCATTGGATTTAGGAATCACCCAAAAGTCACTTAGGGTTATATTAAAAGAGGAAAAGGAGGAAAAGGTCATTCATTCTTTCATGAGCAAATTGGGAGAATGAGAGCAAAAGAGCAAGAGAGATTTCTGAGCAGGGAGAAGAAGGAGACAGCAGCTTGGCACACATTCGAAGACAGCAGTTGATCAGATTTGTACAACTGATTCAGCACACAGTGAAAGGCAAATTTTGGCACAATTTTCGAGGAGTGGTTTGCACAAAAATCGAACAGTTTGTTGGTTTTTCTGCACGCAAAACGAGGGTCGTACAATGCATTTATTGTGGGTTGTACAGCGCATTTATTGCAGTTCGTACAATGCATTTAATGCTGGTCGTACAACAACATTTAACGCTGAAAGTGGGCACGAAAGTCGAGGAAGCCGTACAACATTTATTGATGTCCTATTTGCTATAATTTCCAGATCGCTATGAGGCACGGGAAAAGAGATAAGTTGTAAATTTGCTTGCTAATTTTTTGCTGAATATTTCTCATTGTAAAAAGACAATTTTCAGAAATAAAGAAGAGCTCTCGAACTGGTTTTCCCCAAGAGTTGTAGGGGATTTTTCCTTGGTCACCTTGACCAAAAATCTAGTGTTTAAATGTGATTTAATGGCTGTTTGTAACTGTTGAATTTTATTTCTGCATTTTCCGCATTCTGTAAAATTTCCAGAATTTGTGTTTTCAGCAAAAATTTATTTTTTCAGTGTTAAATGTATGGATATGGGAATGGGCATTTAACTATATGGAAGAAATAAGGTGAAACTGAAAACTGGGGTGGGAAAACAGAAATTTCTACATGGTATCAGAGCTTGAGTGCTAAAGTGCAGTTTGGGACAGCAAGGAGAAAAAATTACAGCTGTTGATTTTTCACTCAGAAAATTCCAGCAAGCTGATTTTTCACAAACAACAGTTTTATCTTTACTACAGCAGTGCTATTTTTCAGTTTTAGGACAGCAGAATGTCATTGGGATTGAGGGTGGAGGATAAGTTGGATGGGCATACAAACTACAGCGTTTGGAAGGAGAGAATGCAGAGTATCTTTGAAGAGGCATAAGTCTAGTATATCATGGTGCATACCACACAGAAACCTGTTGTTGTGCCTACTGATGCTACTCAATTGGTTGAGTATAATAAAAAGAACAACAAGGGTAAGAGGCTGATTCTAGACGAAGTCAAAGACCATTGCATTCCTCATGTGAGAGGAAAGAGAAATGCCCATGAGATGTGGACAGCATTGTCCAATCTCTACCAGAGTACCAATGAGAACCGGAAAATGGTCCTGAAGGAGAAGCTGAAGAACATTAAGATGGGTAATGATAGTGCAGCTGGATATCTCACAAAGATTACTAATGTGAGAGATGAGTTGGCAGCAATTGGAGAGGCCATTCAACCCACTGAGTTGGTGCAGATTGCAGTGAATGGCCTCCCCCGTTCATGGATGAACTTTGCTGATGGGGTTTGTGCACGTGAGACCCTTCCCACATGGGAGAGGTTTTGGGATGATTACATTCAGACAGAGATCAGGAAAGGTCAGCTTGGGGAAGCCAAGCCAATTGAGCAAGATGAGGATGTAGCACTGTCGGCAGGAGGCAAGAAAGGCAAAGGGAAGAAGCAAGCTTCCACAAGCAATGGTGGGGGCAAAGGCAAAGATAAACAGGGTGACACACAGAAGGACTATTCCAAGGTGAAGTGCTGGAATTGTCAAAAGATGGGACACTATGCAGTTGTGTGTCCGAAGAAGAAGAAGAAGAAGGGGAAGAACCAAAACGTGGCAGCTTCAGCAGAGGTTGAGGACTTTGCAGTTCGTTTTGACCGAGAGTTTGGGTTCACTGCGTATGAGTCCCCTAGTGCAGGATCACCTGCCACACAGGTTCAGAGGGAGCATGCTTTTCCCTCGATTAGCGGAGCATCTTCAGGTATCTGGTATGTGGACAGTGGGGTTTCACGTCACATGACAGGAGTCCGAGAGTACTTCTCAGAGCTTTCAGAGAGTGGCATTGATATTGAGGTAGTACTCGGTGATGACAGAGTTGTCAGAGCAGTCGAGGTGGGGACACTGACATTTCAGAGGGAGTCCAAACCTCCCTTGAAGGTGTCAGACGTTCTTTATGTGTCAGGGATGAGGAAGAACCTCATAACCGTCTCAGCTTTGGAGGACAGAGGATATGAGGTACTGTTCAAGGGAGGACAGGTGTTGATGTATCCCAGGGGCACTCCAGCTGATTCAGCTAGAGTGATAGGTGTACACCATGCAAAGGTGTACAAGTTTGCATTCCAATCCCTTGTGGCATTAAGCAGTAGTACCGACAGCAGAGCTAGCAGTTCTGAGCTGTGTGAGATTTGGCACCGCAGGATGGGACATATGTATCATGGAGCCTTGAGGACCTTGCGGGAGATCACTACAGGTGTGCCAGATTTCAGCGCTGATCACTTTGATACTTGCAGAGGATGTGCGATGGGCAAGTTTGCCAAATCCCCTTTTCCCAGCAGTGACAGCAAAGCGACTGGCATACTTGATTTGATTCATTCTGATGTGAACGGTCGGATGTCTCATGTTTCCTTAAGTGGATATGAGTACTATGTTTTATTCATTGATGATCACTCCAGGAGGACCTGGATTTATTTCTTGAAGACCAAGAGTGAGGTCTTCAAGCAGTTTCAGGAGTTTCGAGCTCTTGTGGAGACACAGACAGGTCGGAAGATCAAGTCCCTGAGGTCGGACAATGGGGGAGAGTACACCCTTGGAGAGTTTGTTGACTATTGTGCGGAGGCAGGCATTAGGAGGGAGTTCACTGTTCCTTACAACCCCCAGCAGAACGGGGTTGCGGAGAGGAAGAACAGATCCATCGTAGGGGCTGCCAAAGCCATGTTACATGATCAAGGGTTGCCATTGTTCTTATGGGCAGAGGCCTGCAACACAGCGGATTACTTGCAGAACAGGAGTCCGCATCGTGCCTTGGGGCACATGACTCCGGAGGAGGCTTACTCTGGGCAGAAGCCTGATATTGGTCATCTTCGTATCTTTGGATGCATTACATACTCTTACATACCCAAGGAGAAGAGGACCAAACTAGAGCCCACCGCAGAGAAGGGTATCATTGTGGGCTACAATGAGACCTCAAAGGCCTTTCGGATTTACATTCCTGCACAGAGGAGAGTTGTTGTTAGGCGGGATGTGAAATTCGAGGAGGACAGGGCCTTTAGGAGATCACGGGAGTTAGAGTATCTGGATCAACCAGACCCTCAGCAGCAGTTGAGTCAGTCGCAAGGATCCAATGGGCAGGGATCAGGAGGATCTGGAGGTACATCTATGAGGATGTCAGGTCCGTCAGTGAGCAGTGGCTCGCCGAGCCAAAGGGGTGGTGCTCTAGGCAGCATACAGAGCAGTTCACTAGGGAGTCCACTGATGGACAGTTCACACGGTACCTCAGCTTCTACAGGTTCATGTGCAGGCAGGAGGACAGCAGACAGACAGTCAGGAGTTCAGGTTCCTGATGATGATGGGGAGGAGGAGTTTCATTCTCCTATGGGAGAAGTGCACTCAGGGAAGAGGAAGCCCAAGTGGCTTCAAGACACTATGAGAGATGCCACATCTGTTGCTGAGCCGAAGAGGCCGGTCAGAGAGAGTAGACCACCTGAGAGGTTTTGTAGCTATATGGCAATGGTTACCAGCATCCTTGACTCTGAGCCTTCTAGCTATGAGGAGGCAGCTAGCCAGCAGGTCTGGAGAGAGGCCATGCACGAGGAGTATTCTTCTATCATGAAGAATGATGTTTGGGAGGTGGTGCCGAGGCCTGAGGGCAAATCCGTGGTTACTTCCAGATGGCTTTACAAGGTAAAGCATGCTGCAGATGGCAGCATTGAGAAATTCAAAGTGAGGTTTGTGGCTAGAGGGTTCTCCCAGGTAGAGGGAGTTGATTATGAGGAGACCTTCACTCTCATGGCTAGATATACTTTGATCCGCTCCATTATATCGATAGCAGCAGAGATGGGTTGGAAGATCCACCAGATGGATGTGAAGACTTCATTTCTCAATGGCTTCATACAGGAGGAGGTGTACATTGAGCAACCACAGGGCTTTGAGGTGCATGGGAAAGAGTCCCATGTGTGCAGACTGAAGAAGGCCCTCTATGCCCTGAAGCAAGCTCCCAGAGCTTGGTACTCCAGGATAGATACATACTTGCAGGGGTTGGGTTTCACAAAGAGTGAGGCAGATCCGAACCTTTACTTTATTGTGATAGGTGAGGAACCTCTCATTCTGGTGCTGTCTATGGATGAATTGGTCATTACAGGTGCAGAGACTCATAGAGCACTGAAAGAGAGATCTTGCGGCGGAGTTTGAGATGAAGGACATCGGCTTGATGCATTACTTTTTGGGTTTGGAGGTGTGGCAGGAGGAGGGGCATTTCTTCCTGGGGCAGGGGAAGTATATTGTGGACATCCTTGGCAGATTCCACATGGCGGATTGTAGACCCATCTCGACACCGATGATCACCAACTGGAAGAAGCTTCATGCTTCAGATTCTGAGTTGGTGGATCCCACATTGTACAGGCAGCTGATTGGTTCCTTGATGTATTTGGTCAACACTAGACCAGATATTTGTTTTGCAGTCAACACGATGAGTCAGTTTATGTGTGAGCCTAGGAAGGTTCACTGGGTGGCTGCAAAACACATTTTGCGGTACTTGCAGGGGACAGTGGATTATGGTCTGGACTACAGGCAGGGGGATGGAGTGAGATTGGCAGGTTACACTGATTCTGATTGGGCAGGTTGTGCTTCTGATAGGAAGAGCACTTCAAGGTGTTGTTTTGGGTTGGGTTCGGCAGTAGTGTCATGGTTCAGCCGGAAGCAGCAGTCAGTAGCATTGAGTTCAGCGGAAGCAGAGTATATGGCAGCCAGTCTAGCTAGTTGTGAGGCCATCTGGCTTCGCAAGATGTTGTTTGGCTTATTTGGTCAGCCGTTGAGACCTTCAGTGATTTACTATGATAATTAGAGTTGCATTAAACTCACGGAGAATCTAGTATTTCATGACAGGTCAAAGCATATCGGGATCAAATATCATTTCATCAGAGACTGTGTTCAGAAGGGCACTGTGAAGCTTGAGTATATTCCCACTGATGAGCAGGTTGCAGATATTCTTACGAAAGCCTTACCACGGGGCAAGCATGACTACTTCCGGAACAAGATGGGTGTGGTGAGGAACACCTTCTTCGATAAGAGGGAGTGTTGAAATTTGGTACGGAGGACAGGTGGTTTCCTAAGGCTTTGATCTTTGGCCTAGGGAAAAGTGTCCAAAAGAATTTAATTTTTTCTCCTAAAGTGACTTTATAATTTTTATAAAGTTAAATCTAATTTAAAAGTGACTTTAAGTGATAAAGTTACTAAAGTTTAATTTTAAAATGACTTTTATAAACTCAATGAAAAATTAGAAAGGAAAAGTGACTTGGGAAATAAATGACTAAGTGGGTCTTTATTAAAGTGGGGTGAATTAAAAAATAGAAAGTGAGATTTAAATGAGCATTTAATCTCAGCCATAGATCTCAACCTATTTCAGCCATTGGATTTAGGGATCACCCAAAAGTCACTTAGGGTTAGATTAAAGGAGGAAAATGAGGAAAAGGTCATTCATTCTTTCATGAGCAGATTGGGAGAAGGAGAGCAAGAGAGCAAGAGAGATTTCTGAGCAGGGAGGAGGAGACAACAACTTGGCACACATTCCAAGGCAGCAGTTGAGCAGATTTGTACCGCTGATTCAGCGCAATGAAGGACAGATTTTGGCACGATTTTCGAGGAGTGGTTTGCACAAAAATCGAGGAGCAGTTCGCTGATTTTTTTGCACGCAAAACAAGGGCCGTACAGCACATTTATTGCAGGCCATACAGTGCATTTATTGCAATCCGTACAGCGCATTTAATGATGGTCGTTAAACAACATTTAATGTTGAAAGTGGGCACGAAAGTCGAGAAGGCCGTACAACATTTATTGTTGTCCTATTTGCTGTAATTTCCAGATTGCTGTGAGGCACGGGAAAAGAGATAAGTTATAAATTTGCTTGCTGATTTTTTGCTGAATATTTCTCACTGTAAAAAGGCAATTTTTAGAAATAAAGAAGAGCTCTCGCACTGGTTTTCCCCAAGAGTTGTAGGGGGTTTTTCCATGGTCACCTTGACCAAAAATCTTTGTGTTTAAATGTGTTTTAATGGCTGTTTGTAACTGCTGAATTTTATTTCTGCATTTTCCAGCATTCTATAAAATTTTCAGAATTTGTGTTTTCAGCAAAAATTTATTTTTTCAGTGTTAAATGTATGGATATGGGAATGGGCATTTAACTATATGGGAGAGCTGATAGCCACCGCAGATAGCAATCCGTCGATCGGATCTGGACCGTTGGTCGGCCAGATCCGACAGCTATTGTGTATTTTGTTGTTCCGTCTCCGATAGTTCCATTTTCTCTGTTTTCACGGGTTTTAGGCCTCTCGATAGTGTTTCTCTGTTATGCTAAGGGTGTTCCTCTTGCGAATACTTTGATCTTTTTAAAAGATTTTGATCTTGGCACGATTTTTAAATAATTTATGAAGACTTAGAAAGCATTCTCGGATCCATTTGGAACACGCCTTCCCACTGAAAAAGGCTTTTGGACCACCAAAGGTTGGCTTTCAAACATCACTTAAGTGAGGATATAACTGCCTCACTTGCCCAATCTCTATCCATTTGGCACTGCTGGGTCTTCAACCTTCGAGTCCAATTCTAAGGTACTCCACGTCCCCTCTGTGCGTAGTCCTCACCTTCCTGTCCGGAACTATATCTTCTTACAGCTCATTGAGGTATTCAGGCAACAGATTATCAATGGAAGGCAATTGACTTTGCTCTTCAGGATCTTCAATTAAAGAAGGTTCAAACAGTCTTAAATTTTCTGCATTTACTACTAAATAGATGTGCATGTATGCTGGCAGATCAAGGCAGAAAGCATTCTCACCAATTTCTCAAGTACCTTAAAAGGCCCATACCTTATTGGCTTCAGCTTCTTTCCTTCACCTTGCATTTTGTCCTTGCTGATATACAACCAAACTTGATCGCCAACTTGGAACCTGTGCTCCACCCAGTGTTTATATTGCCTTGCCTTGTATTTGGCTTGGCTCTTTTCCAGCTATTCCTGCACTGCCTGGTGAATTTCTTAGATCTGTTCAATGAATCTGGTTGCTTTGTCCACATCACTGTGTCCAGCAACTACTGTCTTTTTCAAAGACAAAATCCAAGGGAGACCTTGGTATGAAACCAAAACAAGTCTCAAAAGGAGATCTTTGTGTAGAAGAATGTTTAGCACGGTTGTAAGCATGTTGCACATAACATAAGTGTTCATCCCAAAGCTTGGGATGCTTGCTGCAATAACCCCTGAGCAACTGGATCATTGTCCTGTTG
This sequence comes from Pinus tabuliformis, assembly GCA_031772625.1. Taxonomy (NCBI): domain Eukaryota; kingdom Viridiplantae; phylum Streptophyta; class Pinopsida; order Pinales; family Pinaceae; genus Pinus; species Pinus tabuliformis. Next base: position 1,492,556,088 of record CM062820.1, on the reverse strand, counting down.
TCTACCTCTGTTTGGCCATCTGTCTGTGGATGAAAGGTTGCGTTGTTTGGTGTCCATTAATTCCCATAGACTTGACTAAAACTTTCCAACAAATTGGGAGTTTCGATCAGATACTATGGAAGTGGGTAACCCAAAATGCACCTAGACATGCGAAAAAAACAATTTCACTCTTTGTTCAGCTGTAATCTGCTTATTACAAGGTATTAAAATACACATTTTGCTGAACCTGTCCACAATAACATATAAATTGTCATCTCCCTTTCTAGATTTTGGCAATCCCCCAACAAAGTCCATGGAAACACTTTCCCAAGGACAAGAAGGAAGTGGCAATGGAGTGTACAAGCCTAGTTTTCTATTGCTAGGCTTCCTTTTAGCACACATGGTACACCCTCTTACATATCTAGAGACTGTTTCATTCATTTTTGGCCAATAGCAGTATCTTTGCAGCTGTGCAACTGATGACCTGATATCAGGGAAGTATGTTCCTCCCTAATTATGTTAATTCTCTCTGTTTGTGGAATGCATAGCTTTTCCAAATGATACAAGAGTTTGTCCTTAATATCGTAATCCAATTATTCTACCTTTTTACCATTACTTAAAGCTGCATATACATCTTTAAAGTCTATATCTTTAACATATTGTTCAATGTAGCTTTCATGCATTACTGAATTATGTTCAAGTATGGTAGATGCATTTATGATTGGTCTGGACAACATATCTGAAATTTTATTGTGTATGCCCTTTTTATATCTGATGACTAAATGAAATTGTTGTAGGACACCCATCCATCTATGGTGTCTTGACTGTTGCAGTTTAGTTTGTGAGTGCAAGTATTAAAGTGGTTGATGATCAGTATGTATTGTTGTTTCTTTGCCCATTAAGTAATATTTCCACTTCTTCACACTCTCTGAACTAATGCATACAATTCTTTATCATATGTAGGATAATTAATTACTGCAGAATTAAAAGTCTCAGAATGATAGCATATGGGTTTACCATGTTGTATCAACACTACTCCCATGGCATAATCACTGGCATTTGTTTCGATCTCAAATGGTTGTTAAATATTTGGCAATGCTAGTATTGGTGCTATACTAATTTTTTCTTTCAAGGTGTCAAAGACTTTTTGTTGTTTGCCTTCCCACTGAAACACCTTGTTCAATCCTGTCAAAGCATATAAGGCAGCTGCAATTAAGGACAAGTTAGCAATAAACTTTCTCCAATATTGCGCTGCCCCTAGGAAGCTTCTAACTTCTGTAGCAGACTTGGGTTTAGGCCAGTTTACAATGACTGCAACTTTAGAGGGATCTATCTTCAGTTCACCACCCCCTACAATATGACAGAAATAATTCAAAGATATTTTGCCAAATTCACATTTTGATAATTTAACATAGAGATTTCCTTACTTCAAAACATCTAGAGTCTGCTTTACATGCTTTAAATATTCTTCCCATGTTTTACTAAATACAAGAATGTCATTTAGATATGCAATTACAAAATCATCAATAAAAGGCCTGAGTACATCATTCATTACTCTCATGAAAGTGGCAGGAGCATTAGTTAAGCCAAAAGGCATAACTCGCCATTCATACAGCCCTTGCTTTGTGTTGAAATTTGGTACCGGAGGACAGGTGGTTCCCTTAGGCTTTGATCTTTGGCCTAGGGAAAAGTGTCCAAAAGAATTTAATTTTTCTCCTAAAGTGACTTTATAATTTTATAAAGTTAAATCTAATTTAAAAGTGACTTTAAGTGATAAAGTTATTAAGTCTAATTTTAAAGTGACTTTTATAAAGTCAATGAAAAATTAGAAAGGAAAAGTGACTTTGGAAATAAATGACTAAGTGGGTATTTATTAAAGTGGGGTGAATTAAAAAATAGAAAGTGAGATTTAAATGAGCATTTAATCTCAACCATTGATCTAAATCTATTTCAGCCATTGGATTTAGAGATCACCCAAAAGTCACTTGGAGTTATATTAAAGGAGGAAAATGAGGAAAAGGTCATTCATTCTTTCATGAGCAGATTGGGAGAAGGAGAGCAAGAGAGATTTCTGAGCAGGAAGGAGAAGGAGACAGCAGCTTGGCACACATTCCAAGGCAACAGTTGAGCAGATTTGTACAGTTGATTCAGCACATAGTGAAAGGCAGATTTTTGCACAAACATCGTGGAGCAGTTTGCTGATTTTTCTGCACACAAAACGGAGGTTGTACAACATTTATTGCTGTCCTGTTTGCTGTAATTTCCAGATTGCTGTGAGGCACGGGAAAGGAGATAAGTTGTAAATTTGTTTGCTGAATAATTCTCACTGTAAAAAGACAATTTTCAGAAATAAAGAAGAGCTCTCAAACTGGTTTTCCCCAAGAGTTGTAGGGGGTTTTTCCAGGGTCAAGTTGACCAAAAATATCAGTGTTTTAATGTGTTTTAATGGTTGTTTTTAATTGCTGATTTTTATTTCTGCAATTTCCAGCATTCTGAAAAATTTCCAGAATTTTTGTTTTCAGCCATATTTATTTTTTTCAGTCTGTTAAATGTATGGTTAGGGGAATGGGCATTTAACAACATGGGAGAAATAAGGTGAAACTGAAAACCGGGGTGGGAAAACAAAAATTTTTACATGGTATCAGAGGTTGAGTGCTGAAGGGCAGTTTGGGACAGCAAAAGGAAAAATTACAGTTGCTGATTTTTCACTCAGAAAATTCCAGCAAGCTGATTTTTTTATAAACAGCAGTTTTATATTTACTACAGCAGTGCTATTTTTCAGTTTTAAGACAGCAGGATGTCATTGGGATTGAGGGTGGAGGATAGGCTGGATGGGCATATAAATTACAGCGTTTGGAAGGAGAGAATGCAGAGTATCTTTGAGGAGGCAGAAGTCTGGGATATCATGGTGCATACCGCACAGAACCCTGTTGTTGTGCCCACTGATGTTACTCAATTGGCTGAGTATAAAAAGAAGAACAATAAGGGTAAGAGGCTGATTCTAGACAGAATCAAAGACCATTGCATTCCTCATGTGAGAGGAAAGAGCAATGCCCATGAGATGTGGACAGCATTGTCCAATCTCTACCAGAGTACCAATGAGAACCGGAAGATGGTCCTGAAGGAGAAGCTGAAGAACATTAAGATGGGGAATGATAGTGCAGTTGGATATCTCACAAAGATTACCAATGTGAGAGATGAGTTGGCAGCGATTAGAGAGGCCATTCCATCCACTGAGTTGGTGCGTATTGCAGTGAATGGCCTCCCCCGTTCATGGTTGAACTTTGCTGATGGGGTTTGTGCACGTGAAACCCTTCCCACATGGGAGAGGTTTTGGGATGATTGTATTCAGACAGAGATCAGGAAAGGATAGCTTGGGGCAGCCAAGCCAATTGAGCAGGATGAGGACGTAGCATTGGTGGCAGGAGGCAAGAAAGGCAAAGGGAAGAAGCAGGCTTCCACAAGCAGTGGTGGGGGCAAAGGCAAAGGTAAAGGTAAACAGGGTAACTCACAGAAGGACTATTCCAAGGTGAAGTGTTGGAATTGTCAAAAGATGGGACACTATGCAGTTGTGTCCAGAGAAGAAGAAGAAGAAGGGGAAGAACCAGAACGTGGCAGCTTCAGCAGAGATTGAGGACTTTGCTGGTCGTTTTGACCGAGAGTTTGCGTTCACTACGTGTGAGTCCTCTAGTACAAGATCACCTGCCACACAGGTTCAGAGGGAGCATGCTTTTCCCTCGATTAGCGGAGCATCTTCAGGTATCTGGTATGTGGACAGTGGGGCTTCACGTCACATGACAGGTGTCCGGGAGTACTTCTCAGAGCTTTCAGAGAGTGGCACTAATATTGAGGTAGTACTCGGTGATGACAGAGTTGTTAGAGCAGTCGGGGTGGGGACAGTGACATTTCAGAGGGAGTCCAAACCTCCCTTGAAGGTGTCAGAGGTTCTTTATGTGCCAGGGATGAGGAAGAACCTCATATCCGTCTCAGCTTTGGAGGACAGGGGATATGAGGTACTGTTCAGGGGAGGACAGGTGTTGATGTATCCCAGGGACGCTCCAGCTGATTCAGCTAGAGTGATAGGTGTACGTCATGCAAAGGTGTACAAGTTTGCATTCCAACCCCTTTTGGCATTGAGCAGTAGTACCGACAGCAGAGCTAGCAGTTCTGAGCTGTGTGAGATTTGGCACCGCAGGATGGGACACATGTATCATGGAGCCTTGAGGACATTGCGGGAGATCACTACAGGTGTGCCAGATTTCAGTACTGATCACTTTGATACTTGCAGAGGTTGTGTGATGGGCAAGTTTGCCAAATCCCCTTTTCCCAGCAGTGACAGCAGAGCGACAGGGATACTTGATTTGATTCATTCCGATGTGAGCGATCGGATGTCTCATGTTTCCTTGAGTGGATATGAGTACTATGTGTTATTCATTGATGATCACTCCAGGAGGACCTGGATTTATTTTTTGAAGACCAAGAGTGAGGTCTTCAAGCGGTTTCAGGAGTTCAGAGCTCTTGTGGAGACTCAGACAGGTCGAAAGATCAAGTCCCTGAGGTCGGACAATGGAGGAGAGTACACCCTTGGAGAGTTTGTTGATTATTGTGCGGAGGCAGGCATTAAGAGGGAGTTCACTGTTCCTTACAACCCCCAGCAGAACGGGGTTGCGGAGAGGAAGAACAGATCCATCATAGGGGCTGCCAAAGCCATGATACATGATCAGGGGTTGCTATTGTTCTTGTGGGCAGAGGCCTGCAACACAGCTGTTTACTTGCAGAACAGGAGTCCGCATCGTGCCTTGGGGCACATGACCCCGGAGGAGGCTTTCTCTGGGAAGAAGCCTGATATTGGTCATCTTCATATCTTTGGATGCATTACATACTCCTATATACCCAAGGAGAAGAGGACCAAACTAGAGCCCACCGCAGAGAAGGGTATCTTTGTGGGCTACAGTGAGACCTCAAAGGCCTTTCGGATTTACATCCCTGCACAGAGGAGAGTTATTGTCAGACGGGATGTGAAGTTCGAGGACAGGGCCTTTAGGAGGTCACGGGAGTTAGAGTATCTGGATCAGCCAGACCCTCAGCGGCAGTTGAGTCAGTCACAGGGATCCAGTGGGCAGGGATCAGGAGGATCCGGAGGTACATCTATGAGGATGTCAGGTCCGTCAGTGAGCAGTGGCTCATCGAGCCAGAGGGGTGGTGCTCCGGGCAGCATCCAGAGCAGTTCACTAGGGAGTCCACTGATGGACAGTTCACACGGTACCTCAGCTTCTAGAAGTTCAAGTGCAGGCAGGAGGACAGCAGACAGACAGTCAGGAGTTCAGGCTACTGATGATGATGAGGAGGAGGAGTTTCATTCTCCAGTGGGAGAAGTGCGATCAGGGAAGAGGAAGCCCAAGTGGCTTTAGGACACCTTGAGAGATGCCACATCTGTTGCTGAGCCGAAGAGGCCAGTCAGAGAGAGTAGACCACCTGAGAGGTTTTGTAGCTATATGGCGATGATTACCAGCATCCTTGACTCTGAGCCTTCTAGCTATGAGGAGGCAACTAGCCAGCAGGTCTGGAGAGAGGCCATGCAGGAGGAGTATTCTTCTATCATGAAGAATGATGTTTGGGAGGTGGTACCGAGGCCTGAGGGCAAATCCGTGGTTACTTCCAGATGGCTTTACAAGGTAAAGCATGTTGCAGATGGCAGCATTGTGAAATTCAAAGCAAGGTTTGTGGCTAGAGGGTTCTCCCAGGTAGAGGGAGTTGATTATGAGGAGACCTTCGCTCCCGTGGCTCGATATACTTCGATCCGCTCCATTATATCGATAGCAGCAGAGATGGGTTGGAAGATCCACCAGATGAATGTGAAGACCGCATTTCTCAATGGCTTCATACAGGAGGAGGTGTACATTGAGCAGCCACAGGGCTTTGAGGTGCATGGGAAGGAGTCCCATGTGTGCAGATTGAAGAAGGCCCTTTATGGCCTGAAGCAAGCTCCCAGAGCTTGGTACTCCAGGATAGATGCATACTTGCAGGGGATGGGTTTCACAAAGAGTGAGGCAGATCCGAACCTTTACTTTATTGTGATTGGTGAGGAGCCTCTCATTCTGGTGCTGTATGTGGATGACTTGATCATTACAGGTGCAGAGAGACTCATAGAGCACTGCAGGAGAGATCTTGCGGCGGAGTTTGAGATGAAGGACATCGGCTTGATGCATTACTTTTTGGGTTTGAAGGTGTGGCAGGAGGAGGGGCATTTCTTCCTGGGGCAGGGGAAGTATATTGTGGACATCCTTAGCAGATTCCACATGGAGGATTGTAGACCCATGTCGACACCGATGATCACCAACTGGAAGAAGCTTCATGCTTCGGATTCCGAGTTGGTGGATCCCACATTGTACAGGCAGTTGATTGGTTCCATGATGTATTTGGTCAACACTAGACCAGATATCTGTTTTGCAGTCAACACGATGAGTCAGTTTATGTGTGAGCCTAGGAAGGTTCACTGGGTGGCTGCAAAACACATTTTGCGATACTTGCAGGGGACAGTGGATTATGGTCTGGACTACAGGCAGGGAGATGGAGTGAGATTGGCAGGATACACTGATTCTGATTGGGCAGGTTGTGCTTCTGATAGGAAGAGCACTTCAGGGTGTTGTTTTGGGTTGGATTCAGCAGTAGTGTCATGGTTCAGCCGGAAGCAACAGTCAGTAGCACTGAATTCAGCGGAAGCAGAGTATATGGCAGCCAGTCTAGCTAGTTGTGAGGCCATCTGGCTTCGCAAGATGTTGTTTGGCTTATTTGGTCAGCCGTTGAGACCTTCAGTGATTTACTGTGATAATCAAAGTTGCATTAAACTCACAGAGAATCCAGTATTTCATGACAGGTCAAAGCATATCGAGATCAGATATCATTTCATCAGAGACTATGTTCAGAAGGGAGCTGTGAAGCTTGAGTATATTTCCATTGATGAGCAGGTTGCAGATATCCTTACCAAAGCCTTACCACGGGGCAAGCATGTCTACTTCAGAGACAAGATGGGTGTGGTGAAGAACACCTTCCTCGGTAAGAGGGAGTGTTGAAATTTGGTACCGGAGGACAGGTGGTTCCCTTAGGCTTTGATCTTTGGCCCAGGGAAAAGTGTCCAAAAGAATTTAATTTTTCTCCTAAAGTGACTTTATAATTTTATAAAGTTAAATCTAATTTAAAAGTGACTTTAAGTGATAAAATTATTAAGTCTAATTTTAAAGTGACTTTTATAAAGTCAATGAAAAACTAAAAAGGAAAAGTGACTTTGGAAATAAATGACTAAGTGTGTCTTTATTAAAGTCGGGTGAATTAAAAAGTAGAAAGTGAGATTTAAATGAGCATTTAATCTCAACCATTGATCTAAATCTATTTCAGCCATTGGATTTAGAGATCACCCAAAAGTCACTTGGAGTTATATTAGAGGAAAAGGAGGAAAAGGTCATTCATTCTTTCATGAGCAGATTGGGAGAAGGAGAGCAAGAGAGATTTCTGAGCAGGAAGGAGAAGGAGACAGCAGCTTGGCACACATTCCAAGGCAGCAGTTGAGCAGATTTGTACCGCTGATTCAGCACATAGTGAAAGGCAGATTTTTGCACAAACATCGAGGAGCAGTTTGCTGATTTTTCTGCACACAAAACGGAGGTCGTACAACATTTATTGCTGTCCTGTTTGCTGTAATTTCCATATTGCTATGAGGCACGGGCAAGGAGATAAGTTGTAAATTTGCTTGCTGAATAATTCTCACTGTAAAAAGGCAATTTTCAGAAATAAAAAAGAGCTCTCAAGCTGGTTTTCCCCAAGAGTTGTAGGGGGTTTTTCCAGGGTCAAGTTGACCAAAAATATCAGTGTTTTAATGTGTTTTAATGGCTGTTTTTAATTGCTGATTTTTATTTCTGCAATTTCCAGCATTCTGAAAAATTTCCAGAATTTGTGTTTTCAGCCATATTTATTTTTTTCAGTCTGTTAAATGTATGGTTATGGGAATGGGCATTTAACTACATGGGAGAAATAAGGTGAAACTGAAAACCGGGGTGGGAAAACAGAAATTTTTACGCTTTGTTTTAAAAGCAGTCTTCCATGCATCTTGCTCTGCTACTCTGACCTCATGGTAACCACTACGTAGGTCCAACTTGGAAGAGTAAACAGCCTCTTTCAGTTGATCCAATAAGTCATCAATGCGAGGAAGGGGATAACAATTCTTGGTTGTTATTTTATTCAGTGCTTGGTAATCAATGCACATCCTCCAGGAGCCATCCTCCTTTTTCACCAATACTGTTGGAGATCCGATGGCGATGTGCTTGGTCTTATGAACCCTTTCTCAAGCAGCTCCTGTACCTACTTCTTGATTTCTGCATTCTCTAAAGCGAATAACCTATACATTCCGATGTTAGGCAATGGAGCATCTTGGTGCAAATTAATATCATGTAAAATTTTCCTTTTGGGTGGCAAACCTTTAGGTTCTTAAAATAAAATATCATATTCTGAAACAACTTTTTCTAAGTCAGCTTCTTGTTTAACATCACAGCCTTCAAATACATTGATTTTATCAATTTTTTTCCTTTACAACCATCAATAAAAATTGCTTGCATGAATTTATAATCCTTTTCATCTGCCCTGAGTTTATGAGTATAATTATTTTTGAGTTTGTGAACTCTTACAGTATATTCTATTCCATCTTTAACAAGTTGATACTTATTTTCAACTCTATAGAAAATGGTTTTTCTATCATACAAGGACGGACTTCCTAAAACAATCCCACATATATCCAAGGGAATTACATCTAACTCAACCTCATCTACAAATGTTGAACCAATGGCAAACCTAAGTTTACATTGTCTAGTCACTTGTAGCTTTACTTTATCACATAACCAACCCCCAATGGATATGGCTTCTTGTGAGGTGTGGTTAGTAATCCCAACTTTTTTACAACTGCTTCAAAAATTAAGTTTACTTGTGAGCCACTATCAAATAAAATATCAATTTTTTTATGCTTGGAAATAACTCTAATATGAAAAAGCTCATGTCTTCTTCTCTCATTTTCTTCACTAATATTTTGGGCAGAATTACTAGTAGATGCTTCGGAATTTTTACCTTGTATACCTATGGTTGTGATGGTTGTTTCATCACCTGAGTCTGACCCCAAATCTCTCTAAATAGCAGTAGCAGCCTTCTTCTTCTTGCCATCAAACTTCTTGGGTTTCAGCTCCAGATGCAAAGACCAGCAATGTTCATCATCATGTCCATCCTTCTTGAGTGAGTGCATAAAGGTTTGGCCTTTTGTACATCATTTGTCTTCCTCTCTTTCCATTTCTGCTTCCTCTTTTCCTTGTTCTTGCTTGCAGTGGGTTTCGATGATCCCCCAATCTCTAGGTTCACATTCTTGCCTATAGCCTCTAGATGGGTAGCCTGGACAAATACCTCATCTATGCTAGTAGGGTAAAACATGAGAATGGTGTGCCTCAAATAACTATGCCGACCACTTATATACTTCAACAAAGTTTCAAGTGAATCTAAAGAAATGCCTAGAATCAAAGCTCTTTTTCTAAATTCTTGGGTGTAGCTTTGTACACTCTGCCCTTTTAATTGGCGAAGAGTTTGCCAACTCATCATAGCTTGTTGCATATAAGCTAGTGGATAGAATTGTTTTTTAATTGCAGAAACAAATTCACTCCAGACAGAGAGAGTTTTACCATGCTTCTTCAAGTCAGCTTGTGTCCTGCCTTCCCACCATACCAAGGCAGTTCCTCCAAGGCGTAGGCTAGCAAGCTGAATTTTACTTCTGTCTGAATCAATGCTCTGCACCCTGCAATACACATCAATCTATCTAATCCAGTTATCTAGCTTCTCTGCATTTTACTCTCCATCATATATCGTCAAATCAAATTTAACATCTAATTTAATCAAAGATGGCTTCTTTGTATTTTCAGGGCTATCAGGAGGTGTGGATAGAGGAGCCTTTTTTCCTTTCCCTTTGCCTTCAAAATGGCCATCTATAAGAGATTCTTTTGTTCCTTTGTCTTGTTTGGAAGTTGGAGAATCTTCACTTCGATCTTTCTTAAATTCTCTATACATTTCTTTTACCATGGCTCTCATGGTCATGAAACTGTCCATGAATTGAGAGTCTGATTCCAAAGGAATTTTTTCTATCATTTTCCTCTTAAGATAGACTCTACCAATTTCTGGGTTAGTTTCAACTAGTTCTCCTTCTCCTAATTTAAACTTTGACCTAGTTAGCATTCACAAACAATCCAACACAAACTTGTCTAACTTTAGCAACCTAAAACTCTGGTACCACTTGATTTGATAATGAGATCTAAGATAATAATAAGGTATTACAAACTTATGTGCATGGATTAATTTATGTCATTTTATGCAATGGATCGATAAGATTGCGAAATGCATAGACAATGAAACAATAAACAAAACATAATAGACAACACATAACACAGTAAATTTAATGAGGAGTTCACCCAATACTCCTAGGCTACATCTCATGGTCCAGCCTTCGGTGGCGGCCTCTCTATTATGTCTTCAAGCAAAGTTCTTTTTACAACAGTGAGCTCAATTTGAGCCACACACACAACACATTACAATAACAAGAGCTTTACTTGATCTTCTCAAGTTTCTCTATGAGTACACAGACTCCCTCAGTGCTCTTTGTCTCTGTGCAGACTCTATCTCGGCATTTGCCTGAAATACTGCTCTCCCTACTGCGTTCTCTGTCTATGGCTTTATAGCCAAAAATGCGTTACCTGTTCGTTTCATGTTCCTGTCTCTCGGTCTCCCCGACCTCTGTCCGCTTCAAATCCCTCTCTCAACGTGATACAATCATTGTTTAACACCTAATGTGGAGGTGGCCACCCATTCTGTAATGCCAGAGTGCCTCGGGCCTCTGAAACTCCTGAAACAGCCACACTTTGTTAAACACACGGAAAATGTGTTTTAACAAAGAAAGTCCGCCAAAATTCAATATATCAAACTTTAAAAGTCCTTAAATATGATTCATTCCTCTATCAGATTTGCCTATTGGTCGTTGTCACTTACCGCATCGGCTCTTCCCTCTTCGCTTTTCGTTTGACAAACGAAACTGCGAAAACATATAAAAACACTGTAAAAACCACATACCGAACTTCAAAATATATACATTATCACTTAATTGCCCATCGGGTCCGATTCATCAGGTTGCTCCGATTGTGATATCGCAATCACTCATCGCAATACCCCCGGGCCGTTATAAGCGCTCCTGCAATACCCGATAACGATCCTATGACGTAATACGAACCGTCGATCTGCGCGCTTAATCAACGGTCCATATTAACTCCACCAATTGTCGTCGCCATATATATGCGTTAAGCTTCGATATCGTTGTTCGCCATCACAATTCTTAAGTGAGTTCCGCTGATAAGCGTCGATAGCCACTGTCGATCGGATCTAGACCGTTGATTAGTCAGATTCGACGACTACTATGTATTTTGTTGTTCCGCCTCCGATAGCTGCATTTTATTTGATTTCACAGGTTTTGGGCCTCCCGATAGTGTTTCTTTGTCATGCTAAGGGTGTTCCTCTTGCAAATACTTTGATCTTTTTAAAATATTTTAATCTTGGCACGATTTTTAAAGAATTTATGAAGACTTAGAGAGCATTCTCGGATCCATTTGGATCAAGCAAGCAAGTCAATACTGGTGAGCCGCTCAAGAAAAAGCAATACAAAGCAGGAACGAAGACAGTATGGAAAAAGAGGGAAAAGAGGTGAGTAAAAGAGGAACCAGAGGAATCGGGAAGGCAGGGAAAAAGGACCAGGGGGGGGGGAAGCAACCTTTAGCAGAGGTCCAAACAAAAGAGGCAGAAGGACTGAGAAAGAACACATGCAAACCCTCACAAATGCGTATATGGCTAGCAATCCACCAGAGGTAAGAGCTCAAATTGCAGAGTGGGAGAGGGAGCTTAATGATAGCATAACCAATCAGGATATAGAGACAGAAGAATGAGAAACTATGGTGAAAGATCTGGGGAACACTAGTGGCCGACACACGTTGTTTAGGCAAACAATCCAGCAATACTGGGTCATGAAAAACATAGTGGCCTGAGCAATGACACTATACAAGGAACAAGAGGCACATGAAGAGGCCCAAACAACGGAGCCCAGCATGAAGGACCTTCATAGAGAAATTGTTGTAGTCCCGATACAAGTGTACATAAACAATCTTGCACTGAACAAGATCGAGCAAAGCATACTGGACATGAAGAGGAGCGAAATCCCGAGGTTCAGGGCGAAAGCCCTAGCCCCGCTGGACTCAGCTAACGAGTGTCTATTAGCCTGTACTTTTCTAAGTTGAAGTTTATAGTAGATAGAACTGCAAGTGTTGCTTGGATGGTGTTGAAAACTTTATTTAAATTTTGGACAGCATTTAACGCAAACAGGTGGCCAAACTAGTTTCAGGTTGAGGCCACTTGCAAATTTTGTTAAAAGACATTAGTATGGTTTGTAAATATTAATAGAGAAAGTACTACCAAACTTACAAAAAAAAAATTTAAAAAAAATGAGTGTTTTGAATTTTATATAAAAGGATCCCATCAATTTGTTTATAAAATGTCTTAGTTTGTACTTCATTATCACTATCATTATCACTATCATCATTTAAGAAATGTGAAAAAAAATGTGTTATTGTGTTTATAAGATGCATTAAGATTATATTTCATTATCACTATTATCATTTAAGAAATGTGAAAATTTTCGAATTTTCCAAATTTTAAAAAGAATCTTTAAGTATCCACAACACTATTAAAACAGCACAGCTCTATATTTTTATTCAAAAATCCAATAAAACAATATAACTCCATCTCAATCTTAAATCTTAAAAGTTATTAAAAAAAACATAAATCCATTTTAAAAGTCATTAAAAAATACATTTACTCTTGCAACCTCTATCATCTATTAAAATGTAGTAACCGCAACTTAACGTTGGATAAGTGCAAAAGAAAAGGAAATTGGAAAATACCTGTATGGAGAAAGGCCTCTTCAATACGAGGTTCCCCTGCCTGGCTATTCCGACTTCATCCAGAAAGATTCGCAATATAACTAAACGAAAGCGAAGGTGCTCTTCTCGCCTGGGACAGATGGTTTATTTGTAAAAACAAACCATAGAGGCCCAGACGTGAAGGACACCTTGGCTTTCCCTTCCACCTGCACTTATATCTCAGCCACAGTGTCTAGCCATAGAACAACCATATAAAAAGGATCATACTGTATGTACAGATGTGAAAGTGCAAAACGCTCGATAACGTTTAAAGATGGCCAGTCCAAGAATCCTAAAAACTAGGGTTTCAAAGAGGGACGATTAAAAGCACCAACAGGGTCATTGATGATCTTGTGCTTATAAACTGAGACGTGTGAAGACACAAAGTTAGATAGTTACTCTAGGAGGACGTTGCCTAAAGATCGTGTTAAACGCACTTTTTCTTGCTACTTCGCCGAAAATCAAGAATTTCCAGTACCTTCCTGCGATTCCGGCTTAGCCTGAAAGAAATACTCGCAAATCGATCGATATACACGGAGGCCAATGTATTCGTCGCGTCTGGCAACGATAGTTTAGACATATAAATGATCAATAAACCATCGTGGCCCAGACGTGAAGAACGCTTTTGCTTCCAGCTCCACATTCAGATGGAAGAAATTGAAAACCTCAGACAAATAAGAACAGGGTTTCTAAAAGCTCCACCTTCAGATGGAAGAAATTGAAACCCTCAGACAAATGAGAAGAGGGTTTCTAGAAGCTCCACCTTCAGATGGAAGAAATTGAAAACCTCAGACAAATGAGAACAGGGTTTCTAGAAGCTCCACCTTCAGACGGAAGAAATTGAAAACCTCAGACAAATGAGAACAGGGTTTCTAGAAGCTCCACCTTCAGATGGAAGAAATAGAAAACATTAGACAAATGACAACAGGGCTTCTGGTCTAGACGCTGAAGCAGTCCAGCAAAAAGAAAGAACGGGGCTTCTGCTTACCTCGCATTGTGTTAGTATGAAGTCGTTGCCCACACCTTTCTCGTATTTATAATTCTGGTGGCCATTCATCCAGATACATCTTCCGATAGAAGTCATCCAGCCAGCGATGCTAGAGACAACACTGTCCCTTTTGCTTCGGCCAAAAGATACCTTGCTTTTATTTAGTTATTCATTTATTTATCATATATGTGGTTGTCACAATAGGTCGGCGCGCACTAGTTGTTAGATATTTTATGTGGAATATATATTTAAAGAATAGGTTAATTAATCATGGAAGTTACAAATCCTAATTTTCTGCCCACCAAACATTTGAGCCCTGCGATTCTCCGGTTCCTTCGGAGACACGAAGTCTGGATTCTTCTTTTCTCCTATATTTGATTAGCATCTTTAAACTTATTGTGCTTTGTCATTAGCTGTCTTAATGAATAAAGATATTTTTAAATAATGTTTTAGTTTATTAAATATACTTAAGGATAATTTCAATACAATGTATTTTTTAAACTGAAGTTATAAAAAAAATTTATTTTGGGAATTTATTTGTTTTTTTAATTTTAAGGTGCAGTTTAACGAGGTGATTTATATGTTTTTTACGTTGGTTTTACTTGAATTATTTAAGAAAATTGTAGCTTTAAGTTGTTGAGTATGCACAATCTTAGTGTTCTAGTGATTCTTTTAGGGTGTTAAATTTATTTCTATATTTAAAAATATAATTTAAATGATGGAGCACAATCAAATTATGATGAAAAATTCAAATACTAGTGTCCTCGTAGTTTTATAGGGTGTTAAACCATTTTTACATTCAAAAATACAATTTAAATGGTGGAACATTGTTTGTGGTCGAATTATGATGAAAAAGCCAAAAAGTCACCACCTAGACTACAAGAAACTCTAATTTTTAATGAGCTAAATAACAAAAAGAAGAGGGAGATGTGGCCTTTGTCTTCCATAGAAGTTAATCTAGGAACAATGAGGAATTATATGCAACACTTGTCCTCCACAAAAATTAATATAGATAAGTTTTCCATGCTCACTCTTGAATAATTTATGAAAATATACATTTGTGCGATTTTAAGGGATTAGAATGGGATGATAACATAATTAGCAGATTTTTTCGCTCCCACTAATTTTGAGGAATTTCAATCAAAATATGGCAGAAGTAATCCTGCTTCACATAAATTTTATATTTTATATCAATATTATAAACACTGGGTCCAAACCCCTAATTGGTTCTAAGGAAATCGAGGCATATTGCCATGGTGTTAATGTGGGAGATGTCTAGAGATAAGAGGAGCTTGATGTACATTGTATGATGTGGTTGAATGGAGAACCTATGCAATGAACTAAGGGGCATATAGCGTCCTTGTTAGTGATAAAGACCATAGTAGCATCCTTAGTAGTGTTTGTCCAATCTATTAGATGACGTAATCCAAAGATGAGGAGAAGTCAAGCTTGGAACGAAAACCCTAGACGAATGCCCTAGATATGATGTAGAGATTGGAGATTGTTGGTGCCTTCAATCAGATGGCATTGTTGTGGGACAAAGAATTGTTGGGCCAATTGTGTGTTGGACGAATGGTGTTTGGTACATCAGAAAATGCCCATAGAGATATGAAGTCGAGAACACTGGGAAATTAAATGACAAGTGCACATTTTGATCCACGTGGATATTGGTGACCACCCACCTCTTTCATTGTCATAACGGTTCTCTATCTTATTGGGGGGAAAATTCCGATTTTTTGGGTCCTAAACTTCCATGGTCATTTTGAGGCCCTAAATGATGTTTTCTGGCAATTCGAGGGGCTAGGAGTTGTTATGGCATGGCTTGGACCTAGTCAAAAATTGTAGCCCTTAAATAGTTCTTTCCAACAAGCTATTGTGAACCCTAAATGGATATTGTATGCAAAATTCATGCCCTTAAGAAGTTGATGTACCAACTAACAACCTCAAGGCTCACAAAACTTTTGGTGTTTCATCTTCTAGGGTTAGGGTTTTAGACCTCTAAGGTTATTTATTTATGTTAAAAGGCTATTTTTTGGCCTCTTGCAATATCTTTTGTGAATGCCAATGGCAAT
Organism: Pinus tabuliformis; assembly: GCA_031772625.1. NCBI lineage: Eukaryota > Viridiplantae > Streptophyta > Pinopsida > Pinales > Pinaceae > Pinus > Pinus tabuliformis. The sequence goes on along the minus strand of CM062820.1, from coordinate 1,492,540,012 downwards.
TATCTCTCTGTGTTCAAAGATAGCTACCACCTTTCTAGCCAGTTTGTGTTCTATAGTATTATGTTATTTCATTTATTAATAGAAATTGGGTTTTCACCATATCATTGTGTTTTTTGTTATATTTATCTATGTGTGTGTGTGTATTCCATTTCCTTTCCTACATTTCATTTCATTCTTTATACAACATAGATCACATACTCATATATCGTTTTATGTTTTGCGAAAATTGTGAGTGTAAATAGATTGATTTTGAGTAGGGGGGTTTCCCCATTAGTAGCTAACGTGGATGTGTGGTAAATTTTTCATTGTTATTGTTTGGAAAAGGCTACATGGATGGTAGAATGGGGTATGAGGAAGAAGCACTGGATTTCTCCAATGATCTATTTGGAGGATCCAATGAGTTGGTCTAGCCTTAGGGTATGTTGACAAGATGCTTTGTGGGACTACAACATGTTATTCCATTTGGGATCTAAGAAAATAAAGGAGGCCACTGTGATGATATTAAGTGAACTAGCACAAGAGTTGGGTGTACAAAAAGTCATGACCTTGAGACAATTGGAGTAAGGGATGATGGGTCTTTCGATGGTCAATCCAAGGACCATAATTGCCTAAGTAGTTCACCCCACACAAGGAGTTAAGGCCCTAGTCCTACAAATCCATTTAACCTAAATGCCTAGTTAGAGAACGTCATTGGTTTATCAAACTCAAGGTATGAATCAAAAATTGCATTGGATGAGGTTTGTGATGTGTTTGATTTTCTTTTACATTATGATATCTATTGGTGGGATAATTTTCCTAGTTCTAGTTTTGTTAGCAATATGTTGGATTTGAAACTATCGAGTGGAGGCCCATTCTTGAATTTAGGTTGTTGGGATATAATCTTAAGAGGGCTCCAAAAATCCAATGAGACATAAATGTACCAAAAAGACATAGGAAGCCATTAGTTTCAACGTGGGTGGTAAAACCAAACTAATGATAAAATGGATATGGGAGATCAGGCACTAATAGGATGTTTTCCTAGGAAGAGAATGAGTTGTAAGGAAATGAATAATCATACCAAGCTCAATTTTGATTCAATAGTGGGGGCCTCTCCACATAACCTGATTTTGGTATAAAAAAAATGGTTGATTTGGATGTTTAATACAACACAACCGACAAAGCAAAGGAAATATTGCACCAACATAGGAAGTGTTTCAAGACAAATCCCTCTTGTAGACAAGAGTGATCTCCCTAGCTCTGGTACCAAGATATAGAACAAAATAAACATGAACATGTAGCTTTCCCTAAGTTTAATACAATCAAATCATCAGCGAAAAAAAAAATGGGATAAACTCATACCCTTTATCAAAGGTTGTCCTCGCTAAAATGTTGTAGCTCCCAGTTTTTCCCTCAATACTCTTGAAGCAAAGACCTACAAGCAACACAAACAAACAAAAACATCGAAGCACATATAATCCAAAAAATGTTTTGATCAAACTTATATACATGATCAAGGAATTGTATACCAAATGATTGCTAAGCAGATATACAATAATTGTGGGAAAGGAGCATATAATTGTATTAATATAGAAAGAAGAGGTTATAACCTGATGTTGCCTTGATGTTGTAGGTCTCCTTCCAGTTGTCCTTCATCTTAGTGCCTTTCCTTCAAAAGTCTTAAGACCATAGGTTGGATACTTTAGCATAATTTCACCAAAGCCAAAGCCTTTATGAGATTAATTAGCCCTCTCAATGAGAGATGGTTGTACTTATAGGCTTGGAAGAGGATAAGAGGATGATAAGGGAAGAAGGTTAAGGTCCAGCAAATTTGGGATGCGAGCAAGATCCAAATCGATCAGGAGAGATGCCAACCATGAGGCTTATCTTCTAGAAGCCTCTCGTTCCTTTTTTTTTCACCTTCATTAAAATAATGTCGCACTTTGTAGTGAAGCAACTTGTGACTGTGTCACAACTTAACAATTATGCAACCTATGACAATCAAATATGTCACAACTTGTCAATGTGAAACCTGCGACATCCTCTTGAATTAGGTTTTTTGAAAGAATTTGAACAAGTGTTTCATATTTCAGGGAGAGGATTTTCTTCCATCTTCTTAAGGGATTAATGGCAATTATGTTTCAGATGAAAAAGGATAGGGGTACAACATCAATTTCCATGAATGTAACAAAATAAAGTGTAACAAGAAGTGAGAATCTCATGAGTGTGTTAGACCAAAGATCACACTAAGAGGGGGGGTGAATCAATGTAGCGATAAACTTATCATTTCAAAACATTTCATCAATAAATAATTATGCAACCAACTCACAAAATAGAAGAAGAGATAGATAAATGACTTCAAAATAAGCTTCTTCGAGGGGGAAACCTCCTTTACATTACACAAATGAACAATTCTTGGATGATTCAAATGACAAAACCTCCTTTCTATATATAGGAGTCTAAGGGGTCACAATATAATTAGAGCCGACATAACAATAATAATGTAAGGGCACAACAATAACAATAGTGGCCTTTTATGGGGCACAACAATAAAAATATGGGGACTACATGGGCACAAAAATGACAATAAGGGGGCTACACTAATAATAATGAGGGGATACAGTAGTGTTTTAGGGACCTAACATGCCCCTCTCCTTCAAAAAAGTGTTGTCCTCAATGCTTGAGTAGTTCTTGATGCTTCTATATAAAATCATCATCCTCCCATGTGGAATCTTTTGCAGGTAAGTTCTTCCACTTGATGAGATACTCTGAAATTGATTGTTTTTCGTAGTTGTCGAGTTCTTGTTTCCATGACTGCTTCAGGTTCCAATACGATTTTTCCTTCCTCGTCAAGTTCTAGAAATATGGTTTGAACTGGGAGCTTGTCACCTATAACCTTCTTTAAGCATGAAACATGGAAAATTGGGTAAACTCGGGAAGATGTAGGAAGCTCTAATTTGTATGCCATAGTACCAAACTTTTACAACACCTTGTAAGGGCCATAATACTTTGGTGATAATTTATTATCCTTCTTAGCTAGATCGAGGGACATTTGTTTATATGGTTGTAGCCGTAAAAATACCCAATCGCCTACATCAAAACTTCTTTCGCTGCGATGTTGATCTACCTGTTGTTTCACTCTATTATGTGCCAAAGTGAGGTTATCCTTTAAGAGTTGGAGAACTTGTTGTTGATGCTCGATGTGATCTTCCATTGCTTGAACCTTATAATTTTCTCATAAAGATGATGTGATGGATGATGGATGATATCCATAAAGTGCCATAAATGGGGTCATTTTTGCTGCAGTATGGAAGGAAGTGTTATACCACCATTCAGCCAGAGGTAACCACTTGACCCATTATGTTTGTTTATCAGATAAAAAGCAACGAATATATCCTTCCAAAAAATATTCACTATCTCAGTTTGCCCATCTGATTGAGGATGATAAGATGAGCTATGAGCTAATTGAGTACCCATACAAGAAAATAATTTCATCCAAAAATTTATACTGAAAATAAGATCTATGTTGCTTACAATAATCTTTGGGTTTCCATGTAGCTTTGGGAATTGATTCCACAAATGCAGTAGCGACTGTATTGGCTTTAAATGGATGAGATAATGCATAAAAGTGTGCATACTTGGTAAGTCTATCAACTACCAGCATGATGACACTCTTTCCTTCAGACTTGGGTAAACCTCTGATAAAATCCATTGAAACCTCCTCCCAACGTTGACTTGGAATGGATAAATGTTGCAACAGACCCGAGCTCTTAATTGTTTCAACTTTATTTTGTTGGCAAACCAAACATTCCGCCACAAACTTTTGAATATCAGATTTAAGGCCATCCCAAAAAAATTCCTTCTTAACCCTGTGGTAAGTTTTTAAAAATCTTGAGTGCCCTCCTAGGGGAGAGGTGTGCAATTCCCGAAGAATCTTTTGTTTGAGTTATGAATTCTTACAAAGATACAAGCAATCTTTGTACCATAATGAATCATTATTTCAGTTGAATGTATCAAATGTACTAGGATATTTCTGCAACTTTTGAATGAGTGCCCACACTTATTCATCATTCTTCCATTCATCCCTTGCTTCGGTTATCCAACCTGGTTGGATAATAGAAATGGCACAAAGCAATGCTTCCACATCCTCATCCTTTCTTGAGATTGCATATGCAACAACATTTTTCTTCCCTTTTTTGTAGATGATTTCAAAGTCATAATCCAACATCATTGTGACCCATTTTTTTGGTCTTCTAAAGATAATATTTGTTCTAAAAATTATTTAAGACTATCATGATCTGTTTTTACCTTGAAGTGCCTTCCCATTAGGTAAGGTTGCCATTTGTTAATTGCAATAGTATTGCCAACATTTCCTTCTCATAAATAGCTTTGTGTAAATACTTTCCTTTGATTGGACGACTTTCAAAAGCAATGGGTCTTACTTCTTGCATTAAAACAACACCAATTCCATTTCCTAAGGAATCACATTCCATAATAAAGGTTTTTTTGAAGTCTGACATACCTAAGCTCGGTGCTTGGCACATTGCCTCTTTAATATGCTCAAATGCCTTAGTTTCTTTTGGAGTCCAAGAAGATGCATCTTTCTTTAGTAATGTTGTTAGAGGTGCTGCTATTCTCCCATAATTCTTAACAAACTTGTGATAATACCCTGTCAATCCGTGAAATCCTCGCAAATGCTTTATGTATGTATGTATTTTCCATTTCTTAATGGCTTTAATTTTGTTAGGGTCTACCTTAACACCCCCATGAGATACAATATGACCCAGATATTCCTCCTCATGTACTACAAAGAAACGTTTAGAGGTTTTTGCATATAATTGTTTCTCCACCAATAGCTTGAGCACCCTGTCAACATGTTGAACATGATCCTTCCAAGACTTGTTGTAGATTAGTATATCATCAAAAATACTAACACAAATTTTCCAAGGAAGGGTTTGAAAATGGAATTCATCAAACCTTGAAATGTAGAAGGTGCATTGCTAAGGCCAAAAGGCATGACCAAAAATTCATAATGGTCCTCATGGGTTCTAAATGTTGTTTTCACAGTGTCTTCAATCTTCATTCTTATTTGATGATATCCTGAACGAACATCCAACTTGGTGAAGTAATTTGCTCCATGTAATTCATCAATGACATGAATGGGAAATTTATCATTAATAGCGAGTTTGTTGAGATCCCTATAATCGAGACACATGCACCATGATCCATCCTTCTTGTGCACCAATACTACTAGATTAGAGAAAGAACTTTGAATAGGTTGAATTATACCAACCTCTAGCAATTCTGCAACCATACGTTCAATTTCACTCTTTTGGGCATAAGGATATATGTAAAGCCTGATGTTTAGAGGAATACTTCCTGGAATCAAATGAATAACATGATCATGATCGCGAAAAGGTGGGAGGCTTTTGGGAGTCTCAAATACCTTGGAATGGTTGTCCAAGACTTTTTGGAGGTCTGGAGAAATAGATGATTTCAATGTTTAAGCCTCTAGTGAACATAAGTGTGCAATTATGCCCAATTGTTCTTCCTTTAGAAGCTTTGTCATGCCGTTAGAGCTAATTATATTTCCTGGCTTCCTTGCGATACCCCTTAATTGAACTTCCTTTCCTTCCCAAAAAAAATTCAAGAAAAGTTCTTGAAAATTAAAAGCTATCGTACCCAAAGATTGTAACCATTGGACTCCTAGTACAACACCAACACCACCGATTGGAATGGAAAGCATTGGGCTATTCAATACATATTCTCCCATGGATATCTTTATATTATGGCACTTTCCTCAGCAATTTATGGTTCCTCCATTTGCAACCATCACTTGACACTCTGGTGCTAGATATAACAAGCAATTTAATTCATTGGATATCTTACAATGAATAAAATTATGGGTACTACTCGAATCAATCAACATTGTTACCTTTTTCTTCTTGATATGTCCTTCTATCTTGAGAGTTTGAGAAGTGGTAATTCCTGCCAATGCATTACAAGGTATGGTTGGATTCATTTCTTCTTTCTCTGGGGTTGGTTCATGGTGTATATCCTCTTCTTTTGACATTTCTTGTTCATTTTCTTCCTCCTCTTCACAAACGATGTAAAATAATTTCTTCTCAGCACACTTATGACTTTTAGTGTATTTGCTATCACAACTGTAACAAAGCCCTTTTTCCCTTTCTTCTTCCAATTGTTGTGGTGTCAACCTTGTAGGTTTTGGAAGGCTAGGAGCAACTACACTTCCATCTTTATAGTTGTGAGTGGTAGGCTTCCTTATTGCCATAATTTTGCTTTGAAATTTTCTTGCCAACCTAAATGTCTTCTCCAATGAATCAAGTTCCCAAAGGAGAACCTCGTGTTGGATGTTATCCTTTAGAGTCCCTGTGAATACATCAATCCTATGCTGCTCTAGAATATCATTTACCCTTATATCCAATTTTTGGAAGTCCTCAATGTGCTCCATTATTGAACCCTTTTGTTTGAGATTTATCAATTGGCTAAAGAAGGTGTCGCTCTTTTTATCCTCATAAGGTGCTATATTTCCTCCGTAAAAATTGACCAAGTGACAATTTGTTTACAAGAGCAAAGCCATCGATACCATACAATTTGATTGAGTTCTAAATATAAAGTTACAATGCGTACCTTTTGTGTGTTTTGCACATTATGGAGATCAAAATATTGCTCCATTTGTAGTATCTTTGTTATAGGATCATTGCCATCAAACTTCCTCATATCTATCTTTGGAATATGGCGGGTCTTCAATCCAACGTTAGAGTATATGAAATCATGATTAACATTTTTTTTGTTCTCATCATGAATTTCCTCTACTATCTTTTCGCCATTAAGAAGCATTTCTTGTAGCAACTTTGCCAAACCTCCCTTCAAACTTTCTATGTTTTTCTTCAAATCTTCAATGTTCCCTTTTGCTTCATTGATGCCATTCTTCAAACCATCCATCTTAGCTTCTATTACTTTTTGTGAGAGTGAAATTTGTTGCACTTGGTCTCGTAATTTTGATATATCATGTTGCATTTCTTCCTCTTCTTCATGAGTCATAGTAGAGATTTTAGGTTTCTTACTAGGTGTTTCCATTTTCTTTCTTCAAGGAATCAATTATTGATAATTATGCTTCATTATTTGAATCACTTCAAACTAATTTTTCAAACAAAACTTATGCAATTTTTAAAAAGACTACACACCATTTTTTGATTTGTAGGAATCTCTAAAATTTAGGATCTCCGAGGTTTGAAATTGCGAACTATGGTATCCCTCTGAGTCTTCTTTCCAGTGCCACAAGTCTGATCGAAATTGGATTCTCCAAGAAAGAGTTATGCCTAATATCCTAAGATGACCTGATTATATACTTTTTCAAGAGCGAACTTGTACGAAGTACCACGTTTCACTCTTTTGACCCTCAACTTTGAAAATGATACCCAACAAACTAAATTCCATCCTATTTCTAGAACTTTGTACGAAATTTGAATCCGATGCTCAGAGAAAAAGTTATGACGATTTTCCTAAGATCGCCTGTTTGAGATGGAATTCGGGATCCTGGAAAAACCCTAACTTCCTTAGATCATATCTCCGAAAATATAGAGAGACAAGATCTGAAATTTTGGCAAAAGGTTCATCAAGATTTCAGCTCAAATGGGTTTTAATTTTAGCTTCTGAAACTTCATAGCAAAAAATCTATAGGGAAAATTCCACAATGGCATGTATGAAACAGGGAAACCCTAGAATCCAAAGCTTTGATACCAAATGTTATGTTACCAGCTCACAAAATAGAAGAAGAGATAGATTAATGACTTCAAAATTAGCCTATTCGAGGGGGAAACCTCCTTTACATTACACAAATGAACAATTCTTGGATGATTAAAATGAAAAAACCTCCTTTACATTACACAAATGAACAATTCTTTGATGATTCAAATGACAAAACCTCCTTTTTATATATAGGAGTCTAAGGGGTCACAATATAATCAGAGCCGACATAACAATAATAATGTAAGGGCACAAAAATAACAACAGTGGGCTTCTATGGGGCACAACAATAAAAATATGGGGAATACATGGGCACAAAAATAACAATAAGGGGGCCACAATAATAATAATGAGGGAATACACTAGTGTTATAGGGACCTAACAACCCATGCAGCAATGTATCATAATAATTTGCATCATAACAATAAATGAAACCATGCATCAAAAATCCATTATCACCTCAATAAGAGGACACAATATTTTACATGGAAACCCTTGCAAGAGAAAATCACATATTATTTTTGTCTTCTTCTTCAATTTATTTACATAGATTTGCAGGCACCGACTTGTTGGAGGCAGTGACACCCAAAGTGTGCAAGCACCCATCTGCAATAGGTTACAACCTAATTGAGTCACCAAGCTCAAATAATGTGCAAGCACCCACTTGAAATAGGCTATAACCTAATTGAGGCACCAACCTCGAAAATGTGCAAGCTTCGACTTACTTTAGGCATCAACCTGATTGGGGCACCAATCTCGGTGAAGTCACCAATCTCCTTCAATTTGTTGTAGACCACTTTTCACAATATTTTATACTAGATCCATGAGCTTAAATCTTTTCCAAATCAATTATCCTTCTCTTCATATTTCAAAAACATGTTCATGTGCTTATACAACCAATAACAATGACCTCTACTCAACATATGCTTGTAGCTTCACTTTATCAAGTTGCAAAATATTCCAACCAAAACCCTTTTTCAAAAATCAATTTACACTAATTTTGACCTATAAAAATGTTTGAAAACTTAATTGTTTGACATAATGACTCCTTCCAGGGCGTGTTCTACAAAATGCCTAAAGTTCGACAATGTGCTACGAAATGGAAATCGTTGTTTGGTTAAGTGCTCAATAGTCTTGAAAATGCAGCAAGAAAATTTAGTTTTGGCTTTGCCTTCGTCAAACTAGATTAAAATTCGAATTTCAATTTCAGTAGAATACTTGGAGGTAGTTAACTGAGGTGACATGGCTCTTGTCACTCAGTTAACTCAGTAAATTCGAGTTAGAGACACTTGAGCTCATTTCTACATTATCGATTACTCATTTGTAGCAAACTATTTCAGTTAATTTGAGTTATTATCAGTTTAACGAGTTCTATCTGTCATAAGAACTAGTGGAGGTCAATTTGTAGGTGTGTAACTTCAACCACACTAAGTGATCAACTAGTTAACTGATCAATCAGCCCAAAATAATTGTTGCATGCAGATAATTCGAGTTACCCAGTTGAGATTGGAGTTCAAGGGTATTGTACTATCAGTTGTAAACTAATCCAAGTTGTACAAGTGGTGCATGTAGTAAGAGGATTGGCCTATGGTAATTACACAATTCCTTGGTGTGAAATTCCTAAATAATAGGGGAAATTTCCCAAGGAAGCAGCGCAATGAAATAAGAGATTGGGAAGGCTTGAAATTGGTTGAGTGTTGGTCTAGGTTCAATCAATCAGACAGATGGATAGGCTATACTAGTGCAGGGTGTGCTCAGGCTTGAGCAAGCATTGTATTTCTTCTCTATTCTCTGATTAATGCAATACATATAGTAAGGGGTTTTGAGCAGTTGCTTTCCCCTAGATAAATCTTTGTGTATGTATGATGTTTCCTTTTGCATGTCAATGATTCTTGTTTGAGATGGTGAATTAACTTCTGCAAATGAGTAGAGTAGCTTCAATTCTTGTGATTTAGTAAATTTCATGAGCAGTTTTGAATCTACACATTAATTTCAACATGGTATCTGTTATCACTAAAAATTCTAATGCCAAAATTTCTCAGACTAGCTTGAAGACAGTTTCGCAGCGCAACATCTTCTAGGTGATTTCGTAGCACATAATCCATATTTTGCACTAGCTGCGCTACGAAATTGGGGATTTGTTCGAATCCATAGCAACTGTAATGCAAAATAGCTCTGGGGTGGATGCATTTTACAGGTGGCATGTTCTCAAGCTCCTACATGTATGCTTGTCATCAGTTCTGAATCTGAAGGGAAGTATTACAGGTGAAGGAGTGTTTTGAGTGGGATGGTAACTTTTATGCTTTGCATCCACCACTGTTGCCAAGCAGAGACAAAGGAAAAGTCTGAGGTATTGCAGCTGCAAAACAACCTAATCCCCAAAGGTGAAGATATAACAAGATACAGGGACTACATTAAAGATCTTGGTAAGAATGAAAGGGTTGAAGTGATTGCACTGCCGAGTTCCTTAGTGCAGCGTTCTGTTTTTCAAGATGCACTAGATTTGTTGGTTTCTTTAGATGCTCTGAAGGCACCATCTCATCATAGGGGAAAGTGTGAACCAACATTATATGGCAATTTGCTTGGGAGTCTTCCCCTTTCTTTGGAGGCATCAATGCTTGTCATTAAGTTTGGTCAGTGTGGGTTTCTTAGAGAGGGTGCAATAATTGGTTTATTGATGGATGCACGACCAATGCCTATCATACAGCCATTTGGGCAGCAATCTTTGTTCAATAAATATGTGGACAGCTATTATAATGATGCTAATGGATCTGTTGGTTCTTCATATCATACAAAGACTCTTATGGCAAATTTTTGTGCAATTCTGTTTTGGCAACGGATTTTGAAGGACAAGCATCGATTGCAACGACTCATTCAAGTGGCTGGCAATGAGATCTTCACAACTCAGACACATGATTTTGCTTCAATTTCTCCTAGGCTTGAGTAGGAGTGGTCTTCTTTCCACCATTTGCTGCCATCATCACTTCGTGCTATTGCTGAGACATGCCCAAGTTTCTCTGCATTTTGGAAGGTTCACCATTGTATTACAATGATTATGATTTCAAGCACACATGCTTTCTCTCTCCAAGACAACGTGAAGCAAACTTGAGTTTTGACTGTTGGCACTGAACTAGCAGATGATATTGTAACAAATGTTTGCATTCAGGCTTCATGTGTTGACTCAAGGTCCTGTCATCATGATATCGAAACAAGGCAAATAAGGCATATTTCTCTGTTTTAAGTTGTCAACTTCCAGGAGGTATTTAGAGCAGCTGAAATAATATTTTCGAAAATTGAAAGAGGTTTTTATTCCTAACATACTGAACTAGAAAAACCTCTTTCAGTTTCTTCAAATTGATTATGAGCTGGGAGAAACAAGTGACTAAAGTTGCGCTATGAAACTGCTGTAGATGCAGTTTTTAATTTCCTGTTTTATACATAGTCTTCAAGGATCGATTCTGGGCAGCTGGAGTAAGGTTTCAAAAAACTAAAATAGGTTTTTGTTCAGCACGGATTGGTTCACAAAAGCCTCCTTCAGTTTTTCCAAATACGTTTTCTGTGAGAAGTTATGAGCTCTGTCCCAAGAGCTATTTTCAGGCAGAACAACAGTTTCGTAGCTGTAATGAAAGGTAGCAAAAGCTTTGCTAGTCAGGTAGATGCAGTGGATGAGGTGTACACCTGGACGGTTTCAGCCATCAAACAAGCCAAACATGTCAGAAAGATGAACATAACCCTGAGAGCTAGAAACAAAGGCTTTGAAGAAAGAGGTTAGCAGTTTGAAGAAGAAACTAGGTAAACTAGCTGATTAATCCAAGGGGAAATTTGCTTTTCAAGTTTTGATAAATTTTGGCTGTCATCATTTTGAAACTTTTTGGAGCCTTTACACCTGTAAAAAATAGCTGAAGAGATCACGGAGTTAAGTCATCAGTGCTTTAAAACTCATATGCTTTGTTTTGATTACCTACAGCAGTTTCGTAACGCGCTACGAAACTGCTGTAGATGACTGTTTATGTGAAAAAATGAAATTGATGCTGAGGTCAGCAAATCTTAAAGGGATGACTCGAGGCCAGCATGGAGATTATACAAAGCTATTCAGATATTCAAAAGGTGACAGGTGTGAGTATTTAAGGAAAAGGTGAAATTTTTGTCTTTTGTTAAAGTCTTCCTAAAGTCACTTTATGACCGAATTATTAGGGTTTTGGTTATAGTCTTCGGTGATTTGGTTTGAACACATGTTCAGCTCAGAAGGCTTCCATCTCATTGAATAAGTATGATGATATGCGTTGTTTGGGAAGAATTAAAGAGCAGGGGACATGTGATTAAAGTGATGAAGAATAATGGGAGACAGAGACCGTAAAAATAGAGCACTTCTCTTGGTTAATTAAATGAGCCATCTACGCAACTAGAATCCAAAGCTAGCTCGTGCAGTATATTCTCCTTCAAGATACCTCAACCAAAACAGAAAGAGGACATGTGGCAGCATTCACAAAGGAATCAAGCATACGAGGAGAATGGAATTAGTGTTTTAGTTTGATTAGGATTTTGTGTAATTACAGCTCAGCACTTTGTAATTAATGAATTAGTTAAATAGCATGTAGGAGTAGTTCATAGGCTTCGAGCTCATTCTAGAGAGGGAGGAATAGATTCCTATAAAGGGATCAGATTAGGATGTAATAGGGGTTGGACATTTTATACAAAAACAGAGTTATTTGGGCCATTGTAAGACTTGTGACAGTAATAGTAAAACAGTGTTGATTTCTTCTCAAGATTCTCGATGGATTATTGTGTTCAAATATAATGGTGGTGTTTTATATTATATGTTCTTTTACAGCCTTGTTATAGTACAATCACTCAGAATTCATATCCTATGCTCTGACTTCCTGTGTATTTGGCAAGCTGTGGTTTTGTATGGAGTATGTTTGAACATTTAATGCAAAGAGCCTTGACTTCCATGAAATGACTATGTTTTTCTTGTTTACTTAGTGTATGAGACTCCATAGCCCAATGAGGACCAGTTTGATATGTATCCAACCAGCTTTTGTTTTCATGAATGAGTAAAGAGTTAGCCATCTGTTGTAGTGAAGGATTTTTATCAAGAGTTTGTGAGAGAGCCCTCTCTGATCAAAGAGGCTAATCTTTGATCTAAAGTCTGGTTGAAAGAGTTACATGAAATCTTGCTTGGTTGCAGCCCTCAGTATTGATTTTGTGATAACAGTATCAGAGCTGGAATCATTGTAGAGTGGAGATTTCGAAGTTATCATTGCAGGAGGTTCGAGGTTGTAGATTCGGTTGCAGGTTTTCTTTAAGATTGAGAAGATGGATTTCAATGGACTAAGGCTCGAGTATGCACTTGAGGGATGCTCAAATTATGTTGCATGGAAGGACCAGATGGATGCAATACTAGAGGATAATGGGTTATAGTAATTCATTGATAATGTTATTCTGAAACCAACAATAGTTGATGCTCATAATCTAGCAGATTGGAAGAAGTGTGTTGCCAAGGCGAGGAGGACCATATTGGAGGGAGTACGAGACCATATTGTCTCTAATATCCCACAGGAAAGAGATTCCATGTGAAATTTGGCAAGCACTGATAGATTTATTCCATAATAGTAGTGACCACAGGAAATTGGCACTCAAGGACAAGCTTCAAAATATCAAGAGGCAAAGGAACGAGACTATTCCACGACACCCGACCATGTTCACACAATGTCATGATGAACTGGTCAAGTTGGTTTTACTGTAGTAGAGGTTGGATTGGTGAGCGTAACCCTTATAGGCCTTCCCAATAGTTGGCACAACTACCAAGGTTCGGTGAATGAGAGGGAGAAGCTACCAAATTGGGAACACTTGTGGTTTGATTTGGTATAGGAGGAGATAAGGCGGAGCACCAGAGGTAACACCTCATCCAAGGGTGAGGATAAGGAGAAATGTGCCTTGGCTGGAAGGAAAAGAAAGGGAAGGGGAAGAAATCCCAATCCAAAGCAGATTTGAGTTACGGGAGCAAGAAGAAAGACTTGTCCAGTATTAAGTGCTTTCACTATCATGAATTTGTGCACTATGCGACGAAGTGTCCACACAAGAAATCAAGAAAGAAGATTGTAGGAGGAGCAGTGGGTGAAGCCTTGGCTTCATATTTTGAATTTGATTCTACCCTCATTGCATGCATGGCAAGCACAATGACGGGTAGTGTGTGGTATCTTGACAATAGTGCTTCATTCCATATGACGAGCAACAAAGAATTTTTCAGTGACTTAGAGGAGAAGGATCTTCGAATACACATCGAGATGGGAGATTATGGAACTTGGTGTAGTGCGACCGATATTGTACAATTACTTTTTAGAGGGATTATGGCTGCCCTCTTAGGCTCAATAATGTGATGTTTGTACCGGGTCTGAAGAAGAATCTAGTTTATGTAGATTTGTCGAACTGTGGCTATGATGTGATATTCAGGAAAGGAAAAGATTTCTTGAGACATATCACCACGGGACAAGTGAAGTAGATCGGGGTTCGAGTGAAGAACCTCTACAAATTAGATGTGAATATTGTGCAGCATTGAGCACAAAATCAGAAAAGGTGTAGAGCCGAGAAGTCGGTGAATTATGGCATAGAAGACTTGGCCTTTTGCATCATGGTGCTTTGAATATCACACAACATATTTCTACAAGCCTCCCAAAAAGAGCACTAGAGAAGCGAGATACACGCAAAGGGTGTACATTGGGGAAGTACACAAAATCCACCTTCAATTATCAAGGCAATAGGGTGCATGTAGTCCTAGAAAGGATCCACTTTGATGTTTGTAGACCTTTCTCGACAACCTCATCAACCAAACACAAGTATTATGTTATATTTGTAGATGATTTCTCACGGAAGTGTTGGATCTACTTCATGAAGAAGAAATGACAGACACTCTCTAAATTTATTGAGTTTAAAGCACTTGTTGAGAAAGAAACTAGCAGGAAAGTGAAGGCTCTCAGGAGCGATAACAGTGGTGAGTACGTGTCAAATGAGTTTAAAAACTTATGTGCAAAGGAAGGCATTCGACGGGAGTTGATAGCACCCCATAACCCACAACAAAATGGGATGGCTGAGAGAACATAAGTATTGTGGGAGCAACACGGGTGATGTTGCATGATCCTACCTCTACACTTGTGGGCTAAAGCATGTAACACAACGGTCTATTTGCAGAACAGGAGTCCTCACAAGATTCTTGGCATGAGTACACCAAAGGAAGATTTTTCAGGGAAGAAACCAGATGTGTCACACTTCAGGATCTTTGGATCATCAATTTACTGTCATGTTTCCAAGGAAGCAAGGAAAAAGCTAGAGTCGACAACAAAGTTGGGCATATTTGTGGGGTACATAGACACACCTCACAACTATCGGGTGTAATTACCATCTTTCAGGATGACAGTGGTCAGAAGAGATGTGAAGTTTGACGAGGAGAAGGTAATGAGGTGTTCTATTGAGAGGGAGCCTTAGTTGCAGCCTGATAAGGAGCTTTTGGCTCTAAAGGAAGGACCTCAGGAGGTTGTGGAGCAACCACAAGTAGAGGAGCAGAGAGTGGAGACATCCACTCAAGCATATACATCCAGAGAAGGAAGGAAGTGAACCGGGGATGCTGACAGATTATTGCAAGACACTAGAGAGAATGTGGGAGCACCCATATCACAACGCAGGTAGAGGAGGTCATCAGATTAGTACATTGACTACATGGCTCTGATGAGTGATCTGGTAGAGATAGAGCCATCCTCATTCGAGGAAGTTGTAGAGCAACTAGTATGGGTTAATGCTACGATAGAGAAATATGATTCCATTGTCATAAATAGTGTTTGGAAGTCGTCCCAAGACCAACAGACAAATCAGTGGTTGGTTCGAGATGGATTTACAAGGTAAAGCATGTAGCAGACGAGACCATAGAGAAACAAAAGGCTAGATTTGTGGCCAAGGGGTTCTCTCAGGTGGAGGGAATTGACTATGAGGAGACCGTTGCTCCAGTAGCAAGGTACTCATCCGTCAGGTCAATTCTAGCATTATCAACGCAGATGGGGTGGAAAATCCAGCAGATGGATGTGAAGACAACACTCCTCAATGGAGTTATTAAGGAGGAGGTGTATATTGAGCAACCAGAGGGGTTTGAGACCTTTGATAGAGAGTCGCATGTGTTCAAACTCAAACGAGCATTGTATGGACTCAAGCAAGCACCTCATGCTTGGTATACTAGGATCGATAGTTATCTCACTGGTTTGGGCTTCACCAAAAGTGAAGCAGATGCAAACCTTTATCACATTTTGGTAGAAGGTAAATTATTGATTATTGTTTTATATGTCGATGATTTGATGCTTACTGGTGATGAGCAACTGATCAATATTGCAAGGAGAACCTTGCAAGATAGTTCGAGATGAAGGACATGGGCATCATGCACTACTTCCTTGGTTTGGAGGTATGGCAAGGAGATGGGAAATTGTTTGTCTCTTGTCCCGTATGCCAACGAGATACTTCAGAGGTTCCGCATGGACAGGTGTATACCTATGGAGACTCCTCTAGCAGGAAACTGGAGGAAAGAGGATGTTACTTCAAGTGAAGTAGTGGAGGCTACCATTTACAGGTAGCTTGTGGGTTCACTTATGTATTTGGTGAACACACGACTAGACATGTGTTATGTAGTTAACCAACTTAGTCAAGCAATGGTTAAGCCAACCAAACTATATTGGAAGGCAACAAATCATGTGTTGAGATACCTTAGAGGCACTACTCAGTTTGGTCTTTGGTACAAATAGACAAAGGGAGTGAAGCTGCAAGGCTTCACAGATGTAGATTCGGCGGGGATTCCATCAAACAGGAAGAGCACAACAAGAGGACTTTTTAGCATTGGGTCAACAACAATTTCTTGGTACAATAGGAAGCAGATATCTGTGGCACTCAACTCAGCAAAAGAAGAGTACATGAGTGCAAGTCAAGCAACATGTGAGGCTAGCTGGATGAGAAATAATCATGTTGGGTTATTTGGTCATAAGATGGATCATACAATGATTTACTGTGAAAATCATAGTTGTATCAAACTCTATGAGAATCCAGTATTTCATGATCAATTCAAGCATATCGACATTTGGTATCACCATCTACGAGATTATGTGCAGAGGCAGATTATGTTGTTGCAATACCTTGTGACAGAGGAACTAGTTGAAAATATTTTGACAAAGGCCTTGTCAAGAGGAAAATTCAAGTTCCATAGAAGCAGGATTGGGGTATCTAATAATTCCTTTCTTGTTGATAGGGAGTGTTGAAAATATAGCAAGAAAATCTAGTTTTGACTTTGCCTTGGTCAAATTAGATTAAAATTTCAATTTCAATTTCAGCAGAATACTTGGAGGCAGTTAATTGAGGTGACATGGCTCTTTTCACTCAGTTAACTCAATAAATTCAAGTTGGAGACATTCGAGTTTAGTTCTACACGATTGATTGCTAATTTGTAGCAATATATTTCAGTTAATTTGAGTTATTATCAGTGCAACTAGTTCTAACTGTTAGAAGAACTAGTGGAGGTCAAGTTGTGGGTGTGTAACTGCAACGACACTGAGTTATCAACCAGTTAACTGATTAATCAATCCAAAATAATTTTTGCATGCAGAGAATTTGAGTTACCTAGTTGAGATTGGAGTTTAAGGGCAATGTACTATCAGTTGTAAACTAATCCAAGTTGTACAGTTGGTTCATGCAGTCAGAGGATTGGCCTATGGTAATTGCACAATTCCTTGGTGTGAAATTCCTAAACAATAGGGGAAATTTCCCAAGGAAACAACGCAAGGAAATAGGAGCTTGGGAAGGCTTGAAATTGGCTAAGTGTTGGGCCAGGTTCAGTCAGTCAGGCAAAGGGATAGACTATACTAGTGCAGGGTGTGCTCAAGCTTGAGCAAGCATTGTATTTCTTCTCTATTCTCTGATTAATGCAATACAAATAGTAAGGGGTTTTGAGAAGTTGTTTTCCCCTAGATAAATCTCTATGTATGTGTGTCTCCTTTTGCATGTCAATGATTCTTGTTTTAGATGGTGAATTAACTTCCACATATGAGTAGAGTAGCTTCAAGTCTTGTGGTTTAGCAAATTTCATGAGCAGTTTTGAATCTACACATTAATTTCTACAAATAGTTTAGCATGTTATCAGCGTAAATAAAATACAAAAAAAAAAAAATCCTCCTTCCACTGAGTTTCAAACCCTCGACCTCATGGGGGCTACACTATCATCAAACTAATTGTGTCACCATGTTTCTCACTTGGAGTTGGCATATTGTGACTACTTAAACTCACAATTGAGGCCCTTGCTCCATGTCAAGGATGCTCAACTAATAGTAACCAAGTTTCGTTGCCATGACAAAGCTTCCACATTAGAGGCCACAAAAACAAAACATTTTGATGCCATGACCAATCAAAGAGCTTCAGAGATTTCATGTCAGAGCACATAGAGCCAAAACATTTATTGCCATGACAGAGCTTCCACATAAGAGCACACAAAGCAATAATTTTTTTTTGCCACGACCAATCAAAGAGCTTCTAAAGAAGTTTCATTGCCACAATAGAGCGTCCAGATAAGAACACACAGAGCTAAAACATTTACAACCCACAAGTTTCATTTCCATAACAAAGCATCCATGTCAATGCACACAAAGCCAAAAAATTTATGACTAATCAAAGAGCTTCCATACAAGTTCATTGCCACAACAGAGCTTCCATGTCAGTGCACACAAAGCCAAAACAATTTGTTGCCACGACCAATCAAAGAGCTTCCAAACAAGTTTTGTTGCCACAATAGAACTTCCATGTCAAACTACACAGAGCCAGAACATTTGTTGCCATGATAGATCAAAATAATGCTCATCTAACCGAACTAAACATGAACCACATGGTTTTAACCCTGTAACCTTTTGAACTACACTGCCTCAGACTAGCCACATAGGACACACCCTCACTTTGTTCTCTACAATCTTCTTAATGCTTGAAGGATTGTTTCAATTGAAACTCTTCGTCGAGTATATATACATTTCATATGTGGATGTGGGCTATGGTGAGCCAACCTATGGGGCCAACATTTGTGCCAACAAACTTAGTGATTATATGACCTTCGATGAAGCCAAAAGCCAATAAGGCTTAACCCTTTTTTACCCATGCAACCATGCCATAAGACCTAGGGGCTAAAGGTCTATAGTCAACAACTTGCTAACATCACTATGGTGTCATCCCTGTCACGTGGCTCATTATAAGTGGGTCACGTTTCATCAATATTTATACTAATTGGCTGACCGAAAGAGCCATATTTGTATTCCATGTGGCATCATGACAAGATGCCATGTCATGCACCACGTCATCCTCAATAGACACATCATCCTATACTACCATGTCATCATCTTGGGCCAACCACCAAAGGCCACGTGTCACTACTGCCATTTGTCCATATGTGATTCATCATTTCCATGTCATAGATGATAGAGGGGTCCACATCACTCTCGATAGAGGGGTCAAACAAATCTTTGCCACTCGTCAAATGAGATTAGTGCAACCTAGAAGGGCGACCACCTTGTTAACCTATGAGCATGTTGACATGTCATCCATCATATATTAAGATTTCAACAACTAGATTCTATAGAAGATGCTCGATATTTAATAGGTTAAACATTGTGCATGTTTATGTGATATTCACAGTAGGTTTCACCACAAGACCATAGATTTTCCCAAAATATGCTCGTTCTTTAACAAATTTTGTGTTTTTGGTCCTTAATACAACTGCTAACTTCAAACAATCACAACTTCTCATCTGAGATGAGTTTTTCCAAGTGTTATATACTGTGGAAAGGTCTCAAAGAGGACTAACCAACCATACCATCATGTTGACGGTGTTGGATATTTCCAACATATAGGGGATCTCCTTCATGTGAAGTCCCAATTAGACCTCATACCATTTGGAGTAAGAGATTCATTCTAAGTATCGACATGGCCACCATAACACAAAGGTTCGCCTTGGTTTCAACAGATAACATAAGAGATCATATACATAGACTTTAAACAAGCAAGTGAGTTAACAATGTGAAACATCGACTGCAATGTGTAAAAGGAGACCTTCATGAGTGGGAGTTGAGAGTGAGTCTTTGGAAGGAAGTAATAGTACTAACTTGAGAGAGACACACGAAAGCATGAAAATATTTGTTAGCAAAATATTTCACATAACGATTATTAAAGCAAATACAACACACATTCAACAAGATAAGTACCAAAGCCACCAAACTAGTTCAATTTCTCCAATACATATGAACACAACATATACCATAAACATCTTAAGAATAGTCCTAAAACATTTGTGATACATGCATGAAAATGTGTTGGTTCATTGAATCTCAATTAGGTGAAAGGTCCAAGTACACAGTTAGAATGACAAGGCACTAGTTCCAATAGTGGAACATTAAGTCATTTCTTACTTCTCCAAAGAATAGTTTTCTCTCCAATGGCAAGTAGAAAAGCCAAGACTATCTCTCCAAGTCTTAAGCCTCCAAAAGCCTTTTGCTTGAGTTATGATGTTGTTTTTAGAACAAGAGGAATGACCTTTCATCTCCCCTTGACTCTTGGTTTACCCTCATGACTTTTGGACTTCTCATCACTACAAGGAAAATACCTTCTAGCGGAGGTTATAACGAAGGTTTTTAGTGTTATAAATTAGCAAAAATTGTCAAAAAAAAAATCCACTTAAACATATGTTTACGATAGTGAATATTTTAGCGTAGATTTTAACAGAACTTCATCACAACTAAAAAAATATGGGTAGGCAGAGTTTTTGTTTTTGTGTTTTTGTTATTTTGTTTTGTTTTTTGTTTTTGTTTTTTTGTTTATTTGTTTTGTTTTGTTTTGTTTGTTTGTTTGTTTTTGTTTGTTTGTTTGTTTGTTTGTGTTGTTTTGTTTAGTTTTAGTTTTTTGTTTTTAGTTTAGTTTAGTTTAGTTTTTTGTTTTTTTCCAGTCCGCCTCATGGAACAAGTAACATCGGTGCGCTACATATATAAACACACTGAGTTGCATACATAACTAAAAGCACCGAGGCGTTGAATTCAAAGTACACTAGTGCGTAATATATACCACACCAGTGCTAATAGATAATTAAAAAAAAACCCTGGGGTGTTTGTGTAAGGAATGACACTGGGCACACAAAAAATAATTCTTGTCTCGGTGGTTTTGTTTAAACTTGTAGAGTCGATGTGTATGGTTTGTATAAATGCCCCGGCGCGTTAGTTATATGAAAGGACCGATATTGTTATGTTTCATAATGCACCAATGGTAATAGATAATAAAAAAAGCCGCGAGGCGTTCGTGTAAGGAACAACACTAGGGCATGCACAAAATAATTGCAGTCTTGGTGCTTTTGTTTAAACTCGGGCGGGCAAAGGTTTTTTTGTTTGTTTTTTGCTTTATTTTGTTTTTGTTTGTTTTTATTGTTGTTGTTTTGTTTTACTAGTGCGCTTCATGGAACAAGTAACACCGATGCGCTACATATATAAACACACTGAGTTGGATACATAACTAAAAGCACTAAGGTGTTGAATCCAAAGTACACTAGTATGTAATATATACCACACCAGTGCTAATAGATAAAAATAAAATAAAAAAGTCTTGGGGTGTTCGTGTAAGGAATGACACCGGGGCACACAAAAAATAATTGTTGTGTCGATGTTTTTGTTTAAACTTGTAGAGTCGATGCGTATGGTTTGTATAAATGCCTCGGTGCATTAGTTATATAAAAGAATCGATATTGTCATGTTTCATAATGCACCTGTGCTAATAAATAATAAAAAAAGCCTTCAGGCATTTGTGTAAGGAACGACACTGGGGCACGCATAAAATAATTGCAGTCTTGGTGCTTTTGTTTAAACTCACAGGGTCAATGTGTGTCGTTTGACGGACTGGTGCGTTTGTTGTATTAAAGGAACGATGTTGTTAAATTTAATAATGCATCGGGGCGAGAAATAATATTTTGTAGGACTAACGTGTTAGTTCTATGATAGTACTGGCGCGTTAAGAATTACAATGCACTCCGGCGTTAATTGCAAACAATACCGGTGTTTGAAGAAATAAATGCCCTGGTGCTACCGTTTTCTAAGAAGGCACCGGTCATGCAAAATGATGCCACCACGATGCTTTTATATAACATAACGCACTGGTGCATTTTTATGTGTTTTTTGTATGAGATTTTCTCTCTTTTTTGGAAACATCAACCTGTGAAAGTGCAAATTGTTGTAAGTTTTTAAATATGTTATTCATCAAAAAATCAACATATATCTTATAACAATATTCATATAAATTAAACTTTTATTAGTGCATTTATATATGATGTTTGGATTAATTTGTTATATTATCAGATTTTGCATCTCTTCATTATAATATTTAATCAGTGGTGTAACATTTCACAATAACATTAGATAACACAATAAAATAAATTAAAATGTATTTTATTATATATCAATAAGAGGCTCTTTGTCATACAAAATGGATTGTTATTGGTAACCCCTTGTCTTTCAATTAGGACACTATGTCCATTACATTAAACAAAATGTCTGATTTTTATAGACAAATATTTCAAAAAAATACAACAGGTTGCATTGATATCCAAATAGATCATCATTCTTCACTGGAACTGTTGTCAGTGCTCGAGCTACTTCCATGACTTGGGTTATTTGGAGGAATGTTTTGTTGATTGCATCGATTGTTTTCATCTTCTTGATCTTGTTCCATATGCAAACATAAAAATAAATTGTAATGAGTGTATCTACATTGGCGAGAATAATGAAAATTGAAATAAATAATATAGATCAATGTAAATTGAATAGCAATGTACCATAGCAAGAAGTGACTCATAAATTATGCACATGGTTTCAAAACCAAGTCTCATGCCTTGTTGCAACAAGTCTTTTGCTGGTGTAGTTCCATACTTTGTTTCCTGCATGTTTTAAACCCCATTATAAATCATAATTTAATATAAAGGATTTTTTTGTTCTATTAATTATAAACTCATAAAAGTAAAACAACATAGATACTTACAAATTCCACAATCAATTTTTGATATGCCAACATATATTCACAACCCTTATTTAGCTCAATGTCAATCAATTCTTCTAATAGCTCTTCTTTGTAGGTTAGCACCTATTTGAAGACATTCAAGGATAGTTGTTGTAAAAAAAACTTAACATATACAAAAATGAAACATTGAGTTGTTATAAGGAAATATTAACAATTACTCACAACCTTTGAAATCAACCCTTTTCTCCCTTGTCGTCCTATTTTATGCGTTGAATGAGTTCCATTTTGTTTTATTTTCTGCAAGAAAATTTTTGAAATTTAATATTTAATGCTAAATTAATCATGATTACATACATTTGAAACACGTTCTTGTTGAGATGGCTCCTCCTGTGATGCAATTATGTCCATTTCTTTTCCATCTCCTTGTACACTTTTTTGGACATTCCTACTAGCATGTTTCGCATATTATCTTGTTGATCATTTGGGATTTTCATAACCTTCTTGAGAAAAAGTAATACACTATTTTTATGTTGATATAGAAAACTAAATATAACAAAATCAATATTAATAAAGGAACGATTTGTAGTAATATATACATATAATTCTAGAAATTAATGTTAATTAGGAATATTACCTTTTGAATGATTCTTTTTTGTTGTTGTATGTTTTTGCTATTGCAAGTTTGACATGTCTCATTGACTATTGCTTTGGAAACGCTTCTTGCAGTTTAGGTATAATTTGGTTCTTAGAATCATTGAATTGATTTTTGTATTGTAAGTGGAAAGTATGTCTGTATGTTCATGTCACTAGATCCCTCATAGTTTTGTAAAAAAAAATTGCCCTTTCATTAACCTCAAGCACCACTCCAGATGAGCTAAGGACCAATTCATCATCATTTACATGTTCTATAATTTTTCTTTTCTTAGTATGAAATTGATTTGTTCCTTCATTGTTGCTCCCTATAGAATGTTAAACATATATGACTTAATAGATTATTCCATTGGTCATAGTCCTTTTCAAGTGGGTCTCAGATTTCAATCATTGTGTCTAATTGATGTTGCCATGCCTCATGTGACTACACATATATAATACGCACATGTACATTCTGAGGTTGATAATGCAACCAGGTTTATTGAATGCATCCAACACATCCTCTAGTAGGTTCACGACATCTTGGAGAATTCCAATGCCAAGTACAAGTAGCGACATGATCAACATCGGGTGCCACATAAGTTTCAAGTGGGTGACAAAGTTTAGTTGCATTTGTAGAAAGAACCCCTTGTTAGAGCCCATCAGAAGATCTGGCCACTTTGATACGGGCCTTACACCATCACCAAGGTTGTGGATGACAATGCTTTCGAGCTCAGAATTCCTCCATTCCTTGTCCTACACCTAGTGTTCAATGTGGACCGCCTTTGGCCATACTTTCCACCATTGCTGGACACATCGAACATTGCAGAACAACTAACACCAACAGAGTTCAACCTAGACTGCATGGAACTACCCACAATTGATCGAATTATGGACACACAGTTCAAGACCACTCACCAACAGAAGATCCAACTGTATTGGGTTGTTAAATTTGGTCGATTCCTGCACCAAGGCAAGTGGTTCACCAAGGACCAAGTTCATCAGAAGTTTCCCCATTTCATGGAGGAACTCAATGCAATGGGGACCATTGCTTCCTAATGGGGGAGGAATGATCTAGATGGGTATTGGTAGCCACTCACCTATTCCAATTGGACCCCCTCCGTTGTTTCTTTCAGTTTCATTAATTTTAGCACAACTTAGTATTTTTGGCAATTTTTTGGGTCACAAACTTCCAAAGCCATTTTGAGAGCCTAAAAGACGTTTTTTTTTTGGAAAATGAAGAGACTGTAAAAGTGAAAATTTGATATATTGGTCTTATTTTGGCCTCCTCTTAGAGATTTTTGAAAGAAGGTATTACGATAGTCAAATGAAGATCATATGCCAAAGTTACGACCCCGAGAAGTTGACGTTCCAACTAACCCCAACGGGGCCCACAAGCTTTTGGAACTTCATCTCCTAGGGTTAGGTTTTTGGATGTTTAGGGTTTCCCATTATTTCTTAATGATAAAAAGGCCTCCGAGCCTCATTGTAACACAATTTAGAAGGCATGTAGCCACCACATCCCTTCTCAAAGGTAAACTACCATCACCCAGACTAGTTTATTTCCGTTCTACATGTAACAATTTTGAGTGCTTTCTTATTAATGAATTAAAGTTTTGTTTTCGTTGTAGCTCTGTGTTTATGTTCATATTTTTATTTCATTTTGTTCCTGAATAAATCCAAATCAAAGATGGTTGAAGGTTGTTGTGTCCCCATTTCCTGTGTCTTATGAGATGTTTGCATGTTGTGTTAGTTATGTGTTATTTTGGTGGGTTATGGTTTGATGTTGAGCATGTTACAACACTATGAATAATCATGGCATCCCTCTTTAAAAATTTAATTCTCTTTGTTAACGCTTTGATGTTTATTCTGAGTATTTACAACCTAAGTTAGCATACTATCGAAATTTGATAGAATTGCATCTACTCAAGAAATTTATATAAAATCATGAGACACAATTCTACTCTACTAATCTACAGAATGAAATTCAGAATTTAGAACAACATGCATAGACATGCAATAAGAAACCATAAATACACAATGATTTCTAGGGGAACCCAACTAGGAAATACTCCTCAAGCCTTTTTGAATTAATCAGATGAACAAAGAATCTATTATAATTTCTAGCTCCAACTCTGAGCTCAACCTACAAAAGAATAATTGTTCTTTCATTTCATTGAACAACTCTAGCCAACACTTAACTGAACATCAAATCACCTAGCCTCATATTTCCTTGTGCAATTCCTGAGGAAATTAGACCCTATTTTTTAAGGAATTTTCCTCCGATTGGTTGCACAATTCCCAAGGATTGATCATCTGACTGCATGCAACACCTATACACTCAAACTAGTTTACAACTGCTTGTTACATTGCCTTGTCATCTCCACTTCCGTTGGGGAACTTGAATTCTATGCATGCACTAGTTATTTTATGTTGATTGATCAATTAACTAACAAATCTAAGAGTTATACTGTTGTTCCACTGCACAATTGACCTTCAACCGACTCTAACAATAGTTAGAGGTCAGTTAACTGAATACAACTAATTGAATTGGATTACTAAAATTTAGCAATCACACATGCATAACTGAAATCCAAGCCCTCTAACTTGAATTTACTGAGCTAACTGAGTGACAATATCCATTCCACACTTGTTAACTGCCTCCAAGTTGTCCCGCTGATATGGAAATTTTATTTACTCAATTTGACTAAGGATAAAGTCAAATTGAGTCTTTCTTGCTACATTTTTTCAACACTCCCTCTTAGAAAACAAGAGATTTTCCACCACCTCTATCTTGCATCTGTGGAATTCAAATTTACCTCTCGATAATGCCTTTTTCAAGATGTCAGAATCTGCTCCTCATTTGGAATGTATTGTAGCAACATAATTATCCTTTACACATAGTCCCGCAAATGATGATACCAAATATCAATGTGCTTGGACCTGTCATGAAATACCAGATTCTCAGAGAGCTTGATGCATCTCTGATTATCATAATATATCACCTTCGAATACATCTCCCGACTGAATAGTCCCACAAGAAATTTCCTCATTAAGGTTGCTTCACATGCTGCTTGACTTGCAACCATGTATTCAGTCTTTATGGAGTTGACCAACATAGACCTCTGCTTCCTGCTGTACCAACAAATAACTGCAGACCTAACACTGAAGATAACACATGATGTACTTTTCCTGTTGGATGGACTCCCTTCCCAATCTGCATCAGTGAAGCCTTGCAACTTCACTCCCTCTGTCCTTTAGTACCATAATTCGTACTAGGTAGTGCCTCTGAGGTACCGTAACACATGCTTTGCTGCCTTCCAATATAATTTGGTAGGCCTCACCATAGCTTGGCTGTGTTGGTTGATTGCATAACACATGTCGAATCATGTGTTCATAAGATACATTAATGAACCCACAAGATGTTGTAGAAATTATGGTGTATATTTGCAACTGCTAATGAAGTTTTAATCAAAATCACAAGACACAAACCTACTCTACTGCTTTGTGGATTTTAATTCAAAATTTAGAACATCAATCATAAACATGTAATGAGAAGTAACACACATGCGCACAACATTTTTTCCAGGGGAAAGCAATTTGCTAAAAATCCCTTGCCTGCTTGCATTAATATGATGAATAGAGATGTATTACAATTGCTTTGCTCAACTGAGCATAACCTGCAAGTGAAGAAACTATCTCTTTTCTTAGTGAGAACCTCTGAACCAAACTTAGCCAATTTTTGCCTCTCCTTGAGTCCTTATTTCCTTGCACAATTCCTTTAGAAATTAGGCCCCTATTATTTAGGAATTTCTCCAAAATGGATTACACAATTACCAAGGTTGAAAATTTGACTGCATGCAACACGTGTACACTCAAGAGTAGTCTACAACTAATGTTACACTGCCTTGGAATCTCCACCACTGTCAGGGAACTCGAATTACCTGCATGCACTAGCTATTTTGGGCTAATTGATCAGTTAATTGGATGATCATTGAGTTAGACTAAAGTCCCACAGCATAACTGACCTTCCATTAGTTCCTTCAATAGTTAGAACTAGTTTAATTGAAAACAACTTGAAATAACTGACCTTGATTGCTACAAATTAGCAACCACGCATGCTCAATGGAACTCTAAATCCTCCAACTTGAATTTACTGAGTAAACAAGGTGACACAAACCATGTCACACAAGCTAACTGCATCCAAGTTGTCTACTAATGTGGAAATTCATTTTTTCTCAATTTAACCAAGGAAAAATCAAATTGAGAATTTCTTGTTGTATTTTCCAACACTCCCACTCAGCAAGAAAGGGGTTATCAACCACCCATATCCTGCACCTATGGAACTCAAACTTCCCTCTTAACAAGGCGTTTGTCAAAATGTCAGCATCTTTTTTCCACAAGAAAATGCGTAATTTTCATTAAGATTTTAAGAAAATTACAAGTTGTATGCCAACATTTGAGCAATGCTTTCACTACTATCAGGTGGTGAGTCAGTTCAGATGTTCAGTTTTGATGTTTTAGAGCAATATATTTACATATTCCTTCATTAAACTTGAAGGATCAAAATAACCATGATTGTATTTGCAATGTTAAAAGATTGTAGAGCAAAATAAAAACAGTAACAAAAACTAGGATGATCATGTTGATCAGTCCTGTAGATGAACCGCCTCATCGATGAAAGGCCTGTGGTAGATCTGGAAAAAGTCTCCATCCCTGTACTCCTGGATTATCCACTGTCCTCTGGTCAGCTGCGCGGCCTCTTTGGAAAGAAGATCAGCGACTTCATTCCTTTCCCTGTAGATATGAGAGCAGACAAAAGACTCAAACTGTGATTTCAAATCAATGGCTTCTTCCACCAAATCTCTGAGTGTGTGCAAGTGACAGTTATAAGTCCCATTTATCCAATTTATGATGAGATGAGAGTCTCCAAAAATTTGTATGTTGTGGCAGTGTTTTTCCTTGGCAAAGAGGAGTAGGTGTCTGAGACTGTTTAGTTCTGCGAAATTGTTTGTGCCTCTCCCTAGTCCCACTTTTATTTTGAAACTCATAGACTCATTTAGGTGTAGGACAGCTCCTCCTCCACAGCCCTCCAGTTGGGCCGAGCCGTCGAAGTATGCCCAAGGATGGCCTCTATCTATTACTTCTGGGATTATTGTCCAAGGGGGACGCTGTGCTTGATCTTCAGGGATAGAGTTGTATGTGGCCAGGATGTGGTTGCAGATTGCCGCTCCCAATATGTCTTTGTCCTGGAAGATTCTATGGTTCCGAATGATCCAGATGCCCCAACAGATAATGGGTGGCAGATTTTTTAGCTTTTGGATGGCTGTATTAGACCACCAGTTTTGCCAGGCCTCCTTTACATTTTGGCCAGTCCAGCGAAGAGGAACAGTGAGTGTTGTGGTGGTTATTTTCCAGATGTCTACCGAGACAGAGCAGTGGAGAAAAAGGTGGTCGATGTCCTCAATCGCCATTTTGCAGAGGCTGCATCGTGAAGGCCCGTGTAAATTCCGATTTGTTAGGTTTTGGTCTGTTGGGATTTTGTTTGATAGTATAGACCAAAGGAGGAGTCGCGCTTTGTGAGGGGCTTTCAGCTTCCAAATGGAGCACCACCACCAGCACAGAGGGCCATTTTCTCGAGCTTCCATGATGGCCTCGAACCCAGTCTTGGGGGTGTAGTTGCCATTGGGGGCCTTTGCCCAAATTAGCAAATCTTCTTTTGTTGTAATCTTGATGTTCGCCTCTTCCAGAGCCCCCACAAACCTTAACCACTCCCTGCTCCATCTGTCTCTGATGCCCAAATTTTCAAAGGCCCACCATTGTCTATATGGATTCTCGGCCCGCCCCTCCTCCTTGATGTGGGCTAAGTGTGAGTATCCAACATCTCTGAGTTCCTGCCTCATTTCATGTGGTAGTATGTGGGCGTTGCCACTGCCTTCCCAGGCATCGGCCCCAATTCTGATTTGGGTGCCGTCCCCCACCCTCCAAGCCAGGCCTTGTTTGATGATGTCGATGGAGTGTGTGATGGCCTTCCAGATGTTTGAGACTCCAACTTGGCAGTGATTAGGGCTGCGAAGCCAATCTGAAGTTGTTTGTGGATAAATATATTTGTTGTAAATCACTTCTGTCCAAAGGCTATTTGAGGTAATTATTTGCCAGGCCAGCTTAGCGCCCAAAGCCTTTGCGAACTCTTGGGGCTCCTTTAGGCCCCAACCTCCCCATTTCTTTGGTTTTGCTATCCTCTCCCACTTGACCCAGGCAAAAGTTTTGCCAGCTGTTTGGCCCCTCCAAAGGAATCTGCAACAGATCTGTTTGATTCTGCGGTGAATGCCTTTTGGGATCCAGGCCAGGGACATCCAGTAGACTGGAATGGCCTCAAGGACTAATTTGATGAGAGTGAGTCTGCCTGCCCTAGAGAGCCACCTCTGCTGCCATATGTTTATGTGGGTTTCTATTTTTTCTATCATCCATGCCCAATCTGCAATGCAGTACCCATTTGGCTTGAGTCTGAAACCCAAGTATTTTAGGCCATCCTCTAGCTCCTGTCTCACAAAGCCAAAGTGTTGGGAGGCGAATCTTTGTTCATTCCAGAGGCAGGAACTGAATATGATTGTTGATTTGACAAAGTTCGGCTCCATTCCTGTAGCTTTACAAAAGAGAGATAAGATTTCCTTGAAACTAGAGGTATCCCTATAGGATCCATTTAGAAAAATTAGAATATCATCAACAAAAAGAAGGTGAGAAATGGTGGTCCTGTCATTGATTTCCACTCCTCCCAGTGTGCCATTGATCCTTGCTGATTTTATGAGTCTGTTGAGTCCTTCCATTACCAGAAGGAAAAGCATTGGGGAGAGAGGGCAGCCCTGTCTGAGGCCTCTTTCAGCGTGGAAGAAATTGGAAGCTGCTCCATTGATCAGGACACTGAAGGAAACAGAAGTGAAGCAGCTCCCCATCCACTTGATGAATTGGTGAGGGAAACCAATGTGTGTGAGCATGAGCTGAAGATAAGTCCAATTGACTCTGTCGAAAGCCTTGGATAAGTCGATTTTGAGGATGGCCGCTTTTTTTGATGAGGTTTTTATGGAATGGAGCATTTCTTGGGCAGTGCCTATAGCCTCCTGGATGTGGCGGTGCTTGAGAAAGGAAAATTGTTCCTTTGAGATCATCCTAGAGAGGATTGGTTTAATACGGAGTGCAATTATCTTGGAGGTGATCTTGTAGATGCAGTTGCATAGGGAGATAGGTCTGAAGTCATCAAAGGATTGAGGCTTGTCCACCTTGGGAATGAGGGCTATGAAGGTGGAGTTGAAGGCTTCAGACATTGTTCCCGAGGTTCTGCAGTCTTCGGCAGCCAGAAGGAGGTCCTGGCTGATGAGCTCAAGGAAAGTGATGTAGAATTCAATGGGCCAACCATCTGACCCAGGACTCTTATCTTTGCCCAGACTTTTAAGGGCAGCCTCCAATTCATCCAAGGTGATGGGTGAGTTCAACATCTCCCTTTCTTCTTCCTCGACAAATCGAGGGACCACTTCAGCTACCAGGAGGATTTCCGCTATATTTGCATCTCTTGGGCTTTTGTAGATGTTCGAGAAGTGTCGAACCCCTAGGTCCGCTAGTTGTGCGAAAGTGTTGGCTTCTCTCCCATGTTGGTCCTTTAGAGCCCAGATAGTGTTGATACCTCGCCTACCTCTGGCAAATTGTTGAAAGAACTTTGTGTTTTCGTCACCAGCTTTTAACCAAATAGCTCTACTCTTTAGGCGCCATGTCTCTTCGGCTCGTCTTAGGAGTTTTATTTTTTCCTTCTCTAGATTGATGAGCTGATCCTTTGTGTGGAGTGTAGCATAGCTTGTCAGCCCCAAAGATTCGAGCTGAGCTAGTTCTGCCTCAATCTTGACCAACTTCTCCTCTTCTTTTTGTTTTTTGGTCTTCACCCAAGCTATTGTTTTCCTTTTGAGATAGTTTAGGTTGTTTGTGATGACTGTTCTAGGAGACAACCCAGCTTCCCTGTTATAATGGGTCCAATTTCCTTTTACCAAATCCTGGAAACCTTCCTCCCCGATCCAGGCAGCATTGAATTTGAAGGGGGATCCTGGCTTCCTAGCTGCATCTTCAATTTCCAGGAAAATCAGGGAGTGGTCTGAACAACCCCCAGAACCGACCCAATGCTTGATTCAGCCAAGACTGTTTAAGAGGGATGACTTGATAAGGAAACGGTCTAGTCGATGGGCAAGGGCGTTCTCCCCTATTCTGCGATTCCTCCAAGTGGGCATTTTGCGGGCAGAGTCTATGCTTATGAGGTCATTGTCGTCCAACATTTTTTTGAAAAATCCTGTTAGGACATCAGATTGAGCCCTGTGCCCCCATGATTCTACAAGCCCCAGGGAGAAATTTAGATCTCCCCCAATAATTATGTTCTCTGACTGCATGAAGTCCGTCTGTAAAAGGCTTCCCCAGAAGACCTCTCTGTGATGGTAGCGGCTGTATATCACTACAACAAAACCAACGATTAGCGTCCCTTTTTACTTCTTTTTTTGCATCTAGAGCCCATTTTTGGTGCTATTTGCATCCATTTATCAAATATGGTGCAAAACTTGACACAAAATTTGCATCAAGTTTTGCACCAAATCTTACACCAAGTTTAGCACCAGGTATTGCAATAGGTTTTGCACCACGTTTTGCACCAAATTTTATGCCAAGTTTTGTGTCATCCTTTGCACCAGGTTTTGTTCTAGGTTTTGCATCAATTTTGGCATCTATTTTTGTTTGACATACTTTTGCATCCTCATTTGCATCCACTTTTTGCACCTACACTTGCATCAACTTTTGCATCCTTTTTAAAATCATTTTTTGCATCCATTTTTTCATCCATTTGTGCATCACTTTTGCGCCACGTTTTACATCGAGTTTTGTGTCTAGTTTTGCATATAATTTTGCATCTACTTTTGTTGCATCCACTTTTCCATCTTGTTTGGCATCCATATTTACATCCTCTTTTGCATCTATTATTGTACCCACTATTGCATCTAATATTTTTGTGCCACAATTGGCGCCTAGTTTGGCACCTCCTTTTGCACCCAATTTTGATTATAATTTTGCATCCACGTTTGCATCCTCATTTTCATCTAGGTTTTCATCAACTACTAAATCTATTTTTGCATCCCTTTTTGTATCCAATTTTGGACCAGGATTTGCATCGGGTTTTGTGTCTCGTTTTGCATCTACTTTTGCATCGACTTCTATTGCATCCACTTTTGCATACAATTTTGCATCCACTGTTACACCCATTTTAAATTTCACTTTTTGCATCCCTTTTTACATCTTCATTTGCATCATACTTTGATTCTTTTTTTTCATCTATCATTACATCCACTTTTGTTATGCCATAATTTGCACCATGTTTTGCACTCACTATTGTATCCACGTTTGCTTCCAATTTTGCATCCATGTTCACATCCTCTTTTGCATCAAATATTGCATCTATTTTTGCATCCACTTTTGTGTCAGGTTTATGCATTGGGTTTTGCATCTCGTTTTGTATCTACTTTTGCATCTACTTCCATTGTATCCATTTTTTTCATCCAATTTTGTTTTTCCTGTTGCATCAATGTTTGCTTCCACTTTTACATCCATTTTTGCATCTTATTTTGCATATTTTTTGTCTATTGTTACATCCACTTTTGTTGCACCATATCTTGCGCCTACCATTGCAACCACATTTGCTTCCACGTTTGCATCCACATTTGCATCCTCTTTTTTGTTCAAGTTTGCATCAGATATTGTGTATGTTTTTGCATCCCCTATTGTATCCACTTTTGTTTCATCCATTTTTGCATCTACTTTTGTGTCCGTTGTTGCATCCAAATTTGTTTCACCACAGTTTGTGCCAAGTTTTAAACCTACCATTGGACCCATGTTTGCTTCCACTTTTGCCTTCATGTTTGCATCCAAGTTTGCATTGACAACTGCATCTACTTTTGCATCCACTTTTGTGTTAGGTTTTTCATGTTGTTGTGCATCTACTTATGTTGTATCCACTTTTCATCCAATTTTACTTCTATTGTTGCCCCCATTTCTATGTTCGCTTTTGCATCCCTTTTCCAACACTCATCATATTTTCTGCATTGATGATAGTCCTTATGGCATTGACAATTATGAACAATTGATGACAATGTCAATAATATTGACAATGATGAAAATGAAGATGATGGCGATGACATGAATTGTGATTATGATGATAAAGACGATAGTGGTTACAATGACATTAATGATGATGATGGCAATGATTATGATGATGACGACGCTAATGACCTTGGCGAATCTTCCCAATTTTAGATGTTGTCATTGTCATAATCATAAGCATTATCTTTGGTGTCATCATCATCATTTTCATCTAGGTCATCATCAAAAACAATAATGGCATGAATGATGATGATGATTACAACAATGTTGATAGAAATTACATTAATGATGATGATGGGGATGATAAAAATGACAATGACGATGATAATGGTGGTGATGATGATGATCATCGATCATCTCTCAAAAATAGAGTTGTTATTTCTCTTACGTATATCAATGTGTCCTAAACAACCCTTTTCTAGCACTGATCACATTTTTTGGGTTGATGATATTTCTTACAACATCTATAATTATAAACAATTGCAAACAATGTCCATAATGATGATGATGATGATGGCATGAATGGTGATTATGATGATAATGTAATGATGGCAATAACGATGACAAGGATGATGGTGATGATGATGACAATGATTATGATAATGAGAATGAACAATTACTAGTTTCACTACCATCTTCTGGATACATATTACTATCATACTTTTTAAATTTTTTGTCTCTCTTGAGGTATCTTACTATAATGGTGTTGTCAACACTAGAAAGATATCTTGTTGTAATGGTGGTTCTAATGTTAGCACTAGCAAATTTTTTGTTAAATTTTGGTTAAAAAAAATCGATTTATGCAATTATTTTGACAATCTATGTAAAAAAGTAAATAACATCCAATTATTTTGACTGTAGTCCCATTGATTATCATGAATTCACCAGTCTGAAGACCATCTTCTACATACATATTATTATTAAACTTTTTGCATTATATCCCTCTTATATCTTGTTGTAATGGCAGTATTAGCACTAAAAAAATATCTTGTTGTAATGGTGATGTTAGTATTAGCACTAAAAAAATCACTAAATTTTGGTAAAAAAAAGTTTATTATTTATTTATTTTTAATTTGGGAAATTTTTGTTTTTATTTTTTTTGTTTTTAATTCTATTTTTATGCAGTAATATTTTTTTTGGTTGAATTTTGGTAGTAACTAGTTTTTGGTCGAATCATATGTATTAACCATGTTCTTTATGCTACAAGTCTAATTGTTGGGACAAAATTGCTCTTTCAAATAAGTTGCAAAAGCTATTTTACATCCATTGTTGCACCCATGTTTACACCCACTTTTACATCCCTTTTTGCATCCTATTTTTCATCTTCATTTGCTTCTTTTTTTGCATCTATCATTACATCTACTTTTGTTGTGACAAAATTTGTTCCATGTTTTGCACATACTGTTGTACCCACGTTTGCTTCCAATTTTGCATCCATCTTCACATCCTCTTTTGCATAAAATATTTCATCTATTTTTGCATCCACTTTTGTGTTGGGTTTTGCATCTCATTTTGTATCTTCTTTTGCATGTACTTCCATTTCATCCATATTTTGCATCCAATTTTGTTTCTCATGTTGCACCCGTGTTTGCATCCACTTTTACATCCCTTATAGCATCTTGTCTTGCATCTAAGTTTGCATATTTTTTTTGTGTCTATTATTACATCCACCTTTTTTGTGCTATTATTTGTGCCATATCTTATGCCTATCATTGCAACCCACATTTTCTTCCACTATTGCATCCATATTTGCATCCTCTTTTGTGTCCAAGTTTGCATCAAATATTGTTTATGTTTTTTGCATCCCATTTCGAATTTACTTCTACATCCACTTTTGATTTGTCTAGTTTTGCAACTAATTTTGTGTTCACTATTGCACCCATGTTTGGCCCATGTTTACATCCCTTTTTTCATCCAAGTTTTCCTCCTTTTTGCATTCAAGTTTGTGTCCCTTTTTTTTACATTCATTGGAGTATCCACATTTGTTTCACCATAATTCATGCTAAGTTTTATGCCTACTATTGTGCCCATGTTTTCTTCCACTTTTTCATCCATGTTTGAGTCCTATTTTGTGTTCAAGTTTGTATGAACTATTGCATCTACTTTTTCATCCACTTTTGTTCAATTTTTCTGTCTTGTTCTGCATCTACTTATGTTGTGTCCACTCTTCATCCAAATTTACGTCTATTTTTACCCCCATTTTTTTGTTTACTTTTGCATCCATTTTCCAACACACATCATATCTTTTGCATTGATTATATTTCTTATGACATTGAAAATTATGAACAACTGATGACAATGTCAATAATTATAACGATGATGATAACGAAGATGATGACGATGACATGAATTGCGATTGTTATGCTAATGACAATGATGATAAAGACGATGGGAGTTACAATGACAATGATGATGATGCTAATGACCTTGGCCATTCCTCCCAATTTTTAAATGTTATCATGGTAAAAATCATAA
The DNA here is from genome assembly GCA_031772625.1 of Pinus tabuliformis. Taxonomy (NCBI): domain Eukaryota; kingdom Viridiplantae; phylum Streptophyta; class Pinopsida; order Pinales; family Pinaceae; genus Pinus; species Pinus tabuliformis. The sequence continues at coordinate 1,492,503,931 of CM062820.1, read as the reverse complement.
TAATTATCTTCGGCGTCATCTTCCAAGTCATCATCATCTGATCATCATTATCATTATTTTCATCTTGGTCATAATCAAGAACAATAATGGCATGAATGATGATTATGATGTTCATGATGAAGATGACAAAAATTATGATAAAACTTATATTAGTTATGATGATGGGGATGATGACAATTATAACGACGATGATAATGGTAGTGATGTTGATGATCATCAATCATTTCTAAAAAATAAAGTGGTTATTTTTCTTTCATATATCATGTGTCCTAAGGTTGGTGATATTTCTTATGATACCTATAATTATGAACAATTGACGACAATATACAAAATCATGATGATGATGATGATCATGAAGAAGACATGAATGGTGATTATGATGATAATGAAATGATGACAATAATGATCACATTGATGGTGGTGATGATGGCAATAATGAAGATGATGACCCTCCCTCTAAACTAGCGAGGTACTCATAATGAGACAAAAAAGTACTCTCAAGTTGAAATATTCATATAAGAAGGGATCTAGATTGATAAGCATCAATGATGATTTACATCATCATAGCCAAAATTTTCAAAATAGTAAGGCCTTGACTAACAAGTTTATCTCTCCATTAGATCAGAGCACAATGTTGGGAGGCATAAATTTGGACACCACTGCCTTTCAAGGCACTTACCCCACCAAGATGTTTACCAGGTATGTCCTCACATGATCATTTCCTAATCCACTATCATAATATTTGACACCAGAAAATGTCAATCCTCATGACTATTCTTATCTTGGATTAATGTACTTGACTTATGGCGATTAGTCCTAGTCAATGTCCAAATTCTCAAAGAATATTGGTCCCAGATGTTTATCCAATCCACCATTATCCCTACTAGTGCCTTTACTAGGCTTACGATTGTTAATCCTAGCCATAGTACATGACACATGGATAACATGGTGTCTACCCTCACTCCCTCTCAACCAGGGAGGAAACATCCACAAGCATAACATTTTCTCAAGAATACCCATCATTTTCGTAGAGAATAACATCATTAATTTGTTTTCATCACTTGACGACTTTATGATTAAGCATTCATAGATTTGTGGCAAAATATTTCCCCTTTTGTATTTGTGATGAAATACAATAAAAAAGTGAAAGCCAAAATCATTAAACATACACTATATTGATTTATCTAAGTCTAAACTCTAAGTTTGAAGTGAAAATTCATGTAAATCTTATACCTATGAGTTGTGCCAAACTTATGAAAACCTTATTCCCTAAGTCCTATATATAAGAAAATGAAAAAGAAAGAAAAATAAGGGCCAATAAATGGTAACTCATGTATTCACTCCCTCTTTGGAAAATATATGAATATATACACTCCTAGTCACACTTGATCACATGTATGTGATGGTTAAATCATGAATTCTTCTTTTCTCCTTGCATTTTCACTTCATCATTTAAGCACCTAATTGAGGATCTAAGGAATGTTTGTTTCCTAAGGCTTTCATGTCTACTCTTGGTTTACTTATGTCACACTACTGTCAATTTATGTGACAGAGTGAAATACATAAGTTTGTGGAGTTATTATAGAGGTGTATTGAGTTTGTAACCACACACACATGTATTACATCTCATTGATCCACATGTGTGGGTTGGAGACTCATTCCTTGAAAACTTTAATGGAGACTACTTTGTGGCTTTAATGGTATAGCTTACAAAATATCTTGTTAAACATTTCGATTCATTCTTTCTTTTCCTCGAGACACTTATAATATTGAAGTCACTCCCAACAATCCATGGAGATGGGGAGTATAAATTACTTGTGCTAGAAATAGAATTGAGAAATAGAGGTTTTCCATTTGCGATATTGGAGTCATAGACATTGGATACATGGTAGTAGTCCTCAATGTCAATTAACTAAAATTGTATTATCATAATGCGAAAAGAGGTAAACATATTGGTAACCTTGATGTCTTAATCATTTCAAATAATAACCATTCCACCCAAGTATCTCTAAGCATCAATCACTACTACTTGGAAATTCCTCCCCCGTTTTCTAATTATATGAGGTTGAACCTCACTTAATATTTTTGCTTCTTATATCAACATTATTTATGGGTGCCTTGCATACCATTTTTCTTTTAGGAGTTTGTTTTCGCTTACTATTGACGCCCCTCATGTTCCAAGACTATTTTCATAAAAAATTTACATAGAAAGAAAGTATAAAGTGACTAAAAAGAAACATGTCTCAAGATTTAAGTGCTTGGACAATTCCACTTCATGACTCCTATATTTCCTTAACCTGGGACCAAATGGTGAACTTGATGGCCTTAAGGGAAATTGATCAATGAAAATCTAAAAAAGAGGTGATTTTTGACTTTATCACATACAATTTAATATACTAAAAAAAATATCCATAACAATTTCATCAATCAATGAATCATTAAAAAAAATATCCAAAACAATTTCATCAAGCAAAGAATCATTGCATTATAAAATACAATCTATAAACATTTTGGGAAAGTTTTGCTAAAACATGCTTAAAAATCAGCATATTTAATATTAATATTTAACAATAATATGGACAATAACACATTTTGATAAATTAAATAACATATTATCAAGCCTAAAAAATGTCACTAACTGAAAACTACAAAGCATGCAACTAATGGAAGTGACCACTCAAGGCCACCACAAGACAATTAATCTATTAAGACCAAGATTAATGGGGACAAAGATCTATAAAGGACAAAGGAAAACCTATTTTAAATTTATTGTTTTATTAGCCTGGTTCAAGATGAACATTTCAAGATATCATGAAGAACATAATTAGTTTTATTGCATTAAGAAAACCCAAGCACATTCTATAACTTAGCAAGAAAGAGATGTATAACACCCATCTCAGCAACACGACACATGACATTAAGTTACTTTACTATATATAATTTAAACTCCTATCATAAAATCACAAATTTAGCATGAATGGAATGTTTAAAATCCATTTTTATAAAAACAAAATATAATTTTTCTTATAGAAAAATATACCAAAAACTAAATATATTTTTCTAGAAAAAAAAATACTAAAACTAAATATATATTTAAAAAAAAACTAAAACATAAGCAAACTAGAATTTGAATTTGACATTCTTGGTCACTTTCGGAAGCATATTGGTGGAATGTAATCTCTTTATCCTCATCTTTAGATTTTTCCTAAAAAATAAAAGCATACAAAAGTGGAAAAGAGCCATAAAGCATGGGGAAGCTTTTTCCTAAGTACAAAAGCATCTAAAAAGTGGAAAATTCCTTTTTTATATGAGGAAACATTATTCACCCAAAAGATTTTTCCCAAATTGAACTAATGAGGAATTTTGGAAATATTCATAGCCTCCACTTTCCTATATATTAGAGGCTTGGCCATTGAAAAAATGATGGGAATTTTGTATTGTCACGCTCTTGAGATCTTTCTTGAGAGGGAGAGTTTTGGAGCTATGAGTTGGGGGAGGTGATGTTGCAACTATATCTGATTGTTGTAACTTTCCTCCAACTCCTTTATTCATATAGATCAGTTGTTCTTCCTTCCATATGTTTCTATTCATTCTTTACTTCTTCTATTTAACTAATGTATGCATGGGTTTTTGGTTTATATTTATTTATTCAATAATATTTATATGTTTTTTTATAGTTTTGATTATTAAGATATTATGTTGTGAAGGTTGCTTTATTCTCTCTCTTATGTGTAGGACCAAGTTTTGGAGCTAGCTAGGAGCACTTCTTGGCTATACGAAAAACTCCAAGAAGACCTGCATGCGAGGACTCACAAGAATTCATTCTCTTTTTCTTAATCTATACTCTACATCTTGATCTACTAAGAATCCTAAGCCTTAGAACAACCTTTCTCTTAATTGGTTTGTCCTAGGTTTCTGAGATAAACTGAGAGGGTTTTGTTTTCATCTAACCATGCATTAAATCCTACAGCAAAATAATATTTAGAAAATTTAATATATTTCACTATGTAAATGATTTAGTAAAATGAACCCATAGAGGTGGTCATAAATGGAAATAAAAGTAAAACTCTAAACAAGAAGCCAAAAGTGGATTTAACCATGGATGAAAAATTGGGAGTAGAATTGGATGTTAAACTAGCCATCAAAACAATATGCAGACAATGACACAAAAAGGTTTTTAAAGTAAAATTAAAAAAGGGTGCAACATTAGACACAAAGAAGGGAACAAAATAGGGCATATGAAAGGATACTGAATTGGGTGCAAACAAGAATGCAAAAATGGACACCAAAATGAGGATGCAAAGAATGGTGTAAAATTAGGATGCAAAAAGGATGTAAGAAAAGACACAAAACAAGATGCAAAATGGGACTAAAAAATGGTGAAACCAAGGATGTCAAAGATGATGCATAACTAGATGAAAATTCCAACTAAAATCTAGGTGCAAAATGAGATGCAAATGTGGACACAAAATGTGGCAGAAAAAAAGGATGCAAATTTGGAAGCCAAAAAGGATGAAAAACTAGATGCCAAAAAGGATGCAAATTAGGACATAAAAAAGGGTGCAAAATTGGACACAAAAGAAGAAAAAATGGTGCAAAAATGGGCATAAAAATGGCTCAATTTTGGATGCAAATTGAGATGCAACATTGGATGTAAAACGATGCAACAAATCATTCAAAACTTGGTGCAAAAACAAATGCAAAAGTAGACGAAAAAATGGCTCAAAAGTGAACGTAACAATAGACACAAAATGGGATGCAAAGGTGGATGCAATATATGGTTCAACATAGGATGCAAATTTAGATTCTCAAAAGGATGAAAAATTGGATGCAAGAAATGGTGTTAAAAATGATGCTAAATTGGATGCAACAAATGATGCAAAATTAAATGCAAAATATGGTGCAAAATAGGATGCAAAAAAGAGAGATAAATAAAATGCAAAAGTGGATGCAAAAAATGGTGCAAAAATGCATGCGAAATTTGGCACTAAATCATATTCAACATATGGAGCAAAATTGGATGGAAAAGATGGTGTAAAAAAAGGCAGAAAAATTGGCACAAAAATAGATGTAAAAATAAGTACAAAATTAGAAGCAAAAGATGGCATATGACCAGATGCAAAAATTGGCACAAATTGGATGTAAAAAAAGGCGCTAAATAAGATGTCAAAGATGGTGTAAAAATCGATGCAAATTATGACACAAAAATAGAAGCAAAGAATTCCACAAAAGAGGAAGCAAAAATGGATGCAAAAATAGATGCAAAAAAGGCACAAAACTAGAAGCAAAACTTGTTGTAAAACCAAATGAAAATCTTGGTGCAAAATATGATGCAGAAAATGATGGAAAATTTGGCGTAAAAAAGATGCAAAATTTGGTGCAAAAAAGGACGCTTTAAAAATTGTACAATAGACCCAGATTTAGCACCAGGTTGCTCATCCCAATTGAGAAAAAAATGCACTAGAATCTGGTGCTAAATCTGGCGCAAATTGCCTGTTTTGTTGTAGTGTATGTTGAAGATTCTTAGTGTGATATGGGGGGAGTTTGAAGTAATGTCTTCTCCCAGGAAACCCTGCCCTCCCCAGACATTTGTGATCTTGACTGAGGATTTGTTGAAGCCCAATGCTAGTCCTCCTGAGCAACCTCTCGCATCTAGAAAGAAAAACTCCCAGTTGGGCAAGAAGGGTTTGAGTGTTTGTAGAACCAAAGGGCCATCGCCAAGAGTTTCTTGTAGCATTAGGAAATCCAAACTTTCAGCAAGACATAGTCTTTTCAAAGCCAACTTTTTGTCAGGGCTGGCTAAACCCCTACAATTGAAGGAGAGGACTTTCATTGGTTCATTGAGGCAGGTCCCCATTGCTTTAAGGACCTCATCTATGGGAGTTTGAATACTAGAGGCCACCTCTAGGCTAACTCTTTTAATAGCTTTGGAGATGCGGGATTGCTTTCCCCGTGGGGCTTTGGGGGGAGATGTGGGATTGGGTCCTCCTCCAATCCGATGGCATGGAGGGAAGGAGCGTAGGTTGTAGTGGTGGGAGGATGTTGAAAATGCAACAAGATGATTGAGCTTAGTGAAAAGGAGTCGCCTTCATTAAGTGGGCCCGCAGGCTATTTTTGGCGCAAAGTCTATTTTTAGACTATGTCTATTTTTAGACATATGGATCATGGTCTATGAGTTGCAGGATGTTATTTATGGATGATTGGTCATGTTGGTAAAATAGATGGATTTCTATTTTTAGACATATGGGCGGAGTCTATTTTTAGAATGCCAGGCTAAAAATAGAACAGTCGAATATTATTAGCTCTTAATAATATTTGGACTATAAACATTATCTTATCCTCTTGCCGCACTTTAGTTCGAGCTGCGTATGTGGCACATGCAACTGCCAGAAGGAAATAAACTTTTCTTATGGGTCAGTTAAGCTATTGCATGATGGACTTTAGTTAGAACTCAAGTGATCGAGTTTGGTGGAGTTGATTGAGGAGTTGATGGAGTTGTGTTCAGTTTGACTTAGTTGAACTAGTTGTATTTAGTCTAACTGCAGAATACACTAGTGATGAGTGATGTGAATTAATTCACTAATTATTAACTCATAAATCAACTAAAGAATACATCAGTTAACTCAGTGCATGGACAGTTCAGTGGAGACAGGTGTTAGAGATGGAGACTACTGTCAGTTGTGAGTATAGCTGTGCATGAGATTTGCACAATCAACGATGGAGATTGCCAATGAGGATTGCACGGTACAAGCCAAGGGAAAATGAGCTTGGATCATTTCTATTCTCACATTGGATTGCGCAGTAGAGGCAGGCAGATAACAAAGGAGATTTGAACCTGTGACTTGATTCAGATCTGAGCTAGTTTGTGTGTAGCAGGTGGAGATAGTACTGAGTACTTGTGAGGAGTATTGTACTATGTATTGTTGCATGTTCTCTATCATTATAATATACAGATAGTTGGGGGTTTTCAGCTATATGATTTCCTTAGTACATACTATGTTAATGTGCGCATGCGATTGATGTTTCATTGTTTTTAATTCCGCAAAATTGATGATCAACGTAGAGGAGGTTATGTATTATGCATGCATTCCGCAAATAGTGTATAATCGGGATAATCTCTGTGAATAAGTGTTATATTATTCAAAAATTTCTACATGGTATCAGAGCGAAGCTGATCATCAGATCTATTATTCAGAAAGTGATTTCATTTTATTTCTTCAGGCAGAATCTGTAATCAGGCCAGGTAGCCTCTGGATTCATCCTACTTTTGGAAGGTGAGATATCCGGTAAAAGCCCATATAGTCAATCTCTGTACGAGAAATACTTTGTTCTCACGAATTTTAGATCAGAAGCAGTTGAGTTTTGAGCTGGTGGAATTCGAATTTGCAGTAGTGTTTTCTTGGTGTCAAAGCTGAAATGTCTTTCAACGGATTGCGATTGGAGTATGCCCTTGAAGGCGGCTCGAATGATATTGCATGGAAAGGCAGGATGGAGGCGGTGTTAGATGACAATGGGCTAAAGGAGTTCATAGAGGTTGAGGTCCCAAAGCCTACTCATGCTGCTCATGTTGAGGTTTGGCAAAAGAAGACAACAAAGTGTCGAAGGATTCTGTTGGAGGGCGTGAAGGATCACATTGTATCCAGCCTGCATGGAAAGGCTTCTCCATACTTGATGTGGAAAGCGTTGACAGATTTATTCCAAATCAAGAGTGACCAAAGGAAGTTGGCGCTCAAGGATAAACTTTGAAACATTAAGTGTGAGAAAGGAGACAGTATGCCCAAGTATCTCATGAAGTTCACCCAGTGCCGGGATGAGCTGGGAAGTGTGGGGGTGACTGTCGATGATGAGGACTTGGTGAGCTTAGCTCTCCTTGGTCTTCCGAAGAGTTGGCATTCCTATCGGGACTCTGTCAATGGTCGGGAGAAATTGCCAGGATGGGAGAGACTTTGGTCAGATCTTGTGCAAGAGGAGATCAGGCGGAATACCAGGGATGGATCTTCATCAAAGGCATCTAATGAAGAAAATTGTGCTTTGGCTGCCAAAGAAAAGAAGGGGAAGGAGAAGGGTTCTCTTTCCGAATCCAATTCTTCCAATGATGGGAAGAAGGTTGACAAATCGAAAGTGTGATGCTTTCGTTGTCATGAGGTGGGCCATTATGCTGCAAATTGTCCACGGAGGAAATCCAAGAAGGGATCCGGGGAAGGATCTGAAGGTGAGGCACTTGCTTCATAGTTCGATTTGGATTTCACACTCTTTACATGCACGGTTTCATCCATGGTGGGATGTGGTTAGTTTCTTGACATTGGAGCTTCTTTCCACATGACCGGTGACAAGAGTTTGTTCAGTACTTTGGAGGAGAAAGATCTCCAGATACTGATAGCGATGGGTAATGATGAGAAGTATAGTGTCTCAGGTGTAGGCACAGTCATTTTTCAGAGGGAGCATGGAGCTCGCCTTACCTTGACCGATGTCAAGTATGTACCAGGACTGAAGAGAAACTTGGTGTCGATCGCGATGCTGGAAGACGGAGGCTATGATGTAGTCTTCAGTAAGGGAAAGGTTTTCCTTAGACACATCATCACTAGACAGGTGAAGCAGATTGGTTCACGGGTCAAGAACCTGTATGCTCTTGAGGTTCAAGATGCATGCAAAGCCTTGAGTAGCGAGGCAACTGATGGAGACTTGGTGGTTGAGAGGGAGCGTATATTACCTCTCAACATGCAGAGCCAGAAGAAGTCTCAGATGACTGTGGAGGAACCACGATTTGTGCAGCAGCTTCAGGAGGTTGTGGAGCAGCCATAACATGGGAAGCTGAGAGGAGATCAAGTAGAGACATCTACTCATGTAGAGACCTCCAGTAGGGGGAAACTTCGAGCCAAGTGGGCTGTGGGATCACATGCAGCCATACCTCCAGGTAGGAGGTGAGGCGATATAGAGTGATTGTCCCAAGGAGGAGGGGCAGGATCCTTGAGGTACCCAACCTCTTGGATGAGACCTTGCTACGGGAGCCCCGATGTGGAGTAGCAGGAACTGGCTGATTGGGTAGACACAGATGCGGATGGAGCAGGAGAGAGAGCGACAGTGTAGGGAATCCTAGGACAACGCATAGCTAGCAGGTTGCAGCAATGTGAGAGGCACAAGTGTTTTCTATAGTGCTAGGTGGCACAGAGAAGTGTGCAATGGTGCGAGATGCATGGAGATGTTGCAGTAGCACAGATGTCAGAGAGGGAGCACTTGTCAACAGCAGGTAGAGCTTCAACATCAGAGTATGTTCCTAGCCCAACAGAGTGGTCAGTTGGGAGTGTTTTTGTTCCAAGTGTTGTTGGAGCAAGTGGATCGGGAAAATGTGTTGCATGCAGAACATTCCAGAGTTGCAGGATAGGGGTTGCAGATAATCCATATCTTGTTGAGAGGGAGTGTTGAAAATGCAACAAGATGGAGCTTAGTGAAAAGGAGTCACCTTCACTAAGTGGGCTCGCAGGCTATTTTTGGCGCAAAGTCTATTTTTAGACATATGGATCATGGTCTATGAGTTGCAGGATGCTATTTGTGGATGATTGGTGATGTTGGTAAAATAGATGGACTTCTATTTTTAGACATATGGGCGGAGTCTATTTTTAGACTGTCAGGCTAAAAATAGAACAGTCGAATATTATTAGCTCTTAATAATATTTGGACTATAAACATTATCTTATCCTCTTGGAGCACTTCAGTTCGAGCCACGGATGTGGCACATGCAACTGCCAGAAGGAAATACGCTTTTCTTATGGGTCAGTTGAGCTATTGCATGATGGACTTCAGTTAGAACTCAAGTGATTGAGTTTGGTGGAGTTGATTGAGGAGTTGACGGAGTTGTGTTCAGTTTGACTTAGTTGAACTAGTTGTATTTAGTCTAATTGCAGAATACCCTAGTGATGAGTGATGTGAATTAATTCACTAATTATTAACTCATAAATCAACTAAAGAATACATCAATTAACTCAATGCATGGACAATCCAGTGGAGACAGGTGTTAGAGGTGGAGACTACTATCAGTTGTGACTATAGCTGTGCATGAGATTTTCACAATCAATGATGGAGATTGCCAATGAGGATTGCGCAGTACAAGCCAAGGGAAAATGAGCTTGGATCATTTCTATTCTCACATTGGATTGCGCAGTAGAGGCAGGCAGACAGCGGATGAGATTTGAACCTGTTACTTGATTCAGATCTGAGCTAGTTTGTGTGTAGCAGGTGGAGATAGTACTGAGTACTTGTGAGGAGTATTGTACTATGTATTGTTACATGTTCTCTATCATTATAATATATAGATAGTTGGGGGTTTTCAGTTGTATGATTTCCCCAGTACATACTGTGTTAATGTGCGCATGCGATTGATGTTTCATTGTTTTTAATTCCGCAAAATTGATGATCAACGTAGAGGAGGTTATGTATTACGCATGAATTTTGCAAATAGTGTATAATCAGGATAATCTCTGTGAATAAGTGTTATATTATTCAAAAATTTCTACAGAGGATCCAAATATCGTATCCCGAGGGGGCTCGCTTGGCTGGATGAGATGGCTGGTAGTGCAGGGGGTGTTTAGGATGGGGGTGGGAGCAGAGACCACCGGGCAGCTGGCTTGGGAAGGGGGGAGGCTATATTCAAATTTACATGTAAAGAATTAGAAACAGAATTTATGCATTCAATCGGAGTATGAGTGTTAGAGGGAGAGGAGATACCCGTGAAGCCCGTGCCTTCTCTGGAACGTGCCCTGGTGATCAGCGCCTCTAGGTTCCAGTTTTCCATCCCCGGTTGGGCTGGTGAAGCTGGGGGCTGCCTGTCCAGTCCTTTCAGCTGTCTAGACTGTAGGTCTGTAATCTCTGCCATTCCCAAATCCGTCTGAGTGTTGGCCGCGACATAGCTTCTCGGGGGGGATGGCCTTAGCCCTGTGACTAGTGGGTAGGACTTGTAGAGGTGACCAACTTCATGGCATCTCCTGCATCTAAACGGTATGCCCTCATAGTCCAATTCCTGCCAGCGGATTGTGGATCCCAACTGAAATTGATAACTTTCCACCAAACCATCTCTAGTGTCTAGGTAAACTAGAATACGTGCCATCGCAAGGATTCCGGTGTCCATATATGTTCTGTCATGGTCCAGATAGGTGCCAAGGTCATCCCCAATGATTTTGAATATATCCTCAAACCAGAATTGCAGTGGGAGACTTGGTAGCCGAACCCATATTGGCCCTGCTCCAATACTCTCCTTCTCTGGGTCGAAGAGCATTGTCCATCGCTTGAGGAGCATGGGAGTCATCTCTAGGTGCCAGTATCGGGTTAATATCCAGTTCACATCATCTGGCTCAGCGAAGATTAGCGCGAACCATCCTCTTGACATAGCCAACACCGCAGGGAGTTGCGCCAGGATGTTCCCCCAGACCTCCATTGTCCATCGTTTCAGGCGGCCCGGCGAGTAGTTCCTTCCACGCACGCGTCCCACTAGGACAATGCTCTCTGTTAGGGCTGCTTTGTCCATTCCAATGCCTTCTCCAAAAACGAGCTTCTGGCCCCTTTCCCTTGTCTTAGAGAGCTTGGACTACTTGGCCTTCTTTGCCTTGAGAATCTGGTGTTCTGTATGGCTGCTTCTTGCTCTCACCGGACTGCTCTCCAGGTCTGAGTCCCTTGGCTCTTCCCTGTCTGGCTCGTTGTTCACCAAGCCCTCGAAATAGCTTGAAGGCTGCACCTTGTTCCTTGGGTCGAGGTGCGTGTAGGCGTCCTGAGGGTGTTCGGGCCTGTTTGGTTCGTTGTTTATGGTCCCGTGTGCTGTGTTCGGCTCAATGATGCCGAAATCCGGATCTTCAGAGACAACGGCCGTGAAACCCTCTCTTTCCTGTAGGCCCTCGGAATGCTGCTGTTGTCCACTCCAGACTAAGAGGTCAGATAGAGACGGAATGGAGAGGAAAGGGGAGTTGGTGCCTTCGACGAGGCTGATAAAGCCCTCGGTTACCGCCACTATCGGTTGGGTTATTTCCAACCCTTGCAATGAAACTTCCATGTCTACCATCCCAAGGGTATTTTGGTTAACCTGTTCTTCCGGTGCAGAGGCAGTAGCCGGTCTGACCCCTTCTTGCGTTTGCGGACGGGAGGCCACAAAGATCTTGGTTTCTGAGTAATTATCTGAGGTGTAGTCAACGAGCTCCTCCTCATAACCCTCTTCCATCCCCGACAAATCAATAATCTAATGGGGTTTAGGTCAAGAAAACGCAAAACCAACTGGCCCGTGTAATCGTTGCGGGTTGTGCTCTCACCTTCAATCCCTTAAACCGCGACAGGTAACTTCCTGGTGACCTACTGCCTTGCGTTTTTGGCACTTGTAACCACAGTGTAGTCTACAATGGTGAGCGAAGGGACCGAGGTTCTGACCAGGAGTATGTGTTGAAAATGCAACAAGATGATGGAGCTTAGTGGAAAGGAGTCGCCTTCACTAAGTGGGCCCGCAGGTTATTTTTGGCGTAAAGTCTATTTTTAGACTATGTCTATTTTTAGACATATGGATCATGGTCTATGAGTTGCAGGATGCTATTTGTGGATGATTGGTCATGTTGGTAAAAATAGATGGACTTCTATTTTTAGACATATGGGCGGAGTCTATTTTTAGATTGCTATGCTAAAAATAGAACAGTCGAATATTATTAGCTCTTAATAATATTTGGACTGTAAACATTATCTTATCCTCTTGGAGAACTTCAGTTCGAGCTACGGATGTGGCACATGCAGCTGCCAGAAGGAAATATACTTTTCTTATGGGTCAGTTGAGCTATTGCATGATGGACTTCAGTTAGAACTCAAGTGGTTGAGTTTGGTGGAGTTGATGGAGTTGTGTTCAGTTTGACTTGGTTAAACTAGTTGTATTTAGTCTAACTGCAGAATACACTAGTGATGAGTGATTTTTAATTAATTCACCAATTATTAACTCATAAAGCAACTAAAGAATACATCAGTTAACTCAGTGCATGGACAATTCAGTGGAGACAGGTGTTAGAGGTTGAGATTGCTATCAGTTGTGACTATAGTTGTGCATGAGATCTTGCACAATCAATGGATTGAGTATTTCCAATGAGGATTGTGTGGTTCAGCCAAGGGAAATACGAGTTTGGATCAGCCATTCATTATTATTCTCATGCAAGATTGTGCAGTGGAGGCAGGCAGACAGTGGAGGAGATTTGAACCTGTGATTGATTCAAATCTGAGCTAGTTTTGTGTGTAACAGGTGGAGATAGTACTAAGTACTTGTGAGGAGTATTGTACCATGTATTGTTACATGTTCTCAATCAATATAATATACAGATAGTGTGGGGTTTTCAGCTGTATGCTCTCCCCGGGTTACATACTGTGTTAATGTGCGCATGCGATTGATGTTTCATTGTTTTTTTAATTTCGCAAAATTGATGATCAACATAGAGGAGGTTATGTATTATGCATGTATTCCACAATAGTGTATAATCGGGATAATCTCTGTGAATAAGTGTCATATTATTCAAAATTTCTACATGGTATCAGAGCTATTGATCATCAAATCTATTATTCAGAAAGTGTTTACATTTTATTTCTTCAAGCAGAGTTTGTAATCGGGCCAGGTAGCCTCTGGATTCATCCTTCTTTTATTTCTCACGAATTTTAGATCAGAAGCGGTTGAGTTTTGAGCTAGTGGATTTCGAATTTGCAGCAGTGTTTTCTTGGTGTCAAAGTTGAAATGTCTTTCAACGGATTGCAATTGGAGTATGCTCTTGAGGGCAGCTTGAATTATATTGCATGGAAAGACAGAATGGAGGCGGTGTTAGATGACAATGGGTTGAAGGAGTTCATAGAGGCTGAGGTCCCAGAGCCTACTGATGCTGCTGAGGCTGTGGTTTGGCAAAAGAAGACAACAAAGTGTCAAAGTATTCTGTTGGAGGGCGTGAAGGATCACATTGTGTCCAGCCTGCATGGAAAGGCTTCTCCATACTTGATGTGGAAAGCATTGACAGATTTATTCCAAAGCAAAAGCGACCAGAGGAAGTTGGCGCTCAAGGATAAAATCAGAAACATTAAGTGTGAGAATGGAGACAGTATGCCCAAGTATCTCACGAGGTTCACCCAATGCCGGGATGAGCTGGGAAGTGTGGGGGTGACTGTCGATGATGAGGACTTGGTGAGCTTGGCTCTCCTTGGTCTTTCGAAGAGTTGGCATTCCTATCAGGACTCTGTCAATGGTCGGGAGAAATTACCAGGATGGGAGAGACTTTGGTCGGATCTTGTGTAAGAGGAGATCAGGCAGAATACCAGGGATGGATCTTCATTAAAGGCATCTGATGAAGAAAATTGCGCTTTGGCTGCCAAAGCAAAGAAGGGGAAGGAGAAGGGTTCTCTTTCCAAATCCAGTTCTTCCAATGATGGGAAGAAGGTTGAAAAATCGAAAGTGCAATGCTTTCATTGTCATGAGGTGGGCCATTATGCTACAAATTGTCCACGGAGGAAATCCAAGAAGGGATCTGGGGAAGGATTTGAAGGTGAGGCACTTGCTTCACAGTTTGAGTTGGATTTCACACTCTTCCCATGCATGGTTTCATCCATGGTGGGAAGTGGTTGGTTTCTTGACAGTGGAGCTTCTTTCCACATGACCGGTGACAAGAGTTTGTTCAGTATTTTGGAGGAGAAAGATCTCCAGATACTCATAGCGATGGGTAATGATGAGAAGTATAGTGTCTCATGTGTAGGCACGATTATTTTTCAGAGGGAGCATGGAGCTCGCCTTACCTTGACCGATGTCAAGTATGTACCAGGACTGAAGAGAAACTTGGTGTCGATCGCGATGCTGGAAGACAGAGGCTATGATGTAGTCTTCAGTATGGGAAAGGTTATCCTTGGACACATCATCACTAGACAGGTGAAACAGATTGGTTCATGGGTCAAGAACCTGTATGCTCTTGAGGTTCAAGATGCATGCAAAGCCTTGAGCAGTGAGGAAACTGATGGAGACTTGGTGGTTGAGAGGGAGCGTATATTACCTCTCAACATGCAGAGCCAGAAGAAGTCTCAGACGATTGTGGAGGAGCCACGATTGGTGCAGCAGCTTCAAGAGCTTGTAGAGCAGCCACAACAAGGGAAGCTGAGAGGAGATTGAGTAGAGACATCTACACATGCAGAGACCTCCAGTGGGGGGGAAATTCGAGCCAGGTGGGCAGAGGGATTGCATGCAACCATACCTCCAGGTAGGAGGTGGGGTGATGTGGATTGATCGTCCGAAGGAGGAGGGGCATGATCCTTGAGGTACCCAACCTCTTGGATGAGACCTTGCTACGGGAGCCCCGATGTGGAGTAGCAGGAACTAGCTGATTGGGTAGAAACAGATGTGGATGGAGCAGGAGAGAGAGTGACAGTGTAGGGAATCCTAGGACAACGCATAGCTAGCAGGTTGCAAGAATGTGAGAGGCACAAGTGTTTTCTACAGTGCTACGTGGCACAGAGAAGTGTGCAATGGTGCAAGATGCATGGAGATGTTGCACTAGGGCAAATGTCAGAGAGGGAGCACTTATCAGCAACATGTAGAGGTTTAGCATCAGAGTATGTTCCTAGCCTAATAGAGTGGTCAGTTGGGAGTGTTTTTGTTCCAAGTGTTGTTGGAGCAAGTGGAATGGGAAAATGTGTTGCATGCAGAAAATTCCAAAGTTGTAGGATAGGGGTTGCAGATAATCCATATCTTGTTGAGAGGGAGTGTTGAAAATGCAACAAGATGATGGAGCTTAGTGGAAAGGAGTCGCCTTCACTAAGTGGGCACGCAGGCTATTTTTGGCGCAAAGTCTATTTTTAGACTATGTCTATTTTTAGACATATGGATCATGGTCTATGAGTTGCAGGATGCTATTTGTGGATAATTGGTCATGTTGGTAAAAATATATGGACTTCTATTTTTAGACATATGGGCGGAGTCTATTTTTAGACTGCCAGGCTAAAAATAGAACAATCGAATATTATTAGCTCTTAATAATATTTAGACTATAAACATTATCTTATCCTCTTGGAGAACTTCAGTTCGAGCTATGGATGTTGCACATGCAGCTGCCAGAAGGAAATACGCTTTTCTTATGGGTCAGTTGAGCTATTGCATGATGGACTTCAATTAGAACTCAAGTGGTTGAGTTTGGTGGAGTTGATGGAGTTGTGTTCAGTTTGACTTGGTTAAACTAGTTGTATTTAGTCTAACTGCAGAATACACTAGTGATGAGTGATGTCAATTAATTGTTAATTAATTCACTAATTATTATCTCATAAAGCAACTAAAGAATACATCAGTTAACTCAGTGCATGGACAATTCAGTGGAGACAGGTGTTAGAGGTTGAGATTGCTGTCAGTTGTGACTATATTTGTGCATGAGATCTTGCACAATCAATGGATTGAGTATTTCCAATGAGGATTGGATGGTTCAGCCAAGGGAAATACGAGTTTGGATCAACCATTCTTTATTATTCTCATGCAGGATTGCGCAGTGGAGGAAGACAGACAGTGGAGGAGATTTGAACCTGTGATTGATTCAGATCTGAGCTAGTTTTGTGTGTAACAGGTGGAGATAGTACTGAGTACTTGTGAGGAGTATTGTACTATGTATTGTTACATGTTCTTAATCAATATAATATACAGATAGTGTGGGGTTTTCAGCTGTATGCTTTCCCCGGGTTACATACTATGTTAATGTGCGCATGCGATTGATGTTTCATTGTTTTTAATTATGCAAAATTGATGATCAACGTAGAGGAGGTTATGTATTATGCATGTATTCCGCAATAGTGTATAATTGGGATAATCTCTGTGAATAAGTGTCATATTATTCAAAAATTTTATAGTCTGCAGGGCGAGTGAGAAGGGCTAGCCGACAACCTTCGAGAAATATGGCTGGCACCTACTGCGTGCTGTGTCAAGGGGACCCCGTGACTGTTCCGACGATATTATATTGAAAACTTCCTCACCCAACCTGAACCCTAGCGCGAAATGTTGGAGAGCTCTGTTGAAGCCAGACTTGGCTTCGATTCCCAAACCTTTCACTTTTTCCCCATTTTCACCCAAAATGTCAACATCTTGTTCCTCTATCGGAATGTATTGTAGCAACATTATCTGCCTCTGCACACAGTCCCGTAAATGGTGATACCAGATATTTATAGGCTTGGATCGATTGTGAAATACAAGATTCTTATTGAGCTTAATGAAACTTTGATTATCCCAATAGATTACCATTGGTTCCATCATCCGACCAAACTATCCCACAATTATCTTTCTCATCCAGATCACCTCACATGTTGCTTGAATTGCAACCATGTATTCTGCTTTTACTAAGCTGAGCAACATAGATCTTTGCTTCCTGTTGTACTAGGAAACAACTGTGGACCCAACATTAAAAATTCCACCTGATTTACTCTTTTGGTATGATGGACTCCCTGCCCAATCTGCATCTGTGACGCCACACAAATTCACTCCCTCTATCTGTCTGTACCATATTCCAAATTGGGTTTGCCTGTGAGGTACCATAAAATATGCTTAATTTCCTTCCAATATAATTTGGTTAGCCCAACCATGGCTTGGATTAGTTGGTTGAGTGCATAACACATATATGGTAATGTGTTCACAAGCAACATCAGTGAACCCACTAATTGTCAATAAATAGTAGCATCCACTTCCTTACCTGAAGTGGTATCCTCCTTCCTCCAATTGGTCACTAGAGGTGTCTCCATGGATTTACAACTCTCCATGCATAACTTCTGTAGTATCTCATTTGCATACTTTCCTTGAGAGAAAAATAGTTCTCCGTCACCTTGCCACACTTCCAACTCGAGGAGGTAGTGCATGAGACCCATGTCCTTCATTTCAAATTCCCTTGCAAGGTCATCCTTGTAAGATCTGATCAACTGCTCATCACTAGTTAAAAGAACATCATCAACATATAAGACAATAATATGAAATTTACCTTCTACCAATATATGATAGAGGTTTCCATTCGCTTCACTTTTGGTGAAGCCAAAACTGGTGAGATAGCTATCGATCCTGCTGTACCAAGCACGAGGTGCTTGTTTGAGACCGTACAATTCTCGCTTGAGTCTGCACACATGAGACTCTCGATCAAATGTCTCAAAACCTTTTGGTTGTTCGATGTACACCCAATCCTTAATAACCCCATTAATAAATGTTGTTTTTACATCCATCTAGTAGATCTTCCACCCCATCTGCGCAACCTATGCAAACATTGATCTAATGGATGAATACCTTGCTACAGGAGAAAATGTCTCCTCATAGTCAATTCCCTTAAATTGAGAGTACCCCTTGGCCACAAATCTGGCCTTATACTTCTCTATGCTTCTGTCTAGTGTTTGCTTTACCTTGAAGATCCATCTCAAACCCCCAACTAATTAATCTACTAGTTTTGGGACCACTTCCCAAACACTCTTATTTACAATGGATTCATATTCCTCCACCAGTGCATCAACCCATACAGGTTTCTCTACTGATTCCTCGAAAGAGGATAGATCAGTCTCTACAAACTAAATCATTAGAGCCATGTAGCTAGTGTACCGATTAGGTGACCTTCTCCACCTATGTAAATTTGAAGGAGCTCCCACATTCTTCTTCGCATCATGCACAAGTCTATCAACTTCCCTAATCCTTTTCCTACTTTCTCCAGATGATTCTGCTTAAGTGGATGTCTCAACTCTCAGCTCCTCTACTTGTGGTTGCTCCAAAACTTCATGAAGCTCCTCTTTT
This sequence comes from Pinus tabuliformis, assembly GCA_031772625.1. NCBI lineage: Eukaryota > Viridiplantae > Streptophyta > Pinopsida > Pinales > Pinaceae > Pinus > Pinus tabuliformis. The sequence continues at coordinate 1,492,485,162 of CM062820.1, read as the reverse complement.
GGAGCTAAAAGCTCCTCTTCAAGTCGAATCTAAAGCTCCCTCTCAAGAGAGCACCACATCTCTTTCTCCTCATCAAATTTTACATCCCTTCGCACAACTGTCATTCTTAGGGATGGAAAGTACACACAGTAGTTGTGGGGAGTTTCTATGTAACCAACAAATACCCCCAATTATGTTGTCGGCTCAAGCTTATTCCTTGATTCTTTGGAGAAATGGTAGTAAACAAAGGCTCCAAAAATCCTGAATTGTGACACATCCAACTTTCTCCCTGAGAAAGCCTCCTCTAGTGTAATCATGCCTAGAATCCGGTGAGGACTTTGATTCTGCAAATAGATTGTTGATCTTCATGCCTCATCCCACAAATGCAGAGGTAGGCCTTGGTCATGCAAAATCACCCCCGTTGCTCCCACAATGCTACGATTCTTTCTCTCAGCCACCCCATTCTCATGTGGGTTGTGGGGTGTTGTTAACTCTCGTCGAATTCCTTCTTTCGCACATAAATTTTTGAATTCATTTGACACATACTCACCTCAATTATTGCTCCTGAGTGGCTTCACCTTCTTGCCCGTTTCTTTCTCAACCAGTGCCTTCAATTCTACAAACTTGGAGATTGTCTCATCTCCCACAATGCGACGGTTCTTTCTCTCAGCCACCCCATTCTGTTGTGGGTTATGGGGTGTTGTCAACTCTCGTCGAATGCCTTCTTTCGCACATAAATTTTTAAATTCATTTGACACGTACTCACCTTGATTATCACTCCCGAGAGGCTTCATCTTCTTGCCAGTTTCTTTCTCAACCAGTGCCTTCAATTCTACGAACTTGGAGATTGTCTCATATTTCTTCCGTGTGAAGAAGATTCAACATTTCCTTGAGAAGCCATCAATAAAAATGACAAAACATTTATGTATGATATTGGAGGCCATCAAGAAAGGTCCACAAACATTAGAGTGGATCCTTTATATGATTGAAGGTGATTTTTTGTCCCGATCATGGAATGTGGATTTTGTGTACTTCCCTAAGGTACATACTTTGCATACATCTTGCTGCTCAAGTGCTCCTTTGGGGAGGCCAATGGTTGTTTGCTGCATAATCTTCAAGGCACCATGATGTAAATGGCTAAGTCTTTTGTGCCAAAGTTCATTGACATCGCGACCCTGCACTTTCCCTGCCTTAGTGCTTAATGCAATACAATCTTCCACATCTAGCTTATAAAAATTCTTTACACGAACCCCGATCTGCTTCACCTGTCCCGTGTCTATGTGTTTCGTGAATGATTTTCCTTTTCTGAAGATCACATCATAACCATGGTCTTCCAAAACTGCAACAAAGATGAGATTTTTCTTTAGGCTTGGAATGAACATGACATCCTTGAGTCTGAGAAGGGAGACCGACTCCCTCTGAAAGGTGACTATACCAACCTTGGTCACATTTTACCTTCCATTGTCCCCTAGCTCAATGTGCATTTGTAAATATTTCTCCTCGAGACCACTAAAAAATGCTCTACACCCTATCACGTGGAACGAGGCACCTGAGTCCAAGTACCACACTATCCCCATCATTGTGCTAGCCATGCATGCAATAAGGGTAAAGTCAAGCTCAAACTGTGAAGCCAAGGCTTCACCTACTGCTCCTCTTAAGGTCTTCTTGCTTGCCTTTTTGTGTGGACACTTTGAGGCATAGTGCATGAATTCATGAGAATGGGGCAATTTAATTTTTGACAAATCTTTCATCTTACCCCCTTGGCTAGATTCTGGTTTGGTTTGAGATTTATTCCCCTTTTCCCTTCTTTCCCTTTCCAAACAATGCAAAGTTTTCCTCATCCTCTCCCTTGGATGAAGTCCCATCTACAGTATTCTACCTTACTTCCTCCTATACCAAATCAGACCATAAGCGTTCCCAATTTGGTAGTTTCTCCCTCCCGTTCACCAAATCTTGGTAGTGACGCCATCTCTTGGGAAGGCCTAGAAGGGATAGGCTCACCAAACCATCATATGAAACAGTAACACCAACTCCTACAAGCTCATCACGAACTTGAGTGAACCTGATCAGATATTGTAGGATAGTGTCATTCTTCAACATCTTGATATTTCAAAGTTTATCATTGAGTGCTAGTTTCCTATGGTCGTTGCTACTTTCGAATATATCTATCAGTGCCTACCACATTGCATAAGGAGTTTGTTTCCCATGGATATTGGTGACAATGTGGTCCCATAATCCCTCCAATATTATTCTCCTCGCCTGGGCTACATCTTTCTTCCACCGAGCAAGGTTTTAGGCATCAAATGCTTGTGGTTTTGCAACATTTGTCTTGATGTATTAACCAATCCATTCTCATCCAATACCACCTCCATGATATCCTTCCATGCGATGAAATTACAAGTGCCTTCCAAGGCATACTCTAGCCTCAACCCGTTGAAGGTCATCTTCTCAGCTCTGAAGAGATCCTGCTACATTGAACTGCAAATTTGAACCTCTAGAGAAGCAACTTTGAAATTCCTTCTCTAATTATGAATCTTGCTCTGATACCATGTAGAAATTATGATGTATATTTGCAACTTCTCATGAAGTTTTAATCAAAATCACAAGACACAAACCTACTCTACTGCTATGTGGAATTAAATTCACAATTTAGAACATAAACCATAAACATGCAATTAGAAATAAAACACATGCACACAATTTTGTTTCCATAGGAAAGCAATCTACTAAAAACCCCTTGCCTTCTTGCATTAATCTGATGAATAGAGATGTATTACAATTGCTTTGCTCAATTGAGCACAACCTGCAAGTGAATAACCTATCTCTCTGCTCACTGAGAAGCTCTAACCCAAATTTAGTTAATATCTTCCTTTGCTTGAGCCCCTATTTTCTTGCACAATCCCTTGAGAAATGAGGCCCCTATTTTTTAGGGATTTCTCCAAAATGAATTGCGTAATTCCCAAGGTTGATCATCTGACGCATGCAACATCTGTACACTCAAGGCTAGTCAACAAATGATGTTACATCGCCTTGGATTCTCCACTACAATTAGGGAAATCAAATTCTCTGCATGTATTAACTATTTTGGGTTGACTGAGCAATTAACTGGATGATCATTGAGTTAGATTGGAGTCCCATTGTGCAATTAACCTTCCACTAGCTACTTCAATAGTTACAACTAGTTTAAGTGAAAACAACTTGAAATAATTGACCTTGATTGCTACGAATTAGCAATCACACATGTTTATTTGAACTCCTACAACTCACACAAGCCATGTCACACAATTTAACTGCATCCAAGTTGTCTGCTGATGTGGAAATTCAAATTTTCTCAATTTAATCAAGGCAAAATCAAATTGAGAATTTCTTGCTGCAATTTCCAACAACTGCCTATAAATGGTAGCATCAACTTCACACCTAAAGACGCATACTCCTTCCGCTAGTTTGTAGCTAGAGGTGTGTCCATGGGCTTACAATTCTCCATGTGAAATCTCTCAAGTATATTAGTAGCATACTTGCCTTGAGACACAAACAATTCTCCATCACCTTGCCATACTTCAAGCCCAAGGAAGTAATGCACGAGGCCCATTTCTTTCATCTCAAATTCCCTTGCAAGATCCTCTTTGTAAGAGCGGATCAACTACTCATCACCAGTCAATATTAAATCATCGACATAGAAAACAAGAATAAACAATTTACCATCTACCACAATGTGATAAAGGTTTGCATATGCTTCACTTTTGGTGAAGCCCAATCCAGTGAGATAATTGTCGATTCGAGTGTACCATGCTCGGGGTGCCTATTTGAGGCCATACAATGCTCTCTTGAGTTTGCACACAGGCGACTCTTGATCATATGTCTCAAATCCTTCTGGATGCTCTATGTAAATTTCCTCCTCAACAACATCCTTGAGAAAGGCGGTCTTCACATACGTCTAGTGGATTTTCCACCCCATCTGTTGATCCTAACTTATGTAGGATCGTAATAGAATATACATATAAACATAAACACATAGATGCAACATGAATAGAACTTCATTTCATTAATATCAAAGAATTGAAATATGCGTACACACAAAATGGAAATAAACTAGCTCGGGTGATGGTAGCTTATATCTGAGAAGAGATGTGGCGGTTACATGCCTCTTAATTGTCTTACAATGAGGCTTGAAGGCCTATTTGTTATTGATAAACAATGGAAAACCCTACACATCCAAAAACCCAACCCTAGGAGATGAAGTACCAAAACTATGGGCCCCGTTTGGGTAAATTGGTACATCAACTTCATGGGGTCGTAACTTTGGAATATGATCTTCGTTTCATGCGCACAATACCTCGTTAGAAAGATATAACCGAGGACTACAACTTTCAGCCACAAATATAAGATAAATGTTTTCCCATTTTTTGAAGAAAAAAAAACGCTGCTTAGGGCCTAAAAGGACTCCAGAAGTTCAAGACCCGAAAATCCATCAAAAATAGTAAATTGTGCTACAAATAAGGAAACTAAAAAATCTGAAAGAAATAGTGGTGGGGTCCAAGTGGAATAGGTAGGTGGCCACCAATATCCACGTGGATCAATCCTCCCCCCTTAGGAAGCAATGGTACCCATTGCATTTGGTGCCTCCATGAGATGAGGAAACTTCTGCTGAACTTTGTCCTTGGTGAGCCACTTGTCTTGGTGCAGGAATTGGCTAGCTTTGACAACCCGATATAGTTGGATCTTCTACTGGCGAGTGTTCTTGATCTATGTGTCCATGATTCGATTAGTTGTGTCATGTTCCATGCAGTCTGGGTTTAACTCTGTTGGTGTGAGTTGTTAGGCAATGTCTGATGTGTCAAGTAATGGTGGAAAGTATGGTCGAAGGTGGTCCACATTGAACAATGGGTGCAGGCAAAGGAATGGCGAAATGATGAGCTCAAAAGCATTATCTCCCACAACCTTGTAATGGTGTAAGGCCCATATCGGAGTGGTCTGAGCTTCTGATGGGCTCCGGTAAGGCGTTCTTTCTGCAAATGCAACCAAACTTTGTTGCCCACCTGAAACTTGTGTGGCACTCGATGTTGATCATGTCGCTGATTGTACTTGGAATTTACTTCTCCAAGATGTTGTGAACCTGCTGGCGAATGCACTGGATGCGCTCAATAAATCTAGTTGCTTTATCAACCTCGGACAATACACGTGTGGATTCTGTCTGTGTAGTCGCATGAGGCATGAAAACATCAATTAGACATAATGGTTGAAATCCTAGACCCACTTGAAAGGGATTGTGACCAATTGAGATATGGAGAGCTTTGTTATAATTGTGTTGCACATAGGGAAGGCTCTCATCCTAGGTTCGTGGATGCTTGGAGTTGTACATGTAGAGTATGTGCACTATCATCATGTTGACGACCTCTGTCTGGGCATCAGTTTGGGGATGGAATGCAGTCGACCTGGTGAGCTTGGCGTCGAATCGTGTCCAGAGGCTTGACTAGAATGTGCTCAGGAACCTACTATCCCGATATGATATAATGCTCTGCGGATCCCAAAATGTACCCAAACTCATTCAAATAAGAGTTTGTTAGTGTCCTATGATATGATACTCATCTTGCAGGCCACCAATATAACCATCTTAGAAAATATGTCCACGACCACAAATACACAAACATTACCATGCTTGGTAGAAGGGAGGCCAAACATATAGTCCATGGAGATGGATCCCCAAGGCTGGTTGGGAGTAGGCAGAGGAGTGTATAAGCCTTGCTTCTTGATGGTTAGCTTGGTAATGGCACAGACAGTGCAGGATCTGATATATTTCCCAACATCCAGTTGAAGTTTTGGCTACAAAAGTACTTTTGTAGTACAACCACATTTTTCTCCACATCTAAGTGTCCAGCAACCCCACTGTAGTGCGCTTCCGAAATCATCTTTGCACGCTCGCTTGAAGGAACACAAAGATGGCCCAAGTAGCATAATAATGCGTCCTGAAGGCAAAAATTAGGAACTTTATTGCCATATACTAGAATATGGTATGTGGAGGCGAACTCTGGATAATTTTTGTATAGTTGCGACCATCGAGAGGTCTCGTGGCCACAAGAGTTGAGAACAATAGTCAGTGTTGCAACTGGGGGCCGACTGAGGCAATGTACAACATGATTAGTGCTTCCCTTTTTGTATTTAATGTTCAAGTGGAATTGTTGCAGATATGTAGACCACTTCTGATGGCGATCGTTTTGCAACTTCCCTTGTGTCTGTATAAACTAAAGAGGCCGGTGATTGGTGTGGATGACCATTTCCTTCCCTAGAATGTAATGCTTCCATTGTCGACAAGCTTTCACAATGAGATACATCTCTTTATCGTGGGTGCAATATTTCCGAATTGTATATGAAAGTGCCTCACTATGATAGGCCACTGGATGCCCGTGTTAGGTGAGGGTTGCACCAATAGCATAGTCAAAGGCGTCTGTCTCAATTTAAAATGGCTGCTACAGGTCTGGAAATGTGAGTACCAGTGTAGAGCAGAGGCGACGCTTCAACTCAACGAACACCTTTTGTTGGGACTCAAACTAGGAAAACTTTGCTTTCGCTCTGCCCTTGGTAATATGACTCAAAGGCCAAGTGATATGGGATAATCCCAACATGAACCTTTGATAAAAATTTGCAAGGCCCAAAAATATGTGAAGCTCTGTTAGAGTGGTTGGGGATGGAAATCATGAATGACTTGGATCTTAGTTGGATCCACATGCACGCCACACTCATCTATGAAGTAACCCAAATATTGGACCTGACTCATGCCAAAGGTGCATTTCTCCAATTTGACACATAGTTTGTGTTGCCGAAGGGTTTGAACGACCTATTGAATGTGTTGCAAGTGCTCTTCCCAGCTCTTGCTGAAGATGAGGATGTCGTCTAGATAAACAACCACAAATGAGTTGTTTAAGGGCCACAAGATGTCATCCATTAGCCTCATAAAAGTATCAGGCCCATTTGTCAACCCGAAGGGCATAACCAACCATTCAAAAAGCCCTTCCTTGGATTTGATGGTGGTATTCCATACATCTACAGTATCTATTGGAACCTGGTGATAGCCCTACTTTAGATCAATCTTGTTGAAATACTTGGCATCCTTGAGTTGGTCTAGAAGGTCATCAATTTGTGGGATTGGATACCTATTCCTGACAATGATTTTGTTTAGTGCCCTATAATCAATGCAGAGCCTCCATGTCCCATACTTCTTCTGTACAAGTACAATCGGGATCCCACAAGGTGAGGAACTTGGTCGGATGTGCCCTTTTTGCAGCAACTCCTGGATTTGTCACTTGATCTCTTCATTTTCCAAAATGGAGTGATGATATATTGACCCATTGGGTAGAGGTGCTATGGGAATCAGATCGATCTAATGCTTGGCTTGACAATGCAAGAATACGCCAGTCGGTGAGGAGAAGATGTCCTTGTATTCTTCCACGACTGTATCCACTTGCTTCTGCTACATGGAGGAACCCTTCCTGAGGGACATGGATGTGGCCACGATCTTCCCCTTACTTTGAGAGCGAATTAGAAAGAAAACAAATTTCACAGTATGGGATATGATCTTACTGCATTGCTTAACAAAGATCAAAGAGATGGCAGTAGGTGGGGCTACCTCTGGTATCTTGTATAACTTATTTCCCAAATAAATAATAACAGTATGAGGCCTTGGCTCATATACAATATGACGCTTCCACAAGTACGGTTGTCCTAATAATACATCACAAACTTCAAGAGGAGCAACATCACACAATACCTCATTCGTGAAGGGCTTGATTATGTATGGAAGGCGTCATTTTTCGCTAATGCAAAGATCTCGTCCTTGGTGAAGCCACCCGATGGTGTACGACTACAGGCGTGGTGTGGTCAGTAAGCCCAACTGCTTCACAACCTCTGCTAAAATGAGGTTCTTTTGGCTCCTGATGTCGACAATGAATTACAACGGTGAACCCTTCACCCACATATGTAAGTGGAAGAGACACTCCCCCTACTCTAGATCTTTGGGCTCAAACTTCTGGATCTTGGTCATGGAAACAATGGCGTTGGGATCCGCATCAATAATCTACTTCCCTTTGTCATTCCCATTGTCGGGTTCGAACTCAGAGTCAAAACATGCATCTGATTCTGAAGCCTTTAGCTTGGCCACCAGTGACCGCTTGGCTCAACACTTACTAGTGTTGTGAGTGGGGCTCTTATGGAACTCACACCACTTTCTTGTGTCCTTATTTGTCTTTGTGGTCTTGTTCTTTGCTTGCGTCTTCGACGGGTTGTCTTGGGTCACCCCGCCTTGGCTTTGTCCTTTATTATGTAGTTTGGGGGCACCTTTCCCTTGCTTTAGATTCGTAGATCAAAAGTATCACTTCTTCTGTTTAAACTTATGCTCGATCTTGACAATGTATCAGTAGGAAACGCCAAGAGAGAATATGTCTAGGAACTCCATCTCATCTTGGATGTATTTGTGTAGACAACCACGATACTTAAGGATTAGATGCCGCTCAGAATCCTTGATGCCCAACTTCGTGTGAAGGGTATGGAAAATATTTTTGAACTCCGGCATGTCTTGGTCCCTTCCTTGCTGTAGTGTGGTCCACTTTATGTACTTATCTTCATAGCTCTTGACAGGGTAATACTTCTCCTTGATGGTGTCTCGGAAAGAGTTCCAAGTGGGTGTGACTGAAAACAGTGAGGGTTCCCTCTCGTCCTTTTGCTCACAGTAGGTTTCCCACTAGTCCTTGACGTGGGGGGCGACTTTCAGAAGTGTAAAAGTAATCTTTTCCCTACTGGAAAAATCATGAACCGAAAAATACCCTTCCAATAGATTTAACCATCTATCTATAACGTCTGCATCTATCTGGCCTTCAAATATGGGAATATAAAAGTTGACTTGTACCTTGAAGGGAGTGGTGCTTCCAGAGTGGCTGCTGGATGAAGATGCATCACTTGTGGACATCTGTCGAAGGATCTAGGCAAAGTTGTCCATCATCACATTCCTCTATCACTCGAGGGCTTCTTCTAGCAATATTTTGAAGGGATATCCTGCTCCCTCGTATTTCTATTCTTCCGCCATTCAAGGCCACCGAGGTTTGCGCGGTTGGTCTTGCAAAGGTTCAACTAGTTCAAGCCCTAACTCCTTATACCCTGACCTCGTTGGGGAAATGCAAAGAAAAATAGAGAAAGAGCAAACCACTCTGATACCAATGATCTGAACTTATGCAGCAGAGCAACAAAATATAGATATAACATAAACATAGAGATGCAACATGAATAAAACTTCATTTCATTAATATCAAAGAAATGAAATATGCTTACATACATAATGGAAATAAACTAGCTCAGACAATGGTAACTTATCTATGAGAAGAGATGTGGCGGCTACATGCCTCTGAACTGTCTTACAATGAGGCTCGAAGGCCTATTTATTATTGAGAAACAATGGAAAATCCTAAACATCCAAAAACCTAACCCTAGGAGATGAAGCACCAAAACTATGGGCCCCGTTTGGGTAAATTGGTACATCAACTTCCCGGGGTCATAACTTTGGCATATAATCTCTGTTTGACGTGCACAATACCTCGTTAGAAATATCTATATGAGGACTACAACTTTACTACAAACATTAATGAGAGACTTACGCTTGCCCGTTTTTCCAAAAAAACTTCGTTTATGGCCTCAAAATGGCTCCGGAAGTTCAAGACCCGGAAACATGCCAAAATAGTAAATTTTGCTACAATTAAGGAAACTAAAAAAACTGAAAGAAACAGTGGTGGGGGTCCAAGTGGAATGGGCAGGTGGCCACTAATATCCACCTGGACCATCTGCGCAACCAATGCTAGAATGGATATGATTAAGGAATATCTTGCAACTGGTGCAAAAGTTTCCTCATAGTCCACTCCCTCTACCTGAAAGAATCCTTTGGCCACAAATATGGCATTGTACTTTGTCGATTCTGCTGTTCGCTGCATGCTTCACTTTGTAGATCCATCTCGAACCAACCATTGATTTCCCTTCTATTATCAACACCACCTCCCATACACTGTTCTTCATGATGGATTCATATTCTTACACCATGACATCAACCCAAACTGGTTGAGTAACTTCTTCCTCAAATGAAGAAGGCTTTGTCTCAATGAGCTCTGTCATGAGAGCAAGGTACCTGATGTACCTGTCTAGTTACCTCCTCTTCTTGCACTGTGATGTGGGGGCTACCACATTCTCCCGTGCATCTTGCAACAGTCTATCAGCTTCTCCGCTTCTCTTTCTCCCCTCTTTAGAAGATTTTGGTCGAGTGGGTGCCTCCACTCTACCTCCTGTTTGCTCCTCTACATGTGGATGCTCCACAACCTCCTGAAGCTCATCTTGAGGCTCCTCCTTTGGAGCTATAAGCTCTTGCTCCAATGGGATACTCAACTCTCATTTTAGAGAGCATCCATAGCCTCATCCTCATCGAACTTGACATCTCTCCTCACAATTATCATCCTTAGTGAAGGTGAATGCACTGGGTAATTGTGTGGAGCTTAAGTGTATCCCACAAAAAATCCCAACTTTGTTGTAGGATCAAGTTCTTTGTCGAATCCTTGGAGACATGGCAATAAATTGAAGCTCCAAAAATTATGAAATGAGACACGTGAGGCTTTCTCCTAGAGAAAGCTTCCTCTGGTGTGATCATAGCAAGTATCCTATGAGGACTCTGATTCTACAAGTAGATTGTAGTGTTTCATGCTTCTTCCCATAGATGTAATGGAAGCCCTTGATCATGCAACATGCCCCTTGTTGTTCCCACTATGATCTTGTTCTTCCTCTCAGCTACCACATTCTGATGTGGGTTATGGGTTGCTATCAGTTCTCTTTGAATACCTTCTTTCGCATAGAAATCCTTGAAGGCACGTGAAACAAATTCACCTCCATTTTCGCTCCCGAGAGCCTTCACCTTCTTCCCAATCTCCTTCTCAACTAATGCCTTGAACTCAACAAATTTTGAGAAAACTTCATCCTTCTTCCACATGAAGAAGATCCAACATTTCCTAGAGAAATCATTACTAAAAATAACATAGTACTTATGTCTTGCTGTGGAGGTTTTAGAAAAGGGCCCACAAACATCAGAGTGGACTCGCTCCAAGATTTCAGATGCTCTTCTCTCTCAGTAATGGAATGTGGATTTGACATATTTCCCCAATGTACAACCCTTGTAGACATCTTGCTGGTCAAGGGAGAGTTTAAGGAGACCAATGGCAATTTATTGCATGATATTTAAGGTACCATGGTGTAGATGACCCAATCTCTCATGCCAATGTTCTCCAACATAGCGACTCAACACTTTTTTAGCCTTACTGCTCAATGTAGTGTAATCTCCCACCTCAAGTTTATAAAGGTTCTTCACTCGAACCCCGATTTAATTCACTTTCCTGGTAGCTATGTGTCTCAGAAAGGCTTTCCCTTTATTGAAGATAACATCATAGCCACGATCCTCCAACACTGCTATAGAGATCAAGTTCTTATTCATCTAAAGTACTAACATAACATCTTTGAGGCAAAGAGGAGAGGCTTTCTCCCTCTCAAAGGTAACAATACCAATTCCTATAGCACTGTATCACCCATCATTCCCCATTTTGATATGCATATGGAGATCCTTCTCCTATAGGCTACTAAAAAACTCCTCGCACTTTGTCATATGGAATAAGGCACCAGAATCAAGGTACCACACACTCCCCATAACAATGTTGGCCATGCATGCTATTAGGGTGAAGTCTATTTCGAATTGTGAATCCAATGCTTCACCTTTTGGTCCTCCTGAAGGCTTCTTGGTAGACTTCTTGTGCAAACATTTTGTTGCATAGTTCCCGAACTCGTGGCAGTGGAAGCATTTTATCTTACTCATGTCTTTCTTCTTGCCATTATTTTGGCTGGAATCAAATTTGCTTTGGGTCTTCTTCCCTTTTCCCTTCTTCCCCTTTCCAACCAATGCAAAATTCTCTTCATCCTCAGGTTTGGATGATGTTCCATCCTGATTATTTCTCATGAACCCTTATTGAACCAAATCAGACCAAAACCTTTCACAATTCTATCATTTTTCCCTTCCATTCATAGAGTCCTAGAGGTTGTGCCAGGATTTTGGAAGGTATAAAGAGATAGGCTCACCAGGTCATCTTCTACAACATTCACACCAACCCCTACAAGCTCATCTCGAACTTGTGTAAATATGGAGAGATATTGCAGAATAGTATCATTCTTCTGCATCTTAATGTTTCGAAGTTTGTCTTTTAGGACTAATTTTCTATGGTCATTGTTATTTTCAAATAGCTCAGTCAGTGCCTTCCACATAGAAAATGGTGTCTCTTTTCCATGGATATTTGAGACCACATGGTCTCGCACACCTTCCAGAAGAATTATCCTAGTCTTTGAAACATCCTTCTTCCATTGGGCTAATTATTGTGCATTCGACTGTGGAGGTTTTGCAATGTTAGTTTTAACATATTCTAAGCACCATTGTCATTGAGCACTACTTCCATTTGATCCTTCCAGGCTATGAAATTCAAGCTACCCTCCAGGGCATACTCCAATCTTAATGCATTGAAAGACATCCTCCCGATCCTGAAGAAAAACTGTTGCAAATTAGAAATTCTTGAGAGATTAGTTCGAAATACTAGTTCTAATGTGAATTCTGAGGCTCTGATACCACATAGAAATCTGATAGAATTGCAATTTCTCAAGAAATTTAATACAAAATCATGAGAAACAATTCTACTCCACTGATCTGCAGAATGGAATTCACAATTTATAAAAACATGCATAGACATGCAATAAGAAAAACCACAAATATACAATGATTTCTTAGGGAACCCGACTTGGAAAAACCCCTCAAGCCTCTTTGCATTAATCATATGAATAGAGAATCTATTACAATTGCTAGCTCTAGCTCTGAGCTCAACCTGCAAAAGAATAATTGTTCTTTCTGCTCAATGAACAACTCTGGCCAACACTTAGCCGAATATCAACTCACCTAGCCTCCTATTTCCTTGTGAAATTCTTGAGGAAATTAGCCCCTATTTTTTAGGAATTTTCCTCCAATTGATTGCACAATTCCCAAGGATTGATCATCTGACTGCATGCAACACCTATACACTCAAACTAGTTTACAACTGCTTGTTACACTAGCTTGTCATCTCCACTTTAGCTGAGGAACTCGAATTCTCTGCATGCACTAGCTATTTTAGGTTAATTGATTAGTTTACTAACATATCTTTGAGTTAGACTGTTGTCCCACTGCACAACTGACCTTCAACTTACTCTAACAATAGTTAGAAGTCAGTTAACTGAATACATCTGAAAATAACTGAACTTGATTACTAAAATTTAGCAATCACACACGCATAACTAAACTCCAAACCCTCTAACTCGAATTTACAGAGCTTACTAAGTGAAAAGATCCATGTCACATGAGTTAACTTCCTCTTAGTTGTCCTCTTGATGTGGAAATTCGATTTACTTAATTTGATTAAGGCTAAAGTCAAATTGAGCCTTTCTTGCTACATTTTTTCAACACATACTAGTCATGAGTTGAGCATTGTAGTATGTTTGCACACATTTGATTCCAATTTCCTTTGCCACTGCAGAAGCTTGGTTCTTGCAGTCCCCACATGTGCCTCGAGTGAGACTTTACCTATTTTTCAGATGATGCCGAAAGGGCTGGTATCCAGGGGGGTTTTGTTCATTTCACTTCACGCATTAACCCAAGTCAAACTATACAAAGCACCAACAAGCAACAATTTATGTTTCTGATCCTCTGTACTTTTATTTACAACAACTTCAACTTTCAACTAATCTCCTCCTACAACCTCTATTTTTGTCTTTTTGTTCTTTGTATGCTTCAAAATTTTGGCATTTAACAACCTTTTCATATCTTCTCGTGTCAATAATCTCTCTCCATTTCTCACACCATTTTTTTATCAGAACAAGAGCAAAAAATATTAATTACAATTCCAAGGACTAGTTTATATAAATCTCCTCTCATCAAATGTGTCTTTTCGTATTTGCAATTTTTCAGGAATTAAAGCGCTTCATATCACATCTTTTGAAATTTGTTGGTCACTATACAACACCAAAATTTGGGAAAGTGAAATTCCAAACACCAAATTTTGAGTAAAATTGAAGAGCCAATCACCGAAAATCATTTTAAGGCCAAATGCAACAGAAGACTAGCTTTCCAAAATATACAACACCAAATTTCTTTATGGATGCCAAATTTTATTTTGTGTCATACCCTTAGCTTCAACTCTTTTGTGCATAGGACTAAGTGTCGGGATCACCTGCTTAAGTGCAGAAAGCGCTTGGCCTTGTAATGGTTTAAACCTCTACGCCATTAAGCTTTTAACACCTAGGCTTTATACGCCCGAGGGCTAGAACCACACTTTAACACTAAAGGTGCAAATTTTCACAAGCCAACCCCTTAGCACAAGTGTCGATGCTTCACCATGTTGTTTGCTCACATCATCATTTGCCAAATGTCACTTTCTTATTGGGCCACACTGTATTTTTACCAATTCATAGCCAATTGGCATCCACTTGTCACCAATATGGAGGAGGTCTCGGGTTTCATGTTTTTCATTAAATTCATTTGTTAATTAAAAAGCCTTAGGGAGGCCAAATTCACATTATATGATGTGCTTGCGAGTTTTTCGTCTCCCGAAGTTTGTCCTACGCCATGATAGTCTGCATGGAACTCTTAACTGAAACCTTAATGGTGGGATGTGAAATCATTGGCTAGTTGACAGAGAAGTTCTTGTCTCCCAGAGTTTGTCAATCATGGTAAACTCCAAAATAATAACCTCCACGAACCCTTTTACTAGACTTCTACAACTCAGTGATGTGTCATGCTAGGTCATCACTCTACCACATGTCACCCTATGAGCAGTGCCACATGTCATCTGGTAAAGGGTCACTTGGACACTTGAAAGTACCAAATTTGCACGCCACATGTCCTTGCCACATCATGCCACACCATCATCGTACTGATGTCACTGCCATATGTATGCCATATCATCTACAAGTTGATCACTACGCTTCAATCACATTTTGCCATCTGTCACTTACCATGTCATCATCGAGTGGACACCACTGCCACTTGTATGCCAAATCATTTGCCTCTACAAACCATGTGTTGCCACTTGTCGATGTGCCATGTCATCTGGTATGGAAGGAAAGTCAGGGGGTCCTGTGTTTTTCAAACAATTCCTTCATTAAAATTTTATAGGCTTGGATGTTGACTTTACACCACTTTCCATTGAAAAAATATTTCACCGTCTCACAGCTGCCGTTAACCATGTCGCATCGCATCAATTCTCGACACAAAGACTTGCGAGGTGTGAATTTCTATGTTTAACAACGAACATATCTCTGTCTCGCATGTTTTATCAACTGTGGGACAACGACATCGTCTGGACCTCACCAACCAAAACCTTCCATGGTGCGACATCTGTCACTTGACAGGGAAGTTCCTGTCCCACGTGTTCTGCTTGCTGTTACGTAGAGTTTGTCACTGTGAAGTTGTCAATTGCCGAGAAAATTCTCATTCCATGGGTTTTGTCAAATGCGACTCCCGTCTATCCATGCCAAAACCTTCCATGACACATTGCCAAATTACAGGTTAATTAACAGGAAAATCTCGTCCTGTGCCTTCTGTCAGCTTATGGAACCAAGAGGTTTTGGAACCCTACCAACTTTCAAACTGCCATAACTTTTTATCCATTTGGAGTTTTTCAAGGTGCCATATATCATTGGAAAGGTCTTTCTGAATACATCCAATCATGCACTTTACAAGAGCACTTGACATCAATAGAAATGCTAATCTACTTGACATCAATGACTAGTCCTTTGGGATCAATGGCAACACTTTGTTGAAGAATCATTATTTAGTTTATATGGTTAAATGGATCTTCTAGTTTATATAATAAATTTAATTAATAAATGTATAATACAAGATTTAAATATTTCTAAATACATAAATGTGATATATATATGTATATGTATATGTATATGTATATGTATATATATATACATATACATATACATATATACATATACATATATACATATATATATATATAATTTTTTTATTATATATTTATTAATTATATGTTCCAAAATTGCACAAGCTTCATCAGCATAGATACGCCCGATACTGGTATCACAATATGGTATACAGAAGGGACTTTGAGCAACATTCCACACATGGGGGGTCAGCTAAAGTCAAAGTGGTATGATTGGTTAGAATTTGTTGTAAGCTTCAGCTTCAAAGGGAACAGGGGCACTTGATGACCAACTAACATAAAGGCCTAATTCTAGTTACCAATGGGACCTTTGAACCTGAACTTGAGGTAATCGAAATGAGTTCTTATCTTTTTGTGATATTTTCATTTATCTAGAAAGTTTCTCCACGATGATAGATTTAGTACTTGAATTTGATAATTTTTTATCTTATTTTCCTGATTTTAGAATGAATGGTTTATATGGTATGGTTTTGGTCCTAAAACAACCTACACCGCTTTGGGACATGCCCCAAACATCCTCTTCCACGGTACCCCTTTATGAATCCTTTGGGCATTGCCCCTCAATCTTTTGGAAACCAAGTAGAGAGAGGAGAGATTTGAACTCTAACAAATATGAATCATTATTATTTAAACTACAACATCACTCCTGATATTTAAATATTTACAGTCATTCACAACTACTAAAACAAAGTTATTTGACATTTATAACAATTAAATTCTAACTAGACCTATTGAAATCTATTATAAAACAATAAACTATATCTATTAAATTTAGAACTAACAACCTACATACAAAATATATTTTAATAACACATCCTATCACCAACTATACATGTCGCAACCTTCACACAAAAATATCTTAATAACACATCTTATCACCAACTATTATACACGTCCCAACCTTCACACAAAAATATCTTAATAACACATCTTATCACCAACTATTATACATGTCAGATACGAAAAGAAAAATCAAATTATTAAACAAAAGTTTTTAAATTCATTTCAGCAATCCTTACATCTCAAATAAAACCCATTTATTATTTGGGTTTGTTATTTAAAACTAATATGCCATTAAAAACCATTTTGAATTCCATACTCGTCCTTTAGTAATCTGTATTATATTCCCAATTAAGAATACTTTTTAATAATATTTAAATGTAAAAATTATACTTGCATTTAGTCCTTTGCTTTTCACCCACCAACGATACTTTAATTAATATTTTGATACTTAAAAAATTACTAACATTTAACAGTGTGGGGGGTATCCATGTCCGGAGAGATTAGTTAACCTAAACCCAAACCGGGACCCTCCACAAAGATTCGATATAGAAGTTAAAGCTGGCAAGTCAGGGAGTCACCAAGTCCGCGCCCTCCATTAACATCTGAACTTTATCCATTTCTCCGAAGAATTTGAGGATGAAGAAACCTTGCGTTGGTTGATGAATAATCATCCTAAACAAAAGGAAATATCTCCAAACCGGCTTAATGCACGTCTGTAGTTCCTTGTTTTACTGTTAGAATCATAAACCAGACTTACGACGGAAAAACAAACATGGCTGTGATGGGGGATTATTTATTAGTATAGATCCATTTTAAATACGAATTTAATATGAGTAGAGAAGGATTCAAACTTTTCATTTGCAATTTGTTTTATGCGCGATTATTGTTGATATAGTTTATTTTTTATTTTTTTCTGATTTTTTGATTTTTTTAATTTTATTTTTATTCTAGTTAATATGAATTATGGACAAGATTGCACTATCACACTATGGACAAGATTGCACTATCACACTAGACTATAAAAAAACTTATCAACTTAAAAATAAATTTTACTTCAAATTGATGCAACAATTATTGAATAGCATGGGGGAGTACTGGGAGCTGCAAGGAGTATTGAGGAGCTGTGAAGCGAAACGGTCAGGGAGGAGCGTGAGCGTTGAGGGTTTGCGAGTGGAGCGAGGCCGATAGTGAGGGCATCTTTGAGTTTCATTTTCAGCTGAAAGAACAGGGATCACAAGGGTTTCAGGGGGTCACCGCAGCGGTTAGGGTTTCACCGGCGTCACCGCGGAGTTTTTCTCCTCCGTCCTCGATTTGCAGGCTCAGTTCATCCTTTTTTTTTAGACAAAGGTCGGGTGCTGTGCATTAATCTGAAAAAAGGAGGAGGCTAAAGCCTTACATAATATGCTTCAGGAGCATTTTGGGGCCAAGGAATTACAAAAAGGAATTTTTCCTTGGTCCTTACTTTAGCTGGACTGTTCCTATTGCTACTTATACTACTATAGATTTTAACATACTGCTGTCCCCAAAATTTACATTTACAAAACATGGCTAGTCAATCTCGATGTGGCTCATCTTTCTTGCAGTTGATCCCTCTGGATCCTGGTCAGTTTCAATTGGCTTGGCGCTGGAGGAGGATGTAGCGTCTTTCTTGTCCATCATTTGCTTGAGAATTTCAATCCGCTCTTCAGCGTGGCAGCATCTGTTGTGTAGAGTACTGAATTGTTCATGAAGGGAGTGGACCCTGTGCAAAAAGAGATTTATCTCTGCTCTATACTTATCGTGAAGGATTTTGACTTGCTCTTCCAACCGATTCTCCAGGCTACGGACTTGGTCCTCCATCCGATTCTCCATGCTGCGGACTAGGTCCTCCAAGGCTCTCTGTTGAGCTCGGACTTCATTAAACTCCATGTTCAGGTCCCGGCAGTGGAAACAATCCTCTGGGCGTTCCATTGACTCCTTTGTCTGAATAGTGGCGCTGTTCCTTTGCTTTTGTCCTTGATGCTGTCGGCTCGCTTTGCTGTTAAAGGGGGTAGTTCTACTCAGGCTCTCGGGAGTATTACAAGCACTTAAGAGAATGCTATTAGATTGCCTGAAGCTGTCGCTTATACCGCTTGGGGAGACTCGATTAAGCTTGGCAGCGCTCCCACTTTTTGATAGGGTGAGAACGAATCCTCTAACACACTCTACAGCATTCCTTCTTTCTGGCTTACAGAGATAGGCTGCAAAAAAGGCTTCTCTCCCAAGTTTACCGCTTAGAATTTCGACTGTGGGTTGTAGCTTTTGCGCTGAAGGGGTATTTAGAGAGTTTCTGCGAATGCGAAGGCGGGAGAGGGATCTGCTCTTCCCAATGCTCAACTGACTGTTTCTGATCATATCTTGACTGAATTCGATTTTTTTGTGGCAAGGACGATTTTCTGGTCTATGGATCGTGATTCCCCTGCCTTGAAGTGAGCTTCTGAGCCGACTGCTGATACAAATTCTTTCAATCTGGTCTGTTCTGACCTCTGATCTAGTGATTTGGTTGCTGTGGCAGATTCTATTGGGTAGGGTGCCCCGTGTGCTGATTAGATGTGCGTCCTTCATGGCAGCGATTGGATAGTTAAGTGATCATTGCAGCTGAGTTGGCCTTTGGGTCTATCACAAGCCTTGTTGGCATGGTGGTCAGCCTTTTTGTTAAGTCCCCTTAGGATGTGAAAGTATTGGGCTTCCTCCAGCGTGCTGTGCAGGGCTTGGTTTCTGCTGTTGATTTGTTGCAGCAGTATGTTTGGCGAAGTCCGCTTTTGCTCCATGAGCCGGATAATAATTGCAGAGTCACCAAAAACGTTTACTTTCTTGATGCCCAGATTGATCACTTGATTGAGTCCTTGAAATAAGGCCAGACCTTCGGCCCGATTATTGGAAAGATTACCCAATCCCCATTCAAAATGCAAGATAGGCTCACCATTTGCGTTGCATATGAGGCCTCCTGCGCCTGCAAGACCAGGATTAGATTTTGAGGCACCATCGAAGAAGAGGCAGTATTTGTTGCAATTGCTCAACCAAAGAGCAAATTCTTCTTCCTTAAGCCTCAGCTTCCAAGCTGTAGTTGACTCCTTTGGGCTCAGATTATCCTTTGCTTGATCTTGGGCGCTGATGATGCTACCATAATTAATCAAATTTCTTTCTTCTGCACTGTAGCTGCTGAGATTGACTTTACTGTGGGTACGAATTGTCACAGCCTCTACAGCTAAGCTGATGGTTTTATGACACATAAATCTGGAGTTGTGTCCTTTGTCTTGGAATACTTTCTTGTTTCTAGCTAACCATATGCTCCAAAGAAGAGTTAATGGTAAAGTATTCCATATCCTCTGTGATAATTTACTATTCTTGCTCTTCCATGGGCAAAGTTTCTTCCAATTTTGGACTGTCTCTGCTATGGAGGACTTAGGATTCCATTCTACTCCCCCTACAGATGCAATATCTTTCCAACATTTTGCAGCTACTTGGCATTCCATAAACAAATGCTGTATTGTTTCTTCCTCTTGAAGGCAATTTGGGCACCTGGAAGGGCCTAGGATACCCCTTTTTTTGAGGTTCTCAGCTGTTAAAATCTTACCTTTCAGGAGGAGCCAGCAGAAGAATTTTACTTTAGGGGGGGCTTCCGCTTTCCAAACCAATCTCCAATGACTCCATGTGTCCTGTGGGAAGGCACTAGCACATAAATGGTGGTACCCTGCTTTGGTTGTGTACATGGTTCCTGTGGGATCCCAGCGAAAACTATCTTTGCCTCCTTTATGAGTCGGAGCCTTACTGTGCAGTTGGTCTTTTAGAGCGCTGAAGCTTGTTTCCAGATCCCTTGGGTAGTCCGGCAAGGTCCAGCCAATCCAAGCTTGGGAGGAGCTTCCCCACTTAGTGATTTGGGCTAAGCTCCATATTCCTCTGTTGTTTAACCAATTTATGGCTGGAATTGCTTCTGCAGTAGATCCTATAGGGCTCTGGCCTAGGATTCTGTCTTTAGAAATGCTGATGCTACTTCCCTCTCCTGGAACTTTGGAGATGTGCTGGGCCATGAGTGGGATAATTTTCTTGCATAATTTCCAGATGTTGGAGCTGTCTCTGATGGGTATATTAGTTTCCAGAAGCTTGTGCCTAGAACTGCTGAGATACTTGGCTTCTAAGATTGATTTCCACCAAGCTGTATTCCCAGTGATTAGTCTCCAAACAATTTTAGCCCCGAGAGCTAAATTCAAAAGATTTGGGGACCTTATTCCAAGGCCTCCTTTTTCTTGGGGCTGGATGACATTTTTCCAACCAACCAAGTTGAACTTTCTCTTCTCCGAATTCCCTCCTTGCCAAAGGAAAAAACGAAGGGCCTTTTCCAATTTATGATGGAAATTCATTGGAGCTTGTAGCAATGAAAAGCGATAGATAGGGAGAGAAATCAAACCTGATTTGAGAAGAACAAGACGTCCTGCTGGGTTCAGCCACATGGCTCCCCATTGTTGGATTTTCCTTTTGATTTTGTCGAGGATTTCGTTCCAAGTTTCAGTCTTCAGGGGACCCTTACTCACCGGCATCCCTAGATAGGTGAAATGACTCCAATCGAGCTTATAAGAGACCTCTAAAATATTTGCAATACTTTGAATGGTGTGAGCTGTTGCATTCCATCCATAGATGCAGCTTTTGACTTGGTTGATGCTTCCTCCAGAGCAGTCCATGAATTGGTCCATGATCTTTTTGAAGCGCCTTGCAATGGTGTTCGAGGCTCCACCCATCAGGAGGGTATCGTCAGCAAATTGGGAATGATTTATATTCTTTGTGCCCTGCTCAAATTGGATACCTGTAATTAGGCCTATTCTTCGGTTGTAATCCAAGGCTTTGCTGAGGGATTCAGCCATGAGGATGAAAAGGTAGGGAGAAAGGGGGCAGCCTTGCCTGAGGCCTCGGGAGGATTGAAAGGCTGCACAAGGTCTTCCATTCACCAGAGGTGAAATCCAAGGGTTAGAGATACAAGCTTGGACCATATTGATGAAGGAGGTATTGAATCCCATTTTGTTCAAAACAACAAGAAGGAAGGAGTGTCTGACTCTATCGAAGGCGTTGGCAAGATCAAGTTTAAGGATGAATCCTTTTTCCTTTCGACTAAGACTAGAGTGGATGGCTTCTTGTACCAAAAGAATGGAGTCGGAAATGTGCCTGTTGGCTAAAAAACCTCCCTGATTTTCCGAAATTAAGGAAGAAAGAAGAGGCTTGAGTCTTGAGGATAATATTTTTGTGATTATTTTATAAGCAGAGTTGCAAAGGGATATGGGCCGGAATCTAGAGAAGGTGGTCGGCCTATTCTCTTTTGGGATGAGAGCTAAATACGTTGAGTTGGTATAGCCCCCTAGTTTGCCTTTCCTAAGGACCCAACGAATCATCTTGAGAAGGTCCTTTTTAATCATTGGCCAATATTCTCTGAAGAAGCTGATTGGGAACCCGTCAGGACCTGGGGCTTTGTCCGGATGGAGGCTCCAGACAGCCTTTTTGACTTCATCCTCCTCGACTTCTTGGGTGAGGCTGTTATTCATTTCTTGAGTAACTTCTCTGGTCATGTGTTGGAGGAAGTTTGAGTAATCCTCCTCATTTTTGTCCTCTGTTAGGAGTGATTTGAAATGAGAGGTTGCAACAGCTTTTATGGAGTCTTGGGTTTCATGATTGATCCCTTCACTATCTCTGATTGCGTTAACTGTGTTTCTTGCCTTCCTGATTGTGGCTTGTTTATGGAAATAAGAAGTGTTTTTGTCACCTTCACGCAGCCAGGTCTGCCTAGATTTTAGCCTCCATTTGATCTCCTCATCTCTAGCTGTTTGGCGCAGCTCTGCATACAATCTGATCTCTTCTTGTCTTGCTTGCTGAGTGAGTCCTTCCACTTCAATACTTTGCTGAATTTTTTCGAGGTTTTGTTTGATATCCTTTTTTAATACCTCGGGTTCCTTGTAGTTGATCTTTGCCCAAGTCTTGAGTGCCTGCCTAGTTTGCTTCAACTTTGTTTCCCAAATGAAAGTTGGGGAGCCCTCCACGTGCTGAGACCAAGCTTGCTTAACTATATCACGGGCTGCTGGAATTTGGTTCCAAAGGGTGGAGTATTTGAAAGGGAGGGGGCCGAGGTGACTTTGGCTTTGCAAGGTAAGAGTAATGGGGTAGTGGTCCGAGGCGGAAGTATTGAGGATGTCTGACTGCCCGTTGGAGAAGGAGGACAGAAAGGCGATGTTAACAAGGAAGCGGTCAAGTCTTTCCATAATGTTACCTGCTCCCAACCTCCTATTGCTCCAAGTATATTTGCGATTCTTGGGCTTTAAATCGACCAAGTCCTTTTCTTGCATGATGTGTTCCAGCCGGTTTCGGAAATGATCAACGCCGAAGTTCCCTCCTCTTTTTTCATTTGAGTGCATGACCAGATTTAGGTCCCCTGCTAGGATGAGGTTGTTACCATGGTCTTCTTCTAAATCTTCCTCTAAGGTAGCCCAACAGACTTCTTTTTCCCTGTAGTGGTTAGGAGAGTAGATGTTGTAGATTTTTACTTCAGTGCCATTGTCCTTGCTTTCCAATTTAACACTTATCCAATGCTGCTGTGTTTTGACGAGGCTACAGCTCCATTTGCTTGTATTCCACATTGTTAAAATACCTCCTGAAGCTCCTCTTGCTTCGCTGGTGCAGCCACCATACTGTTTTTGTTGGCCAATGAATCTGCTGATTTCAGACTGTTCTAGTTTTGTCTCTTGGATGAGTAAGATATCAGGCTTTTCACTTTGAATTAACTCCTTGAGGGTAGCTTTTTTGGAGGGGTGCCCTAATCCCCTGCTGTTCCAAGACAGCACTTTCATCATGATTTACCAGTGTTGTGCAGAGGTGCTCGCCTCTCTTTGCCTTTGATATTGTTTTCCTTGTCCGAGATTCCTAGAATGAAAGTTTCAATCGGTGTCTGTGATCAACAATGTAAACTTTGAAACGGGAACTATAAACTCAAAACGAGAACTCTGGCCCAAAAACCCCAAAAAAACCACAAAAACAGTGCTCAAAACGAAAAGTGTGTATACTGGAACGATGTTTTTTTTTTTTAGGTGTCAATTTTGCGGCTGTTTTAAAAATGGCAGTGACTACGAAATTTTCTACGAAATTTTCCTGCAAAATATAGCTTCAGAAAAAAAGTGTTGATACTGGAATAATGATTTTTTTTTTAGGTGTCAATTTTGCGGCTGTTTTAAAAATGGCAGTGACTACGAAATTTTCTACGAAATTTTCCTGCAAAATATAGCTTCAGAACGAAAGTGTTGATACTGGAATCGACCCGCCGCCGGTCCGGTGGGGTGGGGCGGCCCGGGGGTGCCGCCGCGTGGAATTGGTAATGTGGATCGTCATTTGATGCGTGGAATTGGTAAAACCCAAGCTGCCCGTCAATGGAGAATGTCTGCGTCTTTTCACTTTGCCGAGTCTCTCTGTCGCGTACTGTCTCTCTATCCGTTGTATCGCACATACAAGCTGACGTCCACCCTCGAAACCTGTAGTCGGGGATGCGAGGGAAACCTAACGTCACCTTAAAATTTTCATCAAAACCATAATGCTAACTATATATAATTGGAGTACAGACAAAATAATAGAGCTCGACCAAATATAGATATCGTTGCTCAAACATTCACATAATAAATAACAAATTTAATATATACAATTAATTTTTCAAAAACATGCTACTTGGACCATTGCTGACCTAAGAGGCATCCTTCACAGTATCATATAATAAAATACAATATATTACAATAGTCTTTAAGAGTCCATGAAGTGTAATATGGCCTTGAAATACACTATACATGTGAGGACTTCCAACCAAAGGGCATATGCATCACTAAAGAACTTATCCAATCCTAATATTTGTATTGTTCCAAAGCATAAGGGTTCAATGAATATGCACGGTTGTTTTTTAACTAAGCGCAATCATATCTATGAGAATCCTCCTATTTGAATTCTCTCATGCATCCCCCTAGCAACTTCCCCTGAATCCTTCTTCTTATTCCAAGAATGGAGGTGAGACACCTCTTTAGTCTTCCTAGTCAGAATTTGCCTCCAAAATTTCTTAGGAGCTAGCTTAGAGAGGTGTAAGAGATTCCCTTGTCTTTGACGAATGTATTGCCTCTTTTTCCTTTTAGTTAGAGCTTTATATATTTTTATCTTGTCCATTTTAAGAGATTCATCAACAGCTTCCTTAATTGCTCTCCTCGCACTTTTACACTCTTTGTCATACCATGGATTGGTTTTGCTATTTCTTTTATTATTTGA
Organism: Pinus tabuliformis; assembly: GCA_031772625.1. NCBI lineage: Eukaryota > Viridiplantae > Streptophyta > Pinopsida > Pinales > Pinaceae > Pinus > Pinus tabuliformis. The sequence goes on along the minus strand of CM062820.1, from coordinate 1,492,460,059 downwards.
TATAGGAAAATAATTTGCAAAATTTGATAACTAATTCTCTAAATCCCTTTCCAAGACTAACACTTGAAAAGTCAATTAGGTAACAAACATGCTATTAGATAGAACTATTTGTTTCTTTATTTCACCAAACCAAATTGAAAAAATAATTTTATAAATTAAAAATCAATAATACAATCTTAGAAGCAGTTTAAATCTATTATTATAATCATGATGTGAAATTGAATAGCTAGATTCTTAGCACATCTAATATTCTCTTTTATTCTGCTATCAATGATATCATATTTTCCAACGTTTGATACATTGTGCAAGGCCTATCTATATAAAAGGATCATGAAATACAAAAAATGGAGAACCTTTTCCCACGAGCATGTGTGTGCTCGACACAATAGTACTTGCAACAACCATGGTTTGGAATCACATTATTATAAACTATGTCTTAGATTCAAATGCATAACTTTGTGGCGAAGGAATTTTCGAGCGAATAGATGATATACATGACAATGGAAACCATGTTTGTGTAGTAAAAGTTATTCTTAATTGGTAACTAGAATATGAGAAAAACACCCATAAGATAGGTTGCCTCAAAAGCACCCATGAAAAATTACCAAAAAAACATTTTTCTGAACCAATTACCAACAAGATGATTTCGAATAAGTAAAGGGTGCACTCAGTAGCTCTATTCCTCACACATGCGATAGAGAGATATAACTTAAGGCAAAAGACTTTTGAAAAAATGGAATCAAGAGGTGTAATGGGATGACAAGCAAATGTTTGCATTTCTCTTATATATATCTATATATATAATCGAGTAGTTTCCAAGCCAACACTATGGAAATTTGTATCTAAACCAATTATTATGGGAATGCGATATCTCAATGTGTATTATCAATATCCCATACCAGAGACGCTGATCATGATAAAAAAATGCTATGGCTGCATATAGGTGTGATGCCGAATATGGTTCGAGTTTGTTGATGGGATTAAATTGGAATAAGAAGACATGTTATGGATTTGAAGTGAAATGGTAGAGACCACAACAAATAATTAAGGCATAGTAAGACGCAATTATATGGGGGTGTCATCTGAACGTAGAAAAAATCAGCGTGGAAATCATCAAAGGCATCATACACCAGGTTGAATGTTGATGTAGCACGAAAGGAAGAGACAGTGCGAACACAGGGCACTATGTCAACATTGTGTCAATGCCAAAGGTGATAAAAGGGTCAGCCATTTACACACAAAGCAATCGCACTATAAATATTTAAAAGGGCCTCTAGAATGTAGCTTTCATTAATCGTGACTATGTGACTTTTGTGAGTCTCATGCAATTCTCCACAGATTGTGACCTACTCTAGGACGTGACTCGACGACTAGCCCAGTAACTGGTAGGTGCACCGTCATGATACCTTGAAATTTTCATGGGAATGATCTCTGTTCACGCATTTCCATCTCTGTTATAGATATTTTTGATATTGCCAATGCAGTGCCAGCACGAGAAACATTTTTATTACCGAATCAATAATGAATGTACTTTGTAAAAGAGGTGCCATCTCTTATGAGGATCATCAACGATTTAATAACCATGTTGTTCTTATATTGCATATGGCCCTAACTAAAACAATAATGACCATTCTCCGACGATTTACAAGTCATTTTCTGCAACAGACCAAGGTTAAAGTTTTAAAACATTAAAATCCAAAACATTATAATATAAAGCATCACGCCGAATCTTTAATACGGTCATGACCATAAGATATACTCGTAACACATGTCAACGTCCCATACAAAACTTGATATGATAACACAAAGTTCGGAAACAAGTTCAATTTTTCTATGTAATATATTATATCCAATATATATATATAAACCAAATTTCCTTGAGCAAAATTCATGTACTTTGAAATTTTTGAAATCCTTGCTCATTCTAAAGTTGGGTAGAACCGCGCATAAATAATCTAAATCATTGTCTACAACTCAATTATTCCGCAAAACATTTTTTTAAGGTGATTATAAGTGCTCAATTATTCCGTTTTGATGTTATTGTTTCATGGAATGGAACGTTCGAGGGAATGGCAAGTTCAGGACTAGTTAAATAATGTTAGGGTTTCACAATGTAAAGTGACGATAACATTTTAATGATTTAGTCATTTTTTAGAAATTGTGATTGTTTGTAAATAATTTATTGAGAGTTTGAGGATATAATATCAAAGCTAGTGTTTCGGGCATGCGTTTTCAAGTTAGCGATATTATCAAATATAATTTTATATTATAGATATTTTTGATCTAAAATGTTTTGCGGAATAATAAACTAGAGCTCACAAGCGTACGGGTCGATTCCGGGAATCGACCCGCCGCCGGTCGGGCGGCGCGGGGGTGGCGCTGCGGTGCGCAGCCCCACCCCCGCGCCGCCCGACCGGCGGCGGGTCGATTCCGGGAATCGACCCGTACCCGCATTTTTATACAGCGCATGATATCATACATGCGTTTACAGGGAGGGATAAAGGCGGTGGTTGTGCGAATCACAGATTAATTTTATTGATAGATATACATATATATCAATATCTTCTTTACATTTCCCGGGATCGATCGCCAGAGCCTCGGAAACTTTAAGCAGACCAGGTTCCAGGTTCCAGGTTCCAGGTTCAATTCTTACGGCCTTTGTTTCTTTAATCCAATCCTTTAAGTATATTTTGTCTGAACAATTTTGAGTAGAGCGAAATTCGCTTTAGGGTTTGGACTGCTACTTGGAAGCTTTTAGATATTTTTGTTGCAGTAGTGATTTTGACAGCGAAATTCGTCTAGGGTTTGGACTGCTGTTTGGAAGCTTCCAGGTTTTTGTTTTCTAGTTTCTTTTTGTTTTTAGATAAATCAGGGGGTGAATGGATGAATTAGGTGGATTGAGAGTTTAGATGTCGAAGGGGGCGGAAGATTGGGGTTTGAAGTAATTGTATGGAAACGCGCAGCCGGAAGCGGGCGAAGGCCTCAGCCCCTCCTCAGTCGTCTTCTTCTGCGTCTTCCAGGCCTTCGAAACGAGCTCGTCATTCGCATAAATCAGCAAGCGGTAACATCACATCGTCGTCGCCGATCCCACCTTGCCCTCGCGCTGCAGTGGCGAGTTCCCGTTCACAGGAAGCGGCCATGGATTCCGGTGCAACTGAGTCGTCGGCCTCTGCCTTCAGGCGGGACTCTGGGAAGCGGAATTATGGACGCGATGAGAGCCAGTCTGCCAGTGCAAAGCGAGACAAAGAAACAGACAAGGGAAAGGAGAAGGAAACCGAGCGAAGCCGTGACAGGGCCTTATATATATATATCTTAACTTTAAAGATATCATGAAATGAGAGGGATACAGTTCCTCAATTAAACACTTTTTTAAATTTGAAAGTATTTGCTCTCTAAGAAATTTGGTTTCTCTCAGCATATATTAAGCTTGAAATTAAAATGAATCTTTAATTACATTTATAATAAAATATATCTTTTAGAAAATAAAAAATCTAAGTCTTATGCCAAAAAAATTATTAGAATGAATCCCAACTAATGCCATATTAACACTATAAATCAAAATCTTTTCTTTTACTTCAAAACATATAACATTTTCCACAAAAATAACCATTAAAATATACATCAACCAAAAAAATATTTATATAAAAAATAAATACATACCAATTTAAAAAAATTTACACTATCTCATTATTACTCTGCAAACAAATTATAATATCACAACAAATTTACACTATCTCATTATTACTATGTAAACAAATTATAATATCACAACCACCCAAAGTAGTAATTTCTAACCCTCTCCTTGTATATGTTAAAAGGATATAAATAGAAGCCTCTTACGGAAACGTACCACTATTTTATATTCATTTCTTAAATCAATTTTTTATCTTGAGTAAGGTCAGTTTTAAGTATGGATTCATTTAAACTTTTGATTTACGAAAACGGATGAATCAAATTTATTGAATGGAAATATATCAATTCTATGGTTAGAATGAAAAAAATATGCATGTTGGAAAAATTATTTTTAGGATTGTAATCTTCCATTATATTCCACAATTTTTACTTGCTCATATAATTTACTACCATAGAAATAAAAAATAAAAATAAATTCTCCTTCCAGTATAAGGTAGAGTCAAGCTCACATGCTAAAATGTATAAACTTGTAGGCACAAAATAATCAATTCCCTAAGAATAAATGTCCTTGCACATATATTTTGGGTTAATTCCCCATAATCAATCCCCCCTTTAGAAATATTGGTGTCCATAAACTAATGGTATTTGCCAAAACCATTCAAGAAAAGAAACAGTTTTTACAAAGTTCGTAATTGTTTCTTGACATCAACCAATTGGGAGCACATCTTTATAAAAACAAAGTCTTTACAAAAACTTATTGTTACATGCCAACACTCTTGGAATTCATGGTCATTTCATACAATATTTTAGTTACATGTGGTTTATTAGTCGTGGAAAGCACTCTAATAGTGGTTTATCAGCCCAACAAACCTTGATAATTTATCATCCCCCAGCTGATACACGGTGATGTATTGACCAAGGAATCCAGTTAGTAGCTCATGAAAAAATTTGATTTTAATTGTACGAGCAAGTAGATCATCTGATAAGCCAGGGAAGGCTCGTTAGGATTGAGTGACATCATAATCGTGGGGTACAAAACTTTGTGCTAAATAGCCACAACAATATATGTGCAGTCACACGATGCGAATTCATTAGATAAATTATTTTTTATGGTTAGTTTTGGCAAAACAATAATGTTGGTCTTACACATGGTTGATGAATATTAAAGTTTTGTGTATCACATTGTTTAGGTTACTAAATGAGGTTAGATTTAAGTTAATCATTAATTTTTGAAAAAAAAAATAGTTATTATTATCTTTTTGACATGAAATTCATAAAAAAAACTATTATTTGCCCATTTTTAGTTGATATTTTTGTATAAAAATTGTAATTTTGACATGTTAATTCTAGCAAAAAATTATCAAAACGTTTAGTTTTTTGCTTATATTTATGTTAAAAATGGTTATTTTTTATGTCCATTGTTAAAAAATGTTGTTTTTTAGAAACAATTATTTCATGTGGATTGAAAAATTAATTAAGGATGTCTAAATATGTAGATTATCTAAAATTCAAACTATCGACTTTCTAATTTAAAAATGCAAAACAATAAAAACCCCACTAAAAAAAAAAAAAAATTAAGATAGAGAACAAGAAAATATGAATACAATGACAACTTCAAAAACTATCAAATTTAGAAAATAATTTTTTACATTTCACACACTAGAAAATTTAAAGTCAAAAAATAGGTCTTTTAAAAAAAGGGTGTGATGCAGAATACACACTTTTTAAAATCAGGATGAAAATCACTACCATTCACCGAGCCTCACCCACTTAATGCACATGAAAAAAATTAAAGTTCCAAAAAGCATGTTCTTAAAAAAACATGTGTATTCTGCATCAACACTTTTGAAAATCGGGTCATTTTTTTGTCACCTCTACAAAACGGGTAACAGTATCAGTTCCCGTTTCAAAGTTTACATTGTTGATCCCATTGTTATATCCTTCTGCGCACTTTCTTCTCTGTGCTGTTTTGCCGACTTCCTTCCTGGCCCATGTTTTTTTGGAATCTCACTAGATGCTCCTAGATCCTTTGATAAGCTTCTTGTGATTCTTGTTGAAGTAGTGTCCGGGGAGGGCGGAGAGGGATGAGGGGATATGCTGATCTGATAAAGGGTCCTGAGAAGGTTCTTCTTCAGAAAGGGATGCGAAAGGGTTTGAAGAAGGAGGGATGGAGGGATCAGAAGAACGAGGAGGGGAGGTGGAGAAAGGAGGAGGGGCTTGCTGTGAGGATGAGGGTGGGCGCTGATTAGATGAGGGGGGATGGGATGGTCCCGGTTGTTCAGGTTCAGATTGTTTGAAGGATGAGGCAGATTTTTTTCTTTTCACTGTTTCCCATTGGTCCTCCTGCTCTGATGATTCAACATTTATAAGTTTTGGGCATCTGTTAGCAAAATGTCCGTATTCATGACATACCTTGCATTTGAAGGGTATCTGTTCGTAGTCCAGCTGTTGGATATGGCACCATTCGTCCACCTTCAATTTGATTGCTTCCGGTAGGCCGTGTCCCAGATCTACTTCGACACAAATTCGCGCACATGCTTGCATGTTGTCCTTGGGCTCACTGCGGTCTATATATTTTCCTACCGCGTTTCCTATTGCCTTGACCGAGTCATCTCCCCAGCAATGAAGAGGGAGGTGAGGAAGCCTGACCCAGACAGGGACAGCGCTTGGAATATCTAGTTCTGGGTCGAAGTCCGGGGTCCATTTGTTGAGATAGAGGCCCCGGGAGTCCATGAAGTAAGGCCCATTTCTAAATATCAAGTCCTTGTCCTCCTTGGTTTCAAAGTGGAAGGTGAAATAACCTCTGCCACAGAACCTTATTGAGATTTTCCCCTGAATCTTGTCTGCCCAGTTTCTCTCCACCCACCGCTGAACAGTTTTGGGTGAGGGCCATAAACCTGTAAACTAGCCGATTAATCCTTTCTCTGCAAGAGCTATTGCTGCCATGCGAGGGATGGTCGGGGGCAGAAGAACTTCTTGAAGCACATCGAGTTTTTTAACGAACTTGGTAGCCGTCGGCCTTGGCCTTTGCTGAGGCAGAGATTTGATCAGGTTCGAGAAGGCTTGCTGCAAAGCTGGATCCCCCCCTGGTGGATCCGGGGGATCCATGGGAATCTAGAGCCGGCGGGATCGCTGGTGCGAAGCAGTTCTGATTGAAGGAGGCTCAGGCGCTCAGACGTGCGCGCGTTTTTTAATGGAAAAATTCTGTATGTTCTCTAGGCTCAGTTCATCCTTAGCAGCGGTGGGGGTGCGGGATATTGTCTTCTGGTCTTTTATTTTTCTCTGAGCGGGGGCGAGGTGGCTACCCTGGCCGCCTCTACCCCCGGCTCCGCCTTTGCTCCGGTGGGTTCTCTCCTTCTCGGCGGCAATTTGGTTTGTTCTAGCCACTTCATATCCTTTGGCACATTGAGGGAACAGAGGCGCTCTGCACTGTTTCGTGCCACATCTATGGATGTTTCCGCTGGTCTTTTTCTCCAGGCAGATGTGGATGATTGAGGCAGTGTTTCTACCTCTGTTTTTCGTCTGATTCGGGTGGAGAGTTTGAGGGGGCGGGGAAGGAGTGGCTACCTTTGCTGCTCTCTTCCTCATTTCGTGCCTCTCCTTTTGTATTGGCCGGACAGATCTAGCGCTATTTGTTCTCTTTTTCTATCCGCAGAAGCTTGTCTGCTTGGTGCCATCTTCTGCACCTCTGCACATTTTTGTTGTTTTTCTTGTAATAGATGGGTTGCTTCTTCAGGTCTGTTATTTCAGGGGTGCAATAATGGCCTTTTGGGGTATATTTTGGGCACTGTTATGCAGATTAACTGGGATTTATACTTCTATTTGCTGCCCTGTTTGAGGGCATTTCTGGATACTTTTTTTAGAGTACATTTGTAAGTGACTCTACCCACGTTTCTACATATGCTTCAAACATTATGTAATCTTCTTATATGAATATAAGACTATCATACTTTTTCTTCCGGAAAAAAAAAACATAAATTTTACTTCAAATCATTAGAAATATTACAATATTTCTATTATACTAAATTGGAAAAACCTTCCAAAAACAAAGATTTCGCATTTATTTTCTCGTCACTTGGTTTTCAAATTCGAAGGATCTTATTTTCAGATTAAGGGCGCTGGTTACAATTACATGGTTCACATTTATTTTTGAAGGAGTGCAATAAGCATTTTGTTTAGTCAGATTTTAAAGTTGTAGTTTAATTTTTGGAATTTTTTTTATTTTTATTTTTATTTTATATATTTAAAATATAATAATATTTAAAAAAAATAAAATTGATTTTGATTTTATTTTAAAATGTATTTTTAAATATACAAATACTGATCATTATTGAAAGTTTTTTTCAATTATCAAAATAAATCACAGGAGCTTAAATTTAAAAAATTAATGTTTTATATATTTTTTAATTTAAATTAAATTTGATTTTTATATTTTTTTAAAATTAATATTAATATTTTAATAAAAAATATTTATATAATATAAAAATTAGGTTATGAAATAGAGAAAATTTCAAAATATATTAAAAATTTAATATTTATTTTTATTAACATATTTTTAAAATTTTGAACATGCTAAATTCTCTAAAAATGTGATATAAAATTATAGAAAAAATAAATTTTTAAATAAAACTTTTTACAGGGTAATAAAGAATTATGCATTAATATTTATTTATTAAATATTCAAAAGGTTTGGTCCAAAATTTTACATTTTTTTTTTAAATTTATTTATTAAATTACTAATAAAAAATGATAATTATAATTATATATATATTTTTGTTTTTTAAGTTATTTGATATATTTTGGTTTGTTAAATTGTGAGGTCACATCAACTTTTAATATAGATGGATTTTTTCTATGGGGTTTTGAAACAAAACATCCATCATAGTTTATTTTACACCCGATAGACATTTGTTTTATATATATTCTTCCATTTATATTCAATTATTTTCAATTTCAAATTCCAATTTATATTGTTTTTCTATTTAATATTAAATTATTATCATAAATTTATCCAAATTTGTATCTATTCTCAGGCTTTAAATTATCCTCCATCTTATTAAATTATTATCATAAATTTATGCAAATTTGTATCTATTCTCAAACTTTAAATTATCCTCCATCTTAAAAAAACCATATTTATAAGGAAATCAATTTTAAATTTTAATTTTATGGAGATGAAGAAAAGCAAAATGCTATATACCTTCACTCATAATATTTTTCACATTAATATTTTTAACATGAAGTGCATGATATGACGGCCCTCGCTACGGCGATATATGTAACTGCTATGCCGTAAAAAATTCTGCTGGCTTCGGCTGTAAAAAATTCTGCTCGCTTCGGCCATATTGATTGTAAAAATCTGCGGGCTTCGGCCGTAAAAAATTCTGCTGGCTTCGGCCATATTAATTGTAAAAATCTGCCGGCTTGGGCCGATGATTTCTCTCTGAAAAAAAATATTATTTAAAATTTTGCATTTAGATTGGGTTTAGTCTAATTAACTAATGCAATATTTTTTATCAGAATTCAACAATATAATTTTAAATAAAATTGTGATTTCTTATATTTAAAATATTTCTCTCATAAATTAATTGAACGTTTTGAAAATACTAAAAACACTCAAACTCTATATATCAAATAACTTAAATTTAAGATTATTAAAAATTTCTACCAAATTCTAAACCTAATAAACAAATATTAAAAAAAATCTTACACATATTAACTCTACTATACTTTTTAAATTACTCTTTAAAATTGGTTTTAAGCATTGGATACCATAAAAAGAAAGAAGACTATAAAAATTGTCCTATCCATTCAAAATGGGAACCGTAAGTATCATGATCTTGTCAGATGCTCCCGTGAGATATTATCTTTACACTTTTCGCTTAATTCAAAATCCATGGTAAAGAATCTTTATTTACGCTATATATAATTGAAGATCCATGATTAATTTACGTCGGTGGCCATATATAATTATAATTACTGGTCAGTTTTAAATTAACAACTTCTCTCTGAACTCCCAACTCAACTACACTGATATTAATATTATAAAAAATTAGCTATTAAACTTATAAATGATGTAAATTGGAGTTAATGAGAGTTATTTTAAGTGAAATGATTATTTTTAAATTTTGATGAGTAATATAATGTACATTATTATAATAATTTAGTGCTTCTGAATATTTTTGTATTGATGAACTTTTAAATAGATATATTTATAAATTAGTGGATTCCAAAGCGTGACTGTCGTAGAAACCACGCCGAGAGTACAAGTGAGGTAAATTATGAGCAAAGTGTCAAGTTGAGAGGAGGAGAGTGGGTATCAAAATGTTCGCAGATGTCATAAATGTAGAGAAAAATTAAGTTGTTTTTAATGATCACAAGTTTAATGGGTAATCTTTGTTCAATCAAAGTGTCTTATGTTTTTCCATGGTGCTGAATTTATATATACAGTAAAAAAATCAGTTTCAATAACACAAATCAAGATTCTACCTTAAATTTTTCCGCCTTCAGATTTCAGCACTGGAAAGTTCAAAAAGCCACACTAAAGACAACTCTGGCAAAAATAAAAATAAGAAGTGAACTGATTAAAAAGAGCCTAACAACCCTTATATATACTTATAAACTAACTTAATACCAACAATCTTACTCTAACCATCCAATTAAAAAACTAATTTCTTACTAAATTTTTATTTTTTTATTTTTTACCCTAACCAATGACCAGTTTTTCCACCGATTAGCCTGACTTTGCAGCTACCGCACGACGTTCGTCATCGTCACCTGATTAAGATGGGCTCTGCGAAACAGACGGGCTTGAAAAAACAGAGAAATCTCTGATTCCAATTCTGATTGTCAATCATTCATTAATTTAAATAAATAAGAGAGTTTTCATTAACGAGGCCATATTTTTTTAGGAGAACAATAAAAATTCAGAGACAAAATTTAGAAATTTTTAGAAAATATGAATTAACGTTTTCGAGTTTTATGATTTGGTAGGAAGAGGTTTTTGATGGCACTAAATCTATTTTTATTATAGAAAAATTATTCAAACACTCTCATAGTCAGATTTTTTGGGAAAAAAAGAATTAGACTCTAGTAGAAATGACTATTCTAAAAACACACTAGACTTAGTAGAAATGAGCATTCGGACAAAATTGTGGCTTCCGTAGACAATCCCACATACATAGAGTCCGCCCCTTGGTTCCTGCTGCAAACAACAATGGCTAAAATTCGGTAATTATTTTTTAAATTCTTTTTGGCAATAGAAATGTTTAAATCGTGTTTTTATAGTGGAAAGGGATTTAGCACCATCAAAAAACCTTGGGGCACCCAAAATCTTGAAGTTTGACAACTATAACTTGGATTTATAAAAATTTCTACTAGATTTTTTCAAAATCATTCCTGAATTTCCATAATTTTCCGGACAACAGGCCCCACAAATTAACCCAGATGACAGATTTCTTGCCAGAATCACTAAAAAAATTTCAAAAAATTAAAATACTAAATTGTTTGAAAAATTTCAAAAATTCAAAATGCTAAATTATTTGAAAATTTTCAAAAAATCAGAATGCTGAATTGTTTGCATCATTTTTTATAATGGAAATAAATTCAGGGCCATAAAAAAAAGTTGGACACAGAAATCCTGAAACTAAAATTTTCAAAAAATTTCTACCAAAGTTTTTCAAACAGTGGTTTAGACTAACCGCTAATAAAGAGTGTGCCCCTCGGTTCCTGTTCCACCACACACAATTGTACGTCATGATGTAGTCAGGGAGCTGGGACGCGAAGAATATCACGTGTTTCAGTCACGAGCTGAACATAAACACAACATAAAATCTGCCGACACAAATTATTACTTTATAAATGTCCTGGGTAGACCGCTGGCCAACTTCAATAACCAGTCAATGCAAACATTGGGGCACGAGACCACTGGCAGATCTCACTTGGCCCACTAAAATATAACAGCAATACTAGATTAGAATTCCCTATTTGTTCAAAGTAAATCGTCCCTGGAAAGAGTACTGTTTTCTCTGAATGTGAGAAATTTTGATTGTTTCAGAGAAGGGTAAAAGATGAAGGTAGTCCTACCTCTTGTTATCGTTGTTGTTTTTGCCTCATTATTCACCTTGTGTTTTGCCATACAGCGGCCTGCTAACATGCTGGGATTTTCCACTGACGATTACCAATACAAGGTGGAAGCCAATCGTGCACTGAATGAGCAGAGGAGGTTTGAGAAAAAAATGTCAAGGGCAGGTTATTATGGCTTCATGGATTCTCACGCCCCTTTCTACGTGAAGAAAACAAGGAGAGGTCTGCCTGGTAACAGACGTCATGGGTTCAGCTTTAGAAATGTGCCCAGCATCCCTAATCCCACACAGAATAAGTAAGTACTACTCCCTTATTGGCTTTCCTTTCCCTTCCAGGGAAAAAAATTCTGAGATGAAATGATTTGAATTAATTAGCCAATAGCTTTATAGACTATTTTGGGTTCTAGGTTCAGATAATGGGTAAAAACAGATTTTCAAAATCTGTTGGTTAACTCGATGTTGTAAAAGAGTCAATGATAAAACCAGATAATGCAAATCTATTGGTTAGCTCTTTGTGGTAAAAGAGTCAATGATAAAACCAGATAATGCAAATCTACTGGTTAGCTCTTTGTTGTAAAAGAGTTAATGGACTCAGTAGTTTTCAACTTATTGTCTCTACCATGGATCTATATCTGTTATCTCCAGAAGATTTAAATTCACTCTGGAATAGCAACTGGCCCCATCAGCATGAAAACCTAATTGCACTGGCCTGACAAGATCTTACATACTAGTTATCTTCCCATGATGGCCTATAACAGTTTATCCAGCTGCAAAGTTATCTAACCTTACAATCTGCTGTTTAGGTCTGGTGCTGTGGACAAACCTAGTAGAACAACCACATAGAATCTGGCTTAATTTGTCATTAGCCTTTTCAATCCAAAACAGTAGGAATTAGTAAAAAGTCAGATGAATCACCATTAATCATTAAACTATTTTGTCTATCTCTATTTACCACCCATGATGGCTTAGAATAGTTTATCCAAATGCAAAGTTATTTAAACTTACAATCTGCTATTAAGGCCTGGTGTTGGTGGACAAAGTGTTATAGTAGCACAGCCACATAGAATCCTTCTGATATGGAAAGAATGAACAAGTTAGTATTAATTTTCATGAATTTTTTTAATCTAAAAAGTTCAGAATTAATCAGATGAATCACCATTAACAATTTATCAATTTTGTTTATCTTTATCTCTATTTACTATTAAAATATATTTTTCAAAATTCAATCTGAATTAATTAGATAAATCACCATTAATGATTTATCTATTTTATTTCTATTGCTATTTACTATTAAGTATATTTTTCAAAATTCAATTGAAACATTTTTCAGAACCTAAATAGTCTATTTATGTCTACATTTTAAGAATTAAAAAACCCAATCTCTTAACTTTTATCTTCACCTCTATCTTCCTTTATATTATATAGAATAATAATAACTATTTAATTAATCAGATGAATCACCGTTAATCATTTATCTATTTTATCTCTATCTCTGTTTACTACTAAAATGTATTTTTCAAAATTCAATTGAAACATTTTTCAGAACCTAAACCGTCTATTTATGTCCACATTTTAAAAATTCAATCTCCTAACTTCTATCTTTGATTATATTATATAGAATAATAATAACTATTTCCATAATATTATATATAATAATAATAATAATAAAACCATTATCAACCTTTTTGTTATTAAAACATATTTTTATATTTTATATAAAAATTGATTTTTTAGAGGACAACGAAACTTGAAATCATTATACCAATATTCTTATTAACAAACTTATAAATCAAATTTATAAACGAAAAGATAAATTTACAAAAAGCTAAGATAATTTCTTTTATTAATCTTTTTTCAGAAAGAAAATCATCATGGATTATATTAAGAGAATATAAAGTTCTGAATACATAACATGATCGGCCCATCCTGGAACAAACTCAGATAGGTCTAATACTGCAGATTAAACAGGAACTTCCACAAAAAATATGACTATCCAGATAGCTTACTCATATAAATAGGCAAACATACAGACACAACCCTTGTTGATGTAATGAGGTTCAGCCTGACCCCACAAAGTTGATGTAATGAGGTTCAGTCTGACCCCCACAAAGTTGTGTTTCAGAACATTATCTAACAAAAGTTGTCAACAACAATGTCTAGATTTTTTCTTGCAGGGAGAGTTTAAGATCGATCTAAGTCATGTTTTCCTTTGTTTCATTTCAGGTATAGACCGGGCTATGGTTTTCGATGAAGTTCATCAATGGCAGGCTTTCAGAACATAGTAACTAAATTAGTATGTTTGATCCAGTTACGAAGATTAGGCTTCTGTTCTAGAAACTACACCGAAATACTGTAAATGGAGTGCATTAATAAGTTAACAGCTTAACTGCAGTAATGGTGAGTATCGAAAGTTTTTAATCTACAAGGTATACTATAATTATATAAAATATACAAAAGTTAGTTACATTTTCGCCATGAAATTTCTGTAAAGGGAACCTTGAATTCTCATCAGAAGTAAGTTTTTCGAAATAATATCAGTGTATCATAGGAGTTTTAAATGGAGAAATATACCACAAATTTGTCGAGAATAAATTTGGCCTCTTGTTTTCTCTCTTGCTTGGTGGATGTCATAGTTTAAGCTGGCATGCATCGTGACTGCATGATTAAAATTTCAAGGCTTGCTTTATACAAAAGTTCAATATAAATTGTTTGGTTTTTAATGAAGAAATTAAACAAATTCTGAGTCCTGCAGGATTAAAATTTCAAGGCTTGCTTTATACAAAATATCAACATAAATTTGTCTGGATTTTAATGAAAAAATTAAACAAATTCTAGGTGTTTAGACCAAAATGGTTCGTGGAAACTGGACCATCTACTTGGTAGGTTCACATGGGAAACTTTGGAAGTACCATTTTCTAATGTAAACATTCAAGTTCATGTTAGCCCGAAAATATGTCAAAACTTACAGTTATGTTTTTTTGATTGGTATAAAAATCACAAAAGTTAGCTTAACAATGTACTATTTACCATTCATCAATCCAAAACCTCATAAATTGTGAGCTGTAAATTGTGCATGTTGAATCAAACTTGCATCCATGATAATGATTGACCATATCAAATGAATTCACATGTGCTCTAAATTAAATTGTTGTTGAGTGTTTTTTATTTTGTAATTTGTTTTTTTAGAATAACAATTTTTTAGGTTATTCACCATTCCGTTAATAATGTTAGAGATAGTCATTAAAATATACATTTAGTAGTATTATGAATGTGAGAAATTGTATATATTGAAATTGAAAATTTTGTAATGAGCTAGAATGAGTTATTAGTGGAAGTCATCATATAAGCTTGATTTGTCTTATTAAGTTAAAAATAGTATAAAATGAAAATTAAGTTAAAAAGAATGTAAAATGAAAGTGGATGCTTTATATTGAATGGAAGAAAAGGTGAGATGGGATGCCTCTTATAAGTTGTTGATTATTTGTATATGTCATAGGGAAGATTATTTGTAATGATATGTTTTATTTATTTTTGGTGAATGTAGTTAATTTATATTTGTTGATTTAGTACATATGCATTTTATTTATAGATATATTAATTTTAGGTTCTATACAAGCATGCGTGACTCATGATGAATTAAATTGATTGGGTGGTTGCTGATATTGCAAACATTATTATATTAACATGCATATTTTTTTTAAAAAAGAAAAAAAAAAGGGAATGGAGGGTTTTTCAAATAAATTTCTTAGATAGATTTTTGGATTTGGCCAAGATGCATATTTTTCTTTCTCACAAGAGGAAGAGTTTAAAACTTGTGAAACATATAAATAAGTTCTTGACTAGGGAAGAAAGTTACTCATAATACCCAAGAAATGAAAATTTTTCACAAATGTTGCAGTAGGAAGTTAGAGATAGTCATTAAGATGTTGTGACATGAAATGTTTGAAATAACAATACCATTTAGCATGATCACAAACTAATGATGGTTTCCAATATGAAAAAACAACATTATATTGATTTGGAGGGATTATTCAAGGTACATTCACAAATGATTTGAATATAGTGATGAAATGTAGAGAATCAAATTAGCTTCTCACATATATTAATTTAATCTATAGAAGTTATATACGACTAATTGAAATTCAAGTTTTTATAACATTGATATGTTAGTTTTTCTACAATATAATGTATATGCTCACATTAATGATTGAGTACTTAAGTGATGGAATTTCTTTAAACTAATTCCTACAATTGTAAAGAACAATGTTCTTGTATGCCACTATGTTATATATGACTATGTGAAATTCAAGTTTTTATAACATTGATATGTTAGTTTTTTTACAATATAATGCATATATTCACATTAGTGTAATGATTGAGTATGTAAGTGGATTTTATTTAAACTAATTCCTACAATTGTAAAGAATAATATGTTCTTGTGTGCCACTATTTTTGAAAAATTTTAATGCCAATTTCAGTTTTTTTAACTAGGAAAGTCTGCAAAATATTGGTAAAATTGTTGGAAAAACAAACTACTAACAACGATAAAACCAAGGTTTTAACCCATTTTCATTATAACTAAAAATTTTGTGTGCTTAGAGGTTTAGTGAAGGTTTTTTGTTTTTGTTTTTTTCTCTTGCACATACATCAATAATGCACATGAGTGCACTAATGATTTACCCACACTAAGGCATACACATTATGGTTTATTAGTCTTTGCCAAGGCATGACTCTAGCAATCGATTTGCCTTGACTATCCATTAAATGAAATTTTACCAATACGTTCTTTAATGTTTAACTTTATAAAAAATATATGTATTTTTTAACATTATTAAAAAAACCAATTTGTAATCGTCTTATTGACCATTTCACATTTTGAAGGTCATATTTCCACCTTCACAACATGTGCAATGGAGCATAATGAAATATCATTCTTTCAACGAAATTCTATGCCACTGCAAAGATTTGTGCAGCTGCATTTTCCCTTTCATTAACGTAACTGATTTTAGAGAACTGTTTTCAGTTCTCTGTGAGTAACTGAGAAACTACTCGCAACACAATACTTCTTTAGCTATTGTGTTTTAGGAATATTACTACTAAGATATATATATATACAGACACACACACACACACTCTCACTGTAATTCACAATTTTGCACAATATTGTGCAGGCTATAGTCCTAAAGAAACATTCTGCTCCACTTTCCCTAACCACCTTAATACGTTTTCCAGAGACAATACAAACGACAGTTTTGGGCCTAGCTATCATGCGTGATAATTTTAAATGGACATTACGATGCAATATCAACCTTCTATCTGCAATCTACACTATAAGTTTGGTTTTTCATTTTCTTTGGATGAGGGAAATTTATATGTTACATAATTTTTTGAATTGAAGATTGGGAGATTGGGTGGATATGAAGGTAGTTAACAAATTGTGTACAATGTTAACACATGATCTTGGGCGTAGGGAGTGTTTGGTTCAATAATTTCATATTATTTATAAGGCAATATCATTCTCATAAAAGGGCCTGTGTTTATGATGACATTCACTCTTTTGATGATAATAATCAAGACAATTTTGGGAGCTATTATTCTCTTTGAGCACACTTATTTGGGTAGGTACATTCGTTCTTTTCTAGCTTATTGAATTAATGAATCGATTCGAGGTTATTCATTTTCGTAAATAGAACAATTTAAGCTGCTAACCAGACTAGGCTTATCCGTTGAATACAATGCATGGGGAGGAATTGTGATTCTAATAGGGATATACACTTTTATGTGTGGAAAGGCCAAGGATAGCAAGGTATCAACTGATACAAATAACTCACAAGTGATTTCCAATTCTCAAAACTACACATAACAAGACTATGAGGTTTACACGCATTTAGTTGTGTGTAAATCAACAACAAAAAAACTTTAAGATAAGGTCATAAAGATTCAATTCATGTAACTTCATACATAAATTGAATTAAATGCTTTTGTAATCACTTGGTTGAAGCTAACAATTAAGTAATATATTTTTACAAATTTTGTGTGGCAGGGACCACGTTTTTTTTTTTTTTTCCACGGAAAAAAATCAGACTTTCTATATATATTAGAGAGTCTCATAGCATATGCATTGCATTACAAATCAACTCCCGATCTCCTTCAGGTGAGGGAGAAAAGCAGTCACGGCTTCCTTGGGTACCCATAAGCATCCCTAAGGCTGCCAAAGCAGAAAAACTTCTTCTCAAAAAGAGGGCACTTCCAGTCTTTCAAATCTCCCGGCATATCACCGAAACAGAGATAAGAGAAAAAGACAGAAGCATGCCTTCATCATCTGAAGAAACAACAGACATATCAAAATGTATATTCCTGTAGAGACCGACAGTAGGCACTATTCCGGTCTCAAAGTTACTTGAAAAAACAACACAGAAAAAGTTTTTTGTGAAAACTGTGTCAACAGGCCTCCTCATATGAGGAAAACAACCCTCAGAAAAGTAAACATAAATGAGATAGTCCATAGTTTTGGTAGAGAGACATAACAGATTATATGTAGTTCGAAATAAAACTAAAATAACAACAACAAAATGATATTAAGTAGAACATGAAAGTAGAACAATGTCATCCGAAGACTGGCTGGTCAATAGGATTGATCACCCCCTTGTCCATCTTTGTTACTGACCAGGTCCCCAAATCTTTTTGTACATCTGTTTTAGATAAGTTATCTGCCTCATGGTTTCTTTCCCTGTAGATGTGGCAAACGGTGATTTCATTAAAAAAGCTTTTGATATGCAAAATCTCGTTAAGCAAAGGAAGCAAAATATAATTTCTGTTGAGTCCTGTTGAACCAATTCACAACATTCTTTGAGTCACCAAAAATCTGAACCTGTCTCAACTGTTTCAAGGAAAGCCAACAAAGAAGGTGATGTAAAGCCTTGAGCTCAACAAAATTATTAGTCCCCTGCCCAAGGCCAATTGAGGCACGAAAAGATTTTTCAGGAGTAATATGAATGACCAAACCTGCTCCACACCGTTCATTTAAGTCTGCAGCCCCATCAAAGTAGGCCCATGGAACAAATTCCCTAATAAATTCAGTTTGAATAGAGTGGTGGATGGAATGTCCAAATGAGGATGGGATGCTGTCGTATATTGCTGCCCCTTCCACAGCCAGTTTTCCAATAGGGAAGGGAAGATCTTTGAAAATTACTTGGTTCCTTGCTAGCCAAGTGCCCAAGTGTGGCAGGGACCACGTTGCCATGCAACACTTGTTTAATTTTGAAACTCTAATGCATATTTTAGATATTGAAAGCCTTGGGATGTTTCCAATGATAATATAAAATGCCATATTTGATATGCATGTGCAATGATTGACATAAACAAATGTGTATTATATATTTTTAAAGTCTAAGTGCATATTTTATATAATGACAACACCAATGCATATTACATATGAAATGACATCAATGTGTGTTATTACAAGATTAGTAATGGTATCATTAAAGTGAAAGGTGCTTTTGTTGTATTTACAAACATCAATGCTTTTACAAGTATATGCAGTAATGCATGATACACGTGAATTTAGCAATTGACAACCATAATATATATTTTATTAATAATGAATAGATGATGTTTACATTTTGTGCGAGGCCCTGGCTATATACTATCTTGGGTGCCTCTTGGCGAATGGGCATGATCTTTGATCATGCCCTTTGCCTAATAACTTATAAACTAACTAATTTTTTTATATAACATTGCCTTCGTCTCAAAAGAATGCTTTGTCCTCAAAGCATACGTAACGACGAATGTTGTTGAAGAAACGCTTCAGTCTCCCAAGAAACTTATTCTTCTGGTAAGTCCTTCTACTTGATCAAGTTTTCCTTGATTACACGAGATTGAAGCTTCCTTTCTCTGGTAGATAAGATACCTACTGGTTCTAAAATGACCCTTCCTTCATCATCTAGAGATGGAAGCATTGTTTGTGCTGATTGATGGTTGCCCAGTGCCCTTTTAAGGCAGGAGACATGGAAGACATTGTGAACACGACTTTTCTCTGGAAGGATTAAACTATATGCAACTTGGCTGATCTTTTTATTGATTTGATATGGTCCATAAAACTTCAGTGCCAATTTATGTTTAATGCAAACATACTTAGATAAGTAAGGAAAACTAAAAATTGAAAATGTAATAAGATACTTTTCTTTGGAAGTTGGTAAGGGCTCCCTCCAAGCTTGAGGGATACTTATAGCCTTATAAAAATAATTCAAAAATATTTTTCAAAATACGTTAAACCTAGAAATCAAAACATAAAAGAAATAAATTCAAAACTTAGAGTGAAGGACATGCAAAGGATAGAGTCCCTGAGATTTCCTAGCAAATAGGTCTTTGACTTTTGGTGAAATTTCTTTGGCAAAGTTTGCTTGATCCCTATCTCTTCTTTCTTGGCCCTTTAGACTTATTGATTTATTTATAGACTTATTCACTTTTCTTACTAGATCCAAGGTTTTATTCTTTTCGGGGATGAGATATATCCTCTTCTTCCAAGCATTTTAATTGGATGCTCCTTCTAATTTGCTCTCTCCCTTTATTGTGTTAGACATTATCCTTGAAGATAGTAAGCTTCTTTCCTGTTAAGGTCTCCTTATATGATCCTTTAATTAACTTCTTGAAGTTCCTTAGATTCCTTTCAATATATCATTAAATTGTATTTTCCCTCCTCCTTCACCTTAACTCCATTCTCCAACTCCAATGATGTTTATCCCAGGCCTCTAATAGCATAACTTTTGCTGTGTCCCAATTCCACTACATGAGAAGATGATTCCTATGATAGAGTGTGAAGTTGTTTACTCTTCCATATCTTCACTATCAATAATCCATGCATTATCATCATCAAGTGAACCTATAAGTGTAGCCAAGAACCCTTGACTTTTGACTTTGTTGAATAAGTAGTAGAATATATTCTTGATACAACTTCTTGCAATATTGAATTCCATTCTTATCAGAGAGGGAGTAATCATTTCCTTTAAGCCAACGAAGTGATCTTCAATCTTCTTTGAACTTATCTCTGATACCATGTTGAGAAATCAATGCTATTAGATTTAGAGTTAGATTTCTCTTTCTTGATAATTACTTGTGAATTATGTTGGATTCCTTTTACTTCTTTGTTATATTATCTTTCATCAAGAAATTACCAAATTATGTCTGTATGAAGATCACAAAAACACAAAACACAAGATGTAGGCACTCTGTTAGGGAAAAAAACCCTATCTTGGGGAAAACCCAGTCACCAATTCTTCCTTCAATAGTTTCACGAGATAATCCAAGACTGTTGACCTAGACAAAGATTTCCTCCACACCAAGTCAACCATCTCTTCCTTCTTGCAGATGATAACCCTTCAATAGTGACTTTGGCCTAGCAGCATCAACTTGCAATAACAGCTTTGACCTAGCAATTGGCAACAAAAACAACAACAAAAACTTCGACTTAACAATAGAGACTTCGATATCCTAGAGGAATCCACCTGAGAGAGAGAGAGAGATAGCCCAAATTTTCGATTTTTTTTCTTTTTATTTTTATTTCTCCAATTTCGAACTTATTTTATCTTCCTTTTCTTACTTCGCACTTCCAAACACTTTCTTCTGGATATCAAAGTATATGAGAGAGAGTGAATTCCTCCAAATGAATTCGAACTGCCTTGTATATATATCCTTCCAGTGAGATCGAATTGTCCTTCTTGAAGCTGACTTGATCTCCTTGAGGCCGACTTGGCGTGGAGGGGACAAATAACATATTTGACTCAATATTAATTCTTTTTACATGATTAAAAAGCCCAAGAAGGGTCTCTTTTAATGGACAATGACTCCAATGACTCCGAATAAATCCTAGAAGTCCTCAATGGGGACTTTGAGCTAAAACATGATGACCCAATCATGAAACCCATGCTTTAATAAGTCATAACAATAACAATAAAATTATTTTCTTTATCCTTTTGATAAATACATTTCATTGTGCCTCAAATATATTTATGAAGACTGAACCTAGTTACATATTTCAACACATAGGAGACCTTTAGTGGCTTAAGGTAGAGGGACCCAAAGGGTGGTTCCAAGCAGTATTATTAGAAACAACCAAGTTGTATTTGGAATTTATATTATTGTTCATATATTTTAATAGGAAAATCACTTCATTCCTGCTCCAATTAAATATTTTGCAATATATTTTAGTAATGGATTGGTAGTGATTGTTTGTTTGGTTCTAATCAAATAGGTTAGTTAGGGTTTTATTATCAATATCATTTTTACTTGTTTCTTGTCTTATTTTGTGTGCAAGGCTACAAGAAAGGTTTTGGAGAAAATATTTAGGCAAAATAACTCGTTAAAGAGATCTTATATAACCATCAAAATTACATGTAAGTTGCCACAGTCGAATAAGTAGTTATGATGATGGACATTTTCCTTATATTTTAGGTCTAAATTTTATTTTCTCTTTGCACTCTATTGTGATTTTTAATTGTAACCACAAGAGTGGTTTTTTCCACAAACACTTATGACTCCATTAGACCATGGCTAATAGGCACTATTTTCCTTCCATCTCTTTTCATTCCTTGTTTTTGACCTTCGTTTTCATATATTTCCCTTATCCCATTTCCCTTTCCTTCTTATTTCATATATTTCAAATACAAGTAATTTTACTTAGACTAACTCTTCACCAAATCAACTTGTGCCCCCATTCTATAGCCTAGAAATATTAACTTTTAGGGAGCCCCCCCCTTGAGTTGGATAAGATCTAGTATAAAGAGAGAGGAAGATATATTGATGTGACAATGGTAGCCTTCTTGAGTTACACAAACTAGGCCCTTGATGCTTAGGACTCTACATCATGTGGGAGTTCTACATTTCATTGTAACACTATTAATCATTTATCACAAAAAATATCATGTATAGTTGACTTTAGTTTTCTAATATTCAATAAAGTGTTTCCACTAGTGAAGATTTTAGTTGAAGGATAAGATAATCTTAAGTATTCTAACTGGACTACTTTCATGGATTTGGTTATTAACAAAAAAAAAAGGAAATAGGGAAAATCATAAGGTTGATGGTGAACTCTCTTAAAGGAAACTCATAGATAGATAGAACAAAATGATATTGAAAGAAGGACACATTCAATCTTACACATCATGTTCTAAGGTAAAATAATTGGAAACTTTTAATAGATGATGAAAAGATAGCATAAACAAGAGGCTACCACACTGTTGGGGTTGGATGAAAGTCATAGAAGCTTCTAGCATTTAGATGTGGTCATATGGATGTGTAAGATGCAATAAAATATAAATATACTCCACCAATTAAGTTTGATTTGATTGTAGGTTTCCAAGTTTATTATTTAAGCTAATGTTTGAGTGGACATGGCATATAATGGATATATAATATCTAGTGGTGATTTACTATAATTGATATCTAATGGTTATGGACATAGTTTTCATTGTTTGTGAACATATATGTGCCTTCATTAACGTTGACGAGTAAACTTAGGCCGAGTGCATGAGGTCTTCTTATTTATAGACCAACATTTGTTTGAGAAAGTGTTAATTGTTGATTTATCATAGGCTATCAATTGACTTGGTTAGTAAGAGTAATTAGTATTTGTTTGGTTCTTTTTAGGTCTAGGAGTTCACTAGTCATGCATGTTGGAGTATAATACTCATCACAAACAATTAGAACACAATGGAATGGGAATGGAAATGTGTCTCACTAATAAAGAGTAAACTTGTAATCATTTAATCTACACTAGATATGACTGCTTTAGAGTTTTCTTTATCCTAAAATCTGGTTCTCATTTTATATTTAGTGTCTAAACTTGATGGGATGTTATTTGTTGTGTTTTCTTATTATTTTAAGTTATTTTGCAATTAGTGCATATTTTTAAGTATGAGTTTGTACTTAGCTTAGACATGATTATATTTAAGGATAAATTTCTGTATAGCATTTAATATTTGAAGAAAATTCTATTGGATAATTCAATACTCCAAGAAGGTTTTGGACCATATCTCAATTCAAATAATAATATTCACCAATGCATCACTTTTCATTTCCTAGTTTCCAAATTTCCTTAATACACTCAAGATTTTTAAAATTGAAGCTCAAATGATAAATTCTTCCTATCACTTGCACACATAGTTATAATATCATTGCAAATGAAACAAACCTTTTATAAATTGTCATTTTTTATTAATAATTATTTTCATAACTATGGTCCCATGCAAACAATTTCAATTTGGATGTAAACATAAATATAATCTCTTGTTGTTGTAAGGTCTTTATTTCCTAGAAACTCAATGACTAGTTGTTTATGTTACTCAATAGAATGTATTTAGTATTCTCTTTATTTAATTTAGCCGTCATTTCTCTATCATAAACTTGTGTCATAATGCTAATCTTGACTTTTACAATGTTTATTATTCGTGCGTTGATACCTTTGGGTTGAGGTACAATTTCATTAGTGGTGACAAATGGTCTTCCATAATATAATTATGTAGATGTTACTTTGTCATCAAATTATTTCTTTGTCTCAATATTTGGATGCTCCTTGTTTGATAAAACTTTGTTACATGCAACATTCGATTTTTCCATTTTGATTAAATCTATGAAGGCTTATTTATCTGAGGTTTGGATTTTAACATTAAAAAAATTCCCCACTCAACGAGGTCTATTGATGTCTCCTTGTCAATTTTTGGGATTGATATATCCTTAGATTTTTTTTTTTTTTTTTTTCATTTCCACGAGAAATATTTGACATGATCTTATGAAGCAATGACAATGAAATACTAATTTAAAGAAAAGGGTGTGCCTTATTACAATAATCAATAATAATATTTCATGATAACTTATTATGACACTTATGAGATTAATATTCTAATATGACATTTATTACATATTTGTAAATTACATTTTAGGTATATTACAAGTATGTTTCCCTAAAAACACTTTGTTCTCAAAGCATGGAAAAGAGGTGCCAATTTTGATTCATCTCTAGAATACATCCTTATTCTGTATGTTTTATATTTCATAGATACACTTTCGATAGTGTCCCAAGGTTGAGAAAACAAGACGATAAGATCATAAAATATTTAAAAAAAAATGTTGCATGGTAAAAGATATGGATCCATCCCAGGTTTATTTTTCCAATATTTTTTGTCAGTCATAATATTTAATGAATCTTCCTGACTTACCACTCCAATTATGATGTTTATTTTGTCTCCAAGTTGTTTGATAAATATGACTTCTAAAATTATTTTATCCCATTGTGGAATGTGTCCTTTGTTACTGATGGTGATTTGTTAGTCGATGAAACTTTGTTACAAACAATATAGGATCCTTTTTTATTTCAATTGATTCTGTGCAGGCTTATTCCTTCGTATTTTGATTCTTGAATAAAATTATTATAGATTCAATATTAGCATTTTTTTTAATATTTAAATGAATTTGTCATTTCTATTTAATTTCTTAGCTTCACAAAGAAAGATTTATATATCATTTTAGTGTTGGACATTGGATAAACCAACGCTCTCCGTGTGTTTCACGACATGGACTAATCATCTCTCATGGATCCTTATCTTTGCTGATGCGATTGTTGAATAACACCTGCGGGTTTGGTCTAATGACAATCATGATTCCCAATAAGTTGTATCATAGTGTAGTCACGAGTTCGATACACACCTGCCTCGCGTTGGGGGGGAGATTGTTGGACATTGGATAAACAAACGCTCCACGTGTGTTTCATGACATGGATTAACCGTCTCTAGTGGATCCTTATCTCTGGTGACGATTGTTGAATAACACCTACAATTTTGGTCTAACGACAATCGTGATTTCCATCATTTAGATGAATGATTTCCTTATCCTTACTCCCTAAGACCTTATAAATTTTTTCTTGAGATATTGATTCTTTTGTTGTAACTCTTGGTATCTTTTTATTTCACCTTTTGTTCTATCAAATTTAGATTAGAAATCAATATTTGTAAGGGCTTCCTTACTAGAACTCACTCTAATTTCCACCAATTATTTTTCTAATTTTTTTCATATTACTCATTCTATGAAGATCAATTTTGTCATTTTAATAGATGGTTAAAAATATTTATTTTCTTATACAATCCATCTGGCTTATAAATCTTGGCACACCTTTATTAATGGTGAACTATCCAATTTGCAAATATTGTGGCTTGTAATTTTTATTTGTTATTTCTATAATGTAAGATTGTGACATGTTAATACCTTGTAAATGGCCTTTAATGTTTATTTTTTTCATCTTACTCATTCTATGAAGATCAATTTTGTCATTTTAATAGATGGTTAAAAATATTTCCTTTCTTATACGATCCATCTGGCTTATAAAACTTGGCACACCTTTATTAATGGTGAACTATCCAATTTGCAAATATTGTGGCATGTAATTTTTATTTCTTATTTCTATAATGTAAGATTGTGACATATTAATACTTTGTAGATGGCCTTTAATGTTTTTTTTGGGATGCCTTGTCACATTTTTTCCATAGGGTTATTTATTGAGAAATTTTGACACCAAATTCTATAGCTTCAATAATTAAAATTTGCTATGCATTTTCATTTAGATTCCACCAATCAAATGGTGGTTTTGATTCTGTGTTTATTGACTATGGTGGTCCAACGTAATTTTTTAGAAATTTTACAATGAGATCAGTGACTACACATTGATATATGCATAACGATTGTGAAATTGTGGCGAGTTAGTGTTATTGTTGCAAATCACAATGATTTAACAAGTTAATAGTGTTGTTATTTAGATATTTTGAGTATTATTGTTTCCAGTCAAAATTGAAATATATATTGTTTATTCTTTGACTCCATTAAAATTTCTCCATATAACAAAGTTTTTTTTGTTCCAAATAATGTGTTGGTTGTTTTGACGTATTATGTTAAATATTGCTTGAATAATGGATCACCAACATGAAATATTTGTTGTCACAAGTAACACACAAGTAGTTTTGAAATTGCTCTAATACCAATTGGATATAGATTTGGAGGGTGCATAGTGCAACTCACACAATGCAAAGTTTCAAGGAAACAAGACACACATGATTGTATATATAAGGTATCCATATTAATAATAAAATGAGTATTGGATGATTACAATGAAAGAATGGTTGGATTATATATTCCTAACAACATTAACTAATTTTTAATAAATTTATTTAATATTATAGTATATCAAATTATGTATATCGAAGAAAATCTCCAACATTTAAGAGTAGCAATAGCATACTATTCAAGATAATGTGGTAGATGCCATTGTAAATCTATTGGAAATACTGAGAGGGAAGGTAAATAAATATTACTTTTACAATTGTTATTTAGTACAAGAAAACTATATATATATATATATATATATATATATATATATGTATGTGTGTGTGTAGATATCTGTGTGTGTGTGTGTATAATAACTTTAGTAATACAAACAACAAGGAATCCAATCCTTTTTTATAGTAATCAAATTATATTTTTTACAATAATTCTTCAAAGCTCCAACCCTTGATGAGGACTCCAATCTTCAATTCAACCAAGCTATAATATTTACTTCACCTAGCACTAACTTGCTATACTTGAGGACTCCAATCCTCTAGGGCTCCAACCCTCTCCTCTGGCTCAGGCTCCAACCTCGTCTTCTTGAGGAATCTTATCCTCTAGGGATCCAACCCTCTGCTTCAATTCTTTAAGATCGGTACAAATGTTACTTCAGGGATTCCAACATAATCTTCAACAAGTACTGATAATATCTTCAAGATCGCCTTCAACAATGCCTTCAATTAATCTCCAAAGTACTTAGTTCATCAATGACAACTTTAGTAGGTGTCTTCAAGACTCTTCGTGATATCTAAGTAGTCTTCTCCAATGTTACTTCATGAAGGCTTAAATCATACATCAAGGTCTCCAAGAATGGCTTAAATATTTGCTTCTACAAGTCTTCAACAATGCTTTAAGGAGTCTTCAATAAGTTACTCCAAGAAGGTCTTCAATCTAAGGTCTACACACTAGACTTCAAGGGGTCTTCAATAATTGTTTCTTCACAATCTTAGGTCTTCAATGCTCCTTCAACAAGACTCAATTATGTTCCAACAAGGCCCTTAATCTATTATTCAAGGAAGTAAATAGGTACAAGATCTGCTTCTTTTTCAAGGTAAGGCTGCTTAAGGGACTGATCTATATAGTGCACAAATCTTCCTTCAAAGGAAGAAAACTCCTTGCCACAATGTCATGAAAAGTTCATCAATATTGCTTCAAGGTGACTATCCAAAGGTTTGATCCAATTTTAGCTCAAGTCTCCACAACACTCCAATGAACCATTCAAAAAATCTCAATGTATCTTAAGGATGACTTAACAAGGTTAGTCAAAAACATGTCACCACATATCCACAAGACTTGCACAATTCCAAGTTTGTAGTCAAGCCCGAGGTTTGTTAAGGTCCACAACTTCTTTAATTATCCCGAGGTCTACAATTCCCAAGCAAAACAAGGTCTACAACTTTGGAGGCCAAATCTGCAACTTCTATTGAACTACGCCAACAATAAGATAGGTTCGAATAGAACATATCCAAATTCTTCAAGGTTTGTAGCAACAGGTCTGAAGTCTGCACTAGATCTATAAAAAACCGAAATTATTCACAACACATGTATGAGTTTATTTCTTACTCGTGTTTGAGTCTAATCTTCAAGAAGCCTGAGGTCTAGTTCTGCAACTAAAGTTAAGGTCGAGTTTTAGTTCTATCCTCCCACATGTCCGATTTTTTTTTCCACAGGAGACTGAAATTACAGGCCTATTAGGGCCGATTTTCTCTGCAATAAAAAGAACAAATTGTAGGTATAGGAGGCCAAAGTTGGAGGCCAATATTTCAAGTGAGTTGCAGGCCTAGTTGTAGAGATATATTCTAGGTCTAAAATTACAGTAGACTACAATGTCTCAAATATGTTGATATGGTCGAGGTCTATGGCTCCTGTATTGGTCTAAGGTCTTTCTCCAATAACGAGATCTGTACTAGTAATAGGACAAGGTCTATACTTGGTTTAACAAACGCATCTTCAACAAATCTTTAATTTTCTCTTCTTTAGCCCTTCTCCTTCACTTCAATTTCAGATATGAGTTCCTCTTGTTTTGTTCTTCCTTGGCCGAGTGGATATTTAAATGGGAAGGGATTCATACCAATATATAGTGGGTTTCTTATGTGGGATGTTATGAAACCAACTCACAAAAAGATATAAAAGATAGATCAATGCCTTAGAATTCAGCCTCTTCGAGGGGCCAACCTCCTTTACATTACACAAATGAATGATTCTTTGATGATATAAATGACAAAACCTCCTTTCTATATATAGGAGTCTAAGGAGTCACAATATAACCCAACCAACCTAACAATAATAATATAACGACACAAAAATGCCAATAGAGGGATTCTATGGGGCACAGTAATAACAATATGGGAACAATAGGGGCACAACAATATTAATAATGGATATAACTACAATAGTAATGGGGTAATCACTAGTATTATAGGGACCTAACATGCCCCTCTCCTTCAAAAAAGTGTTGTCCTCAACGCTTGAGTAGTTCTGGATGCTTCTGTATAAAATTCTCATCCTCCCATGTGGAATCTTCAGCGGATAAGTTCTTCCACTTGATGAGATACTCTGAAATTGATCGATTTCATAGCTGTCGAGTTCTTGTTTCTGTGACTGCTTCCGGTTCCAATATAATTTTTCCTTCCTCGTCAAGTTCTGGCAATATTGTTTGAACTGGGAGCTTGTCGCCTATAACCTTCTTTAAACATGAAACATGGAAAACTAGGTGCACTCGAGAAGCTGCATGAAGCTCCAATTTGTATGCCATAGTACCAATCTTTTGCAACACCTTGTATGGATCGTAATACTTCGGTGATAATTTATTATCCTTCTTAGCTTGCTTGAGGGACATTTGTTTATATGGTTGTAGCCGTAGGAATACCCAATCACCTACATCAAAACTTCTTTCACTGCAATGTTGATTTTCCTGTTGTTTCATTCTATTTTGCGCCAACACAAGGTTATCCTTTAAGAGTTGGAGGACTTGTTGTTGATGCTCGATGTGATGTTCCACTACTTGAACCTTAGAATTTTCTCCTAAATATGATGTGATGGATGGTGGCTGATATCCATGAAGTGCCATGAATGGGGTCATTTTTTTTGCTGTATGGAAGGAAGTGTTATACCACCATTCAGCCAGAGGCAACCATTTGACCCATTGTTTTGTTTATCAGATATAAAGCAACAAAGATATCCTTCCAAACATTTGTTTACTATCTCAGTTTGCCCATCAGATTTAGGATGATAAGATGAGCTATGAGCTAATTGAGTACCGAGACAAGAAAATAATATTGTCCAAAAATTTCCAGTGAAATGGGATCTTTGTCACTTACAATAATCTTTGGGTTTCCATGTAGCTTTTGAATTGTTTCCATAAATGCAGTAGAAACTGTACTGGATTTAAATGGATGTGATAATGCACAAAAAGTGTGCATACTTGGTAAGTCTGTCAACTACCACCATGATGACACTCTTTCCCTCAGACTTGTGTGAACCTGTGATAAAATCCATTGAAACCTCCTCCCAACGTTGGCTTGGAATGGATAAAGGTTGTAATAGACCCAGGGTCTTAATTGTTTCAACTTTATTTTGTTGGCAAACCAAACATTCTGCCACAAACTTTTGAATATATGATTTAAGGCCATTCCAAAAAAATTCCTTCTTAACCCTACGGTAAGTTTTTAAAAATCCTGAGTGCCCTCCTAAGGGAGAAGTGTGCAATTCCATAAGAATATTTTGTTTGAGTTGGGAATTCTTACAGAGGTATAAGCGATCTTTGTACCATAACGAATCATTTTGCCAGCTAAATGTATCATATGTACTGGAATCTTGTTGTAACTTTTGAATAAGTGCCCACACTTCTTCATCATTCTTCCATTCCTCCCTTGCTTCGTTTATCCAATCTGGTTGGATAATAGAAATGGCGCACAATAATGCTTCCACATCCTCATCCTTTCTTGAGAGTGCATCTGCCACCACATTTTGCTTCCCTTTTTTGTAGATGATTTCAAAGTCATAACCCAACATCTTTGTGACCCACTTTTGTTGCTCTTCAGAGGATAATATTTGTTCTAAAAAGTATTTAAGGCTATCATGATCTGTTTTTACCTTGAAGTGTCTTCCCATTAGGTAGGGTCGCCATTTCTTAAGTGCATGTAGTATTGCCAACATTTCCTTCTCATAAATAGCTTTGTGTAAAAACTTTCCCTTGATTGGACGACTTTCAAAAGCAATGGGTCTTTCATCTTGCATTAAAACAACACCAATTCTATTTCCTGAAGCATCACATTCCACAATAAAGGTTTTCATGAAGTCCAGTGTAGCTAAGACCGGTGCTTGGCACATTGCCTCTTTAAGATGTTCGAAGGCCTTTGTTGCTTCTGGAGTCCATGAAAATGCATCTTTCTTCAATAATGTTGTTAGAGGTGCTGCTATTCTCCCATAATTTTTAACAAACTTGCGCTAATACCCTGTCAACCTGAGAAATCCTCGCAGATGCTTTATGGATGTGGGGATTTTCCATTCCTTAATGGCTTTAATTTTGCTAGGGTCTACCTTAACTCCTTCATGAGATACAATATGACCCAGATATTCCACCTCTTGTACTCCAAAGAAACATTTGGATCTTTTTGCATATAATTGTTTCTCCTCCAATAGTTGTAGCACCCTGTCAACATGTTCAACATGATCCTTCCAAGACTTGCTGTAGATTAGTATATCATCAAAAAATACTAACACAAATTTTCTAAGGAAGGGTTTGAAAATGGAATTCATCAAACCTTGAAATGTAGAAGGTGCATTGGTAAGGCCAAAAGGCATGACCAAAAATTCATAATGACCCTCATGAGTTTCAAATGCTGTTTTTAGAATGTCTTCAGTCTTCATTTTGATTTGATGATATCTTGAACGAAGATCCAACTTGGTGAAGTAAATTGATCCATGCAATTCATCTAGTAATTCATCAATGATAGGAATGGGAAACTTATCTTTAATAGTGAGCTTGTTGAGCTCCCTATAATCCGGACACATGTGCCATGATCCATCCTTCTTGTGCACCAATACTACTGGAGCAGAGAAAGAACTTTGACTAGGTTGAATTATACCAGCCTCTAGCATTTCTGCAACGATACGTTCAATTTCACTCTTTTGGGCATAGGGATATCTGTACGGCCTGATGTTTGGAGGAACACTTCTTGGAATCAGATGAATAGCATGATCATGATCACGAATAGGTGGGAGACCTTTGGGAGTTTGAAATACCTTGGAATGATTGTCCAAGACTTTTTGGAGATCTGGAGAAATAGATGATTTCGATGTGGAAACATCTAGCGAACATAATTGTGCAATTACACCTCTTTGTTCCTTTTTTAGAAGCTTTGTCATACCGTTAGAGCTGATTATCTTTCCTGGTTTCCTTGCAATACCCCTTAATTCAACTTCCTTTCCTTCCACAGAAAATTTCATGAAAAGTTCTTGAAAATTAAAAGCTATTGTACGCAAGGATTGTAGCCATTGGACTCCTAGTACAACATCAACACCTCCCATTGGAATGGAAAGCATTGGGCTAGTCAATACATATTCTCCCATGGATAGCTTGATATTATGGCACTTTCTAGAGCAATTTATTGTTCCTCCATTTGCAACCATCACTTGACATTCTGGTGCTGGATATAGGAAGCAATTCAATTCTTTTTCTACCTTACAATGAATAAAATTGTGGGTACTTCCTGAATCAATCAACACTATTACCTTTTTCTTCTTGATTTGTCCTTCTATCTTGATGGTTTGAGGAGTGGTAATTCCCGCCAATGCATGACAAGATATGGTCGGATTAGTTTCTTCTTTATCTAGGCTTTGTTCCTGGAGTATATCCTCTTCTTTTAACCTTTCTTGCTCCTTTTCTTCTTCCTCTTCACAATCTATGTAGAATAATTTCTTCTCAGCACACTTATGACCTTTAGTGTATTTGCTATCACAACTGTAACAAAGCCCTTTTGCTCTTTTTTCTTCTAATTGTTGTGGTGTCAAACTTATAGGTTGTGGAAGACTAGGGGCAACAACACTTCCATATTTATAGTTGTGAGTGGTATGCTTCCTGGTTGCCATAATTTTGCTTTCCATTTTTCTTGCTAACCTGAATGCCTTCTCTGATGAATCAGGTTCCCAAAGGCGAACATCATGTTGGATATTATCCTGTAAAGTCCCTATGAACACATCAATCCTATGCTCCTCTAGAATATTTTTTACTCTTATGTTCAATTTTTGGAACTCTTCAATGTGCTCCATTATTGAACCCTTTTGTTTGAGACTTATCAATTGGCTAAAAAAAGTGTTGCTTTTTGTATCCTCATAATGTGCTGTCAATTCTTTCGTAAAAATTTCCCAAGTGATAATTTGTTTACGAGAGCAAAGCCATTGATACCATACAAAATAATTTGGTTCCAAATATAAAGTTGTAATACGTACCTTTTGTGTGCTTTGCACATTATTGAGATCGAAAAAATGCTCCATCTATAATATCCATGTTGCGGGATCCTTGCCATCAAACTTCCTCATATCGATTTTTGGAATATGGTGGGTCTTCGATCCAACATTAGAGTCTATGAAATCATGATTAACATTTCTTTTGTTCGCATCATGAGTTTCCTTTACTACCCTTTCACCATTTGTAAGTATTTCTTGTAGAAAATTTGTCAAATCTGTCTTCAAATCTTCCATGTCTATCTTCAAATCTGCCATGTCTTTCTTCAAATCTGTCTTCAAATATATCTTCAAATCGTCCATATTAGCTTCCACACCATTCATCTTAGCTTCCACTCCCTTTATCTTAGATTCCACCACTACAACAAAATAGGCAATTTACGCCAGATTTAGCACCAGATTTTAGTGTATTTTTCTCTCCATTGGGATGAGCAGCCTGGCGCTAAATCTGGCTCTATTGTACAATTTTTAAAGCGTCCTTTTTTGCGCCAAATTTTGCATCTTTTTTCTACACCAAATTTTGCATCATTTTTTGCATCATATTTTGCACCAAGATTTGCATTTGGTTTTACAACAGTTTTTGCTTCTAGTTTTGTGCCATTTTTTGCATCTATTTTTGCATCATTTTTTGCTCCCTATTTTGTGCCATTCTTTGCTTCTATTTTTGTGTCGTAATTTGCATCGAGTTTTACACCATCTTTTGCATCTGATTTAGTGCCTTTTTTTGCATCGAGTTTGTGCCATTTTTTGCATCTAGTCTTATGCCATTTTTTGCTTCTAATTTTGTACTTATTTTTACATCTGTTTTTGCATCAGTTTTTCTGCCTTTTTTTACACCATTTTTTGCATCTAATTTTACACCATATGTTGAATCCGATTTAGTGCATCCAATTTTTTCTCGTTTTGAGCATCTAAATTTTCATCGTTTTGAGCATCTAATTTTTACCCTATGTTGGACCATGTGTTGTGTCCACCTTTGAATCCCATTTTGTGTCTAATGTTACGTTCAATTTTGAGTCATTTTTTTCGTTATTTTTGCATTTGTTTTTGCACCAAGTTTTGAATCATTTTTTGCACCTCATTTTGCATCCAATGTTGCATTCAAATTTGAGCCATTTTTATGCCCATTTTCGCACTATTTTTTCTACTTTTGTGTCTAATTTTTCACAATTTTTTATGTCCAATTTTGCATCCTTTTTGGTGTCTAATTTTGCATCCTTTTTGGCATCCAAATTTGCATCATTTTTTCTGCCACATTTTGTGTCCACATTTGCATCTCATTTTGCACCTAGATTTTAGTTTGAATTTTCATCTAGTTATGCATCATTTTTGGCATCCTTAGTTTCACCCTTTTTTAGTCCCATTTTGCTTCTTGTTTTGTGTCTTTTCTTACATCCTTTTTGCACGCAATTTTGCATCCTAATTTTACACCATTCTATGCATCCTCATTTTGGTGTCCATTTTTACATCCTTGTTTGCACCCAATTTGGTATCTTTTTGTATGCCCTATTTTGTTCCCTTCTTTGTGTCTAGTTTTGCACCCTTTTTTAATTCTACTTTAGATCTCTTTTTGTCTCATTGTTTTCATCTTGTTTTGATGGCTAGTTTAACATCCAATTCTACTCCAAATTTTGCATCGATGGTTACATCCACTTCTGACTTCTTGTTTAGAGTTTTACTTTTACTTCCATTTTACTAATTTTATTACATAGTGAAATATATTACAGTTTCTAAATATCATTTTACTGTAGGATTTAATGCACAGTTAGATGAACATAAAACCCTCTCAGTTTATCCCAAAAACCTAAGATAGATTTATTAAGAGAAAGGTTGTTCTAAGGCTCAGGATTCTTAGTAGATCAATATTTAGAGTACAGATTAAGAAAAGAAGAATGATTTCATGTGAGTCCTCGCATGCAGGTCTTGTTGGAGTTTTTAGTGTAGCTGGGAAGCGCTCCTAGATAGCTCCAAATCTTGGTCCTACACACAAGAGAGAGAACAAAGAAAACTTCACAACGTAATATCTTGATAATTGAAACTATCATAAACATATAAATATTACTGAATAAATAAATAAAAACCAAAATCCCATACATTCATTAGTTAAATAGGATAAGTAAAGAATGAATAGTAGCATATGGAAGGAAGAACAACTAATCTATATTAATAAAGGAGTCGGAGGAAAGTTACAACCATTAGATGCAGTTGCAATAATACCTCCCCCAATTCCTAGCTCCAAAACTCTCCCTCTCAGGATAAATCTCAGCAACGTGACAATACATGAACTCCCATCATTTCCTTAATGGCCAAGCCTCCAATATATAGGAAAGTGAAGGCTATGAAGATTTCCCAAATTCCTCATTAATTCAATTTTGGAAAAATCTTTTGGATGAATAATGTTTCCTCATATAAAAATGAGATTTTCCACTTTTTAGAAGCTTTTGTGCTTAGGAAAAAGCTTCCCCATGCTTTATGGCTCTTTCCCACTTTTGTATGCTTTTATTTTTTAGGAAAAAGCTAAAGATGAGGATAAAGAGATTACATTCCACCATATGAGTTTCCAAAAGTGAACAAGAGTGTCAAATTCTAGTTAACTCGAGCTTTTCTCCTCGCATTAGAGGAATTTTCATTTTAAAATGTTAACTTTGAATTTCCATGTCATAATGTGTAATCCAATCAAAATCCTTTAAAATTTAAAAGACATACAAGTGTGACTGGGCAGTGGATTTTTTTTTAATAATATAAGTTACCTAATTTAACTGTGAATAGTGCCCAAGTGACCCAAAATTATATTAAATATTAAAAATTAAATTAATATCTTAATCCATACAAATTAGAATATCGAGAATATTTTTAATGAAGAGAAAATCATGGCGTGTTAAATAAATAAATTTAAATATAAAATCATAAATCCTAAATTTAATTTAAATTTTAAATTTACTTTCTTAATTTAAATTTTATTAAATCTTCTATTGATAAATTAATTTAAATATAAAATATAAACATATGGTTATTTTGAAAAAAGTGCATTTATTTGAGTAACTTAAATTTATATTTTAAATTTTCCTTTGAAATTTAAATTTTCTTAAATCTTGTGTTAATAAATTAATTTCAATATAAAATACATGTAGATGGTGATAAAAGTGACATTTATTTGGGTAATTTAAATTTAAATTTAAATTTCCTTTAAATTTTGAATTTGCTTTTTTAATTTAAATTTGTTTTTTTAATTTAAATTTTATTAAATCTTGTGCTAATATATTAATTTAAATATAAAATACATATACAGTTATTTTGATAAATGTGACATTTATTTGGGTAATTTTGGTAAAAGAATAATAACAATGATATACTAAAAAATTGTCTACATGGC
Organism: Pinus tabuliformis; assembly: GCA_031772625.1. NCBI lineage: Eukaryota > Viridiplantae > Streptophyta > Pinopsida > Pinales > Pinaceae > Pinus > Pinus tabuliformis. The sequence goes on along the minus strand of CM062820.1, from coordinate 1,492,423,357 downwards.
ATTATTTTATTAGTTTCTTAATTTTTTCTTAAGTGGTTATTTTTTGAGTTGAAAATTCCTCTAATGTGAGAATTTTGATAACAAAAGTTAGATGAAGGGGACAACTTGTTATAGACTAGGATATCGTGGTCCTCATCGTACATAACTTATATTATAGGCTTATATAGTTTAGGAGAAAGGGGTATTTCAACCAACAGCATAGTATTCTCCTCCAAGATGATGAGGAGGTATTTTCATGTATAACACATTTAAGAATATATCATAATTCAAATTCATAACTTATTATTTGTAAACAAATTTAAGGGTAATTGACAACATTCATAAAAAATATAGCAGTATCCTCATATATAACAATTCTCCATCAAAAAATCATTGACAATTTTCAATATACATATATTACTACTAAATCAACATTTATCGTAGATATCATTATTCCAAGGTAAATTCACAACATTACATCCAAAAATAGTAATATCATCATACATAATCATTCTCCATAAAAAAGCATTGATAGATTTCAACACATATATAAAGTAACAAGATAATACTAATAATATCCTCATCATCTTTAATCAAATCAACTAAGATTGAAATGTGTGATTATCATATCAAAATATTTCATGAACACCATTATTCTAACGTAAATTCACAACATCCATCAAAAGATAGTAATATCATCATACATAATAATTCTCCATCAAAATAATGTTGATAATTTTCAATATATACATAAAATAACAAGATAAAAATGATAATATCATCATCATATTTAATCAAATCAACTAAAAGTCAATGTAAGATTACCAACTAAAAATGTTTCATAGATATCATTTTGCTAAGGTAAATTCACAACATCCATAAAAAAAATAGGAATCTCGTCATACATGATAATTCTTCATAAAAAAATTGTAAACAATTTTCAACATATTCATAAGGTAACAAGATAGTGCCGATAGTATCATCATCATTATTCAAATAAACTAAAATTCAAATGTACGATTACCATATTAAGACATCCAACTAAATATAAAAAATAACGCATGGCTAGCTAGCACCACGAAAATCATAGTCAAGCTCATCCTCATGATCATTTCCATGATCATCATCCTGACCATCCTGATAATATCATCCACATAATCATCACCAATGCTATCGCCATCCTAATCATCATCATCTCTTATATATGATGTAATCTAAACATAGTCTATATCATCATCTTTGTGGTCATTACCTATAGCGTTCTGGAAAAAAAATCAATATTACATGTTAGTACTAATTCTACAGCAAAATGCATATTTTTATTACAATGCTAACAATAAAATGAGGTAGGACATAATAACCTTTAATAGTACTAAAAATGAAATGAATATATGGCTTAAGATATATTGGAGATCCAACTAAGATAACACTTGTAATTCACATTAAGTAGTAAAAGCATTTATTAATCCATATGAAGTAGGTACCCATTTGTTCTTCATATTATATTGTGAATGTTTCTTATGATTTCCATGCAGAATTGGTAAATTAATATTTATTGGAAGCTTTATTTCAAATTACAATTGTAATTCAGATTAGAAATAGAAGAAATTTTAACAAAAAAAGAATGTCACAAGAAAAAGTAAATTGTTTTTAATGAAAAATAAGTCGCATACAATATGAATGTCACATGAAATATTGAGTTGTTTTTAATGCATGTAATTTTCTCTATAATAAGATGGATCCTAATGTTCATTCAAGAAAAAATGCTCACAAATAATTACTTCAATTTATCCATTATCACACTTAATCCATTATACCTAGTGACGACAATGATTCCTTTCAAATTGCTTTGAACTCCCTACATATAATGTAAAAGAGAAAACTCCATGACCAGAACCATGACCGCAACCCCCTCCCTTGCCTCGTCCACCATCAGAGACAATGAACTTGGAGTTATGACCACGATAGCAACCCCTCCCTTGCCTTGTGTCCACCATTAGAGGCATTGAACTTGGAATTAACAGTACTCATGTTTTCTTTGCTCTAATTAATCTCCAAGGAATCAAAACTTGATCAATATATCAAGGACTCCATCAAGGAATAGATATATCATAAGAGAAGCTCAATAGGCTTTGCCAAAAGAGTGAAATAACACTTATATCTGTTTTATGAAATAACTCAAGTGAGTGGAATGAATGGTGGGAAAAGCTTACCAAGGAAAGGAATATTTTTGGTCTGTCCTTATTTCTATTATTATTTTTGCTTCTTAGAATGGAGGGAAGTGTTTCAAAAAATTCTAAAAATTATTTTAAATAAAAAATAAAAATAAAAAATAAAATAAAAAAATAAATAAAAAATATATATTTGCTTAATTTTAGGTTTTTTTTAATATATATTCAGTTTAGTATTTTTTATTTATTTATTTTTTTTTTTCTAAAAAAATATGTTTAGTTTTTGGTTTTTTTTTTTATAACAAAAATTATATTTTCTTTTTATAAAAATGAATTTTAAACATCCATTCATGCTAAATTTGTGATTTTATGATATAACTTTAAATTATATATCGAAAAGTAACTTAATGCCATGCATTGTGTCACTAAGATGGGTATTATACATCTCTTCCTTGCTAAGTTATAGAATGTGCTTGGGCTTTCTCAATGCAACAAAATTAATTCTTCTCTTCATTATATATTGAGATGTTGAACTTGCACCTAATAAAACAATAAAGTTAAAATAGGTTTGCCTTTGTCCTTTGTAGATTTCTTTCCCCATTAATCCTTGTCTTAATAGATTAATTGTCTTATGGTGGCCTTGAGTGGTCATTCCAATTAGTTGCATGCTTTTTAGTTTTATGTTAGTGACATTTCTTAGGATTGATAACATGTTATTTAATTTATGAAAATGTGTTATTTTCCATATTATTGTTAAATATTAATATTAAATATGTTGGTTTTGAACATGGTTTAGCAAAAAGTTCCCAAAAGGTTTATAGATTGTAATTTATAATGTAATGCTTCATTGCTTGATGAAATTGTTTTGGATATTTTTTTTAAAGATTCATTGATTGATGAAATTTTTATGGATATTTTTTTTAGTATATTAACTTATATGTGATAAAGTCAAAAGTCACCTCTTTTTGAGATTTTCATTAGTTAATTTCCCTTAAGGCTATCAAGTTCACCATTCAGTCCCAGGTTAAGGAAATATAGGAGTCATGAAGTGGCATTGTCCAATAACATAAATCTTGGAACATGTTTTTTTTAGTCACATTATACTTCCTTTCGGTGTAAATTATCCATGAAAATAGTCTCATGGAACATGAGGGACCTCAATAGTAAAGGAAAACAAATACTCATAAAAGAAAAATGGTATGCAAAGCACCCATCAATAATGTTGATATAAGAAATAAAAATATTAAGTGAGGTTCTACCTCATATAATTAGAAAATGGGGGAGGAATTTCCAAATAGTAGTGATTGATGATTAGATATACTTGGGTGGAATGGTTATTATTTGGAATGATCAAGACATCAAGGTTACCAATATGTTTACCTATTTTCGCATTATGACTCCAATAATATCCAATGTCTATGACTCCAATATCCAAATCATAGACTCCAATGTATCCAATGTCTATGACTCCAATATCGCAAATGGAAAACCTCTATTTCTCAATTCTATTTCCAGCACAAGTAATTTATACTCCCCATCTCCGTGGATTATTGGGAGTGAATTCAATATTATCAAGTGTCTCGAGGAAAAGAAAGGATGAATCACAATGTTTACCAAGCAATTTTGTAAGATATACCATCAAGGCCCTAAAGTAGTATCCATTAAAGTTCTCAAGCAATGAGTCTCCAACCCACACATGTGGATCAATGACATGTAATACATGTGTGTGTGGTGACTAACTTAATACACTGTTCTAATAACTCCACAAACTTAAGTATTTCACTTCGTCACATGATTGACCGTAGTGTGACATAAGTAAACCAAGAGTAGACATGAAACCCTTAGGCAAGAAAAATTCCCTAGATCCTCAATTAGGTGCTTAAATGATGAAGTGAAAATGAAAGGGGAAAAGAGGACTTCATGATTTAGCCATCACAAACATGTGATCAAGTGTGACTAGGATTGTATATATTCATATGTTTTCCAAAGAGGGTGTGAATACATGAGTTACCATTCATTGGGCATTATTTTTCTTTCTTTTGATTTTTCTTATATATAGGACTTAGGGAATTATATTTAGTGATTTTTTTGGTGCTAATACTAACATCACCATTACAACAAGATATTTTTCTAGTGCTAATACTGCCATTACAACAAGATATAAGAGGGATATAATGCAAAAAGTTTAATAATAATATGTATGTAGAAGATGGTCTTCAGACTGGTGAATTCATGATAACCAATGGGACTACAGTCAAAATAATTGGATGTTATTTACTTTTTTACATAGATTGTCAAAATAATTGCATAAATCGGTTTTTTTTAACCAAAATTTAACAAAAACTTTGCTAGTGCTAACATTAGAACCACCATTACAACAAGATATCTTTCTAGTGTTGACAACACCATTATAGTAAGATACCTCAAGAGAGACAGAAAATCTAAAAAGTATGATAGTAATATGTATCCAGAAGATGGTATTGAATCTAGTAATTGTTCACGAATCCATAAGATTGTAAGGTCATTCTCATTATCATAATCATTGTCATCATCGTCACATCCTTGTCATTGTTATTGCCATCATTACATTATCATCATAATCACCATTCATGCCATCATCGTCATCATTATGGACATTGTTTACAATTGTTCATAATTGTAGATGTTGTAAGAAATATCATCAACCCAAAAAATGTGATCAGTGCTAGAAAAGGGTTGTTTAGGACACATTGATATACGTAAGAGAAATAACAACTCTATTTTTGAGAGATGATCGATGATGATCATCATCACCACCATTATCATCGTCATTGTCATTTTTATCATCCCCATCATCATCATTAATGTAATTTCTATCGACATTGCTGTAATCATCATCATCATTCATGCCATTATAGTTTTTGATGATGACCTAGATGAAAATGATGATGATGACACCAAAGATAATGCTTATGATTATGACAATGACAACATCTAAAATTGGGAAGATTCACCAACGTCATTAGCATCGTCATCATCATAATCATTGCCATCATCATCATTGTCATTGTAACCACTATCGTCTTTATCATCATAATCACAATTCATGTCATCGCCATCATCTTCATTTTCATCATTGTCAATATTATTGACATTGTCATCAATTGTTCATAATTGTCAATGCCATAAGGAATATCATCAATGCAGAAAATATGATGAGTGTTGGAAAAGGGATGCAAAAGAGAACATAGAAATGGGGGCAACAATAGAAGTAAAATTGGATGAAAAGTGGATACAACATAAGTAGATGCACAACAACATGAAAAACCTGACACAAAAGTGGATGCAAAAGTAGATGCAGTTGTCAATGCAAACTTGGATGCAAACATGAAGGCAAAAGTGGAAGCAAACATGGGTCCAATGGTAGGTGTAAAACTTGGCACAAATTGTGGTGAAACAAATGTGGATGCAACAACGGACACAAAAGCAGATGCAAAAATGGATGAAACAAAAGTGGATGCAATAGGGGATGCAAACGTGGAAGCAAATGTGGTTGCAATGGTAGGCGCAAGATATGGTGCAACAAAAGTGGATGTAACAATAGACAAAAAATATGCAAAATAAGATGCAAAAATGGATGTAAAAGTGGAAGCAAACATTGATGCAACAGGCAAAACAAAATTGGATGCAAAAAATGGATACAATGTAAGTAGATGCAAAAGTAGATACAAAACAAGATGCAAAACCCAATGCATAAACCTGACACAAAAGTGGATGCAAAAATAGATGCAATATTTGATGCAAAAGAGGATGCGAACATGGATGCAAAATTGGAAGCAAACGTGGATATAACAGTGAGTGCAAAACATGGTGCAAATTGTGGCATAACAAAAGTGGATGTAATGATAGATGCAAAAAAAGAATCAAAGTATGATGCAAATGAAGATGTAAAAAGGGATGCAAAAACTGAAATTTAAAATGGGTGCAACAGTGGATGCAAAATTGTGTGCAAAAGTGGATGCAAAAGTAGATGCAAAACAAGACACAAAACCCGATGCAAATCCTGGTCCAAAATTGGATACAAAAAGGGATGCAAAAATAGATGTAGTAGTTGATGAAAACCTAGACACAATTGAGGATGCAAACATGGATGCAAAATTATAATCAAAAGTGGGTACAAAAGGAGGTGCCAAACTAGGTGCTAATTGTGGCACAAAAATATTAGATGCAATAGTGGGTACAATAATAGATGCAAAAGAGGATGTAAATATGGATGCCAAACAAGATGGAAAAGTGGATGCAACAAAAGTAGATGCAAAATTATATGCAAAACTAGACACAAAACTCGATGTAAAACTTGGCACAAAAGGGATCCACAAATGGATGAAAAAATGGATGCAAAAAATGATTTAAAAAAGGATGCAAAAGTCGATGCAAAAGTTGATGCAAGTGTAGGTGCAAAAAGTGGATGCAAATGAGGATGCAAAAGTATGTCAAACAAAATTAGGTGCCAAACTTGATGCAAAACCTGGAACAAAACCTGGTGTAAAGGGTGATGCAAAACTTGGCATAAAATTTGGTGCAAAACATGGTGCAAAACCTATTGTAATACCTGGTGCTAAACTTGGTGTAAGATTTGGTGCAAAACTTGATGCAAATTTTGTGTCAAGTTTTGCACCATATTTGATAAATGGATGCAAATAGCACAAAAAATGGGCTCTAGATGCAAAAAAAGAAGTAAAAAGGGACGCTAATCGCTGGTTTTGTTGTAGTGCACGCCATTTATCTTAACTTCTGTTAGCTTTTGTGAGAGTGACATTTGTTGCACTTGGTCTAGTAATTTTGATATATCATGTAGCATTTCTTCCTCTTCTTCATGAGTCATGCTAGAGCTTTCAGGTTTCTTACTAGGTGTTTGCATTTTCTTTCCTCGGGGCATCAGTGACCAATAATAATTCTCTACTATGCCCTTTGAATTCCTTCAAAATAATTTTTCAAACCAAGCTTAAGCAAAAATTTTAAAAAATCTACACACCTTTTTTCACTTTGTAGGAGCTCGATATTGCCTCTGATGTATCTCTATAATTTCGGATCATCCAGTTCTAAAATTGCAACCTGCAGTAGCCCTTTGTGTCCTCTTTCCAATGCCACCAGTCTGATCCAAATTGGATTCTCCAAGGAAGAGTTATGCCAAATATCCCATAGTGACCTGATTATAGATAGTTCAGTAGAGCGAACTTGTACGACATGCCACGTGTCCTTGTTTCGACCTTTTGATTTGAAAAATATATACAAGAAACAAAAGTCTGTCTTATTTCTATACCTTCTTACGAAACTTCAATCCAATTCTCATAGAGAAACTTATGACAATTTTCCCCGGGTCACCTGTTTGGAATGTAATTCAGGAGTCTGCAAAAAGACCAACTTCCTTAGATAATATCTCCACAAATATAGTGCGAAAAGCTCTGAAATTTGGACCTAAGGTTCAGTGCGATTTCTTCTCACATGGGTTTTTTTTTTTTTCACTTCTGAAACGTCGGAGAGAAAAAGTTATAGCGAGAATGCCACGATGACCTATTTGGAGCAGCGAAACCCTAGAATCCAAAGCTCTGATACCAAATGTTATGAAACTAGCTCGCAAAAAGATAGAAAAGATAGATCAACGCCTTAGAATTCAGCCTCTTCGAGGGGGAAACCTCCTTTAAATTACGCAAATGAATGATTCTTTGATGATACAAATGATGAAACCTCCCTTCTATATATAGGAGTCTAAGGAGTCACAATATAACCCAACCGACCTAACAATAATAATATAAAGGCACAAAAATAAAAATAGAGGGATTCTATGGGGCACAATAATAACAATATGGGGACAATAGGGGCACAACAATATTAATAAGGGATATAACTACAATAGTAATGGGGTAATCACTAGTATTATAGGGACCTAACATGGGAATATTCATGTCTCTTGGGGGGTCATATGGGCTGACTTATATAGGCTCATGTAGGCTTAATGAAATGATGCATTTTTTTACTTTAAAAATAAATTTCTCCTCAATGACAAGTAGTTAGAGGGCATATGAATACTCATTGGAAATCTCTTGGAACCATCTATAATATGACGTAATTGTCTTTGCAAGAAATTTCTTCTATTATTAGCAATATTAATTTTTCTTTCATCATATGATAGTTTTTCATGATAGCCCCGTTTAATATTTTCTCTCATGCATCTAGGGCATCTTCATCATGTTGCAAGAAATTCATTAATGTAGAAAGGATATTGTCATCATATTGACATACCTACGCTTGGACAATCTTAGGGTTTCATGCAGTTATTAGCTACAACCATTTAGGGTTTCATTTAAGCATAGGCTAGGGTATGCTCCAACAAGGGATATCATCAAACATATAGGGTTCTTCAACACAACTAGGGTTTAACTGAGCTAGAGACATGCTTCAACAAGAGCTAGGGTTGGTCATGTTCCTAGGGTATGCTCAAGACACATGTTTCATCTAGGGAATGCTTCAACAATGCATATAAGTTTCCATATTATTGACATCAATGACAACTTTTTCCAACAAAATCATCCATTTAGTGCTAAAGTTTAGAGTGGTGACTCTTAAAAGCACTAGAAGCATTGAAAAGGGAGATGCAAACATCTATAATTGTCACTCCTTTTCCAAAATTATAAAACTGTGGTAATGAAGGACTCCACTACATTATGGTTTAGAAGTTTTCTAGAGCTCTTAATTGTGTATTGGGGTGCTAATTCTTCTATGGTATACACATGCATAACAAAAAATATAGTTAATCCCTAGTTCCAAGGAACGTGACATTCATATTTGTTGCCTCTTTTTTTATATAAATTCCCTCTTTAAATTCATTATTGTTATTTGCAAAGGATTTTGTGCATAACTCTAGCATTATGTTGATCAAAGCATCATTTAATACTCTTCAAGTTGATTTTCCATGAGTACATTACCTTCCTCTAACTTGACATGTGTATCAACTAGATCTATGATTTATAAATCTCATCTCCAACATAGATTCATTCAATATCTACAAGGTATTTAAATAAATATTAACCTTGTCCTCATACTCTTCATATTTTTTATGATGCACACAATTCTTAATATTTACATATCTATCTCCAAAAATTTAACTCTCAGTAAAACGAGACATATAGAGGAGGAAACTCAATTTCATCTTCTGATCATATCTAAGGTAGTGTTATCTTTGGCACTAAAACATCTAGAAACTACTAGAGTGGAATGTCGAGACCGATTTCTTCAATTTGAGGTTGTAGTTGGGGATTAGTGACTAAAGGAGTGGGCACAATGGAATATCTTAGTAAGAAGGTGAAGGGTATGGTTATATTAGGGAGTGATTTATATTGAGAAAATATTTCTAAGATCTAAGTAGGGAAAGTTGACTAGAAGGTTCATAGGATCAAATTGTGGTAGCGATCTAGGGTGGATATGTTGGAATGGTTAGCTAAGTCCTTGTGTTGAAATATCCTTCTTGATAGGCCATAACTTTTTTAATATTTCTTACAAATGTATTGTTTAATCGATTATTGTCAATGCTAAATACAAGACCTTGATGAGAGAGTGAGAGAATTAGCGTCTCATTAAGAGATAAAGAATGAATATTCAAGCACTCTTTCCAATCTAGTGCTTTATAATTGAAACAAAAGAAAATATAGGAAAACACCTATATGACAATAGTCCAATTCTTGGTCTTACTGATTAGTAGATTGACTCGATTATGGCATAAGGATTAATCCAATAATGAAAAACCACAATACCAAAACACCTTTCTCATTTCTTTATTAACATTTCACAAATATAAAATTAATCTAGAACAATTAACCCAACTAATACCAAGTTTATCAATTACATACCAATTTCATGAATAAAATATAAAGGACACAATATGCAAAAGGAATTATTGAGTGGGAGGTAGGGCAGAGGGAGGGGAGAATAGAGATATATATTAATAATATGGAAAAGTTTAAATAAAAATAATGCTACCTTATCTTGCTATAAAAACCTAGTCACTAGATTATGGGTTCCTCTAACCTCCAACATTGTTTAAACTCTCAAATGGGAAAGGAATATGATTCTACCAAAGTAGGGGAGCTAAGAAGTGGCTCAATGAACCATAAGGGAATCAATATTAAAATTAGAGAAAACAAGTGTTTCTCTTAAGAAGAATGGGACAAAAGTTTTCCTAGTTCAAACTACTCTTCCAACGCTAAGGCATGGGGGTAAATGTTCCATTACCCGCTCTATGTTGATTTTTATAGTGAAAATTATACAAACACTTATTTCTAAAACTTGATAATTACTTCCAATGATGTAGATGATTATTATTCACTTTCAATGTGTCATTAAGAAAATGCACATTCAAGAATTCAACCATAGAGACAATAGAGCAATAGAGATCACAATGCACAAAGAGACAAGAAGGGAAAACCCACCAGGGGGGGAACCCAACCAACATTTTCCTTACAGAATCAATGCAATAAGAGATACATCAAAGTCAAATTAACCAACAAGATGTCTCAAGATTCCATGTCAAACTTCACCAAATAAGTTCAAGTACCTTCTCCAAAAATTTGCTCTAGGTCTGTACTAGGGCCAAATTTTAGCCTCTCCTTTTATCTCTGAATTTCGAACCTATAACCAGATGTTATCACATAAATTTAAGACCTTCAACATCACACGTGCGAGGGAAACAAAATATCATACGTGCAAGAGACTTCTCTTGCATTCAGATCCTTCTTCTCAACCTTCTCTTTCCTCATCCTCCTTCACTATGCTAGATCAGAAATGCTTGATGAGATGAGATATGTGAATTTCTTTGAGAGGAGATCAAATCGTCTCTATTTATACACACTAAAAGGGGTCAAATAAGTATCCCTTGGGCAAGGTTGACTTCATCATTAGTAGGTTGACTTGGGCATCTTGTGGTGTATAGAATGAAAATTTATTTTTCATTTTCCTGCTCTTGATAAGGCCATGAAGGACATGCCTTATAAAAATTTCCATTGAATATAAAAACAATAAATATTTTATTTTTCTTGCAAGCATGAAGAACATGCTTCAAATACTTTTTCTTTTACAAATATAATTTATATTTCATTATTACAAGTACAAATGAAACATTATGAAGAAACCATAGCTATAAAATTCAACACTCCCTCTTAGCTAGGGAAGTATTCATAATAACTATCCAGATGTTCTTTGTGTACATGATTTGTCTAAGGAAAGGTACAACTCATTGATAACATCATCATCTTGGTGCCCACTCTTGACCTACATCATCATCATCATCATCATCAATAGGTATTGTTGTATCTTTGAAGATAGTTCTAGGCTCAGAAACTGTGCCAAAGCATCTAAGAAAGGAATTTAATTTAAATGGATGACCAATGGTTCAAACCATTTACACTTGTACAATCCATTTTTTTTTTTATATTTTCGAAGTGCTGATTTTCACTATTAACAACATCTAATGCTTCAACTGATTTTGACAGAGGAAAGAAGAATATATATGATAATTAAACATTCATCCTGAATACTTAATTTATGAAATATAGTAGAAGTGTATAGAAAATTTTCTACAACCAACACATATACATTCAAGAGATGCCAAAAGGAAACAATTAAATAATGCAAAGGTACTAATTTAAACAACCTGTTTAATTAGCTATTCTCAGTGATGATTATAACTTTGTAGTGCGCTGTCAGGGAAGTTAATACTTAACTTAGAATTTCCCTATCTCCTATGTTACCTTGAACATATGATGAAAACTAGTAATGATTAAACCAGAAAAACTCACATGAACTGCTAAAACTGAAGCCTGAATCCTTTGATTATCTTCAAAAACTTCTAGAAAATTGCAATGATGTTTCTTGGCTCTCTCTCAAAGGTTCAACCCTTCTTACTTCGAATTACAATGTATATATAGAGTGTAATTCAAAAATATCTAACTTAATACAATCTTTTACAAAAATAAAGTTCTATCCAAAATGATTTGGATATATCTAATTAATACAATTCAAAATAGGGATTCTAAAACTGATTATGTAGAAACAACAACTATTCGAGGATGTTGTTTACAACTGTTGCCTTGAAATCTGCTCCTGCTAATTGTGCTCATGTCTCTACTGCACTGCCACTTGAAAAGTTGCGCTATGTTCCTTCTTTTTTAGTGTTGCTACCTGAAATCCTGCTTTCAATTCACTCAAGAAGTTTGAGGAACTTATCCCATTTTTCATCATCTGGACATGAAAATTTAATTACCCTCCTGTAGGATTCATCCACTTTAGTGTACTTCTCAAAAGTTGGCTTAGTGATAAACAGATGATGGACCTCATGCAAAATAAATAAATCATTCTCCAAACCTTCTAGAAAAGATTTACCACTAATGATCCCTTTTACCTTAGCAAACTTTGACTTAACTGTTGCTAAATCAGGTACCTTGTATTGGTAATTTTATAGTGGAATCAACTGGCTGCGAGAATATCCTAAGGATGGGAGTCCTTTTTGCTGGAGGATAGAAAACTTTTTGTGGAACTTCTTGATTTGAGCTTCTAAGTTTTGACATTTGTTTTCCAGCTGCAACATTAAATTTCTTTTTGTTAATACCTTTCTAACTTCTAGGACTATATCTGTCCTATCTTCAATTCCCAAGTCTTCAAGTTCATCTTTAGTTTTTGAGTTTAGCACTTTGATGATCCTTTTTGCTTCTCCTGGTTTGTTGTCCATTTCTTTTTTTATTTCTGTTATGGCTACTTTTGATTTATGTACTAGTTGTTCCTGTTCAAAAATTATTTCAATAGATGTCCAAAGCTATGAAATGGTTGAATTGGTGTCAATCCAGATTTTCTCTTTTGCTTCAGATAATGTCTGTGCATTGGTTGATTCATCTTTGTACTTTTCAAGCTATTTAGTTAGCTTGAAATTCTTTTGCACTTCTGAGATATATGCATTATCTACCTTAAGTTTACTTTCTTCCATTCTTTGCAGTGATGCCTTTAATTTATCTATTTCAACATTTCTTAATGACATATTTCCCATACTCTTTAACAACTTTTCAGTGGATTCTTTGTAGGTTGATTATGTTTGTATTGCAGAAATTCTTGCACTCCTTTGTTGTTTCTTCTCACTTAAAAGTTTTTCCATATCTACTTCCAGCTTCTGAATCTGAATATTCTGCTCAACAATCACACACAAAATATTTTCCTTTTGTTTCTCTAATTCCCCTACTTCCTAAGTTTGAGGATGCTCTATTGTTGGTAATTTCAGTTGCTTTCTTAATGCTTGAATATCTGCATTCTTGCTCTTAATAATTTCTTCAGCAACATTAACATCATTAGTATCTAATCCTAATTTGATTACCAAATCTTCCAATCCTTTTATCCTTGTATCTTTAGCTAATGAGGACATATTTTCTAGCTTAAGTTGAGAATGGATATTGTTTAGAGAAGCTTGCAACTTTGAAGTTGTCATGGCATAACTTGTCAAGGAGGAATAAATCATCTCACCTGCCTGTTTATGTAGATCAATTTGATCTATTGGATGAATCTGCTTTGTATCAAAAGAAAATATATAGGTCTTCTAATCCTTTGCACTTTTAGGATTTGGAAGCTTTGGCTCAAGAAATGCCAAGTGAAACTGTCCTTTGTCAAGATCTAATGCTGACAATAATCTGGTTTGAGTGGTAGAACATTGTTTCCAAAACTCAGAATATGTAGAAGTCTTCAGTGCTTCATTCTTATTCTTCCTTTATTTTAATCTTGCAAAAATATTTTGTTGTCCTAAATAAGGGGAAGCAAGGGAGTCAAGAATTGTTTCTTGAGCTTGCTGTAGTGAATACATAGGCTCGCTTGATAGCATAATTGTAGTAGATTCTTCTATATTTTTGACCTCTAATGATTCTTCTTATATATTCATTGTTTTTCTCCTTTTAAAAACTTTAAACTCTATTGGTTTAAAACCTGGACCTGTAGGGGGCATACTCTCACTTGTTCTCTTTAATTCTTTTTCCTTTAATCCTGGAGTCTTTAGAGCCGCCTGACTGGAAATTTTCTCCTCAACCTCTTGCAAAGTGTTCTCCTCCCATACTTCCCGATTTACATACTGCTCAATTTTTCGTTTTGATATGTGAGTATAGGCAGTTGAGTTCTGTTCAATTCTCATGGATGAAATTATTCCCGGAGGGTCATAAGGCCAACTGAATCTTAGATTGAATTTCATCTATCTCAAAAAATTCCCAACCTCCTTTTCTGCTACTCTGGTATTAACTATGAATGGACCAACTTGTGCTTTCAACTTAAATTAGGTTTCTTTCTTCCTAGACATAAAAATAATTTCATCCATGTTCATCCTGTGGCTAATGAACTCTAGAGCAAAATCCCAACTTATATGGGGGAATTCACAACCATAAACTTTGATTTCTATAAAATTTTGATAAATGTACCAATCTCCCACTTTTGATTGTTCACTGAGATGCAAAATTCTTTTGATTTCTGTAGATGTTCTTGGAACTACATCACTACTAAGGAGACACAATGACATGTAAAAACCAATTTACAAAATCAATGAAATAATACTCTTCTGAATTTTTCATGACCAAAGAAGTCTAGTGGATGAGAGACTGTGGTCTTCCTTGTGAATCAAGATTTTGTAGTGGGATTTTGAATCTTTATGACTGGTGGCACAAAAATAAATATACCGATATTGATTGATGCTTAAAAGATCCTTCAACACTGAATTTTAAAATTTGTTCATGCATGACATCTGATATAAACTGGCTAAAATTAAAAAGGACTGAGGGTTTTTTTTTAGATGAAAACACTGATAAAAATCCTAAGATTACTTCATCAACCCACTAATCCTTTTGGTAATCTAAGAGACAAAAACCCATATAAATAACTTTTCTAGAAATTTATGGAAAGATAGCATAGGAATATAGTGCATTGGTTTGAGGCAATTTTCAGTTTTCAAGTAAAAATGACTCGAAAATATGAGCTCATTGCTGAAAGGAAAGTTATTGACAAATTTCCATCAGGGAATCAACTGAAAAAGTATGAAGAGAACTCTGAGGTTTTATTTGCAAAGGCTGACAAATTGATTATGGGATTATGGAAAATAGAATCTCATTATTTCGGGAAATTATGGATCTTTGACTTGGTGGGTAACAAATTTCACAACAAGTCACGAATTTAGGGAAATGACAAGTTTGGGGGAAAATGAACTAGGGTAACATGGACTCCTAGGAATTGAATTCATCATTGGCATCTTCGAATTTCTGAAATGCCTAATTATGTAGTTCATACAGGCCAAATTCACATTGGGTCTCTATGATTTTAAATTGAGTATCGACCAAAGAGAATTCATCTAAATTAGGTGCCAGAGGTAGGATTGGGCTTTCAATAGAAACCTTAGATTTACCCTTTTGACTGGCCATTTTGAAAATAAAAAGAACAAAGAATATTTGAAAGAGAATACCCAGTGAGCTAGCGACTAATATCACTGGTTTCTTGCTGCAATCCAGAAATTTGGTGTTAGTGAGTACTCTGGTGAACAATGGAAGAATGAAGAACATAACACTTGACAAAAGTCAATTTAGATTTACAGATGGGTTTTAATAGGTGTGGTTTGAATAGTCATTATTGGCGCATCCATAAATGATAATCAGGACATTGGCGGGAGGGATTTAATAATTTAATGGTCAAATAGTTAAATTATCGAGAAATATAGTGGAGGTCAATTTGGCAGAAATGGTGGCAGTGTGACAAAATGGTGGGAGTGATGGCGGAGAGCGGAAGCGGTTTGCGGGGGGGGGGGGAGGGTAGCGACAATAAGTGGCTTATGAGGGGGGTGGGGGGTGATACTGCAATCCTTGAAATTTACACACGTCATGTCTAGCGGCAATTACAAAACCATTTTTTGGACCCCCTGTTAATTGTTGGGAGTGCGGGGGCTCCCGAAATCTTTTATTATCCATTGATCAGAGTAGCGGTGATTTGGAACATCCAAAGATTCTTGGATGATAAATTATTTGGTTGCACTTTTATTTATAATTATAAAAAAAACATTTAAATGAAATATTTGCGCCTATATCAAACTTTAAAATGACATTTTAACAAATGCTCGTCTTTATTACAGTGCATGACAAATTTTTTGTTGTTGTTTGAAAACTATATAATTTAAAAGACAAATTGCATAGGTAAAAAGAACTTACAACATTGTCTCCATCTGGGGATTGCTTCCCTCTATAGGATGCAAAGAATGTGCAAATCTATGTGCATTCTCCTTGGGTTGTGGAGTCATTGCTGTAGAAAAACCACACTTTCTCTTGGAAATATAAATGAAATCGGATATATACAATGATTGTAACAAAAACTTACTCAGTACTTGATATAGTGCTTTAAATATTTCCCATTGACCGGAAATGGGAAATATTGTCCCTCTAAATTCTGAAGAATGAACATATTATTTCCTTTGACTTATGCAATACTGAAAGGTCCCAACTAGAGATTGTCAAACCTTCCATGCTTTCCTTTTTCTTCTCTTCTTGCATCGCATCTTAGAACCAAGTCTCCTTGTCTAAAATCCCTTTCTCTATATTTTTTGTCAAACAAACTTTTCATCTTGTCTTGATATTATAGGAGTTTGTGTTGTACTTATTCTCTATCCTAATTTAGTTCAATTATTTGATTTATCCTTTTTGAGAAATCATTAGTCTCCTCATAGGAATCTTGCAAAAGCATCATGTCTAGAAATGCTAATTGACTAGGGAAAATATCTTATGTTCCGTAAACAAGTTGAAAAGGAGATTTACCATTAGACCTCTTCGGTGAAATTCACTTTTCCCATACTCCATATTTCAAATGATTGTCATTGTTTTTTTTATGATCTTCTAACACCTTCTTGATGACTTTAATCAACCTTTTGTTTGATGATTCTTCTAGCCCATTCCCTTGTGGATAATAAGGTGTAGAACGATGTAATGAAATTTGATATTTTTGATAAAACTCAATCATTTTAACAGAAGTAAAAGCTTCAACATTATCTGTAAATATTTTTCTTGGACAACCAAATCTAGACAAAATGTTTTCCTCAATAAACTTCATGACCACATAATCAGTTGCTTCCTCACAAGAATAGCCTCTACCCACATTTTGAAGTAATCAATTGTTGTAAGCATCCACCTGTGTTGATTACTGGAAGAAGGGACTATTTCACCATTAAAGTCTAGTCCCCACTATATGAAGGTAGCTTCAACTGAAACTAGAATGAAAGGGAGAGCAACTAATCCTTGTTTTCATGCAAAAATTTGACATGGAATACAACTTCGTACCTTTGAACCAACTTGTGCAAACAACTCTGGCCAATAGAATACTGCTTTGAGTATTTTGTGTTATTGCTTTCCAAGCATAGTGGCCTCCACACACTCCTTCATGAAACTATTCAATCACCCCTTTTGTTTCACTTTCAGTCAAACACAATAAAAGAATGTTCAATGGGTCCTTCCAATATAGATTTTCATTTACTATATAGTATTTCATCACTCTAATCTTAAGAGATCTACATTTATTTCTTGTGAATTCAAGAGGATATTCAAAATCTCGCGGAAAATGTACAATGTCTTTATACTAATATGATAATAAAAAAAATTCATCAATATGCAAAGGAAGTGGTATAGGTACTAAACTGGGAGAAGGTTCTTGTGGATTCTTCTCTTGTGAAAGATCTGAAGTCCACATGATTGAATTGATGCACAAAATTTTACAATTTGATTCTTCCAACAACTTAGCTAGACCTTGTCCCTTAACCAACTTTGTTGGTTTGATATCCAAATAAACTCCAGGATCTTAGCAATCCATCTCCCCCTTTTCCCATCCGTATCAGGTTGAGTCAATAATGTTTTTACAACATTCTTAGGTACACAATCAATTAGAAGAATGCAACACATAGATTCTAAAAGCTTTCAAGGATTGAACTAAAGCATAAGTTCTAAAAACAACACATAGTCTTATTTTAACATTCTTTTTCCTAATAGGAACCAGATTAGCTATCCACTCAAAATATCTTAAAGGAACAATGATTTTTGCATCTAGAAACTTCCTTACTTCTTTCTCAATAATTGGAAATAGTATAGGATTAATTCTTCTCAGTTTTTGTTGAAATGGTTTAGCTTCTGGTTTCAAAGGAATTTGTGCTCAATAATATTTGTATCATAAGTATTCCAATCTTCATATGACAATGCAAATGCATCTTTATATTCTTTGAACAAATTGAGATATTTATCTCTGATATCATGTGGCAAGGTTGTTGATATTTTGATATTTCTTACTTATTCTGTAGTACCAATATTGCAATCATGTATATTTTCTTATTGTGAATTGAGGAATAAATATCTTGGTACATCATTTTGATCAAACAATTTTTCAAGAGGAACTAGTCCTTTAGGAATGTAATTATTAGGCAACTGTATAATATCATGATCAACTATTTTTGTTTATATGGATCACCGACTTTTTCTTTTATCACAACATTGTTTTCTTCTTTAATATGTGAGCAAGAAAACTCTTTAATAGTTTGCAAAAAATTCTTCAATTGCTCATCATCCTCAAAAAATTTCCAGTGTCTTAAGTTATCAAGGATAAAAGGTCTGTACTTAACTTCTATTTGATATTAAAGATATAGGGAATTTGGAATTTTGAAAGTGCTTTAGAAACTGCCAAAGAATCTGCATGTATGTTATCTTCTCTTGGAATAACTGAGATGTAAAAAGATTGAAAATAATTCTCCAGACAATCACATACCTCATTTTTGTAACCCTTTAATCTATGATGTTGTGTTTCACAAAGATTTATAACATGTTTCCTCAAGATGGTCCCGTATCTACTCAAGAGTTATCCATCAAGAGATATACAAGACAAAGGAACCACTGGAATATGTAGTGTTGATTGAGTTTTTCCTCAACCCATATGATATTATATATTATCCCTCGTAGGTGTGGGCTCCCATGAGATCATCAAATAAACTTGCCCTCTCAGCCCATTCATGGATTTCTAGGCAATCACCACATCTCAACATGCAACCAATGCGTTAGTTATAATCATAACATTATAAAAATAATTCATGTGTCAACTCTTGCATGCCATCATGAGAACATAACAACATTGCTATCACAACATTCTAAATAGTAAAAATTGCATGCTCATGCATATATGCAATTACCACATGCTTAACATCATAAAATACCCTCATAAGTTATAACATCAAGATATTAACATCAAAGATATATCATGGCATCACATAATAAATGAAACACATGTTAATATACATCATATCATAACATCATAATCGATATGTATATCATATCCATCATGATCATACAACATCATTATCATAAAAAATAAATAAATAAGCACCACGCATGCATCCTTAACCTCTCATCAGAATTATATCCATTTACCACATAACATTACATCATGAAACATCATTAATATGAGAATCATCTCAATACTTATTAGATATAGAACATTAACACACTATAATCATTCTTATCATGGTTCATCAGAAAAATCAATTTCATTTGTTTGTATAAACAATGATACCAACTATAAAATAAGATTATTCAACATCCATCTAGGGTCTAGGTTATCTCATCAATTCTATTAGTGTCATGTTTTCATCAAGATAATAGTTACTTTTCAATAATCATTTCCTATTCTTTCAACAAGGAAGTTGATTGTTTACACAATAAGTATAGTCATTTAAGTACAACGTTAAGCTTCAAAAGAGCCTCATCATCTTGAGCCTCAATCTCTAGTCATGTATTCTTCTTTGCCCAATGAAATTTACTGGGATTCATTGTTAAGATATTACTAGTCATACAATCATTCCTCAAATCAGCTAAATAGAAATTAAAAGTCCATGATCACTATACAAATTTTGATTATTCTAGTACCATTCTTCTCAATGGCACATAACACCAGGTCACCATTGTTTAAGTCTTCTATCATGCTTAGTTCACTTAAACAAATGGCTTGTTGATCCCTGGTTGTTGATCACTTGGTCATTATTGCTGTTCACTTTAAAAGGATTTGCTTATCCCATCAATTTCCCGTCTTAATATCACTTGATCTCTTTGATCATAGATTCACATTTAT
This sequence comes from Pinus tabuliformis, assembly GCA_031772625.1. NCBI lineage: Eukaryota > Viridiplantae > Streptophyta > Pinopsida > Pinales > Pinaceae > Pinus > Pinus tabuliformis. Next base: position 1,492,403,027 of record CM062820.1, on the reverse strand, counting down.
TCATGTTGGACAAGAGATTATTTCTTTTCACTTTTGGTTTGTGAACAATCTTTTTATAATTTGCAACACTTGAACTACTACTACCATTATTGTCTACAAAAGTTTTGTATGTTTGGTGTGGTTGTATTAACTTCTTTCATTACTAATGACTCAAACTTGATAAATTGCTTTATATGAAGTCTGAATATATTTTTTTTCATATAATAATTTCCATATTGTTGTTATTCAATGGGGTGCCCTACCTTATTTCCTTTTTGCTCAGGTGTTTCCTCCTTTTTTTGGTAAGTGTTGGTTGACATGGTTCTTTTATTTCCATTCTCCCCCCCCTTGAGAAGCGATGTCCTCGAAGAAACACAACCCAATAGACAAAATTATGAATTCGACCACTTATAGCTCAACAATCCTCTAAATCCATCCCATTTTTTCCTAGTCATTCACTTCTCTCTACACCATTGAGTCATGATCCTTAGGTTGTTTTTCGATTAACTTCTTCTTCTCAAAGTTTTTGAAAGTAATTAAATATTATCTCAGCATTTCACCTAACCTTTAGAATGATAAGAATATTTGATTTCTATTGGCTAAGAACTAAAAAACATGGATAATAGATATATCAATTGCTTTGACAAGTTTCCTAATCTACACTTCTCTATTCATAGTCATGAAATAGCTTTTATATTTTTTTTAGAAAATCATAAAATAATATCAATTTTAGTAAGCAATTATATTATATTTCTTTTTTTTCCTTTTTTGAGTAAGCATTTATATGCGTCATAATTTCTTTTATTAAAATTCAACTTTTACATATAATATTACATAAACATTAAAAAAAATCTATCCTTAATTTTATTTCCATAATATCCAAATAATTTATTTATTAATAATTAATTTACACTCAATAAACTACTAACTCAAAAAAAAATTAATAAATATTTAGACAAATTAAGTCACACTTAAAATAAATAATACAACTTAAAAACCACATACATAACTAATCAAACTAACTAAATATATATAAATAATTAAGTTATTTTATTTACTTTACATTATTATTATTTCCCCATTTTACATAATATTTAACTTTAAAGATCGCATGAACTTATCCTTCAATCTTGAAATTCAATTTAAAATTTATGCATGTCGTTACATGGAAAAAAATTGTTTTGTTATTTCACATTTTATGTTTAGTATAATATTAGTGGTCTATTTGACAATCAAATTTTCAATTATGATTCTTTGGGGCTAATATTAGGGTAATCGTAACTTCCACCATGGTGCATTCAAAATTTTATATTTGGTTTATCTAGAATTTTAGAATAGTTGAGAAGTAAATTGGTTGGGAAAGTTAATTAACTTATTATCTCACACTTTCAGCATTCGGAATTTTAAATTCTATACATTTAAAATTTAACTAGCAAAATTCACTGCCACTATAAACCTGAACAGATCCTGAACAGATCCAGAATCAAATTCAACTGGTTGCCACTATAAATCTAGGCTAAGTGCAACAGCCTGCAAGCCACACAATAGCAATTAACTTATGCCTCAACAAGAGCCGAGACGTCCACTCTGGGGTCGCGCATCATTTTAAGGCTTAGGCTTCCAGAGACAAGTTGCTTTTTGCATGGATAAGGGTTTATTAGACTTCTTCTTTATTAGCATTAGACTTCTTCTCTGTTAACATTAGACTTCTTCTCTGTTATCACACTCACCACACCAAAACATTAGCAACTTAAGATACTAAAAAAACAAGTAATAACTCAACTGGTTGAAATGGTAGATGCACAACAAATATCAAACTTTGCAAACTCACAACTAGACCAAATAAAATTGTGACCCTACTTTTGCTATTATAAAATTGTGACCCTCCTTTTGCTATTATAGTAATATTTACATATAAAATTAATTATTAAATATATAAATACAACTAAAAATTATATATCAATAATTTAATATAATTAAACAACATTATCAGTAATTGAATCCACTTTAATAGATTACTTTATTGGCTCACATGCAATTCTTTTTTTCATTTAATTATGATGAAAAGTACAATAAAAATTTGTTTAAGGTTTATGGAAAATTATCTAATGTTTTTGCTGCTTCGAGCTCAAATTACATTCTTTCTCACAATAAAGTCAATACTAAGTCAATCTAGTGTACTTGTTTTCCTTCCGGCAAAAGGTCAAGTTGCTACTATAATATATATTCTATATTTTATGTTAAAATATACGTGATGTTGTTGTATATGTGATACCGGAGTCCTCTGAGTTAGAGAGACTCTCGAGTTTGACTTCAGTGTGTAACAAAACTGAGTCTTCACTGTATAACAAAACTGAGTCAAGGAAACTCTTCCAAGTCAAATTGGGAGTCACAAGTCATGAGTAAATTAGATTGACACACTTAGCTTGTAAGTCTTTTAAGTTAGATTACATTTTTATTTATATTGATATGCTTAATTGTCTCAGATTTTATGCTTTTGTGATTCATGATATAATGTTTAGATTTTTGGGAAAAATCACATAGAGAACAAAAGGTCGACGTGTTTGAATCTAGATCTAGATTCATCATCAAGACTAATTATCTATTAATAATTTAATAACTCAATAAATCTATATTTAAATTATATATATATATATATATATATAAACATGCAAGAAGAAACCAAGAGATTTCTACTCCTTCACTATAAATATTTCTCAAATTGTTTTTTTTTTTAATTAAAATAAATTAAAATGATCTTTTCAAATATAAATTTTACTTTTTTCCTTTAAGCAATGAAACTAATTAATTATGACTAGATGAACTTTAAAGTCGTGGGATTCAACCGAATTAGAACAGAACAAAACGAGGATCAATAGCAATGGAGTCTTGGTTAAAAATGAATTTGTAGATGAACAACTATCTGATAATAATGGAGTCTAAGTTAAAAATGAATTTGTAGATGAACAACTATCCGATAAAAATGAATTTGTAGATGAACAACTATTCGATCAGTGGAATCGTTGAAAATTATACAACTAGTAAGTTTCTCATGTTTTTTCTTTCAAAAAGTTAATTTGCATATATTTACAATGTTGAGATTGTTTTATAAAATAAGAATATAACTTCAAAATAAATATTATTCAGTTTAATTAGGAAGCGAATTTCCTTATAAATTTATCTAATCAATCATATAAAATCATAAAGATCTTTCACATGGTTAGCAATCAACTTTGCATATAGATTTTAACTAAAAGTGTATATGTATGTCAGGACTCATAGGCCTCAGGGTTGCAACCTCGCTTTGATACCGTGTGTAACAACTCCAAAACTAAATACTCAACTAATTACATTAATTTTTGCAATTAATAATCGACTCACAACTATTTAACTGATTAGGATAGAACATCGAAAAACATGAATAAAGACAACTTACCTGTAGTGATGATATTCCTTACTTGTGATTTCAGAATTGAATGCTACTTGAATCTCACTAACCACAACGACGTTTTGGGGACAACTCTTCACCCAACCATAGGCTCAAATGCATATTATCTTTCTACAGTTGGCCACCCTCGAGCCCTCAATCAATGTACTACTGCCAGAGAATTCTTTGTCTCACAACGTCTTTTCCAGGAGAATGGATGAAGGAATATATGAATCTCATCTTCCTCATCATCTATTAAATACACCAAAAAATGGAAAGAGATTATGCACACATTCCATGTGTCAACATGCCAACTTTTATTTATTTATTTTAAGTTTTACTTAATTTATTATTATTTTTTAATTTAACTTTTCTAATTTCATTCTTTTTTACTTTTTGTTACTTATTCTTACTAACTCTAGTTTATTATTTATTATTATTATAATATTTCCTTCATTATTTATTTAATGTTATTATTTTTTCTTTATTATTTACTATTTATTTAGTATTATTATCTTGTATTTATTGTTTATTATTTATTTACTTATATTTTAATATAATACTATTTTATTTGTTTTATTATTATTATTATTATTATTAAGGGGCATTACAGTCTTTATTTTTCTTCAATAACACAACTGCTATCGTGGTGTCTCAAGCAAAAGAGAAAATGCCAAAGAGTTTTAAATAATCAGGACTGGCAAGCACTAGTGTCTCTGGATTGCTTTCTTAATTTGAGAAAATGAAAATCTAGCTTGTGCACTCCATTTGACTTCATGATTTTTCTTAAGCATATCAGTAATATCCTTGACAATCTCAACATAATTAGGTATGAACCTTGTTAAAAAAAATTTCCCTAAAAATGATTGAATTTCTTTCTTTGCTCAGGGCAGGTTGATTAACTGAATTGTTGAGAATCTTTTAGGTTCAACTGTGACTCCTTCCTTTGAAATGATATGTCCTAACAATTTACCTTCCATCATGGAAAATACTGATTTTTTGGGATTAAGAGAAATCCCAAATTTTCTACATCCCTGAATTTTTTTCTTAAAGTGTTTGAAATGTTTTGCATCATATTCTGAAAATACAGTTAAATCATCAAGATATATTACTATGAATTTATTTACCTTTCCAACAAATGCCAAATCCATGGCTTTTTTAAATGTTGCACCAACATTGATTAAGCCAAAATGCATTTTAGAATACATAAATGTGCCCCATGGTGTTGTGAAAGTTATCTTTTCTTTTTCTTCTTGACTGACTAGAATCTGATTGTATCCAAAACAAACCATCTAACATTGAAATCATGTCAAAGTATATTACTCTTTGAAGCAATTGATCCATTTTTGGCAGTGGATAATTATCTTTCAATGACAACTTGTTCAGATTTCTAAAATCAATGCACAATCTTATTTCTCCATTCTTTTTACTAACAAGAACCAAATTAGCTATCCACTTAGAATATCTTAAACAAACACTGAATTTTTCTTTTTTTTTACTGAAGCAAGAGTCGTACCTTCTATTCATTTGAAACAGAGAAACAAATTACATATATTACAACAAACCCAAAGGACCTGAGGGACATAGAGTTAACTATCCGCTCAGGGCTTAGGGCACCGAGCCAAAGGCTTAACATTCGGGCCATGGGCCCACAAACCTAACTCTGAGTCCTTCAAACTACCAACAAACGCCTGGACTGTCTGATCCGTCTTCGAAGATCTAATGGATGAGGCGCATATCGGAGCGAAAAAAGGCATATTCTTTGATTCTAAAATCGGACCCGATGAGGAAATAGAAACCAAACTATACGGATTTCGGGTCCGAATGGGGGAATAAACTTCGCGCATGTAATCCACCCGAAATCCACCGATTCCAACCTAGAAGCTAAACATGCACGGAAGATATCATTGAATCTGAACCCAAAATCAATTACCGCCATAATTTAGGTTCAGTTCAGGTCCGATGTGCAAGGTAACCACCTTGCAAGTTGCCTTGCGAAATCCATAGGATTGTCGCGAATCTGCTTAACTGCAAGTACTTTAAATCAACACCTGGCAGAGCTAAATCTTCGGTAGATAATTCAGTTGTCATTAAGAGTGCAGGGTGCAAATTGACATCTGCCCGATGACGAGTTCTGGTTGCTCGTTCTCTCCCGCAGCCCCGATGACCATGCACTGCTTCACCATAAAAGATCGAACTTCCCCTGATACCTTTAGTCAACATGCTGTCAGTTTCCCCTGCTTTGATAGAGCTCCCTATCTGCATTCGCTTGTTTGAGACATTCTTCCCTCAATCTGCCTTGGGGTATCTCTATCCAATCATAAACTTTATTACTCTTGGTCCAGCGCACACCCTCATTAGCAAGTAAGTCTGCTACTTTGTTGGCAGTACGTTGCACATGAGTAAAACTTATGGTTCTCATGTTCTACAGGTGAGAATGAATCCGTTGATATACTTGTAGAAGCTGCCAGTGTTTCAAGACTTTCTCTGGAGCAGAACCATAGCAAATTATCTTAATCGAATTAATAATTAATTCGGAATCAGCTTCAATTATGATACTCTGAAGATTTGAGTTCTTCAAGATTTCTCGAATTTGCTTAAGGGCCATAAGCTCTGCCATATTGTTAGTGGCTTTACCCAAATGGCTATGAAAGAGGGTTTTTATGTACCCATTTTCATCTCTTACTACTTGTTTGGTCAATTTAGTGTGTTCTGAATTGCTGATTAAAATGTCAATCCGGGATTCGTAAACTGACGAAGTGAAGTGTACTATATGTACAAGATAACCATTTCCTTAGTCTTTTGTCGTTTTTGAGTTTTTAGTTTGTTTTTGGATTTATCTTTTATGGATTCCCTAGTGTGTGATGGCGAAAATGAAAGTTAAGTATGGATGGTAATGGTGATTTTTACAGTGATTTTTCAAACTTAAAAGTGTTCAAAAAGAAAGCTCTAAAATAAATGTAATGAAATCAATTCTTAAGAGGAAGTGAATGTATCAAACAATGAACTAATGACAATGGCCCAGTATCCTTACTGCTGTATGAAAAAGAAAGTAAAAACTGAACTTAAAGCAACTCAAAGACTGAAAGCAAAGCAACTAATTCACACTACTTCAACTCTTCTGATCCTTTACCCTTCAACTCAATCTGCCTTATGGGAAGCAATCATGAACAAGTTAAGCAATATGATATCTAAATTGCAGGAAATTAAATTGCATAAAGGAAACTAATCACACTACTTCAACTCTTCTGGTCCTTTACCCTTCAACTCAATCTGCCTTATGGGAAGCAATCATGAACAAGTTAAGCAATATGATATCTAAATTGCAAGAAAGCAAACTAAATCACACTACAATAAGTAATATTCTGATTCCTTACTAGTAGAGTCACTTGACTATAGAAAGAAACCATAAACAAATGAGTAGTATGATGTCTAAGTAGCAGAAAAATAAATAAGCAAAACACAATTTGAAAAATGACAGTGCTAGAATTAAACTTCAGAAAATGAAAATTAGCAAGAAGGACAAGATGATCTCATATGCCAGTAGTTATCAAAAAGATGAAAATTTGCCCGGGCTGCCTAAGAAAACCTGTAGAAAAGCACTGATCAGCTGACAGCTATAAGAAAACATAAATGAAAATGTAAACAACAGTGAATTAAAAACATCAAAACAACATGTTATATACAAGCTAATAATTATGAAAGCAGAAACATAATAAAATCAAATGAGAACTATACAGGGCTTTAATGCGCAGGGGCCCTCTGCCACCTCAGCTAATCAACGAACAGTCACAAAAACTAGCTCAGGAAAGTAGTCTTCTCATGTATTAAAGTAACAGCAAAACACGTAAAACAATGTACAGTGGGGTGATACAACAGTTCAAAAATTACATCCTAAAAACTTCTACACAACGTTTATCAACGCGTTATTTATAATGAAAAGTGCTGTAACTAACTCCTAAATCCTATGCTGTTAACTGCGTTGCCAGAGACACGTAGATCTCCTCAGCCCGAGATCTAGCGTAATGGTCATTATGTCCATTAAATCCTCGGAGTGGTAGCTGCTGGATTCAGGTTACGGGGTTGATCTCCAGGTGTGCCGATATCTCTATGAGCTGAGGATTGTGCCACGTAAACCTTCACGTGCTCAAAACAGAGACATGCCACCGCTAAATTCCTTGGTTGGCTTTGCCTTTGACCCTTGTTGACCGTGACAGTTTATGGATGATTTGGCTGATCTGAAGGGACACGTTCAATGTACACGTCACCTGTAGCTTGCCCATGTGGCTCGTTTCTTCATAGGACACCTGTAGCATAGCCTTTAACAAAATGGCTGCGAAATCTTGTGCTGGCTGCGGAAACCTGTGCTAGCTGCGGAAACTGACAAGTTTCCGCAGCTGCCTGAACAAAAATCTAAACGAAACAACAGTCATAAACATAGTTAGAAAACCATGTCAGAAGCTCTTTTTAGACTATAATGCAATGATTTAACAGCTTGGTGGATGAAGTAAGTGGAAAAAGAAGGCTGAGAGGGTGTATAGGGAGGTGCAGGTTTGAGGCTTAACATACCCCCACTGTGAAGGTGTTGCATGTCCTCATGCAGCCAAAATTTAGTCATTTCCCTCTAATCCATATGTTCTGAGGCTTCTGCTAGGACATCTAGCCCTCTTTTCTTCTTCTTTGGTGCTAACATCATCCTAGGTTTCCTGACTAGACATTTGTACTTGAGATTAATCAATGCTCTGCTTAACTTTTTGCACTTTTTCTTCAGTTTCTTATTTTTCTTTTGCCACAGTCCTAAATGGAGCATAGTGTTATCATGGATAATCTTATCTACCTTGCTCTGCTCTTTGAGTGCTTCATTTTCCTGCTTGATATGCCTATTTAGGACTTCTAATTCAAATACCTCTTGTTTCAAGGACTGAACTTGTGCATCTAGTGGCAGAGTGGTACTCGGACCTGCAGCTGATTGTTCTAAGGATTCCAGGTAGTTATATACCTCTTGCTAATTGGGATCTACCTCAGGTGTCTTTCTCGGACTAAGCTCAAAATCTGGTGGAGGAGGAGGACTGCTCTCTATTTCTGGCCGAAAAGGGCTTTCATCATGTGGAGGACTTGATTCAATGCTTGGTTGAGTTGGAGATTTCTCAAGTGTCTCTTCACCTAAATCGATAAAGTGAGGCTGTTTTTCTTGGGTTTTACTCCCATTTCCTCTTAGCCTAGTGCTCCTCCTTAAGTATGGACTAGTACTCTTTTCTTGTGTACTCTATTTTCCTTTTTGCTTTTTCTTTGCTATAGCAGTAGCCTGAAGATGTACTAATCTTTCTGACAGTGGTTGTTAATCCTCCTCTATGGATTGCTCAGGGGATGGATAGACTTCTTGGATGGTTCTTTTGCCTTTTTCTTTCTTCTGTTTCTTGTCTTTAGCTCTATCTTCTTCTTCTTTTTGGTCAATTTCTTGAGTTTCTATAGTAGGGGAGTCTTAGACTGTAGTGTTCTTTTCTTTCCTCCTACTTTTTTTTGGAATCTTCGGTGGACTACTTCCAAAGGCCTCAGATGGCTCTTGGAAGTAGTTTCTTATCAAGAATTGCTCCCAAGTATCTTTAGTTTTCTTCAGCTGGTCCTCAATAAGAATTTTTCTGAGTCCATGATGATATAGATGAGGTTCAATGTTGCCTATGTGTTTTTGAATTGTAATACTCATCTTTTTCAAACTCAACAGTAGAAAATGAGGCAAATTAAGAGTGTGACCTTCTAAGAAATTCATCATCAGTCTAGCATGATACATATACATAGAACCAAAACGTCCTTCACACGTGATAAATTTTTGGATAACTAACAACAGACTAGACCATTCCTCTTTTAGTGCATGAACAGGGATGCCTGTTGTAAACACGGTGGTATCCATACCTTGGTTTTGTAGCATAATTCTCCATATCTGATCGTCCACACTTCTATTTTTGAACCACCTCTCACCTTCCTGAGGTAGGCCTGTGGCAGCAGCTACTGTGGCTTCAGTCACCGTGAGCTTCAAGTCTCTAATCTCCACTGTTTGACCATCAAAAGACCATGCAAAATCTTTGGTCACCTCCTTGTTATGGCCTTTAAACTTTTGGATAAATCGTAACCATCTGGCTCTCTTCAGCAATTCTTTAGTTTGAGGATAACCTTCCAAGTATTTCGGTCCTTCTGGCTCTGCTCTCAGTAATTTTCCCATCCTCTGTTTTAAATTTCAACTGAGAGCTCTTCTGCGTGTGAGGGTTCAGAGAAAAAAATGGCTCGGTTACAGGGTTTAGGATAGACTGTAGTGGCTGCAATCGGGGTTTAGAATAAACTGTAGTGGCTGCAATCGGGGTTTAGGATAACTGTAGTGGCTGCAGTCGAAAATGGAGAACAGGGAATGGAAATACCTGAATTATAGGAGGAACAGAGGGTGAGCAGCAGTAAACAAGTTCATACAATAAAATGCGGATGCATGCGAGGAGTATGGTATTAATGGAGTAACGTCGGGATTCTTTTGAATCGGATGACTGTGTATGAAATGTTACACGTCTCAATGGACGGCTGCGGAAAATGCGGCTAAAAAGAACCGTAACAAAATAGGTCACGTCTCAAGAGTACGGGTAATAAATGAAAGTGCAGTCAGTCTTGAGTTTAAACTCGAAATAATCATGAGACTGTTGGAGAAATGAATGCAAGGTGTGTGGAGTGATATCGTGGAATAGGAGTGGTTTAATGGAGCCATCGTATCAAATCATTGCATGTAGTAGAACTTTTTATGGTTTGATAACTATGCGTAATTATGACTTGAATTGTTATTTGATAAAAAAATTTCTCATACCTTTGGAAACTTTGTCATTTCTTGCTCAAGGCTTCTAACCAATTGCTCTTCCTTGATGTCTTGGAGATGCCCCATGTCTTTAGCTCAATTACACCTGCATTTCATGATTATTGCACTAACAGTTGACTGTAAATTTGAAAGACATAGTGATGGTGGCTGCGGAAATCGTTTCTGGCTGTGGAAATTGCTTCTGGCTGCGGAAACGGCTTCCTGCTGCGGAAACTGAGACAACACCCACTTAGTTGAACAAAGATAGTTAGAGAAGAACTAACTGAATGAAAATAGTCTTGAAAGGGACTTTTATTGATGAAATGAAATGGAATGAGTGGAATGAAATGAAAATGAAGTGGAGTGAAGTGAAATGGAAATGAGAATGAGATGGAGGTGAAGTGAAATGGCAAATGAGATGGAGTGAAGATGGAAAGAGAAGGAAAGAAGATTTTTTTTTTTAGAAAATATAGAGTGTCAAGTGTCCTTGATTTTCACTCCATATTTTCTGTATAAGACTGCCAATCTATGATTGGTTTTCAGGCTTATACAATTTTTTTTTTTTTTAACTGAAAGAATAAAAGGCTAGGCTGGTGGGGAAGAAGGATTCTTCTCCACCAGCCTTATTGCAGAATTCTATTGGAACATCTTGACAAATTCTTCTTTTGAGAGTGGCTTATGATAAATTTTCAATCGGTGGCCATTCACAAGAAAAGAAATTTGAAATTCATCAATGGTCTTGACTCTTACTGCTCCATTGTTAAAGACTTTGTCAATCTCATACGGCCCAAGCCAATGGGTCTGAAATTTACCTTTGAAGTCTTTAAACTTGGAATCAAACAGTAACGCCCAATCTCCCTCTTGAAACTTTCTCTCTTTGATGTATCTGTCATGCCACTTAGCTCTTTGATGTTGAACTAGATCAGTCCTTAAAATTGCTTCTTATCTGATCTCATCTAGCTCATTCAGCTGCTCCATTCTGTGCTTTTGGGCTTCTGATAGATTCATCCCCAACTAGACTGCCATCTTGAAAGTCGTGACTTGAAACTCAATGGGGAGCAGGACTTCTTTCCCATAAACAAGTTCATAGGGAGAATGTCCTATTGTGTTCCTCCATGTAGTTCTGTAGGCCCATAAGGCTTCAGGAAGCCTTTCTGCCCAATCTTTTCTGTGTAGATGAACAGTTTTGGTGATGATGCTTTCAAGAACTTTGTTTGTAGACTCCACTTGGCCATTTTCTTGCGGATGGTAAGGAGTAGATTTTCTGTGCTTGATTTTGTATTCTTCCATCAGCTTCTCCATCAAGTTAGATGTAAATTGACTTCCCTGATCTGTCACAATTTCTCTTGGGACACCAAAACGAGTAAAAATATCCTCAAAAAGAAATTGAACAGCTGAATTTTCAGTGGCAAAAGGAAATGCTTTAGCTTCTACCCATTTAGTGACATAATCAGTGCATACCAATATATACTTTTTCTGTTTAGATGGTGGATTAATAGGTCCAATGAAATCTAAAGCCCATTTTTCAAAGGGTTCGATGAGTACCTATGGTTGTAATGGCATTTCATTTGAAAGAGTCGGTCTCCCAACTCTTTGGCAGCTGTCACACCTTCTGACATATTGTTTTGCATCTTTGAAAAGGGAAGCCAATAATATCCCAAAGAAAGGATTTTATAGGCCGTCCTTTTGTCAGCAAAGTGTCCACCGCATGGTTCATCATGACATGCCTTGAGGATGTCAGGCATTTCGTCTTCCCGAACACATCTATGATCACACAATCTAGCCCTGTTTTAAACAATTCATTAGAAATCCATGAATAACTTGAACTCTCCTGAATAATTTTTCTTTTTTCACCAGGAAATAGATGTGGAGGTAGTTTTCCTGTAGACAAATAGTTAGCAATATCTGCATACCAAGGAGCCTTAGTAGTTATTGCAAATAAATACTCATCTGGGAACTTATCCTCTACAGGAAAATCTTCATTAGTATTTTGGATTCTAGACAAGAAATCAGCTACTGTATTTTGTTTCACTGGTCTATCCAACACAGTAATATTGAATTCTTGTAAAAGTAAGAGCCATCTTGTAATTCTGCCGTTAGTAACAGGTTTATTCATGAGATATCTAATTGTAGAATGATCAGTATGAACAAAAGTTTCATAGCCAGTTATATAGTGTCTAAACTTATTGATTGCATGAACAACAGTTAAGAACTATTTCTCAGTCACAGTATAGTTTAACTCAGTGGGAGTCAAATTTTTACTGGTGTAGTAAATGGCATAAGGAACTAAATCATTTTGACCCAACACAGCTCCTAGAGCTGTATCTAAAGCATCTGTGGAAATATGGAAATGAAGTTTCCAATTCGGCCCTCTCAAAATGGGTGCTTCAGAGATTCTTGTTTTCAAAGTTTCAAATGCAGATTGACAATCAGGATCCCATTTGAATTCACAGTCTTTTGTAAGTAATTTGAAGAGTTGAGATGCTATTTTGGTGAAGTTTTCAATAAATCTTCTATAGTATCCAGTAAATCCAAGAAAACTTCTAACATCTTTTTGACAATTTGGAATAGGCAACTTGGAGATGACTTCAACTTTTGATCTATCAACTTTAATCCCATCTCCTGAAATATGATGTCCTAAAACAATCCCTTCAGTAAACATCATAAAGCATTTTTCATGACTTAATGATAGGTTTGTTTCTTTACATCTTATAAGGACTTTTTCCAAATTCTCTAATGCCTCTTCAAACGAATTACCATAAACTGTAAAATCATCCATATAAACCTCTACATAATCATGGATTAGATCGGAAAAGATTCCTAGTACTGCCCTTTGAAATGTTGCGGGTGCATTACATAATCCAAAAGGAAGTACTCGGTAAGCAAAAGTTCCCCATGGACAGGTAAATGTGGTCTTGTCCTGATCTTCAGGTGCTACCTGAATCTGATTGTAACCACTAAAATCATCCAAAAATGAAAAATACTTTTTGCCTGCTAAAGTATCTAATACCTGATCGATAAAGGGTAAAGGAAAGTGATCCTTCAAAGTTGCTTTGTTCAATTCCCTATAATCAATGCATACCCTCCATTTACCATTCTTTTTAGGTACTATAACCAAAGGAGAAACCCATCGGCTATCTGAAATTGGATAAATGAAGTTTACATTAAGTAAATTTTGGAGCTCTTCTTTCACTATCTCCCTAAGGTTTGATTCATCCTTCTCTAAGGTTGTTTGATTGGTCTACTGTTTTCCTCAATGTAGATGTGATGAATGCAAGTCTTAGGGTCAATACCTTTCATATTAGTGTATTCCCATGCAAATGCAGTAGAATTCTTTTGCAAGATTTTGGATAGTTCTTCCTGTTGTGATATTTCCAAATTTTTGTTGATATTCAATGTTTTTCCTGGAAAGATCTCAATGGCAGAACTACCAAACTCTTCCATAGAGAAAGTAGACATTTGTCTAGATGATAAATACTCAATGTCGGAATCTAACTGAAATTGTGTGTGGTCATATTCTGAAGATGTTTCAAAGTTTTCTAATGTGTTTAGAATTTGACTCTCTTCACTAACTTCAGAAATGGTAAAGACAGGTTGTATAGTATCTTCATCATCAATCCACTCATTATCTCCTATTTCTATAATTGCTTTTGCTGGAGGAAACAGATTGAATTTCTTTGTCGAATTACCATCAGAAATATACATATCCCCAGACCTACAACTAATGAAAGCATCGGTTGTGGCTAGCCAAGGTCTTCCTAAGATGAGAGGGTGTCCTCTTAAATTATTCTTGGGGGTTAAAATCATAAAATCTACTGGATATTCCCAAGAGTCTAAGGAGACTGAAATGTCTTCTAATACACCATCTAGTTTAATAATTGATCGATCTGTAAGTTGCAGTAAAGTAGGTGTAAAGAGAAGATTAGGAAGTTTCAGTTGTTCCATAGTCTGTCTACTCATAATGTTGATAGCAACCCCTAAATCAATCAAAGTATTTGGAAGTTCAACCCCATTGATATGTGTTTTGACAATTGGACTACCGGGATCTACATATTTCTGCATAGTAATTTTTCCCATCATGATGTTTGCAATTTTCCCTACCAGGTGGATTCTTCTTGTATCTCTTGGTTTCCTTCCTGGTCTTTTAAGACTCAACTCCTTTATTGTTTTTGCTAGAATAGGAATCTCTCTAATGGCTTGTAACAAGGGAATCTTGATATAGACATTCTTCAATTCATCTAAGCAACAAGATTTGTTTTTCCACCCCTTTGTCAATTTGTAATCTTTCAGGAAAAGGTGGTGTGGATGAAGATTCAGGTTGCTCAACTATAGGAGTTGTGGGGGTTAGCTCTTTTTCTTTTTCTTTCTGAGTATTTGGGTTTTGAAGAAATGCTTTAGAACCCTTATTGGCTTCAAGAGATTCTTCCTCAGAAATGCTTTGATTTTGGGCATCTATAGAAGGTTTATCTAGAACTCTACCAGATCTGAGTTGTACATCATTGAGAGGAACAATCATATAGGTAGGAAATTGTTGACCTTCTACCATGTAAGCATTTTGAGGGTTTTTATTATTGGGGTTTGGCAATGGCTGAGAAGGAAGTTGATTTGACTTCTGTTGGAATGGAAGCAAGAGTTGAGAATTTGAGTTCTGTTGAGAGGTTTGTTGTTGAAATGGCAATGATAGTTGTGGGTTTTGATTTGGAAGTTGTGGAGCTTGTTGATTTTGAAAAGATGGAGGATATTGATAAAATTGAGCAAATCTCCCATAAGGATTTTTCATACCTTGTACCCATGATTGAAAAGGATTTTGAGGTTGGGACCAAGGTTGTTGCCAAGGATTCCAATTTGGTGGGGGTTGAAAGTTCATAGAGTTGTTAAACCCTTGATTTTGTTGCCCCTGCCAAGGTCTCCTTGCAACAAAATAGAGAGACTCAATTGTATTTGGATCTTCTTGGAAGACAGCTTTGAGCCCAGGAATTGAAGGACAATCCTTGGTCTCATGATTCTCTAAACAAATCACACATGTTTCTACAACTTTTGCATCCAAGGGACATTCCCTTAGAGCATGTTTCTTTCTGCATTTTGGGAAAAATATGGCCAAAGCCTCAGCTTCTGCTTTCTTCTTTTTGTGTATCTTAAGGGTGTCTAGTTTCTCACTAAGACTCCCTAAGATATCAGTTTTGAATTCATCAAGCATATTGCCAATCTCAGCCCGACTTACTGATCTAGTTGCAAATTTGTTTGCTCTGATGAGAGAAGGATCTCTAGGCCCTTTTCCAGTTTTAGATTTTCCTCTTGAGAGATGGACACACAGTTCTGCTATATCATGAAGTGGAAGTTGAGATATGTCTCCTTTTCCCATCATGTTCAAAATATCTATCCATTCATCTCTAACGGCTTTTAATAGAAGGGCTTTCAAGGTTTCCTCATCTAAGTTACTCATTTTTGCTCTTTTCAGATTGTATTGGAATCTTTCAAGTAAATCCTCCATGTTTTCATCTTCTCTTTGTACCATTTTAAATACTTCATCCTTGTGGTTGGTAGGCATACAATAATCCATGTATCTATCCAGAAATGTTTGTTTCATATCATTCCAAGTCCTAATGGATTGAGTGAGTAATCCCATGAACCATTTCAAAGCAGCTCCTTTCAATGTTGAATGAAATAGTTTGAGTTTTTGAGAGTCTTCCAGATAATCATAGGTTCGACACACAACCTCAAACTCAAATAGAAATGTTTCAGGATCTTCATTTCTTAACCCATGAAAGTTTGGGAGGACAAATGGTGAAATATTTTTCATTGTTGCTCGAGAATCCTCATCGACTATAGGAAATCCAAATGAGTTATCTCCATCCCTATTTCCCCCATTGTTACCTCTACCTCCTCCATTGTTTCCTCCTCCCCCTCCTCTACCTCTACCTCTACCTCTACCAAATCCGTTAACTCCCTCTTCTGTCATGGTAGTTTTCTCAAAGATTTCAGAGTCCTCTGGTTCCTCTACTAATGGCGAACGAGGAGGAATTTCTCCCTCTTCTTCCTCAGATGATTCTACTTCTTCAATTACAATGTGTCTCCCTGTAGAAGAAAAGAAAGGATCTTTCCCTAATTCAGATTCGATGGATGGTGAGGAAGAGTCTCCTAACTCAACTACTGTCTCTTGAATTCCAGGAATCCTAGGGCTCAGAGTGTAGGTTGGAGATGATGGAGGTGTCTCTTGTCTATTCCTTGAGGTAGGAGTTGTGAAAATCGAACTCTTGGATCTAGCTAAAAACCTTCCCCTAGAATCTCTTGCTCTATGCATATCATTTTTATTTTTCTTCAAGTTAGGCTAATAATTCTCTTTCTAATCTTCCAGGTCACTCTAGGTGCAAGAAGAGAGCATACTCAAGAAACTATTAAACCAATAAATTTCTCTTTTCTGATCCTCCATATCACACTAAGTGCAAGATGAGAGCATACTTTGAGAGGTTATCAATTTTCCTTCCTTGAATTTTTTTTTTTTTTTCTAAGAAATTGGCTACCTAGTTTCACTTCCCCGGCAACGACGCCAAAATGTTTGGTCAATTTAGTGTGTTCTAAATTGCTGATTAAAATGTCAATCCAGGATTCGTAAACTGACGATGTGAAGTGTACTATATGTACAAGATAACCATTTCCTTAGTCTTTTGTCGTTTTTGAGTTTTTAGTTTGTTTTTGGATTTATTTTTTATGGATTCCCTAGTGTGTGATGGCGAAAATGAAAGTTAAGTATGGATGGTAATGGTGATTTCTACAGTGATTTTTCAAACTTAAAAGTGTTCAAAAAGGAAGCTCTAAAATAACTGTAATGAAATCAATTCTTAAGAGGAAGTAAATGTATCAAACAGTGAACTAATGAAAATGGACCAGTAACCTTACTGCTGTATGAAAAAGAAAGTAAAAACTGAATTTAAAGCAACTCAAAGACTGAAAGCAAAGCAACTAATTCAAACTACTTCAACTCTTCTGATCCTTTACCCTTAAACTCAATCTGCCTTATGGGAAGCAATCATGAACAATTTAAGCAATATGATATCTAAATTGCAGGAAATTAAATTGCATAAAGGAAACTAATCACACTACTTCAACTCTTCTGATCCTTTACCCTTCAACTCAATCTGCCTTATGGGAAGCAATCATGAACAAGTTAAGCAATATGATATCTAAATTGCAAGAAAGCAAACTAAATCACACTACAATAAGTAATATTCTGATTCCTTACTAATAGAGTCACTTGACTATAGAAAGAAACCATAAACAAATGAGTAGTATGATGTCTAAGTAGCAGAAAAATAAATAAGCAAAACACAATTTGAAAAATGACAGTGCTGGAATTAAACTTCAGAAAATGAAAATTAGCAGGAAGGACAAGATGATCTCATATGTCAGTAGTTATCAAAAAGATGAAAATTTGCCCGGGCTGCCTAAGAAAACCTGTAGAAAAGCATTGATCAGCTGACAGCTATAAGAAAACATAAATGAAAATGTAAACAGTAGTGAATTAAAAACATCAAAACAACATGTTATATACAAGCTAATAATTATGAAAGCAGAAACATAATAAAATCAAATGAGAACTATACAGGGCTTTAGTGCGCAGGGGCCCTCTGCCACCTCAGCCAATCAACGAACAGTCACAAAAACGAGCTCAGGAAAGTAGTCTTCTCATGTATTAAAGCAACAACAAAACACGTAAAACAGTGTACATTGGGGTGATACAACAGTTCAAAAATTACATCCTAAAAACTTCTACACAGCGTTTATCAACGCGTTATTTATAATGAAAAGTGTTGTAACTAACTCCTAAATCCTATGCTGTTAACTGCGTTGCCAGAGACAAGTAGATCTCCTCAGCCCGAGATATAACGTAATGGTCATTATGTCCATTAATTCCTCGGAGTGGTAGCTGCTGGATTCAGGTTATGGGGTTGATCTCCAGGTGTGCCGATATCTCCGTGAGCTGAGGACTGTGCCATGTAAACCTTCACGTGCTCAAAACAGAGACGTGCCACCGCTGAATTCCTTGGTTGGCTTTGCCTTTGACCTTTGTTGACCGTGACCATTTATGGATGATTTGGCTGATCTGAAGGGACACATTCCATGTACACGTCACCTGTAGCTTGCCCATGTGGCTCGTTTCTTCATAGGACACCTGTAGCATAGCCTTTAACAAAATGGCTGCGGAATCCTGTGCTGGCTGTGGAAATCTGTGCTGGCTGTGGAAACTAACAAGTTTCCGCAGCTGTCTGAACAAAAATCTAAACCAAACAACAGTCATAAGCATAGTTAGAAAACCATGTCAGAAGCTCTTTTTAGACTATAATGCAATGATTTAACAACTTGGTGGATGAAGTAAGTGGAAAAAGAAGGCTGAGAGGGTGTATAAGAAGGTGCAGGTTTTAGGCTCAACACTACTCCTCCATACCCCACCATACCCGAGTTTCCTTTAGAGTCCCCATCTATATTGCATTTTAATAATCCCTGAGGGGGAGGCTGCCATAAATCCTTATCATAGATTATGTGACTTACATTCTTGTTTTTGCCCTGTGGGGTAAGCCCCTTAAGACACAACAGCAGAAGAATCTGTGCATCCTTATCTTTAGGTCATTCTTCAGGGGGGTTTTTAATGAGGGTTCCTATTGTTTCCTTGAGTTGTCTTAATATTTGAGCGAAGATATTCTGGGGAGAACATTTCCTGTTCTTGAATATTCTGTTGTTGCATTCTTTCCAGACATCCCATATTAGAAAGCCTGGAACTAATGCCCAAGCTTTGTTGATTGTTTCATTGTCAGAGAAATTTCTCCTCCACTTCTTTAGAGTGCTGGTAATGCTGCCCAAGTCCCTATCTGTTTGTCTGAATATTGAAGCAACTCCATTCCACAAGGTGGAAGTGAAAGGGCAGAGGTTGAGTAGGTGATCCATGGTTTCTTCTTGTGATTCACATAGTTGGCATCTGGATGGACCATATACCCCTCTTTTCCTAAGATTCTCCCAGGTCAAAATCTTTTTATGCTGCACTAACCACGTGAACAGTTTGATTTTCATCCAACTTTGGTTTTGCCATAGGTCCTTCCATACACCATCAGGGTTTGGGAAGTCTAGTCCTAGGGCTATACGCTTGGCCTCTTTGAGGTTAAAGTTACCTTCATTGTTATTGCCCCATCTCAGCTGGTCTGAATCAGCTGAAGTCAAAATCTTTCTTTGTTCCAGGATGTCCAATAAAGCTTTTTCTTGTGCCTTCAACGAGGAGTTCTCACTATAAACCAGAGTCTTCCATGATCTCCATTTTGCATCCCTTCTTTCCAGATCTTAGAAGTCTTTTACCCTGTGTAACCCCTTGTTGTCAGTATCATTCTTGAGACTGGTGAATTCTTCTTTTAACAGTTTAGGTTCCCGTTTCCAGTTATCTTCCTAGAACCAAGCAAGGTTTCCATCTCTGATTTCCCAGAAGCTATGTTTTTGCACAATGGCTCTATTTTCCCAAGCTTTGTTCCATATGTGGGAGCCTTTGATGAGCCCAGACATTCCAATGTGGTCCTTGTCTCTTCAATTGATTTCATATTTCTGTTTCCAAATTTGGGCCCAAGGGGAAGCTGAATCTTTTAGCCATCTCCACCATAGCTTAGCCTCGAGAACTTTGTTTAGCATTTCAGGATTGTCCAGCCCCAAACCACCATGGGTCTTGGGTTTACAGATCTTTTCCCAGGCCACCAAGGCCCATTTTTTTTTCCTCCCCTTTGCCCCAAAGAAAGTCTCTTTGGATATTTCTACATTGCTGCATGATTCCTTTAGGAGCTGGAAGGGCTGAGAACATAAAAATGGGAATAGTTTGAAGGACAGCTTTTGTGAGCACTAGCCTTCCTGCTAAGTTCAAAGACCTAGTAGTCCATTTCCTAATTTTGTCCTATAGCTTATTAATCACCGGTTCCCAAACTGACTTGCTCAGAGGTTTGTCTGTTAGCGGTACTCCCAAATATTTGGATGGTAACAAATCTCTTTGAAAGCCTAAAATTCTAGATATATTTCTCTGAATAGCAATGTCAGTGTTAAAAAAGAAAATCTTTGATTTGGTAAGGCTTACCTCGGTGCCTGCAGCCATTGCAAAGACTTTCAGGATTTGTTTGTAGGCTAGAGCTTCCTTCACCGTAGGTATACCCTACAGCATGGTATCATCCACAAATTGTTGATGGGTTAAAGCCTCTCCATTCAT
The DNA here is from genome assembly GCA_031772625.1 of Pinus tabuliformis. NCBI lineage: Eukaryota > Viridiplantae > Streptophyta > Pinopsida > Pinales > Pinaceae > Pinus > Pinus tabuliformis. The sequence continues at coordinate 1,492,382,564 of CM062820.1, read as the reverse complement.
GGTGAGTTTGAGACCCTAGATTTTGCCTTCTGCTTTGGTTGAATTGATAGCTTTTCCAAGCCCTTCCATCATGAGAATAAAGAGGAAGGGTGAGAGTGGATCCCCTTGTCTGAGACCTCTTGAAGGGTTAAAGGTTTTGGATGGCGAGCCATTAACCAGTATCGAAAAACTCGAGGTAGTTACAAGGGCCATAACCCATCGTACCCAATTATGGTCAAAGCCATAAGCTATAAGAACTCTTCTTATGTAAGTCCAACTTAGCTTATCATAAGCCTTTTCTAGGTCAAGTTGCATGATCATACCTGCCTGCCTCTTGCTTTTAAGTGAGTGAACCACCTCGTGAGCTTGAATGATGTTGTCGAGAATTTGTCTACCTTCCACATACCCAGTTTGTTCCACAGAAACCAGAGTCGGAAGAAGGGGCTTAAGCCTGTTGGCTATTATTTTGGAAATGATTTTGTACACCACATTGCATAATGCTATTGGTCTGAATCTGTCTAGAGTCATTGCATTATCTTGTTTGGGGATCAAGGATATGAAAGAGGTATTGAGGGCCTTCAATAGAGTTCTGTTTTTCCTTGAATCCTCCACCACCTCAAGAATATCCTGCTTAACAATTCCCCAACATGCTTTGAAGAAGTCAACATTGAAACCATCTGGACCTGGCGCCTTCCCATTTTGCATCTCTTTGATAACTTCACTGACCTCTTCTTCATTCACGAGCTTGTTTAGATTGTAATTATCTTCCCTTGTCACAAGCTTTGAAATGTGCTTTGTTATGTCCTTGACGAACTGTGATCTATCTAAGAGAGGCTCCTCGGAAATGCCTTGGAAATGTTGAACCAACTCTGCTTCTATTTCTTTGTGGGTATTGAGTTGCTTACCTTGAGCATCTTTGATGACTAAGATCCTATTATGAGACCTATGATCCATGGTGGATTTGTGAAAAAACCTTGTGTTCCTTTCTCCTTCTTTTAACCATTGTACCCTTGATTTCTGTTTCCAGAAAATCTCCTCTTGCACGCATAATTCTTCCCATTATTTTTGAAGGTGTTCTACTTGTTTCTTTTTCCCCTCATTGAAGCCATCTATAATGAGGATCTGGTTGATCTCATGTAGCTTTCGGTCAACAACTTTTTTGGTTTCAAAAATGTTGCCAAATTCATTCTTATTCCAATCTTTAAGCTTATGTTTGATATGTTTCAATCTTTTATGTAGGAGGAACATTTTAGTGCCCTGAACATGCATATCCTCTGTCCACCATTTTTCAATATTGCTGATAAAGTCTAGATGGGTGAGCCAAATGTTTTCAAACCTGAAAGGTCTGTTTCTTGGAGTTCCTATAAAGGACGCTTCAAGTTGAACAGGCCAATGATTCGATCCCCCAAAAGGAAGTATCCTTACTGATAGGTCAAGGTCTGTAAGGATGAGGTCCTCCGAGATTATAAATCTGTCGAGTTTGAAGCCACCTGCCTCCCCTTTTATTATTCCAGGTAAAGATTCCATTACTTGTTGTTGTGTCTACTAGCCTCATCTTGTTTATAAAATTTTGAAATTCTATGGATTCTCTGACTAGAGCTCTAGTTCCACCTTTTTTTTTCAAAAGGGATCTGATCATATTGAAGTCCCCTCCAAAAATCCAGGGAATGCCCAACTGTCTATTCCTTAGATCCTCAAGTGAGGTAAGAAGCCTAAGTTTGTCCTCAGGCTTCTGTGGACCATAAACATTCGTGATCAAATAAACTTCCTTGTCCCCCAAAGGTTGAATAACCATTGAGAGGTAGTTTCTTGATGCTTCAGCATCAAGGACTCCTATTTTTAGAGGGTTCCAAAGTGTAAGAATTCCTCCTGCTGTTTTATCTGCTTTAACTTCTAGATATTCATATTTAATTAGCCATTTGCTATGTATTTCTCTTATTTTTCCAATTGAACATTTTGTTTCCTGGATGAAAATCAAGTCTGGTTTTTCCTCTTTCATTCTATTGCTGAGATTTCTTTGTTTCTTTTTATTTCCTAGACCCCTGATATTCCATGTTGTGAGCTTCATTGAGAAAGATTTGTAAATGAGTAACTAGCTAGGTCTTTCATCTTACCTGAGTCAATCATCAGTTTTCCACACTCTAGTAGTAGCTCATTCTGTTTTTTCCTGCCTCTTTTCCTACCTGGGTTCCTAGGAGCTAATCCCGGTGTTGCCTTCATTGTTTTCACTCCTTCATTGTTCTGACTCTCTTGGCTTCTTTTGACTCCCAAACCTTTCACCTAGGTTCTCCATAGGAATAGCTATTGCACCCTATTGAATTCCTCTTGTGGTAGCGAGTCCATTCCTTTGGTGGTTCCTTGCTCCAGAAACTCTTCCATATCTAGAAGCTCCCCTTCAAGAATATCTTGTAGTTCATGGTCCTCTGTTCCCACCTCGCTAGGGGTCATCTCTTGATCCCTATCCAGTTCCATAGTGTTTAGCAGATCCTCCTTTTGTTGGTTTTTTTCCTGTGTGTCCATGATATCTTCCTTTTCCTTCTCTACAGGGCCGTTGATGAGCCCCGAATTGGGTAACTTATTGGGCTCATTTTGCCTAATTGTCCTGATTCAATCCTCCATTTTTCATAGATTATGCACGTTTTTTTAGTATGTTTATGTTATTTGAACGAATAAGGGTGGTCACTCTACCAATGAGGCTAATACATGGTTATTTCAGGTTTTTTGGACAAATTTTGGAGCAAAACCAAGCAATTATGGGCCAGGTGACAGCCAAGCTTGAGGTGAGGATTCATAGGGAGGTTGTCTCTTGCATTAAATGGCCCTTCCTTGAAATCTCCACCCTCAACTCCGAGCTCAACCGGCCACCAAAACGAATCCTAAAGGCAGCCGAACAGCTTTGGGAAGAGTGACTGTTTACTAGCAGTTGGAACAACCGAGTCCCTTGAATTTAGGGGGGCTGCTAGGCCCCTTGTAGTGTATAAATAGGAAGGCCTCGACCTTCGTAGTTTACTTTTGGAACTGTTGGTATTTGCACTATAGTGCTGTCATTTTCTCAGCTCGTTTTCTTGTAGCTACTGCTGTATAACTTTCTTGTGATGATTATTTTTGAGTAATGAGAAGCAACTTTACTTGGCATCAGATTTGAGTTCTTTATAGGAGATGGAAGCTCTTGGGGTTGGGCCCAACCCAAGTGCCAAGGCCTCCTTTATGTATTGTTATTTGTTCTTTATGTATTTGCAAAATCATTTCTGTTAAGTAGATTAAATCTTGCTGATTAACTAAGTCACTGTTGATGATTAGAAAGACTTTTGATGTTCAGATTGAGTTGATAGGTTATTAACAGGGAAAATATTCAGAAAAGGGCCATCAAGCACCTCTGATTTCACCTCTCCCTCAGTGGGATCAGGAGCTGGGATCAAGGTGACCTTGCTGCCAACAAAAACACTGACTTTGCTTTGCCATGCAATCATTAGTGTTCGATTTTCATTTGCAGAAGTTGGTTACATGTTCAGATTCTTGAATGCTTCGTTGCATAGTTAATATACATGGTTTCCTTGTGAATAAAACTTCTGTTCATTCTCTTTACTGTTAGCTAGATCAGATTAGGTCAACGTAACTAGGTCTCAGATTTTACAAGTCTTCGTTGGTTCAGTTGGAAAAACAACTTGTATAGTGTTAGTGTCAGTCTTTCCAGCCTTCCTACAGTGATCAAATGTGCTCTTACAAAATGATTTTGAAGTGTCAAGGTCAAATTTTGTCATTTCAGTGAGTCTTCAAGCAAAATTTGGTCACTAGGCATTAGGTCTAGGGTTTGCCCAAATGGCGGTCCATGTCATTATTCAGCTGAGTTTATCATCATTCAAAGGGTTTTCATTATCATCTCAGTGTCTAATGAGTCATTTCACACCTTGTTCATGCTTCAGTTGTGCCTAGGCAAGCTCATTTCCCTCTCCTAGGGTTTTGAAGGCAATTTCTCTTGGGCGGCCAAATCACCGGCAAAACTTGTTTCCTGATGTTCATACACCTTCCCCTATCCTTAAAGTACCTTATCAAACACTTCCCATCCCTTAGATCCGCCAAATTCCTCATTTTTGCACAAACCCTAGTTTCTAGCTACAATCTGGCAATTTTCTAGGTTTGACCTGTGTTTTTCCCTTTTCGACCCCTTCCCCTCACTCAATCTCTGAGATTCCACTTTCCCCTGCTTCCTAACATCCCTCCCCACTCCCACAAATTTCCCCAAGAATTTAGAAGACCCCTATCCCCTTCATCTCGCTCCATTTCGACAAAATTCCTTGCTTCATACATCGGGACAAGTCGCACTCAAATGATGTTCTAGAGAAATCAAAGATGAATTTTGGAAAAATGAGAGAGGTTTTTGTCCTTAACATGCCAAGGAAGAAAAATCTCTTTCACTTTTTACACAGGTGTCATGGTTTGAGAGAAATGTCAAAAATACCGGCGAGAACGAAGGTGCTCCAAGGACGGTTGGCCAAAGCACAAAAACGAAGGAAAACGCCCGATCCACTCCAAACTTTGGCCAAAGCCTCTTTGACTGAGAATGGTACTTGATTGGGGACTCCCAGCCCAAATTTCAAGAAATTTGGAGAAAATTTTGTCATTTGTGAATTTTTTGAGAATTTTACAGGTTTTGGCCATTGGAGTGGTCTCACCCCGCGCGCGACCACTCGTGGGGACAGCTCAGAATGAGAAAAACTTTGCATTTTTGGAAAGGGCATGCAAAAACTAGAATTACCTATACTTGGGGTCAACTTGATTTTGAGATTTGGGCCTCCAAAAGCTCAAAATACATCAAAATTTTGACTTTCTGCCCACTTTTTGAGTTGCAGAAAGTGACCTTGGGAGAATTGACTTTTGAGGGGTCAAATCAACTCCAAATCCAGAAATTCCACTTGGGATGGAAAGTAGACAGACCAAGCTTTCCAATGAGCCATCTTGCACCTGATTTGGACCAGTGGAACCCACTCAAAAGTTGCTGCAAAGGGGCGCGACCACTCGAGCAAGGGGCGCGACCACTCGAGCTGAATTTGGCAGTTTTGACTTTTCAGGCCAGAAAACACTGTTTTCACCTTGGTTGATGATGGATGAATATATAATTTTCATGGCACATTGATAGATTTTATCTCTCTTTACCCTTCTAGAAGCTTCCTTGATGTAAAAAGTGAATAATTAATGCATGGATGAGTTAGCTAAGTAATAGAGGCAAGTTGTTTGACTACCTATTATCTAGTGCTTAGTTTAGAATCAGTTCAAACTGCTCCTAGGAAGCTGAGATCGACTCCTAGAGGTGGGGAAAGGAGTTAGATGGTCTATATTATGCCTTCTCTTGCTCATTTTCATGGTTGGACTCTTGTGGGAGAAGCATTATTGTATATTTTACTTGTATCTCTGCAATTTGAGGAAAAGGAAGGCCAGGGTTTTGCAGACTTCATTGTGGATTCTTGTGGATCATTGTGTTGATGGTGTGTCTCCTACTTGTTACTGTAAGTTTGTTTATGTGTTACATCTCTTAATCTATTGCTGCTGATTAAACAAAAGAAGTGATAAAGTTTGAATTCATGCATGCCATGCTCAGCTTTTAATTTTGTTCAATATCTATGTTTTCCACTGTCTAAAGAGGATTCAAAGTTGTTGTTTGCCCTCTTTAGCTCCTCTTCTATCATTCCTGATCATCCATCTCAGATTAAGGCATCAGCACTCACTCCTACCTTGCCCCAAAGATCCCCCTGCAAAAACTGAGCCCAATCCCCGCACCCTGAATTGCACTCCCTCCAATTGCCACCAAAAACCCCAAAAATCTTTAAATCAACCTCCCTTATCAATTTACTAGCCTAAAATATTTATTCCTAATTGGTCAGCTTATCATATTGAAAGATCTGCCGAATCTGACCCGAGAGAGCCTTCTCATACCTCGTAGGGCTAGCTACGAGGTGAAATGGTTTGATGTAGCCTTGAGAGTTTGTCTATCTCAGCCTAGGTGAATTCCAAGCGCTAACATAGAGCACCTGTACCACTTCTCTATCTACCCATACTCCATCAAACCCATCTGCTCCATCCCCTAACTCGGATTCTTGCCTCACGTTTGCCATTTGCTCACATAACCCTAATCTTGGTGCAACATTGCTTCAGTCCTCCTTGAACAAATCCAGCCATCTACATCTTTCCTCAACTCCATCCACCAAGTCCTGGACCACCTCAAACCCTTATCCTACCTCCATACTCACTCCTGCACCTCTTTTCTCTCCATCCATCCTCCAAAATCGCATTTCTGAACAACCTGTAGAAAATTACAGACATCCTATAGAAAATTGTAGACATCCTGTAGAACCCCTGCAGACTTCCTATAGAGGCTCACGAATGAGGTTTCTTGATAGCCAAACTCTGTGAAACTCTCTGGAAGGGTGTTAGGGACCCCTTAGGCCCTCTCTGAACCTTCCTGACCTCCTCCAAGCATTTCCTCTCACCAATCCACCTCTGCACAGTAAAAAACAATCAAATCACATGCATGATAATTCTGGCAACTTATTCAAAAATACAAAAAGATGTTTTTTTTTTTCAGATGTTACTGTAGAAGTAGCTTAGATACATGTATTTACCTTCCTAGAAGTCAATGGCATCTCTTTCAGTAGCTTGAATCCTCTTTCTTGCATCAGTAAGGCTAGCTGGTAAAATTAGGGTTTGCTAGGGTTTACGTTTCCTTTCAGCTTTCCAGTTTCCTTCTGCAAGTAGATCAACCTTCTTTGAGTTAGCTTTCGTCCATCAGTTAAAAAGCTTCTTTTCAGAGCTCATAGAAGTTGGCTTAATCTCCTAGCGGACTTGTGCCAGCTGACCAAGTGATAGCTGCGGCAAGAGCTAGTACTTGTGCATACAGCACCGATGCTTCCAAGTTTGTTACGGACTACCGGGTTGATAAAAGTAAAGAAGGGAGTCCCAGGAGTTGCAGCAGTATTGCTGCAATACTAGAGCCCACCATTCTTTTTGGCGTCGTTGTCGGGGAAGCATCAGAGTATTCGTGATTGCTTCTTTTCTTCTATTTTCCTACTCTAACCTTCTGCTAAGTAGTTTATTTCAGTTCCATCCTGAAATTCCATTTGTGCAAAAGTAAATTAGACATTTCCTGCTTTCATAGATTTGCCTTTCAATTCTGCAATTTCAATTCTGCAAGCGTAGAATAGAATTTCAATTCTGCAAGCGTAGAATAGAATTTCAATTCTGCAAGCGCAGTCTAGCATTTCATTCTCGCAATTTGATTTCAGCAAAATAGATTAGTCCTTTCCCGCTTTCATTTCAATTCCGCAAGATAGATTTTAGTTAGTTGCAATTCCATCTGTTTCAGTTTTGTAGGTACAAGCAGAGAAAAAAAGAAGCAAAAGCAACCAAAAATCTTTTCATTCCTAGTAGGAACAGAGATAATACCAAAAAATTCCTACCCAACACCCCCACCACTTCACTGAGTCACCCTTCTCTCTTCTTTGGTGGCAGTGACCCAGAAGAACCTATAGGTGAACCTCCTGAGATATACGAAGATCCTATAATAGAAGAAGAGCAAGAAAACATTCCTTTCGAGACCATGGCTGAAAACAGAAACGATAGAGACGATGATGAGAGAATAGAAGGTACCTTCCCCATCCGAGAGACCAACGGGGACATGAAGATGAAGAACATAAGTCCCTCAGCCTTACCTCATTTCCATGGATTGACCACTGAAGACCCTGATACCTTCTGTTTGAGTTTGCTGTCCTTTGTCAAACTTGTGACTATGCAGAAGACGAGCAAAAGTTGAAACTCTTTCCCTCTACCCTCAAGGATGCAGCATTACACTGATTCATGGGGTTACCTGGAAACAGTATCACCACTTGGGCTCAGATGCAGCAAGCCTTTAACAACAAATACCGGGACTACTGTAGGTCAAAGGAAACAAAGGGAGAAATCTTTCGAATGACCATGGGAAATGATGAGTCTTTAGAAGACTACGAGGAAAGGTTCCAACTTAGCTATAAACGGGCCAGGTGCACACTTGACCCTGAATCTCTAAAGCTGGTTCTTCTTCGAGGAGTCCCTGAAGACCTTCTAGATACCCTTCACATGCTAGCTGGAGGAGACATCTACGAACTACCTTATGAGGACATAAAGACTATGTTTAGAAACCACTCTAGGGCAGCCTAGAAAAGAGGTAGGGGGAACCCACTTTCAGCTAGTACTACCTTCTCCAAGCATGAGTTTGCTAATCAGATGGAAGACCTCAAAAGTGAGATGAGACAGACCATTGCCATGCAACTCGATACCTTCTGAATCCAACAAAAAAAAGAGGAAGTTGAGAGGGCTTTGGCCATTTTTTGTCTTAGATGTACGAGGAAGCACCCTAAGAACGAGTGTCCATTGCACTCAGTAGAGGTATGTTTCGTTTGTGAGGAAAACCACCCCACAAACCAATGCCTAACCTTACCTGGATTTAAAGCCATGTACCAAGGGTCTGAGGCACCCACTGAACCTCTCTACTTCCTCAACCAAAGGAGGCCACATGGGCCCAGACCTTACCAGCAGGGGATGCAAGGGACATCCCAAGCTTATTATAGCCCCAACCAATCTTCTCACATGCCTTCTTGGGGTCCCCCTGCCCATCCTTCCTGGTCCGCACCTCCTCCGTGGTCTTATCCACCTCAATACCATACTCAACCCGCTGCTCATTCGTTTCACTCACACGTGCAGCCGCAACCTCAGTGGAATGCACCTCAACCGGGGTGGAGGCCCCAATACAACTCTCCTCCCGCCATTCTGCCTCCACCACCGGCTCAGCCACAACCATTACCTCCTGCTCCTCCAAGACAACCCCAAATGCATGCTTAACTGAACCCGAACCCCAACAACCGACAGGTCCAGCAGGTATACACTGGGGAGACGACATGCCCTACCTATGCTGTGGAGATCCAGGAGATCAACCTGCGATCCGGGAAGACCCTTCCAGATTGCCAACCTCCTCCAATAGAGGACGAGGAAGAGAAACAGGAAAGTGAACCCAAAGCCATTCCACCCTTTCCTGAGCGACTAACAGTAACCACGCAACCAAATCCAGAGGAGACTGAACTTTTGGGAGAACTTAAACAGTTGTGTGTGAAAATACCACTTCTCCAGGCCATAAAAGATGTACCGATATACAATAAATTGATTAAAGAGAAGTGTTTCAGGCACCCAGGCAGGCGAAAGAGAGATGCCCTGACTATCAATGTCATAGGACAACTATTTGATCTAATGTTGGGGCAAGTAATCTGTCCAAAGTATTTGGACCCTGGGAGTCCTGTAGTTGATGTCCACATCAATGGCACCATAATCCCCCATACCTTGATTGATCTAGGGGCTACCATTAATGTGATGACCAGGGACACCATGCTTAAACTCAACCTTCAGAGTTCCATAAGGAAGACCTCGACAATCCTGCAGTTGGCATATCGCTCCACCGTGACTCCCGAAGGGATTGTGGAAGATGTCTTGGTCTCTGTTGACTCTTGGGAGCACCCTGCGGACTTCTTGGTCCTTCAGCCAAAGGCAAAGCTCACTGGATACCCCCTCATTTTGGGAAGGCCTTGGTTAGCCACTGCGGATGCTTACATCACTTGCCGAGCTGGAAGCATGACCATCAAGAATGGGCCCATGTCCAAGCAGCTAGTCCTATATCCTCCTGCCCAACCTCTGCTAGAACATGACTTACCACTCTGGTTGGAAGAAGGAGATGAGGATGAGGTCTACTCTGCACCATTGTGCATAGTAGAAACCACTAGGGGAGGCCCTCAAACCGAGGATGATTTGATTGAGACTTTGATTCAAAATCGACCTCCCAATGCACTGTCCTTAGACGAACTGGTGGAAGATACCCAAGCCAACACCTTAGTGGACCTCTGTGTGACTGATCCAACCTCTCCCAGAATTAAGAATGTGGAGTTTGGTCTCGAAAGAACTTTAAAGATCAGCTCCTCCCTATCTCCCTCCCAGGAGAAGGAGCTGTGTAGCTTACTGAACAATCATTTAGATGCTTTCGCTTGGAGCTATAAGGAGATGAAAGGAGTCCACCCTTTGGTCTGTACCCATCACATTTACATTAAAGAAGATTGTAAACCAGTCAGGCAGCCTCAGAGGAGAATGAATCCAACCCTTAAAGACATTGTCAAAGAAGAATTGCAAAAATTGTTGGACGCAAGATTCATCTACCCTATCTCCGATAGCAAGTGGGTCTCACCTCTAGTGCTTGTGCCCAAGAAGAACGGGAAGTGGAGAATCTGTGTAGATTACCGAGAACTTAACAAAGCCACCAAGAAAGACCATTTCCCTTTGCCTTTCATAGACCAAGTGTTGGATGGACTGGCAGGGAAGAAGTTCTTCTCTTTCCTAGATGGGTTCAACGGGTATAACCAGATCCAAATAAGCCCGAAAGACCAAGATAAAACCACCTTCACTTGTCCATGGGGTACCTTTGCCTACCGAGTCCTTCCCTTTGGGCTATGCAATGCTCCTGCCACTTTCCAGAGAGCAGTATTGAGCATCTTTTCTGAGTTGGTCCATGATTCGGTAGAAATCTATATGGATGACTTTACTCCTTATGGGTCCAACTTCCAAGAAGCATTGACTAATCTGGGAAAAGTCCTAACTAAGTGCATTGAGATGAACTTGTCCCTCAGTCCCGAAAAATGTGAATTCCTGATGACTGAAGGGACCATGCTAGGTCATACCATTTCTCGGCAAGGATTACAGGTGGATCCTAACAAGATTGCTATCATCCAAAAGGTCCCACCTTCTCAAAATGTAAGAGATGTTTGGAGTTTCCTAGGCTTAGCAGGATATTATCGAAGATTCATTAAAGATTTCAGTAAGCTAGCCTCGCCATTGTTTGGCCTCTTAGGGAAAGATGTTGAGTTCAAATGGACTGACGATTGTCAGGAGGCTCTGGATGAGTTGAAAGATAAGCTGGTGTCCGCCCCGATCTTGAGAGGTCCAAACTGGGCCCTACCTTTCCACATCCACATTGATGCCTCAAACAAAGCCATAGGGGCAGCCTTAGGACAAGTTCAGGAGAAACTGCCATATGCCATATACTTCGTCAGAAAAAACCTATCCAAGGCAGAAATGAACTATACTGTAACCGAGAAAGAGTTCATGGCTATAGTCCATTCCCTAAACAAGTTCAGACACTACATCACTGGTTATCAAACATTTGTACACACTGATCATGCTGCGATTAGATATTTAATGAATAAGCCTGATGTAAATGCTCGTATCATTAGATGGTTACTTTTGTTGCAGCAATTTGATTTGACTATTGTCGACAAGCCAGGTAAGGAAAATGTTGTTGCTGACTTCTTGTCTAGATTGGATTTGCTTGCAGGTGAAGAAGGAATAGTGGATGACCAGATGCCAGATGAACATCTGTTTTCTATCTCAGTACTCTCTCCATGGTTTGCTGATATAGAAAATTACTTGGTCTCAACACAGTTCCCTCCGCATCTATCCTCAAAGGAGAAGAGCAGAATCGTAAGGAAGAGCGCCCCATTCACTTGGATCGGGGGCAACCTGTTTAAACTTGGCCCAGATCAAATCTTGAGGCATTGTGTTAGGGAGGAGGAAGTCTTTGACATCCTCCTAACCTGTCATGACGGACCTTGTGGAGGCCACTTTGCAGCAAAAAGGACTGCCTTCAAAATTCTACAGGCAGGCTACTATTGGCCTACTCTTCATCAAGATGTCAGAAGATACATCAGCCAGTGTGACCGATGTCAGAGGATGGGGAAACCGACTCCAAGGGATGAAATGCCTCTCCAACCTCAAGTGACCTTCGAGCCATTTGAGAAGTGGGGCATGGATTTTGTGGGTCCTATCAACCCTCCTTCGAAGCAAAGGTCTTACATCATTGTTTGCACCGACTATCTGACCAAGTGGGCAGAAACGAAGGCAATCAAAGCAGCAACAGAAGAAAAGGTGGCTGAGTTTTTAAGGGAAATATCTTCTACAAGTTTGGCTACCCAAGAGGGTTAGTCACTGATAAAGGGAGCCAGTTCACCTCCAACCTGATTGAAGACTTGCTCGCGCATCACAAGATCAAGCACAGGACTTCCACCCCATATCATCCTCAAGCAAATGGGTAGGTGGAAGTCACTAATAGAGCATTGGAAGGGATTTTGACTAAGGTGGTGAGCAGCAGCAGAAAGGATTGGGCAGATCGCCTGGTTGAGGCCACCTGGGCCTACAACACCACTTGGGAGACTACAATAGGTTTCACACCTTATGAGCTAGTCTACGGGAAGAAAGCTTTGTTGTCAATAGAGTTCGAGTACACTACATTGAGGGTGGCAGCTCAGCTGGACCTAGATCTCAGCCATGCTCAACGTGAAAGATTACTGCAACTGAATGGATTAGATGAACACAGAATGCAGGCCCTCCTCCACTCAGAAGTAGTTCAACTCCAGAGGAAGATATGGCATGACTGGCACCTTAATGAAAAGCAATTCCAGCCAGGAGATTGGGCGTTGTTGTATGACTCAAGATACAAGGATTTCAAAGGAAAGCTCAGGACAAGGTGGTTAGGACCATATACAGTGGAGAAATGCAATGTCAATGGTTCAGTCCTTATTAGGACCATTGATGAAGAAGCCATCCCCATGCTTGTTAATGGACATCGATTGAAAATCTACAAGAAACCCCTTTCGAGGCAGGAGTTCATTGAAACTGTGGAAAAATCAGTGCTGGTAGTAGAGCAGGGTTCTGCCTCTATTCCGGCCACACCTTGATCATAAAAAAAAAAAAAAGGGAATAAAAAGATCCTTGGGTGAAACCTCTCTGAGGCGCCTAGGGCAGACAGTGAGGGTGAAAACCTCATGGAGGCACCCTAGCTGTCTCTCAGAAAATAAAGTAATGGAATAAAAAAGATCCTTGAGTGAAAACCTTTCTGAGGCGCCCAGGGCAGATAGTGGGGGTGAAAACCTCATGGAGGCGCCCCTGCTGTCTCAAAAAAAAAAAAAAAAAAAGAGAGAAAAAAAAAGAAAAAAAAGAGGAAAAGAAAAAGAAATAGGTCTAATATCTGGAATTATTGCAGGTTACAGGGAATACAATGCAGATAAAGAAGGTCACGCAAAACGAGGACAGGGGTCCGTACCAAGCTACCAGACATCCTCATAGACACTCCCTCCATGGCCACTCACTTTTTCTAGGATTTGAACACATTCGGGTCGAGATTCAACCTCCTACAGGAAGTTCTGAGCTTTCTACAGGAAGTTTTGGGGCTTTCTACAGGAAGTTCTGCATTTCTATAGGAAACATCCTGTAGAGCCTTCGGGCAGGCCAAAATCGATTTTGGAAAGGGATTTAAAGCTTGAAGTCTGTTGATGAGGCCTGCAACCACCCCTCTCTTCCATCCATCACCGGTTTCATCTCTTTCCACCGCCATTGCAACAATCTGGTTATGTATTCCTGCACAGTCATACAAAGAGTCTTGTTTTCCTCAGATTGAATTTTTTTTCCCAAGTGACAAATCAAGCACACAAAGGCTCACACACTCTACCTGTCAAAGCTCCATCAGGGCCCTTCATCCGCGAATACGACCTTGCTCATTTCAGCATGCATCCCAGGAGGAGAAGCAACTACAGGATGTCCTACAGGAATCCTGTAGCAGTTGATCCGTCTGGAGCACATACTATGGAGTCAATAGCAGCTGAAATCGACACAGGGGACATGTAACAAGCTCCGCTTGGATGTGAACACCTCCTCAACAGCTGAAATCAGACGGAGCTTGTGCATGCAGCGTTTACAACCAGAGGATCGGGTCCCGAAGCCTTGCATACAGCATCATTCAATGAAAGAAGTAGTTCCAGCGCCTGTGCACGAAGCAACAGTGAGCAAAGCCATTGTTCCACGTCCCGAAGCCTGCAGAATACGTCCACGGCCCCACAGGTAAGTGTCTAACCTTATTCGTCAAATTTCATAGACTATACTCTGAAAACTGCATGTCTGTGAAATGGTGCGGATTGAACAAATTCGGTGGCCAGTCAACTGGCCACCCACAGTCAGTCGAATGGCCTCGTGGGATCCGAATGAGCTCGGTTACGCCAAAGAGACGTGCAGCCGACACGTGGGAAGTGTCCAGTCGGGGAGAATCGGCGGATTGGCAGTAATGGCGGCGGTTAATGGCAGAGAAAGGAAATGGTGGTCAGAGACACGCCGAGGAATGATGGCCGTGACGTTGGCTAATGGATCGGCCTGGACACATCACCCCCTCGCCATGAATTGCATCGTAATTCAAATTGCTCGGCCGAAGAACTCACGATGAACCGCTGTCATTTACACTTGCAACCGTTTTTAGCAAAGTACGCGTCCTCCTCCTCTGCAGTTTGTTAGCCCGAGCTTCTCGGCCCATTTCAAAATCCTCCCGCGTCCTAGGCTCGTTCAGAAGTGCCGTGACACCCTCCAGAAGCCGACAAAGCTCTCTACAGGAAGGAGCTCTACAAGAAACGTGACATAGCCTCCTGGAGCAGAGAAACCTGGACTTTCTGCGTCGAAATTGGAGTTTCGAAGAAAGGTAGGCTCGAAAACACCATTCCCATGCATGATATTTCGAAAGGTGGTGAATTAAACTGTCTGGAGTAGGAGAATTAGAAGCAAATCTGCTTGTGGGTCAAGAATAGTAGTTTGCCTGTGTGATACACGGAATTTTTTCAGTTGGTTCTACGTCAAATTCTCCTCCACAGTTCCTGTTAAGAAATTCCTCCTATAGAAATGATAAACCACTGTAAGGGCTAACCCGTGCATGAAGAATGTGACTTTTATGTGGTTGGGGATGAAAATTAAGCTCTGCACTCTGTCTGTGGGAGCCTAATTCCCTTTTGACAGTCGAGTTTTGGGTAGCAACAACATTATAACCAGGGAATTGGTGCAAAGTGAAATACAAACATCTGAGAAACCTTGTCTTGAGAATCAAAGGAGGAAACCATACATGGAATTCCCCTTCTGATCAGAGCACAAGCCAAAACAGAGCATTCTCACCATGCCAGGAGGATTTATCAGAAAGGAACCCTCGGATTCCAGGAAATTGCGAGAAACTCCCGAGGTGGTAGACCTATTTACCCGTGCCAATTGGATGACCTTCTGTGACAGAATTCAAGGTCATGACGATGAGGTAACAGAAGAGTTCTTAATGTCCCTGCAGCCTAAATCCAAGATACTAGCCACCATAAATTTCAGAGAGTTGACCTTAAAGCTTACCCCACAACTCATTAGTCGAGTCACTGATTTGCCATTAGGGATACCCTGGAGCAAAGAGGAGAGGGCATTGGGCCAAAAAGCCAAGAAAGAATTCTTCCTACCAGAGGAACAATTTTCAGAAGATAAGAATGGGGTCCGGAGAGCCAGCCTACATCCATTTTGGAGCGAGGTCAGCCTTCAGATCATGAAATACATTACCTGTGAGGGGCGGTTCAGTATTGTATATGGTTATCACTTCCGGTTGCTAACTGAACTCAGACATAAGATGGATTTACCCACAGAACAAAAGTTAAGCATCCCCTATTTCCTCCTACAATCATTAATTGAGTGTGGCACAAAATTGAAGGAAGGGACACCGGACCAGCTGGCCCATCATGGGCTTATCAAGCTTCTAGTGGAAGATGCCCTCCATACCTATACTGTCCCTCTCTCCTGGGAGATTTTCCGTAATATGTCGAAGGATGATGATATTCAGATTCTGGCCGAGGAACTCACTTCATCCAGTAGTGACGAAGGGAGCATATTGAGGCAGAAGATAAAGCTAAGGGTGAGGTAACCCAGGACAGACCACCACAAAAGGAACAAGAAGAGGAATGAGGGAAAGGCCAAGCTGCTGAGGCCAAAACTGTGGGTGAAATAAAGGCACAAACACCAAGGGAGAAACGATTGCAAATCAAGGTAGAGAGGACTGAAAAAGTCCAAGCAAGTGAGGGCACACCCAAGGCAACCATAACAAAATTAAAAGAGAAGGCACCCCCAGCCAAGCAGGCCAAAACAGTGAAAACCGTTTCTACAGGAAGCCAGAAGACCGTTTCTACAGGAAGCCAGAAAACCGTTTCTACAGGAAGCCAGAAAACAGTCAGCACAGGACTTTCTACAGGAAGTCTGGAAAAAGGGCAACAGAAGGAAAAATCGCCTGAGATTTTAGCCAGGGAGGCAGCAGCTGTGCTGGCCACCCTAAGCACATCTCCAAAGCAGAAAGGGAAGCGGAAGAGGGAGCCTTCCATGTATTTTAAGGCAAGAAGGAGCGTGAGGATAAAGACTGGCAGACCCCAGCCACCGTCAAAAGAACCAATCATGATTGTGGACACCCAAGCTACACAAAAGGAGAGGTCTCCCTCCAAGTCATCCATCACTTATGAATGAGGAAGCCCGAAGACATCCACCTGGAGAGAAAGAATGAAAATGTTGGACACAAAGACCTCTCTACAGGATGCTGAGACTATTCTACAGGAAACACTGGCTAGGCTAAAGGAGACCGAAGAAATGGAAGGTGAGGCAGCTAAATCACCAGAGGAGGAAGAAAAGGTGGAGAACATTGTGGAACCTAGCCCCCAGCCCAGCTTCGGCTCCTACTATAACTTCTTAGAGGCAGAAAAGATCATTCCTAAAAAATTCACAATGCCGCTTTTCCTTGCACTAGAAGAAGAGAGAGTGAGGACCCACACTTGGATGAATATCGCTAAGTCCAAGGGTGTGGCAGATATAGGTCCTCTGGAGGAACAACTCACAGAGGCAAGAAGGGAATTGGCTATGGTATGACATGTGGAGAGCAGCCAACAGGTCAAGCTACAGGAAGAAAATGAGCTGCTTAGATAGCAGCTACAGTTACAGGGACAGAGGAAGGAAGACAGGCCTCACATCTTGGGAGAACAACAACAACAGGAGGAGCCCACAATAGCGAAAGATACCAATGATGAACAGCAAAGAAGGGAAGGGATGCAAGCTGAAATTGAGACAATGAATCGATAGCTACAGGAAAAAGAATTGCAAGCAGGCCTGGAGATACAGTCTCTGAAACAGTAGGTACAAGAAAAGGAGGCCCAACTGGCCTGCATGGCCAACTGGGCAATGGAAGCTCTGCAGTGTAGGCAGCTTGCCAAATCCTATGCCATATACCTCAAGGATCAGTGGTTACAGTTTCAGATCAACACCTTGGTCCAAAGGGGCATCACCCATTCCAAAATTATCATCAGTTTACAGCTCTATGTGGCAGTAGTTCATTAGAGGATAGGGCCAAATTATTAGAGTTCTACTTGCACAACTTCACCCTTCCGAACATGAATGCATGGGATCCCAACATTGTGATAGGAGATTTCCAACTTATGGCCATGGCCTCTTGGATGAGTCATGAGGAGAAGAGAGCAGCAGAGGTCCGTAGCATCATATGCAGAGAACTTAGTGAGCCACTAATGATCAGAGCAGAGCCGGATGACCCCTCAGCAGTGATAAGCACCCACCAACACTTGGCCAACAGCCCTCAGGATCTACCGGAATACATTGAGCAACAGGCTCAAGCTATTGCCCACTTTGAGGACATGGAGAGACTGTTGGGAGAAAACTGCCTGCATGCCTGCACAAGGCGGTGGAACACACTGCCTCATAGCTTGAAGATAAAGGAATACCACTCTCCCACCAGGATGAGGGAAGCCTTGGCAAGGGTACCTCTCTACAAACAGTTGATGCAGAATCTGCAGGCCAATTGGATTGGCCTGAAATTCATTCCTCCTTTGCTTTTGGGATTGCTAGAAGGAGTTAAGGAAGAGGAGGAAGGTAGACAATGGGAGGAAGTGGAAAGGAAAGCAGGATTCCACGACTGGGAAGAGGATATCACCGTGGAGGCCTGGGACGTGAGGGAGGTGATCAAAGCCATAAAGGATGATGAGCTGGACTAGTTGCTCAGAGGATGAGCAACCCATTTAGCAGGGGGTGATGATGAGCCCCAAATTGGGTAACTTATTGGGCTCATTTTGCCTAATTGTCCTTGTTCAATCCTCCATTTTTCATAGATTATGCATGTTTTTTTAGTATGTTTATGTTATTTTAACGAATAAGGGTGGTCACTCTACCAAGGAGGCTAATACGTGGTTATTTCAGGTTTTTTGGAAAAATTTTGGAGCAAAACTACGCAATTATGGGCCAGGTGACAACCAACCTTGAGGTGAGGATTTGTAGGGAGGTTGTCTCTTGCATTAAATGGCCCTTCCTTGAAATCTCCACCCTCAACTCCGAGCTCAACCGGCCACCAAAACGAATCCTAAAGGCAGCCGAGTAGCTTTGGGAAGAGTGACTGTTTACTAGCAGTTGGAAGAACCGAGTCCCTTGAATTTAGGGGGGCTGCTAGGCCCCTCGTAGTGTATAAATAGGAAGGCCTCGACCTTCGTAGTTTACTTTTGGAACTGTTGGTGTTTGCACTATAGTGCTGTCATTTTTCTCAGCTCGTTTTCTTGTAGCTACTGCTGTATAACTTTCTTGTGATGATTATTTTTGAGTAATGAGAAGCAACTTTACTTGGCATCAGATCTGAGTTCTTTATAGGAGCTGGCAGCTCTTGGGGTTGGGCCCAACCCAAGTGCCAAGGCCTCCTTTATGTATTGTTATTTGTTCTTTATGTATTTGCAAAATCATTTCTGTTAAGTAGATTAAATCTTGCTAATTAACTAAGTCACTTTTGATGATTAGAAAGACTTTTGATGTTCAGATTGAGTTGATAGGTTATTAATAGGGAAAAGATTCAGAAAAGGGCCATCAAGCACCTCTGATTTCACCTCTCCCTCAGTGGGATCAGGAGCTGGGATCAAGGTGACCTTGCTGCCAACAAAAACACTGACTTTGCTTTGCCATGCAATCATTAGTGTTCGATTTTCATTTGCAGAAGTTGGTTACATGTTTAGATTCTTGAATGCTTCATTGCATAGTTAATATACATGGTTTCCTTGCGAATAAAACTTCTGTTCATTCTCTTTACTGTTAGCTAGATCAGATTAGGTCAACGTAACTAGGTCTCAGATTTTACAAGTCTTCATTGGTTTAGTTGGAAAAACAACTTGCAGAGCACCTGTACCACTTCTCTATCTGCCCATACTCCATCAAACCCATCTGCTCCATCCCCTAACTCGGATTCTTGCCTCACATTTTCCATTTGCTCACATAACCCTAATCTTTGTGCAACATTGCTTCAGTCCTCCTTGAACAAATCCAACCATCTACATCTTTCCTCAACTCCATCCACCAAGTCCTGGACCACCTCAAACCCTTATCCTACCTCCATACTCACTCCTGCACCTCTTTTCTCTCCATCCATCCTCCAAAATCCCATTTCTGAACAACCTGTAGAAAATTACAGACATCCTGTAGAAAATTGCAAACATCCTGTAGAACCCTTGCAGACTTCCTGTAGAGGCTTACGAATGAGGTTTCTTGATAGCCAAACTCTGTGAAACTCTCTGGAAGGGTGTTAGGGACCCCTTAGGCCCTCTCTGAACCTTCCCGACCTCCTCCAAGCATTTCCTCTCACCAATCCACCTCTGCACAGTCAAAAACAGTCAAATCGCATGCATGATAATTTTGGAAACTTATTCAAAAATACAAAAAGATGTTTTTTTTTTTTTTTTTTTTTTTCAGATGTTACTGTAGAAGTAGCTTAGATACATGTATTTACCTTCCTAGAAGTCAATGGCATCTCTTTCAGTAGCTTGCATCCTCTTTCTTGCATCAGTAGGGCTAGCTGGTAAAATTAGGGTTTGCTAGGGTTTACGTTTCCTTTCAGCTTTCCAGTTTCCTTCTGCAAGTATATCAACCTTCTTTGAGTTAGCTTTCATCCATTAGTTAAAAAGCTTCTTCTCAGAGCTCATATAAGTTGGCTTAAGCTCCTAGCGGACTTGTGCCAGCTGACCAAGTGACAGCTGTGGCAAGAGCTAGTACTTGTGCATACAACACCGACGCTTCCAAGTTTGTTACGAACTACCGGGTTGATAAAAGTAAAGAAGGGAGTCCCAGGAGTTGCAACAGTATTGCTGCAATACTGGAACCCACCAGCCGTCCTCTAGAGTCTGGTTTGCTTTATCTTGCTCCTCTTCTTCTTCTAATACCTTGTACCTATTTTGATTCAACTGATTTTCCTCATTGGGTTTTTTTTGGTACCTTCTCATTCCTTTACCTTTGTTTCCCACTTTGTTAAAGCTTTCAGTTTCTTTCCCTGAGGTAGCTTTAGTTCTATTTTCCATTCTGTTTAAGGGGAAATCTCTGAATAGATGCCCATGTTCATGACATTTTCGGCATCTGAAGGGGACATGCTCATAGTCCACCGCTTGCACCCATTCTTCATCAAAAACTTCCAGAATTACTTCATCCGGTAGAGCTCCAGAGAGGTCCATCTCTACACATATATGGGCAAAGGAGGTATACTTCCCCCGCATAGTGGCCTCTGATATTTTAACAAAATGCCCTAGTTTATTTCCTATTGCTCTTAATGATTCCGGCTACCAATAATCCAGTGGTAGGGAGTATAGCCTAACCCACACTGGGACTGATGTGAATGATTCATGCTCTGGGACAAAATTCATTACCCAAGGCTACATATAGAGGCCAACAGCTGCATAGAAGTATGGCCCTCCTTCAAACACCCTGTCTTTATCCTCGATGTTTGTAAAAACTACAGTGAAGAAACCCTTGGATCCAAGGTGCAGATCTATATCCCCCTTAGGTTTCCAATGATTCTTCATCCATGCCTGTAAAGCCTTCTCCGTAGGCCATAACCCCATGAATTTACAAATTATTGCATAGTTCGCCATGTGTTCCCGGTGTGCTTGTATCGCTGGATCACTTAACACCACTCGGGGTATGATGGTTGCCTTAGGCTTACAAGGTCCAGTCCTCTTTCTGGTATCAACATTCTGATTCTCTCCTTCTATTTACTTTCCTTTACTAGCTCCTTCCTACGTATTTTCCTGCCCCTAAGTGCCTCTGTTTTCCTATTTCCTTTCTCCTAAAACCCCGTCTTCAACCTCCAGAGGTTTCTTGAATCTGTTAGATACTACCTGATTGTAGGAGGGAGTGGAACTCGCCCCCTCTCGCCTCTCCATGGTGCCCAACACTGCTCTTCTGCTTCAAACCCTAGCTCTTCTCTCACCCCCTCAATATCTTCTTCCAACAATGTTTAACACTAGGAACACTGAGTTTTTCATCTAGCAACTTCCTTACTTATTTCTCAATAATATGATTAATTCTTCTCAATTTTTGTTGAAATAGCTTGGCTGCTAGTTCCAAAGGAATTTTGTGCTCAATAGTAGTTGTATCATAAGTCTTCAAATCTTCATATGACCATACAAATACATATTTATATTCTTTGAACAAATTGATATATTTATCTCTGATATCATGTGGCAAGGTTGTTGAGATTTTAATATTTCTTACTTCTTTTGTAGTACCAATATTGCAATCTTGTATATTTTCTTCTTGTGAATTTCACAATAAAGATCTTGGTACATCATTTCTCAAGAACAACTAGTCCTTTAGGAATGTAATTATTAGGAAACTGTATAATATCATGATCAACTATTTTTTGTTTCAACAACATTTTCTTTTATCACATCATTGTTTTCTTCTTCAATATGTGAGCAAGAAAACTGCTTAATAGTTTGCAAAAATTTCTGCAATTGCTCATCATCTTCAAAAACTTGCTAGTGTCTTAAGTTATTCGGGATAGAAGTTCTATACTTAACTTCAATTTTATACTGCAACAGGGGATCTGAAATTTTGAAAGTGCTTGCAAAAACTACTAAAGAATATGCATGTATATTATCCTCTCTTGGAATAACTGAGATGTTAAAAGCTTGAAAATAATTCTCCACATAGTACCATACCTCATTTTTTTAAGCTTTTAATCTACGATGTTTTGTTTGACAAAGATTTCTAACATGTTTCACTATCAATCTGAATTGCCAAATATTGTCAAAATTTGCACCTTCATTTTCTTGGCTAACTCTAATACCAATATTAAAGCTTCATATTTTTCCACATTGTTAGTGACTTCAAAATATAACTTGAAAGATTGAGTGATGTTTTTTTCTTTTCAGGTGAAATAAAAACAATCCCAGCTCTAGTTCTATCTCTAGAAAAGGCTCCATAAAAATACATGTTCCATACTTCATTCTTTGAAGGCTGAGGAACATTTATAGTATCTTCAATTTTGTTTTGTACATTGAACACGTCATTTACAACCAATATAAAACACGCTAAACCTTTATCAATGGCATATATAGGGTGATTTACTGCTTGATTCGCATTACACACAATATTTATAAACCTCACGTCTCTAAACAATCTTGGATGTTTACCTCCATAAATAGGGATGGTAGCGCAAGACATATCCATTTGTAAGCTTCCTCCAAGCTTAGCACAATGAGATCTTGATAAAAACATACCAAATTTAGGA
Source organism: Pinus tabuliformis (assembly GCA_031772625.1). Taxonomy (NCBI): domain Eukaryota; kingdom Viridiplantae; phylum Streptophyta; class Pinopsida; order Pinales; family Pinaceae; genus Pinus; species Pinus tabuliformis. The sequence goes on along the minus strand of CM062820.1, from coordinate 1,492,360,108 downwards.
GGGATATTTGTCACTACTATATCCATTACTATGCTCTTTACATGAATCTAGGCAAGGGTGAAAACTAGATCTTTGATTAACCCCAAGCATGGCACCTTCTTTGAATCAAATGTATACAAGTCATGATAGGGCCTAGTGATTTGCAACTGAAGCTGGTCCATAATAACTTTAGGCATTAAATTGTGAGAAGCACTAGAATCTAACATACAATTGTACAAAAGAAAATCATGAACTTTTAATGTGACATAGAAAGGTGGAACACTTTCATCCATCATATCCAAACTAGGACCAAAAACCACAGAAGGTTTCTCATCTTGTAGGCTAATCACATCTCCTTCAAAATCTACACTTGAAGATTGTATCCATTTCGAAACCGGCTGCTTATAACTTGGATTTCTTGAAAGTTCATATAAAGGGATTGGAATTTTGACCCTTTCTAATTGTTTTTCCACATTGAAAACAGGTGACATTGGTTTTTCTATAGTTAATTAGTCTTGTGGTTTGGTTTGAAGTTGTACAGATGAAGTTCTAGTAGATTTATCTTGTGAGACATCATTTTATAGGTCTACCTAGGCCTTGTCTAGGTCTCAAGTGATATATTTAATTTAACTCAACAATAAGAAATTTAGAAAAAAAGCTTGATATTTAGAAATTTCAGAAGATTCTTTATTTTGAACAAGATGATGAATTTGATTGAGAGGGACAATAACATTTTCAGATTGGTGGTCAGCAAAATAACTGATATCATTGGTCACAACTAGTATTACTTCTTCAGGGTCCTAATCATCAATCAATAATGGAGGTTGGATTTGTTGATCATTGTTTGATCTTTCTCTCTAAAAGATTTGTGGCTGAAAAGGTCTTCTGTATTGTCCTAGAGGTCTATTTACATTTTGTTGTGCTACTCTTAGTTGAGTTTCCATCCTTGAAGTTAGATTAGACAAATTTCTTATTAATGAAGCAATCTCATCAATTTTGTGTTCCTTTTCTTTATTCTTTGATGATGAACCACTGTATTCTTTAGCTTTCAGTTTCTTCTCTGTTTTTTTCTACCTTTTCTTTAATTTACCTGATGCTGCCCTATTAGCTTCTACCTCAATTGCATAGGTTTGCATATTTGCTAAGGATTTAGATTTTCTTTCTCTTAACATTAAAGCAAAATCATCATCAAATCCTTTAGAAAATTTGACTTTAGCTGCAACAACTAGAGATTTACAACATCATGGCATCTTATTGTAAATCTGATTAAACATTTTAATAAATTATGCAACATGTTCACCAAGATTCCTTCTTATGTCTTCAAATTTTGTCAGATAATAAACAAGATCATTTTTTATTCCCCATTGGTTTATGAAGATATTTGTTAATTTTGTCCATGAATTTATATAAATTGCATGTAACCCTTTGAACCAAATCATGAAATTTCCTTCTAATGATTGAACAAACAGTCTCATATAAACATCTTCATGTTCTGGTCTCTGTTCATATTATCTGCAAAGTCAAGGAATGCAATCAAATGATCCTCTATTGATGGTCTTGTTTCTCCATTAAATCTGGGTAGATATTTTACATATCCTTGATGAAAGTCAAGAATTTAATTTGTTGGTGGAAGTACTAGCACTGCATACCGAGTTGTCACAATTGGTATATATCCAACCATTTGTTGTTGTGGTAAAACCGCTTGTCTAGGAGATAAAGCTTTACTGGAAGAGTATTGGTTTGAAACTATAGGCTCCTTTGGAAACTGAGGGTGAGCAATTAAATTTTGAACTTCAAAAACAATTTTTTCTTGATCTTTGAAAGCTAAAGGATTTGTGTAGATTTTAAGTTCCTCTTCAGGCTTGGCAGAAGTACAAGGATAAGTGTGTATGGCAGTGGATATGAAATCACCAGGTTTAAGTTCAGGAAACTCAAGTTCAAGTTTTTCTTATGTATCAGATGATCTTGAAAGGGAGACAGGAAGCTCGAAGGATTCGAGATGATGAACTAATAAAGCAGATTGTATATCTACTCCCTTGAAAATAAGTTCTAAGACTTTAGGTGGTAAATCTGATAATTCAGCAGGGATATGAAATGGTTCAAAGTGCTCAGATTGTGAGATTGTTTTAGGTGGGAGAGAAGTAGAAGTAGAAGTAGAAGTAGAAGCTTCAAGTCTATGTATAAGGGAAGCAATTCACAGGATTCTCTCTGGATCTAATAATGCAGTGAAAAGCTGAGGATTAGAATGAGATCTGGTATGTTTGCATGAAGCCATATTTAATGAATGAAGTTGCCAGGTGAATAATTTTAGCATGCCAACCTCTTATTCACAATTAAGGGGTAAGTCTTATTGTTGTCCTAGGGAAAATGAACTGATGAAAACTTGACTAAACTGGGGGGGGGGGGGTGAACCAGTTTAGTATATTCATGGACATTAAAGTTATTTTCATTAATCTCATTAACTGAAACATTGCATGAGAAAATTAACAAATAATGATCAGTAGATTGAATATGTGAACAACAAGTAATAAGCAAACCAAAACATCACATCAACACATAATAACAACACACATATTGACACCAGATATATTTGGAAACCCATAAAGGGAGGCAACCATGATTCTATTATTGTTGTGACGCAAAGGAAAGTTCCTATACCTTATTACATTTGATTTTCTATACGCTCCAACCTATAGGAGGCTACTACCTCAGTTTTCTGCACACTACAACATGCAAGGAAGCTCCAACTCCCATATATTGTCTGCAGGCTACAACCTACAGGAAGCTCCTACCTCAATAGGCTCCAACCTATAGTTTATCAAGCTAGTACTTGAAAGGAGACTACGATCCCCTGATGCAAACAAGAAACAACAATGTACTGGTTTACCTAGTCATAAATTTTTCATATCTCCATCTTCATTTCTGCCTCTTCTTCCCTTCAAATTTTCTTCACATAAGCTTCATATGTGTTAGGTAACTAATGTATAACACCTCAATCATTTCTCACACATTCTCCAACTCTCTAACTTATATTTTGCTTCCAAAAGCAACATCTTTTATAAAGATAATTTGTTGGCTGTTTGTATTCCACATAAGAATAAGAAGTGAACAAACTTGACACTTTTCCTTCCACTCATTCGTTTCCAAACTCTTCAAATTTTGATTATAAAATAAATAAGTGCTTCACCACATATTATTTCAGCCATCTATAATGATTAGTTGCACCAATACCAACATAGTGCCAAGAATAACATTATACCACCACAACACATGCAAGCATTCTCCATTGTAAAGAATATGCACACAACATATGAAAATAATGCAAGCATATGTATGCAACATTCACTCTCCAAATCCATCTATATGTTCAAATTCATCTTTTCTTCATGCCATTGCCTCAACCTCCTTGAGTCTTGTCTTTTTTTGTTGTCATGGAATATTGCCTTTGTTGTCATGGAGTCTTGCCTTTGCATCACAACAATTCACCTCAACCAAAAATTAGTGTCACCACAAATTATTCATTAAATAATCTATACAACATTATCCAAGCATCAATCCATCAACATGCCAACATCAATGTTCTGCCAAACCATCAAGGTATTTGTTGCTCCTTTGTCCTGTTGTCATCAAGCATGCCAAGAATAACATATGCAATATCTAGCATCAACATATGTGCCATCAACATCTAGCATTTGTCTCACCAACAGGTATTACATCTGATTTTTTTTTTTTTTGGTAAAACGCTGACAATTTTAGTGTCAGCGAAAACAATTTGTAATAAACAGGGAAATGTAAATAATGTGGTTATCAACATTAATCAGTCTCATAAAAACGATCAACATGAATACACTGACAATGGGAGTGTCAATGTTATTAGGTATTGGTTGATAGCGGGAATATTAGAGGTTACCTTAGAGGTTTTCCTGCAGGAATATTAGAGGTGACCTTAGAGGTTTTCTTACAGCCAGGTATTACTGAACCTGTTACTGCCCTTGCCTTGTTGCTATGTTACCTTAGAGGTTTTCACGCAGTCAGGTATTACTAACCCTGTTACTGCTATTGCTTTACCGCTCCTTTGTCCCTTGATCCTGCACACCTTGTTGTTGCTTCTTGCCTTACTCATGCATACCTTGCTGCTCTTGTTGCCCTGTTGCTCTTTTGTTGCTCCTTTTCCATCAATGACAACAATGCCAACAATCTCCCTTTGGCATTGATGGCAACATTGTTTCTTGAGAAACAACTTCAACAACCTTTGCTTACCTCCCCCTTTGACATCAATGGCAAGGGGGTTACAGATGTCTTGTAGCCCTCCAATCCACATTTATATGTTCTTTGTCCTCAGTGAAAAATATGGTCCTCAATGTAGCCCTCCAATCCACATTTATTTGTTCTTTGTCCTCACTAAAAATATGGTCCTCAATGTAGTTGTCTCCAATGCATTAATGCTCTACAACCTGCAATGTTTTGTGCTACATAAACAATGTTAACATTGTCATTGAATGAATGCCACTCTAGATGGAAAATTAGGGATGCTCCAGATTGAACACTACTCCAAAATGAATGTTGCTCCACATGTCATATAAACACTGCTCCAAATATGCTTCAAAATGTTTTAACATTGCAAGAGCGCTGCAGAACATTGTTGTGAGAAAACTTTGTAAAATATTGCAAGAACTCATTGAATGAACACATTTCCGAACACATTGTCGAACACATTGCAGGAATATTGTTGGGAGAACACTTTGTAATATATTGCAATTGTATATAGATAAAAAATAAGCTCTAAATAATACTCTGCCAAATAATAAGTGCATTGCACATTGTTGTGAGAGGATATGAACACATAGATCATTAAGTATATGAGACATTGAATATGTGAGGCAAGTATTTGAGGATCAACATGTATGAGTGCATGAACACATATAAGATATGCATGTATTTGATACAATATGAGCACTACCATTTCCGCACCATAAGAACAAGATCAACAAAAAAAACATTGCGATGTTAATATGAGCGCTGCACACCAACACTCCATGCTTACAATTCCTTTTTCTATGCATCCGAACAAATGGAGGTTGCAATTAACTTTCGGTTTGTGTTTTCAATTTTTGGACAATGAGAAATGATTGATGAACGCCAATTACTCAGCACAATCAGAAAAGAAGTACTAGTGTGGAATGTGCCATACTCGTGAACGATGTGAAATGGCCAAAAATGTCATTGTTGAAAGTGAACATTGCATCTTTCTCGACTTATACTGCACCGTGTATATATATATATATATATATATATATATGTATACCAGATCATATGTCACGTTTGAAAGTATCATGATATATGTATACTAGGTCATATATATGTTAGATAATATATGTCACTGAATTCCAACCCAATAACAAATCGTTCAAATCCGTAGGTTCAATGATGAAATTTGTTGAATGTGCTCCATAATCAAATAAGCAGATACCACTAAACTTAAGTAGATTGAACATGTTATAATTCAAGTGGGATAAAAAACCAACAAAGCCTTTTGAGAAGGCTGAAATGACTGGATTAGATGTAGTACAGGTACATGCATATACAAGAATGAGTACATGTGCTATGACCAATCATAAATCTGAAATGACTGGATTAGATGTAGTACAGGTACATGCATATACAAGAATGAGTACATGTGCTATGACCAATCATAACTCATCAACGAGTATTGAAAACCAAATCCTTTCAAACATACATTTTAGGGTTATGCGAACAAACTTCCTTTCTCCATTCCTATTTCCAATTATGCAGTAGCATGGTATGATACCATTTGCATAGGTTCAACCTTCGATGCCTTTATACTCTCTACTCAAGCTGTCTCTACGATTGCATACAAGAAAACATTGACAAATATGCCATTAGTGAAGTACTTGCAGCAGTATGAGATCAAATTTGTGCCACCATATATCAACCTATAACGTCATAATTCATAATGTAAAAGGAAATTGATCCAGGTTTGTTTCCTCGCTATTTGATTAAATATTCGAGCACTTTTGGATATCTCAGTTGATGTACACTCAAGAGAACAAATCTCTCCATGATGTTGGCATGATTGACATTCAAGTCTTCATTGCTAAACATCCTAAAAGTGTGAAGGACCTCATCATTATCTTCATACCCATACCTCCTATTAAAGTAGCACATCAAACTAAGAGCCATTGAACTTGAATGCTTTAAAATTTTAAACACTTGTTTCATGTCCTGAAGTCTTCTAGCTTCTCCATACTTCGTCGCATAACATGATAGTGAAGTAAAGCACTCAATGCAAAATTTGAAAACATAACATTTTTCGAGCATGCTCTTTAGTACATTCAATGCTATGTCATAAGACCCTGTCTTCATATATACTCGAGCCATTGCAACATATACCAAGTCACACAAGTTTCCAGTTAGAGTCGTACATCTATACAACATTATCACTTTATTGATTTAAAACACACCAGCACTAGTAAATAGTGCACAATATAATTTATCACTGCTAGTATATATAAGTCCACGCCAATAAAAATTATGGTCTCCAATCCATTTGCAATATACATGAAGATCAAAGAATCCTCTTATTCCACACAACAACGACTTTTGACAAATATCTTACCGAGAATTAATAAAATTTTAGGGCGTAAAACCCTAATTCATGAATATAATATATGATAATGCACATAATATCAACGCCATTGTATAATGTATTTTTTTTTAATGATAATGTCATATGGGTCTTCAATATATGTTGCATGATTCATAAATGATATAGTGGACAGACTGTGTGCCAGTGCACAGACTTTTCTTGCAGATTTGTATGCAATAGTTGCTTATACCCCACTTGTATGGGATAGTTGCCATCGCACAAACTTCTTTCAAATTACATTTCCCAATTGTTTATCAATCAATGATCTCTTGACCAATCCACGTTCCACATGTTCGCATTTGTGAATAACACATACCACTCCTATGAATGTAACTGTTATGTATTCGTTGAATATGTCACAGTTTATCCTAGTTTATTCGTTGTCTATGTAGCATTGAACCAAACAAACATTGCCATGTATTTACGTTGTTAGTTTTGCTCCATTTGTGGCATTGCAATATATATAATGCATAATATGATAATGTCGTCATAATTCATAAAATGTTGTCCCAATAATATCATAGCGTTCACTGTTCTGATAATTTCAGTTCTCTGTTTGATCCAGCACAGTAATTTAATGTAGGTAATAACTCCAACCATTCAACCATAAGACTCCATTCAATGTACTGCATGTAGAATTCATTCAATGCATATCTAGAAAATAATGTCTTTGCATCCCTGAAACCTCCATTGCATCCCTATCAACTATGTCACTAGTGAATCTTGTTCTCAAGTCTAACATTCTTGCTTTACCTGTCATCTCTATTCATAATTATTTCTCTTCAGCGTTACCTTCATGTTTGTTTGATGTATTTTGTTTCTTGATTGTGCAATTGTCTAGTTTCTCAAAAGAACAACGAACAATCCATTTTTATTCCCATTTCAACATCAGCCAGATGCCCATTATCTGGTTCACACTATAGCTCCAGTCTATTGTCTCCAAAAAGGTGAAGACTTATAAGATTTATTTGTAGCAACAATTTGGGAATTCATGGGAGTATCAATAGTGGCGGCATCCCTGCACCGCTACCTTGCCTATTTGTAAATTTCTATTGCTCGATGCATATGATTCTCCAGTAAACATGAGAAAAATGTCTGACTAGTTACAACATGAGGTGGTGGACCACCTCGCCCTGACCAAGTAATTATAGTACCATCTTTCTTCCTAAAAACCATTTGACCTGGTGGTGGTGCGAGGAGAGCTTGAGAAGGAAGTGTAAAAGATTTATCCCAGCCAATCTTTAGTTCATACTCATAAACAATGACCCCTTGCATTTCATCCTTCGTTGTCTCACCATCTGCTTTGTTCATAAAAGCAACAAAACCATAGTTTCATTGCCTCCTTCGCTCTTCTTTTTCGCATCATCTTTTTCTTTATTAATTGTAGTTGCCAACCCAGGAGGTATGAATGGTGGTATGTATCTGCTTCCTTTATGGCCTCCTCTTCCTTTCCATTTCCTCCTCGGCTCCGACTCTCATCACAAAACTCGACTCTTTTCTTTTTCCTCTACTGCAAGAGGTTCACCATCAATTCCAAAATGTCGGCATCCACATCCACAACAAGGCTATTGTCCTTGTAATTTATTTCTTTCTAGATGTAGTATTAATATCTCAAAAATATATTTGTGCTTCATTGGAAACACTTACTAGTAGCCTTTGATTAATGCTTACATTTAAGCTCATTGTCTTTACTGCAATGGAAAATGAATTATGTGGTATGTATCAAGGTTCAAACTCAAAGATTATTTTTTCACACGTATTGGTCTTAGATTTTAATGTTCCATGTTCAATTTGTTTATCTTTTCTAACTTTTCTTTCGGGTCATTTTGATACTATTCTCCCCCTTGGATGATGTTGCTCAAGCATTGTCATTAACTAGATTATTCATTGCTTTTATGAGCAACTCCCCCTATGATTATGACTTCATTATGTCATTGCGGTAATGGGATCCTCCTTTTTTTCCCTCTTCCACACTTTATTGGGTTGTCTTCTAGTTTATGCATTTTTTTATTCAATGTTCGGTTTTCTTTGATTGGCTTCCATCATCTGCCTAGAGTTCTTTAGCGTATATAACAATTTGCATTCTTTTTCTTTGTGGCCAATATTTCTACATACATAACATTTTGTGTTTCCAAGAAATGCAAGAAATGGTGTGCTCCTTCTTGAGTTCATGCTTGCCTTCGCATATGATTTGCATTCAAATGCTTCATGTCCAAATGCATGACACATATAACAATAACCATAGAAAGATCTTATGTACCTGGTTGTTGATGTTCTTGTTTGTTTTCTTGTTGGATAGTACCTTCTTGTTTGTTGCATGTTTTGTTGAATAGTCTTGATCTTCTTGTTCTTACAATCTGCTGCCACATGTCCATGTTCATGGCAAGAAAAACATGTGATGTTTTTCCCATGAGCAAAGAATCTCCTTTGAGATCTTCCGAACTTGTTCAACTCATTTTCAAGAGAGAATGATCTTCTTGTAGTGAACCTTTTGTTCACCTCATTCTTTGGTTTTTGTTGTTGTTGCTTGGTTTTGTTTGCTTCTTTGCTATTCACTCTGCTTGTACCTTCTTCTAATGATCTTTTCAGGGATGCTTCATTATCCTCTATGATTGCCTTTAAGTTACTTCTCTTTTCTTTTGAGTCCTTCATGGATGCAATCTTCTCTCCTAACTCCTTACACAACCCGTTATTTTCATCTAAGTCTTTTCCAGCAGAAACAATCTCAACCTCTAACCTTTCACATTGTTCTTCTTTCTCTTTTAGTTGTCTGCTCATTACCTCTTCTATTCTTCTTTCTTATTCAAGTTGTGTCCTTAGGCTAATGATTCCCTTCTTGTATTCATGCTCTCTTTCATCACATATATACACCAATTTATTCAAATCTTTGTTTTCATTCTTCAGTCTTTCTATTTCAGTCAAGGCTATGTCAAGCTTGGCTTGTTTTTTAGTTGTCTTTTCTTCATGGAAATAAGGTCCATTCACACTAGCAGGTCCATTCACACTAGCAAAGACCCCATTTGACCTAATGATTTCCCTTTGACAAGATTTTTTCTTCCTCCTCTTTATCTTCTCCTTCTTGACAGTGCAGCTACTAGTGTCTCCTTCATGCATGAGATGCAATCTATCCCATATTTCTTTTGCAGAATTTAAGTCTATTACTGTATCAAGATCCTTATTATGAAGATTATTAAACATAACACATTTTGCCTTAGCATTCCACTGTTTTTCTTGTGCAGAGGGAGAGTCTTTACAGTAGCCATCACATACTAGTTTCCACACACTAGGTCCATAAGCTATCAATTCATATTTTACCTTATCTCTTCATTCATGAAATTTCGATGTAATAAGCATAGGTACAATTTGACAATCCATGACTCAACCATAACTACTTTTAAGTTGTTAGGCTTACACTGAAGGAAATTGGATTTGATACCAATTGATGAAAACTTGGCTAAACTAAGAGGGGAGAGGGTGAATCAGTTAAGTATATTCATGGACATTAAAATTGTTTTCATTAATCTCATTAACTGAAACATTGCATGAGAAACTCAACAAATAATGATCAGCAAATTGAATATGTGAAAAACAAGTAATAAACAAACCAAAACATCACATCAACACATAATAGCAACACATATTGACACCAGATATACGTGGAAACGCATAAAGGGAGAAAACCACGATTCTATTATTGGTGTGATGCAAAGGAAAGCTCCTACTCCTTATTACATTTGATTTTTTGTAGGCTCCAACCTATAGGAGGATGCTACCTCAATTTTTTGCACGCTGCAACATGCAAGGAAGCTCCAACTCCCTTACCTTTTCTGTAGGCTACAACCTACAGGAGGCTCCTACCTTAGCAAGCTCCAACCTGAAGTTTATCAAGCCACTACTTGAAAGGAGACTACAATCCCCTGATGCAAACAAGAAACAACAATGTGTTGGTTTACCTGGTCATAAAATTTTCATATCTCCATTTTCATTTCTGCCTCTTCTTCCCTTCAAATGTGCTTCACATAAGTTTCATATGTGCCAGGTAACTAATGCATAACACCTCAATCATTTCTCACACATTCTCCAACTCTTCAAAATTTTGTATATTATAAAATAAATAAGTGTTTCACCACATTTTATTTTAGTAATCTATAATGATTAGGTGCATCAATATCAACATAGTGTCAAGAACAACATTATACCACCACAACACATGCAAGCATTCTCCAATGTAAACAATATGCACACAACATATGAAAATAATGCAAGCATATGTATGCAAGAGTCACTGTCCAAAGCCATCTATATGTTCAAATTCATCTTTTCTTCATGTCATTGCCTCAACCTCTTTGAGTCTTGTCTTGTTTTTTTGTCATGGAACATTTCCTTTGTTGTCATGGAGTCTTGCCTTTGTTGTCATGGAGTCTTGCCTTTGCATCACAACAATTCAGCTCAACAACAAATTAGTGTCACCACAAATTCTTCATTAAACAATCTCTGCAACATTATCCAAGCATCAAGCCATCAACATGCCAACATCAATGTTCTGCCAAACCATCAAGGTATTTGTTGCTCCTTTGTCCTGTTGTCATCAAGCATGCAAAGAATAACATATGTAATGTGTGCCATCAACATCTAGCATCTGTCTCACCAACAGGTACATCTGAAGAAAAAAAATCTGTAAAATGTTAACAATTTAAGTGTCAGCAATTTTTTTTTGTAATAAACAGGGAAATGTCAATAATGTGGTTATCAACATTTATTAGTCTAAAAAAAATGATCAACGAGAGTACACTAGCAACATGAGTGTCAATGTTATTAGGTATTGGCTGATGGCGGAATATTAGAGGTTACCTTAGAGGTTTTCCCACAGCCATGTATTACTGACCATGTTACTACTCTTGCCTTGTTGCTCTGTTACCTTAGAGGCTTTCTTGCAGTTGGGTATTATTGAGCTTGTTACTGCTCTTGCATTGTTGCTCCTTTGTCCCTTGCTCCTGCACACCTTGTTGTTTCTCCTTGCCTTGCTCGTGCATACCTAGCTACTCATGTTGCCTTTCTTCTCTTTTGTTGCTCCTTTGCCACCAATGAAAATAATGCCAACATGAACTTCAAACTCCATTCCCCGACAACAGCGCTAATTTGATGTTGTATCTTTGAGGGCAGATATAGGCATGGGAACTGTGCTAAAGCATCTAAGTAAAGGATTTAATTTAAATGGATGACCAATGATTCAAACCATTTACAGTTATATAATCCAAAAACTTTTGAGATTTTCAAAGTGTTAATTTTCATTATTAACAACATATAATCCTTCAATTGATTTTGACAAAGGAAAGAAGAAGATATATGATAATTAAACACTCATCCTAAATACTTAATTTATCATATATAATAGAAGTGTGTAGAGAAATTTCTACATCTAACATATATACATTCAAGAGATGACAGAAGGAAACAATTAAATGATGCAGAGCTAGTAATTTAAACCTATTTAATTGGCTATTCTCAGTGATGATTATAACTTTGTAGTGGGTTGTTGGGGAAGTTAATACTTAACTTAGCCTTACCCTAAATCGTGTGTTACCATGGACATATGATGAAAAACAAGAATTAATATACCAGAAAAACTCACATGAACACAATTGCGGCTAAAACTAAAATTAGAAACCTTTGATTATCTTCAAAAACTTCCAGAAAAGTACAATGATGTTTCTTGGCTCTCTCAAAGGTTCAACCCTTCTTACTTCGAATTACAATGTATATATAGAGTGTAATTCAAAAATATCTAACTTAACACAATCTTCTACAAGAATAAATATCTATCTAAAATTATTTGGATATATCTAATTAATACAATTCAAAAAAGGGATTTTGAAACTGATTTTGTAGAAACAACACACTATTTAAGGATGTTGTTTGCAACTGTTGCCTTGAAATCTTCTCTTGTTAATTGTGCTCATGTTTTTACTGTACTGACACTTGAAAGGTTGTGTTTTATTCCAACTTTTTCTATATCCTGCTTTCAGTTCACTTAAGAAGTTCGAGGAACTTATCCCATTTTTCATCATCTAGACATGAAAATTTAATTACCCTCCTGTAGGCTTCATCCACTTTGATGTACTTCTCAAAATTTTGCTTAGTGATAAACAAATCCTGGACCTCATGCAAAATAAATAATTCATTCTCCAAACCTTCTAGAAAATATTAACCACTAATGATCCCTTTTGCCTTAGCAAACTTTGGTTTATATGTTGTTATGTCATGTAACTTGTACCGGTAATTTTCAAGTGGAATGAATTGGCCATGAGAATCTCTTAAGAATGGGAGTCCTTTTTGCTGGAGGATTGAAAACTTTTTGTGGAACTTCTTGATTTGAGCTTCTAAGTTTTTGCATTTGTTTTCCAACTGTAACATTAAATTTATTTTTGTTAATACATTTCTAACTTCTAGGACTGTATCTATCCTGTCATTAATTCCCAAGTCTTCAAGTTCATCTTTAGTTTTTGAGTTTAGCACTTTGATGATCATTGTTACTTCTCTTGGTTTGTGGTCGGTTCTTCTTTGAATTATTTTATGGATGCTTTTCCTTTTTGTACCAGTTGTTCATGTTCAAAAAATATTTCAATAGATGTCTACATATCTGAAATGATTAAATTTATGTCAATCCAAATTTTATCTTTTGCTTCAAATAATCTCTGTGCACTGGTTGATTCATATGTGTACTTTTAAAGTTGTTTAGTTAGCTTGAAATTCTTCTGCACTTCTGAGATATATGCGTTATCTGCCTTAAGTTTATTTTCTTCCATCTTTGAAGTGATGCCTTTAATTTCTCTATTTCAACATTTCTTAATGAAAAATCTCCCATAGCCTTTGACAACTTTTCATTAGCTTCATCGCTGGTTGATTATGTTTGTACTGCACAAATTCTTGCACTCACTTATTGTTCCTTCTCCTCAATTTTTTTTTCCATATCTACTTCCATCTTTTGAATCTGAATATTCCACTCAAAAATGATGCACAACATATTTTCCTTTTGTTTCTCTAATTTCCTTACTTCCTAAGTTTGAGGATGCTCTGTTGTTGGTAATTTCAACTGCTTTCTTAATGCTTGAATATCTGCATTCGTGCTCTTAATAATTTATTCAACGTCATTAACATCATTAAGATTTAATCCTGATTTGATTACCAAATCTCCCAATCCTTTTATCCTTGTATCTTTAGCTAATGAGAACATCTTTTCTAGCTTAAGCTGAGAATGGGTATTGTTTAGAGAAGCTTGCAACTTTGAAGCTGCCATGGCAGAACTTGTCAAGGAGGAATAAGTCATCTCACCTGCCTGTTTATGTAGATCAATTTGATCTATTGGATGAATCTACTTTGTATTGCAAGAAAATACATAGGCCCTGTAATCCTCTATACTGTTAGGAACTAGAACCTTTGGCTCAAGAAATGCCAATTGAAATAGCCCTCTGTCCAGATCAAATGTAGACAATAATCTGGCTTGAGTGGTACAAGACTGTTTCCAAAACTCAGAATAGGTAGAATTCTTCAGTGCTTCATTCTTCTTCTTCATTTCTTTGAATCTTGCGAAAATAATTTGATGTCTTGAAGAAGGGGAAGCAAGGGAGTCAAAAATTGTTTCTTCAGCTTGTTGTAGTGAATACATAGGCTCGCTTGATAACACAATTGTAGTAGATTCTTCTGGATTTTTGACCTTTGATGATTCTTCTTCTACATTCATTGTTTTTCTCCTTTTAAAAACTTTAAATTCTATTGGTTTAAAACCTGAACCTGTAGGAGACATAGTCTCACTTGGTCTCTTTAATTCATTTTCCTTTATCTTGGTCTCTAGAGTCATCTGACTGGAAATTTTCTCCTCAACCTCTTGCAAAGTGTTTTCCTCCCATACTTCCTGATTTGCCTGCTTCCCAATTTCTAGTTTTGATAGGTGAGCATAGGGATTTGACTTTTGTTCAATTCTCATGGATGAAATTACTCCTAGAGGGTCTAAGGTCCACTGAAACTTAGCTTGAATTTCATATTTCTCAATAAATTCCCAACTTCCTTTTATGTTTCTCTTGTATTAACTATGAATGGAACAACTTGTGCTTTAAACTTAAATTGGGCCTTTTGCTTCCTAGACACAAAATGAATTTCATCCATGTTCATCCTCTGCCTAATGAACTCTAAAGCAAAAATCCTCATGAGTACGAAAATTGGCAATTTATATGCGGGCAATTCACAACCATAAAACTCCAATTTTTGTAAAATTTCGATAAAGGTACCAATCCCTCACTTTTAATTGTTCACTAAGATGCAAGATCATTTTTATTTATGTAGATATTCTTGGAACTACATCACTGCTAAGGTAACATAATGATATATTTAAAAATTGATTAACAAAATCACTGAAAGAATACTCTTCTAAATTTTTCTTGACCAAAGAACTCCAGTGGATGACTGGACTGTGGTCTTCCCTGTGAATCAATCTTTTGCAGTGGGATTTTGAATCTTTCTGAAATGTAGTACCAAAATAAATATACCAATATTGATTGATGCTTAAAAGATATTTCAACACTGAATTTTAAAAGTGCTCATGAATGACCTCTGATATAAACTGGCTAAAATTAAAAAGGACCGAGGATTTTTTACCAGATGAAAACACTCATAGAAGTCCTAAGATTAATTCATCAACCAAGCGATCATTTTGGTAACCTAAGAGACAACAAACCATAGAAATAACCTGTCTGGACATTTTTGGAAAGATAGAAAAGGAATATGGTGGATTGGTTCGAGGCAATTCGGTTTTTTTTTTTTTTTTTTTCAGGTAAAAATGACTCAAAAATATGAGCTCACTGCTAAACTGTAAGTTTTTGATAAATTTCCATCAAGGAATAAACTAAAAAAGGATGAAGAGAAGTTTGAGGGTTTATCTGCAAAGTCTGACAAATTGATTCCGAGGTTATGGAAAATAAAATATCATTATTCCGGGCAACTATGGCTCTTTGACTTGGTAGGTAATGGCTTTCACACCAGGGCACGAATTCAGAGAAATGATGAGTTTGGGGGGGAATGAATTGGGGTAACATGGCCTCCCATAAACTAAATTCATTACTGGCATCTTCGAATTTCTGAAATGCCCAATTATGTAGTTCATACAGGTCAAATTCACATTGGGTCTCTATGATTTTAAATTGAGTACAACAAGAGGGAATTCATCTAAATTGGGCACAGGAGGTAGGATTGAGATTTCAATAGAAACCTTAGATTTACCCTTTTGACTAAACATTTTGAAAATAAAACGAACATAGAATCTTGGAAAGAGAATACCCGGTGAGTTGGCGACTGATAGCACTAGTTACTTGTTGCAATCCGGAAATTTTACGTCATTGAGTACTTTGGTAAACACTGACGAAATGAAGCACAATTCACTTGACAAAAGTCCATTCAAATTTCTAAATAGGTTTTAATAGGTGTGGTTTGAATAGCCATTATTGGCGCATCAATAAATGATAATCGGGATGTTGACGGGAGGGATTTAAAAATTTAACGCTCAAATACTTAAATTATCAGGGAATATAACGGAGTTCAATTTGGCAAAAATGGTGGCAGTGTGACAAAATGGCGGGAGTGATGGCGAAGCATGGAAGCGGTTTGTCAGGGGGATGGGTGTCCCGCAATCCTTGAAATGTCAACACGTCATGTCTAGAGGTTATTGTAAAACCATTTTACCCCCCCCCCCCCCCCCCCACTTGTTAACTGTCGAGAGTGCGGGAGGTCTGACAATTCTTTATTATCTGTTGATTGGAGCGATGATGATCCAGAACTTCCAAAGTTGCTTGGACGATAACTTCCTTGGAGACACTTTTATTTATATTTAAAAAAACATTTAAATGAAATATTTGTGCCTATACCAAACTTTAAAGTGGAATTTTAACATATGCTCATCTTTATTACAAAGTGCATGATTTTTATTTTTATTTTTAATTGTACAATTTAAAAGACAAATTGCATAGGTAAAAACAAGTTACAACAGTTACCACAACCCAAGTTAGCACTCCTAACCAATGACACTCATGTAACTAGTCACCATGATTCGGTGGGCACCTCACCTTATGGTATTCTGACTAGTCCAGGGTTGCCATCACACATGGTTAAACCCTAGGGATACACATGTCCCAACTTCAAAGGCCTCACCCTAGGCCATGATGCTTAAAAGGCACCCACTCCATTAAGTGTTCGAGCCTCAAGGACCATTCCTCTTGAAAATGTCCATCCCTCATGCTATCTCACCAATAGTCTGGGCAATGCCCATGTTGTCCACTCATCAAAAATTTGGTCCATGCTCCTCTTGTCACTAACATTTCGATCCATGCCCTTGTTGATGTCACACTAGTACTCCCTCTCACTAATAGAGGGGTTCTCCGGAAGTCCAAGCTTGTCCTTAAAGTATACAAACTTTGCCCAAGACACAGACTTTGTAAGAGTATCAACTATCTGCTCGTCAGACGAAATATACTAGAGCCTCACTACTCCCCTCTGTACCATATCACAAATGTAGTGGTACTTGATATCAATATGCTTCATCTTATCATGAAACATTGGATTATCTGTCAGCTTCACATAGCTTTGATTGTCACAAAATAACACAGTTTGTTCCAACATTTGATTGAACAATCCAGAGAGTAGCTTATGAAGCCATACTCCCTCACAACATACCAAACAAGCTACAATATACTCTACTTCTGTAGTACTGAGTGCGAAAAATGTTGTTTCTTACTCATCTAGGATATCATATCATAGCCCAAACTAAAACATACACCAGATGTACTCTTCTTGTCATTCGCACTCCCTGCCCAGTCAAAATCTATATATCCTTGCAGTTGTAACTCACCACTCGAGGCATATCTCAAACAATAGTTAATAGTACCATGTAAATATCTTAGTATATGATTTGTTGTGATCCAATGGTCATGTCTTGGTTTCATCTGGAACTGGCTTAAAGTGTCACTACAAAGCACATGTCTGGCTTGGTATTAACCAAATACATCAATGATCCAATAAATTGTGAATACATGGATGGATCTACTAGACCATACTCATAATCTCTCACCTTTCTCATATTCATCACCATAGGAGTTGCCATAGACTTTCATTCCATCATTCCAAACTTTTGAAGGATCTTGATGACATACTTCCCTTGCCTGAGAAGGATTTCACCAGATTTTTTCTAGAATTCCAATCCCAAATAGTAATGCATCAAGCCAAGATCCTTCATGTCAAATTCAGAGGCCAACTCCCTCTTACTTTGAATAATAAGATGCTCTACACTTGTCAAGAACAAATCATCAACATATAATAGTAGTGTCATAGGCTCACCCTTGACAATCTTGACATGTAGGTTTGGATCAACAACACTCTTAGAGAAATCAAGTCTCTTTAAATATCCATCAATTCTAGAATACCAAGCTCTCAGTGCTTGCTTTAGTCCATACAAGGCATTCTTCAATCTGCACTCATTAGATTCTTTCCCATGAACCTCAAAACCTTGAGGTTTCTCTATGTACACCTCTTCCTCAATCACACCATTGAGGAAGGCAATATTTACATCCATCTAATGTAACTTCTATCCCATAATTGAAGCAAGAGAAATAAGAGATCTAATCGTGGTGTACCTGGAAACTAGTGCAAAGGTTTCATCATAATATTCTCCCTCTTTCTGGGAGAACCCTCTAGCGATGAATCTTACCTTGTATTTGTCAATGCTCCCATCTTCTGCATAGTTGATCTTATATATCCACTTTAAGGTTACGATAGACTTTACTTCGGGTCTTGGAACAATCTCGTAGACATCGTTCTTTATAATAGATTAGTATTCTTCCATCATTGAGTCCTTCCAAACTTGTTGGGTGGCTACTTCCTTGATGTTGGAAGGTTCAAAGTCAATCAACTTAGTCATTAATGCTACATGGCTAGAACACTAGTTAGGTCTCTTAGATTCCCTGAGACCTTATCAAATTTTTCTTGATATATTGATTCTTTTGTTGTAACTCTTGGTAATATTGTTGGTATCTTTTTATTTCACCTTTTGTTCTATCAACCTTAGATTAGAAATCAATATTTGTAAGGGCTTCCTTACTAGAACTCACTCTAATTTCCACCAATTTCTAATTTTTTCATCATACTCATTATATGAAGAACAATTTTGTCATTTTAATAGATGGTTAAAAATATTTCTTTTCTTATACAATCCACCCGACTTATAAATCTTAGCACACCTTTATTAATGGTGAACTATCCAATTTGCAAATATTTTTGCTTGTAATTGTTAATTTTTCTTTCTATAACATAAGATCGTGACATGTTAATACTTTGTAGATGGCCTTTAACGTTTTTTTTTATACATTGTCATATTTTTTCCATAGAGGTATATATTGAGAAATTTTGACACCAAATTCTATAGCTTCAATAATTAAATTTTTCTATGCATTTTCATTTAGATTCCACCAATCAAATGGTGATTTTGATTATGTGTTGATTGACTATGGTGGTCCAACATAATTTTTTAGAAATTTTAGAATGAGATCAATGGCTACACATTGATATATACATAATGATTGTGCAATTGTGGTGGGTTAGTATATTGTTGCAAATCAAAATGATTTAACAAATCAATAGTTGTGTTATTTAGATATTTTGATTATTATTGTTTCCCTTCAAAATTGAAATATCTATTGTTTATTCTTTGACTCCATTAAAATTTCTCCCTATAACAAAGTTCTTTTTCTTCCAAATAATGTGTTGGTTGTTTTGACGTATTATGTTAAATATTGCTTGAATGGTGGATCACCAACTTGAAATATTTGTTGTCACAAGTAACGAGCAAGTAGTTTTGAACTTTCTCTAATACCAATTGGATATAGATCTAGAGGGTGCATAGTGCAACTCACACAATGCAAAGTTTCAAGGAAACAAGGCACACAAGATTGTATATATAAAGTATCCACATTAATAATAAAATGAGTGGTCGAGGATTATAATGAAAGAATGGTTGGATTATATATTCCTAACAACATTAACTAATTTTTAATATATTTATTTAATATTATAGTATATCAAATTAGTTATATCGAAGAAAACCTACAACACTTGAGAGTAGCATACTATTCTAGATAATGTGGTAGATGTCATTGTAAATCTATTGGACATACTTAGAGGGAAGGTAAATCAATATTACTTGTACAATTATTATTTAGTACCATAACACAAATATATATATATATATATATATATATATATATATATATATATATATATATATATATATATATATATATACAAACAACGAGGAATCCAATCCTCTTTTACAATAATCAAATTCTATTTTGTACAATAATTATTCAGAGGTCCAACCCTCTCCTCTAGCTTAAGCTCCAACATGGTCTTTTTGAGGACTCATATCCTCTAGGGATCCAACCCTCTGCCTCAATTCTTTAATATGGGTACAAATGTTGCTTCAGGGTGTAGGGACCAACCCTATATATATATATATATATATATATATATATATATATATATATATATATATCTTAAATCAAGATAAAAGTAGAACCAGAAGAGAATAGCATTGGGAATTCAAATTTATTAAGCACTATTTAACACATCCCTGAATTTCACTTCATTGAACATATCATATAATTTACATATATTTAACTAAAGCCATAATGAAGTCATACAAAATAATATTATAACAACATAGGTACCATTCACCAAAATATGAGATTCAAACTTGACTTGCCGCTACTTGTCTTCCTTTGTTGTCAGTCGCCTCTGAGTGTGAATGTCGACGTGCTTAATCCGAATGCAGTGACCCACCGGTTGACCTCCCAGCCTACTCCTTGGGTACTCTCCTTCCCCGCGGACCCCCGAGCTGCAATGCGGTTGTACAACGGAGGAATGTATTAGCTAGTAGAGGAGAGCACTCCTTGGTTCAAGAGTCCCATCTCTAAAGTCCTCTACCTCACCAAACTCACTATAGCTCGTAGTCACTACTCTGACATGGTCTCATCCATCCAACAGTAGGGTAAAAAAAGTCCCTTCTCCCATGGCTTGCCCCTTCTTTTATAGGAGTCCTCATAGGTGACACTTGGTCTTTCATGCATAATTAATTATTTTTTATAATCCAATAGTTTGATTATTCACCCACCTATGTGTCACTCTCCCATCAAGGATCTCCAAAATTATTTACTAAAATTTTAATTTAAAAATAATATTTTTCCTCACCTCAACAAGATTCCTATTTCTTCTCCTAGTTGTCTCTTGATCCCCTTTTTAATCAATTTGTGTTCATTACTAAAGTCAATTAATAAGTCAAGATTTGATCCCCTATATACTCCCTAATTTAACTCAAGTTATCTCTTAGATGGATATTCTTATGTTGGTTGTTGCCACATGGAGGTTCTTTATATTTCTCTAAAATTTAATTTATTAATCTTATTTTAATTCACCATCCTCTTCTCTTAATTAGGTTTAAATATTTTAGGATTAATATTTATCCTTACGTTTATGTCCCTCTTTCCCCTTTTTACCTAATTAAACTACGTTATCTACCTAATATTTTCCAACATGGGAAGGGTAGAGTTTTTAAGGTAAAATATTTTATTTCTTCCTATGATCCCCTTAACCCAAGTTTTATTCTTGATTAATTACCTCGATTCTAATCATCAATTACCACTTGATGTGAATTTACATGGTTTTCATATCTTGATTATATTTATTAATTTATTTATTTTTAATGGTTCCATGGGTGCCAAGTTTGGTTGTGCCCTTCAAGAAATTATCTTGAAGTTCCAAGGGTGCCACGCCTAACAGTTTATTTGTGATGCTAATGGTGCCAGGTTGGTCGTGCCCTTCAAGAAATTCCCTTGAAGTTCCAAGGGTGCCACGCCACTTTCCCTTCAAGCATTCAATGGCTACGAGGGGAAAGCATAGGTATAATTACAGAGACCACTATCATCTCTTATGTTGCCTGCTATAGTGAGACTAATGGTGTTGGGGATCAAGGAATCTGCCTTAATTCACGTCCCCCGTAAAATCCTCATGAGCGACCCAACTTTGGGACCTGCCCTCATGACATCGTGATCTTCAAGGCGAAGATGTTTCAACATTTCCAGCCCAAGTCATGGCGGGAGTGCTAGTGGGTGAGATCAGGGACACTATCCCACCCCTCCCATGCAGTTCCATCCAATTGTACAACCCCATCACCCATATGTGAGTCATTCGGCCAAGCAACTAATATGTGCCTACAACCACTAACATATCATCAGAATATAGATAAACATATATAGCAGGTTTCAAAATTGACTTATAATTTCAAAGATAAAATAATATAAATTTTCATCAAACCAGATGTTGTCAACTCATCATATGCGAGTGCCTCTGGTGGTTTCCTGCCATACTCAATAATCATCAGTAACAAGGTTTCTCAATGTTAGTCATTGTCCTAATAACATCATCAACATCACCTAGTCATTCACATCATTGTTCATTGTGAACCAAAACTAATGCAAGTAGCTAACATAGGGGACACATCCATCATGGCTATCATCATCATAACATCAATGGAAACATACATATCCATAAAAAGCTATCAACATCGTAACATCAATAGAAAACATACCTATCCATCAAAGCTATCATCATCATGATATCAATAGAGAGCATACATATCCTTTACTACCATCATCATCATCAATTCAATAGAGACCAAACATAACAATTTATGCTACAATCATCATAATATCAATGGAGAACCTACATAAACATCACAACCATTAGTATCACAACCACTAATAATAGAGTCATGTGTCCAGATCCTCAACCTGAGGTCCTCAAAGAATAAAGTGTGGGCCTTAGGGCTAACTAAATATTAATGTCATATCATTGTCATTCAACTAGATTGAGGCACTACATACACCACCTCTTAATAATAGACTTTCTCTTGAAGTCCTTGGAATAGGTAAGGAAAATGGTGACGCATCTCCTTGGCGTCCTCCCAAGTAGCTAAACTGGGACTATAGTTGTCCCACTGGACCTTAACCTAGTGCACTAACCGTCGTCTAAGCTGCAAGGTTCATTGGTCTAGTATGTGAACTAGTTTAGCCATTACTGTTCCCTCGTCCAAAACCTACAAATGACCAAAGTCAATAACATGTGAAGGATCTGAAATGTAATGACGCAAAACATAAATATGAAACACATCATGCATATGCGCTAAAGATGAAGTTAAGGCAAGCCTATATGCCACTGGCCATTTCCTTTCTAAGATTTCAAAAGGTCCCACAAACCATGGAGACAATTTTTCTCCCTTTCCAAATCTTATAAAGCTTTTTT
The DNA here is from genome assembly GCA_031772625.1 of Pinus tabuliformis. NCBI lineage: Eukaryota > Viridiplantae > Streptophyta > Pinopsida > Pinales > Pinaceae > Pinus > Pinus tabuliformis. The sequence goes on along the minus strand of CM062820.1, from coordinate 1,492,337,070 downwards.
TTTGGGGGGCCTTACTCTCAGGAACACCCTATCTCCCACTTCATAACTTTGGTCTACTCGATGAGCATCAACATAGCTCTTTTTTCGATCTTGTGCTTCTTTTATCCTTCCTTTAATCATAGTCATTTGTTCTTCCATCTCTTGCACCACTTCTGGTCCTCTAGTCGGTCCCAACTGAGAGGTGTTCTACAAGGTCTTTCGTATAAGAACTCAAATGGCGCCATCTTGATGAAAACTCCTCCCATCTCTTTTGTTGGTCCATCACAAACATCCGAAGCATGTCTTCGCGGATTTGATTAGTCCTCTTTGTCTTCCCATCTGTCTCAGGGTGATAAGCAGTGCTGAAGTTCAACTAGGTTCCCAAGGCTTCTTGGAAACTGGTCCAAAACCTTCCTGTAAACACTGCTCCCCTATCATATATGATCTTCCTAGGCACTCAATGAAATCTCATAATCTCATCAATAAAAACTCTAGCTATTTTTGGTGCCTTATATGTAGTTTTAACTGGTATGAAATGGGCGCTTTTGGTCAATGTGTTCACCACTACAAATATGGAATCATGTCCTCTTAAGGTCATTGGTAGTCCCACAATGAAGTCCATTGATATAACTTCCCATTTAGATTTTGGTATCTCATGGGGTTTCAATAATCCTGCTGGATGTTTGTGTTCAACTTTTACTCGTTGACGCTCTAAGCATATTGCTACCAAGTTCACGATGTCCTTCTTCATCCCTTTCCAAAAGAAGAGTGGTTTCAGGTTTGCACTCAACTTTTTAACACCAGGGTATGCCATGTATACTGCGTGATGTGCTTCATTCAAGATTAGCTAGTGTATATCTTCATTTGGTGGTACATATATCCTTCCTCGAAATCGTAGTAGCCCATCATTATCAAGGGAGTATTCTTCATATTTTTGGACCCTCATTTCATCCTCCCTCAGACTTTTGCTAACCTCCTAATACCAGGTGTCTTTAAATTGTAAATCAAGTAATTTCTCCCTCAAATTTGTCTTTACCAAAAATATCCAAGGTCTACTACTTAAAGAATCAGCCAACATATTTATTGTTCCTTCTATGTAAGTGATATCAAAATCATATTCACTAATTAGCTCAGACCATCATATTTTTCTTGCATTTAAGTGGTCTTGAGTGAATATGTGATGTAGCCCACAATGGTCAGTCTTAATATCAAACTTCCTTCCTAGAAGGTAGTGTCTCCAAATCTTTAGTGCATAAACAATTGTTGCCATTTCTAGATCGTGGGTTCTAAGTTTCCTTGATGCATAAGCTATTACTCTTCCTTCTCGAATCAACACACAACCCAACCCTTCCTTGGATTAACAACAACAACAATAGGATTACCCATGGCGATCGCGGTTAATGGCAAAATTTCATCATTGGTTGTGCATGTGTTCTTCAAAATCTATGATCTTTTTTTTTTTCTGCAAAGTTCCATGGACAATGTTGTCAAAATTGGTTTGCAATGTGGACAAAATGTTTTCATAGGACTGGATGTGGATGATATTCATAGATATGGAGAACAAGATATTGTTGCAGTTGAAGATCACAATAAGATTAACAATGAAGACATTGGTGGCATTGACAATAAGGATGACGAAGAGGAAAGGAATTCTATTAGTAGTGGAGATGACTCAAGTATTTTCGAGTCCTCAAGGGATTGGGAAAAACTAGATACTGCAAACACAGTTCATCCAATTAACTTTGCAGAAAAGATAGCCAAGGTGGTGTCTACAAACTACTTCGTAAAGATGGATAGGTCGTCAAATGGAATTCCCATTATTGGACTTCTAAGACCTGCTTATGTGGAGGAAGAGTCTTATTTACGGAAGTTTTTATATAGCCCATCCTAATCAAGTGGAGATGACAATTATACAGAAGAAGACGAGGTCAGTAATGGATCTGGTGAACCAAGTTCACCGTATGATGTTGTGAGAGACTCAAGACCAGCATAAATTGCAAGTATTGTTGAATTGGAGAATATGTCCGATTCAAGAGATTTGGATGTGACAGATTCTAGTCTGAGTGATGAATTGTTCACAAAGTCCTCTATTCCACAGGACAATGATCCCAACTTAGTGTCCATGATGTTACCTGAGGATGGTATTCCTTGGGAACTTGGATTAGAATAATCTGATATGAACTCGTCAATATACAAGCTTGATATTCTTAGCATTCAACTAGTTTCTATTTATGGTATTAGTCAATTGTCATCCTGGAATATTTTCAACACGCAGAACCGAGTATTCTTGTATATTCTACTACAGAAATTATAGATCGTGTAGATAATGGTGGGCGAAAACAAAACATGCTCTTAGATCTCTTTTGTGGAAGAGGAAAGGCCTTCATGTTGAGGAGGCATTTCTCATTGGAGTGGATAGTCTTGGAGTGGACATAAGAGTTCACTGTGGAGCTGAAGTCCACACAGTACGAATTGCATTTGACTGCCAGGTATGAAGTACTATATTTTTGTCAATGAATAAGAGCCTCTATAGTAAATAGGATTCAATATACACAAGAAATCTTGATTCCTATGTTTTGGTTGAAAGAAAACATGGACTTCTCTTATTTATAGAATAACTGCTCTAAGAAAAATTATTAGTGTTCACAGATAATTCGAGTGATGGTTACTAATTTAGCTATTCACTTTATACTGAGACCTAGCGTAACTCCTGGTTGTAGAGTTTTGAGATCAACAAAGGAAAGAAATCCCAAGCAAAGTTGATGTAGGATATGAATCATGATTTCAATGTTCTAGCATATACTTACAACCATTCCAGTCTAACAATCCACTTTCATGTTGAACACAAAAATCATCTTACCTCATTTTGACAAATGATTCAATGGCAGCAAATAGGACACATGGATCAGGAGAATGAAGTATATTTCAGGACCCAACAAGATCTGCAAAAGATCATGATTGTTGATGTTCACTTGGACAACCAAGCACTCACATGCTGGGCATCCCATTTTCAGTTGTTGGCTACCACAAGTCAACAAACTATCTAGCAATGGAACAACTTCAAAGTAGTTTTTCTAAAGCAATTATATGCCCTTGGTTACAAGGATTCATGTTAGCACAATGGTTGCAGTTTTGACAGCTAGCAAGTCAATTGGTGCAACAATACATTGACTCATTGAACCAACTATCCATCAAACTAAGGGTATAAGGCCCATAAGAGACTCTCTATAAAATTAATTTATGGCTTATTTCCTCATTTCAAAAGAAAATTAGAGATATTTGAGGTCACTTTGCTGGAGCATGCCTTCAAATTGATTTAAATTCTAAGCCAAGATGTATAAGGGATCTCCCAAGTCTATTCACCAGTCATCAACCATCACAAAAAGATCCCTACGTGAATATGTTTCTTCTCTTCACCCTCTTCTACCTCTTCACAAAGAATGCACACAACAGCAGTGGCAAAATTAAGGGTTGGCCCATTATCACAAGAAGCTTGGCCATTCCTTCTTCTTTTTTTAATAAACATAAAAACCAAAAATATTTGACTAGAAAAAATAATTGTTTTAATAAATATAAAAAACAAAAATATCTCTTGATACCACCTCTATCTCTTTAATTGCTTCCCCTTGCTGCCACCTCTATCTCTTTAATTTCTATCCCACTTCTTCTTGTACCTCTTCTAACCATGGTTCACCAATGAATCATATTCCATTGTCTCAAATTGATACACAACATTGCTATCAAAAGCTAATCGTAGCGTTGAGCATGTAAAATCAAAGAACTTCATCAATCCAAGATCGAAATCTCCAATAATATTTACAACCTCACCTGCTCCAATGCAATGTAACTACTAAAATTACCTTTTCGAGTAAAACCAAGCAGGAAAAATAATGTTGTAAAATGAAAGGAAACATATCACAATCAAGAATATTCTTGCAGCTCTTAAATGCACCTCCAAGCTCATCCAACCTCTAAGAGTTCCAAATACAAGATGCATCATGTGCAAAACTCCAATAATAGGTGAGTTGGAAATATAAACTTCGACACATACAACTATTGAAAATAGGAATCTCGGTGCACAATTTTTCTTGGCTTTGGATGTTAGAACAGCTAATGGCTGACAACTTTGTTGGTATTCGGCTTTTTTTGTCGATTCCCTTCTAACCCTCGACCATTTAGTTCTTCTCGGCTCTCTATGGTTCCACAATATTTATTTTGGTAGTCCCCTTGTACTGTTTTGTTTATTTTACTAGTTTTCACGCTCTGTGTTTAGTCATCCTTGTACTTCTTGGTAGTCTCATTAGACATTTATGACTAGTGGACTTCATATTTAAATTAAATTAAATCTATTTTATTGGAATGCCTCTTTTGAAACAGGGGCTTCTAATCAACTTCTGCCAATATCTCTGCAACTACGTCATTTTGGCCTTTCCAGGGAACCTATCCTCCATAGCTCACAAAATAATAATAATAATAATAAATGGTGAAGTACATATCGCAGCCTCATTGGCACCAAAAAAATGAAATTATGGGTAAAATTGCAACGAGGCTTTTGAAACAGTAGTCAGGACAATGTACCCACTTCAGGGAGGTACAAATCGTTTTCAAATACAATTACCCTAAATACTGTGGTTTTCAAAATATCATGTTAGGCTCATATATCAACCATTCACTAATTGAATAGTTAATCAAATAAGCTGATTATATTGTGAGCTCAGAGTATACTAGGTTAAATATTACATGACATTAATGTCCAGGTAAGCCATTAAGAAAATGGGATAGGTTGAAAGTATTTACGAGAGGTTTTGTGACGGGGCCTCAAAAGGATATTTCAAAATAGAAAATGTGGTTTGGCTTCCCCCGCCCACCTAATACGGCAATTGGAGGCACCATTTTCCATGACTATAGGGCATTCATTTGCAAAGAGGGCATAATCGGTCTGATGAGGTGGTCTTGTTATAAACGACATGCTTGTGACCATGCTTCACTCTGCCCGGTTTTGGTGCCTAGTAGTTGCATTTCAAACCTTGTTCATTCCTCTAGCTTAACAATGGTCCTGCATTGCAACTCTTTAATACAATAACTCTTTAATCCAACGCTCCTCAGGCTGGTGCTTACGCTGATTTCCCACACTAGAGGCTTCCTCAGGCTCGGTATTCACAAAAATAACACAACTATCTATCGAGTTCCAATGTCACTACTCCTTACCATGCTTCACACAAATGGTTGAGCTCTGACAACTTCGTTTACAGATCTAGAGAGCGAATCTAGAAATTTTATACATTTTCTAATTGATCTCAGGTTCATATGCGGAACACATTGGAAAAATCGATACAGGCCACTGATTTGGCTTTACGCAGGGTGGATTAACGATGCTTTATCCTCTTATTAGCATCCCTTACGAATTTTCGAATCAAATTTTTTGTAGCATCATGAAGGCATAGACCAACTGTTGTAATGATTGGAACGTCAATGTGGCTGAGGATTGTTTATATTAAACTATAAATGAAAATGGGGAAATTCTAGGGGCTCAGACTCCAGAGCCGTCGTTCTGTTGAACGACGTGTTTGGATTCATTTGAGAAACATGTGTCGCAATGAATGAAACGTCGACATGAGTGATTGTTCGTATGAAAAATGAAAAACAATTAAAGAAAATGGGAAGATTGACGGTGACTTAGATTCCTCCTCGTTTTGAGACTCTGTCTACTTATAGTTGCAAGGAAAATGGTACTGGTAGGTACATGGTGGGATCAACTGGACAACAGACAGTAGTTGGGGAAACAACACCATGCCTACCCGTTTGAATCGGAAAGGTAAGAATTCTAATCCATTCGTTAACTACATCAAAGTAGAGGCAGTAGAAGAGGGAGTTGGGGTAGATCGGAAAGGCAGCATGGATCTGAAAAGTTTGAACAAATTTGATGGTTCTCATGATGGAGATGGGATCAATTGTTTTAATAGTAATGGTAATGGTGGACTTCCTTCTTTACAAAAAAGGAAGCCAAGTGCTGCAAGAGAAAGTGAGAGCATCGTTGGAGGAGTAACAGGAAGCGGAGCACGAAATCAATGGAGGAGACTGAAGCATACAGTGTAGTAGATATTTAACAAAACTAGTCATGCATGCATGGGCCCATAGGTCTTAAGGGTTCAACATAAATCTGATACCAAGCATAGGGACCAACCCTATATATATATATATATATATATATATATATATATATATAGATATATATATATATTTTAAATCAAAATAAAAATACAACCAGAAGAGAATAGCATTGGAAATTCAAATTTATTAAGCACTATTTAACACATCCCTGAATTTCAATTCATTGAACATATCATCTAATTTACATATATTTAACTAAAGCCATAATGAAGTCATACAAAAGAATATTATAACAACATAGGTACCGTTCACCAGAAGACGAGATTCAAACTTGACTTGCCGCTACTTGTCTTCCTTTGTTGTCGGTTACCTCTGAGTGTGAATATCGACGTGCTTAATTTGAATGCAATGACCCACCAGTTGGCCTCCCAGCCTACTCCTTGGGTGCTCTCCTTCCCTATGGACCCCCGAGCTACAATGTAGTTGTACAATGGAGGAATGTGTTAGCTGGTAGAGGAAAGCACTCCTTGGTTCAAGAGTCCCCTCTCTAAAGTCTTCTACCTCACCAAACTCATTATAGCTTGTAGTCACTACTCTGACATGGTCTCATCCATCTAACAGTAGGGTAAAAAAAGTCTGTTCTCCCATGGCTTGCCCTTTCTTTTATAGGACCCCTCATAGGTGACACTTGGCCTTTCATGAATAATTGATTATTTTTTATAATCCAATAGTTTGATTATTCACCCACCCATGTGCCACTCTCTCATCAAGGATCTCCAAAATTATTTACTAAAATTTTAATTTAAAAATAATATTTGTCCTCACCTCAACAAGATTCCCATTTCTTCTCCTAGTTGTCTCTTGATCCCCCTTTTTACTCCTTGATTTGTGTTCATTACTAAAGTCAATTGATAAGTAAAGATTTGATCCCCTATCTACTCCCTAATTTGACTCAAGTTATATCTTAGATGGATATTCTTATGTTGGTTGTTGCCACATGAAGGTTCTTTATATTTCTCTAAAATTTAATTTATTAATCTTATTTCAATTCACCATCCTCTTCTCTTAATTAGGTTTAACTATTTTATGATTAATATTTATCCTTACATTTATGCCCATCTTTCCCCTTTTTACTTAATTAAACTACATTATCTACCTAATATTTTCCAACATGGGAAGGGTAGAGCTTTTAAGGTAAAATATTTTATTTCTTCCTATGATCCCCTTAACCCAAGTTTTATTCTTGATTTAATTACCTCGATTCTAATCATCATTTACCACTTGATGTGAATTTACATGGTTTTCATATCTTGATTATATTTATTAATTTATTTATTTTTAATGATTCCAAGGGTGCCAAGTTTGGTTGTGCCCTTCAAGAAATTCTCTTGAAGTTCCAAGGGTGCCACACCTAATAGTTTATTTGTGATGCCAAGGGTGCCAAGTTGGTCGTGCCTTTCAAGAAATTCCCTTGAAGTTCCAAGGGTGCCATGCCACTTGCCCTTCAAGCATTCAATGGCTACGAGGGGAAAGTATAGGTGCAACGACAGAGACCACTATCATCTCTTATGTTGTCTGCTATAGTGAGACTAATGGTTTCAAGGATCAAGGAATCTGCTTTGATGCACGCCCCCGGTAAAATCCTCATGAGCGACCCAACTTTGGGACCTACACTCATGACATCGTGATCTTCAAGGCGAAGGTGTTTCAACCTTTCCAACCCAAGTCACTGCAGAAGTGCTAGTGGGTGAGATTAGGGACACTGTCCCACACCTCCCATGCAGTTCCATCCAATTGTACAACCCCATCACCCATATGTGAGTCATTCAGTGAAGCAACTAATATGTTCCTGCAACCGCTAACATATCATCAGAATATAGATAAACATATATAGTTGGTTTCAAAGTTGACTTCGAATTTCAAAGATAAAATAATATAAATTTTCATCAAACTAGGTGTCGTCAACTCGTCATATGCGAGTGCCTCTGGTGGTTTCCTACCATACTCAATAATCATCAGTAACAATGTTTCTCAGTGTTAGTCATTGTCCTAATAGCATCATCAACATGACCTAGTCATTCACATCATTGTTCATTGTGAACCAGAACTAATGCAAGTAGGTAACATAGGGGACACATCGATCATGGCTCTCATCATCATAACATCAATGGAAACATACATATCCATCAAAATCTATCAAAATCGTAACATCAATAGAAAACATACATATCCATCAAAGCTATCATCATCATGATATCAATAGAGAGCATACATATCCTTTACTGCTATCATCATCATAAATTCAATAGAGACCAAACATAACCATTTATGCTACAATTATCATAATATCAATAGAGGACATGCATAAACATTAATGCTACAATCATCATAATACCAATAGATAGCATACATAACCATGAATGTTATCTTCATCACAATATCAATGGAGAACATATATAAACATCACAACCATTAATATCACAACCACTAACAATAGAGTCATGTGTCCGGATCCTCAACCTGAGGTCCTCAAAGAATAAAGTGTGGACCTTAGGGCTAACTAAATATTAATGTCATGTCATTGTTAGTCGACTAGAGCAGGGCACTACACAGGGCTTCCAATATAATCTTCAACAAGTATTGATAATATCTTCAAGATCACCTTCAACAATTCCTTCAATTAATCTCCAAAGTACTTAGTTCATTAATGGCAACTTTAGTAGGTGTCTTCAAGACTCTTCATGATACACAAGTAGTCTTCTCCAATGTTACTTCATGAGGGCTTCAATCATACATCAAGGTCTCCAAGAATGGATCCAAGATTTGCTTCTACAAGTCTTCGACAATGCTTTAAGGTGTCTTCAATAAGTTGCTCCAAGAGGGTCTTCAATAAGTCTGAACACCAGACTTCAAGGGATCTTCAACAATGATTTCTTCACAATCTCAGGTCTTCAATGCTCCTTCAACAAGACTCAATGATGTTCCAACAAGGCCCTTAATCTATGCTTCAAGGAAGTAAATATGTGCAAGATCTACTTCTTGATCAAGGTAATGTTGCTTAAGAGACTAATCTATATAGAGCACAAATATTCCTTCAAATGAAGCAAACTCCTTGCCACAATGCCTTTGAACAATTCATCAATACTGCTTCAAGGTGATTGTCCAAAGGTTTGATCCAATTTTAGATCAAGTCTCCACAACACTCCAAAGAATCCTTCAACAAAACTCAAAGTAGCCTAAAGATGACTTAATATAGCTAGTCACAAAAATGTCACCACATATCCACAAGACTTGCACAATTCCAAGTTTCTAGTCAAGCTTGAGGTTTGTTAAGGTCTGCAACTTCTTTAATTATCCCAAGGTATGCAATTCCCAAGTAAGATAGGGTCTGCAACTTTAGAGGTTGAATATACAACTTTTGTTGAACTATGCCAACAATAAGATAGGGTCGAATAGAGCAGATCCAAATTCTTCAAGGTTTGTAGCAATAGGTCTGAAGTCTACACTAGATCTATAAAAAGTCAAAATTCTTCAATAGAAAGAACCAGATCCAAGTTGATTTCAAGTCCAAAATTTACAAACAAAAATGCCAAACAACTAAAGTTTCCACCAGTCTAAAGGTCGCTTCACAACACATGTATGAGTTTATTTCTTGCTTAGGTTTGAGTCTAATATTCAAGAAGGTTGAGGTCTGGTTCTATCCTCTCACAGGTCCAATTTTTTTTTTTCCACAAGAGACTGAGATTATAGGACTGTTAGGGCTTATTTTCTCCACAATAAAAGGGCTGAAATGCATGTATAGGAGGCCAAAGTTGTAGGCCGAGATTTCAAGTGAGTTGCAAGTTGAGCTACAGGCCTAGTTGCAGAGATATGTTGCAGGTCCGAAATTACTGTGGACTACAATAGGTCTGAAATATGTTGAGATGGTCGAGGTCTATGGCTCTTATACTGGTCTGAGGTCTTTCTCCGACAAGAACGAGATCTATACTAGTAATAGGTCAAGGCCTATACTTGGTTTAACAAATGTATCTTCAACAGTCCTTTAATTTTATCTTCTTTAGCCCTTCTCCTGCACTTCAATGTCAGATCTGAATTCCTTTTGTTCTGTTCTTCCTTGGCCAAGTGGATGGTCAAATTGTAAAGGATTCATACTAGTATATAGTGGGTTGCTTATGTGTGAGTAATCATGTCTCTTGGGGGGTCACATGGGCTGACTTATGTAGGCTCATGTAGGCTTAATGAAATGTTGTATTTTTTACTTTAAAAATTAATTTGTCCTCAATGACAAGTAGTTAGAGGGCATATGAATACTCATTATAAATCTCTTGGAATCCTCTACAACCTGACATAAATGTCTTTGCAAGAAATTTCCTCTATTATTAGCAATATTAATTTTTATTTCATCATATGATTGCTTTTCATGACAACCCCGTTTAATATTTTCTCTCATGCATCTAGGGCATCTTCATCATGTTGCAAAGGATTCATTAATGTGCAAAGGATCATGTCATCATATTGACATACCTAGGCTTGGATAATGTTAGGTTTTCATGCACTTATTAGTTACAACCATTTAGGGTTTCATTTATGCATAGGCTAGGGTATGCTTCAACAAGGGCTAGCATCAAACATTTAGGGTTCTTCAGCACAACTGGGGTTTAACTGAGCTAAAGACATGCTTCAATAAGAGCTAGGGTTTGTCATGTACCTAGGGTATGCTTAAGACACCAATGCAAGGGTTTCATCAATACACTTAGGTTTGCACTTAGGATCCTAGGGTTTCATCTAGGGCATGCTTCAACAATGCATCTAGGTTGCCATCTTATTGACATCAATGACAACTTTATCCAACAAAATCATCCATTTAGTGCTAAACTTTAGAGTGGTGACTCTTAAAAGCGTTCGAAGCATTAAAAAGAGAGATGCAAACATCAATAGTTGTTACTCCTTTTCCCAAAATTATAAAAATGTGATAATGAAGGACTCCACTGCATTATGGTTTGGAAGTTTTCTAGAGCTCTTAATTAGGTATTCAGGTGCTAATTCTTCTATGGTATACACATGCATAACGAAAAAAACTAGTTAATCCCCAGTTCCAAGGAAAACGACATTCATATTTGTTGCCTCCTTTTTTCTATAAATTCCCTCTCTAGATTCATTATTGCTATTTGCAAAGAATTTTATGCATAAATCTAGCATTATGTTGATCAAAGCATCATTTAATACTCTTCAAGATGTTTTTCCTCGAGTACATTACCTTCCTCTAACTTGAAATGTGTATAAACTAGATCTATGGTTTACAAATCTCATCTCCAACATAGATTCATTCAATATCTACAAGGTATTTAAATAGCGATCAACCACATCCTATATGACAATGGTCCAATTCTTGGTCTTAATGATCGGTAAATTGATTTGATTCTGGCATAAGGCTTAATCCAATACCTACAAATCGCAAAACCAAAACACCTTTCTCATTTCTTTATTAACATTTCACAAAGATAAAATTATTTTTTTATTTTGAGGAAAAACCTGTGAACAGATTTGAAACCAACGTTTCAGACTAGCTTAGTGAGTCCATCATCAGGGCAATGAGATTTGTTTTTGAGAAGAGAGAGCGTGAAAATTACGGAACTTATTAATAGTTATTTGAAAAATATTTATTTTGTCTTCCTTAGTAGTCGGCTTATGAATGGTATTTTAATTAATACATATTTAATTTATTTATTCAGATAGCTATTTATTATATTTAATAATATTTATTTATTTTTTATTTAGTTATAATTTTATTATATTATTCTTTATATATATATATATATATATATATATATATATATATATATTATTCTTTATATATATATATATATATATATATATATAATTTATTATTTAAATTTCAAATAAAATAACTCTATTATCTATTTATTATTATTATTATCATTATTATTTATTTATTATAAATAACAAATAATTTAATAAATACCTATTTATTTAGAGAGGTATTTATTTTATTTATTATATATTATTATTGTTAATTTATTTGGTTATAATTTTATTATATTATTGTTTAATATAATAAAATTATAACCAAATAAATTAACAATAATAATATATAATAAATAAAATAAATACCTATCTAAATAAATATGTATTTATTAAATTATTTGTTATTTATAATAAATAAATAAATAAATAATAATGATAATAATAATAATAAATAGATAATAGAGTTATTTTATTTGAAATTTAAATAATAAATTATATATATATATAAATAAAGAATAATATAATAAAATTATAACTAAATAAATAAATATTATTAAATATAATAAATAGCTATCTAAATAAATAAATTAAATAAGTATTAATTAAAATATCATTCATAAGCCGACTACTAATGAAGACAACAGCAATATTTTTCAGATAACTATTAATAAGCTCCATAATTTTCACACTCTCTCTTCTCAAAAACAAATCTCATTGCCCTGATGATGGACTCACTAAGCTAGTCTGAAACGTTGGTTTCAAATCTGTTCACAAGTTTTTCCTCAAAATAAAAAAATAAAAAATAAAAAAAAGATAGAATTAGTCTAGAAGAATTAACCCAACTAATATCAAGTTTATCAATTATATACCAATTTCATGAATAAAATATAAAGGACACAATATCTAAAAGGAATTGTTGGGTGGGAGGCAAGGCAAAGGGAGGGGAGAATAGAGATCTATATTAATGATATGGAAAAGTTTAAATAAAAATAATGCTACCTTATCTTGCTACAAAAACCTAGTTACTAGATTATGGGTTCCTCTAGCCTCCAACATTGTTTAAACTCTCAAATGGGAAAGGGATATGATTCTACCAAAGTAGGGGAGCTAAGAAGTGCCTCAATGAACCCTAAGGGAATCAATACTAAACTTGGAGAAAACAAGTGCTTCTCTTCATAAGAATAGGACAAAAGGTTTCCTACTTCAAACTACTCTTCCAACACTAAGGCATGGGGGTGAATCTTCCATTATCCTCCTTTATGTTGATTTTTCTAGTTTAAATTATACAATCACTTATTTCTAAAACTTGATAATTACTTCCAATGATGTAGAAGATTATTTTCCACTTTCAATGTATCATTAAGAAATTTCACATTCAGGGATTCAACCAAAGAGACAATAGAGCAATAGAGATCACAATACACAAAGAGACAAGAACGGAAAACCCACTAGGGGGAGAAACCCAACCAACCTTTTCCTTAGAGAATCAATCCAACAAGAGATACATCAAAGTCAAATTAACCAACAATATGCCTCAAGATGCCAAGTCAACCTTCACCAAATTAGTTCAAGTAGCCTCTCCACAAATTCGCTCTAGGTATGTACTAGGGCCGAATTTTAGCCTCTCCTTTTATCTCTGAATTTCGGACATGTGACCATACTTTACCACATAAATTTCAAACCTTCAATATCACACGTGCGAGGGCAACAAAAACTCACACGTACAAGAGACTTCTCTTGCATTCGACTCCTTCTTCTCGACCTTCTCTTTCCTCGTCCTCCTTCACTATGCTAGATCAGAAATGCTTGATGAGATGAGATATGTGAATTTCTTTGATAGGATATCAAATGGTCTCTATTAATACACACTAGAAGGCATCAAATAGGTGTCTCTCGGGCAAGGCCGACTTCATCGCTGGGAGGTCGTCTTGGGCATCCTATGGTGTATAGAATGCAAATTTAGCTTTTCATTTTCCCATTGTTGATAAGGTCATGAAGGACATGCCTTATACAGTTTTCCTTTGATTATAAAAACAATAAATATTTTATTTTTCTTGCAAGCATGAAGAACATGCTTCAAATACTTTTTCTTTTACAAATATAATTTATATTTCATTATTACAAGTACTTATGAAAAATTATGAAGACCAACCATAACTACAAAATTCAACACTCCCTCTTAGCTAGGGAGGTATTCATAATGACTATCCAAATGTTCTTTGTAAACATGATTTCTCTAAGGAAAGGAACAACTCATTGATAACATCATCATCTCGGTCAACACTCTTGACCTACATTAACATCATCATCATCAATAGGTACCACAACCCAAGTTACCACTCCTAACCAATGGCACTCACTCAACTAGTCACCATGATCCGGTGGGCACCTCACCTTATGGTATTCTGGCTAGTCCAAGGTTGCCATCACCCATGGTCAAATCCTAGAGATACCCATGTCCCAACTTCAAAGGCCTCACCTTAGGCCATGAAGCTAAAAAGGAACCCACTCCATTAAATGTTCGGGCCTCAGGGACCATTCCTCTTGAGAATGTTCATCCCTCATGTTATCTCACCAATAATCCAGGCAATGCCCATGTTGTCCACTCATCAACAATTTGGGCCATGCTCTTATTGTCACTAACATTTCAGCCATGCCCTTGTTGATGTAACGTCAATACTCCCTCTCACTAATAGAGGGGTTCTCCACAAGTCCAAGCTTGTCCCTAAAGTATACAAACTCCACCCAAGACAAAGGCTTTGTAAGAATATCAACCATTTGCTCATCATACGAAATATACTAGAGCCTCATTTCTCCCCTTTGTACCATATAAAAAATGTAGTGGTACTTGATATCAATATGCTTCCTCTTAACATGAAACACTGGATTATATGTCAGCTTCACACAACTTTTGTTGGAAATAATACTGAGAGGGGGGGGTGAATCAGTATTAGCAAGTCAATAATATTTCATTCCAGATTTATGTGCGCTACTTCAATTAATCAAACTTGCGTGTATACGCAACTGTATTTAAGGCAACTAGTGTATACCCTTCAAACTTATAACTTAGTTAATTCATCATATGTTGATCTTTAATCTGTGCATTAGAACCATATAAACAGTAACCAGGTGCAGTAAAAACAGAACAGACAATCACACACATGAACACAAGATATAAGGTGGAAACCCAATGTGGGTGAAAACACCTGCTACAATCGTCTCTATCTTCTTTTAATAAGAAACTTCTTTTTACAATTTTTGTACTGGTGCAGTCTTATACCAATACGCAGGCTTCTACCTGCAGAAGGCTACAACCTTCTCTCATTCTCCAACTTCTCCTGGAATGGAGCTACAACCCCCTAGCTCTTGTACTAGCTAATGTGTTTACTAGTATGTAGGTGCTGGCCTATAGAAGGCTACAACCTTCTCTTTTCTTCCAGGGACCACGTTTCATAAATTTTCAGACTCGATCCATCAATAACATCAATCAAACATCAAATTTATCTGCATCAACCAATCTCCTTTGCACCAACCAAAACTGAATCAATCAATCACTTCTTAGAATGCTGTAACCAGAATATAGTAACAATAACCAGAACCCAAGCCAGAACCCAGAACACTGCAACAACAAACAGAAGTAGCTAAAGCATATTTTATGAGGTATACACTACTTCAATGTGTCAAACCTGCGTATACGCTATTTTGATATGCAGAACCAATGTGTATACACGCCTCTGCTAAAGTGAACTTGTGTACAGATCTGTAAATGATGATTTAAACTTTACAACAATTCTAGACATCAGTTATACCCAAATCATCATGTTTACAGATTACAACATGCGCTAGCTATTCAGATAAAAGATCAAAACCACATAAAGATACTTCTCTTCAAGCCTTAAGATCTTGACCCATCAATAGAACTTATCCTTCATCAAGCACTCAGGTTCATCCTTGATTCAGATCCAGTTGTGCACCATAACCCAATAACCTGTATTCTAGATCTTGCTCTTCATTAGATATTCAATTCATGAGTGACTTGGCCTAATGATCTTCTCCTCCTTTTATAGTCTTAGGCCTTACTCAATACCATGGACCAAAACCACTTCGAACCAATACCTTGGACCAAATACCTGGGGTCAACACTTCGAACACGATACCTTGAACCAATACCATGGATCAAAATACCATGGACCAAATACCACGGACCAAAACTAAGTTTTCCAACATGTACGCGCCTTTCCTTCCGTGAAAGTGTGTGTGTACGCTATATGTGCCTTTTGGCCTGCGAACTCGCATGTACACGCGGCTTGGTCAATGGGGAACCTGCGTATACCTCCTTTTCTTCATTCTGTGAGTCTAAACTGTGATCTGTCATCTGAGTGAGTTGCCATCAAGGACAACACCTGTGTCATAGTGCAAATCTGTGTCATAATGCCAACAATCTCCCCCTTTGGACTGAATGGCAACCCCAAGTCACTCTCCCCCTTTGTCATCAAGGGCAACGGGTTATGCTTCCCCTGAGTACATGCGAAATTCTCCGATATGATGAAGTGTGCTGATTGAGCTCCATGCTTGAGTCCATGCTCCCCCTGAATATAAGCAAGGTCTGCAAAAAGATGTTCTAAAAGAAGAACATGACTCTATACATACATCATAAATGACCTTCCTATCACCAATGACTCATACATACATCCATCTCCCAACCAAGTGGGGATATACCAAGTTTGACTCATCCACCCAACCAAGTGGGGATATACCAATTGTTTATTGATCTGATCCCACTTGATCTGAAAGTCACTCGTGAGTGACCTCAGTTAAATAATTAATGAATGAAGGTATTACAAACTCATGTGCAGGTGTGTGTCTATGTTATTTTAGGCAACAAATCGATCAGATTGCAAAATACACAGACACTGGAAAATGGAAAACAGTAAGGGAAGCATAGTAAGCAAATACAAGAACACAACAAATTAATAAGGAGTTCACCCTATCCTCCAGGGCTACGTCTCCATTCCAACTTTTCAGTGGTGGTCTTCTTTTATTATGTCTTTAAAGTAGAGATTTACAATGAGGAGCTCAATTGAGTCTCCTGAAACAAATAATGCTTGGCAGGGCAGTTCTTGGATTCCCCAAGCCACTAGAGTGCACAGACTCTTTTCCTTTCCAAGTCTTGACCTCTCTGGTCTTTTAATGGGAGGAGCCCAATGTGGTGCTCAATTCCCGACAGATACTCACAAGGATTGCTTGAACCTCTCAAGCCTTCTGTCTGCTCGATGCTGCCTTAGGTCAGCTCGGCTCTCTGTTTTTTGCTTCTTGCTTCACTATCTCCTTCGCCTTTTCTTCCATTGTTTCTTCTCTGGTTCTTCCTTGTTTTGTTCTCTATCTGTCCATGGATTAAAGCCAATATATCCTTGACTATTCACTTCCTCTTCCACCCCTTCGGATCGCCTGCTGTTGTTCGCTTGGAGTTCCCTACCTCTACGTCATTGCCAACGTCTCACAGGGAGTGGCCACTTGTCCTCTCACGAACTGCGCCAGCTCATCCTCAACAGTTCAGTATTTCAGTTACATTGTGGAATGACTCATCTGCCAACTCAGCGGTCAAATTGGACTTGAGACTTTTATGTGTCGCGGCTTAATTCCCCCGTCAAATCCAGTTTCCCATCGGGCGCCATTTCTATCGTCAGATCTGGAGCCCCCAGATCCTACAGTGTTCGCTCATTTCGCACAGTTGACTTGCTCGACCGTTAGCGCGCGATGAGAGGCGGTTTTCTCTCTCATCCGCCGGACACGCGTCATGTGCTGAATGGAATCGCTCATTTTCTGCCAAATCTGCTTACTGCCCAAGAATGCCTCCGATATACCATTGGTTTTTGGAGCGCGGGACCCGCCTTTCGCCTTAGCGCCTTCCCTACAGTTTCCCGACTTCCATGTCACCAAGCGCTTCGGGGTTTTTCCTTCTTGAGGGGTTTTGCCCTAATCGCGCATCAGAAATGGCCTCCGTTTCCCGATCCGGGCTTCCTAACTGCCAGTTTTGCCTCCTGCACGTCTCCCTTGCTGGCTGCAAACTGCCACTGTCCAGAGGTCTTCCTAATTTCTCTTTGTTCATAAATCTTTCAAGTCTGTCCTGATTTGATACAATCATAGAACTTGGATAATTTTCATGGATCCAATTCGGATCACGGCCTTCCCACTGAAAAAGCTTTTGGACCACCAAAAGTTGGTTTTCAAGCACCGACTAAGTGAGGGTACAATTGTCTCACTTGTCTAATCTCTATCCACTTTGCACTACTCGGCTTTGAACCCTTGAGCCCAATTCTGAGGTACTCAACATCTCCTCTGCGCGTCGTCCTCACCTTCCTATCTAGAACTGTGTCTTCCTACAATTCATTAAGATATTCAGGTAACAGGTCATCAATAGAAGGCAATTGCCTCTGCTCTTTAGGATCCTCAATTAGTGAAGGTTCAAACAATCTCAAGTAATCTGCATTCACAACTGAGTAGATGTGCATGTAGGCTGGTAGATCAAGGTGAAAAGCATGCTCACCAATTTTCTCAAGTATCTTGAAAGGTCCATACTTGATAGGCTTTAGCTTTTTACCTTCACCTTGCATCTTGTCCTTGCTGATACACAACCAGACTTGGTCACCAACTTGGAAATTATGCTCCATCCGATGCTTGTCATGCCTTGCCTTGTATTTGGCTTGGCTCTTTTCCAACTGTTCCTGTACTATCTGGTGGATCTCTTGGATCTGTTCAATGAACCTAGTTGCCCTGTCCACATCACTGTGTCCCTCAACTGTGGTGTCTTTACCAAAGACAAAATCCAAAGGAGACCTTGGTGTAAAACCAAAACAGATCTCAAAAGGAGATCTCTATGTAGAAGAATGTTTGGCTCTGTTGTAAGCATGCTGCACATAACACAAATGTTCAGCCCAAAGCTTGGGATGCTTGCTGCAATATCCTCCGAGTAACTAGATCATTGTCCTGTTAACTACTTCTGTCTGGCCATCAGTTTATGGATGAAAAGTTGTGCTTTTCTTTAGTTTGGTGTCCATCAGCTCCCACAGACTTGACCAAAACTTCCCCACAAATCGGGTGTCTCGATCAGATACAATGGAAGTGGGTAATCCAAAATGAACCCATACATGTTCAAAGAACAGTTTTGCAGTTTGTTCAACTGTAATATGTTTCTTACAAGGTATCAAAATACACATTTTACTGAACCTATCCACAACAACATACATATAATCATGACCTTTCCTAGATTTAGGCAGTCTTCCAACAAAATCCATAGAAACACTTTCCCAAGGGTGAGAAGGAACTGGTAATGGAGTGTACAAGCCTAGTTTTCTATTGTTGGGCTTGCTTTTAGCACACATAGTACACCCTCTTACATATCTAGAAACTGTCTCATTCATTTTTGGCGAATAACAAAATATTTGCAGTTGTGCAACTGTTTTACTTACCCCAAAGTGACCTGATATTAGAGAAGTGTGTGCTTCTCAAATTATCTTTACTCTTTCAATTTGTGGAATGCATAGCTTCCCACAATTATATAGGAGTCGGTCCTTTACATGATAATCCAATTCTTCTACTCGTTTGCCTTGACTTAAAGTTGCATATACATCTTTGAAACCTATATCTTGAGCATATTGTTCAATGTAGCTCTCATGTAACACAAAATTATGCTTAAGTATAGTAGATGCATTTATAATGGGTCTAGATAACATATCTGCAACTTTATTGTGTATGCCCTTTTTATATCTGATGACTAAATGAAACTGTTGTAGAAAACCCATCCATCTATAATGTCTTGATTGCTGCAACTGAATTTTGGAGTGTAGATATTGAAGTGGTTGATGATCAGTATGTATAACTATCTCTTTGCCCATTAAGTAATGTTTCAACTTTTTCACATTCTATACTAATGCATACAATTCTTTATCATATGTAGGATAGTTAACTATTGCAGAATTAAATGTCTCAGAATGATAACATATGGGTTTACTGTATTGTTTCAATACTGCTCCCATGGCATAGTCACTGGCATCTGTTTAGATCTCAAATGGTCTTTGAAGATCAGGTAGTGCTAATACTGGTGTTGTACTAATTTTTTCTTTCAAGGTGTCGAAGGCTTTCTGCTGTTTTCCTCCCCACTGAAACACCTTTTTCAATCATGTTAAAGCACGTAAAGGAGTTGCAATTAAGGAAAAGTTAGAAATGAACTTTCTCCAATATTGTGTGGCTCCTAAGAAGCTCCTAACTTCTGTAGCAGATTTGGGTATAGGCCAGTTTACAATCACTGCCACCCTAGGGGGATCTATCTTCAATTCACCACCCCCTACCATATGACCCAAATAATTCAAAGATGTTTTGCCAAATTCACATTTTGAGAGTTTAACATAAAGTTTTTCTCTTTTCAAAACATCTAGTGTCTGCTTAACATGCTTTAAGTGTTCTTCCCATGTTTTGCTAAATATCATAATGTCATCTAGATACACAATAACAAAATCATCAAGAAAAGGTTTGAGTACATCATTCATTAATCTCATGAAAGTAGCAGGAGCATTAGTCAAGCCAAAAGGCATAACCAACCACTCATACAATCCCTGCTTTGTTTTGAAAGTAGTCTTCCATGCATCTTGTTTTGCAACTCTGACTTGATGGTATCCACTATGCAAGTCTAGCTTGGAGAAATAAATAGTGTCTTTCAATTGATCTAACAAATCATCTATGTGAGGAAGGGGATAACGATTTTTTATTGTTATCTTATTCAATGCTCGACATCTTTCTTTCTCACGAAAACGATTGGTGACCCACATAGTGATGTGCTAGGTTTGATGAACCTTTTCTCGAGCAACTCCTGCACTTGCTTCTTGATTTCAACATTCTCTAAAGCAGACAACCTGTACATTCCAATGTTAGGCAATGGAGCATCTTGCTGCAAAATAATATCATGCACTATTTCCTTTTTGGGTGGTAGACCTTTAGGTTCTTGAAACAAGATATCATACTCTGAAACAACCTTTTCTAAATCAGCTTGTTGTTTAGCATTACAGCCCTCAAATACATTGGTTTTATCAGGTTTCTTTTCCTTTACAACCATCAATAAGAATTGTTTGCATGAATTTATCATTCGTTTCATCTGCCCTGATTTTATGAGAGTATAATTATTCTTGAGCTTATGAGCTCTTACAAAGTATTTGATTCCATCTTTAACAAGTAGATACTTGTTTTCATCTCTATAGAAAATAGCTTTTCTATCATACAAGTAAGGACTTCCTAAAACAATTCCACATATATCCAAAGGAATTATTCTAACTCAATCTCATCTACAAATGTTGACCCAAAAGAAATCTTGAGTTTGCACTGTCTAGTCACTTGTAGTTGTGCTTTATCATTCAACCATCCTAATGGGTATGGTTTCTTGTGAGGTGTAGTTAGTAATCCCAACTTCTTTACAATTGCTTCAGAAATTAAATTTACTTGTGAGCCACTATCAAACAAAGTATCAATCTTTTGATGTTTGGAAATAACTCGAATATGGAAAAGCTCATGTCTTTTTCTCTCATTTTCCTCATCAATAGTAGATTGTGCAAAATTACTAGTAGATGCTTCAGAATTATTACCTTTTATACCTATGGCTGCAATAGTTGTTTCATCTCCTGAGTCTAACCCCAAATCTTTTTGAATAGCTGCAACAGTCTTTTTGTTCTTACCCTCGAACTTCTTAGGTCTCAGCTCTGGATGTAAAATCTAATAGTGCTCATCATCATACCCATCCTTCTTACAGTGAGTGCATGAAGACTTGCTCTTCTATGCAGTTTTAGTCTTCCTTGCTTTCCATTTCTGCTTTCTTTTCTCCTTATTCTTGCTTGCAGTGAATTGGGATGATCCCCCAACTTCTGGACTTCCATTCTTTCCTCTAGCTTCTAGATGAGTAGCTTGTACAGATACCTCATCTATACTGGTGGGATTAAACATGAGGATAGTGTGCCTCATGTAGCTGTGTAGACCACCAATGTACTTCAACAGAGTCTCAGGTGAGTCTAATGAGATTCCTAGAATCAATGCTCTCTTTCTAAATTCTTGAGTGTACCCTTGCACACTTTTCCCTTTCAACTGTCGAAGAGTTTTCCAACTCATCATGGCTTGCTGCATGTAGGCCAATGGATAAAACTGTTTTTTGATTGCAGAAACAAATTCACTCCAGATAGAAATAGTCTTACCATGTCTTTTCATATCAGCTTGGGTCCTGCCTTCCCACCAAACCAAGGTAGTGCCTCCAAGGCGTAGGCTTGCCAGCTGAATCTTTCTCTTGTCTGAGTCGATACTCTGTACTCTGCAATAAACATCAATTTGTCTAATCCAATTGTCCAGCTTTTCTGCATTCAACTCTCCATCATATATAGGTAAATCAAATTTAACATCTAGTTTAATCAAAGATGTCTTCTTTTTATATTCAAGGCTATTAGGAGGTGTGAGAAAGCTTTCTTCTTTCCCCTTGCCTTTTGAGTGGTCATGGAAGTGAGACTCTTCTTCTCCTTTATCTTTTTAGAGCCTGATGAATCTTCATCCTTATGTTTTCTAAAGTCCCTATACATTTCTTCTACCATGGACTTTATGGCTAGGAAACTATCTATGAATTGAGGATCTGGCCCCACAGAACCTTCCTCTGACATTGTCTTCCGAGGATAGACTCTCCCAATCTCAGGATTAGTTTTGACCAACTCTCCTTCTCCTAATTTGAGCTTTGATCTAGTTAGCATTCAACAACTAATCCAACACAAGCTTGTCTAACCTTAACAGCCTAGAGCTTTGATACCACTTGATTTGAAAATCACTCGTGAGTGACCTCAGTTAAATAATTAATGAATGAAGGTATTATAGACTCATGTGTTGGTGTGTGTCTATGTTATTTTAGGCAACGGATCGATCAGATTGCAAAATACACAGACACTGGAAAATGGAAAACAGTAAGGGAAGCACAATAAGCAAATACAAGAACACAACAAATTAATTAGGAGTTCACCCTATTCTCCAGGGCTACGTCTCTGGTCCAGCTTTTCAGTGGTGGCCTTCTTTTATCGTGTCTTTAAAACAAAGATTTACAATGAGGAGCTCTATTGAGTCTCCTAAAACAGATAATGCTTGGTAGGGTGATTCTTGGATTCCCCAAGCCACTAGAGCGCATAGACTCTTTTCCTTTCCAAGTCTTGACCTCTCTGGTCTTTTAATGGGAGGAGCCCAATGTGGTGCTCAATTTCTGACAGATCCTCACAAGGATTGCTTGAACCTCTCAAGCCTTCTGTCTGCTCGATGCTGCCTTAGGTCAGCTCGGCTCTCTGTTTTCTGCTTCTTGCTTCACTGTCTCTTTCGCCTTTTCTTCCATTGTTTCTTCTCTGGTTCTTCCTTGTTCTATTCTCTATCTGTCCATGGCTTAAAGCCAATCTGTCCTTGACTGTTCGCTTCCTCTTCCGCCCCTTCGGATCGCCTGTTGTTGTTCGCTTGGAGTTCCCTGCCTCTGCGTCATCGCCAACGTCTCACAGGAAGTGGCCACTTGTCCTCTCACGAACTGTGCCAGCTCATCCTCAACGGTTCGGTATTTTAGTTACACTGTGGAATGACTCATCTGCCAACTCAACGGTCAAATCGGACTTGAGACTTTTATGTGCTGCGGCTTAATTCCCCCGTCAAATCCGGTTTCCCATCGGGTGCCATCTCCGCTGTCAGATCTGGAGCCCCCAGATCCTACGGTGTTCGCTCATTTCGCGCGGTTGACTTGCTCAACCGTTAGTGCGCGATGAGAGGCAATTTTCTCTCTCATCCACTAGACACGCGTCGTGCGTTGAATGGAATCGCTCGTTTTCTGCCAAATCCGCTTACCGCCCAAGGATGCCTCCGATATACCGCCAGTTTTTGGAGCGCGGGACCCGCCTTTCGCCTTAGCACCTTCCTTACGGTTTCCCGGCTTCCATGTGACTGAGCGCTTCGAGGCTTTTCCTTCTCGAGGGGTTTTGCCCTAATCACACATCAGAAATGGCCTCTGTTTCTCGATCCGGGCTTCCTAACTGCCAGTTTTGCCTCCTGTGCGATCTCCATGGGCCTCGATCAACGCGCTTTGACCGAGGTCCTTGTCGTTCCTTGCTGGCTGCAAACTGCCACTGTCCAGAGGTCTTCCTGATCGCTCTTTGTTCATAAATCTTTGAAGTCTGTCCTGATTTGATACAGTCATAGAACTTGGATAATTTTCATGGATCCAATTCGGATCATTTATACATGTCAAAACAAGAACATTACATCATCCATCCCATGCATAGCGGGAAAACAAAATAGGTCGTTTCATGACCTTGACATTAAAAGATATACATGACATAGGGAGAAAATATCTGAAACAAGACTATGATAGTTATCAGCAACTATCATCAGCAGCATCTGTCAATCACCATCCAGACCATCAACCATGATTTCCCCCTGAACATGTTCCACCTGAATCAAAAACAACTGTGAATTTGTACCAAGATATTCTAAGATAATGCCAACAATGCATTACTATAAGTATATGCTCCCCCTGAACCTGTGCCAGATGATCACTGTCAGACCCATATCAGACTCCTTTCATCCACTGTTTTTCTTCAAACCAACATATATGCGACTGTATCCACAGCAACTGGCGTATGTACGTGGATACGCTTCATGAAACTCGCGTACAACCACTTTTTTCTGAAATAGATAAGTTTTAACAGCAAGATGATGCATCAACTACTCCTAGCTTTTGTCTGAGATATTCAAATGTCTCTCTGGGCAGTGGTTTGGTGAATATATCGGCAACCTATTCTTTGGAGGGAACATACTCGAATTTTACCTTTTGTTCAAGTACTTGTTCACGTAGAAAATGATATTTGATGGGTATGTGCTTGTTCTTGGAATGCATGACTGGATTCTTTGAAGTATTGATTTCACTTGTATTATCACATAGAATGGAGATGGGTGGAGTACATGAATGTCTTGTAATGTTTGCATCATCAAAAGGAGTTGTGTGTAGCAAGATGCAACAACCACATATTCTGCTTCAGCTGTAGATATTGCAATTGAACTTTGTTTCTTGCTGAACCAAGACACTAATCTGGAACCCATATAGAATGCACCACCACTAGTGCTTTTTCTGTCATTCACGCTTCCTGCCGAATCTGCATCTGTATATGCATGAAGTGTAAGATTTGTATCCCTAGGATACCATAAACCAAAATTCTGAGTTCCTTGAAGATATTTGAAGATCCTTTTGACTGCCTGAAGATGTGATTCCTTTGGATTTGCTTGGAATCTTCCAACTATTCCCACTGCATGCATGATGTCTGGCCAGGTACCTAGTAGATAAAGAAAACTGCCAATCATGGGTCTGTAGGTTGGTTGATGTACTGCTGTTGATTCATCATTTGAGCTGAGACTGCATCCTGTTACCATGGGGGTACATACTGGTTTAGAATCTTCCACGCCGTATTTTTGCAAGATCTGCTTGAGATACTTGGTTTGTAATAGAAAAATACCATCTTTATTTTGTTGAACTTGTAGGCCGAGAAAATATGTGAGCTCACCAAGCAGGGGCATTTCAAATTCTTGCTGCATTACCAAAGCAAAGTTTTGACTCATGGCTTCTTCATTGCTACCAAAAATGATATCATCAACATACACTACAAGTATTAGCAATTTATCATTATCAATTTTTGTATGTAGATTGCTATCAGCTGATCCTTTTGAAAAACCTTGTTGATGGAGGTGTTTGTCAAGACGATAATACCAGGCCCTTGGAGCTTGTTTTAGATCATAGAGAGCCTTTCTGAGTCGGCATACAAGTTTTTGGATCATTTCCAAGGTTGCTCAATATATACTTCTTCTTCTAAGTCTCCATTAAGAATAGCATATTTTACATCCATTTGGTATACTTTGAATTTCTGAAAGCTAGAAAGAGTAAGGAACATTCTTATGGCTTCAAGTCTAGCAACAGGTGCAAAAGTTTCTTCAAAATATATACCTTCTTGTTGAACATATCCTTTACAAACAAGTCTGGCCTTATTTCTGATAACTTCACCATTTTCATTTAGCTTGTTTTTAAATATCCATTTGGTTCCTATGATATTCTTATCATGAGGTCTAGGAACTAATTCCCAAGTATTATTCTTTTCAATTTGCTCAAGTTCTTCATTCATGGCCTTAACCCAATATTCATCTTTGCATGCTTCATTTACATTTTGAGGTTCGATGGAGGAAAGCAATGCTAGATAGCTTGAAGCTTCTGTAATAGTTTTTCTTGTCTGCACACCTACCTTTTTCTGTCCCAAAATTTGAGTCTCTAGATGATTTTTCAGAACATACCTGGATGGAGTCTTTTCTTCTATCGTTATTTGTTATTCTGGTGCTTCATTGGTGTCTTCTTCAAAATTAGTCTAATTTGATGTGGAAGGATAATCCTCATTTTCTTCACACTCTTCGGTTTTTACCTGCTTTGGATTTTTGCTTGCTTCATCAACCACAACATCAATACTTTCAATAATTTTCCCAAGTCTTTTATTATAACACTTATATCCTTTAATTCGGGAAGAGTAACCAAGGAGAATGCGTTCATTTGCTCTAGGCCAAGTTTTTCATCAGTCCTCTTAATGTAACATTTGCTTCCAAAAACTTTGAAGTATTTTACAGTAGGAGTCTTACCATACCAAAGTTCATGTGGAGTTTGAGTGTTGTTTACCCGAACATTTGCTTTGTTGAGGATAGTGACGGCAGCAAATGCAGCTTCACCCCAGAAGGTTGCAGGAGTTCCAGACTCATCTAGCATGGCACGAGCCATTTGTTGAACAGTTTTGTTCATCCTTTCTACCACTCCATTTTGCTGAGGAGTCCTTGTGGTGGAGAATTCTCTTTTTATTCCATGTTCTTCACAAAAGTCGAAGAATTCATCCGAGGTAAATTCCCCTCCTCGATCAGATCTGAGGCATTTGATTTTGCGATCTGATTCATTTTCAACCAAAGCTTTGAAGGCTTTGAACTTTTCAAATGCTTCATATTTATGCTTTAGAAGTCTTATCCAACACATTCTGGAAAAATCGTCAATGAACAATATAAAGTATTCTTCTCCACGAGGTGACTTTTTCCTTGATGGACCACATAAATCAGTATGAACAAGTTCAAGAGGCTTACTAGTTGATCCTTCCTTCTCAGGGAAATGTGCTCTAGTTTGCTTACCAAATTGACATGATTTGCATATTGTATTTTCTGGAATGTTGATATCAGGAAGATCACGAACAACCTGGAATTTGCATGCTTTCCTTATTTGTGGGAAGCTTAGATGCCCCAATCTTCTATGCCATAGCCAGTGTTCATCATTTTTGCTTAGATAGCATTGTTGTTGTCCTCCCTTGAGTATGTATAAGTTGTTTGGAGTTCTTATGCCTTTGATCACGGTTTCTCCTGTATCAAGCTCACGAACAACACATCCATTTGATCGAAATACTACTTCATTTCCTTGATCACACATTTGACTGACACTCAATAGGTTATGCTTTAGACCATCAACATACATAACATTCCCAGCTTTAACCTTTTCTTTTAAGAGAACAGAACCTTTACCTTTTATGATAGCAGGAGTGTCATTTCCAAATGAGACCTTCTTTTCCTTTTCTAAGGCATTGTATGACTGAAGTTTTTCTTTATCACCTGTCATGTGTTTCAAGCATCCACTGTCGATGTACCACTGATTTTCTTGTCCTTCTGCATACAAGGCTATACCACATATTTATGTTTGTGGTTCTTTCTTTCTCCATATTTTGGGACTCAATGAAATTTGCTCCTTCTGAGATGTTTCCCGAAATTTACTCCTGCATTCAGAATCTTCGTGACTGAAGTTGTTACAAATAGAGCATTCTGTTTCATTTTCAAGAAGTGAAAAGTTATTGTAGGTCCTTTTCATGACCCTCGTCACATTCCTTTGATTCTATGCTTCTCTAGTCATGATAGTCTTGTAGGCAACACATTGAGCAGCTTTGTGTCCAAAGTTACGACATGAAAAACATTGGCCATTAAAGAACTTCCTGCGGTTATCGAATCTACTGACCTGGTGATTATAGATTCCATTAACATTCATTCTTGAGGCAAATTGAATATGATTTACCTGAGGTTGGTTGTAACTTCTGTTCATCCTTGAAGTAGATTGAACCTGATTTACTTGGTGAACTGCTTTATGCCTTTGCTGATGATTGTCAAACTGTTCACTGCTCTTTGCTGCATCAAGATAGCTTTTAGTGGAGGTTGATGGCTTTTGTGCTTGAGATGCTTCTTCAGTATATCCAAGACCTGTCTTTATCAGAGGAGAATGCTACACTTTGATAATTTCATCTAAAGTTTCTGATCCTTTAGCAAATCTGAGATTGAGAGCTTTTGTTTTCTCAATATCTTTCCTTAGACCCACAATTTCACATTCTAGTTTTTCATTGTGTTTTTCTGTTTCAGCAAGTTGGAATGTCAGAGTATCTATAATCATATTCTTTTCTTCTAAACAAATTTTGAGTTTAGAGATTTCTTCATAAAGATTATCTTCATCTAAAGCATCCAAGAAATCATCATCTTCAAAAGCCATCAGAAGTCTATAGTCATTATTATCTTCATCACTATTTGATAAACCATCGCTATCTTCATGCGTATAGTAGCTCTTCTTACTTACACTTTGTTTTCTATTCCATTTTGTTGATTCCTTACCTTTATCAAGCTTATCTTTATGAGGACATTTGGCAGCATAGTGATCGACTCTTCCACAAGCAAAACATTTGAAAGGTAGTTTACCTCTGAATCTTCCAAAACTCCGTTGAAGGTTCTTGATAAAGTTTGCTTCTTCCTCTTCTTCTGAAATATGTCCTGATTCATTGAGTTCTTCTCTTCCTAAAGCTTTGAATGTGGCTTCTCTCATGTCTGATAGACCTCCTTTTCTCATTTCGAATAAGATTTTGTGCAGTTGAGTCATAGTGATACTCTGAAGATCCTGCTTTTCTTCTATGGCAGAAACTTTTGATTCAAATTTAGTAGACATGAATCTTAAAACCTTTTCAACTAAAGTAACTTCTTTTATCTCTTCACCCAAGTTCTTCATGCAGTTAACAATCTCATCTATACGTAAGAAGTAATTAGATATACTTTCATCATTGTGCATTTTGAGAGTTTCATATGGAATTCTAGGAGATTGCAGTTTTGCACGTTTTACCTTATTGTCTCCTTCATAGCTTACAACGATATTGTCCCATATTTCTTTGGCGGTTTTGAGCTGCATAACTTTGACAAATTCTGATTGTGACAGACTCCCCAATAATGTATTGACAGCCTTGGCATTGGTTTCATATTGCTTTTTACCTGTCGTATCTGTAGGAATTGCTAATGGAAATGTATATCCTCCTTCCACGATTTCCCAGACATCTGTTCCAAGATATTGAAGATAGGTTGTGGTTCTTACCTTCCAATAAACGAAGTTGCTCCCATCAAAGATTGGTGGTCTAATGGATCCCTCTCTTTCGTAGTTACTCATGATGATAGATCTTCCTTCAAGCGATCAAGCTTCTTCTAAAGGACCTGCTCTGATACCAATTGTTGGAAATAATACTGAGAGGGGGGGGGGGTGAATCAGTATTAGCAAGTCAATAATATTTCATTTTAGATTTATATACGCTACTTCAGTTAATCAAACTTGCATGTATATGCAACTGTATTTAAGGAAACTAGCGTATACCCTTCAAACTTATAACTTAGTTAATTCATCATATGTTGATCTTTAATCTGTGCATCAAAACCATATAAACAGTAACCAGGTGCAGTAAAAACAGAACAGACAATCACACACATGAACACAAGATATAAGGTGGAAACCCAATGTGGGTGAAAACCACCTGCTACAATCGTCTCTATCTTCTTTTAATAAGAAACTTCTTTTTACAATTTTTGTACTGGTGCAGTCTTATACCAGTACGCAGGCTTCTACCTGCAGAAGGCTACAACCTTCTCTCATTCTCCAGCTTCTCCTAGAAGGGAGCTACAACCCCCTAGCTCTTGTACTAGCTGATGTGTTTACTAGTACGTAGGTGCTGGCCTACAGAAGGCTACAACCTTCTCTTTTTTTTCCAGGGACCACATTTCATAAATTTTCAGACTAGATCCATCAATAACATCAATCAAACATCAAATTTATCTGCATCAACCAATCTCCTTTGCACCAACCAAAACTGAATCAATTAATCACTTCTCAAAATTTTGTAATTAGAATATAGTAACAGTAACCAGAACCCAAGCTAGAACCCAGAACACTGCAACAACAAACAGAAGTAGCTAAAGCATATTTTATGAGGTATGCGCTACTTCAATGTGTCGAACCTACGTACATACGCCGTCTGCTCAAGGCGAACCTGCGTATACGCTAATTTGATATGCAGAACCAGTGTGTATACACGCCTCTGCTAAAGTGAATCTACGTACAGATCTGTAAATGATGATTTCAACTTTACAACAATCCAAAACATCAGTTATACCCAGATCATCATATTTACAGATTACAACATGCGCCAGTTACTCAGATAAGAGATCAAAACCACACAAAGATACTTCTCTTCAAGCCTTAAGATCTTGACCCATCAATAGAACTTATCCTTCATCAAGTGCTCAGGTTCATCCTTGATTCAGATCCAGTTGTGCACCATAACCCAATAACCTGTATTTTAGATCTTGCTCTTCATTAGATATTCAATTCATGAGTGACTTGGCCTAACGATCTTCTCCTCCTTTTATAGTCTTAGGCCTTACTCAATACCATGGACCAAAACCACTTCGAACCAATACCTTGGACCAAATACCTGGGGTCAACACTTCGGACACGATACCTTGGACCAATACCATGGACCAAATACCATGGACCAAAACTAAGTTTTCCAACATGTACGCGCCTTTCCTTCCATGAAAGTGCGTGTGTACGTTATACGTGCATTTTGGTCTGCGAACCCGTGTGTACACATGGCTTGGTCAATGGGGAACCTGCGTATACCTCTTTTTCTTCATTCTATGAGTCTGAACTGTGATCTGTCATCTGAGCGAGTTGCCATCAAGGACAACACTTGTGTCATAGTGCCAAATCTATGTCATAATGCCAACAACTTTGATTGTCACAAAATAGCATAGTCGGTCACAACATCTGATTGAAAAATCTAGAGAGTATCTTATAAAGCCATACTTCCTCTGCTAAAGTGAACCTGTGTACGGATCTGTAAATGGTGATTTCAAATTTACAACAATCCCAGACATCAGTTATACCCAGATCATCATATTTACAGATTACAACATGCGCCAGTTATTCATATAAAAGATCAAAACCACACAAAGATACTTCTCTTCAAGCCTTAAGATCTTGACCCATCAATAGAACTTATCCTTCATCAAGCGCTAAGGTTCATCCTTGATTCAGATCCAGCTGTGCACTATAACCCAATAACCTGTATTCTAGATCTTGCTCTTCATTAGATATTCAATTCATGAGTGACTTGGCCTAATGATCTTCTCCTCCTTTTATAGTCTTAGGCCTTACTCAATACCATGGACCAAAACCACTTCGAACCAATACCTTGGACCAAATACCTGGGGTCAACACTTTGGACACCATACCTTGGACCAATACCATGGATCAAAATACCATGGACCAAAGACCACGGACCAAAACTAAGTTTTCCAACATGTACACGCCTTTCCTTCCGTGAAAGTGTGTGTGTACGCTATACACGCATTTTGGTCTGCGAACCCACGTGTACACATGGCTTGGTCAATGGGAACCTGCATATACCTCTTTTTCTTCATTCTATGAGTCTGAACTGTGATCTGTCATCTGAGTGAGTTGCCATCAAGGACAACACTTGTGTCATAGTGCCAAATCTGTGTCATAATGCCAACAACTTTGATTGTCACAAAATAGCATAGTCGGTCACAACATCTGATTGAACAATCTAGAGAGTATCTTACAAAGCCATACTCCCTCACAACATGTCAAACAAGTTGCAATATACTATGCTTCTGTAGTACTTAGTGCGACAAATTTTTTCTTCCTACTCATCCAGGATATCATAGTAGAGGCCAAAGTAAAACATACACCAGATGTACTCTACTTGTCATTCGCACTCCCTGCCAATCAAAATCCATATATCCTTGCAATTGTAACTCACCACTCGAGGAATATCTCAAACAATAGTCAACAGTTCCACGTAAATATCTCAATATATTCTTTACTACGATCCAATGCTCATGTCTCGGTTCCATCTGGAACTGGCTCAAGGTGTTCACTGCAAAGCAAATGCATGGCTTGGTATTAACCAAATACATCAATGATCCAATTAATTGTCAATACATGGATGGATCTACCAGATCAGACTCAAAATCCCTCATCTTTCTCATATTCGTCACCATAGGAGTTGCCATAGACTTGCATTCCATCATTCCAAACTTCTGAAGGATCTTGATGACATACTTTCCTTTCTCGAGAAGGATTTCACTAGATTTTTGCTAGACTTCCAATCCCAAATAGTAATGCACCAAACCAAGATCCTTCATACCAAATTCAGAGGCCAACTCCCTCTTACTATGAATAATAAGATGCTCTACACTTGTTAAGAACAAATCATCAACACATAATAATAGTGTCGCAGGCTTACCCTTCACAGCCTTGACATATAGGTTTGGATCAACAACACTCTTAGAGAAACCAAGCCTCGTTAGATATCCATCAGTTCTAGAATATCGGCTCTCAATGCTTTCTTAGGTCCATACAAGGCCTTCTTCAATCTACACACGTCAGATTCTTTCCCATGAACCTCAAAACCTTGAGGTTGCTCTATGTACACTTCTTCCTCAATTACACCATTGAGGAAGGCAATCTTTTCATCCATCTAATGTAACTTCTATCCCATAAACGAAGCAAGAGAAACAAGATATGTAATCGTGATGTACTTGGCAACCAGTGCAAAGGTTTCATGATAATCTTCTCACTCTTTCTGGGAGAACCCTATAGCAACGAATTTTACCTTGTATTTATCAATGCTTCCATCTTCTACATGATTCATCTTATATATCCACTTTGAGGTTACCATAAACTTTCCTTTAGGTCTTGGAACAATCTCTTAGACATCGTTCTTCATAATAGATTGGTATTCTTCCATCATTGCATCCTTCCAAACTTACTAGGTGGCTACTTCCTCGAAGTTGGAATGTTCAGAGTCAATCAACTTAGTCATTAATGTTGCATAGCTAGAATACTACTTAGATCTCTTAGATTCCCTGAAGGTTCCTTGTGGAGCGGAATGTCCTTCTACATCCTGCAAAGTATATTTGAGCCAAGCTGGTCTTTTTCTAGTTTCTAGAACAACCACAAGATCCAATAGTTCACAAGGTCCTTTTGGCATTTCTTGGTGATCTTCATGATGTCTTAAGGATGTGGGAGGACATGTAACTTATTCTTTGGGAACTACATGCTCCTTATCTCCATCACCGGTGTCCATGTGATCTTCTTTGGATTTTCAATAAGCGACATCTTCATCAAAAGTCATGTCTCTACTTACTTCAACCAAAGGTTTCCCTAGAACATAAATCCTATAGGCTTTTGATGACTCATTGTACCCAACAAATATCCCCTTCTTTCTAGATGGATCTAAATTATTTCTCTTATCCTTCGATTGTCCTGACTGCTTCTCCCCATAAGAACATTGGCACATCTTGATCATCTATGATTTCCTTCATAGATTCTTTAATAGATCTGCTCTTTCTCTTAGCCACTCCATTATGTTGAGGATTATAGGGAATTATCAACTCCCTATTAATTTTAGCTTCCTTACAGAAGGAAACGAGTTCCTTGGAGGTATATTCTCCTCCATTATATGATCTTAGAGCCTTGATCTTCATTCTTATCAGGTTCTCCACTTTAGCTTTGAATTCCTAGAATTTTCTAAAGACTTCATCTTTTGACTTCATAAGATAGATCCATGTCTTACGAGAGAAATCATCAATAAAGGGTACATATCTTCAGTAGGGTTTTTTCAAAGAGAGGCATCACCGCCACAAAGTTTCAACCTCGTGGAAGAAGAGAAGTTTCACAAGAATGCAGCAAAGGCATTACCAAGAAAGTCGACAGATTCCATGTTCTGTTGAGAGTTGTATTAGATAGAAAGCTTATTTTTTTATGGCCTTTTTGGAGGAGGCCAACTTGGACAAAGTCGAAAAGATTGGAAATAAAGTAGGCTAGTGGAGTCGACTAAATATTTTTGTGGGTTTTTGTTAATTTGATTTGATCAACATACAAATGTGCTAACATGTGCCTTACATCGACCAATCAAGAAGCCGACTAATTTATTCAACAATGGTGTTGACTTTTCTTTGATATTTTATCAATATAATTCTACACACCTAAAGTCGACTATGTCAAAATGTCCGTTGGTCGACTAGGCACGAGCATGCACCACCAAAACTAGCCATTTATCCGATGGATTTGATACCATCAACTTGTTCGATTTGGTCAATAGAGCAAACTTTTACCTCAAACCATTATTTGAATTTGACCAACCAACAAGGCCAACCAAGTCAAGAAAGTAAGTCTACTTTGACAGAAGGCATTCACGAAGCATTTTCTATATTTGAAA
This sequence comes from Pinus tabuliformis, assembly GCA_031772625.1. NCBI lineage: Eukaryota > Viridiplantae > Streptophyta > Pinopsida > Pinales > Pinaceae > Pinus > Pinus tabuliformis. The sequence continues at coordinate 1,492,302,514 of CM062820.1, read as the reverse complement.
TCATCATCTTCAACATGTAATATTCTTTATATATTTTAATTTGAGGAATTTAATGACTGGAAGATTGGGTAAGGATACACTTTTTTAACTAGAGTAAAACTAGTCAAGTAGAGCAAAGTTGACATGGACATAGAATCGACTTTAACTCGAATGGTAAACAATTTACAAAGAAGCCACAAGAATCAAATGCCATTCATTCTAACTTGTATTTGTTAGAAACAGTGGACACTGGGACATCACTGAGAGGGGGAGTGAATTAGTAGTGTGACCAAATTATACAACTCTTAACAATTTATACTTTTCAATCATCTTAGCAACCACTCGTGTAATCAACATCATAACTCAATCATGTAAAACATAAGATCATAACCATTTTCATACACGTGCAACATATATAAAGAAATCAATCTTCTTTTTATTTCTTTGGAACATACAAGTTTCAACTTGCTATTACATCATTTCCTCACAAGCTTCTACATGTAGGTTTATCAGTTGTTTTTGAAAGGAACTTATATCCCTACTTGTTTATCAACATTCGCTAAACGGGACTCTTTCCCCTACTCATTTATCAACTTTCGCTAAAAGGGACTCTTGCCCTTGCTCCTTTATCAATTTTCACTGAAAGAAACTGCTGCCCTTGGAATGCAAGCTACGACTTGCTAGCCCTATTGATCCATATTTCATCCATTTCCACACTAAGATCAATAGGCCACTTCTTTTCATATGCAAATAAGTTTCTCATCTCAATCACTTATCACAAGCACCACAAAACACCTTCAACAATCTTTGATTACTGAACCAAACTTCCATACACACCAACAACATCAATCCTTGGTAATTTTCTAATTTCACCATAAAAGCCTCTTTGCTAAATACACCAAAACATCATTCACCAATTCATTCTTTGCCTTCTCAAACACCTTTTAGACACCAAAATTGATCTCTGATTCACCTCTGATGCATACTAGCATTATGCATTTTGTTGCACCAACAACCTTTCACACTCTCACAACCAACACAATTGCACACATCTTGTAAATTTGATTATGCTTATAAAGGAATTTGGACTGATATTTTTGGATTTAAAACTTTAATTATCTTCGGCTCTTTGCTTGCATGAATCTTTTATTTTTTCCTTTGTTCTACTTTTATCAAGTCATCTATACCTGCTCTTCAAGTATTCAAACACTCATCACCTGCTACTACAAGAAAGATTGAGCTTAACTGCTCAATTTTGCTATTGTGGAATTTTTCCATAATTTAGTAATGCTCCTTCTATTTTTGGTGAATCTTCAAACTTAGCGTTTCAACGAAATTTTCCTCCAAACATATTCATGTCGCCAAACATTGTCACTAACCCATTCATGCTTGTTTTAAAGCTTTTAGTGTTGTGTTGTTATATTTGGAATAAATGCTAAATTCCAAAGTTGTTGACTCATTCATCCAAATATGGCATATAATGCCGAAATTCATGTTGTCGACTCATTCATCCAATGGCCTTCGAAGATAGGTTAAAAGCACTTAATAAACATAAAATTATAACTCCATTGGGCCCATTTCTCTATAGCCCTGAGCGCTTTAATCAGAGGCCCAAATCTCTAAACAAAACACTACCACAATTAACCTTACCACGGGCCTTTTTCACTTTAAACCCCAAGGGCTTATTTTATATTGCAAACACCTTTGCACCTTTGGTCACAATACTGCAACAAAACCTTGTTCTGGCGCTTGTGCTTTTCACCCCCAACTTTATTTCCCGACGCGCTTTTAAAAATACCTCTAGGGTGACGTGTCTCGGGCCTTCTGTTATTGGCTCTCAGCTCCAATGTCAACTGCCACCATTTCCCAACGCTTTATCAGCCCAGAGCTCCTTTGTTGTGCTCGCTTGAAATATTTTGGGCTTTGGGGACCAGGATGAGGTGTCCTAGTGGGTACCACCACCTACAACTATGAGCCAATCAACAATCGGCCAAGGTGAGTTGTCTCTGACAACTTGCCACATCCACCTGGCACCTATGCAACCCAAAGCTTTTCATTTTGTGCTCTTTTGAAACCTTCCAGGGAAGCCATTTCAGGATGACATCATGCTCATATGACTAATGCCACATGGTGCCATCTGAGTGGTGACACGTGTCACTCAGAATTGGCCCCTTAAACCACCCAAAAACAACGAAAATGCATGCCACGTGTCCTTCATACCAACATCATGTTGACATCATCTCGAACCAATAAAATGTTGCAACGCGTCATCATTGAGGAGAGAGAATGAGCCTCGAGCCTTTGTTTTTTATGATGAATTTCTTTGTGAATTTTTAAACACAAAAACCACAGGTTCAAGGGCTCACACTATTGCGAGTGCCACGCTAGCTTGACTGCCTTTGTATTGGGCCAATGTTGCCATTCTACCACATCATTTAGGGCTTACATCATCCCAGAGCTTCACTTATTTAGCGCATGCCTTAGCTCTTCCAGGGAAGTCCTCTCAACTTGACATCGTCCTAGGCTTACATCATCCTGAGCACTCCCTTTTGTGCTCAATTTTGGATCGTTCCAAGGTACTCCTGCCAGGATTACGTGCCATACAAGCTCCACCGTTGACCAATAGAAACATTATCTGTTGTTGTGTTGTTAGCCACGTTTGCCTAGACCTTAGTTTAATCACTCTGCCATAAGCTCTTGTAACTTTGCCTGACTGCCAAACTATCACCAAGTTGACCCTTCTTCCAACTTTAACTCTGCACTTTTTTACTTTCAGGGTCCTTAACTTTGATTGGTAATAACTTCTGAGCCAGAGGGCCATTTGTGGACTTCTATATACCAATGAAAAGTTATTTCAAAGCTCTTTCCACTTGAGTGGGTTACAACTACATTTGTGGTGATATGTTATTATAGGAATGGTTCCAAAGTCTCTACATCTTAACAATTCTTTGCCTTTTCCATACATGTGTTGATCTTCCTTCTTCTTGCAATCTTCTCTGCTTTTGGCATTTCATTACCTTTGATTTGGATACAACACCATTGACAATCACATGTGAAATCCTCCTTGTGCTAACAACACCTTTGACAATGACAACATATCAATACTTGACATCGGTGAGCACCTCCTTTGACAACATATTCTCACAATCTCCCATCATCTTCTCTGCCTTTGTCATCAATGACAACATATTTCTAACAATATTGATAGTGAATTTTGCTAAATATGTGTTTAATTTGGATTATTATGCAAAGAAGTCTTATTTTCACAATTATATGAAGGATAGTTCTTTGAAATCTAAACTCAAGTCATAGTTAGTTGGATTCCGTCGGCATCTAGTCAACCATAATTGTAAAAATTGTTAAGATAGTGAGTCATAGAAAGTTTGAGTTATATTTATCCTTCATGTAATTTATCAAACATAGACTCTATATCTTCTTAGGAACAATAACAAAGCATTTATTACAGTCAGGAAGACAATTAAATATGCAACATACATATAAACTTGCAGCAAAATTAAAGGATCATTTGAGTGACAAAAAATTTAGTACAAATGTATTTGTAGCAACAGAGAATTCAAGAACATCATGTAAGCAGCGCATACACATAAAGAGTTGAAGAGTTAAAGATGGTGACAACATTATGTTATATTTCTTAATCCCCCTAGTATGAATTTTGCAAATTGTTCTTGGATTGTGGTGTAAGAAAAAGTGGGATGGTTGTTATACAAATGATTCATTTATTTTATGCCTTGATGAAGGACTCCCGGGAATGACAATAACGCACTAGACTCATCCGTAGAGAGAGAAAAAAGGACACCCCCTGATTGGAGAGTATCTGCCTGATGGTTCTTGGTTGAGTAGAATTCTATATGGTTGAGAAGACTGCAGAAGATGAACAATTGAGATTTGCACTAACTGGCCATTGGACAAGAACAAGTCGCATTAAGCCTTGTATACATACATCTTCCTATCTCACTGGAAAATGTTGCAGTTGAGTTACCTATGCAGAGCAGTATGGCTGGTTGATGTACAACAAGGATACTTCTACAACAAGTGGTTATCCAAGACTTTGATGCATCTGGATGAGCCCAGGGATTGAGGGTGGGGGAGATGTTGTAGGGGTCTCTTAGACCTATGTTTGTCATCATATATTATGTATGTGTAAATGTCAATAATCCTCGGTAAAGGTGTAAGATAAAGTAAATGGGTTGTTGAGAGCGAGTACAACCACTCCAACCACATCTCTCATGTATAAATATACACTAATTCTAATATAAACATGGTTGGAATTCCTTCCCAAATCTATTGTTCTTTGTGTATGTTCATGTGTGTTCTTGTTGATATCAATATGTAGCATCTTCTTGTATGATGAAAGTATGTTTATAACATATATCCTGAGCCATAAGATCATTTGCTTCCTACATCTTGTATCACACCTATAGCTTAGGCCCAAGCATTTTGTTTAATTTACATTATTCTCTAATGATGGCAACACACCAAGTACAGGGAGAAGAGATACATACGAGGGTTCACACCAATTTTTATTCACAAGTGTGCAAGCATTGTGTGTGTGTGTGCTAGCTAATTGGAATGTTGTCTTTGGAGTGCAAATCTTTGAGTTGATGTGATTGCATCCTCCCTCACTCTAGTATTAATAATGATGACAAAGTCAGGGTCATGCCTTGTGGGTTATCTTTGGTTTGTGTCATTATCTACCTCATGTTATAAACTCTTAGTATACTATCATATCTCTATGTTGGGATTTCATTCCATATTAATACCCATCTTCTGAATTGTTTGTGTGTACATTATTGTTGGGTGTGTATTATAAACAATCCCACATATATAATAATTGTGAGATGGCGATGCTTTATAAGGAAATCCTTGCTCCATAAACTTTACCAAACTAGAAGTTAGTTTTTGGGTGTAAGTTCTCATACTGGGGCAATAACATCCTCCTTCACTCTAGCACTAACATTGTTAGCAAACATAATGCCATGCTTTATGGGTCAGCTTTGGCTTGTGTTATTACAAGGTAGAGCTTTATGTAATGGCATATCCCCATATTGGGATTCATCCCACATCAACGCTCCTCTTCTAAATTTCTAAATTGTGTGTGTTTTAACTCATCGTTGGGTGTGGGTATTGTGACTAATCACATACACATACAAATTGTGAGACAAATGGTTTGCAAAAAAATTACCCACACCAAACTTTTTGCCAATTCTAAAGTTGGACTGGGGACATCGCATTAGTACTCTTCTTCTAAATTATATGTTAAAATTGTCGTTGGGTATGTGTCAAGAACAAACTCATTACATAACATTTGTGAGACAAATATGGTTTATAAGGCTTACCCACAACAAAAGATTTTCCAATTTAGAAGTTGGATTTGGGGTGCAAGTCCTCTAGTTGATGTGATAGCATCCTCCCTCACTCTCATACTAGCATTTTTTTATGGTTTCAATGGCATGCCTTGTGGGTCATCTTTGGCTTGTGCACTAAACTCATAAGACACCCTAAGATTCCCTTAATATGATCCATCTCAAGGTCCTTTTAATTCATGTTTACCTCTTGTTTCTATTATGATAAGTTTTTACATATACATTATCCAATCTAGCTTTCCCAAGCTTGAATATTGACTCTTATAAGCACCCTTTTCCTCAAACCAACTATTCTAGAATTGAGGATTGCTTCCTATAATATCGATTTTCTAGTTTTTTCACCTCACGTCAGTATCTTAATGAGTCTTTATACTATTCAAGATGTGTTCAATCCCTAGTCATTTGAAATTACGTTGTGTTTCCACTTATAACCTAATGGATCACATCTACATTTCTTTAGACACCAAACCTACTTTAAATAATCTCATTTTAGCCTAGTGGATGTTGCACTATTTATTCTATAATACATTTCTAAATTCTAACCACATAACCCCATACGATGTCATTGCAATTATGTCATTTTCAAAACCATGTTCACCATTTTGTTTTGTAACCCTTGCTCAGTATTAACTTCATTGTCCTAACTAAATTCTCCTATATCATAAATTAATTTTATGATAATGCCATGGTTGTAACTTGCAATTTCTTGTAGCATTTCTTAGAATAAGTAGCATAAATATAAGTTGGAAAACAAATAAATTAGCACACTATATCATGAATTTAACATATCATTCCAAATGGCTGTGGAAATAAAGTCTCACTAAACCGGAAGTCTTGGGTTCAAATCTTGTAGTTGGACATGATGAAGATGTAGTCCTACCAAGCTTACCAAAAAAAACATATCATTCCAAAAGAGGCCCCCATTAACAAGATAGTTACATGTCGCACTCTACTTTTGTATTTTTCTTTTTGGCGCTTTCTTTAGCTTTGCTTTCAAGAAGGTGAGATGAAGCCATGCTTGCATCCATGAATCACATAGGCTTCCCCCAAGTTGATAAATGCTCCCCACATATTGTTTGGAACCATCAAATGTCTTCAAATTTTGGATTTCTAAAGCAAACTTTAAATTTGACATATTGTCTCCCTTATTTCCTAAGGAATTGTTCTCAAATGCTTCTTTGATACATCCTTATTATTAGTTGTTTGTATTACTCTAGTTAGCATCACTATTTACTTCTTTAAGTAGCCTCTTAGACATTTTATTATCATACTCACATAAGGAGTTAATGATAGGACCCAAAATCCTTGTCTAGTTTGCATCGAAGGCCATTGTTATGAGGATAGAAAAGTGTGTTTCCTTTCATTATTGAGGACCTACTAAAATGTTATCCACAAGTTCACTTCTCTTCTTGTGCTTGTGTTTCTATGTACATTGGCATAACCCTCATCATTACATTAATTGGTAGGTAGTTCCTCACTTGTTTATTGGCTAGACTTGCTTCCTACATATGTTTGCTAAGTTGCTTGTTTATTTTATTTAACCTACATGCTTATAACTTTTAAGGCAATTAAACAATAGCAACTACATTCATACAATTAAATGTATAACTTATAGCAAAAATTTCCAACCCTCAAAACCATGCAGTAGAATAGATCCATCTTAACCCCAATCAATTAAGTGCACTTGAGGTTTTGATCCCTCTAGGCACTTGATACATCTAGAGTTCAAAAAGAAATATATTAACCCAAGAACTAAACACACATACATGTGTACAATAGCCAACATTATCCCTAGCCAACATTAGCCCCACTCAACTTGGAGAGCACCAAGAGAAGTGTTACACATATGCACAAGTGCATGTTTCCGCAAAGTACACATCATCACCACTCAAGTTGTAGAGTGCCTCATTTCTCTTTACACATCCACTGTCAATAAATACCTAATTACTTAATAGAGCGCCTATGTTGAATTGCTTTGATCTAAAAATATAAACAAAGACCAATGTTGAGATCAAAATGAAATGATTCATTTTTCTGTCTAACTTTTTAGTGAGTAATTTCTTAACTTAATGCGCTGTTAAGTTTCTTGATTTACAAAACTAGATGTTTTTCCATGTACACCAATGAAATAGAAAAATCATCATCAATATAAGTATTATTGTTTAATATACATTTTCTCCATATTCCTTTCCCAATTTAACTTGTGTTAATCTTGAATTAGTTTTTGTTTAATTCAAAATATCATGATTCGTTATTTAAAGTATAATTTTTTATTTTCATACAATCCAAAAAATTGTAAATTTCCAATTATTAAATTATTAAACATTATAACATTAATAATTAAAAGACGAACTTCAGATTTTTTTGGTCTAAGAATAGAGCCTTTGAAGGAATCCCTTTAGTTAAGTGGTCTAAAATTGCCATGCCAAAGAAACTAGGAGGTTGGGACCTCAAAAATATATATCAATTCTCTTAATCATTAGCCACAAAAAGTGCATGGAGACCTACCCACAAATTTTCACTAAGGGCCAAAGTAATGTGTTTTAAATATCTAAACGGTCTCTCAATGGAGGACTAGTACCAAGCTTCTTGTAAATCCTCAACAAATGGATCTGTACTATGGAAGGCTTTGGTTGCATCTTTTGCTCTTATTGGTCCTTGGACAATTTGGAAAGTGGGGAATGGCAAAAATGTGCTAATTGGTCAAGGTTCCAACTAAGAGCCGACGAAGCCTACCACCTTTCTAATAGTCTTGTTTGGTCTCTCCATGGAGTGAGTATCTATTCTCTAACTAATACAAAAACCCAATACCCTCAAGGTTTGGGTAGGATGGGATGGAAATTTGAATCAAATCTTAGCCTTACAAATCCTAAAGTAGTCAAATGGCACAACTTTATAGGAAATTTATGTTCCTACCTTATTAGGTTGTTAGAAGAGGAAGATGCTTAAATTTGGTCTAAAAATCCCAAATTAGGCAATTTTACAATAAAGTTTGGTTATATTGTTCTAATTGAACTTCAGTTTGTGAGAGAAAAAAAGTTCGTGGAACATTTTGTGGAAAATTGGGGCCCATCTAAATATAAAATAGTGATTTGGATTGCCATTAATAATAATGAAGCTTCTCACATGGGACAATGTTGTTAGACCCAAATCGATGTCAAGAGTCGTGTAATATTGCGGTAAGTTTTATTTTATTTATTGGAATAATAGTTGTTTTGATTAAAAAGTATTTAAATGACTTAAATTTTGGCAGCCAATAGCATTAGGACAACAAAGAGTTTATTGGTGTTGATTTTTGAATTATTGTTTGAATGTTGAGTACAACAGCAGTTGTATGTGTATTTATGGAAGTGACATTGTTTAATTATGTTTAATTGTAAATGTTTATGAAGATTTATGAGGTCTAGGAAGTAACCAGCATGGGTACGAAAATTCAATTTGTTGTGTGAAATGATGGACTACCTCAATTAACGTTTAATGGATTCTTAAAATGAGAGAAGTGGGGATTACGTACAATAATGAATATTAAATCAATGTTGATTATAATGAAACAATTGGAGCATTTTATAATCCATTAACCTAATCACACTCCGCCTCATTTGGTTAACTACAACAAAACAAAGATTTCAGCAAATGTTTAACAATATGTGTTCCTTAAACTTTAGGTCTCAACAAGTTCTTATAATTTTGTTATAGGTAAGCAATATTAATCATTTTGGTTTAATTTTATTAGTAATTTTGTACCGATAGGAAAGAGTCTCATGGTTCTATAAGTGGATTAGTCTCTTAACCTTTGACCATTACACCTGCACATTTTTTTTTTGCCTCTACAAGTGTCTCTTTAATATAATATGCTTTATATGGATTATTTTTCTTTTTATGAATTTCTTTGTTGGTTTTCATTCATGGGTAAATTTTTATCTTTTACTAAATATTAATATATAAATTAAATCTATGAAAACATTGACCCAACTTTCATTTTATCGTTGTTAATGGTGTTGGAGTGCTCTTAACAATATTTGATCTTTCCCCTTTCAAAAGACTTGGTTTCCTGTATTGATAATTACTACCTGTCTTATCTAAAGTTGTTCATTTTAATCCAATGTCTATTTTGAGATTTCTTTTACCTAAAATAATTATCTTAAAATATTTGGAGTGAGTTATACAGGGTTGTAATTTTATCTACTTTATTATGAGTTATACATGGTTGTAATTTTCTACGACAGTTTCTTTCTTAGCTCTCTATGTAGACCCAAGTTCAAACTTTGAGTTGAAGTTGGCCTATGACTCAGATTGTACTTTGGCCTAGATTTAGAATGAGGCTTGTTGTTGGTAGACTAACCATGATTTTGGGGTTGAAAACCAACAAGACTATGAGCCCGGGTTGCACAAAGGAGGTGAAACTTGTTGCACCTTGAATTATGTGGGTGTATTGTTTTATGCCTTGTAGTTTTAGGCTCCTTCACATGGAGCTTGAAGAGTGGACTTTAGGATCATTAAAATTAGAACAATTTCTTGTTAATTGGTGTCCATAAACAAGATTTTATGTTTTCCTTTCATTGTAAGACTTCAATTTGGATCTCCATAAGAACTTGAATTCAGAGTTTGACTCAAGGTTGGCTTGTGACTTGGATTGTGGTGTGTCTTAGAGTCATAATAGGGTTTGAAGTTAGCAAACGATTAGCATGAGATTGAAAACCAACAAGGCTGCAACATTAGGGTGCACAGAGAAAACAGAACTCGTTACACCTTGAACTCTATGGGTCTACTCTTGTACACGTTGTTATGGTCCTTTAATGAGAAACAATGTGGGTTTAGGCTTCTTGACATGGAGCTTGAGGATTACACTTTTGGGTTTGAATTAAATATTTGACAAAAATATATATCAAATTTACACTTTTGGGTTTGGATTAAATATTTGACAAAAATATATCTCAAATATATTTCTTGTCAATTGATTTTAAATATACTCTAGCCCACTTTTTCTATCCATATTCAATATTATTTGTGATAATTAGAACAATTTATTGTCAAATGTTATCGATAAACAAGATTTGCTCGCTTTCTTACAATTTGGCTATGACAACTGCCTTCATATCATTGTGAGACTTCAATTTGGCTCTCCATGTGGACTTGAGTTGAAAGTTTGACTCGAGGTTGGCTTGTAGGATTATAGTTTGCCTTAGAGTCATAATAGGGTTTGAACTTGGAAGAGCACTAATAAGAGATTGAAAACCGAAATGTTTCTCTGAAATTATTTCACTTAAAATCAGCTTTAGCTTAAGAATGATCACTTTGGATATTAATTTGTAAATCACATTACAAAATTAGAAAGGTGAACTTCAGATATTTTTGGTTTGGGAATAGACCCTCCAAAGGCATCCCTTTAGTTAAGTGGTCCAAACTTTCCATGCCAAAGAAACTGGGATGTTGGGGCCTCAAAAATATCTATCAATTCTCTCAGTTATTAGCAACAAAAAGATTATGGACACTCACCCACAATTATTTGCTATGGGGCAATGTAATGTGTTCCAAATATCTTAATGATCTCCCGATGGAGGAATGGTACTGTGCTCCTCTAAAATCCTCAAAAAATGGATCTATAGTATGAAAGGCCCTGGTTGCCTCTTTTTCTCTTTTTGGTCCTTAGACAATTTGGAAATTAGTGAATGGCAAAAATATGAGAATTGGTGAGGATTCATGGTTGGGAGTTAGCGAAACCTTCCTCCTTTCTGATGAGCTTGTTCAATCTCTCCATGGAGCAGGTATCTATTCTCTGGCTGATACAAATGCTTAACCTGGGCAGGAGGGGGAGGAAATCTGAACTGGACCTTGCTCTTACAAGTCCTGAAGTAGTCGAATGGCAGAAATTTGTAAAAAATCTATGCTCCAACTTTATCACACTGTTAGAAGAGGAAGATGACAATCTTTGTCAGTCTGAAAATCCCAAATCAAGCAATTTTATGGCAAAACTTGGTTATATGTTATGATGGAGCTTTAGTTTGTGACAGAAAAAAATTGGTTATAGAATATTTTATTGAAAATTTGGAGGCCATATAACTGTAAAATAGTCCTTTGGCTTGCCCTTAAAACAAGCTTCTTACTTGGGACAATGGTGTTAAGAGAGGATGGTTAGGCCCAAATAGATGTTCTCTTTGTAAAATTGATGTAGAGTCAATTTCTCATTTATTCATTTCTTGTCATTATCCATCTCAAGTGAGGAATCCGACGACGCGGTCCTTTTCTCCAAAAATAGCCTAAAACAAATCTTCTCTGGAGGACTGCATGTAGGATTGGATACAAGATGGTGAAGTTAGGGAGTATGGATCATTTCCAAGTGTCATAGTTTATTTTAATTGGTGGGTCTGGATCACTTGAATTTTCCAAGGATGTGAAATTCCTATGGTAGTAATAGCAGGTTTGAGTGAGAAGCTAACCAAAGAATATTGGGTGGAGCCCATCTAGAAGCAGAGGGCTCTTGAAATGCCTATTATTGATTTTGATATCACTTGGGGGTTCTTCGATGACGCAAGCCAAGGTGACCTGCCCAAGTGTGGGGTTGGAGTGGTTCCATTCTTGAATCAAAATCATTGTTTTAATATTAAGTATGCGCCTGGCAGAGGTTCCAACACTAAAGAAAAATTCTCAGCTTTGTGGTGTCTCCTATATTACAAAAACAGACATCAAAGACCCAGGTGATAGTGGAACTCAGAAACAGTTATAGATTGGGCCTGTAAGCATATTGTGGTGGAAAATGTAAGCCTTGGCCTGCTGCTTCGGGACATTCTTTACTATCTACAATCTTTTCAGTGGTATTTCGTTAAACATGTATACAGAGAATTGAATAAAAAAGTTGATGAGCTTTCAAATGTGGCGCTTTTTCTGTGCTCAGGATTTTCCAGCCTATATGTATTCTAGTATGGTCAAGAGTGGGAAACTATGTAGTTCCCATTTTTAATTTGTCTTTTAAATGGTGAAAATTATGCGTAGTCTCTAAAGGCAGTTAGTCTCTGTATTTTTGGTCTATCTTAAATCATTTTTTAGGGTGTGGTCAGTTTATGTTTTCTTTATGAGATCCGGTATCTATATTGGTCAGTAAAGTTTGGGACTCAAGCTCATTCTCGCGGTCAAGTAATTGGGGTCTAGCTGAAAAGTAGTAGATCGTCTACGAGAATTTTGTGGAATGTTAATAGTCAAATGGCGAGCATTGGAGTCAAATTATGTTTTGGTTGTCATTTTCAGGTGTAAAGCCCAGTCCATATAAATGGCAACATGTATAATCAACTATATAATTATAATGATTTTTCTTTGGGGAAAAAATTATCTTAATTTATTTTTATTTATTTAAAATTCATTAAAAATATAAAACACAAATAATTAATGATTTTTATTTATTTAAAAATTATTAAAAAAATATAGAACACATGAATCTCACATAATTTTAGATGTGTATAGCAAAATTTTAATTTTTTAATGTCAGTATAAGACAGCTTTTTCTCCCTCATAGTCTGGGGCTTTTTTTTCACTTACACATGTAAACTTATTATATCATAATCAACAGAAAAGGGCACAACTTATATTTCACCAAATCCACATAAAAGGGCACATCGGGTCAAAGCTTGAGAATATATGTTGCCAATTTATAGTTTTTTCTGAACTTGTCCAATAATTCACTGGAAGGCCTGTACTGTCTAATTCAACTTCAATATCTATTCACGCAGATAAATATTTCAGCAAAAATCTGAGTGTTGGAAACAATAACTAATAGATGCTGTCATCTAGACCTTTTCCTAGACACTAGAATTGCGAAGGACAAGATCGGCAATAATGGATTCTCGATCTAATATTGCTGGGAGGATATAAAGCGCTTCATTGTGCCCGAATGTGAGAAGAATACAGTGTATGCAGGATCTCTGTTCCAACACCATGGTTTACAAATTGCCATTTGCCCATCTTGCATATATGCAGTAAAATCTGTATCTGCAACCCAATCAAGAAAAGTTGCAGAGAGCAAATCACTTATGACTTTACACATGATGCGTATGCATTATAGAGCAGGAAACCTTGCCAAAGCAGAGGTGAAGGACAATGCGAAGAACAGTGATGGATTTGACTTATTTTATTTTTTGTGGCCTTTTAAACTTCTTGGGTAGCAACCAAAAAATTGGATGCCGAGTTCCAAAGATTCTAAATAAATTTTCCCAGCCCTTTTTGAATTGCAATCCTTCCGCAGCTCCCTCTCTGACTTTAAGGGAGTCAATATAATTCTGACCACTATAAAGCAACTGAACCTGTTGATAAAGTAAGACTCCTATCCCAATAGACACGGACAGACTGGCTATAATAAGATACATCAAAGCAATGGCCCTAGCTGATAAAACAACAGAACTGGTCATCAAAGCATCTATGAATGCTCTGACAAGGTGAACTAGATTGGTTGACCTGAATTTAGATGTGAGGTTAATTGGAACATAGAAGAAAGTTGGCCATATCCACAAACCTGCATAAGTTGACACTAATAGTACATAGATATTACTAATTAGAGCAAAGAAGAGGAAGGTGATGAAGTGATGATGGTTCGCTGCTCCAACACAGTTTCCAATCTGAAAGACAGAAAAGCAACAAAAGCTTCCATCAGGGAAAATGTAAATGTCACTGAAGATAAATGGAGATTACACTGAAAAAAAAGGAAGCAAATAAAAACGAGGGATTATAATTTCAGGATTGTATTTTCTATTATGAAATATTTATTCTTTGTGACTTTTATTTCGATGATATTTGCAATGTTCTACCAAATCTCCACGACGTGGGGGCGAGGGAGCGGGGATACGCAGGAGCGACCTATGCAAAAGCTCCCCACCAATTTTTAGGAAACGTGGGGGGACGTCGGGGTCTTAAAAACTTATAAATATAAAAATATATGATATATCATTGAAATTTTAATATTTATAATGTAACTGTCTTTATCATTATATAATATATAACACTTACATCATGAAGGATAAATGATAAATCGATGAATCATATAACTGAAGTCTGAAACAAATTTAAAACGAAAAGCATGATATCATATAATCATACATCATACATGTAAGTTTGTAACTGTACAGTGTAACTACTAACAATGTACAATGAAAATAAATGTTTAAAGTTTTAAAGTTTAAACCATATTGAAGTTCCAACTATGAATATTGAATATTGAAATAAAAGTCAAGTCTGATACATCAAGAGTCAATTTTTTATAGAGTCAAGACTCAAGTCTAATATATCATATATCAAGATTCAAAATAAACTGAAGTCTAAAACAGAAAAGCAAATTTGAAAGGACGACAAAACGACTGAGTAGAGCGATATCATGAAAAGATGAAACAATGTGAAATGAACATTGAAAATAAAGTTTAAACCCTTCCCGGTTCATAAAAATTAGGATTTTTTTGTTTCATTAAAAAAAATTGCGATTTTTGTCTAGCGAAACAACCCCTCACAACCCCTTTCGCCTAGGAAACAACCCCCAGTCATTCCCAAGTCCCTGGAGCGCGAGGGAGCTAGGAAACTCGACCCCCAGGTGGGGTGACACGACCCCTTGGAACACTGGATATTTCCATTATATATTTTCTGGAACTCTCTCTGTGTATCCTCCAAGTGCCCATCAAGCCTTCTCTTATAATCCTCTCATTGATCAATCAATGGCCCAAATTAGACTCTAATCAATGGATAGGATCATATTGACTTGATCTCCGTTTTCTTCTAAAAGTTACACCCATAGTTTAGATTAATACCCATTAATTATTTTAACCCATTAAAAATAATTAATTATTTTAATAAAACTGTCTCCTGGTGGAATTTCCCAAAACGATTTCTGGGTATTGTGGAATACATGTGTCTAAGCCTCCCTGCAAAATTTGAGACTTAGAGCACATCCGATGCTACCAGAAATCAACAAGAAACACTGCTCACTTTGGAATATCAAGAAACAAGATTGGTGGTGCTTAATAACAAGCCGACGCACTTCTTCATGCAGCATATCCACCTTTAAACTCTTTTCGATATATTTGTTTTAATCTACAAACATTCATGTCACCTACAAGTCCACTGAAATTTAAGTGTCGATGTAGCCAACATAACCATGGCAATACAGCTGAGAGCACCATGGATATCTGCAAATAGGCGTGTCCATTATGATGTTAAATTTGAAACACTCCCTGACTGCACTAGCCATTGAACTTGCAATCTTACTCCTAACATTCAGTTTCCTTCCTTGCAGTCTAATCATTTGTTTATTTTAATCTAGACCGCTAATGTCTCCATAGCTTATGCTCAAAATGAAAAAAAGGGCTGAAACATGTCTGCCAAGTGCAATGATGTCTTTATATGAAATGACAAGGGCAGAAATGTTGATTCTCTACAGTCGGGTTGATGATCAGATACCCAGTGAACAACTTAATCAATTGCTGAGCTAAAATTATACAGTTTACAGGTTCTCAAATTGTTTTCCTAGTTATCAACTGTTTTTCCAAGTCATTTGCTTATCTATCTCGAGTCCCTATAATAGCTGTTCAACTTCCTTCTCTCAGCTGCCAGGCTTCTTTCTCAAAGATGTTAGGTTTCCAACATGAACTTTGGATTTCTCTTTCACATCCATCAAGTTTCTTTCCCATTTGTATATATGAGTATGCATTTGACATGAGGGATTATGGAAAAGAAGGAAACAGTGTTAAGTTGTTAACTAGTTACTGGGTGATTGCAGAGATATTAATGTAGATTTCACAGTGAAATGCAATAGGCTTTAGAAATACTGCCCCACCTCTCGACCACCCCAATTCTGTGTTACATAATTTGCGCTTGCTGGAATTTAGTCTAAGTTGTAAGTTTTTGCAAAACTCAGATCAGATTGTTGTCAGGACAAGTTCATTTCCAGGAAAAAGGGCAATGAAGGGAGAGCCTTTTGACAGTCAATTTGTAGAGTGGAATACATTACCTGGAATGGAGAGCACATCACTAGTGAAAACAAAAAGACAACTTAGATGCTTCAGACCGAGGGTAGAGGAGAGATCCCATTTCCAACATGGACGACAAAGGCAGTCTTGAAGATATGCTGAATCATTTGAAGAAAATTCAACACATTCATCAAGAGATGAATATTAGATTAGAAATCAGCTGAACAAGCTGCAACAGGTTCTGAAACTCTGAAGGCTATGCAAGAATGAATGGAGTTGATGTTTCAAACCTAGCAACTAGATTTGTGCCAAGTATGGTTAATAGTAAATACAACCAATATCACCTCATCTGTAAGTTGGTGTTGATTCTCAAATCCCCACAATTAAATTCCCTTTAAAATAGAAAATAACTATTCAATGGTACACTTTAAGTCTTGACAGATTAGATGATTAGCGAATATATTAAGATCATATTTTTCTCGTCGTGAATTTGTATGATACGTAAAGAATCTACCTTATACAGTTGGGTGTGTAGAAAAGTCTTAACATGGCTGAAAGATTAATAGAAAATTGAAATGGCGATGAAAGGAGCAACAATTGCCCATTAATAACTTTGAACAAATTCAAACAAGTAATGAAGTTCTACCCAACCATGGCATGAGAAGAACCTGTTGATAAAAAGGAAACTTCTGAAACCCAAGTCAAGTCAAAAGGTCCAAAGAAGATGAAATCTATCAGCTATCCATAAATATTAATGTTTAAGAGACATATGCTTGGTTAAAGCTTAGTACATGAATGGTTTGTATATTAGTAAGGAAAAACAATTGAATCTTTTTAAAACTATTCTTCATATGAAACTTGAACCTTCACCAAAAAGGCAGAAGAAAAGTAGAGGGAAAAGAATTTAATAAATTAATTCACAACACGTAAACAGTCTTCAACTGTACCACCTAGTGACAAAGGAAATACACCGATGAGACATGAAATTGGAATTAATAGACCAAGAAAATAATTTAATAGTCATGGTGTGGAGGAAGATCATGGCATGCTCTAGAAGAATGCAGTAGCTTTCCCAACATGGAAATCATGAAACATAGTTGGATATTTCGTCTTGAAAGAATAGCCTAGGAATGTGTTACCCCTCAAATAGCATGAGGATTTGATCCAGTTGAAGACCCTGCCCAAGCAGGCTGCATATGAAGGATTTGTATCTTGGCGGCTATTGGTTTCATATTGATGTCTATTTTCTCATGAATTATCAACTTTTGTTGGCATCATCGTTCCATATTTGGGAGGCTTAAATGTTGATCTTGATGGAGCACTAGATACTTACTCATTTGTTGACCCCTAGCATATGCATGGACAGGGAAACTCATTAATTAAGGGTTCTCCCCAAGTATTATGGCTCATTATGTGATTTGGTTGCCCATTGAAATAGGGCATTGGTTTGCTTAACATGTTGGCATTCATTTTGGTCTTTGAAAATCTTGGAGAGGAACACCCTTCAATTCAGGGGTTACCACAGTTTTGGCATGGTATTACTTCAGTTGTGCACCTTGAGATTTGTGATGGGATACCATGCATGAGTTGAAGAGGAAGTGCATCTCTTGAGGGGTGTTTCACTTGTACACACTTCCCCAAAGCACCCCCCTTTTTTATGGTCTTTAATGGCCAGGTTTGGTCAAATCCACACCTATGCACATGGTTCTAGACTCTAGTGTACCCTCTTCTTGACCCATGCTTTTGAGATGTTTGATGGTATTGACACATGCTTTCGAGTCTGTTCACATTGGTTTAGTGGAATGTTTCACCCTTGATGCACATTCTCTAGGTTATCCCACTTTTGGGCTCTTGGTTCAAGGAGACTGATGGTATTACACTTAATATTTGACTTTATTGGAGGAACATTCCCTTGGACTAAGGAGAGTTGGTTGTTTGCACATGGATTAATGCTACTGGCATACATATCGAGATCACTCCAGTATTGAAGAGGTGGTTGTAACAACCAAAGCTTATTTATTGCACCCATAACCGTGTTTTATATTCTTCGGGAGTTCATTGGCTTATTGGTGTTGAAAAATAGTAGCTGCAGTCAGTATTTTCATGGTCAAAATCAAAGGAGAAATTATTTATCTTCCAGCTGTCCAAGTCGGCCTCATTTGGACAAGTCGGCCCCACCACTTGAAGGGGTTTGACCCCAAGGTCAAAAACCCACCTCTTGACTCGCATATAGATTAGCATTTGTTGGACCTCATTTGGCATCATCATCAACTCATGCATTCGACCAATCACAAGTTCTGTTCACACATGCAAAGGAGGAAGAAGACAAAAGTTTCCAGCAAAGTTTAACCTCTCTTATCTATGCTTTGACCAACATTGATTTGGATCTTCTTGTTGCTTTTTGACCAAGTTTTTGATTGGACTTGGAGGCTGAATATTCTATGATTCATTGACTGTTGATTGACCGAGATTCTGTTCCTTTTTTGGGCATTGACCAAGGGTTGACCATAGGTCAAACCCTGTAGTTTGACCGAAGTTTGGTTGAGGCATTACAGACTGAATTTCGGCCCCTTTGACCGAACTACTGTAGGCCAAAATTTGGCCCTTTGACCAGACTTGGACTTGTAAGCAAAGTGCAGACTTTCTCTCTCATTTGACTCTATTTGACTTGGAAGTTAATGTGGTCAATGGTTGACCTTTGACTGGAATATTTTGATGTACATTTTGATGAATTGAACTCTCTCTCTCATAAGGAAAGATTACCAAGTTTCCCCCTTGTGGGGTTTTGTCCCAAGAAATTTTGGTGTCTCTTGTTTCATTGTTTTTATTGTGATCTCTATTGCTCTACTGAAATTAATGGTTGAAATTTTCAAGTATAACTACTTAATGATTGGAATGCTCTAAAGAAGTCAAATTGTATCATTGGAAGTAGTTATCAATTTGAAAATTGTTCTAGTCTTGTTTGCAACTAGAAAATCAACATGGTATCAGAGCTTTGGTGAAGGAAAAGAGCATTGAGATCACCTTAAAGAGCATTGAGATCCTACATCTTTTGTCTTGATTGATCATCTTCATCATGAATTCCTTCATGAAGACAGAAAACAAGCTTGAAGGAGCTACAAACTTCAGAGCATGGAAGACTAGAATTGACCTTGTTCTTGCAAGGCATAAGGTCTTGGGTATTGTGAAAGGAAAAGTTATTGAACCAGTTGATCAAGCAAGAAAAGACAAGTTCCAAGAAGATGACATCATTGCCATGAGCATCATTGTGGAATCTGTTAGAGATCATCTAATTCCTTATATTGTTGATCTTAAGTCTTCCAAGGAAATGTATGATGCTCTCATTGGATTATACACCATCAACAACATTAGTCAATCTATAAGTCTAAGGAATCAGCTTCATGATGTTAAGATGACAAAGAATGATACAATGGCATCATACTTCATAAGGACTCTCAATTGAGAGATCAACTCAAAGCTATTGATGAAATGTACCTGATAAGGTACTAGTAGCTTTATCACTTAATGGTTTGCCTGACACTTGGGATTCTTTCGCATCAAGCATTA
This sequence comes from Pinus tabuliformis, assembly GCA_031772625.1. NCBI lineage: Eukaryota > Viridiplantae > Streptophyta > Pinopsida > Pinales > Pinaceae > Pinus > Pinus tabuliformis. The sequence continues at coordinate 1,492,282,647 of CM062820.1, read as the reverse complement.
GCGGAAAAGAAAATGCTCCTACCTTTGATAAACTAGGGGTTGCTTGCACTCGAGAAGAATCAAGTGAATTTGGAGTCATAGTAACACAGACATCGGAATGAATAAGATCCAAGATTTCTTTTGACCTTGAGGCACTGCTTCCAAATGGTCTCTTGGTGTTCTTACCCAACGCACATCCTTTGCATATTCCTTCATGATCTTCTTCTGGTTCAGGGATGCTATTCACTATTGAATTTAGGGTTGCTAAGATTTTGTACTGAAGATGACCAAAACTTCTATGTCAAAGTTCACATGGGCTAACTTCAATGTGAACCAAAGCTTGAGCGAGGGGAGTTAACAATCTGTAAAGTCTTCCTTCACGGATCCCAATCATTCTTGCATCTTCTATGCTTGAGTTTTTACCCCATACTATAACCTTTCCACCAATGAAGCAACTCTATCACCCTTGTCTTCTAGACATGAAATAGAAAGTAAATTCTTGTGCAAACCTAGAACAAATAAGATATTGTTGAGATGAATGTTTCCTCCATTCTCCAACTCAAGTGAAGTCTATCCAATTCCTCTCACAGGGTAGCTTTTATTGTCACCAAGCTTTACGGAGTAAGAGGACTTTCCTTTTTGATAGTCTTTAATTGCTTGTGTTGACCAGTCATATATCTTAATGCTCCACCATTGATCACCCATATATTCTCATCTTGAAATGTGCCAATGAGTGTTGAGAATAGTCCTTCATCCTTTGTAGATGTCTTGGTCACTTCCTTCTTAGAAGAAAATAGGAGATCCCATACTTCTTTGATGCCCTTCTTGAGTTGACTTGCCACCTTCGTACACTTCTTTAGGAACTTCTTCAGTGTAGTAGAGATCTTCATTATGCCCTTAGCCAACCTTAGCTCTGATGATTGATCCCATGAGAAATCTATAGGGAAGTAGTTAGGATGATTTCTCTTTCTATGATAACTGCTTGTGATATCTTTTTACCTTTTCTTATTATTATGTTCGTTTATGATCAAACAACTACCAAAAACAAGAACAATAGTACACAAGTACAAAGGATATAGGCTGAAAGCCAAGGCCAAAATCTCTCCACTTGAGAGGAAAACCCGTAAATCTCTTCTCTTCTTATAGATTCTTCATTTGACGAATTCCAGACCTCTACACCAAGACCAATACCCTTCCAAGACCAAGTCCGACCTCTTTTGACGATGTGCTTCCTTTGTCCAAGTCAAACCCAGTCAAATCTCTTCCAACAACACAACTTCAACCCACAGCTTCAGAATTTCGGCCTCCACTGCAGGTCTGAAATTTTCAGCCCCCAACAACTGCTACTGCATCCACACGTGCAAGCTCAATTTAGCTTTCCAAGGCCTCCCAATAACTTTGCTTGCTTTGCTTCCTTGCCTAGGGCAAGAAGGTAACCTAGTAAGCCCTTCTTCCAGCAACTTTGATCCTCTTTTAGCAAATAGAGAATTTCAACCTTGAAGCAACAAACCCTAGCCTTCCTTCTTCGCACGTGTGAGATAGAATTAGCCTAGAAACTTCTTCATTCATCCTCTTCCTTCTTCGCTAGCCTTTTCCTACTCTTCCTTCGCTTGAATGAGATGTGAAGTGAATGTGTCTCAAGGAGGTAGAGTTCCCTCCTTTATATAGGCTTCTTAAGGTGGAAGTGGCTCCTCAAAATAGGCCGACTTGGTCTTGAAGGGTATTTTGAAACTTTTAATTACAAAAATAATTTTCTTTACAAGTTACAATGTGCCCAATGGGGTCTTCAACTTATGACAATGACTCTTTTGACCAGCGTTGAAAATATCAGTATCGGCAAAATATCGGCGAGGGTCCAGAAAATATCTTATTGGCAATATCGGCAAAAATATCAGCAAAATATCGGCAAGCATAAAAAAATGCATAATATATTCATTTTTTTCAGATTTTTAAACATATAAAGCAATAACAACATGAAATAAACACATCGGCACATAAATATGAAGAAAGCACTGATATATATGATGTCAAATAGAAATGATACATGAAAGGCGATACCAAAGCCTGCTGATCCCTGATAATTGTCCATTCAAGGACTCAAATGTGGAGAACCAATACAAAATAACATCACATATATAAAAGTATCTCATCATCATGAGTTATATGTAGCGTAACAAATAAAACTAACAGCTATCTATCTGAAATCACTGCCCTCTCCCCCTTTTACAGGAAAACATGATGGGTTGTTTGCCAGGCCTGCCCCTAGTAGTAGAAGGCCTTGACCCTGCCTCTACACCTAATGTCAAATAATGAGTGCTAGGTATGAAGCTGTGCTCTCCTATATCTATAGCAGATAGTGTTGATGTTGATGCTCCCACAATGTCCTCCTCCTCCTCCTCCTGCTCCTTCGAGTGCTGCTCCTCCTCCGAGTCCTCCTCCTCTTGCTGCCCTTGTTCTAATGAATCATCTGGCTCTAACCATGAAGGTGACTCCTCCAAGATGGGCTCCTCAGACTCCACCCTCCACTGAGACAATACATCAATATTGTCTAAGGAAATGGCATCTGGATCCATTGGTGCTTCTATTTGCCTCACTCGAAGTCAGATGTTGTAATGCACCTACACTAAAGCATTGAGGCGTGCGAACTCCAACCTGTAAGAGTGTCAAAAAAACTAATGAGTCTTGACTCTTGACTCTTGACACTTGAAGGTCATAAATTAAAAATAAAAAATTACAATAAGTGTAATTGCTCAACTGAAGGCTGGAGCTCAAAGTTATCCCTGTTGCGCTTTTTTGCGTGTATTTTCTCAAATACACTCCAATTGCGCTCACACCCTGAAGAGCTACATGTTTGACTCAAGATTCTTATGGCCAATTTCTACCTTGCACCATAGCTTCGCCACCAAATATCTACAACAAAATAAAGAAATAAAAAATTCAAAAACTTAAAACATAATTAAACTTTCAAATAAAAGTTACATAATTGAATTTAAAAAAAATAGAGTTACAAGTAAGGAAATTCTAAATTGAAAATTCTAATTTCTAATGAGTGAGGACTTGTCACTTACGTGGCATGAAGAGGGTCCTTTCCTTAATAGCATCATCAAAGCCAAATAGGGCAACACAATCCCGATAATATTGTATCTCGCAATTGATTTTGCTACGAAGCTCAGGATCAGGTACCATCCTATGAATACAGGAATGGAGCCCTTCCATCACCTCGCCATCAAAATCAAAGCCGCATTTGTATGAAAATGCGGGGTTGAGGAAGAGTGTTGCTGCATGAATGGGTCGATGAAGCATCCCTGTCCACCAACTATCAATCACATCCCATAACATCATATGCCTATCAAGGCCAGCAGAACCCTTGTCTGCATAATAAGAACGAATGGCCTCCTTGGCCCTATCCATGGCCTCATACAAATAAGCCATTGCAGGCTTCTCCCCATCTACCAATCTGAGAACCTTTACTATAGGTTCACTAACTGAGCATGCTTCTTCTACTCCATGCCAAAACATCTCATAGTACACCATTTTTGCAATGGCTTTCTCGTCCTGTCTCCTGTTGTATCTACAATTATGCCAGTCATCAGACACAAACATTTGCTTCAACTCGAACTGACATCAAAGCAAAGACTAAAGAGTAATAAAGTTTGTGGCAAAACGTGTGATCGCAGGACGCCGCAACTCCTTGTTTCTAGTGAACTTCCTCATGAGGCTATGAACAAAAGCATGGTTATAAATAAACTTCGCGACACTCCTAGCCATATCAACCGCCTCCTTGATGAAGGAGAGTTTCCCCATATCCTCAAACAACAAATCGAGACAATGTGTTGCACACGAAGTCCAGAACAATGTGCGATGCCTCTCCATAAGCATCTTGCCGGCAGACACATAATTAGTTGCATTGTCCGTTATGACTTGCACCACATTCTACACACCAATCTCCCGAATGAACCCATCTAACAACTCGCATATCGTTGTTGCATCTTTGATATGTTCTGATGCATCCACCAATTTAATAAACATAGTACCTTTAGGACAATGTACCAAGAAATTTAGAAGGGTCCTATCCTTCCTATCTGTCCAACCATCAGACATCACTGTGCATCCAGTAACTTCCCATGTTTTTTTCAACTCTGCCAATCTAGAGTTGATGTCCTGCTTTTCTGCTTGAAGAATTGGCCCCCGCAACTCCTCATATGTAGCACTTTTGTACCCTGGGCCCACGACAGCAATAGCATCACACATTGGCTGCCAAAATGGATTGGTTTTGGTGATGCTGAGAGGTAAGTCGCTCCAGAAAAGACACCTCCCCATGACTCTATCTACTTCTTGCTTCTCCTTTTTTTAACAAGCGATTTTATGCCAGGTTGTGATCCATGTCCTATTCGTGGAACAAAAAATGATGACCTCGCACTAGCAGTAGCAGGTGATAATGTGCCAGCTGTGGAACCCTTCCCACTACCCTCAACATCAAAATTAGGAGAAGATATCCCGAAAGATCTACCTGCACGTTCAGCCTTGTTTCTTTCTGTCTCTTCCTTCTTTCTGTCTTCTTCATCAATTGCCTCAAGAGCTTTTTGTATAAGCTCCGGACTAGAAACTATACAAATCCCAACATCATGTCTAGTGAGTCTAGCCAAATGGTATTTCAATCGTGTAACCCCTCCTGTCATCCTGGTCCCACACAATTTGTATGTAAGATATGCCCGATTTGTCCCACCATCAGGGTTCCCATACTCCCAAAATGGGTCCAACACTTTTGGCATATTTGAATTTTGTAGTGAGCTAACTCAAACCTAGGGCACCAAAAAAAATTGGAATTAATAAATAATAACCATATCATTTTCAAAAATAATCTTTTTGTTACATTATTTGCAATGTGAATTCAATGAAAAACCATAAATGACAATAAGAGGGTGTATTTGAAAGTTTAAAAAAAAAATGGAGTTTGCTCTCCAAATATGGAGAAAAGTTAAAACCGTTGCATTTGCTCATGGGCATGAAAATCATAGCAAATGGAAAAAAAACCAAGCAAAATGATTGTAGGCAAATAGGCAAGCAAGAATAACCCTAAAACTATCAAAAAAATCATTAAAATAGGGGTTTATTTGAACATACCTGTTAATGGAAGAAATGAAATTGTCTCACTATTCTTCAAGCTTAGATCAACAAAATCTTCGTTGTTGGTGGTGATAATAGCTATTCAACACTCAAACCCTCCTGGCAACAAGCACATAGCTCTCCCCTTCCTTCTCCAGCAATTCGAAATGAAAATGATTGAAAAAAAACCAAAATTGGACTTTTATAGCCGCGGCAGCAATTTTTACTGTCTCTCGGCGATATTTCCCCGAGATATCGCCGATATTTCGGAAATATCGCGATATTTCCGGGGACACAAAATATCACGATATTTTCTCGGCAAGATTTTGTCTCCACGAAAATATCACGATATTTACGAAAATCGGTGATATCTCGACGATATTATATACACTACTTTTGACTTCTTGACCTAGGACAAACCCTACAAGCACTCAATGGGTGCTTGACCTCTAAAATAAAATACCTTGAGCATGAAACCCATGCTCCAAAAATAACAATAATAATTTTTTATTTTTCTTTTATTTTACAAAATACAAGAATCAAAAGTACATTTCATATTTATGAAGACTGAACCTAGTTACACATTTTTCAACAATTTTCTCTCTTTTCAATGGAAATGTACATGAAAGAATGTCCAAAGGCTCTTAGGAGTCTCTTTGAATCCATCAAAGGATACATCACCAAATTCATCTCTAATCTATCTAAGGAATTCAAGGATGGAAGTCTATACTTGACACTTATAGGTTCATTTGAAGATGAAAGCACGTGGGTAATCGATAGTGGAGCTTCAAGGCATATGACAGGTGAACATGGACATCTCAATACCCTATCTAAAGGAAGCTCTTCTCACAAAGTCAAACTTGGGGACAAGAATAGCTATTTGGTCGAAGGGATTGGATCTACCTCCATAGAGCTGGAATCTAGGTTTGAAAAAGAATTTGCTTTCTATTTCTTGTTTAGAAGATAAAAGAGACAAGGTAGCATTTGTTGATGGAAAAGTAATTGTTTGGGCAAAGGGATCTAGTATAGAAAATTCAAGGACAATTGGGATTCATGAGGGGAGGTTGTATAGACTTCTAACTCCTCCTCCTCAAGATTTAGTACATTTAGACATCAATCCTTGTGAGTTGTGGCATAGAAGGTATGATCATCTCCATTACAAAATATTTCCATCCTTAAATCAAATGGTTACTGGTATACCCCAATTAAAGGAAGAGCATGAAGGAGTTTGTAAAGGGTGTGCCCTTGGTAAAAATGTGAAGAAACCATTCCCTAGCAGTGACACAAGATCCAAGGAAATCTTGGACCTAATCCACTCTGATGTTTGTGGACCCATGTCAGAAAAATCACTTGGTGGTCATCAATACTATGTAACATTTATTGATGATCATTCCAGAAAGACTTGGATATATTTCTTGAAGTCTAAAGATGAAGTATTCAAAAAGTTCCAAGAGTTCAAGTCAAAGGTGGAGAGAATATGACAGAAAAGAAGATCAAGACTCTAAGATCAGATAATGGAGAGGAATATACATCCAAAGAACTTGTGGGCTTTTGCAAGCAAGCTGGAATTAAGAGGGAGCTAATAGTTCCTTAAAATCCTCAACAAAATGATGTAGCTAAAAGGAAGAAACGATTTATTTAAGAATGTGTAAAAGCCGTGTTACATGACCAAGACCTCCCCAAAGTCTTATGGGGTGAAGCCTCTACGACAACAATTTACATCCAAAATAGAAGTCCTCACAGAATTCTTGACAACATGACCCCGGAAGAAGCATTTACAGGAAAGAAGCTTAATGTTGATCACCTTAGAATTTTTGGATGTCCTATTTACATTCATATTCCCATGGACAAAAGGAAGAAATTGGACCCTGCAGATATGAAAGGAATCTTTGTTGGTTATAGCACCTCATCCAAAGCATATAGAATCTACATCAAGGAAGAACATCATATTGAAGTAAGCAGAGATGTCACATTCGATGAAAGCATTGCATACAAGAAGTCCAAGGACATCCCAATGACTCTGATAAAGAAGGACTTATCTTTTCCAATGAAGAGAGTCCAAGGCAAGACAATCCTCCAGAACCTAAGATCGATCATCATAAAGAACCACAAGGACCAAGCGAACATGTACAACCTATCATCATTCCATAAAATGGAAAAATGCTAGCTTGGTTAAGATCAACTCTACAGGAAGCCAAAGTACATGCAACAGCGAAAGGAACATTCAGAGAAAGTAAGAAACCCAATGCAGAATACATAACCAAACGCGTTGAAGCAGAACCTACCTCTTGTGAAAATGCAGTTGAACACCAAGTATGGAAAAATGCTATGTTAGAAGAATATCAATCAATAGTGAAGAATGATGTTTGGGAAATTGTTCCTAGACCAAAGGACAAATCAATTGTGACTTCCATGTGGGTGTACAAAATCAAGTATGCGGTTGATGGGAGTATTGACAAATATAAGGCAAGATTTGTGGCTACAGGATTCTCTCAACAAGAAGGAATTGATTACAAAGAAATTTTTTCTCCAACATCCAAGTACACAACAATTAGATCTCTCACCTCTATTGCAGCTACTATGGGATGGAACATACATCAAACGGACGTAAAGACAACTTTTCTAAATGGCACAAATTGAATTGATTTTCCATGAGCAAATGAAGCTCAATAAATAATACAGAGATATTTACAAAAATAGAAACAGCAAGTTTCTATTAGGAAATAGAAACAAGAAGTTTCTTCTAAGAAACTGCTAATACAATAAAATAGAAACAGCTAATAAGATCACAGATGATCTTATCCGAATGAGCATTAAACACTAAATAGCATTATTCTAATACCCTCCCTTAATGCTCAATCTATTTACAACACCAATAGACCCTCTGAATTTTACAAACTTATCAGGACCAAGGGGCTTGGTGAAGATGTCTGCAGGCTGCTCCGTTGTGGGAACATATGGCAACTGAACGGATCCGTCTTCAACAAGCTGGCGAATGTAGTGGCAATGGGTTTCCACATGCTTTGTTCGTTCATGGAAGACTGGATTCTTGGCAAGTTTGAGCACTCCCTGATTATCACAGAACAAGGGAGTAGGACCCGTCTGGGAAACATGAATATCCGCAAGCATACGTCGAAGCCAAACTGCCTCACAAGATGCCTTAACTGCTCCCCGATACTCTGCTTCTGTTGAGGAGAGAGCCACTGCCTGCTGCTTCTTACTAGTCCAGGTGACAGCATCGGATCCTAGACTAAACACATATCCAGATGTAGATTTACAGTCATCAATAGAACTAGCCCAGTCAGAATCTGTGTAACCACTGAGTGTAGGATCAGAACTTTGAGTGTACAGAAGTCCATAATCAGGAGTGCCACGCACATAACGTAGCACACGCATTGCTGCTATCCAGTGATCTACCTTAGGAGTTGCCATGAAGCGGGAAATGTAGCTCACTGCAAAACTGATGTTAGGTCTAGTGGCAGTAAGGTAGATGAGGTTGCCCACTAATTGCCTGAATAAAGTTTCATCCACAAGGGGTGAGGATGACTGAGCTGAAAGTTTGAGTCCTGGTTCCATAGGAGTCGTGGCAGGTTTGCAATCCTGCATTCTGAACCTGTCCACAAGATTTCTGGCATACTTGGACTGAGAGAGAAAGATGTTGTTCTTAGTCTGCCAGACTTCAACCCCCAAACAGTAATGAAGGAGTCCCAAATCTGTCATATCAAAAGTGCTGCACAAATCTTGTTTGATCCCATGGATCAAATGTGTTGAACTGCCAGTAATGATAAGGTCATCCACATAGACAATCACAAACAAAATATCATCACCAGTATGCTTGATATACAGATTTGCATTAGATGGGCTCCGCTGAAAGCCATGATCTGTTAGGTACTTATCAATTTTCATGTACCAAGCCCGAGGAGCTTGTTTCAGACCATAGAGTGCTTTGACTAATCTACAGACTTTCTGTTCTTGACCAGCAACTTTGAATCCTGGAGGTTGTATCATGTAGACTTCTTCCTATAAGTCACCATTCAAAAAAGCACTCTTTACATCCATCTGATGGACTTTCCAACTGAACTGAGCTACTAAGGCAAGGACGAGCTGTATGGTACTCATCTTGGATGTAGGAGCAAAAGTCTCCTCATAGTCGATGCCTTCCTTCTGTGAGAACCCTTGAGCAACAAGGCAAGCCTTATACTTGTCTAGGGTTCCTTATACTTGTCTAGGGTTCCGTCAGCTTTGTATTTCACTTTATACACCCATTTGCAGCTAATGGGCTTCTTCTCTGTAGGAAGATCAGAAAGGGTCCAAGTGTGATTCTTCTTAAGACTCTGGAATTCAGCTTCCATAGCCTGTTCCCACTCAGGTATACCCTTAGCCTCTGAATAGGTTTGAGGCTCAAAGATACTGTGTAGGTTAGCCATAAGAGCAAAATTTATTGTAGACTGCTGAGTGCTCTTATTTTTGGAAGTCCTACCTTCAAGGAGCTCATTATCCCAGAGATCACCAATAGTTTTAGCCCACCATTTAGGCCGGAGAATAGAGGAACCAATATCAGGAGGAGGTGGAGGAGGCTCAAGAGCAAGAGGAACAACAAGAGGAGGATTATGTTCCGGAGGAAGCTCAGGTAGTGCAGCATCAAATACTGATGTTGCATCATCCCTCCCATCAGGTGGACCTAACGGAAGAAGAACACTGTGAGACGGATCCTCAGAACACTGCTCAGAAGAAAGAGACTGAAAGAACCCTTTGTCTTCATCAAATACTATGTCACAATTGAAGCTAAGATGACCAGTGTCTATATTTATTAGCCTAAAGGCCTTGTGGTGATCACTGTACCCTGTCATCATGAGTTTCTGGCTTTTGGAATCCAACTTAGAACGCTTAGCAGCTAGAATCCAAACATATGCAACCGAGCCAAACACTTTGAGGTGACTGATCTTAGGCTTACGGCCAGACCAAACCTCTTTTGGAGTCTTCCCTTTAACAGCTTGAGTAGGTGATCGGTTAAGAAGATAGACAGCAGTAAACACTACTTCAGCGCAAAAAAATTTCGGAACACTCTTGTGTTGTAACATGGAACGAGCCATTTCAACAACCGTACGATTGCGACGTTCAACAACATTGTTCTGCTGAGGAGTGTAGGGTGTAGTTAACTGGCGTTTGATGCCATGGGTATCACAGAAGTTGGAGAAAGCAGAAGAACAAAATTCCCCCCCATTATCTGTCCTAAGAGTTACAATATTACAGCCAGACTCTTTTTCAACTAAGGATTTAAACTTCTGAAAGATACTAAATACATCAGATTTATTTTTTAGAAAATACACCCACATCTTTCTACTGAAATCATCTACAATAAGAAAAAAATATTTGCAACCAGTAATAGAAGATGTATTAATATGACCACAAATATCAGCATGAATTAACTAGAGTACCTTAGATGCGCACCAAGATTCTCCATCCTTGAATGAAGACTGATGTTGCTTGCCAGCTTGATAGGCGCCACACACTCCCAACTGCTAAGTCTGAATATCAAGTAACCTTGACACAAGTCCCTCCCGAGATAGCTAAGAGAGATACTGAATGTTGAGATGCCCATATCTCTGATGCCACAGAGTGCTGATGGGAGAAACACGAGCTGCTAGAGCCACTTCTGGAGAATCACCGGTATCAAGAAGCTTGTATAGGCCATGATCTTCTAGGCCAATAGCAACCATAAGACAAGTGTCCCTGTTAATAATGGAACACTTGTGTGCACTGAACACCACATCAAGCTGAGGAGAGTTCCTCATAATCTGGCTGACAGACAACAAATTAATCTCCATACCAGGAACATAGTACACATTCAAGAAGATGAGTGTGCGCCCACCAGACTAGATCTGAACTGTACCTCGACCAACTACTGTGTACTCCTCACCTCCACCGAATACCACAGAATCACTGAAAGATGCGAAGTCAATAAACCAGTCACGCTTGTGAGAGAAATGGCGGGATGCACCAGAGTCAATGTACCAGGCAGAAGACGGAACATGATCTGATGACCTCTTAGCCATAAAGGCATAAAAGGCAGATTTTGGCTACTCGGAATGTTCTGCAACATTTGTTGTCTGATGGGACCCTCCCTGTCTCTTCTGTTCAGAAGCAATCCTTTGTCAGCAATCTTTCTTCATGTGACCGAACTTGTGACAGTAATTACACTATACATTTTTCTTTTTAGCGAGGTCAAAAGGTTGAGAAGAACCTTTCTGCTGAAAAAACTGAGAAGACTGATATTTGGTAGCAAAAGCATTTTTTGAGGACGCTGATGAAGCACCACTACCAAACCGTTGTTTCCAACGATCCTGCTACATGAGTTTGGTGCACAATTCTGGAAACTTCAGATCAACATTAGTGGAGGTAATGTTGAGTGTTCCTATGAAATGCTCATACGGTTTTGGTAGACTTTTCAGAGTAATGAATACCATATCTTCTTCCTCCATGGTCCGACCAATGGCTTCGAGTTGATCTCAAATGTCTTTAATCTTGTTAAGATGTTCCTGTAAAGACATATGTTCTTCCATCATGATGGAGAACAACTGATTCTTGAGAAAAAACGCTCTGCTCTTGTCGGATGTCTCATGCAATTCCTTCAAATGTTGCCAGATGTCGGCAGTTGTCTTGCCAGAAGGGATTTGTGGTAACTGATCATCAGTCACGGAGAGTTTGAGAAGCATAACAGCTTCTCGATTTCGATCATCAAACTTATCTTGATCTGCACCAGGTGTACTAGGACTGAGTTCTTTTCCCAAAACAAGTTGGTCAAGACGCCTATATTCAAAAATGGTCAACATTCTTTGTTTCCAGATGTTATAATTTGTGCCATTAAAGCGTTGACTGCCTTCCAACATCAGATTGGTTAGTGAGGCCATCTGCACGTTTCCCAAGGCACAGAAAGCAATGAAGGAGTTCCAGTTGATCCGGACAAAATCTGACAGATGCTGGTGTAAAAATAGAACCAGAACTCGTTCTAAGAAGCTTAGGTAGGAAGAAATGCCAAATGCAGGATCGAATACTGAGAAGCATGATTTACTTAAATAATTACTGAATTGGAATTTCTGAGGTTGCACCACCAATTCTGGTTAATTTGGAAGTGAACAATGGTCACAAGAACTAATATCTCGTTTCCTGGTAGCTGCCATCTCCACGAGCTTCTGGAAAAGATACCACAGTACTACAAAGAAGTAACACGACCCACCATACAAATCTGGAAATGAGTTACACCCAAAAAAAAAAATCTGGAAATGAGTCTGCGTGGCCCTCTTGACGAGAACTCAGACCCACCTGTGGGTGAAAACTTACTGCTAGAAACTTTGGTCCAGGTGCAATAAGCAATGAACGCGGCCAAGAAGAAAACTTTAATTTTAAATACGACAAAAATGAACCGGAGAACAGCGTGCAGACTAACCTTTGAATCTACGATAAAAACAAATTCTTTCACGCGGAAAAGAATTCTGCGTCCCTGGCATTAATCGGACTGTAGAATGACTCTTGGACCGTCGGTCGAGACTGCCGACATTTCAGGTAATGAAAAAAATGCAACTTTCGAAGCCTGTGATGACTTCTTTCAATCGCTCGAGTTACACGATGCAAGTGAAGAGTTTTTCCCATCGAGTAACGGAGAGAGAGAGGAGAGTCTCTGCGTATGAGATACACTCGTAAATCTTCAAGAATCTGTTGTCTGGAAGAACAGTCACCGCCTTCGCTGTCGCCCAACTGCCCAGCGATAAAGCAAGAGCAGCGATATACAACACGTGAAATAATGTTGTATCCTTCCACACATCAAGAAATTTCAGATATCTACCAACAAGCAGGAACCGAAGTCACGGGGTGCCTATCACGCGTTGCCCCAACATGTAACAACCAGATCGTTCGTGTTCGGGCAAGAAGCGTTCATTTTGGGGGAAAAAAATAAAAATAAAATAAAAAATAAAAATAAAAAAATTAAGCGTTTAGGAGAAGCAAGAACCGAAGGAAAACTGACGTGGAACTTGCCGTCTGAGGGCACGCTGTCCACTGGTATGGCCGAGCGTTTCAAAGCACGCTGTCCACTACGTGCCTCATGGCTGTCGTGAAATTCCAGAAGCAGGAGGTTACACAAACACTGTAAACATTGTCTACTTTCCACGCACACTGAATTGTTCAATTCAACCACAATCAATCGTGTCCGGGCAAGTATTTTTATCAGTATCCCAAATGAAAATTGAAGAAAAGAAATCCTCCACAGAAGAGCAGTTTCGAAATAAAGCACTAAATTTTTCAACCTATGAAAAAGTTATTTCGAAAACTTACCCAAGCTCTGATACCATAATCAATGAATGAATTGAATTGATTTTCCATGAGCAAATGAAGCTCAATAAATAATACAGAGATATTTACAAAAATAGAAACAGCAAGTTTCTATAAGGAAATAGAAACAACAAGTTTCTTCTAAGAAACTGTTAATACAATAAAATAGAAACAACGAATAAGATCACAGATGATCTTATCCGAATAAGCATTAAACACTAAATAGCATTATTCTAATACTTTTCTTCCTCTTGTTGATTTTGAGGCTTTGAATGATGCTTCTTTGGAATTTGAAATTCCTTTCCTCATTTTATAGGCAGTGAGAATTCCATGAAGTTCATCCATCTTGAGAGTGTCTAGATCCTTCATTTCTTCTATAGCACTCACTTTGGAGTCAAATCTGTCAAGAAGAAATCTCATTATTTTTTGAACAACTGTACTTTCTTCAACTTTTTCTCCTAACCCTTTAAGGGAGTTGACAACTTCAGTCACACGGAAAAGGTATGATGCAATATTTTCTTCGTCATCCATTTTAAGACTTTTGAATTATCTTCTATGAGTTTGAAGCTTTGCCTTTTTAACTTTAGAATCCCCATCATATAAGGCAATCAGCTTGTCCCATACTTCTTTGGCCGAGTCACAATTCATGACTTTTGTAAATTCAAAGTCAGTGATTCCATTAGTGATGGAATTTAAAGCTTTGGCATTTGCAATGTAAGTTTTCCTTTCGTCTTGATCAGTTGGAGGAGTGGAAGGAGCAGTGTACCCATTCAAAACAGAATGCCAAACTTCAGGTCCAGGGGACATTAAGTAGTAGGGCATTCTTTTCTTCCAAAAACCAAAATTTGTGCCATCGAACAAAGGAAGCCTTCCTAACACTTCTTGATTTTTCATTGTGACTAAGAATCCTTCTTCCAATTGTTTGGTTGATTATGAAGAAGCTGGCTCTGATACCAATTGTTGGAAATACTAAGAGGGGGGTGAATCAGTATTTCCTTTCAATTGTTATTATTACCACTTAGAAAGTAGTATTTCCTACTGATTCGAATCATAACATATGGTCCCGTAAAATCAGTAATATTTTACCTATCTTGATCAAGCAAGTTTTACAAGAAAAATTTTATTGAGTATAAAAGAATAAGTACAATGTATGACAATTATTGCCAAGCACCAACTTGGTCTTTGATGTGGCTCCGACCCTATCTCGTCCAGGGCACTGACCTTGAGTTTAGGAGCACCAACTCCAAGGACACCAATCCTGTGTTTTAATAAAGAATGTAGATAGAACTTACACGAAATGCTTCACTGTCTAAAGGCAATCCTCCTTCACTGCTCACTGTGCTATCTTCAGTTCAAGATTGCTTGACTTCACTGTGTATTTGGGCGTTAGATTTTACTGTTGTTGCTATGGGGAGATCTCAATCTTCAAGGCTTCATTAACAAATGTATTTACCACAGTCACAGCTTGAAACAATACACAATTTGCATCAAAAAACAATACACAGTCCACAAGGTACAACCCGCAGTCAATAGGATTATGACCCAACACAGTCCGCAGCTAGGAGGTGTTGTTCGCAACTAGGAAGGAACTTATCCACAGCAAGGAGGGCCTGTTCAGTCCGCAATATGATCCAGCAGTCCGAGGCCTAATCCATATACTTAGCCTGCAATCAATAGCATGTGACCCTGTCCAGTCCACAAGGTAATCCAACCCAAATCAATACAATACAACCCTGCCCATAGCTAGGAGAGGAGGTCTGGAACAGAGGTTGTCACCGCACTGAAATCTCTTAGAAATTGTCTCTTCCAACCACCCTAACACAGTCCGCAATGATGAGCTTCTTATCCGCAGTTTCCACAGGAGTATATGCCTCAATGTATAGTTCACGAGGTGTGAACTCGTTGTTCCTTCACTATCTTATCAAGTCCGAGCTCCTTAGTTGTAATGAGGTCGAGGACACTCATATTTATATACATTATTGTACATGAAACCGAATAGACATGTCTAATAGATGAGCCGACATGATTTTGCTAAGGATGGGTCGGCTTACTAGGCAGAGACCTTATTTAACCTTGTAAAATCTCATTCTCTCTCATTATTTGGAGATTTTGGCCAAGTAATAGCTCATTGGAAAGGTAAAATTATGCTCTTCAAGATGGTGTAGGTCTCATGGTGAGATTATGCCTTTAAGGTGGAGAAAAATATTATTTAGTGTGACTGGTCATTAAGTGGTGCAGAATTGGAGGTAGGGTCATTTGCCTTCTTCAACATGTCCTTGCCTTCTCCTTGCCTTCTTCATAATGCTTGACATGTCATCATGTATCATGGTCAGCACTTCTTCATTAATATATTGACATCAATGACAACTAGATTAACAGTAGTCTATAAAGACAATCATTTCTGTAATGTACAGGTTGGACTTTGAAGAGAAAACCTATTGTAACTGTGTGCATTTGATTAATAAAAGAACTTTTGGGCTGAAGTATAGAGGTTTTGTACCAAAGATTCATTTTTCAGCATTTGTGGTCTGTTTCTTAGTGTTGTGTTCTTTCTTTGTTATTCATTGAGTGTTTAAGCTTCTCATCTGAATCAGTAAGTAGATGTAGAATTCATGTCACAATGCTCTATATCTTATATTCAAATATTCACCTTTCAGCTGATGATTTAAATACAAAATTCCTTATTATGATGCTTTGTTTTTAAAGCTCTGAGTGTATTCCTCTTCTTCCTTTCATGCTATAGATGATTAATGTCTAGCATATTGCTGAAATACATGCCTTTGGAACGCAGAATCCTTACAAACCAAGCTCCAAAGATTCTTAACTTGAATTATTTGACTCCATTGCCCAATGGTTTCTTCCCATACTCCAACCAAGTTTAGCAAACTTTTACATTAATCTGACCATAGAGCATTTAACAGACCTGCTACCGTTGTGACCTAGGGTAGTTGAGTTTGAGGAGAGATCCCCCTCTGGATTGAAGGGCCAGCTTCAATCCCAAAGTGGTTAGAGATTACCTTAGAGTTTTTCCCCCACAACCAGGGTTTTCTCTAAGTGATAACAGAATGAACCAATCGGTTGCTAGTACAACAACATCAAAACTCTACAGCTTCTTGCTCCCTAATCGAATTCTTTGATGCAAGCTTCAAACTGCTCCATTCTTTTTCATCTTCATGTTATGCCATGTTCTTTTACTTCTTTCTTCTTCACATCTGTCCTGTATATCTGTTATGTTGCTATCAAACAATCATATGGAAGAGTCCTGACTTCCTAGTCTAACCAAAACATATCATGCTTATGCTCCCAAGAATATTTCTGCATCCAGCTCTTCCTTCAATACTTTCTAAAGAACTTCTTCTAAGATAGGCATACTTCTTTTCTTCATGTTGACCCTTCTTTGAACGACCTGCTATTTTGACCTTTTCAAGAATGATGAAATTCCTTCCTTAAGATGAGAAATGCTTTCATGTTGCTTCTAAATTATCTTCACACCTTCAAATTGTTACACTGCCTTTGATGTTGCTTGTAAGCAATGTCACATGGTTCGGGTTCGAGTTCGTGTTCGACAATGATTAGGTTTGGTTTGAGTTCGAATTTTTTGATGAGTTTCGCCATTAGGTTCGTATATATATATATATATAATGAATTATAGGATAAAATAGTAAAAAATCAACATCATTAAACATCAAAATTGCTATCACGGACATGGAAAATGCAAGGCTAAATTACAAGCTTGATTTGTGACATGAAGTTATGAGTTTTGATGTATGGACTTGGTCAATGGCTATGAGGTTCGATGAGGTTCGCCAAACCTCAAATTTTTTTTAAGGTTCGCCAAAATTCGAACCTCAAGGTTAAAGTTCGACGAACCCTGTGACATAGCTTGTAAGAACTTCTAGTGGAATATACTTCTGCCATGTCACTATGATTCTTCCATTCCTATGATCTCAACTTTTCTATGTTGACTATGTTTTCATTGATGTCAAAGCGGGTGCAGGATGGCATAGCAGGTGCAGGATATCTTCATTGATGTCCTTGGTATGCTGGCATGTATGGATGAGATGATGCATTGCTGAAACCCTGGCTCTAGGGTTTGGTTTCCCTGGATGATGATCATACCCCGCAGTTGATGGACATTTTGAAGCAGTAGATAAATGAATTCATCTTGGAGACCTTGCCATTGGATTCTATTCGTCAAGTTGATTCTGTTGATATATGGGGTGCCACGTGGGCCTTCACGGTTTGAAGATATGCTCAGTCAAAGATCGTGCACAGAGCGAGTGGTCCAAAGCCCCAAAGTTTGAATGATGTGGCAAAGAAGAATGTCTTATTGAAGTGATGATGAGGCAATGTTGGTTTATCTATGGAGAGTATTTCTATTATTGAAGGACTCTCCATGGGTCATTATTAAATTATATTGGGTCAAGATCTTTTGGTCCAAAACGTAAGGGACATTTCGGCTCTAGACATTTGAAATTCAAATTTTCAAATGAACTATTTTCCCTCCATCTATCTAGTTGGTTAATTCAACGTGTCTCCTAATCTCTTTAAGGGCACCTCATCACTCCTCCATGGCAGGCAATTGAACATTTATCATCTTAACTCTGAAATTATTTGGCTCTGTAGAAGAAAGTCACAAGAGGCAGATTGGAGAGTTTTATTTTGAGTTTGGCATCTGGGTTTCATTGGTTTTTTCTTTGCAGATGAATTCGCACTATTGAAGGGTCATTTCAGACAGTCGAAGAGGAAACCTATGTATGAAGGAAGTTCAAAAGGTGTGGCCTCCTATGGATGCAAGTTTCTTTTTGTCTTTGGCTCTGAGATTTGGCTAGGGCTCAGCTAAAGTTAATCCACAAAATCTCCTCAACCTCACTTCAGGAGAACATTAACCTTACCATAAAACAAGATTGCTCACTATAATAATTTATGGACATTCTTTCTCCTGTTACCTCAATTCATCTATCTTGGGAAGACCAGTGACGTATTCAGAACCGCATTGTGACTGTGGTTAAGGCTTCAAATAACCATACATCTCAGCATACCTTTGATCTCATCTATCTTCTTGGAGATCGTATTTCTGCGTTGGGTTATTTTCTTTTATCATGGTTGACAAGGGTATCGCAGGTGGCTTGAAGAAGCACGTATGAGAGTCTATTCCCTTGTTGCCATACCTTCAAAAAATTTGCTTGTTGAAAGACAATTTTTGTGACCTGTTTTTGGCGCCTTGAGGAAATGTCTTGACCTCGAATTTGTTATAGTGATAGTGTCAGTTGAATATTTTTAATGCAGATCAAAAGGGGATTAGTTAACTCTGTTTTATTGTTTTTGTAACATATCTACGAGTCTTTTGATTGCTAGATTCTCTGAAGCTTAATTGTTGTGCCATCAGTCTTGAATAAACCTGAGAACAACTCGCAGACATTGATAAGGCAATATATAAGTCCACTCAAACCCTAACAAACCTGGAAGTAGCAACGTTGAGCACTATCAGGAGGTTCGAGGTTGATCCATATTTGGTATCATTGGAAAAACTCACCTATCTAGCTGTTTGATCCTTGACAATAAGTTATGTGTCGTATAGTGAACCTTTTCTCAGATCTATGCGAAACATGAAGCAATTACCTACACTCCTCTGATAATTCATGAACTGACATCAAGTCGATCACTGAGTCTTTTCTGAAGCAGCAAGGTGTAAAACACTTATGGGCACAATACTGCCATATCCTCATCTGCTACAGTGTTGGCATCGTTTAAAGCTTTTTACTTCAGTTAGGGCATAGTCTGTGGAACCTAAATTTGAAGACCTTACATCTATAGAAGAAGAAAATCGATAAAGGACTCTTGCTTATAAGAAGATCAATTCTGAAGTAGTTATTCATCGAAGTTGGCCTATGACTACAATCACTCTGTAGAACACCACTGAAGTGTGAAGCATGCTTGTAGCTATGCATGTCTTGTATGTGTGGTAGCAGATAGAACATGTATATTATTGGAAAGGCAGTGCGATGAATAGACTGTTACTAAAGTGAGATTTTCTTGTAAGAATGATGACCCCAAAGGATAAATAAGATGAGAATGAGAGCAATGGTGTATTGAGGATTTCAGTACGTGAAATTGTTAATTTAAGCCTCAATAGGCATAGGATCACTTGCAGAGATTGATGGTAGAATTGCTAGTGCAGAAACAGACGTTGTGGCAGAGTATTGATCACTGACTTGCTTGTTTTGCAGGGGATGTTGTGAAGAGTCCACTATGGTTATTTTAATATATTTTGTAATGAATAGTGTACTCATCTTCTTGGTAAGATATGTTGTTGGATAATTTTGAATTGGCTGAGGTTAACTCTTGTAATATTGTACATACCTTTGTCGACAATTGATCCCGTGCACGCCCACCTCTGAACTCTCTGCGATCTACTTGCGGCCGCCTGGGCCTCGGCCCCAGCCATGGACCCTCCGGATCCCCCTTCGGAAGGGATGGATCCTCAAAGCGCTTTCTCAGCCCTGGTGAAATCGCTTCCTCCGCAACGCCCCAGGCCTGCCCTCTCAAAATTTGTGAAGAAGTTGGATGGGCTCCAAGAGGTTCAATTACCCCCAGTCTTGCCCCGCATGGCCGCTCTGTCTCTAGCTGAAAAAGGCCTCATAGGTCAATTCACAGGCCTCTGGCCTTCTCCTAGAACCGTTCAAAGATGGGTTGAAAGAAATTGGACTGATAAAATTCAAGGGAAGATCTCCATAAGGTTTTGTGGGAAAGGATACTTCACATTCCACTTCAAATCTAAAGAGGATAAGGATTTAATTTTCAGAAATGGGCCCTATTTCATGGACTCCAGGGGCCTGTACCTCAACAAATGGACCCCAGATTTTGACCCTGAGCTGGACGTCCCCAGTGTTGTTCCGGTTTGGGTTCGTCTTCCCCATCTCCCACTCCACTGCTGGGGAGATGAATCTGTACGAGCCATCGGGAATGCAGTAGGCAAATACATCGATCGTAGCGAACCGAAAGAGAACATGCAGGCCTGTGCGAGGATTTGTGTCGAAGTGGATCTTGGCAAAGGACTCCCCGAAGCGATAAAACTGAAAGTGGACGAGTGGAGCCATATCCAGCAGCTCGATTACGAGCAGATTCCTTTTAAATGCAAGGTATGTCATGAATACGACCATTTTGCCAATCGATGTTCTAAACTTGTTGATGCAGAGAGCGGTGATCAAGAAGGCCAATGGGAACCTGTCAAAAAGAAGAAGTCTGCCCCGGCATCCAAAGCTCCTCTGGAAACTGACCCTCCTGTTCCCTCTGCTCTGCGTCCCTCCTCATCCTCCCCTCCCCTTTCTGCCCAACCCCCTCCTGATCCACCCCTCCTTTCGTCTTCTAACCCTTTTTTTGTTTTATCTTCCCTTGATCCTCCTCCCGAGGATCCCTCTCTGCTCCCCTCAATCCCCTCCGAACCTTCAGATCCTTCTCCCCCCCGATCATCCCTTCGCAGGCTTCTCTCGATCCCCCTCTTCCTAGGCTTACAAGAAGCTCGTCTAAAGACCATGGATCCTCCTGCGACTCTTACAAGAAATCAGGTCCTGGTAGAAAATCGGCCAAGCAGCATAGAGACGAGAACGCTCAGAAAGACATAGCCATGGGCACTCAAACTCCTATAGAAGCTTTCATCCTGGGGCAACATGAGAAGGAGACAACTCAAGAGAGGCGAGCACCTCTCCGTAAACCAAACACCCAATGATGAAAATTCTGTCTTGGAACAGTAGGGGTCTAGGGCACCCCTCCAAAGTTTTAGCCCTCAGAGAACTTATACACAGTGAAAAGCCAGAAATTATTTTGATTCAAGAGACAAAGCTAGAGCAGCAAGAAATAAGAGGAATAATAGATCAGCAGAAACAATACAAAGGTTGTACCAGTGACTCAAGAGGAGCTTCCGGAGGAATTGCCACCCTTTGGGATCATAGCAAATGGAACTGCACATCAGTAAATCTACATCAGCATTGGATCAGAACGGTTCTGGATAATAAAATAGATAATCAAACTGCAGTTATCTATAATGTTTACGCCCCCAACCATTACAGAGAAAAGGAAAGTTGCTGGGATGATTTGAAGGCTAGCATCGATGGTGAAACAACTTCAAATATTATAGTGGCAGGCGATTTTAATCTGATCTTACATGCCAATGAAAAAAGGGGAGGTTGCTTTTCGCCTGACCCCTTCAGAGGCCGTTTGGAAGCTATCATTCGAGACCATGAATTTGTGGACGTTGTACCAAAAAATCGCAGGTACACCTGGAGCAACCGCAGGCTTGGCATTGGCAACATAATGGAAAGGCTGGACAGGTTCTTAATTAATGTATCGTTCCTCTCCTCCTTTTCTGTGGGGTATGCTAGCATTTTATCCACCTCAGCCTCTGATCATTACCCCATAATACTCACGCTGGAAACTCACTGCCCTCTCGGGCCAATTCCGTTTAAATACAGTCCTCTCTGGAATTGGGATCCGGCTGTCAGAGAAATTGTTCAGGGATCCTGGAACCAGCACGTTGAAGGCTCACCAGGTTTCATTTGGGAAACTAAACTAAGAAGAACCAAACAGGTCATCAAAGAGTGGGCAAGAGCCAATTACAAAGAACCTGAAGAGACCAAAAAGAAAATTAAAAATGAACTTGAATGCATCCAAAGAACGATAGAGGTTCATGGCCTCTCTCAACAGAATAAGGAGCAAGAAGGCGTACTCTACGCACAGCTGAGTCACATAAACAGAGAAGAAGAGTTAAAATGGAGACTAAAGTCAAGGCAGCTCTGGCTGCAAGGCGGTGACAAAAATACAACTTTTTTTCACAAACAGGCCACGGCACGAAAAATCAGGAACAATGTTAGCTCAATTTTGGACAATGAAGGCAACCAGCAAAACACCCAAGAGGCCATCAGAAGAGCTGCCACTGAATATTACAGAGAACTTCTAACAGAAACCAAAGGAGAAGAGGATTATGCCGATTTTCTTCAATACTTGCCCAAGGGAATCACCAAAGAAATGAACGACAGCCTGATAAAGGAAATTGAAGAGGAGGAAATCAGAAGAACGATCTGGACTATGAATCCTGATAAGGCTCCCGGGCCTGATGGATTCCCCATTTGGGGTTTAATCAAAAAGGACTTGACTAAGTTGATCAGATGGATTCAGAGAAAGGGTAAAATAGGAGGATATACCAATGCCACTTTTCTGGCTCTCATCCCTAAAGAAAACAGGCCCACTTCTTTTTCTCGGTTTAGACCCATTTCCCTCTGCAACTCCTCCTACAAAATTTTGTCTAAAATCCTTGCCTCTCGTCTCAAACCCCTCCTCCCCTCTTTGATTTCGGACAACCAAGGAGGATTCTTGGCCAACAGACAAATTATTGACTCCATTCTTTTAGTTCAAGAAGCCATTCACTCGAGCCTCTCTAGGAAGGAGAAAGGGTTTATCCTTAAACTCGACCTTGCCAACTCCTTTGACAGAGTTAGGCACTCTTTCCTTATAGCTATTTTAAAAAAGATGGGTTTTGAGTTGCCCTTCATTAGCCTCATTACTGCTTGCATCTCTGGGCCTTGGATTTCCCCCTTGGTTAATGGTAAACCGGGTGAAGCCTTTCAGTCCTCCCGGGGTCTCAGGCAAGGTTGCCCCCTTTCCCCGTATCTATTTATCCTTATGGTTGAATCCTTTAGTCAAGCTCTAGACTACAACAGAAGAGTGGGCGTCATCACTGGAATCAAATTTGGGAATGGAGTCAAGAATATCAATCACTCTCAGTTCGCCGATGACACCTTGCTAATTGGAGGAGCCTCCACCACTATAGCAAGGAGGTTCAAGACTCTTCTCGACCAATTTATGGGGTACTCAGGAGGTTTGGTTAACCAGTTAAAAAGTTGTATATTTGGATGGAATGCAACAAATCAGGTCATCCATAATATCGCAAATATTTTTGGAGTCCCTTGCAACCTCGAGTGGACGCATTTCTCCTATTTGGGCATGCCTGTGAGCCTAGGACCTCTGAAGGCAGGAACTTGGGATATCATCATTGACAAGGTGAAGCGGAAAGTACAGCAGTGGGGTTCAGTTTGGCTCAACCCAGCAGGCCGTCTCATCCTCCTTAAATCTGGTATTTCTTCTCTCCCCCTTTATCGATTCTCTCTATATCAAGCCCCAGCTTCCTTTCATAACAAAATGGAAGTAATCCTCCGTCACTTCCTTTGGCAAGGAGGGAAAATCGATAAAAAGAAATTCAATTTAGTCAGTTGGAAACAAGTCATTCAAACCCAGGACAGAGGAGGTCTCGACGTTAGATCCCCCAAATTTCTAAACCTTGCCTTTGGAGGGAAGATTGTTTGGAGGCTCATCACTGGTTCTTCTACATGGTGGAAAAGGGTTTTGGAAACCAAATATTTGAACTGCCCGAGACAGCAATTGCTAGATTCTGTTAATACCCAATAGAGATTCTTCAAAAATCTGGCGCTTATGTAAAAAAGCTATTCCGTTCATTGCCCAGAATATATCCAAAGTGCCCAAGGGAGGAGTCAGTATTAAGATTGGAGCTGATAAAATTCTGGGACAGCAACCAATAAATAGTCATGAAGAAACCATTCCTATTCTCTCTTTTCTTAACAGCAAGGGTATCCATTATCTGGATCAAATTTCTAGCTGGGATCCTCTATCCCACCTCTGGCTTGGATGGTCTTTCCCTGATGTTCCCATTGCTCTCAATCCTAGCCTTTCCTTTCTGCAGTCTCTCCTCCACAGCAAAGCTCCCGTCAAAAAGAATGAGATGGATGGCTTTCAATGGGACCCAACTGGCTCAGATTACACAGTTCAAGCAGCCCACCAGCACATCTGCTACAGCACTTTCCCTATGCCAATATGGAATCACTGGAGAATGGTGTGGAAGTCAGAGGCTCTCCCAAAAATTAAATTTTTTATCTGGACCCTGCTAAAAGGGAAAATCCTAACAGCAGAGAATTTACAAAAGAGGGGTATCAACGGTCCATCTCGCTGCCCCAACTGCTACGCTGCGGAAGAATCTATGCAACACCTCTTTGTAGACTGTTCTTTTGCTATTGACTGCTGGAAAGAATTGTACCCCATTGATAATTTCCCTTGGATTTCCCAGCATTCCATAGGTGAAGTGATACAATATTGGAAAAAGAACTGTCCTTGGAAAAATAAGAAGAGCAACTTAGTGCAGAGGGTCTGGAACACTCTCCCATACACCATGTTATGGAGTATCTGGCTAGTTAGAAATCGAAAAATCTTTAAGGATAAGAACTCGACTTCAAGATTTGCCTGCAACAAGGCAAAGACTCTAGCACTTGAAACGATTTCTGTCAAAACTCATAGCAACATTGATGCAACTGTGTACAGTGTTGAAGAAAGGAGCTTCATCAGCTATATCCTGGACAAAAACCATAGCACTCAGAATGGCAATATAATGAGAGAACAGCGCAGTCAGGAAACCCACAGTTGGAAGATAAGGTTCAAAGAGGAGGAGTTCGCAATTTGGCTGCAAAAATGCAACAGTTTCTACCTTTTCTTCGATGGAGCATCCAAGTCAAACCCAGGAATCGCAGGAGCAGGGGGCTTGATCTCCAATGCCAATGGGGACTGCGTCCTCTACTATGAATGGGGTTTAGGGAATATCTCCAACAACAGGGCAGAAGCGTTGGCCCTATATCAAGGGCTAAAACAACTCATCAGACTTGGTATAAGATCAGCAAAAGTCTTTGGAGATTCTTCGGTAGTAATTAGTTTAATGGCTCAAAAGAAAATATCACCGAATGCTCTCCTACAGCAGGTCATTCAGCGCTGCCAACTCTTGCATCAGACAATGGGAAATCTACAGTTTCATCACATCCTCCGCTCTTTCAACAAGCAAGCAGACAAGCACGCCAACAAGGCTTGCGACAGGACAATGGGTAGTCTGCTTTGCAATGCCGAGGAGTCTCTACAGCCTTTGCCATGAATCGAATCAGTTCACTCAGCATCAATTCGGACAGCTCTATCAAGTGGAAATGGTTTCAGATTTTCCAGGCTTGCAACAGGATCATTATCAGCGCTGGGATGTGGCTTAGATCCGTTTCATTTATTACTCTGCTCATTCTGACTAAATCTATTCATCCTTTCCAGAACCGATCCCTCTTGTCTCTGTTTCGCGTAGGATCCTGGCTTCAACGTGACCTGGACGTGTCTATTACCTCATCCTTCGCCCGAGCTCAGCTGCTGATCCCTGTCGCCCCATTCTGTAATCAGCGGCACGCAATGTGGACTGCCTCCCCGTTCTCGTTAACATAATTTAGAAATGCTATGCAAATGTCAGTTTTTATTGTTTCAATTTGTTAGAGTTTATCTCAGTTTAGACTCTCTCAAAGTCAGAACAAGCAGGACTAAGGAGAAAATTTCTTTCTGTAACTCCTCTGATCCTGAGCCACCCCGGCTCTTCATGTATCTCAGGAATTCAAGTTCCCGCTTTTTTTTCAGATTTTAATACAGCAGCCGATTTTGTTAAAAAAAAAGATATGTTGTTGGATGAGTTTGAAGAGCTCATGTTTATGCCTTGTAATACTGCTATCATGAGGCCTTGAGGATATGTTTCAAATGTACAGCTAATGTTTAACTCATGTGTGAGCATGAGGATATTAACTTTTTCAAGTTGAACCAGGGTTTGCTAATTGCAGCGGGCTACTGTCAAAGTATTTTACAGAGGCACATTGAGCAAAACTCTGTCCAGAACTTGTGTTGATCAAGTTGTCTGCCAAGGTTTGATTTGTTGGTGAAGCACTGAAGCAGCAGTGAGTTCTGAGAGAAGATGCATGGCAGTGACTTTGTGACAGTGGGATGCATGGTAGTGACTTTGTGTATTGTTGTGGTGACTGCATGAACTAGTAATTATGCTATTTGATAGTGTTGGAAGGTGGTAGTATGATAGACAATGAGACAGTGATAGTGATCTGTATGACAGAATGATAAAGACTTTGACTGTGTCCTTGATAACAACAGTAATCTTGATGACAGTATGACATTCTCCCGATGACAGCAGTGACCTTGATACAATGAAGACAATCTCTTGATGACAGGAACCTCTGATGTATGACAGTATTCTTGGCATGGCAGTGACCTTGGTATTGAGATGACAGAGATGGCAGCAATATTAAAGCGTGTTGTGATGATGTTACTTGGCAGAGTTGAGTTTGGTAGCAACAACAGTGGCAACAGTGAGTGACAGCAACAGTAGCAGCGGTGGCAACAACAACAGCAGTGACAGTGGATAGTGGCAGTGGTAGCAACAGTAGTGGTAGTGAAAGTGGACAGTGGTAGCAGTAGTGGTAGCAGTGACGAATTGTCCTTGGGTCATTGTCCCTGGTATGGGAGCCCAAACTCATTCAGGGAGCATTTGCTTTCTTCCATCCTTGCTAGTAAAACATTTGGGGAGTCTTGTACTTCCTTCCAATTCAACTGCTAAATTTGTATGCAAATCATAAATAACAAAGCTTGTTGAATGACATCTTTTGTGTATTGATGTGATGTGATCTTGTTTCATGTTTGATGCTCTAAATATTTAACAGAATAATCTAACCAATTGAGAAAAATAAGGAAAATATTGATTCACCCCCCCTCTTAGTATTTCCAACAATTGGTATCAGCGCAGGTCCTTTGGAAGCTTAACCGCTTAAAGGCAGATCCATAGCATCTGAGATGCGGAAGTCAGAGGAGAATGTTGATAGCAATTCCCAAGAAGTTGCATCTCTCAAACTCCTGAAGACGCTGGAAAGGCCAAATAAATGAAACAAGTAGAATAAAGAACTTATCACCTCCTTGAAAAGGGAACTTGAAGATGCCATAAGGACTGAGGTGTTGATTTGGGGTAGCATCGGATGTGCTCTAGCCACGAAATTTGGTGGAGAGGTTGGGGCACATGAGATCTCCAATACCCAGAAAGGGTTTGGGCGGATTCTAAACAGATCAGGAGATATTAAAATAATTAATATTTTTAATGGAGTCCCTAACTCTAAACTTAGGGAAAATAACATATTAATGTGTATTAATATGAATTTGTGTTAGAATGGTCCAAAAGACATGGATCAAGCCAGATCTAATCTTAACCGTTGATTAGGGACTTAATCTCGGTCGTTGAGGTGTCAACATGAAAAGTATAAGAGGAGGCTTGAGGATCACTTGGAGTGTACACCACAGTGATCAGTCATTCTATTCTCTAAAGCGAAGTTTGATAAGAGAGATAGAATCAGTGATCGGAGAGCAGTTGAGGGCACTAAGTACTGAGAGATAGAGAGGCATAGATAGTGCAGGGAGAGTAGCAGAACAGCCATAGAAAGTGACGCAGGAGCAACCAATGCTCATGCAGGGCCACGCAGAGGCAGCTAAGTATGGCGCAGAGCACCAGAGAGGCCAGCATAGCTGACACAAAGGCTCAGAGAGCTGACGCAGGGCCTCTTGGGATTGACGCAGGCCAAGATAGGCTAACGTAGGGCCAGCGCTGGGCTAGGAGAGGCTGACGCAGTCCAGATTGGGCAGACGCTGGGGTTTCTGGGGCAGATTGGTGCTGAGTAGCTGCCGGAAGGATTATCCGGGGTTTCAGCCAGTAGATTTGTCAGAAACAGAGAGGTATTACTGCTAAGGAAATTCTCTGTTGGGTAGGCCAGTTTCGGCACCCAGATTGTACTCTAATATTGCTTAATAAGAAAACCCTCAAATAGCTGCACTGGTTTTCCCACATTGGGTTTTTCCGGGGACATTAGTCCAAAAATAATGGTGTCATATGGTGTGTTTGTTTCTGTTTCTTTTTAGTTGTTGATCTGTAATATGTTGAGCATGCACTAGTGTTTATTTTCAGTATTTACATTGTAAATAACTTGTTAAGGAAAATAACAAGTAGGTAGGAATAAATCAGATAAAGTGCATGGAGGGTTTCTAACTAAGTAAACTTAGAAACTTCAACATGGTATCAAAGCGTGATTGCAGATCACAAGAGGACTAAAAGACATCAACCGAGCGAAGCAATAGCAACAGAAAACAGTTGTCCCAAGGTGACAGAAGTTGTTTCTAGCAGCGCAGAAGCCAAGGAGTGTGACGCAGAGCCAGCTAGGGCCACATAGAGGCAGCCGGGAGCTGCGCAAAGCCTCAGAGAGGCCAGCGTTGCTGACGCAGAGGGCCAGAGGGTTGATGCAGGGCCTCCCAGGGCTGATGCAGACCCATCCGAGATGACGCAGGGCCAGCGTGAGGCAGAGAGGGGCTGACGCAGTCCACAGATAGGCAATTGCTGGGGTTTAGAAGGCTGCAGGAATATTGCAGAGTGGAGCTGGTGAGGTATTGTAGTCAGAACAGTACCTGACAGAGCAAGGCTAGAGGAGTTGCTACCGAGGGTTTCTAGCCGAGGAACCCAGATCAATGGTGCGGTTGCACAAGACGATCAGAGTAGGGGGCATCTCGACAAGCGGCAGAAGGATTTCCAGGAGGGAAATCAAGACTCAGAGGGAGTCCAGAAGAGAACTTCCAGACGGGAAGTAGAGACTCAGAGGAGTCGAACAAAGAACTTCCAGGAGGGAAGTAGAGAAGCATCATGGCACTACACGAAGTAAGAGACCAAGATAGACTGGACGGAGCATCAAACTTCGCAGTCTGGAAGGCCAGAATATTATCCGTACTTGACAGGAATCGTGTCAAGAACTTCACCTTGAAGGTAATAGTTGTCCCAGTCAACCCTAGTGATAATGATAGGTACGAGGAGGCAATGGCAAGGGCCAAGAGCATTATCCTTGACGGGGTCAAGGATCATGTAGTACCACACATAGCCGAGAAGGAAACGACATTTGAGATGTGGGAGGCTCTCAAGAAGTTGTACCAGCATACTTCTATGCAGAGAAGAATGCTGCTTGAGAATCAGATGAGGTCGTATCAGATGAAGAAGGGACAATCGATTGACACCTTCCTCGGAGGACTGAATGAGATCCGAGATCAGTTGACTGCTATAGGGGCAACACCGGATCAGGAGCTAATGGTGAGGACAACCCTGAATGCTGTCTTAGAAGACTGGGAAGTGTTTGTCCAGAGTATACTGGGCAGAGGGACACTTCCACCTTGGGACAAGATGTGGGCAGCTCTTCGCCAGGAAGAGATCAGACGGCAGTCGAAGACAAGTAGCAGCAGCAAGGGGATCAAAGTCAAGCAGGAGGAGGAAGATGTGGCCCTAGCATTTGGGGGAAAGTAGGAAAAGCAGAAGAAAAAGGATCTCTCCAAGATCAAGTGCTTCCACTGTGGGGAGTTGGGTCATTATGCGACCCAGTGTCCAAGGAAGAAGAGTAAGGGAGAGTCTTCCGAGACTAAGGCAGCGCCAGCACGGGTAGAGAAGGAAGTTTTGACAGACGATGACTGTGCCATGAGTGCGCACACGCTACTTCAGTGGAAGTGGGGAGACATCGAGCTGTAGTCAGATGGACTACAGTGAATGAGGGGCAGGATCCTCGAGGTACGCAGCCTCTTGGATTAGACCTTGCTACAGGAGCCCCGTCGAGGAGTAACCGGACTGGCTGAGTGGGTAGAGACGGATGTGGATGGAGCGGCAGAGAGAGCTACAGTGCAGGAGTCCCGAAGACAGCGCAGAACTAGCAAGTTGCAGCAGTGTGAGAGGCACAAGAGTGTTGCACTAGTGAAGGAAGGCACAGAGAGGTGTGCAATAGTGCGAGATGCAGGGAGTTGTTGTAGCAGTGCAGAGGTCAAAGAGGGAGCACTTGTCAGCGGCAAAGGGAGATTCAACATCAATGGGTGTCTCTAGCTCAACAGGGAAGTCAGTTGGGAGATCAGTTACTTACTTCTTAGTAACTGAGTTGCAGTGCAGCAGTGGGCAGCACGATGCAGCATGATGAGAGGAGGTGCAGTACGGATGCAGTACTGGGAGAAAGGACCAGTAGCAGCACGGATGCAGAGGGAGCTATCGTACAGATGCAACAGTGGCAGTGGCAGAACCATGGGCAGCAGTGCAGAGGATGTTGGGTAGGAAGGCCTAACATCAACACAGGTACCGATGCCGGATGATCAGAGTAATACTAAATGAGGAGTATTGCCAGAGCACAGTGCTTGCTACGAGGGAGTGTTGATTTGGGGTAGCATCGGATGTGCTCTAGCCACGAAATTTGGTGGAGAGGTTGGAGCACATGAGATCTCCCATACCTAAAAAGGGTTTGGGCAGATTCTAAACAAATCAAGAGATATTAAAATAATTAATATTTTCAATGGAGTTCCTAAGTCTAAACTTAGGGAAAATAAAATATTAATGTGTATTAATATGAATCTGTGTTAGAATGGTCCAAAAGACATGGATCAAGCCAAATCTAATCTTAGTCGTTGATTAGGGACTTAATCTCGGCCGTTGAGATGTCAACAAGAAAAGTATAAGAGGAGGCTTGAGGGTCACTTGGAGTGTACACCACAGTGACCAGTCATTCTATTCTCTAGAGTGGGGTTTGCTAAGAGAGATAGAATCAGTGATCAGAGAGCAGCTGAGGGGCATTGAGTACAGAGAGACAGAGAGGCACAGATAGTGTCGGGAGAGCAACAGAATAGCCAGAGAAAGTGACGCAAGAGCAGCCAGTGCTCACGCAGGGCCACGCAAAGGCAGCTAAGTGCTGCGCAGAGCACCAGAGAGGCCAGCATAACTGACGCAGAGGCTTAGAGAGCTGACACAGGGCCTCCTGGGGCTAACGCGGGCCAAGATAGGCTAACGCAAGGCCAGTGCTAGGCTAGGAGAGGCTGACGTAGTCCAGATTGGGCAGACGCTGGGGTTTCTGGGGCAGATTGGTGCTGAGTAGCTGCCAGAAGGATTATCCGGGGTTTTAGCCAGTAGATTTGTCAGAAACAGAGAGGTATTACTGCTAAGGAAATTCTCTGTTGGGTAGGCCAGTTTCGGCACCCAGATTGTACTCTGATATTACTTAATAAGAAAACCCTCAGATAGTTGCACCAATTTTCCCACATTGGGTTTTTCCAGGGACATTAGTCCAAAAATAATGGTGTCATATGGTGTATTTGTTTCTGTTTCTTTTTAGTTGTTGATCTGTAATATGTTGAGCATGCACTAATGTTTATTTTCAGTATTTACATCGTAAATAACTTGTTAAGGAAAATAACAAGTAGGTAGGAATAAATCAGATAAAGTGCATGGAGGGTTTCTAACTTAAGTAAACTTAGAAACTTCAACATGAGGAAGTCTTAAGAAGTCAAATGAAGCAGAAGGAAGAGGATTGCATAAAACATGAATAGTAAATTGTCACCTTGAGAGAGGAAGTGGAGAAGATGAATCAAAGATTGAGGAGCTCACAAGTCTTAGATGACATCCTCAATTGCCAAATAGCACCACTTATTAAGACAGGTCTTGGATATGTTGGTGAGTCCTCATGATGCAAGGAAGAAGATGTCAAAGATGACGAAAAGCGACATGACAAAGAAGAAAAGAAGTCTCATGCCAAAGATGAAGAGAAGCCTAAAGTCAAAAACTTGCACAAGTCAACCAACACCAGAAGTTGAAAGACCAATGCCTCAAGAAGTCAAGATGATGCATTCAAGACGTCAAATCATAGAAGAGCATTTAGAAGAGGAGAACAACAAAGTCTTGGATATTCTTAGGGGCGGGACACCTTTAGGAGATCATCACCCTATACACCTAGGTATGCAGACACAATTTATGGTTATTGCTATGCATGTTCTAACTTTGTACATAAAGTTGGAGATTGCATGGGATATAGTAGGAGTAATGATAGAGGGTTTTATCAAATCCCTGGAGGCAAATTTTCTGGAAGACAAGACAAAATATCATATGCCTATGACAGTAGAAGTTACAACACCTTTGCTCCATTACTCACACCAGATGTAGAGTGCTACCTGTGTCATAACTTTGGCCATTTTGGATGAGATTGTCGAAGACAAGACCACAAGGGTCTGGAAGAGAAAACAAATTTCACAATGAATTCTCACACAATTGGAAGACATGATGCAACAGGAGAGCATACTGTCGAGGGGGAGTCTATGAAGTGGAAGAGATGATGCAGCGAGAAAGCGCATTGTCAGGGAAAGCCTGTAGAGATGATGCAACAGGTAAGCACATTGTTAGGGGAAGCTTATTGTCAGGGGAAGATTTATCACATAAAGATATCATCAAGGACATGTCAGCCACCCTTTTCCATTGACGTCAAAGGGGGAGAGAAACTCGGAAAGAAACGAATAAAAGAAGCATGAAGTCAAGGGGAGCTTATGAAGCATGCCAAGAGATTCGGTGTGTTGACATCAATGACAAAGGGGGAGATTGTTGAGTATGTTGTCATTGATGTCAAAGCGGGTGTTTTTAGTTTTTGTAGCATCGGATGTGTTCTAGCCACGAAATTTTGTGGAGAGGCTAGAATACATGAGATCTGCAAAACCCAGAAATCATTTCTGGAAATTTCACCTAGAAATGACTTAATTAGATTATTAGTCATTTTTTAATATTTCCCAAGTCTAAACTTAGGGAATATGACTAATTAATAAGAATTAATTAAGTTATGGTGTGAATCTTCTAGAAACTCACACGGATCGAATTCAAGTTAATCCTAGCCATATATTAAGATCTAATCTTGGTCGTTGAAGTCTCCACAAAGGATTATAAGAAGAAGTCGATGGGGCTTGGATAAATCACTTGTGAAATTCGATTTCATGAGCAGATTGATTTCCTGAGTAGCAGCAGTCAATTGTCGGAGAGAGAGCTAGAGAAATCAAAGCAGTGATGTAAAAATTTCTCATTTCCCACCCCGGTTTTTAGTTTCACCTTATTTCTCCAAAATAGTTAAATGCCCTTTCCCAGATCCATACATTCAACAACTGAAAAATTAATTTTGCTGAAAACACAAATTCCGGAAATTTTACAGAATGCTGGAAAATGCAGAAATAAAAAATCAGCAAGTACAAACAGCCATTTAACACATTTAAACACAATAATTTTTTGTCAAGGTGACCCTAGAAAAACCCCCTACAACTCTTGGGGAAAACCAGTTCGAGAGCTCCTTATTTCTGAAAAATGCTTTTTACAGTGAGAAATATTCAGCAAAAATCAGCAAGTAAACTTTTACAACTTATCTCGTTTTCCGTGCCTCACAGCCAACTGGAAAAACTTTGCAAACAGCAAAATTTGAACAGCAATAAATGCTGTATGTCCTCCTCGATTTCTGTGCCAATTTTCAGCCTTAAATTCTGTTGTACGACCTGCCTAGAAAATCGTGCAAGCTGCCAGAAATTCTGTTGTACGATTTCCTCGATTTTTGTGCTAAAACTGTTGTACGGCCTCCTTGAAAATCTGTTGTACGGCCTCCTTGAAAATCGTGCCAGCAAACTCAAATTTCTGCTCCTCGATTTCTGTGCAAACTGCTGTACGGCCTCCTTGAAAATCGTGCCCAAAAATCTGCCTTTCACTGTATGCTAACTCAGCGGTACGAACTTGCTGGAATGCTGCCTTGGAATGTGTGCCAAGCTGCTGCCTCCTTCTCCTCCCTGTCCAAAAATCTCCCTTGCTCTCTTGCTCTCCTTCTCCCAATCTGTTCATGAAAGAATGAATGACCTTTTCCTCCTTTTCCTCCTTTAATCTAACCCTAAGTGACTTTTGGGTGATCCCTAAATCCAATGGCTGACATAGATTGAGATCTAGGGTTGAGATTAAATGCTCATTTAAATCTCACTTTCTATTTTTTAATTCACCCCACTTTAATAAAGACCCACTTAGTCATTTATTTCCAAAGTCACTTTTCCTTTCTAATTTTACATTGACTTTATTAAAGTCACTTTAAAATTAGACTTTAGTAACTTTATCACTTAAAGCCACTTTTAAATTAGATTTGACTTTATAAAAATTATAAAGTCACTTTAGGAGAAAAATTAAATTCTTTTGGACACTTTTCCTTAGGCCAAAGATCAAAGCCTTAGGGAACCACGTGTCCTCCGGTACCAAATTTCAACACTCCCTCTTACCGAGTAAGGTGTTCTTCACCACACCCATCTTGTCTCTGAAGTAGTCATGCTTGCCCCGTGGTAAGGCTTTGGTAAGAATATCTGCAACCTGCTCA
This sequence comes from Pinus tabuliformis, assembly GCA_031772625.1. NCBI lineage: Eukaryota > Viridiplantae > Streptophyta > Pinopsida > Pinales > Pinaceae > Pinus > Pinus tabuliformis. Next base: position 1,492,248,118 of record CM062820.1, on the reverse strand, counting down.
TCAGTGGGAATATACTCAAGCTTCACAGCGCCCTTCTGAACACAGTCTCTGATGAAATGATATTTGATCCCGATATGCTTTGACCTGTCATGAAATACTGGATTCTCCGTGAGTTTAATGCAACTCTAATTATCACAGTAAATCACTGAAGGTCTCAACAGCTGACCAAATAAGCCAAACAACATCTTGCGAAGCCAGAAGGCCTCACAACTAGCTAGACTGGCTGCCATATACTCTACTTCCGCTGAACTCAATGCTACTGACTCCTGCTTCCGGTTGAACCATGACACTACTGCTGAACCCAACCCAAAATAGCACCTTGAAGTGCTCTTCCTATCAGAGGCACAACCTGCCCAATCAGAATCAGTATAACCTGCCAATCTCACTCCATCCCCCTGCCTGTAGTCCAGACCATAATCCACTGTCCCCTGCAAGTACCGCAAAATGTGTTTTGCAACCACCCAGTGAACCTTCCTAGGCTCACACACAAACTGACTCATCGTGTTGACTGCAAAACAAATATCTGGTCTAGTGTTGACCAAATACATCAAGGAACCAATCACCTGCCTGTACAATGTGGGATCCACCAACTCGAAAATCCGAAGCATGAAGCTTCTTCCAGTTGGTAATCATTAGTGTCGACATGGGTTTACAATCCTCCATGTGGAATCTGCGAAGGATGTCCACAATATACTTCCCCTGCCCCAGGAAGAAATGCCCCTCCTCCTGCCACACCTCCAAACCCAAAAAGTAATGCATCAAGTCGATGTCCTTCATCTCAAACTCCGCCGCAAGATCTCTCTTGCAGTGCTCTATAAGTCTCTCTGCACCTATAATGACCAAGTCATCCACATACAGCCCCAGAATGAGAGGCTCCTCACCAATCACAATAAAGTAAAGGTTCAGATCTACCTCACTCTTTGTGAAACCCATCCCCTGCAAGTATGTATCTATCCTGGAGTATCAAGCTCTGGGAGCTTGCTTCAGGCCATAAAGGGCCTTCTTCAGTTTGCACACATGGGACTCCTTCCCATGCACCTCAAAGCCCTGTGGCTGCTCAATGTACACCTCCTCCTGTATGAAGCCATTAAGAAATGCAGTCTTCACATCCATCTGGTGGATCTTCCAACCCATCTCTGCTGCTATCGATATAATGGAGCGGATCGAAGTATATCGAGCCACGGGAGCAAAGGTCTCCTCACAATCAACTCCCTCTACCTGGGAGAACCCTCTAGCCACAAACCTCGCTTTGAATTTCTCAATGCTGCCATCTACAGCATTCTTTACCTTGTAAAGCCATCTGGAAGTAACCACGGATTTTCCCTCAGGCCTCGGCACCACCTACCAAACATCATTCTTCATGATAGAAGAATACTCCTCCTGCATGGCCTCTCTCCAGACCTGTTGGCTAGCTGCCTCCTCATAGCCAGAAGGCTCAGAGTCAAGGATGCTGGTAGCCATTGCCATATAGCTACAAAACCTCTCAGGTGGTCTACTCTCTCTGACCGGCCTCTTAGGCTCAGCGACAGATGTGGCATCTCTCAAGGTGTCCTGAAGCCACTTGGGCTTCCTCTTCCCTGAGCGCACTTCTCCCATTGGAGAATGAAACTCCTCCTCCTCATCATCATCAGGAGCCTGAACTCTTGATTGTTTGTCTGCTATCCTCCTACCTGCACCTGAACCTGTAGAAGCTGAGGTACCGTGTGAACTGTCCATCAGTGGACTCCCTAGTGAACTGCTCTGTGAACTACTCTGCATGCTGCTCGGAGCACCACCACTCTGGCTCGGCGAGCCACTGCTCACTGACGGACCTGACATCCTCATTGATGTACCTCCGGATCCTCTTGATCCCTGCCCACTGGATCCCTGCGACTGACTCAACTGCTGCTGAGGGTCTAGCTGATCCAGATACTCTAACTCCCATGACCTCCTAAAGGCCCTATCCTCCTTGAACTTCACATCCCGCCTGACAACAACTTTCCTCTGTGCAGGAATGTAAATCCGAAAGGCCTTGAGGTCTCACTATAGCCCATAAAGATACCCTTCTCTGCGGTGGGCTCTAGTTTGGTCCTCTTCTCCTTGGGTATGTAGGAGTATGTAATGCACCCAAAGATACGAAGATGACCAATATCAGGCTTCTTCCCAGAAAAAGCCTCCTCCGGAGTCGTGCCCCAAGGCACGGTGCGGACTCCTGTTCTGCAAATAAACAGCTGTGTTGCAGGGCTCTGCCCACAAGAACAATGGCAACCCCTGATCATGTAACATGGCTTTGGCAGCCCCTATGATGGATCTGTTCTTCCTCTCCGCAACCCCGTTCTACTGGGGGTTGTAAGGAACAGTGAACTCCCTCCTGATGCCTGCCTCCGCACAATAGTCAACAAACTCTCCAAGGGTGTACTCTCCCCCATTGTCCGACCTCAGGGACTTGATCTTCCAACCTGTCTGTGTCTCCACAAGAGCTCTAAACTCCTGAAACCGCTTGAAGACCTCACTCTTGGTCTTCAAGAAATAAATCCAGGTCCTCCTGGAGTGATCATCAATGAATAAAACATAGTACTCATATCCACTCAAGGAAACATGAGACATCCGACCGCTCACATCGGAATGAATCAAATCAAGTATCCCAGTCGCTCTGCTGTCACTGTTGGGAAAAGGGGATTTGGCAAACTTGCCCATCGCACATCCTCTGCAAGTATCAAAGTGATCAGTACTGAAATCTGGCACACCTGTAGTGGTATCCCGCAAGGTCCTCAAGGCTCCATGATACATATATCCCATCATGCGGTGCCAAATCTCACACAGCTCAGAACTGCTAGCTCTGTTGTCGGTACTACTGCTCAATGTCAAAAGGGACTGAAATGCAAACTTGTACACCTTTGCATAGCGTACACGTATCACTCTAGCTGAATCAGCTGGAGTGCCCCTGGGATACATCAACACCTATCCTCCCCTGAACAGTACCTCATATCCTCTGTCCTCCAAAGCTGAGACGGATATGAGGTTCTTCCTCATCCCTGGCACATAAAGAACATCTGACACCTTCAAAGGAGGTTTGGACTCCCTCTGAAATGTCAGTGTCCCCACCCCGACTGCTCTAACAACTCTATCATCACCGAGTACTACCTCTATATCAGTGCCACTCTCTGAAAGCTCTGAGAAGTACTCACAGACTCCTGTCATGTGACATGAAGCCCCACTGTCCACATACCAGATACCCGAAGATGCTCCGCTAATCGAGGGAAAGGCATGCTCCCTCTGAACCTGTGTGGCAGGTGATCCTGCACTAGAGGACTCATACGCAGTGAACCCAAACTCCCGATCAAAACGAACTGCAAAGCCCTCAACCTCTGCTGAAGCTGCCACGCTCTGGTTCTTCCCCTTCTTCTTCTTCTTCTCCGGACACACAACTGCATAGTGTCCCATCTTTTGACAATTCCAACACTTCACCTTGGAATAGTCCTTCTATGTGTTATCCTGTTTACCTTTACCTTTGCCTTTGCCCCCACCATTGCTTGTGGAAGCCTGCTTCTTCCCTTTGCCTTTCTTACCTCCTGCCGACAGTGCTACGCCCTCATCCTGCTCAACTGGCTTGGCTACCCAAGCTGACCTTTCCTAATCTCTGTCTGAATGCAATCATCCCAAAACCTCTCCCATGTGGGAAGGCTCTCACGTGCACAAACCCCATCAGCAAAGTTCATCCATGAACGGGGGAGGCCATTCACTGCAATCCGCACCAACTCAGTGGGTGGAATGTCCTCTCCAACTGCTGCCAACTCATCTCTCACATTAGTAATCTTTGTGAGATATCCAGCTGCACTATCATTGTCCATCTTAATGGTCTTCAGCTTCTCCTTTAGGACCATTTTCCGGTTCTCATTGGTACTCTGATAGAGATTGGACAATGTTTTCCACATCTCATGGGCATTTCTCTTTCCTCTCACATGAGGAATGCAATGGTCTTTGACTCCGTCTAGAATCGCTCTCTTACCCTTGTTGTTCTTTTTATTATACTCAACCAACTGAGTAGCATCAGTAGGCACAACAACAGGGTTCTGTGTGGTATGCACCATGATGTCCCAGACTTCTGCCTCCTCAAAGATACTCTGCATTCTCTCCTTCCAAACGCTGTAATTTGTATGCCCATCCAACCTATCCTCCACCCTCAATCCCAATGACATCCTGTTGTCCTAAAACTGAAAAATAGCACTGCTGTAGTAAAGATAAAACTGTTGTTTATGAAAAATCAGCTTGCTGGAATTTTCTGAGTGAAAAATCAGCAGGCTGTAATTTTCCTCTTTGCTGTCCCAAACTGCACTTCAGCACTCAAGCTCTGATACCATGTAAAAATTTCTCATTTCCCACCCCGGTTTTCAGTTTCACCTTATTTCTCCAAAATAGTTAAATGCTCTTTCCCATATCCATACATTCAACAACTGAAAAATAAATTTTGCTGAAAACACAAATTCCAGAAATTTTACAGAATGCTGGAAAATGCAAAAATAAAAAATCAGTAAGTACAAATAGCCATTTAACACATTTAAACACAATAATTTTAGGTCAAGGTGACCCTGGAAAAACCCCCTACAACTCTTGGGGAAAACCAGTTCGAGAGCTCCTTATTTCTGAAAAATGCTTTTTACAGTGAGAAATATTTAGCAAAAATCAGCAAGTAAACTTTTACAACTTATCTCATTTTCCGTGCCTCACAGCGAACTGGAAAAACTTTGCAAACAGCAAAATCTGAACAGCAATAAATGTTGTACGTCCTCCTCGATTTCTGTGCCAATTTTCAGCCTTAAATTCTGTTGTACAGCCTGCCTAGAAAATTGTGCAAGCTGCCAGAAATTCTGTTGTACGATTTCCTCGATTTCTGTGTCGAAAACTGTTGTACGGCCTCCTTGAAAATCGTGCCAGCAAACTCAGATTTCTGCTCCTCGATTTATGTGCAAACTGTTGTACGGCCTCCTTGAAAATCGTGCCCAAAAATCTGCCTTTCACTGTATGCTAACTCAGCTGTACGGACTTGCTGGAATGCGGCCTTGGAATATATGCCAAGCTGCTGCCTCCTTCTCCTCCCTCCCTGTCTAGAAATCTCCCTTGCTCTCCTTCTCCCAATCTGCTCATGAAAGAATGCATAACCTTTTCCTCATTTTCCTCCTTTAATCTAACCCTAAGTGACTTCTGGGTGATCCCTAAATCCAATGGCTGAAATAGATTGAGATCTAGGGCTGAGATTAAATGTTCATTTAAATCTCACTTTCTATTTTTTAATCCACCCCACTTTAATAAAGACCCACTTAGTCATTTATTTCCAAAGTCACTTTTCCTTTCTAATTTTACATTGACTTTATTAAAGTCACTTTCAAATTAGACTTTAGTAAATTTATCACTTAAAGTCACTTTTAAATTAGATTTGACTTTATAAAAATTATAAAGTCACTTTAGGAGAAAAATTAAATTCTTTTGGACACTTTTCCCTAGACCAAAGATCAAAGCCTTAGGGAACCACCTGTCCTCCAGTACCAAATTTCAACAAGTGAGAGAAGGGCAGAGACAGTGAGGCTGGAGGAGACATTTCAGATCCAGCGAGTGTAGTTGCAGAGAAGGGCAAAGGTTTCTCCAGGAAGCAGCGCAGAGGCAGCGCAGAAGCTTCAGTGAGCAAGTTCGATTTTGCTAGGGTGAAGCTGGATTTCAGTTCCATAAGCCAGAAAGTGTTTCCAGAGTGCTAGAGACCAATTTCCCAGTCAGCGGAAGGCTGGACGGCTTGATCTTCAGTTGTTCCGAGTAGAGTGTGTAGCAAACTGCACTAGTGTGATGCAGTAGCTGCGCAGAGCTAGGAGGACGGCTTGATTTTTAGAGAGTTGTTGTGTCGGGATTGCTCGGAGTGAGGGTAATTTCCCTCAAGATATTTTTGCCAGCGTTTTCTCTGTTGGATTGCCAATATTCGGCATCCATATTATTATACTCAGATTTCACTGCTGCTTAATAATAAAACCCTCAACTACTGCACTGGTTTTCCCGAGTTGGGTTTTTCCAGGGACATTTGTCCAAAAATAATTGTGTCATTTTATGTGTGTGCTAGTATTTCTTCCAATATTTATTTCTTCCGCAATTTATTTGTGTAGGTTGCAGTGTGATTGATTTAGCATTTGTTGTAGCTCACAGTAAATAAATTGTTAAATTTTATTAACAATTAGGATAATTATTTCTAGTTGCTGCAATAGGATTCGAATCTCCAAATTTTCGTAGGTGCAAGATGGCATAGTTGGTGCAGGATGTCATAGTAGGTGCAGGATGTCATCCTTGATGTCCTTGGCATGTTGACATGTATGGATGTGATGATGCAGTGGTGAAACCCTAGCTCTAGGGTTTGGTTTCCCTAGACTATGGTCACACCCCGCAGTTGATGGAGATTTTGCAACAACATAACAATGAATTCGTCTTGGAGAACCCCGCCATTAGCTTCTCTTCGTCATACCAATTATGTTGATATATGGAGCACCATGTGGGCCTTCACGGTTTGAGAGATATGCTCAATCAAAGATCGTGCACCCAGCCAATGGTCCAAAGCCCCAAAGTTTGAATGATGTGGCTAAGAAGAATGTCTTATTGAAGTGATGATGTGGCAATTTTGGTTTATCTATGGCACATTGATCTAATGAAGAGGCAAAAATATTATTAGAGTATTTCTATTATTAAAGAACTCTCCATGGGTCATTATTAAATTATATTGGGTCAAGATTTTTTGGTCCAAAATGTAAGGGACATTTCGGCTCCAGACATATTTGAAATTCAAATTTTCAAATGAACTCTTTTCCCTCCATTTATCTAGTTGGTTAATTCAACTTGTCTCCTAATCTATTTAAGGGCACCTCATCGCCCCTCCATGAAAGGCAATTGAACATTTATCATCTTAACTCTGAAATTATTTGGCTCTATAGAAGAAAGTCACAAGAGGCAGATTAGAGAGTTTTATTTTGAGTTTGGCATCTGGGTTTCGTTGGTTTTTTCTTTGCAGGTGAATTCGCACTATTCAAGGGTCATTTTCAAACAGACAAAGAGGAAACCTATGTATGAAGGAAGTTCAAAAGGTGTGGTCTCCTGTGGATGCGAGTTTCTTTTTGTCTTTGGCTCTGAGATTTGGTTAGGGCTTAGCTGAAGTTAATCCACAAAGTCTCCTCAGCCTCACTTCAAAAGAACGTTAACCTTACCATAAAACAAGATTGCTCACTGTAATAATTTTTGGACGTTACCTCAATTCATCTATCTTGTGAAGACCTGTGACGTATTCAAAACTAAACTGTGACTGTAGTTAGGGTTTCCAATAACCATACATCTCAACAAACCTTGATCTCGTCTATCTTCTTGGAGATTGTATTTTGCATTGGGCTATTTTCTTTTAAAATGGTTGACAAGGGTATCGCAGGTGGCTTGAAGAAGCACATATTACAGTCTATTCCCTTGTCATACCTTCGAAAATTTTGCTTGTTGAAAGACAATTTTTGTGACATGTGTTTGGCGTCTTGAGGAAATGTCTTGAGCTCAGATTTCTTGCAGTGATAGTGTCAGTTGAAGATTTTTAATGTAAATCGGAAGGGGATTCGTTGACTCTGTTTTATTGTTTTTGTGACATATCTATGAGTCTTTTGATTGCTAGATTCTCTGAAGCTTAATTGTTGTGCCATTGGTCTTGAATAATCCTGAGAACGACTCGCAGTCATTGATAAGGCAATATATAAGTCAATTCAAAGCCTAACAAACCTAGAAGCAACAATGTTGAGCACTATCTAGAGGTTAAGGTTCATCAATACTTGGCATCGTTGAAAAAGCTCACTTATGTAGCTATTTGATCCTTGACAAAAAGTTATGTGTGGTATAGTTAACCTTTTCTCAGATCTACACAAAACCTGAAGCAATTATCTACACTCTTGTGATAATTCATGAACTAACATCAAGTTGATCATTGAGTCTTTTGTGTAGCAAGGTGTAAAACACTTATGGCACAATACTGCCATATTCTCATATGTTACAGTGCTAGCATCATTTGAAGCTTTTCACTTCGGTTAGGGCATAGATTGTGGAACCTAAATTTGAAGACCTTACATCTTTAGAAGAAGAAAATCGACACAGGATTGTTGCTTATAAGAAGATCAATTCTGAAGTAGTTATTCATCGAAGTTGGCCTATGACTACAGTCACTCTGTAGAACACAACTGAAGAGTGAAGCATGCTTGTAGCTATGCATGTCTTGTACGTGTGGTAGCAGATAGAACATGTATATTATTAGAAAGGCAATGTGATGAATGGACTATTACTAAAGTGAGATTTTCCTTGTAATAATGATGAACGTAGAGGACAAACAAGATGAGAATGAGAGCAATGGTGTATTGAGGATTTGTGCGTGAGATTGTTAATTTATACCTCAATAAGAATAGGATCGGTTCCAGAGATCGATGGTAGAATTGTTGGTGCAGAAACAGAGTTTGCAGCTGATGTTGTGGCAAAGTATTGATGGTTGACTTGCAAGTTTTGTAGGGGATGTTGTGAAGAGGATGTTGTGAAGAGACCACTATAGTTATTTTAATAAATTTTGTAATGAATAGTGTACTCGTCTTCTTGGTAAAATGTGTTTGGGTGAGTTTGAAGATCTCATGTTTATGCCTTGTAATACTGCTATCATAAGGCCTTGAGAATATGTTTTAGATGTACAGCTAATGTTTGAGTCATGTGTGAGCATGAGGTCATTAACTTTTTCAAGTTGAACCAGGGTTTGCTAATTGCAGCAGTCTACTGTCAAAGATTTGACAGAGGCACATTGAGCATAACTTTGTCCAAATCTTGTGTTGATCAAGTTGTCTGCTAGGGTTTGATTTGTTGGTGAAGCACTGAGGCGACAATGAGTTCTGAGCAAAGGTGCATGGCAATGACTTTGTGACAGTGAGATGCATGGCAGTGATCTTATGACAGTGACTTTATGTATCATTGTTGTGACTGCATGAACTAGTAATTATGCTATTTGACAGTGTTGGAAGGTGGTAGTATGATAGACAGTGAGACAATGATAGTGATAGGTATGACAGCAAGATAAAGACTTTGATCGTGTCCTTCATAACAATAGTAATCTTGATGACAGTATGACATTCTCTTGATTACAGCAGTGACCTTGATGACAGTGAAGACAATCTCTTGATGACAGGAACCTCTGATGTATGACAGTACTCTTGGCATGGCAGTGACCTTAGTATTGAGATTACAGAGATGGCAACAACATTAAATTGTGTTGTTATGATGGTACTTGGCAGAGTTGAGTTTGGTAGCAGCAACAGTGGCAACAGTGAGTGACTACAGTAGCAACAGTAGCAGGAGTGGCAGCAGCAGCAGCGGCGGCAATGGACAGTGGCAGTGATAGCAGCAGTAGTGGCAGCGAGAGTGGACAGTGATAGCAGCAGTGTTAGCAGTGACAAATTGTAGTTGGGTCATTGTCCTTGGTATGGGAGCCCAAGCTTATTCAGGGAGCAAATGTTTCCTTCCAGACTTGCTAGTAAAACCCTTGGGCAGTCTTCTAGTTCCTTCCAGTTCAACTAGTAAATTTGTATGTAAATAATACATAACAAAGGTTTTGAGTAACATCTTATGTGTACTGATGTGATGTGATCTTGTTTCATGTTTGATTCTCTAAATATTTAAAAGAATAATCTAACCAATTGAGAAAAATAAGGGAAATATTGATTCACCCCCCACCCAAGTATTTCCAACATTCTAATGGTTTTGCTTCTATAGTAAATCCTTGTAGTCCTTTTGTTTTAGCTAAATAGTTGCTTCTACAAAAGTGTATGTCCAAATCCATCTATCTTTGCTTGCTAGAAGATTAGATGACTGCTTCCAATCTTTTGTGATCCAACTAACTCTTCCAATGTTATATGCTTCTTTCCATGATACCATAATATGCAAATCCCAAGAATCTTCTATAAGTGTAACTGCAACTTCTACTCTGCCATCTTCTAATAAAATAGAAAACAAACTACTTGTAGAACCTGGTAATAGAAAACTTCTTCAATAATAGAGGTCCTTATGATCTCCAGTCTTCAGTTTCTTCTCAGATTCTCTTTTTTTTGTGTAATGTGAGCTCCACTTCTTTCTTTCCTCTTGTTGTTCTTCTTGTTATTAGGATCGTTGGGACAATCCCTTTTAAAGTGTCCATATTCATTGCACCCAAAGCATTGTACTTTGGACATGTCTCAGCGTCCATGTGGCTGATTGTTGTTGTTTTTGTTGTATTTTCGACGAGGTTCAAATCTTCCAAATTTTCCAAACTTCTTCTTTGACCTAGCAGCAAAAGCTTGAGATTGTTCATTGTTGGGTTCGGTGTCATCCTTGGCTTTAAATCTTGTTTCTTTTAGAACACATAAAGACCATAATTCATCGAAAGATGGAGTATCTTTCCTTGAATAGATGCTGGTCACAAAACTGCTCCAATCTTAAGGTAGAGCATTGAGTACACAAGTAGTTAATTCAGAATCGGATATGACTTCTCCAAGCCCTTGAAATTGATCTTTCAATTTTGATATTTTCACAAGGTATGAGGCCAAGTCTTCATCTTTTGACAACCTTGTTTTGTAAAGTTGATTCCTCAAAGATATTTTCTGACCTGTAGTATTGACAGCGTACAGTTTTACCAATTTATCATAGACTTCTTTTGATGTGGTCAAATCTGCAACAAAGGGGGTGAGATGATCTTTGATGGGCTCAATGAGAATTCTTTGAGCCCTAACTTCTCCCTAAAAGTACTTGGCCAACTCTTGAGTGTTGTCTTTATCGTACTAAAACTTTGACTAGAACGTGATCCATGACTTCATTTTCTATGAGAACCAAATCAATTGTCTTCTTCCAAGTTTTGAAGCTTGATGACCCATCCAGTTTGTTGCCTTCTTCTCAGGTTCTTCATTTTCTTCTTCAAAGTGAGCTCCACTTCTTTCTTTCCTCTTGTTGTTCTTCTTGTTATTAGGATCCTTAGGATAATCCCTTTTAAAGTGTCCATATTCATTGCACCCAAAGCATTGTACTTTGGACATGTCTTGGTCTCCATGTCGCTGATAGTTGTTGCTTTTTTGTATTTTTTATGAGGTTCAAAGCTTCCAAATTTTCCAAACTTCTTCCTTGACCTAGCTACAAAAGCTTGAGATTGCTCATTGTTGGGTTTGGTGTCATCCTTGGTATTCAATCTTGTTTCTTCTAGAACACACAAATACCATAGTTCATTGAAAGATGGAGTATCTTTCCTTGAATAGATGTTGGTCACAAAACTACTCCAATCTGAAGGTAGAGCATTGAGTACACAAGTAGTTAATTCCAGTGTTCCACGGGAACGCGTCCCCCAGGGTGGGGTGCGCGCACCCCTCGTACCCCACGCACCCGGGACGGGGAGACTCTTGGGGGTGCGTTTCCCCACGTCCCCCTTTTGGGGAGACTCGGGGAGACGCAAGGGGGTGCGTTTCCCCAATGTGGGAGACTCGACTCCCCGAAAGGGGTACTTCTGGGCGTCCCCCCCAAAAATGGGGTTCTTCTGGGCGTCCCCCCGAAAATGGGGTTCTTCTGGGCGTCCCCCCTTCATTTTTGTCTAATTACCCTTTATAAACCAAAAAAAAAATATAAAAAAATGAAAATTAATTTATTAAAAAAACATAAAAAATAAAAATAAACTAAATTAACAATTACAAATAAAAAATTACATGAACAAGTTAGGGTTAACTCCACTTTTCAAGTTTTCATTCTGTCGCCATTCATTATGCTCTTACCTCAACGCATTTTTTTCTTCCATCTGCTCTCACTGCGCCCACGAGAGCTTCAGCGCATCCTCACTCTTCTCCACGCAGCGGCTTGTTGTTAGCACTTAGCAGTCGTTGCCCAACAGGTGTTGGCAAAGCAGAATTAGCTAAGGCTCTTGCATCCTATTTATTTAATACTGATGAAGCTCTAGTGAGGATTGACATGAGTGAATACATGGAGAAGCATGCAGTTTCAAGGCTAATTGGAGCACCACCAGGGTATGTGGGTTATGAAGAAGGGGGACAGTTGACTGAGTCTATACGTAGAAGGCCTTATGCAATTATTCTGTTTGATGAAATTGAGAAGGCACATACAGATGCCTTCAATATTCTACTTCAGATTTTAGATGACGGAAGGGTCACTGATTCTCAGGGTCGAACTGTAAGCTTCACCAACACTGTCATTATTATGACTTCAAACATTGGTTCTCAGTACATTCTAAGTAGGCTTGATGATGAACCTGGCTCAAAAGAGGAACTGTATGAGAGAATGAAGAACAGGGTTATGGAAGTGGCTCAAACGACATTCCGCCCTGAGTTCATGAATCGCATTGATGAGTATATTGTTTTCCAACCTCTAGACCGTGAACAAATTAAGAGCATTGTAAGATTACAGGTATGTGGTTCATCTATCGTCATTCTTTTAGTGAAAACCAAAGCGAAATAGCGGAGGTTGGTCAGATATATTAGAAGTTAATTTATTTATAACTTTTTGATTTAATCATATAGAAACAACTGTTTGGAATATATGTTAGTTTCAGTTATTATTTTGGTTTTCAATGTAAATTATAGAATGATGTAAATTATAGAATGATGATTGATGAATGATAATTGATATGGATCAATGTACATTGTATTTGAATATTTGAATTTCATATTGAATTTTATTATTGAATCTTATGGTATTGAATCTTGATGAATTAGCATTATTGAACAATGAATATGAACATGAAAATTTCAAAATTATATACATATATATAAATTTATAATATATATAATTAAAATTATATTATATATACCTCGACGTCTCCCCGTCTCCCCTAAATTTCCCTAAAATTTCAGGGTTCTCCCACACGTCCCCTTTGTGCGTCTCCCCGCACCCGCGTCTCCCCGTCCCGGAGACTTGGTGGAACATTGGTTAATTCGAAATCGCACAAGGTATGAGGCCAAATCTTCATCTTTTGACAACCTTGTTTTCTAAAGTTGATTCCTCAAAGATATTTTTTGACCTGTAGTATTGACAATGTACAGTTTTACCAATTTATCATAGACTTACTTTGATGTGGTCAAATCTGCAACAAAGGGGGTGAGGTGATATTTGATGGGCTCAATGAGAATTCTTTGAGCCCTTACTTCTCCTTTATTGTACTTGGCCAATTCTTGAGCCTTGCCGTCATCTGGTACTGAAACATTGCCTAGAACATGATCCATGACTTCATTTTATATGAGAACCAAATCAATTCTTTTCTTCCAAGCTTTGAAGTTTGATGACCCATCCAGTTTGTTGCCTTCCTTACAAAAGATAATATTTGATTTGAATTTTGAGACATGAAATGTAATACGATACTTACTTTCCAAAGATGATGCCTTCAAGTATTTTGATGTGGCCAAGGATCTTTCAAAGATGTCCTCCTAGGATGGTTGGAGCAATAACATTTTCAGGTTGCTTCAATGATTTCCAAGAGTGTAGATGATTGTTCCCAAGAATCTTGATGCTTCTTGACTAATGTCTTCTATAAAGTGATGATCAAGAACTTTCCAATAGAGTCAAGAGAGAGAGATTGCTAAGAGGATGATCTTCTTCAAAAATGATGATGAGTAAACATGAGCCTTCAATGAGTGAGAGAGAGATAGTTGCACTCTATGTCACAGGGTTCGTCGAACTTTAACCTTGAGGTTCGAATTTTGGCGAACCTTAAAAAAAATTTGAGGTTTGGCGAACCTCATCGAACCTCATAGCCATTGACCAAGACCATACATCAAAACTCATAACTTCATGTCACAAATCAAGCTTGTAATTTAGCCTTGCATTTTCCATGTCGGTGATAGCAATTTTGATGTTTAATGATGTTGAGTTTTTACTATTTTATCCTATAATTCATTATATATATATATATATATATACGAACCTAATGGCGAACCTCATCAAAAAATTCGAACTCAAACCAAACCTAATCATTGTCGAACACGAACTCGAACCCGAACCATGTGACATTGGTTGCACTGTTGCTATAGTAATCTTCTTCAAGATCAATGATGGTCTTTGAGTCTTCTTCCTTGTGCCCTTTGCAAATAATGTTATCCAAATAGTTGATGTAAATGTCAACTGTTGTAGAGATGCCTTCAAATGAGCCAACCAAAGTGATCTTCAAGCTACCTTCTTTCTCACCTTAGCTCTAATACCATGTTGAGAAACCAATATGCTTGAAGATTAGGATGAATTATCTTACTTGATAATTGCTTGTGAATATATGTTGGCTTCTTATTACTTTTATTATGTTCTCTTCATCAAACAATTACCAAAAACATAAACCATGAAGATCACAAAAAGACAATGAACACAAGATATACCCTCCAAGCCATGGCAAAACCCCATAAGGGGGAAAACCCAACCAACTTCTCTTCGTATAGAATCAGATCAAAATGAGAAATCCAAGACCAAGACCTCCCACAAGACCTAAGTCAACCCTCCTTCAAACCTTCCTCAATCCAGTCAACGATGGTCAAATGGGAGGTCGAATGGGTCCCTTCCAGGGTCAACTTGACCAGGGAGGACCAACTTGGTCTTATGGGGACAAAAAGACTTTTTTGACTCAAAATAGAATTTTCTTTCTTTTACAAAATAGTCCAAATGGGATTTTGATTCATGACAAATTTTCTTTTGACTTCAATAAACCCTAGAAGCATGAAGAATATGCTTTGACTAGAAAATAATAGTAATAAAGAAAAATATTTTTCTTCTTTTTGTTTTTTCATGAAATGCATAATGATACAAGTACAACAACAATAAAGAAGACCGAACCTAGTTATATTTTTCAATAGCCCACTGTCACCACAGCCAAAACCCCCTGCTCTTTACGGATTTTCACTGATGGGAGGAGTCCTAGTATGTGATAGACATCACCTATGTATGATATTCTAGGTAGAAAGTGTTAGGTGACTTGGCTATGCCCTCTACCATCAAGACCCAACAAATGCACAAGGCTCTTATAAGAGGCAATTCACTTTCTATGTAGAGACCTAGGGATACAAGCACAAGACCTAGGATTTGATTAATTTATTGAGTGTTGGAGTATCCAAAGGCCAAGGCTAAGAGAAAAGGCTTCCAACAATATAAATTAGCAAGGTCAAGGCTCATGAAACCTTCAAGATGTTGGAAAATTCAAAGTGGCAGCTTATTAAATCAATTTTCCTTCAACCTTAATATTTTCTTGTGAACTTAGTTAGTTTTCTTGTGTTCTTTACTTGGATCTTTTCATCAAAAAAATATCAAGAACATAAAATAGTAACAACAGAGGACACAGAAATTAGGCTCTCAACCAAGGCAAAACCCCTCCAAGAGGAAAACCTCGAAAACTCTTCTCTTCTTCTAGAATCTACTTCAGATGAGACAACAAGGACCCAAACCCTAGACCAAGTCCTTCTCCAAGTACCAAGTCAGCCTTCTCCAAGTACCAAGTCAGCCTTTCCAATGAGTCCTTCCTTGATCTAGCACCAACCAGCTTCAACTTGCAACTTCAACCTGCCAGCTTCAATACTGCAACTTTAACCTACAACTTCGGCCCCTATAGCAACTACAAAACCCCTAATCCAACTTTCTCTTGAGACCTTCCTTGAGCAACACAGCTCCTTCCAAAGTCAACAAAGTCAAGACAGAGTATTCTTCCCTCCAGCAACAAGGGACTACACTTTGTCCTACTACAACTAAAATCTGCAATTTTGGCCTCCTTTGTAGCTGCAGAAACCCTAGACTTTCGCATGTGTGAGAGAGAGATAGCCCAAAAACAAGTTTTTCGTCCTTCTTTTCCTAGTTCTAGACCTTCACTATCTTCTTCTTCTGCTTCCGTGCTATAGATCGAACTTCCTTCTTGACATCAAGCTTCTTGGTGAGTGAATCAAAAATGAGGTCAAACTGCTACTTTACACAGCCTTTCCAAGGGGGTGAATTCCCTCCTTTTGGTCAACTTGAAGCTTTCAGGGCTGACTTGTACTTTTGGAGTTTCCAAGACTTTCTAGACTCAAAAATAATTCTTTTTCCAATTACATTTTTCCCGAAAGGGTCTTATAAACATGATGTTTACTCCTTTGACTCATGACAATAAATTTTAAGGCCTAACAAACCCTAGAAGTATGAAGAACATGCTTTTACCTAGAAGACTATCAATAAGAAGCATGAAACCCATGCTTTAATAATAATAACTTTCTTTTTTCTTCTTTTCTTTGTTACATAGGATACATATTGAAATGAATACAACAACAATTATGAAGACTGAAACTAGTTACATTTCCAACACAAGAAGCCCCCAAGTTGAAGGAGGACAAAACTAGGGTTTCCCTCTTAGGGAAAACAACTAGGGAAAGAGAATTTATGGATGAAATTAAAGTTGATGCCCACCAAAAGGATATATCTTGTGGAAAATACTATCCTCTTGATATTTAGGCTCTCCAATCCCCAAAACTCACCTTGCCTAGGGATTCGCACTAAGCCCTAGTTTACCACCTTACCCTTAAAGGAGTCGAAAGTCAAAGGAGAGAGAAAATGTATAAGAAAGGTAGATGATCACCAACCAATTGGACCAATCCCTTATCCTTTGGGACTATAGAGTCAATGATGTTTCAAATTAGTCAAATAGTTTCTAAGGAGGCCAAAATTTTGAAGCCCTAGCTACTAAAATTCCAACAATTACCTATTCAATGTAAGGAGAATTTTTCATGGGAGAGCTACCAAGAGTTCACCACTAAGAGCATTCATTGACATGTTATGTATGAGTAATGCATGCAATAGATCATCTAGATGCAACATTCAATAGATATTCAACAAATTAGGGCACAAGTGCAATTACTAGAATCAACAAAATGCCATACATTAAACATCAAAGAGATGCATATTCAAAACTTAAGTCCACTTACAAAATAAAATGCAAAGAATCCATTCTAATCATCCAAAGAATAGCTCCAAAGTGCAATGATTTAGCTTCAAATATCAAAGATCCAAATATCTCCACAATTTCAAGACGCTGAAAATGCTCAAGTAGGCTGAAATAATTCAAGAGTGATGTGATGAGAAACAAGAATGAAGGCCTCCTCTATTTATATGAGGAGTCTGAGTTCCTAATTACCATACAAACCCCTCTAAACAACAAAATAATGGGCTAGGTCACAAGCCAACCTAGTAGCATTTGGAAACTATTAGCCCTCCACATGTGTGAGCCGAAATAAAGCAAAAGAGTTGACGTCATGCAAGAGTAGGCCCTTTTAGCGTTGACGTTGACGGCAATGAGTGCCATCACGTGTGTAGAAGCCCTCTAAAATCACCATCTAGGGGTTGGCCCCTAGATCTCTGACATCAGTGGACCAATTTTGGCTTTGGGGACAAAAGTGGGGTCATGGGTCTCCAAGTGGCCAAAATGCCTATCTTTGCTCCAATGTTGAGGGCAATCATGGTGTTGCTAGCCCTCCCACTTCTAATGTGTGAGACCATCTTCATCCAAGCCCTGGATTTGGTGACATCCATCTGATCAGCACTATGTCGATTGGGGGCATGTTGGTCCAGGTGCATCATCCCATAAAAGTCAACAATGTGGGGAAAAGTGTTGGAATGTTGTGGGTGTTGGAGGTACCCAAGGATGTCAATGATGATTTGCAATTGTCTAGAGTCCCATGGCTCTCAACGCTTCACCTATGGGTGTCAATATGCCCCTCTAGAGGACCTGGACCCCAATTAAGTTGCCCAGACCTATAAATGGAACCACCTGTCAATTACACACAATATCTAGTGCTACAACTTTCACCATTAGCTACATTTAATCATTATTGCATCTAAGTGAACCAAGCTTGAAAGAAATGGGCAGATTAACACTTCATACAAGGTTTCCTTTCCAAAATCGGGGTCTTGGTCAGGTAATGGTGTTACCTCCCCAGGTAGGAATGGTTAATAGATGAACCTATTAGGTGTTCTCAACCCTTAAGTGGAACTGACATATCCTTGGTCCACCCTTCAATCGATAGGTGCCATATGAATAATATGATGGAACGGAGGGGAGAAGCATTTATGGCCAAGTGACACGGTCAAAGGGACTAGCATGGCAGGAATCCACATCATAGTGTATAGATATGAGGAGGTACCAACTCGGTCTTTGCTTTTCCACCCCTCTTATGCCCTTTATTTTTTCTTGATTTTTCTTTGTATTATTGCTCATAACACAAAGGGTTAGAGCTTGCTTTATATGGTCTATAGCAGTTATTACCCCCTTAAGAATGGCACAATTCGAACACCCATCAGGGGTTGCGACATGCAAGCATTCCTTGTCTTCTGTGAGATAGGGCAACATTGGCCCAAGAACCAGGTGACGGTCATATGAGTGAGATAGAGCTCATGCTTGGCTTTTGCCCACATGCTAATTTTTATGTCCCGGCCATCTTTTGCATTTTAATATTCTTTTCTTCTCTTTTGTTGGTGGCCATTATATGCTCTTTCTGTTTTTTTTAGTTGCATCAACCTTCCAGGGTATATTTCAAAGCCCTACCCAGGTATGAGGTGTGTGTCAAATCCCAATGAACCAATCGTGAACCCGAAGAATGGAGATGGAATAACAACATGTAATGTATGATGGAAGGTGGTAAGCATGGAATAGGGGGAGATGGGGCTACGCTATCTTAATCATGACTTCCCAAGTAGTGCCCCGGCCCCCTCCTATACCCTTAGGATCATTAGGGGAGGTCCCACTGGACTAGGATTGGAAATTAACCCCCCATTTAAGGTGAGGGAACAAGATCACGGCCAAAACCCTTCTTTATTCCATGTTACCACGTAATCCATATCCAATGCCCAAATACAAACAAGCACAAACACCTGATTGCATAATGAATAAAGTACCTTTTTGATCAAAAGTCCACCTTCCAACATGTGCTCTTGCCAGATGGGTGAGAAAACATATAACTGTTGCAAGTGGTGGAAATATAAGTGGCACATCATCATCGATTACTAGTGGTTGTTAGGGCCCTATTGGCTACCGGTTGGAAGAGAAGATGGAAGAAAATTTTCTCCTAAGGGGTCACCCACTTTTGGTGTTGTTGACCACTGAAGTGTACCCAAAAAAATTTGAAGACTCCATGCTTGAGGATGTATTAGAAGCTTCATGCACCATCAGAATTCACTATGTCATCATAGTTTTTCAACTCTACTTCTTATTCTCATCTTCTTTTGTTGTACTCAGATTCCACAAGCCCTACGGGAATGATGTAAAGTGATGTTAATATCATGAGTTGAGTCATCTAACAGGCCTAGGTAACTTGGGACCTTGTCATCAAGTGAGTTTACTCTAGGAAGTTTTTTTCACTTGGTTAATTATTAGATCCTTACAGGGACTTAATAATTAATTGAGTTTTTTCTTCCAAGCATAACCCCAAAGCCAAAGTGCCGCTTGATAGTGGGGCCTTGAGTGAGTCCTAGCGTCTAGATTCATTGTATATTATCATATTAGATCACTCATAAAATTTCGTGGAATTTGATTAAGTCTAGGGGTCATTTTTTAAATTTCCCGTAGGGTAAAAATTTGAATAAAATCTGAATGTAAAATGTAATAAGCAATGTCTAGAGAACTTGTATGGGGTACGTGTGCTCAAAATTACACCTCTCACCCTCAACTTTCTACTATGACACACTTTGAGGAGTAAAAATTAAGTTCTAGACCCTCAAAATCCAGTTTTCCTTAAGTTTAGTGGGAAATTTGGCAATAAATTAAAACCAAAAATAAATAGCTCCATGTGACAAAATGGCTTGGAAATTATCTAAAGTCAAAGAACAAGTGGAGGATGATATGGCACCTTGCATCATAAATACATGGCCCACTCAAGGAAATCGAATTCTTGGCACTTAATGAAGGAGCTGCTAACATGGAAAATCAAATTTTTTGAGGATTTAATGCACATATGAGAATATTTGGAGGATATTAATAGATATTTTCTTCGGAGTTTGTCTCCACATTGGTTCCTACTCCTCCACACTTGGCACATTCACATGGATCAACGAGTTGGCAAGGAGGGCCTACGCATTCCTTGAGGAGATCTACGCTTGGCACATTGGGGACATCAACTCGAGGTGGCATCTCTTGGACTGGTTGTTGGGAGTTAACTCCCTCTTTTGGCACACTTGGCATTGTTCATCTTCACACTTGAATTTTCGACTTGCTTGATGGAGGCCACTTCTTGAGTTCGATTTGGTTGGATGCTACACACATCTCTTCATCTCTCCACTTGGAATTCGACTTCTTTACTTGGGATTTTCTCCACTTCCATTTGTCACTTGGTTGCTACATCGGGATTTGCTCCCATTTTTCTATATAATAGAGCTTTGTGCTCTCACTTGTATGATTGAAAAACGAGTTATTGTGCTTGGGGAAGCTCTGCTTTTGTGTACACTCATTCTCAATTGCAATAAAAGTCTTTGGGTGTTCATTCATGAGTTGTTCTTCCTTTGGAATGTCATGAATGGTGGATTATTGTTATGATTTCTTTTACTCATGCTTTGATCTAGTTTATTTCCATTTGCTCTTGTAGACTTGTTAATGTAAAGTTATCTTGCATTGGCATTTGATTTAGAGGTATGCTCTAGATATAGAATGCTCTAGTTATTTTCCAATAAATCTCTAGAGTTTCTTGTCATTGTTTATTTGCTAAATCTATATGGGACTAATTCTTGATTGAAGTGTTGTAGAGGAAGCATCTTGTTGAATCAAGCATGAGGGGAAGTCTTTGGAGAGACCAACCCACTCTTGATACATTCTCAAAGGAGCTCTCATTCGTTTTTTGAGCCTTCATAATTCATCTTACGAAGTGGTTTTGCAAGGGTTTTTTTGGACATAGCTTGTACACAAGCAAAATATTTCTATACTTAAAACTTTTCCCAAAAAAAGTGTTTCATTGATTTTATTTAGCTATTTGAGAGCATTTTCTAAACTAAGCAAGTGATGGGGTTCACTCCCATCACTTGATTTGGTTTCTTGTACACTATTTTGTATTATATTTATTTGTTTTACATGCTCTCTCTACACTAATTGTGTCTTGGTTTTGCAGCCCATAGTTGGAGTGTTAGTAACAAGGGCCTTGAGGAAAGATCATTGAAACTCTAACTATTTTCTTGTAGGACCTCTCAAGCATTTAAGGTTCACTTTTAAGGGGGCGTGGACATTAGAGGAGGGCTGCCATTTAGCTAGGTTGTGAGCTTGATAGAGGAGGATTTCTCCCTTGACAAGGCTGTGGACAAAGAAGACTAACTTCTTTTCTTGTGCAAGAGTTCATCCATCATTGGAGGCTAATCTTTGGGATACCAAAAGACCTCTAACATTTTCAAATTTGAGAGAATTCTTATTATACTTACCTTAGCTACTAATTTTGACTTTCAAGAAGGAAATCTAGTGCTTAAAAAGCCTCATATGTTGTAAAGATTCCTCTTGAAGCTTCACTTGAGACCTTTTGGAAGGTTTCTCATCTTTGTAACAAGTTAATAAAAAGCCTTATTTTTTCTTGTGGGAGCTTGGGTTTTACCCATGGCATCCCTTCTCCTTATTTAGAAGGAGGAATATGTGGGTGGATTGATTTTGCATTGTTCTCTTAGTTTTCATTTTCACTCTCATTTGCATGCTTTAAGAATTAACACAATCTCACCATCACGTTTAATTTTCTAAGTTGAATTTTGCTACAAGTTCCCATTTTATGCTTTGCATTTCAATTTTGCTTTGAAATACAACTTGGGATTTTCACTTTGGAGCAACTCATTTCTTATATGCAAGTATCTCAATTTATGTGGCAAAGTTTTGATTTAGTTAAATTGACAAATTGCTTTATGTTTGCCTCACTATAGGCTCATTGGATATTTTGCTCATTTATTTTAAAGCCATTTGCTCACTTTAGAAGCAATACTATACTCTTAGCCTCATCCCATTTCATTACTTTAATTTGTTGATCATTGATATATCATTTGCTAAAGCACTTACTTTAAGCAACTTACAATTTTATGTGCATATGAAGCTTATGTTATGTCTTGTACAATCTTGAGAGCAATAATTTAAGTTATCTCATCGTGAGCATATTTCCGTTTACTTGAAGCAATTCCTTTTGCGAAGCACTAATAAACTTACATTTCATTTAGGCATTTTAGCATAATTTGCATTTCTAACTTAATTAACCTCCAAGCATAAGCTTGGTTGATAGACATCACAGGGCAAGTATTTTCTTAGAGAATTCTTCCAACTGATATGAAGTAAGGTAAAGGTGTGTGACCCTGCAGTATGGAGGTGGCTTGTCACCTTGTAGGAACGAAGACACACACTGGCTTGTAAGGCTGAGGGGAAGGGTATCGTTAACGACACATTTGTGTCCTCAGCCCCTCTTCTTTACAGTCACCCCAATTTTTACCCTTTGGAAAGAGTTTAAAAAGAAAATCTCTCACTTAGAATAGGCATTTAGTCTAAAATTAACCAAAATAATCGCTTCTAACCTTAGTAAGTGCATCTCATCTTAACACACTTTACTTTCAAAGTATCTTACGTTAAATTTATTTATATGTTTGTCATGATGAAAATGTCTTGAATTGATGATTTTATTGAAGTATCTCATTGAGCAAGTATAATATCATTTTGTGCAATTAAAGCTTTAGTTTATTTCATCTCATATTGCAAGTTATTTTACATTTCTACTTTACATGCTTTAGAATCCTGAAAGGTTATATTTTGACTTAAAAGCATTTCTATAAGAGCAATTTTATATCTTGCAAGTTGATATCATATTTTCTAACATTCATTTGATTTGCGGGATTACTTGGTGTTTCATTTTGAAACATTTTGTTTTTCTAGCAAGAGTTTATTATTTTGAAGCAATATTGAACGCACTGGCTTTATATGCTCATCATTGATTTATGTGTTGATGGTTATTGAAAATATAATTCACGTCATATTTCTCATCATATTTGTTGAAACTTGCTCATAATCTCAAAGTAATCCAAATGACTTTAACATCTCTTGGAAAACTCACATCATTTTTCACTTCACTTTTCATTTAGGGACCACCCCCCTTAGCTTACCTAGGATAGAACTTAAACGGAGAGAGTTGGGAATAGGTGACAGCCCCATTTATTGAATTTGCCACCAACCACACCTTGTGGGGTTAAGAGCTTTTCTCACTAACTTAGGTGT
This sequence comes from Pinus tabuliformis, assembly GCA_031772625.1. Classification (NCBI taxonomy): domain Eukaryota; kingdom Viridiplantae; phylum Streptophyta; class Pinopsida; order Pinales; family Pinaceae; genus Pinus; species Pinus tabuliformis. The sequence goes on along the minus strand of CM062820.1, from coordinate 1,492,224,882 downwards.
GTGTGCAAGGCGGCAACAACAGCTGGGTAACAGTCTCTACTTTAATCATGCACCCAGATTCTTTTTTAAAAGGACAGGCAGCATTTCCACTATTAGTGTATCTAACATGCAACATTGAGAGACTGTGAAAAGGGGTGTGGAATGAGATTCCTAGACATCAGTCAGCAGCAGGTGTGCTTCCAGAGGATTCATATAGGAATGCAGATGCAGCTAGAAAAGATGATTCTCTTGGTGGAGCTTCTAGTACGAGTTTGTTTGTTGAATTTGGTCAAATGGTTTTAGCACTTAAGCGTCCAACAGAACGACCCTACATTATGGAAGGGGCAAAACACTCTTCTCTAGTATTTAGTAAAAGGTTGGACATTTTAACAAAAGCTGCTTCTTATGCAGTCTCATTGAAATTTTATAGAAGAATGTCGTACTGTATGTTTAACAGTAATTGATTGTATCAAAGGTATGCTTGAAAAGAGAAAGGCTTCATGTGTACAAAATGCTGCAGAGATTTTCAACTGGGTATGGGTATTGATATTGAACTACCTCCACGTGTTGAAAGTCAGCTTGATTTTTGTGAGTTAACTAAGCTGGGTTTTGAAATTGGACCTCTCTATATCTCATGTTATTTATATCTATTCAGATTGGATAGCTTTTAAAGCTTATCCTCAGCTTGAAGTGCATGTTCATAAAGAAACACCAGTGAAGATTAAGATAGAGAAGGCATCTCGATGCTTCATAAAAGACAGAATGCATCTACAAATTTTAAAAATTCTGTTGGGAGGCAAACTGGATGATTTGCAACGTAGTTTTGAAGCATCCTTACAAGTTGGTTCCAAAAAAAATTGTTTTGCCGAAATGCCTCTAGCAGTCTTATCCGTAGATATGAGTTTTGTGAGGTTGAGTAATGTTGAGCTAGATAACTGCTTGTGTCCTGACTCCTGTTAACACAAATTTCTACATTGTGAAAAGGATAAAAATAACTTCAAAATTCTGCAGTGAAGATTCATGTAACACTCAGCAAAATCTGCCCAATATGCCATGAACAGATTTCCTCTCCATTTGGGTTGGTGCTTGCCAACCTCAGGGGGTGTCCCTAGACTAATATGCACAGTTTTCCCAGTAAAATCTGCAACACAAACACATTAAAACAGCACACAAAAGGGCTTCTTTGATAAGCCATCAAGCTGCCAAAGGGGTTATGAAGATGTTTTGAAAATAGGGGTGGAATTTCCTTCAATGTTAGCTTTAAATCTCTGTGGAGAACCTCCCGATAACATCCCAATAAAATCAGGATATCGCAAGTTTTTCAACTTGCCGATGTTATCGGCCAAGTTTTTCGGGAGTTTTTCAAACTTAAAAACATCACGATTTAATTGATAAACTCGCGATTTTATCGCGATTCAATCCAAAAAATCATCTTTTCTGGGTCGCGTATAAGTGAGCGAAAATCAGCTTTTTTAACTCATTTTGCACTCAATCCTTAACGATTGACCTTGTGAAGAGAGGAGGACTCGATCCTTGATTGGTTAGAGGTGGATCCGCAGGACTCGATCCCTGATTGGTTAGAGGTGGATCCCTGATTTTGTGTAGAATATTGCTTTTACCCATAGAGTTTATTTTCTGAGGATAGTATTTTGCTAGATCTTAAACTAGATGGAATCAGACAATTTATTCTTTAAAAGTTAAGTTCATACTCACTATGATTTTGTCAATTTCTCACCATAGAAAATTATGGTTTAAATTAAGTTATCCAGCATTATAATTCCTTGAAGAGAATATATTGGTGAATTGATGTTATTAGTGCTCCAAGATTCAAGATATGACTTGTCACCGGTGTATTACTTTATTTGCAAATGAAGCAGGAGTACTTGAATATTTTATGTTTTTAATGCAAATGAATTTATTTTCTGTTGGACGTTTCCTATTTTGTTTCTCCTGTTTCCTAACATTTCCCTCTTTCTGAGCATTACCTTATCTTCTGCAGTTTCCTCTGGATATATATTCCATGTTTTCTGCCCTTACCAGGCCCCAGCCATTCCCATTTCCTATTTCTGATTCCTGGGGAAAAGCACAAAATCCAAAAACTTCTGGAAACTATGAAAAAGAATTTAGACATATATGTGTCACCATGAACAATATAACAAGTTAAGCTGCCCTGTATATGCAACCACATGTTAGTTAAAACTTAATCTAGTTAATAGAGTGGTTTCAATAAAGGTAAGAGTCAAGACATTTAAGAAAGGCTTACTGAAGGTAATAAATAATTGCCTCCTAATTTGAACAACTTACCATCTTTAATTACCAAAAGAAAATGTTGCAAAATAAAGAGGAAAATAGCAGATAGGACTTTGATATATCCAACAGCATGGTCACAGCACTTTGGTGATTATGCTCACAAATTAAAGAAGCTTGTTGTATAAATGTTCAGCTAAGGCTCTAGTACATCAACTTGTGCATGAAACTAGAAAAATGAATAATCTTAACTGTTATAAAAGTATACCTTCAGCAATTTATGCACGTTATACATATGATTTGCCATTTTACGATTTCAAGTCTTTATTTTTGTATATCCATGTATTGCATATATTTTAAAGCTTTCAAAACCTTCTTAAATTCTGGAACATATATTTGATATGACAAACATTTGAACTTTTTGAACATATCATATATATTTCAGATTGCTTCTGTGAGATTTTTCACTAAAAATATTTTTTAGCTATAAACAAAAAATAGAATAATCTTGGAATTTGACTTCCACCCAAGAAAAATAATGGGTCTGAACTCTTAACTTATTATCCATGTAAGCTTAATTTATAAAACATGACATCTAAGTATGTTTGATATTTCCACTCACATGGTTTTGTTCCCCATCTTCTGGGGAATTTCAATATCCCTAATTCATTGTGATTCCTTGGTTGATCCCTGTTTCCGCAAAATCTAGCAGGCCTAATGCAAATCCCCACTAGGCAGAACTAGACCTTAGGGCAACAAGAGAAAAGGTTGCCACCATCACCTCAGCAAACTTTTTCCTGCTCTTTAGTGGTATTTGACCACAAGGGAGGCTTCCCTAAAACATCTAAAGGATAATCAACTACTATGGCTTAGGGTGATAGACAAGAAGTCTAATAAATGATATAAAGTACCAGCAAAGCCGAAAGGCCTAGATATTATATGCAAATGTTCAAGTACTTTACTCCTAGACCCAAGATTTGGCTGTTCTGAGTTAGGGTTTTATTGATTTGCAATGATAAGGTGCACAATGTTATATAGTAGCCAAAGAAAAGGCCTTTTTCAGGATGATCAACAAAAAGGGAACACGGCCTTCCAGTAGGCACTAGGATTAGGGTTAGGAAATTGATTTTTATGGCTGAAACTTATGCATAAACAGAAAATAGGGATGACATCAGCCCTAAAAAGGAGGGATTGACCATGTAAAATGCTAGATTTTGCTTTTATGTGATTTGTTGATGCAATTCCTAATTTCTCAGCCACAAACGTCCAACACAAATTCGCCTTTTATGCAAAATTCTGCCCTAAAATGCTAGCGGCTAAACCTAGACATCTAGGGACAAGGTAAAGAAGAAATTTAATAAATCTTATGGATGATAAACACAATAATGATTAGTGCCTTATCCTAAATAGGTTTAATGGAATCTTCTAGGGCTAAAATTGCATGAGAAGGTTTTGATGGAGTAAGGAGCGATGACTAGGGTGTCCCCTTTTAAAACCCTGACTATTTTCCTTGTGAGAGGAGAGATCAAATATAAGGTATGCACAATTAGAGTTTCCTTAGAGCTTTCAAGAAAACAATTTTGCATACTACAATGGAGTAAGATTTCAAAACAAAATTAGCATTTAGTCATGGCACAAAATGGAAACCCTACTAGCATAAATACAATAAGCAAAATATAGAAGATAAAGCATGAAACTTAAAAAATTATCTAGGAAACAATTTTTTCAATCCAAGGAAAATGACTCCACCTAAAGATCCATCTCCAAGAGAATTTTGCACCATAGAAAGATCACATTTTTCCTATGTTGCACGGGTTCCCGCACCCAGGGGTGGGGTTCTCGAACCCGTCCAGGGTTCCCGCACCCAAGTACCAGATTCGGGTACGGGTTCTTCCCAAAAGAACCCAGAAGAACCAGGTTCTTCCATGAAGAACCGGGTTCTTCAAAAAAAAAAATGGGTTCTTTTCCTTTAATGGGTTCTTGGATTCTTGGGTTCTTCGGGTTCTTCGGGTTGGGTTCTTTGGGTTCTTTTAAAGGCTTGCCGGAATGAATGTCACAATTTCTTGCTGTTTCGGATTGTCTGCAACATGAGCCACAACTGTCAGTCCACTTTTATACACTCAATTTGCCTCCTACAGCTGCGGCATAGTCCCTCCAACTTGTTGTTGTCAAACACTGAGCTGTAGGGCTTGATTCGTGCCACTGTTTACACAAAACAGCTCACTGTTCACTAAGGAACAGACCTCGGCCTCCCTATGCAAACTCCTGTACCCAACCGAAGCCCTAAACGGAGATGACAGTGCCACAAACTTACCTCTACTCAGCCCAGACTTGTTAAATTTTTAATTTTTTATACTATATACTATAATATGAGAAGTATACGTTTCAGTGCTTTTAGCCTGAAATAGTTGCAATTAGATTAATAAAACACAGAAAATCTTCATCATTTTTTGCATTAATGAATGGCATTACATAAATGCATTCATACACTGAATATAGCTCTGTGCTATTCTTTACAATATAAACCGTTCAGTGAGAATGTATTTCAACTCAATCATCTACACAACATTCAAGCCAGTTCATTATCTACCCTCTAACAATGGTGTTGCTTGCCCTTGCAATGTAATTTCACCATGGATCAACAAAATCCAATTAAATGGTTCAGAATTTGTTCAGGAAAAAGTAAAACAGTTCATAGTATATATATTTTAATTTTTGAAAAATTGAATCATTACATTAACATATAAATTTGTGGTTTTTTTTTAAGGCTTGTGGCTACATTAAAGTATAAATTATGGCTGTTGGCAGCATATATTTCACTGCTGTCCCACCAAACACACAAGGCAGCCCAATAAAATAAAGTTTAAAATCTTGAGTCTTTGAGAACTCATAATACTTTAGGATTTTTGAGCGTACTCCTGAGTTTGTAGGAAACTTGGCTAGTGTATCTCAGTCAGTTGTGTGTGACAAAATCTGTCCCATATCATGATTCATGTTAATATGTAAACAATGAACAGTTTTTTGGTGATAAATTTTGAAATTTCAATGTCAATCTTGAATGTTCAATGGTGTGCAAGTTTAAATGATTATCATTAAAGTTTTCTTGTTTAAAGTTGAAAAAATATACAAATTCAAATTTCATATTTATTATTAATTATAAATTTATAATTTATAAAATATAATTATTAAAATTTAATATTATTATATTACCCGACGAACCCACACACCCTGTTTCCAAAAATGCCGTCCCCGTCCCCGTTCCCGTCCCCGAACCCACGTTTCCTGGCAACATAGCATTTTTCCCAAGTAGCGAAAAAGGACTAATTTGCACTCTTGCACGAGAGAAGAGTGATAAATGTGTGATGATAAAAATGGAATGAGGAGAGACTTAGCAATATTCCTTTCAACTAATTTACAACTAAATGCCCTAATACAAGTTTGTTCGAGTGTTCAACAAGTGAGAGGTTGCAATCCAACCTCATAATAGCTCAAAAAATAACAAATAATTGCCAAAATAGCCGACATATGTGGCAGAAAAGCTTCCTCCACTATGATGTCATCCTCGAAAGGAGCTCAAAATGTCACAAATAAATGAAAAATAGGCTAATCGGTGCTACACACTCCAAAATGTAGCTCAAAATCCATGGGTATGCATCCAAAAATGCCTACAAACCATGATGTCATCACCAAGATGCCTTATGTCACCCTTCTAAGGGAAATGGAGGTGATGTGGCACTAATATGCTCAAGCGTTGGGGTCCATTAGTGATGTGCAAGCCCTCCCTTGTCATCTCAAGGATAACCATCATCATCTGAGCTACGGAACAAGCAACACCCATCAAACAGTGTCAAAGCTAGCCTTGGGGTGTCCTAGGTCCATCTGGCCACATCTCCAATAAATCCAACATCAAGCCTCACTAGCTCAGAGTTTCAACATCTGGGGGTTCCTCAAAGTACTAAGTATCATGTGGAACCATGATATATCCCAAAGCTTTGCTCTGGGTGGGAAACATTGCATTAACAAGGTCATATTTTCTCTTTGGAATAGGCAAAATGGTCTTTGGAATGCCACTAAGGAGGATAACCATCTCTCAAAAGGTCTTTGTTGCTGTGACAAAAGTCACAAAACCACTTGACAAAAGCCTCTCAAGATCAAGTAAAATCAACAATCATTAGGTACAATAACATAAATGCATCATAGTGGACCACACCTAATGTCATGGGAACAAGAATACTTCACACAAAGTTCACCTTCAAATGTCTAACTAGATCAAGTCCCGTAAAAAAGTTACATCCTTATATTTAGGTATAGTTAGGTCAATAACCCTATTAAGTGTTTGCAACCCCCAAGGGGATAGACATGTCCCAAGTTAGCCCATCAATCCATAGGTGTGTGTGAAAGATGGTGGCTATGGAGTGGGAATGAGTTCAGGGCAAGGTGCCATCACCATGTGACCAACTAATGGAGGTCCTAAGTGTATAGATGTAAGAAGGGAGTAATTGTGGAGGCATGACTTACCCCTTTCCTCAACCCATTTTTCCACCCCTCCAGTGCGGCTTTTACTTCTTTATGATTTTCTTTTATTTGGGTGCATAGCTCGAGCCCACGCATTCTTTTGTGATTTTCCATTACCCCTTAAGGATGAGTCAGTTTATCACCCATTAAGGTCGGGACAATAAAAGAGTTCCTTATATGGATGAAGCATCATGTGCTTGAGGAACTGTGTGATGGCTAATGAGGGGGGTAAAGCTCATGCTAGGCTTTTGCCCATGCACTAAACAAATGTCCCAGCCATGTTTTGCATTTTATCTTTTTCTTTCATTGTGGCTATCTTATGCTTTTATCTTTCTTTTAGCTACGTCAACCACCAAGGCTAAGTTTTCCAGGCCCAGACTCAAGGATGAGGATTAAAGGTACCAACCCAATGACCAATGACCACCAGCCCAAAGAATGGAGATCAGTATGTCCCCAATAGTGTCCTTCCAAAAACCCTAAGGCCTCAGAGGAGGTCTCACTAGACGAGAGTCAAAGACTAACCTCCTAGGTGAAGTGACGGAACAAGAATACAATCAAGATCAGTCAATTATCTAGTTTTCCCCTTGATCCATATTAGTATGCCCATAAGATTAAGTGAAAGCACGAGATTGCAAAAATGTTAAAGTATCATCCAATGGATGACCCACCTCCCTTCAAAAAGGAATGTCAGATGGGAGGGAGAAATCTGAATGGAGCAAGAAGTGGAGGATCCTGGCATCATGCCACGTGTGCTATTCATATAGGGCTGCTGTCTGGCTGCTGTTCAAGGAGGAGAAAAAATTTCTCCTAGGGGTTACCCAATTTTTGGTGGGTAACAATTCCCACTTAATTTCTATTAACTAGCTTTTAGTTATTCACCTGAATTCTTATACTTGTCTATTGGAAAATCCATGTCCACGCTGTAACAGCAAAGTTGTTCTTAATTCAAAAACAGAAACCAACTATGAGTGAGATCATCTTGCAAAATAATGCAAAGCTAATGTCTCAAGAGTCAAAAGCGTAGCCTATCTGGTCAGGACTGATGCTTTTACCTCATGAGGAATTTATTCAAATCCTAAATACGAGATATTGAGCCTACAAGAAGAGCACAAACGTGATTCAAAATGTCCATGGTCTTTGATATTGATCCAGGTGCAAAATCAACATGGATTTGATTTTTGGATGGTACTTAAGTATAAAGAGGTCATCCTTAGAGGCATGAATTGAAAGTTACAACTTTCTCAATAAGAAAACTTAAAAAGACACACAATAAATATAGTGAAGGTCAGGAAGAGTATGATAAAATTTCAAGAGGTCCATTGTTTTTTTTTGCAAAGAATACTGTGATGCATAAGCATGCTCCACAAAATTCAAACTACTTTCTAATTACATCAAATCAGTATAATCCCAAGTTCTATTAAGTTTTAATAACACCCTCAAAAGCATCATAGGTTACAACAATACATATTTTTGAAAAATGCCATGCAATTTCAAGTCGACTAGATGCAATAAATATTCAAAAAAGAGACAGGAAATCAAAGCTTAACAAAAGAATCTATTAAAGATGAACGAAGAAAAAAAATATAGATAATAAGAGAAAATTGAAGGGAGGTGAAACTAGAATGGTCGAACTAAGAAAAGAAAAATTGACTTCAAAAAAATGCATACTGCAATCAATGGCAGGTAAGAAAAATCAGAAGGAAATAGAAATTTGATTTGTGCTAGTTTATCCTTCTATAGCCTAATGACAACACACTAGAATCTGATTTGGTTAGGAATCTTAATGTCCTTGGAAATTTATTTATATTACAGTAATGGAATCACAATTGAAGTAAGAAGCCAAGAACATGTTAGCTAAATATGATGTGTGTGTAAATATGCAAAATTCAAATACACCTACTTGTTAGGTACAAGAACAGACTTACAAAGGGGCAGTGGTGATCCATATCCAGCACACAGGTTTTGCATGAACGACAATGATGTGTCTGTGCTGACTTAGGCTTCTCGCAGAACTGACAAAAGGTATAATCATTGAGACCACCTTTGACCACAACTCCATAGTTACCCCATAATATTTTTGGTGGCTGCCCTGCAGGTGTAAATGATGCCAAACAAAAGTTGACAAGAGTACCAATAGCCAAAATGAAAGTTGAAATGGAATGAAAAACTGAGCTTAAGCTAATGACTGAAAACACCACAGGGTACACAGCCCAAACACCACCACCTGCAGTCAGACAGAAATTTGGATTTGTCAAAAGAATAGAACATCCAAACATGCTATGTTCACATTTCAGAAGCTGTGAGAAAATCACTATTCAAATTAAAGAACCAAACATGAAAACAGGTTTAAGGCAACCAAGATAGAGATAAAAAATGCTTGCAAAATAAAAGCAAACAAAGAGTAAAGACCAAAAGACGCCAATACACAATATGATGTCTGTGTCATCAAAACCTTCGAGAACATACATATTATAGAAAGAATGATACAGAGGACAACGGGAACAAATAAGCGATCTTGAAACGCAGTGCATGCATCAAACCAGTGGTGTCTATGCTGCTTAGACATATTATTTGTAATTGCTCCACACCATCCACACTTATAAACTGGAGCATATGATGGAAGTAAGAGACGCAACCCACATCCCCAGCATACAGTCTCATAACCTTCTTGTGTCTTCAAACTACAATTTTCCTGCAAGATCATCAAAAATCATAGCATATAAACCAAACTAAGATACAAAGAATGGAAATAAAAACAAACTGAAAACACACAAGCTGCCAGAGCCCCATTTACAGTTTAGTGTGTCCTAACAGGTTTATATGTGGTGGTAAATATTTTTGGCTGTGTCCAACAAGGATAACAGTTCCATTTTCAAGGAGTAATAGGCATGTGTACATAGGAAACAACCTCTACAAGGCGGACACTTATTATGGGGCTTGGGTCCCTTATCACCTATGATAATCATAGTCAGGGTTTGGTTTTCTTAGTGCCCTGATTGGAAGCATTTTCAATTTGCGAACTGTGGAGAAGGCTTCTCAACAAGAAATAACTGGAGAATACCTACCTTCCACTAAAAACATTGAGCATAGCATGGCATTCGTGATTTATTCAAAAAAAAAAAAAATATTAACCAGTCCTTGAAGTTATCTATAACTGAGCGCAGCAGCATTACGCTACAATAAGCTAATGTCTAATTAGCAATACCTCTTGCACAATGCTTGTTCGCTCCATATTCTCTCTCACTGGCAAAGCTGTACCCCAGTTAGCGACTGCTTTTGGCCAGCTTTCAGTTGTCTTCAGAAGATGAACAGAATTTGACAAGAACTTTATAATTGTCCCCAAATTAGCCTTGAACTACTACCATATAGTAAGAACTTGACCTGGTTAACCATCCAAAACCAGACAAATCAGGAATGTGTATGATGTTTCAAAACTGTTAGACATAAATACCACTGAAAAAAGGTCCTTTAAATTGTTTGCTATCAGATTGAGTACAAGCTCACATTTAATTAGATGTTTGCATTTAGCCTTATATTTATGCATCATATAAAATATATAACATAAACAATAATAACAATTTTGCCCTGGCATTGTCATGAGTTGAAGATGATAATCAGAGAAAGAAGAAAAAAACCATGACATGCACACAAGAGCAGCCAAAAAATACCAGCAATGCCTAGCTGAAATGTGAAGAGCTTAAAAAGTGATAAGACATTAGAACAGAAAGATGCAATATGTGCATAGCATATGCTGAAAACCAAGAATAAAATCTTGGCAGTTCTAGAAAGAACCTCATTTTCCTTGATATGGGGGATAGGAGTAGATATTACGCCATATCCATCAATGAATGTTAAAGAGAAACCATCCTCTTCAACAGGATACAGAAGCAAGAACCAGACAACCAGAGCTGTAGTAGGCCAACTGAAGAATAATTAAATAATAAACATATATAGAGTGACTTTTGCAACTGAATGTCCTCATAAAGATGTTATATTGAATGTTATTTGTAAAGGGTCGCAACATTCACCCATATTTAGTAGTAATAACAATAAACTATCAAGAATTATTTAACCATTGCTACCTAATTAAATGACATATTACAAGTTCTCCTCTGTTAAGCTTTGTCCTCAAATCATTAGCATAGTAAAGTGGTGTGCTCAAAAAGGACTCAATTACCTAAGATATTCCATTTGTCTAAGTAATTAGTATATTAATTTGAATAGAGGAACTATTGGTCGGTATTATTGCCCCGAGTTGAAGCCAAGACTGTTGGAAGTGGGAGCACAAAGCAGGACGCTGGAGCATGAAGCACTGGCTTTCAAAAGTCTCCAGAAGCAAAGCGTTCTGGGAGTGCATTTTATACAATATATATTTTGATGCATATATATTCACTAAAAGCATGTAGAATGGCAAATTAGTTGCAGAAAATATGAAAGATAATCTTTTGTAGTAGATTAATGAAAATCATTAAAGCATCAACCATTTAGTACACAGATAACATTAACCACCTAGCAGTTATAACTTATAGCATTGACATCAAATGATCAACCATAACATCAAACTTCAAGTTTCGAGTTCAACATATAACATCTGTCATCAACAAACTCTAACAAATAACATCAACCATGAAATGTAACAAGGCACAAAGATTTCTAATATGCAGTCAACAGCTCAAACTTCAACTGTCAAATAATGTTTACAAAAGAGACCATTATAAAGACAATAATTCTGAGTTCTAGAATCTAGATTCTAAACTGAAAATATAACTAATTCTACTAAGCATTTTTAAGTCTCTCGCCATGAGCAATTTTAAATTTCTTGTGGTCTAGTAGTGTTAGGCTGTTAGCACAAATTTTTACCCCTTTGAAAATTAAATTATTTGATGAATCCGGGATAGGAAATCTCAATGGAACATATTGTAATATTCCTAATGGAAAAAATGATAACAAAAACATGCAAGACAATACAGCATAAAAAAAAATCAGTAAACACCAACCCAAAAATGCTCCCAAACAAGCCAAAAAGGGACAATTTTATTATATAAACTGCTTGAGTACAAAGTGAAATAGAAAGAGCACACCTGGGCTTGCACAAGGCAAGCTACAAGCCTCAGGTGATCAATATGCCAATTCCCAACCGCTGTTGGAGTTTATCTATCAGAAAATCTGCGCTGACCCAGTAATTCTGCACTGCTGGCTATGTTGAGACCCTGATTTGACCCCTCAAATCTGCCCAGAAAATTTTGCAAAATTAGATTTGAGGTCCTTGCCAAAAACCCAGAAAACCCAGAAAGGGTTTTGGCAAATTCTACCGACCACCCGGGACCCAAAATTTAAGCTCACTCCTCCTAACTCGCTGCTAAATAATCCTGCTGTTTTGGGGCACCAAAACTCCTCCAAAAATTATGCAAAATTAGGAGCAGACTCCTTGAGGCTAGTCCAGCAAAACCCAGAAATGATTTGGGCTAATTCCGACCTCTCGGAATTACCCAAATTTGGTGGCCCTCTTTGACAATTTCTGCGTCCCCCACAATTCAAACTGCTAGATATGTCACCAATTCCTTCTCAATTAGCTGTAGGATTGCCCTGCAAATTTCCTCCGAAAGATGTGAGTGAAATTCCTTCCAAAACCCGACACAAATAAGATGAATCCAACCCCACAAATTCTGCCCAGTAATACTTCTGCGCAGGCCCTAAAATGGTGAGTTTGGCTCTCTCAGCAGCAGCAACTTCCAGCCCCAAAATTCTCCACAAATGTTGGTCCACCCTCAATGAAATTTCTCCTAAATTCGCTGGCCAGAATTCCCCTTGAAACTCCCTCAACTCAGTGGTTCGATTTTTGTCCCTACATCCTCCTGGAAGTTCGAACTAGCTGAAGCAAGAGTTGATGTGTCCCACGAACTCCAGCAAATCTCTCCCCACTAAGTTCTGAAATACTCTCCTAGGGTGACACTCGAAGTTCACCGAAGGTAGAGGTGGAATTCCCACTTGGGAATTCCTTGTGCTAAACAACATTGGTTTACTTGGCTAAACAGCTCAAGAAAACTTGTGTTCAAAAGTTAGATTGTCAAAAGATGTCAAAATGGAGGTCAATTCTATTTATAGTTGTTGCTCCTTTTCTCTCCTTGTGGGCTCCACCATTCGATCTCCTTGCCTCTTCCCTCTTCCCTCCAATTCGATTTTCTCAAGGAGTGTGTATTTCCTCATGGGGTGGTCCCCACATCCCACTATGTGATTAATCTTCCCTTTTGTCTAATGTTTGGGGCCTCCCCTACCACACAAAATTAAATTAATTAACTTTCACCCACTTTTCCTAAGTTTGTATCCAAAATTTTATCCATCCAAAATTTGCAAATATTGACAAAGGCACTTAGCAGATTTTTATTGGAAGGGATATTACACATATAGGAAACATTCACCCTTAGCGTCACGTGCAAATTTCTCTCTCCGTTCAGCCTAGTGCTTGCCAACCACAAGGGGGTGTCCCTATGCTTGCATGTACTTTTCCACCTATAAATCTGCAAACATAAGAAAACGTCATGCAATCACTATTTGACCAATAAGTTAGTGGCCAATCGAGTTTGTAAAATACTGTGTTTTAAATGGTGGAAATATTTCTAGCGTCAGGTTTTAATTGTCTCATGGAACTCTTTGATTTTCTGGCTACAGATCTATTAGAATTTGGTGACTAGATTTTGGCAAGAGACTTATCATTTGACACTTGAAAAAATTCGGATCAATTTTTAAAGGAGGGCCACAAGCATTTGAACCTATTTTCTCAAGGCCACAAGAAATTTTAGGCTTCTTTGTTGATTTGGGGTAGCATCAGATGTGCTCTAGCCACAAAAATTGGTGGAGAGGCTAAGGCACATAAGATCTACAATACCCCAAAAGGGTTTGGGTAAATTCTAAACAGTTTGGGAGATATTAAAATAATTAATATTTTTAATGGAGTCCCTAAGTCTAAACTTAAGGAAAATAATATATTAATGTGAATTAATATAAAACTGTGTTAAAATGGTCCAAAATTCATGGATCAAACCAGATCTAATCTTAGCCGTTGATTAGGGACTTAATCTCGGTCGTTGAATTGTCAACGAGAAAAGTATAAGAGGCTTGATGGTCACTTGGAGAACACACCAAGAGATCAAGATTTCGACTTTTTGGGGTTGGGTTTGCTGAGAAAGTTGCCGCTAAGGTGCAATGAATACAAAAGCAGAGAGGCAGAGATAGCACCGGGAGGATCAGCACAATAGATTGGAGAAGTCGGAACTGTCGGGAACAACTGGAACTGTCAGGAACTACCAAAACTGCTAGGAACTGCCGGAACAGCCAGGAATGCTGACATAGAGGGCAGAAGTCGGAACTGCCGAGAACAGCCAGAACTGCCAGGAACTGTCTGAATAGCCGGGAAATCTGATGCAAAGGGTAGAATCTGGAATTGTTGGGAACTGTCGGGAATTGCCGGAACAATTCGGAAAGCTGACACAGAGGGCAAAAGCTAGCACTGTCGAGAACAACCGGAACTGTCGGGAACTACTGGAACAGCAAGGAAAGCTAACGCAAAGGGAAGAAGTCAGAACTGCCGGGAACAACCGGAACTACTGGGAGAGCTGACGATGGGGTTTCGTGGGGCAAATTGGAGCTGTGGAGCTGCCGGAGTGATTATCCGGGGTTTCACCCAGAATATCTGCTTCCGAGTAAAGAGGTGCTACTACCGAGATTTTTCTCTGTTAGGTGAACCAAATTTGGCATCTAGATTGTATTCTGAAACTGCTTAATAAATCAAACCCTCAGATAGCTACACTGGTTTTCCCGCATTGGGTTTTTCCGGGGACATTAGTCCAAAAACAACGATGTCACTTGTGTGCTTGTTTCTATTTCCTTCAGTTGATGATTTGTAATGTGTTGAGTATGTACTTGTATTTATTTCCAGTATTTACATGGTAAATAACTTGTTAATTAACACAACAAGTAGGTAGGAATAAATCAGTAAAGTGCATGAAGGGTTTCTAACATGTCAGACTTAGAAATTCCAATATCCTTTTCTAAGCCACAAGCCTAGAGAGGCCTTTTTTTCCATTTGGTGTGAAAATCCTCCATTCTTGGGCATCTTATAGCTTGATCGAATTTTTCTTAAGGGTTTTAACATCACAAGATCAAATATTAATTGGCTTCGAATTAAAAATTTTGAAAGCCTATTTGCCTATGCCGTGAGCAAGAGGAGGCTCATCCTCCTTTCCTTGCACAAATTTCTTCATTCTAAGTGGCTAGGGTTTGAGTGAAAATCTCTTGGAGGATTTAGAATTGTATTGAGGATATTTCTTTGTGTCTCACTTCCATAAGCTTTGTGAATTTCCTCATTGGTTTCTTGAGGAAGGGTTCTTTGTTTCAAAGTTCAATATTTGTAAAACCCTCCTTGAGGATTTGAAACCATCTCTTTCTATCTAAGAGGGCTTTCTCATGTAATAAAAAGAATCCTATTTCTTGAAGGAGCTTGGGATTTACTCCCATAGTATCCTACTCCTTATTTAAAAGGGAGGATTTCTTGTGTTCTTAACTTAGTTTTCATTTCATTGTCATCTTAGCCTCTAGATCTCACTTCTAACTTGTTCTCTTAGATTAGTTTCACTTTCATGCTCATTGCATTTTAGTTCTAATTTCTTGAATTGGTCATTATTAGATCTAGACTTCATTATTTGATCTATTTGCTTTTGTGATCTTATTGGTTATTTGATCTAGTTGCATTTGAGTAATTCTTGTCTTAATCTCAATTGTATCTTGGATTAAAGTAGTCTTTCAAATTTTCAAATTTCTCTAATTAGCAATCTCATTTGCCATCATTTACTTGTGCTTCATTGTATAATTCTCGCTTTATTTGTCATAACATATTATAAGTGAAGAAACATTTTTAAGAGCACTTTCTATTAAGGCACTTGAGTTATTGCTCTAACGTTTTGATCTAATTGTCATTTCCTTCATTCGCTTTGTTTCATTGAGTAATCTTTACATGCTTCATTGATTATTGTCATAAGCTAGTCTAATTATAATCTTGTGTTCTAAGTGCTTATCAAAATCTTGATTATAAGTGAAATGGTATTTCTTTCTTGAAGCATCTTGTACTAATTGTATCTCATTGAAGCATTGTGTTAACATTTGCATTTCATTTGCATATTAGATCCAGATCTTGCATCTCTAAAATTTACCTCCAAGCATAAGCTTGGTTGATAGAAATTTTAGGACCAACTTCCCTAATTGTCATTCAATTCAATAAATTTGAGTTTGGAGAAAAAGTTCAAACACGTGACCTCGCAGTTCTCTTGTGGCCGAGTCCTTGTAGGAACAAAGGCACATGGGTTGTCAAGGAGTCTAGGTGGGTATTGTTAATGATGGACTAAACGCCTCCTTGCAGTTCGCCTCAATCCTTACCAAGTTTTGAGAAATTGAGGGGAAGTTTTCACCATAGTTTAGGCATATAATTAAAATCAACCAAGATCACTTGCATCACACAATCTAATCTTGCATTCATTCATCTAACATTGTCTTATCTTGCATTTGTTGATTTGTGAGCATTTCATCTTACTTGCAACATTGCATTATATTTCTCTTGTACTTGTCATTTGAATTACTTGTTCATTATCCTTTCATATTGTTGGGCATCTCTTTAAAGTACAAGTATAAGCTTTATTTATCTTGCAAGTTCTATCTCATTGCTCATATTTCAATATTGTTCTATCTCCTCTACTAACCATGTCTTGCAGCATTGCCTATCTTGTAACTTGAAGGATCATTTTTTTATCTTGCAAGTATTATAATTTTGTTTGAGCATTGTTTATAAAGGCACTAGTCTATCACACTTTATCATGTTTATATCATATTGATTTAAACAAATCTATATCTTTTGATATTTACATTGCTCATTAAGAATCATACTTGCTAATCAATTTGAAATTCAAGTTATATTGAGTGGTAATTGCCTTGCCCTTTGTCTCCTAGAGCTTGTTGTTTCAACAGGTTTTCCTTACTAATCATTTTTAGGGACTACCCCCCATAGCTTGCATAGGAGAGAGCTTAAACAAAGATAGTTGGAAATAGATGACAACCCCTTCTCTAAGCATTGAGCCTTAAAGACTATATCTTGTGGGGTTGAAAACTTTTCCCACGCTTAGGTGTACATCTCAGGCGACAACAGGAATAATATTTGTTATTGATGTCAGAGAGCACCAGCTCAAGAAGATAATTGCATAGGCTTATAGAGGACCTTAATCCCTTTCCAACAAGCATTTGCATGCCTCCTAATTCTCCCTCAGCAAAGAGAAATGAATTTTTCAAAGAAGAAAATCCATATTTTGCCTCTCGGGACAAGTCGGCCTCATTATGATCATGTCGACCCTTCTACCAACAGACGTGTCAGTTCATGAATGATTGACTAGTATAAATTAGAATCATCTCTCCTCCATTCGACCCTCAACTCGACTGAGTCAAGAACAAGAAGCATACGAACTTGAGGCAAGAGTGAAGAGGTTCATATCTCATGAACCTAGGAGCAGTTTGAAGGAATTTTTTGGGTATTATTTTTGTTCTGGGTTAAGGATTTTTGGGGAATTTTCTAAGCATGTTCTAAGATATTTTTGGAGCAAATATGGTGTCTAGTATTCGGCGCTTTTTAAGGCACATAATTCTGCTCTTATCAAAGATTAGAACTCGGTCTCTTTGTGATATAACTTGCTCTTGTAAAAGCTAGAACTTCGGCCTTGTGAAGAGATAAACCTCAGCAATGTGGAATCACAGACTTCGGCCCTGTGGGAAGACATACCTCAACATTGTGGAGTAACAAACTTTGGCCCTATATTAACTTAGTCTTCTGCCACTGATTCGGTCTTCTATAACACAGATTGATTTTAATGTAAACCAATTTGAAGGATATTGAGGGCATAATTGAAGCAAAACTTAAGAATACTTTTTGGAGTTGCCTTGAAGACATTCTAAAGCCATCTTTGGAGCAGCGTTTGAAGTAGCCTTGAGCAAAGATTAAAGTCCTTTCTATAGCAAGATTTTGAGCAGCCTTGTTGACCTTTTGTCTAAGATGACTTTAAGGACTTTGGATAGAATTTAAGCAGACGATTGAAGAATTTTGAGCAGCTCTTTTGAAGCATTTTTTGAAGCAAACTATTTGGAGCACCTTTTGAAGACCTTTGAAGCACTCTTTTGAAGCATTCTTGAACATATTTGAAGACATTCTTGAGCAAGTTCTAGAATTTTTTGGAGAAGACCTTTGGAAGAAATTTTGAAGCAGTTAAAGGTTGGAACCCAATTTTATAATAGAGGATTGGAGTTCTCATACAAGGTTGGAGCCTTGTAAGAGACCAGGTTGGAGCTTGGATTTATAATTGAGGATTGGAGTCCTCATTCAAGGTTGAAGCCTTGAAGAGGTTAGAATTTTGTTGCACAGGTTGGAGCCTAAATTATTGTGTAAGAGGATTGGAGTCCTCATCATCTTTGTTAATAAAATTATTTTTATATTTTACTTCTTGTGTTTCTGGTTGAAATTGTGATAAAATCTTAACTGGCATAATATAACAATTGAAAGAAATAAGGATTCACCCCCCCCCAAGTATTTCCACCAATTGGTATCAAAATCGGCTTCTTCAAGATCATCCTAACAGTTGGAAGAAGAATTTTTGAATCACAATGGCCAGTAAAGATGGTAAGGTCCCTCAATTTGATGGAACAAACTTTGCCTTCTGGAAGGTCAGAATGGAGTACTACTTAATGTATCCTAGAGCCGAAGTTTAGCAATCTGTCATAGATGGATACAAGATCCCATCTCCTCTTCCAACAGATCTGGATGGGAAGAAAGCATATGTGGCAAATTCAAAGACTTTGAATTATACAGCACGTGGTCTGTCAGATTCAGAATTCACCAAAGTTATGGGTATTAAAATAGCTAAAGATGTGTGGGACAAGCTTATCCATATTTATGAAGGAGATGACAAGGTCAAAAAAGCAAAGCTTCAAAACTATAGAAGACAGTTTGAAAGTCTCAAGATGAATGATGAAGAAGATATTGTTGCTTATTTGAGTAAATGAGGTAGTCAACTGTCTCAAAGGCCTATGTGAAGATGTCAAAGAAAAGATGATTGTCCAAAAGGTCTTGAGATCTCTTCTAGATCATTTTGATGCCAAGGTTTGTGCCATAGAAGAACTAGAAGATTTGGATTCATTATCAATCGATGAACTTCATGGAATTCTCACAACATACGAGATGAGATCAAGAAATTCAACTAATAAGGAGGCTACATTCAAGGCATCCAAGACATCAAGAAAGGGAAAGAATCATGATTGCAATGGCGATGATTCTGATACTAAAATGGCACAATTTGTCAAAAAGTTGAAGAAAGGATCCAAACTCAAAGGTAAGTTACCTCTCATTTCCTTTAGATGTAGTAAAATAGGACATTATGCAACAAAGTGCCCTTTTAAAGATGACAGTGATGATGAAGATGAATCTACGAGAATTGTTAATTTTTGAGTTAACATGTTCTTTGCTCAGGTCAGTGACTTCATTAATCCATTAGCACATTATTAATTCCACTAATCCATTAGCAATCACATTAACCATTATCATATGAGGGTAACTGATGAAAGAACATCAAACATAAATGCAGAAGACAAGCCAAGACAAGAAGACACCAGATTTGGTGAATGCCAAGGAAAAACCCCAAGATGGAGAAAACCCTGTGATTAATTCTTCTTATCATTATATCAAAATGTTCAGTAGAGAAAGAGAGTACAAAAGTCAAAATTGACTTGCCAAATCAAAGTCAAAACAGCACTGTCAAATCTGCAATCAACAACAGTCAAAATCTTCCCTAACCAAAAAGTCAACAGTAGGTTAAAGTAGCAGCAAACTGTCCTCAATGCAGCTCAGTCATACCCAATCAAACTCAGCCTTCAAAGGTGGTCAAAGACAGCCCAAAACAATCATGAAAATAGTGGTCAAACTTGGTCAAACTCTACGGTCAACTCTGCAGTCGTGTTTGTGGTCAACCCTACAATTTCTCTGTGGTCAAAGTCAACAAAATGCCTTGGTTCCTGTGCAAATAGATGTGGCCTACCAAAAACAAAATTTTGGCACAAAAACCACAATCAAAGGAGGTCAAACCACCCCTGGTCAACACTAGTCAATGCTGGTCAAACCTGCCACAATCTCTAAAAGTTCGGCCCTGTAATTCGTCCTTTTGTTGCCACACGTGAGGAAAAAATATGCCCAACAAGTTGTACGAACCAATCAGAGAAGGAGAGAGATGATTTTATGAGTGAAGTGAAGTGTCAAATGAGGTTGGAGGTCTCTCTTATTTATACAAATCGTTGAGGGTGAAGTGACATGTCTCTTGGGCTTCATGAGCCTACATGATGATGTGGCCAACCTTGACAATTTGCACATGTGAGGGCATAAATTCAAAAACACATTTCTGCTTATCCAAATTTGATGATCTTTAGGTCAATTTTGGTCCTCTCGAAAAGAGGAATTCAATGCAATAATCATCTCCATCAAATGAGTTGTCCAAAGTGGAATTTGGCCCTAGTTGCCAATTTTAACACTCCCTCTCAACTAGGGAGAATTCCACCTGCCAATCCATCATGCCATCTTGTCATCATGAACCATCTCTACATCTCATCTCAACTCTGTTGAACAATGATGTAATAATGAAGAAGAATTGATCGAGAGTGAGTCACAAGACCTTGCCACTCTCCACTGACAAAAGTCAATCCAGGGGTAGAACCCCAATCAGACTTGGTCCTAGATCAAGTTGTTGAACACCATGCATCCTAGACATAGGGAGTACAACAATACACAATGCGTCCATCTATAGTGCTATGGTACCTATCCACTTTTCTCAATTCATTGGCCAGATGAGAGGTACTTCCCATGTGTCCCAGACTACATGAGTAGGATGATGTTGGGGCAACAGTAGGGAAAGAATAAATTACATCCTGCTCACAACCACACATAGGGAAAGGATAAGCCACATCTTACAATCACATGTCACAACCATTGTAGGGAAAGGATAAACCACATCCTACGTGCATGCAAACCAACGAGAGTAGGGAAAGGATGAACCACGTCCTACATTCATGCCAACCAACAATCGTAGGAAGGATCCTACAGGTGGGGAAAGGAAGAACCATGTCCCACCGACATGTCAACCATCAATCGTAGGGAATGAGCAACCTACATGTGGGGAAAGGATGAACCACGTCCCATCAACATGTCCACATGTGACAACCGACAGATGCCTATATGCATCTCTCACTGGGGTATCTGCAGGAGAAGGTGAACCACTCATCCTGCTCATATGCCATAGGAGAAGGTGAACCACTCGTCCTGCTTCTATGCCATGGGAGAAGGTGAACCACTCATCCTACGCATATATCATCATCTATAGGGGAAGGTGAACCACTCACCCTATGCTCTCATATATCATCATAGAGTATCAAAGGGGAAGGTGAACCACTCACCCTGTATACAACGTACCTATAAGGGAAGGTGAACCACTCACCCTATGGTCGCACATAGCTCCAAGAAGTACCCCAAGCCCCCAGGAGCTCCTAAAGCTCAATGTTCAACTGAGACCCTTGTAGTAGGGTCTATCCACGACTCCCAACCTCTCTTTGATAATCTTCACCTTACCAAGAAGCTATGTAAGGATGACAATAATTTGCTCATCCAACCAACAATGATGGAGCTTGGTAGCTCTCCAATGTACCATATCAAAATACAGCAATACCCAATACCTGGAGCTTTTGTGGAACATGAATTCTCTGAAAAATGAATCCCACTCAAGAATATCGCAATATACAATGGTGGTTACCAGCACACGCTTGAATGGCTCACTGAACAGCTTCCTCAACCAACTAGCTTCATAATAAGCCATACTTGCCGCTATATACATTCAGCGTCAATAGTGCTTCCATAGCAACTGAATCAAGAGATATAGAACTAGATGTGCTCTTTCCATCCATCACACTGCCAATCGAGCAGCATCAGAATATTCATGGAATCTTAGATTCCAACAATGTACCTCAAATTATAGATAATAGAATGACAGAGATGTCTCAATAAGTAGCGATCCAATATATGAGGCTCATCCAAAGGTCGACTCAAAGTCTTCATAGCGAGGCATATGATTGATAGGGTGTTTATCAGGAACACCAGGGATCCCACAAGATATACATGTGCAGACCAACAACTTCTCCATCTCATCATACCTTTAAGTGCAAGGAATAGTATATCAAGGCTAGTTCTTCCAGCATGACTTTAAAAGTCAACCCCCTCTTACATTGATAAACAAGACGGTCATCAATCAAACATCATCAATCTTTACAATCCAATAAACATGGCTTGTCCATAATTCCCTATAAATATAGAGAAAGTGACCTTAGGTACATGTGCCAAAGTCATCAATTATAATCATTCAACTTCCATGAAGCCTCAAGTAATAGGGATATATCAAAGCATCATCAGAGTCATAATCATAATCAGCTACCATGACTTGCCTTCATCAATAAGCATTGGGCAAGAAGAGTCATTAGGTCATAATGCCAGGGATTCTATAGCTCCCTCTGAAGCCTTGCTTCACGTGATCATCTAGCTTTCAATCGTGCGCTTCTCATGCGAGGGATGAGACTTTCCACAAGGCAACTGCAACAACAAACTTCTAGGAAGCTTGCTTCAAATTAGAGAGTAGACTCTGAAGAATCATCATGGTCCTTCTTCAACCAAAGTGAAGAAATTCTCCCATGAGATTGTCCCAAAACAGCTGCGTTATCCTTCATTGCTAGATGATTGCAACCAACGCATTAAATCACCCAATCCATGATGAGGAGGGGTCCTTTGCATCCAGGCATTCATATTCGTAATACCATCCTTCATAAGATCCTGGAACAACGCATCAAAGTGCCTAATGACCCAATCAAGATGCCAAAATCAGGGTCCTCACATTTCCCTCTGCTCATCTTGCTTGCCAAGACATAGGATCTGCCATGCACATACTTCTTCCAATGTTTTCTTCATGAGGCACCTGCAATAGTCATAGACAAGCACTACCAAGCACAATATGTGATCATAAAAGCATGAGATAATATCGAGGGTTTTCATATACTAATGGAGGATGGAATTGAAAACATCATCCTCATCAATCATACCCTAGAATCCACAAACCCTAAAAATCAAAAGAAAGGGTTTCTTATGAGGGAACATAATAGGGTTAGGGTTTCATATGTGAGCTAGGGTTTTCCATGAGCCATCTAGGGTTCTTATTCAAATCAAACCCTCCATCAAAAGACCCTTAAAACAAATAAAAAAATAAATGCATTACATGTACCTTGAGAGATACCATACCTCTGATTTTACGTTCATACAAGCTGTTACAGGGGTCTGCTCCAAAGTGTCTTCAACTTCTTCTATCTGCCAGAGTTTCAAGGGTACTATCATCCTTATCCAAAGGTGCCAACATAAAGGAGCTACATACTTTTCTTAGATGAACTTCCTTTGCTTCAGCTGCTAGACAAAAATAGGATCACATGGAGGGTTGCCACTAAACCTTCTCAAAATCACATCAGCTGCTAGATAATGAGCAGCTTAGTCAACAATATGACATTATGGAGGGCTTTTACTATTCTTCAAAAATCATTTTCAAATTGATGTCTAAAGAGACCATCCCTTCTCATAACTACATCTTGTATTTTCATTGACTTCAGGGCACCTTTTATGAAGGCTTCAAAGACATGAATATATATTCCTTATTGATTTGCAAGTCGACTTCAATGGAACTGGCTTATAACACTTGTATATGTATATATATATATATATATATATATATATGCGCTTGTAACAGTGATAAGGACTCAGCCTCTTCTTCTATACACATAATAGGGTTCCTTGATTTTATTGATATGAATTGCATAGGATGCCCACTGATTGTCTTTTTAAGGCTACAATTCATATCTTGCAAACATATGCATACAAGATCTCGACTTCCTTAAATTATGAAGGAACTTAGAACTGTCCTTTATAATGTTGTGCCTCTAATTCTAGGACAAGTCCTCCTCAAGATGACTGATAGGATACCACCCTTCTAGCTATAAATGAAAGTCACCTTTTACGACGTCATAGTACAATGACCACAATGTATCAAAGTCCACGCAATTGTCAATTTTTTCTTCAGATTAGGGCATTTAACTTTCTTCAGAGCAATGAGAATAACAAACAGATAACAATTCAAGAGTAGCAGAAGCAAAATACCCTTCAGTTCTACTTGAGCAAAGAAGTCCTCAAGAATTGCTTTAAACAGAGGCCAAAAATACCTTGTTTATAGTTAGAACCAAGCCTTCAAAGTAATGTACAAAGATGCCATGAATTGATCCACATTAAATTCCTCAATGTAGATAGGGAACTTAATAACTTAATCTAAAGGTTGTTGTGGCTCAATTACAAATTCTTTCACTTTGAAGAATAACACAGTGAAACCCTCTCCAATCAGGTCATAGAACTTAACACTATAGGTTTAGTCCACGGTTCTTTATATGCCTTGAATTACCACAAGCCTCCTAGAGGGTCGAAGTCTTATCAAAAGGAATCGCACTAGTCTCAAGCATTTGCAACCTTGATGCATGCCATAAACCATAGAATAGTGCGAATACTCTGCCTAGATTACTGCCCTACCACAGGGCCGAGAATCCTCCACTGGTGGTCAATCAAAGGTTCAGATCCCACAACCAGCACAACCCTAAGCCCAACAAAAATGACAAAATTGTGCCACAAATGACCTTGGCTGAGGCGAGTAGCCTCAGATAGTCTGCTCCTTCAGCGAGTGACCTAAACAGAAAACAAGAGAAAAAAAATGTCAATCTTCCACAGTAGATTCGCTACTACACAAGGACGCAATACCTTAGAAATTAATTTGCAAACTTCTTATCATGATAGGTAGCTTAGTTATTAAAGGAGGACTTTAGCATCTTCAGATTTGATTAATGGCCTTCATGAGCTATTTAGCCCAACTCTTGCATATACCCAGACTTGCATTATTTTTCGAGACCTCTCATGTTTTCTAGGGCTTGTAACAAGATACTTCAAATGCATTAGCAGTCCACTGCTTTATCTTGACTTCAGGGAAACTTGACAACATCTCTTGTGATTGCATTCCTCCTCTTGCTTGGGCTTGACCTCACCTAACTCTGATACCATGTTAATTTTTGAGTTAACATGTTCTTTGCTTAGGTCAGTTACTTCATTAATCCATTAGCCCAATATTAATTCCATTAATCTGCAACCACATTAACCATTATCATATGACAGTAACTGATGAAAGAACATCAAAGTTTCAAACATAAATGCACAATACAAGCCAAGACAAGAGGACACGAGATTTGGCGAATGCCAAGGAAAAACCCCAAGATGGGGAAAACCCTTTGAGCAATTCTTCTTATTATTATATCAAAATGTTTAGCAAAGAGAGAGTAAAAAAGTCAAATTTGACTTGCCAAATAGAAGTCAAAACAGCCCTGTAAAATCTACAATCAACAGCAGTCAAAATCTACCATCACCGAAAAGTCAACAGCAGGTTAAAGTAGCAGCAAATTGTCCTCAATGAAACTCAGTCATACCCTGTCAAACTCGGCCTTCAAAGGTGGTCAAAGACATCCCAAAACAGTCATGAAAATAGTGGTCAAACTCTGCGGTCAAGTTTGTGGTAAACCCTGTGATTTGTCTGCGGTCAAAGTCAACAAAATGCCTCTGTTCCTGTACCAATAGATGCAGTCTGGCAAAAACGAAATTTTGGCACAAAAACTGCAGTCAAAGGAGGTCAAACCACCCGTAGTCAACCCTGGTCAAACCTGCAACAGTGTCTGAAATTTCAGCCCTGTAATTTGTCCTTCTGTTGCCACATGTGTGAGGAAAAGATATGCCCAATAAGTTGTACGAACCAATCAAAGAAGGAGAGAGATGATTGTGTGAGTGAGTGAAGTGCCAAATGAGGTTGGAGGTCTCTCTTATTTATACAAATCATTGAGGGTGAAGTGACATGTCTCTTGGGCTTCATGAGCCTACATGATGATGTAGCCAACCTTGACAATTTGCACATGTGAGGGAATAAATCCAAAAACACATTTTTGCTTATCCAAATTTGATGATCTTCAAGTCAATTTTGGTCACCTTTCACATTGGCTCCAATTGGGGACAGTGCCTTACTGGCAAGGTGCTGAGAACCTGCAGACTAGTAGCCTTCACCATTGGGCATGGAGTCAAAAAATATATTGAACCTATAAAACTAGAAAATCTCCATGGAACTTTATTTGTTGGGAGTCCTTTCCTCACAATACTAAAATGCAGAACTATCACTTCTAGAAACGGAAATATAAATGCTCACCTGGTGAGCCTATTTATATACAACTCCTATTTATGCATAGGACTCAATTCACCCAAGTGAGGTCAACCTTCCAATGATACCAGCCTAGCATCTGAGTACTAGACCTTATGCCATTGTTCTCCTAAAAGTCAACAACTAAAACAAGCATGCACCACTGCCCCCAAACTGATATTTGATGCTCAATTCTTTTAATCTCCTCCATGAACCTTCTAATTGGGATGTGTTCTTGAAAATTAGTGACTAAAATAGGCATGCACCATTTGAAATCTTGAGGTAAAACATTTAATACATACCCCATAATTGAGATTGGTTGTTGACCAAAGAAAGATGCCATATAGTCAACTACTAGATCATGGAACTGATGAGAAAAATTTATGGTTGTCTCCCTTTCTTGAACAGTTTCCAAGGAGGAATCTTTCTGTAACAGGCAGCCACCGACATTGCTAGGCTCTTCAACTTTGGGCTCCTCTTGAAGAAGTTGTTGTTGGAAGTCTTCTCCCCACTTGTTGGTAAGAAAATCCCTTTGAACATCTGCAACAATCTCATCCTTCTCTGAAACATCTGAATCAAAGATCGGAGAATCTTTATCGATTTTAATATCAGCTTCTTGAACTTGTTCTCTGTTTGAAGGATGTGGATCATAAACTGGAGCCTCTTTATTGGCCTCCTGGTGGGACTCCTCTTTTTGTGCAGCTTCTTAAGACTGGGACTGTTGTATTCCTGCATTGCTCAACATCGCATCAGAGTCATACGAATGATAAGGAAAATCATCAAATTTGGCAGAATAAGATCTCTGAGGGTCTATTTGCAGCTTGATAATGTCTCCTTCTTCCCTTTCTTGATCGTTGGGTGATGCTTCTTGATGCAAGTATATGTTTTCTTGGAGTTGAGCCCCACAAACATCTTCAGCAAGATCATTAACCTCAGAAATATTTTCAACATTAAAATGTGCACAACAATCTTCAAACAGAGCATCCGATGGATATAATCTTTTGCAAAAATGATTAAATGCTATGTGAAATCTCTTTAAAGAAGATATGTTGCCACAAGGTATTGTTCTGTACCAAACTCTAAAATCTTCTTCTAAAGAATACATGAACAATTTCATTTTCACATCTTCAAAAACAATACCATGTTGTTCCATGCATTCATGAAAATCCTTGAGGAGTTGGTTCGGCCTTCTATCTGTGTTTCCACTAAATCTATGCAAATAGGTATACCATTCATGAAATGGAGTGACATGATGGAGATAACCCTCAATAGAAGAAAAATCCAGTGGGGCAAATTTGATGGCCATTTTGAAAACCCCTCTAGGTGAGTGATCTCAAGCTCAAATGTCGAGGAAGTTTTTTGCTGTTTAGCATCAGAGCGAGTATGAGGCCTCTTGAAAGCCAGGATGACCAAATAAGGATATAGACAATGGAGTCGCCAGGGTGTTTACAATAAGATTCAAACAGTGGAGTCGCCAAGGTGAGAGATCTTCAACCCACACTTCCCTTGCTCACCTAACAGAGGGAATGTAAAAATTGTCGTACCCAGGGAAAAATATTCTGATTCATTCCCCGGCAACGACACCAGAAAGATGTTGTAGCTTTTTCTATCTCCTGTCACACAAGTGCTTCAAAAGATATAGAAGCCTCCTAGAGACAACCTCTGGGTTGATAGGAGACCAGTGCCTAGGGCATCCAAGAGGAGTGATTTTGAAGATTATCAGTAGGGCTTTCTGCTGCACTCCATATGTCACGTAGTTTGAAAAGAAATAATTCAGGGGCTTGGTTCAATAGTCCTTCATCAAGGTAAACTCAAGCAAACACATAGATCTAAATACTCAGGGGGTAAATATGGCTAATCTCAAAGAGAAATGTCTTGGTTCTAGTGGTCGACACACAACAATAGGCAGCTTAACATTGTTGTTGTAGTATAGATGAACAAGAGGAAGGAAAGGAGGGGAATTGATGCAGAGGGCTAGACAGAACACAAAATCCTAAGCAACAATATCTAGCAGAAATATGGAAGAGTGAGGAGATGAAAATGCAGAAAGAGTGGAGCGTGAATTAAGGTCTCAAACTCTATGCCTCATGAATACATTTGTCACCAAACAACAATAAGTAAATCTGTGCACATACAGGTACTGTAGGCTATTAAATAACACAAGTAAATTTGTAGTTAACACAGGTACTTTTTACTACTTAGCAGCAAACATACAACCATAAGGAGAGTGATACCAGCAGCTTCATTACACTATTTCAGAGGAGGAAAGACATACATGAAGTGATAAACAAAGGGGAAACATACTGTGCATTGCTCTAATTGGAATCAACAAAAAAGTTTCATTAATCCTTGAAGATGGAGTCCAAATCACCAGTCCATTACATTTAGCAATTGCACCAGCCCAAGGACCTCGTGAACAAGCAAATTGAACCAAAGAATTCAGGCCTCTTGGGTGCAAAATTCCAAAACCCTATATTAAGTGCTTCTTCCCTCTATTTATAAGGAGAGGCGGAGCTTTGAACAACAGTTACAAAATATCTCAACCGAGCTCCAGCTGTCTCGGCGTGCGAAGATTCTGTTGCCCAAAATGGTTACAATCGGATTTGATTCCATTCTTGAAAATGCAAAAATTACAGAATAATAGACAAAAAAGAAAATTGAATGATGGTTGAGGAAAATATCTCCTTGCCATTCCTGTGATGGCCTCCGATCAAGCCACATCTTTGCCATGATGTTCCTCTTTAATTGCTCGATCAGTTCACCTGTCGCTTTCGCCTTAACTGCTTGAATTCCCCCACTCTCTGGAGCTAGGAGCAATCAACTGTCGGTTGCTTGTCACAATGTAGAAACGGAGATCGACCTGGTAGTGCTTCATTGCATGATTGTGTGGAGCTCCATGCTGAGAAATTAATTCTCAAGTGACTTGCACACTCCTCCGAGAGTCCCATGCTTATGTATTGTTCCACAGATCTTGACCGTCCACATAGGTGACCGATCTGTTCTTATTTACCACGGCCATTCGTGCACGCGAAGCAATCAAATTCATTTTTGCTATCCATGTTGTCCTCGGTTTCTTGTTACAAAGTCTTCCACAGGATTAGCCCTTTTTCAATTACCAACTCCTTTGTGCCTTCATTCAATATCACAGCTGCCAGCCCATACCTTCTTTAAAGCTCTATACTTCCTTATTGGAGCGATTCCATATCGCAATCTTGACAGTGGTGCAGTATTCTAATCTTCCTATTGCCGACCTGGATATGATGAGCCCCTTCTGCTTAGCCCTTCCCGCAATTCTCACCATAGGAGCGAGGGTCGTGACCTGCCGCTTAGCCTTGAGGTGCTAGAGCGTTTAGACTCCTGTCAAGAGCCATTCTTCCTTGGTTAAGTGCTTGGCGCCTGAAGTTCTTTAAGTTCCTCTTGACCATGCGCTAGCCAAATATAAGAGCCCCCTTATCGGAACTTTTTCAAGTATCAACTATTGTAAAGTGTCGACATCCTCAACCTCTGATATGCGACCTCTGATATGATGTTATCATTCCACGTGGCACCTTCTGAGTGGTGACATGTGTCACCTGGATTTGTCCCCTTAGCCCCCCTCAAATCGCCAAAACTAACTGCCACATGTCCTTCCGTACCACCACGTCATGCTCACATCAGATGCCACTATAGCTTTATCAAAACCAATCATATGTCACCACACGTCCCACTAGAGGAGAGATAAAAGGGTCTACACACCTTTGGTTTTGCGATGAAATCCTTTGTTAACCCTTTATTGGCGTTCCCGATAGTTTTTGACACTATCAAAACTTTTTGAATATCGCAACTTTTAAAAGGTTTACACGTTCCGAAGTTTTGATTCTCCGATTGTCGATGTTCCGATGTTGCGATATTGTGATGCACGGATCTCCTTCGAGCTTCGATGTTGCGACTATCAATCTCCGATGTCTCTGAAGCTCTGATATGCGATGCGCTGATACGCTTGATGCTCTGATGTTGCGATG
This sequence comes from Pinus tabuliformis, assembly GCA_031772625.1. NCBI lineage: Eukaryota > Viridiplantae > Streptophyta > Pinopsida > Pinales > Pinaceae > Pinus > Pinus tabuliformis. The sequence continues at coordinate 1,492,194,716 of CM062820.1, read as the reverse complement.
CATTGGTATGTCCGACCTCCGATATGCCATCGTCGATATGCCTAATGCTCCGATGTTGCGATCATCAATATTCTTTCCCTCTTGGAGCTTTAATCCTTGAAACATCAGCAGACCATATCTTTTGATCCAGGAGTCCATTTTTGGACTTCCACATGTCGTTGGAAAGCTTGTTCAAAGCACTTTTCAATGGAGAGGGTTTGATTTAAGCTTTGAATCCTTCTGCTGCTTGGAAAATGACTGCAAACTTCTCTGTTCATTTACTCTTTGGACGGCTGAAAACACATTTTGCAGTGAGTGACAACACTAAGTCTGAAGCTGATCTAGAGCTTCTTTGTGGATTGTTCTAAAGAAATTGCACACATTCTCTGAAGATCAATTCTAGTCTTGTCAAGCTTCAATCATTCTTAGACTGTCTCTATATTGCAAAGATTGTAATATCTCTGTCAATCCTTAAATAATTTCTGAAGATGCATAAACAGTGAGCAATGAGATTCGATCCACAGTGATGTATTTTGGCATCCTATTTCTACACAATTCTACTCGTCTTTGTGTCTGTGAAGAGGGTGAAGTTGACTATAAGGACCTAAATATATATATATATATATATATATATATATATTATACGCTTGGTCCTTAATTTTGCAGAGGAAGTTTTTTTTAACATAAAGACAGCGCTGAGGCATGTCTCAATAAACAGTGTTCTATCTCTCATAAATTAGAAGCCTAGACATCCAAGAGGTATGAAGCATAATCCTGAACGAGAATCTCCTTCAAGCAAGAATATTGTTTTGAAGATACATTACTACCTTCCTTCCAGTATGTGGAGTCTGATCTTGTTCTATTACTGCTGACCTAAGTTTGGTATTTGACCTGAGGGACTCATGTTTGCAACAGTTAGAATTCAACTTTACAGAAGTTTTGTAGAGGCATTCTGTCATATTTGGCAAAAGATCTCTTGAGTCAGTCTCCCTGGTAACTTGTAGACCTGAAGCTATCATTAAAGAAACAGTCTAAAGCAAGTAGGCCATTCTAAGAAAAGCAGAAATGTCATCTTTCGAAGGATGATCCTCTATGAAGAAGCCTAAAGGATCTATTCCAGTACCTTTGTCTTTGGTATCTTAGATAAGGAATAAAGTACCTTTGAAGTCTTCAGTCTTGGCAAAAAAAAAACAATTATAAGTGCTTAGCATCCCATTTCAGGCCTATCATGAAGTACAGAGGTGGTTGTGCATATCTTGATCGCAATGACACAATCTATGACAGCAAAGAGAAACCTTTCTATGGAGTCTCTAAACACAACATAAATGAATATCTTGCTTCTAACGATGTGGCCCCAACAGCTACTGATCTTTCTAATCTGGGTTGTCTGAACTATCACTATTATTTATCTCCATGACCAGAGATAGGCATGACTGCACTACTCTTGTCCCTGAGAAGGTTAGCAAAGATTTTGGTAAATTGCCCAACTCAGCAGATGATTTGGCCCTGGACATCCCTGATGTAGCAGCATTATTTGTTCCTCGTGCAGGAGTTGATGTTATACTTCCTCTGGCCTGAGAATTTGAAGGAAGATGATACAACTACTTATCAACTTCTCTTCATGTAGAAATGGTCATATGTATACAGATGCCTGGTTGAGAAGATCATCCTTATAATGGATTGAGTAGTTTAATGCACATGGCAGAAATCATTTAGCAAGCTCATCGTTGAAAGCTAGATGACCAACTGTCGTAAGGCTTCAGAGGGAGCTATAGAATATTTCAAGAAAGATAACCATGTCAAAGGGCGTTGACTAAGGCAATTCATGACAGCTGATTATGATATGATGTCTGATGATGACATCTTTGTTACTTGAGAAGCAGCATGATTGGTTGACTTTGGTGCATGGACCAAAGGATTAATAGCAGGGTGCAGATACCTTGATGATATCTTCTGAGCAAGCGTACTTTCCCGATGTTCAGAGGGAGATATGATGTTTATTGATGATGTCTAATTCATGACCCTCTCGTTAATCAGTATTAGAGGAAGTTGTTTTAAAATCAAAGATGGAAGAACCAACCCTGATACACTATTCCCTGTGAAAGTCTGATGAAATGGTCAAGTTGTTGGCATGTATATGAGTTCCATGGTGTTCTCAATAAACACCCTATCAGTCACATGTCTCGCTATGAAGACTCTGAGTCAATCTATGGATAAATATCATATATTGATAGTTGTCTATTGAGATATTTTTGTGATTCTATGGTCAAAGATACACTGCCAGAATCTAAGATCACATGGATATTTTGGCAGTATGGTGGGTGGAAAGAGCACATCTATATTTCTGTTGAGCAATATTGAGCCTGCATGAATGGTTTACTATAGTAAAGCCAATTGGTTTGTTGATTTGGGGTAGCATCAGATGTGCTCTGGCCACGAAAATTGGTGGAGAGGCTAAAGCACATGAGATTTCCAATACCCAGAAATGGTTTGGGCAGATTCTAAACAGTTTGGGAGATATTAAAATAATTAATATTTTTAATGGAGTCCCTAAGTTTAAAATATTAATGTGAATTAATATAACACTGTGTTAGAAGGGTCCAAAAGTCATGGATCAAGCCAGAGTTAATCTTAGCCGTTCATTAGGGACTTAATCTCGGCCGTTGAATTGTCAACAAGAAAAGTATGAGAAGAGGATTGAGGGTCACTTGGAGAACACACCGAGTTGATCAAGATTTCGATTTTTTGGGGCAGGGTTTGCTGAGGAAGTCGAAAGAGTAATCAAAGTTGCAGCTGAGGGGCAGTGAATACCAATGTTACCAGACTCGGAATCGGCAATAAATCGGCGAGGCAAAAGAGCGAAGAGTTTTAATCGGATCGGGAAAAAATCGGCAAAAAATCGGCCATGTATAAAATATAAACCTCCTCTTTTTCCATATATAAAATATAAACATTCTCTCTTTTTCCATCTCCATTATCGTTTACTTCTCTTATATTCTCTTTTCCCATCTCAATTATTATGTACTTCTCTTATATTTTTATTATTTCTTGGAATGATATTTAAAGATATAAACATAGTATTTATCTTATTTCTATTACCATCATCTCTTTATACAATAATATTGTCCATTTAGTTATTATTGTATATCATACATCATCTTTATGTAAAGTAACACTGTCCATTTAATATTTATTATATATTATATATCATTGTTACTAATGTCTAAAAATATAAACCTAATATTTCTCCTATATATTACCATTATCTCCATTATCTCTTTGTAAAATAATATTATTCATTTTAGTAATTTATAAACCTAATAATTCTTTTATATATTATCATCATCTCTTTGTAAAATAATATTATCGATTTTAATTTAATTACTACAATATGTTATATATCCTTAATATTTTCCATTTTAATTTAATTCTTAATAATTCTAAACGATATTAAAAAAGTTATAATATACTAACACCTCAATGCTATACTTCATATTATCATCTGATCTCTTTGTACAGTGGTATTTTTTAATTAATAATATTAGGAGAGCTATAATATCCGTATGCTCAATATTAATGAGTTTTCCTAAAATATTTTTAATTTAAAAAAAAAATTATTTCAAAAAGGTTAAACAATTAAAAAAATTAATCTGAAATCTATATTTATTTCTACTATGTAGTCATAAATTCAAACTTTATAAATAACTTATCCCATGAATATCTTAGGTTAGGTTAAATTAAATATGGATTAGGTTAGGTTAAATTACATATTGATTATTTTATAAAAAATAAAAGTATATATATATAGTTCTGTTCTGTTCGAGTGTGTATTTAATATGAGAGGCAGCCCACCCAGCAGAAGACTCAATTGAGATTCGATGTAGCAGAGATTGAGGCCAAGTCACGGGATCCCAATATTTCAGTGAAGTCAAGCAATGGACCGAAGGTTTCACAAGACCCTCTCCAAAGAAGTCATACAAAAGATACCAAAATGCCGGTAATCGAGCAGACGAAAGCACAAGATCGGATCCTGCAGAAAAAGGAAGTAGCAGACTCGATTCCGGAATCTCGCGGCTTCTACGATGGGTTTCCAATTTCGTTACAGTTATACAGATGATGAGCAATGGTAAAGAGCAGCCGCTAACTCAATCTGCTCCTGCTGCTTTTCACGACCATTGCAACCTGGAGAAAAAAGAAAACGCGGAATCGGCAAAATCAAAATAATCGCCGTACTCGCGAATACGCGGATTTGACTCGCCGAGATTCGACTCGGATCTTTTCACTGCCGACCCGAGTATGACTCGCGATTAATCGCCAAAATCGGCGATTCCTGTTTCACTGGTGAATACAGAAGCAAAGAAGCAGAGATAGTACCAAGAGGATCAACGCAGAAGTCGGGAGAGAGGGACACAGAGCCAGCCAAAGGTTCACGCAGAGCTAGCTAGGGCTCACGTAGAGGCAGCCAAGAGTTGCGCAGTGCCTCATAAAGCCAGCGTGGGTGATGCAGAGGCTCTAAGGGCTAACGTAGTGCCTCCAGAGGCTGACACAGGGCGAGCTAGGGTGACGTTGGGCAGACGTTGGGCTAGAAAGGGCTGACGCAGTCCCTAGAGGCTGACGCTGGGGTTTTCGTGGGGCAGATTGGAGCTGGGAGCTGTCGGAGTGTTTATCCGGGGTTTCAACTGGAACATCTATCTCCGACTGAGAGGTACTACTGCCGAGATTATTCTCTGTTGGGTGAGCCAGTTTTGGCACCCAGATTGTATTATGAAACTGCTTAATAATTAAAACCCTTAGATAGTTGCACCGGTTTTCCTGCATTGGGTTTTTCCAGGGACATTGGTCCAAAAACAACGGTGTCATTTGTGTGCTTGCTTTGTTTCCTTCAGTTGATGATCTGTAATGTGTTGAGCATGTACTTGTATTTATTTTCAGTATTTACATGGTAAATAACTTGTTAATTAATCAGAACAAGTACGCAGAAATAAATCAGAAAAGTACATGAAGGGTTTCTAACAGTTAGACATAGAAATTCCAACATGGTATCAGAGCCAGGTTGCAGATCACAGGGGAATTGAGGACATTAGCCGAGCAGAGCAGCAGCAGCAAAAAACAGTTGTCCCAAGTGACAGAAGTTGTTCCTAGCAAAGAAGCAGCAAGGAAGGGGTGACGCAATGCTTGCGTCATCAAGTTTGAGCCGAGAAGAGGATCAGCACAGTGGCAGAGGGGAGAAGACTCTACCTACACAATGCCCAGTCATCTTTCTCAGTCAAGAAGGATTGACGCCCATGGCCAGGAGGTGCGAATTTTGCTGGTGTCGGGATTGCACAGAGCCTAGAAGCTCTAACCTTCAGTTTGTTGGAGCTTAGGAGGTTGTGGGTAAGTTGTAGAGTGAAGTTAGTGGGGTACTGTAATCAGAACAGTACCTAACAGGGCAAGACCAAGGAGGAGGGAGTTGCTACCGAGGATTTCTAGCTAAGAAATCTGAATCAGTTATGCAGTTGCACTAACGATCGGAGTGGGGGCATCTCGACATTGGCAGAAGGGTTTCTAGGAGGGAAATCGAGGCTCAGAGGGAGTCACACCAAGAACTTCCAGGAGGGAAGTAGAGGAGCAGCAAGATGGCAGTGAACGGGGTAAGAGACCGGGATAGACTAGATGGAGCCTTAAACTTTGTAGTCTAGAAGCCCAGAATCGTGTATGTTCTAAACAGGAATCGTGTCAAGCACTTCGCCTTGAGGACGATAGCAATCCCAGTTGACCCAACTGAGAACAACAAGTATGAGGAGGCAATGGCGAGAGCCAAGAGCATCATCCTTGACGGGGTCAAGGACCATGTAGTACCACATATTGTCGAAAAGGACACGACAAATGAAATATGGGAGGCCCTAAAGAAATTGTACCACATACTTCTGCGCAAAGAAGGATGCTACTTGAAAATCAATTGTGGTCATACCAGATGTAGAAAGGGGAGCAGATAGACACCTTCCTTAATCGATTGAAGGAGATCCGGGATCAACTAACTTCCATAGGGGCCATGTCGATCAAGAATCGATGGTGAGAACAGCCCTGAAGGCAGTGTCAGAAGACTGGGAGGTGTTTGTCTAGAGTATACTAGGCAGGGCAACCCTTTCAAATTGGGAGGAAATGTGGGCGGCTCTTCGCCAAGAAGAGATCAGAAGGCTAAGCAAGGTGGGAAGAAGCGGCAAGGGGATCAGAATCAAGGAGGAAGAAGAGGATGTCTCCCTAGCATCTGAGGGAAAGCAGGAGAAACGGAACAAGAAGGACCTCTCCAAAGTCAAATGCTTCAACTATGGGGAACTGGGTCACTATGCGAGCTAGTTTCCGAGGAAGAAGAGCAAGGGAGAGGCTTCCGAGACCAAGGCTACGCCAACAAAGGCGAAGAAGGAAGTGGAGACAGATGATGACTGTGCCATAAGTGCTCACACGCCACAAGTGCTCACACGCCACTTGAGCGGAAGTGGGGAGACATCGAGCTGTAGTCAGACGGGCTACAGGCAATGAGGGGTAGGATCCTTGAGGTACCCAACCTCTTGGATTATACCCAGCTACAAGAGCCCCAAAGAGGAGTAGCAGTGCTGGCGAATGTCAGTAGAGACGGATGAGGATGGAGCAACAGAGGGAGCTACAATGTAGGATTCCCAGGACAGCGTGAGGCAGCAGTGCGAGATGCATCGAGTGGTTGCAGCAGCGCAGAGGTCAGAAAGGGAGCACTTGTCAGTGATAGAGGGAGTTTCAGCATCGTGGGTGTCTCTACCCTGACAGAGATGTCAGAGTTGGGAGATCAGTTACTTACTTCTCAGTAATTAAGTTGCAGTGCAACAGTTAGCAGTGGTAGTGCTATGGGCAGCGCAATGCAACATGATGAGAGGGGTTGTCGTACGGATGCAGCAATGGCAGTAGCAAGGCCATGGGTAGCAGTACATGATGCAACAGTGCAGAGGATGTTGGGCAGCAGTCCTAGCATCAGCACAGGGACCGATGCCGGATGATCAAGGTGATGCTCAGTGAGGAGTATTACTAGAGCACAATCCTCGCTAAAAGGGAGTGTTGATTTGGGGTAGCATCGGATGTGCTCTAGGCACAAAAATTCGTGGAGACGCTAAAGCGCATGAGATCTCCAATACCCAGAAATGGTTTGGGCAGATTCTAAACAGTTTGGGAGATATTAAAATAATTAATATTTTTAATGGAGTCCCTAAGTCTAGACTTAGGGAAAATAAAATATTAATGTGAATTAATATAAAACTATGTTAGAAGGGTCCAAAAGTCATGGACCAAGCCAGAGTTAATCTTAGTCGTTGATTAGGGACTTAATCTCGACCGTTGAATTGTCAACGAGAAAAGTATAAGAGGAGGCTTGAGAGTCACTTGGAGAACACACCGAGTTGATCAAGATTTCGATTTTCTAGAGCAGGGTTTGCTGCGGAAGTCGAAAGAGTGATCAGAGTTGCAGCTGAGGGGCAGTGAATACAAAAGCAGAGAGGGACGCAGAGCCAACTAGAGGTTCACGCAGAGGCAGCTAGGGCTCACATAGAGGCAGTCAAGAGTTGCGCAGTGCCTCAGAGAGCCAGCATGGGTGACGCAGAGGCTCTAAGGGCTGACGCAATGCCTCCAGCGGCTAACGCGGGGGCGAGCTAGGGTGACGTTGGGCCAGAAAGGGCTAACGCAGTCCCTAGAGGCTACTGTTGGGGTTTTCGTGGGGCAGATTGGAGCTGGGAGCTGTCGGAGTGTTTATCCAGGGTTTCAGCCGGAACATCTATCTCCGACTGAGAGGTACTACTGCCGAGATTATTCTTTGTTGGGTGAGTTGGTTTTGGCACCCAAATTGTATTATGAAACTGCTTAATAATTAAAACCCTTAGATAGCTGCACAAGTTTTCCCGCATTGGGTTTTTCCAAGGACATCAGAAACAATGATGTCACTTGTGTGCTTGTTTTGTTTCCTTCAGTTGATGATATGTAATGTGTTGAGCATGTACTTGTATTTATTTTCAGTATTTACGTGGTAAATAACTTGTTATAATTAATCAGAATAAGTAGGCAGAAATAAATCAAAAAAGTACATGAAGGGTTCTAACAGTTAGACTTAGAAATTCCAACATGGTTGAGGATGTTTCTTTTGTTCCACTCCTGCTCTAATCATTGGCAACAAGCACCAATATATTTATGGAACAGTAGGGAACTATCAAGCTCCATCATTGCGGGATGGATCTACAGGTTACCATCCTCCTCTCAAAGTCTTTTGGTAAGAACAATATCTTCCTTCATAGAAAGGCTGGGAGTCGTGGAAAGACCCTTCTATGAGGATCCTAGTTGAACATTGAACTCTGAGAGCTCCTAGGGGATTGAGGCACATTTTGGAGCTATGAGCGACCATAGGGTGAGTGGTTCACCTTCCCCTATAGGTGCGTTTTATACAAGGTGAGTGGTTCACCTTCCCTTGTGATACCCCATGATGGTTGACATGTGCATAAGGTGAGTGGTTCACCTTCCCCTACGATAAATGACACATGTATATAGAGTGAGTGGTTCACCTTCCCCTACAATTGAGGGCCTATGCATAGGATGAGTGGTTCACCTTCTCCTATGGCATACAAGCAAGATGAGTGGTTCACCTTCTCCTACAGACGTGTGGACATGTCAGTGGGACGTGGTTCATCCTTTCCCCACATGTAGGATGCTCATTCCCTACGGTCAATGGTTGACATGTCAGTGGGACGTGCTTCATCCTTTCCCATGAGTAGGATCCTCCCTACAATTGATTGATTAGCATGTGTGTAGGAAGTGGTTCATCCTTTCCCTACAATTGATTTATTGGCATGCATGTAGGAAGTGGTTCATCCTTTCCGTACTCTCAGTGATTTGCATGCGTGTAGGATGTGGTTTATCCTTTACCTATGATAATTGTGATATGTGACTGTAGGATGTCGTTTATCCTTTCCCTACGATGATTGTGATATGTGACTTTAGGATGTGGTTTATCCTTTCCCTACAATGGTTGTGATATGTCACTGTAGGATGTGGTTCATCCTTTCCCTATGTATGGTTGTAAGCAGGATGTGATATATTATTTCCCTACTGTTGCTTCAGTATCATCCTACCCATGTAGTCCGGGACACATAGGAAGTACCTCTCATCTGGGCAATGAGTTGGGAAAAGTGGATAGGGACCACAGCATTACCGATGGATGCATCGTGTACTGTCGTACTCCTTATGTCTAGGATGCATGATGTTCAAACAACTTGATCACCTTGGATCAAGTCTGAATGGGATTCGACCCCTGGTTATAAGAATGACTTTTGTTAGTGGAGAGTGGCAAGGTCTTGTGACTCAATCTCGATCAATTCTTCTTCATTATCTATATCAGTGTTCGGCAGAGATGAGATGAGATGCAAAGATGGTGTATGAAGTCAGGATGGCATAATGATGGATGGATTGGATTGGCAGGTGGAATTCTCCCTAGTTGAGAGGGAGTGTTAAAATTGGAAACTAGGCCCAAATTCCACTTTGGGCAGCTCATCTGATGAAGATAATCATTGCATTAAATTCCTCTTCTCAAGAGGATCAAAATCAACCTAAAGATCACCAAATTTGGATAAGGAAAAATATTTATTTATTCAAAAGAAATTCTATAAGTTGTAAGCTTATCAAGGTGGGAAAAATTGAAAATTTGAAATTTTGAATTTGCCTCTAAGTGTCAAAGTTGGCTTCACCTCCATAAGGACAAATCGTCATGTCAAATTGTATATAAGGGCATCCTCCATCCTCATTTCTCACATCCAAGGGCTCCAAAATATGTCTGCGCTAGCCTAGCGTTAGAAGAAGGACGAAGGGTTGATTTGTTCAGGTTATTCTTCTACCACAGGGCCGAGATGTCTCAAATAGGACAGTCGCTGGTCTTGAGAAGTCTTTTGGTCACGTTGTATGGGTAATCTTGTCATTTCAGGTTTGTTATCAAGATCAGATTGATAGGCCGAATTTGTTGGTTGTTTAGAGGACTGTGTAAGGTCAAATCTCCCTCTTGGTGAAGCTGCACTTCAGTGTTGTTATTTCAGGAAGGGTCGCAGGCATATACAAGGACAGACAAGGAGGTCGAGAAATATAACAAGGTTCAAATCATCCTCTAAAGCCATAAGAAATATATTTTTTCTTTATGACAGTCCTAGAAAATAGGACAGACCTTAGAATTTTGGAATATTTTTCTAGATAAGGGTTTATAAGGATTTCTCATACATTAAGGCATTAGGACTAGAATATTAGAGTCAGGGCAAGGTACAAGGGTTCCTAGAGTTTGCATCAACAAAGGCAAGGGTTTCATTCATGCATGTGAAGGTCTTCTTCATAGGCTAAGGGTTCCATACACGTAGGCTTTCATTTGGCTGAGGGCATCATAACTAAGGCATCTTCTAGAGCTTAGGGCATCATGTAGCGATCAAGCATCTAGGGCATAAATGCACTTAGGATCTAGGGTTTGCACATGCACATCTAGGGTTAGGGCATCATGAATTTGGCACCTAGGGTTTCTTCACAGTGTTAAGGTTTTGCCTTAGGGTTCTCAACAAGCAATGCTAGGGTTAGGGCATCAACTAGGGCATTAGCATAGACCTAGGGTTTCCATCGTCTTCAACAAGGACATCATCGTATTGACATCAATGATAACTTTGTCCAACAATCTCCCCCATTGTCATTGATGGCAATACTCTCTCCCTTTCAGAATTGTCTCCGCCTTCGACATAAATGCCAAATGGGGTGCTCTTTCTAATAGTACCCTTCCATTAAGTGCTCCCCTTATCATGCCTGTCATGTTGCTCATCATATTTTCTCCCTTTCTTCATCAAGGATAGTTCTTCATGATAAGTATGTTGCTCCCCCTGTCATCATGTTGGTCTTTCTGTCATAGATCTACTTCTGCTATTATAGTATTTGACTAGTGCTCCCCCTAACAATATGCATGATCTTATTATGATGCCCCTAAATTGATCAACAAGTTTTGATGCCTTGAGCATTCAAGACACATTCATTATGTTCTTCTTTTAGTGCAACCTGCTTCCTTCTCCAAACCTTTGTGACTCTTTTCCCATGCTTGGTTGACGTTTCTTCAGATTGTCTAGGGACCCACTTTAATTTGCAATCTCTAGCTAAATGTCCAACATTATGGCATTTGAAGCATTTAGTTTTGTACGTGAACAGTGGAGCATAAATTCCATCGGTAAGCTCATTGGAGTATCTCCTTGCACTTTTAGTTCTTGGGAACTAATTGGAGTCGTCTTTGTTATATTCCCTGCAATCCTTTGCCATGTGCCCAAAATTTGTACAAGAGTAACAATAACCAAAAAATATACTTTGATACCTAGAGAATGAGGACTACCTTTGTGCACTTCTGAAGCTGTTTTGTCTTGTCATTCTCTGATGATATTTATTTCTACGTGCAACATCAACATTTCTTCTTGGAGCATAGGTCTTTCCAATGTTATTTTGACTCTTCTCCTTGCTTTTAGCTAGAGCTGGGGGTATTAGCACAACTTTGAAGCTTCTCCATGTTATTGTCTTTTGATGCATTAGGGTTTGCATCATTTTTGCTAGAAGATTCACCTGCATAACCAAGACCAGATTTATCAAGAGGAGACCTTTGACGACTTAGGATATCATCCAAGGTTTGAGAACTCTTTAGATTCTTGTTGAGTTGATCAACTTCTTTCCTTAGAGAAACAATCTCTTCTTTCATCTTTTCACATTCTTCATCTTTCTTTGCTAGCTGGTTCTCCATTTCTTCCTTCATCCTTATTGCTTCACATGTTTGGTCCTTAAGAGAGATGACATCTAATTTCAATTTGAAGATCTCTTCATCTTTTTCTTCTAGTCGGCATGTCATGACATTTCTTTCCTTTTTTGCTTCATCAATTTGTCCTTCCAAGAGGACTAAACCTTCCATTACATTTGCAGCTCCTTGTGCTTGTTTCTTCGCTTCTTCTAGTTGAGCTTTAAGGGAGGAGACTTCTTTCTTATATTGACCAATTTCTGCTTCAAATTTGCTCAATTCCTCAAGTCTTTGTCCAAGATGATTTGACAGATTATCTTCCCTTCTTTTTGCTTCTTCCAATTGACTTGTCATGGAGATGACTTCTTCATTATGCCTTTTCTCAAACTGATGCAATTCCTCCTTAAGTTGGGTGAGATCCTCATCTTTTTCTTGTACTTCATGCTTTAAAAGAATAACTTCCTTCTTTGTTTTGTCAAGGTCATGATCAACATCTTGTACTTGCTTCTTGAGTTCCTCATTTTCCTTATTCAATCTGCTTATCTCTTCTAGAGCAACTTCAAGTTTTTCCTTGAGATCTTCTTTGAGGTCTTCTTCATTTTCTTCATCTTCTAGGTCTTCCTTGCTCTTGGTGTCTTTATCTACCTCCTTTGACTCTTGATTAACTTCATGTTCTTGCCCACCATATTCTATATTTGAGGTCATGAACAAAAGTCCTTTTGAATGAAGATCTTGAAGATTTTCCCAAAGCTTTTTTGCTGAAGAGTATTTCTTCATTTTGACTTTTATAGGATCTGGTAAACTACTCAAGATTTCCTTAATTGCTCTTGCATTATATTCCTTGGACTCCTCTTCCATTGTGCTTTCGGTAACCACCGATTCCCAGATTTCAGGGCCTTGAGCCATCAAAAAGAATTTCATTCTTTGTCTCCATGACTCATAGTTTGTCCCATCGAACAATGGAGTTTTCCCAACTTGATTTGCTTATGTTTTCACGGTTGAAGAAGAGACATCTTTAGAAGGATTGGAGGCTTTCTTCCTTGGCTTTGCCATTTGTGTTCTAAGGATCTACCTTTTAGCTATTAGGCTGTGAGTGAAGGTACTAGCTCTGATACCAATTGTTGGAAATACTGAGAGGGGGCGTGAATTGGTATTTCTTTTATAATTGTTACTTTTATGCCAGTTAAGATCTCTTGGATAGAACACAAAAGAATGATAGCAAAATAAATATTTTTATTAACAAGAATTGACAAGGACTCCAATCCTCTTTACAATGAATCAAGTGTAATAATAGATCAGGGCTCCAACCCTAGATGAAGACTCCAGTCTTCAAACCACCATGCTCCAACCTATACTTTGCCAAGCACCTACTTGGTCTTCTTGAGGACTCCAATCCTCTAGGGCTCCAACCCTCTTAGCTAGTTTAGGCTCCAACCTTGTCTTCTTAAGGACTCCAATCCTCTAGGGCTACAACCCTTTGCTTGAGATCTTCAATATGGATTCAACAGTTCTTCAATGCTCCCAATATCTTCTGCAGCAAGCCTTGACAGTATCTTCGCCTTCAACAATGCCCTCAATTGTATTGCCATCAATGATAACTTTGTCCAACACTTCATTAGTAGGTTCAGCACCATTTGTGGGTTGACAGCCATTGTCCTTCTTTTGCACCTCTACAGCCAAAACGTTGTAGAAGTTTTTATCTTTTCTTCCTCTTCATCGATGCTTGATGTGTATGGCCAATTAAACTTTCGCTGCTTACAGTGAACCATTGTAATGCCTCTGGGGTCATATCTATGGTAACTAAACTCACAAAATCTGAGGCATTCCAAACCAGTGGCTTTAGCTTCTGCTTCTTTATAGATTTTTACAAATACAGCCCACATAGATTGGGAAAGCAAACCACGGTGCTTTCTTTGCCTAAACCAACATGCCTCCAAGTCTTGTTGTCACGTGATATGCTGCCACCTGTAGGATTACTTTGTTAGTGACAAATAGAGGAAGTTGATGGGGAGGTTTTTGGGCTCTGAATACTCTAATGTATGTAGCATCCACCGGTGTGAACCAATCAACTATATCCTGCAATGTTGCCTTAGCTCGGTCAGACATGCAAGGAGACTCAGTACTGAAGAGAATGCAGTACAATGGAGAGATAAAACCTTCAGTTATCTTGTGGTAGAGTGCCATGTAACTAGTTTCCCATAAGTTCCTGTAATAGATGTGCATTGTCAGTATGGAAGGAGAGATGGTCCATCTCCATCCAAGTAAGTCAAACTGAAACCTTGAGCATACATCGTCTAGAAAGATATGATGCCATGTAGAATACAGGTTGTGTTCGTGCCGGTGGAGTTTTAGCTTCTTTTACCCTTGTATGAATGGAAGCAGCTAGGATTTATGCCCAATTGAACACGCTTCCTTCTTGGGCACAAATATATATTAATGGTACCCAAGTTTCTTCAAATGTTTCCGCATCGAGTCTACCATACAATCGACAACACATGGCCACTACCAGTTGATACATCTTGGTCCTCTACTTGCCACCAAGTCTTCAAGATATCCTTGTTGGCTAGGCCAAAACCTTCATACCACTTTGCTATTAGAGCTACTTGATAGCTAGGCAGTTTGTAATACTCTGCACTGCAAGGGTATATATATACGCTGCTAAAGATATATCGTTATTGTCTCAAATGGTCATGCCTTAATATCAATACATTTTATGATCCACTTGATGGTCTCTGCACAAGGGAGAACTGCGAGATGTGATGCCACCTGATCCAGGTGGATATTGGTGGCCACCCGCCTATTCCACTTGGACCCCCAACATTGTCTCTTTAAGTTTTTCAGTTTCCTTAATTGTAGCATAGTTTACTATTTTTGGCAGTTTTTTGAGACCCTAAACGACGTTTTTAGGGAAAACAGAGCGACTGAAAAAGTCCCAAACCAATTTACCGATTTGCTTTTGGCCTCCTCGTCAAGATTTTCGAAACGAGGTATTATGATAGCCAAACAAAGATCATTTGCCAAAGTTACAACCCCGGGAAGTTGATGTACCAATTTACCCAAACGGGGCCCACAGTTTTGGTGTTTCATCTCTGAGTGTTAGGTTTTTGGATGTTTAGGGTTTTCCATTGTTTCTCAATAATAAAGAGGCCTTTGAGCCTCATTGTAACACAGTTTAGAGGCATGTAGCCGCCACATCTCTTCTCAGAGATAAGCTACCATTGCCAGAGCTAGTTTATTTCCATTCTGTTTGTAAGATATTTCAGTATTCTGATATTTATGAAAGGAAGTGTTATTTCTGTTGCATTTCTGTATTTATGGTTATATCTGTAATTTGTTGTGTTCCTATTTAAGTTTGGATCACCACCTTATGTAACCAAGATCTCTTCACACTTTGATACACTTCACCATCTTCCTCATCTTCAGGGATTTCTTTGCGAGCAAATACCTGATATATATCAAACCAAGTTATCGACATGGATTTTTCGATGAAGCATGTTGTATCTATGTATGTTGGGGCTAAGGCTACGAAACTTTCTTCTACCCCTTCTTCAACATCTTCAGCAATTTCCTTGCCTGGTCTCCTCTTAGGTGGGGCCATCTCTTCTATTGACGATGAAATGCTAAAACATTCCAAATCTATTGTACCTAACATTTCAAATATGTTCATTGTGATAACCAATGTTAGAAAATCAAAGCAAATTCATTGTGCAGTGCAAGGGAGTGGACCTGTGTATGATAGTTCAGTGTGTTGTTGCGCAAGGAGAGTTCTAGTCTATAGGGAAAGGATGCATCGTGGGGAGGATGCGCAATGGTTAAAGGTTATAGCGGCGCAATCGACGGTAGTAACATTAAACAAGTGAAACACGTCATTGCGGAGGGAGGGAAGGTAGACTACAAAAGGGGATGTGCCACTAGGAGTCAAGTAATGAATTGCATTGCAGTGCAAGTGATGGGAGTAGTGCTAGATGAGAGGATAGCATTGTTGCGCTATGACGAGTGACAGACTATACACAACTTTTGCAATGTAGTACAAAGATGAAGAGGGCTATAGTGGCGGCACTAGTGATTTTAGTAGCTAAGCATCGGGCTCGCGTCATTGTGCTGGAGGGATCCGTAAACTAAAGACGAAGCTTGCACCGCTAGGCTATGGCAAAGGTGAACCCTAGGTTGAGATTTGCGTCATATCAAAAGGGAATGTGAAATGCTAAATAAACTAAGAGCATTGAGGGTTTTGGGAGCGCAAGGGAGAATGGGAAGTCGACAAAACAAGTGAGAAGATTACACGAAGAAAGGGATTAAAAGTGAGTGCCCATGGATATATATAAGTACTCAGGAAAACGACGACTTGGAGAACTGAAAGGGCAAGAACTCGAAGAGTCACACAGTCAAAACATAAATAAACACATAATTACAGAGGTGCAAAGGCCTACTAACGTGTGCCGCAGCCGTTACGTCCTTGGCGATGATGCAATCCTCAACAGTTCAGGAGCTAGACTAGCAAGGTGCGCAGTGCCAAGGGAATGGAGGACTCTTGCAATAAAATGAATTGTGAAAATGTCTTGGGGGGTTTGGCCCTTTTATAGTTTTGTTGCATGTGCAAGGGCATTAATGGCACATTAAATGTCGTTTCATGATGGGATTTGCACGATAAACTACGGCAGTGCGCTAAGATCTCATCTTACGTTGCATCGCACTATACTAGGAACCTGCACTGCACTATGCTAGGAACTTGATTTGCATTGCACTGAGCTAATGGATTGGGCAGCACTAAGGAAGAGTGATGCGCTATTCAGTGAAGATACGATGCACTATGCAATTTCTTAAAGATGCACAAGTGATGTTACCCTTACTTTGCTGACTTTGGATGTCAAGAGGATTTCAATAATCCCAAACATAAGGATGTTTATCACTTGAAAAGCAAAAGATGGGGGACTCCAAATTTTAGTATATGTCGAAAATTTGGGGTTGTTGTAGCTGCTACAACAAACTCTAAAAATAATATCGTTGTTGTCGATACCTCTTACACCAAAAGTCATTTCAGTTGGATTAGAGAGAGATTATGAGTTGGTATCCTACTGAGTTAGTGATTTTTGGAAAGATGTTAAATTTGCAACTAGGGCCAAACTCCATGTGGGTCACCTCATTTGTGGCAATGGATATTTTTTTTGGATTCCTCTCATTGAGAGGTGTAGGATTGATCTAACAATCATCCAATTCTGACATGTATTCCCGGAGATATGAATTTATTTGTATTTCTTGACAATTTGTCAAGGTCAGCCAACAAGCAAAACATTGTTTTTCACCCCCAGCTCATCCTCAACGTGGCATATAAAAGGAGGAGACCTTAAGGCATTATGACACTCATCTCATCTTCACATCTCTTCTCTCTCCTAGCTTGTTTGGGTATGCGTAAGAGGAGCAGCTCTCTCTCATGTGGGAAGGAGGAGGACGCAGGAAAGTTGCAGCAGCATTGACTTAGGTTGACCAAGGAGCGGCAAGGGTAGTTTGATTGCGTTGACCAGCGTAGAGGAGATTTGACTACGGTCTTGGGTTGGGCAACCTCTCCTAGGCTAGCCGCATTGCTAGGCAGCCAAGCATTGACCTGTTTGACCACGGATTTGACCAGTGTTGACTGGTTAGGGCTGATTGCAAAGTTGCAGATGCATTGACTGTTGTTTGACCATCTTTCTTGGTCTGTTTTGAGCTGCCTATACTTGATGTTGAAGGCCGAGTTGACCAAAGTCGACTTGAGATCATTTGGGAGTCGTTTGACCAGCTTTGACTTTGTTTTCTAGGGTTTTATTGTTGCTGTTGTAAAACCACAAATTTGTGAAATTGTACTATCTCTCTCTGCTGAATTATTGAAGAATATAGAAGAATTGATCAAAGGGTTTCCCCGCATTGGGGTTTGTCCCTGGCTAGTGCCACATCTTGTGTCTCTTGTCTTGGCTTGTCTTCTGTTGTTTACATTTATGTTCTATCTGCATTTTACTATCATGTTGATGTGATTGCAATACTGGAAATTGATATACAATGAAATGAACCAAATAACTAAAGTCTAATAGTATTGATTTCCTTTGCCCCTCTAGATGTAGATGTCGATGGAGTTGGCAGTAGACTCTGTTGTGCTCTAGAAGCTGAAGAACTAGGAGCCACAGGAGGTAGACCACATCCTATACTGGTGACAGGGGTAGCTTGGGTCACCTCCTCCTCTTCATTAAAAAAAATATTGCCCACGATTTTTTCCCAAAAAATCGCGATTTTTTCATAAAAATCGGCTAAAAAAAAAGAAAACCCCGATTTTATCGCCCGATTTTATCTTTCTTTTGAAAAAATTGCGATAAAACAATTTTAACGCGATTTTTTGGCGGTTAGTGCAACAATGGGTAAGCTTGTTTAAAGTTAGTGATGCAAATCAAGTTTTGTTCCTCAAAAATAAGCTGCAGGATATTAAGAAGGGCAAAGACGAGGATATTCAATCCTACTTCTTAAGGATCACTGAGATCAAGAATGATCTCCTATCAATTGGAGAAGTCATTCCTGACAGGGAACTAACTATCACTACCCTTGGAGGGCTCCAATCCGAATGGTATATATTTAGAACCACTCTTCTCAACAATGATCAAATTTTGGGATTTGAAGAAATGATGTCGAGATGCATTCAAGAAGAAACAAGGATGGCATCAATAGTGGACAGACTACACAGTGGCCTTAACAAAATCTCATATCAAAATAGTTGAAGGGGAGGATGAGATCATTTGGGCACTTGCAAAAAACAGGCAGTACTCTCCCAAAGAGGGATACCTCTGTTTAGCTAGCAACCATACACTGTTAAAATTGGCAACCAGGGCAAAACTTCATGTGGGTCATCTTATTCATGGCTGATAATATTTTTATTAGATTCCTCTCGTCGAGAGGTGTAGGATTGATATAAAGATCATCCGATTCCGATAAGTATTCATGGAGATATGAATTTATTTTGATTATGGAATTATTATCAAGCCAACCTACAACTCATGTCGGCTCAGAAGCCCAACAGTCGCATCTATTCACCCACCAACGTTGTGTATAAATATAAGAGGACTTTTCCTCATTTGGACTCACTCATCTCATCACATCTCTCTCTCTCTCTACTGCGCAGATATGAGTCTCTTCTCTACTGCGCTGAAATGGGTCTCTCTCTCTCACACATGTGAAGCCGGAAGCTGCTGAAACTGAAGCTGCAACTGCAGAAGTAAAGATTGACTTGCGTGGCCTAGAAGATCTCCTCTTTGGAACTGCACTGTAGGTTCATCTAAACCTCCTTTGAAAGCCGCAACTTTTGGTGGTGGAATGAAGTCAATCCGACGAACGGTTTGCAAGATATCGACTGCCCTAGTTTGAAGCCGGAAACTGCTGAAACTGAAGCTGCAACTGCAGAAGTAAAGATTGACTTGCGTGGCCTAGAAGATCTCCTCTTTGGAACTGCGTTGTAGGTTCATCTGAACCTCCTTTGAAAGATGCAACTTTTGGTGGTGGAATGAAGTCAATCCGACGAACGGTTTGCAAGATATCGACTGCCCTAGTTTGAAGCCAGAAACTGTTGAAACTGAAGTTGCAACTGCAGAAGTAAAGATACTTGCGTGGCCTAGAAGATCTCCTCATCTGAATTGCACTGTAGGTTTATCTGAACCTCCTCTGGAAGCCGAAACTTTTGGTGGTGGAATGGAGTCAATCCGACTGTCGGTTTGTGAGATATGGTCTGCCCTAGTTTGATAATGAAGCCGCTAATGCTTGATGCTACTGATCTAGGGTTTGCTACTGCTGATATGAATCAGATTTATTGTACTATTTCTCTCTGCTGAATTATTGAAGATAAAAGAAGATTTGATCAAAGGGTTTCCCCACACATTGTGGGGTTTGTCCCTGGCTAGCCGCCACATCTTGTGTCTCTTGTCTTGGCTTGTTTTCTGTCGATCGTTTAATGTTCTATCTGCACTTTACTTTATGTACATGTGATTGCTAATCGGTGGAATATAATAAGAAAAAGAAGTAAACTGTTATAAGCATAGAACATACCATAATTTAACATGGTATCAGAGCTGAGGTGAAGACAAAGCCCGAGCAAGAGCAAGAGCAATCATCGAAGAGAATATTGGCAAGGCTATCCTAAAAGAACTATGGGGTCCTCAACATTGTTTTCTGCCGAAGACAAGCTCCATGAGAAAGCTGACTATCACGGATGGAAGATGTCTATCGATCTAACCCTTGAAGATCAAGGAGTGCTGGACCATGTAAGAGGCAATATTGTTGAGCCTTCATCAAATGCATCTGCTGCTGCCTGGAACAAATGGCAAAATGGAGAAGTCAAAACAAAGAAGATCATCCGGGACTCTATCGACAAGCGCTTGGTGGCCTACATCTCTGATCTAGACACCTCCAAGGAAATCTACGACAGACTGGTGAGTTTATTTAAAGTTAATGATGCAAATCAAGTTTTGTTTCTTCGAAATAAGTTGAGGGAAATCAAGAAGGGTAAAAATGAAAGTATGCAAGCATACTTCTTAAGAATCACCGAGATCAAGAACGATCTCCTATCTATTGGGGAAACTATTATTGACAGAGAAATGGCACTCACAACTCTTGGAGGATTGCCATTTGAATGGTATGTGTTCAGGACTACTCTTTTGAACTATAATGTGAATCCTGGTTTCGAGAAATTAATGGATACATGCATTCAAGAAGAAACAAGGGAATAAGTGCAAGAAATGCCCATGCCTAAAGGTCCTCCTGCTGCCTTTTCTCCTCATGCAAAGAAAAGAAATAATTCCGTGACTAAATCAAAAGGAAAGGCTGGACCTAAGGCTAAAAGAAAATGACGATGTTACATTTGCGATAAAGCAAGTCACTATGTATGAGATCATGAGCATTATGATGGATAAAATCATGGACATGGGCAGCATGATGATAATCATGATTAGAGAAGCATGGTACAGTATGCAGTGGTGCGACTCGAAATCCCTCTGATGGCAATCAAAGGAATGACAAATTCAACAGCAAAGGTAAGAGGAGAGCTGGGAATCAAGGAAGAGGACAAGCATTCAAGAAGGCTAGAAATTCTAGGATGTATTAAATGCACCTGACCTCAAAAGGAACCTAGTGTCCATCTTGGCAATGGAAGACAGAGGTTACAAGGTAACCTTCAGCAATGGCAAGGTATGTATATGGAAAAATAATGTTAAAGATGCCTTTACTCTTGGGTTTAGTGTTGATTCATTATATCTGGTCGATGGAAGTCTGCTAGGTGTCATGTCTTGTGACACAACTCTTTAGTCCGAACTTTGGCATCGGAGGTTTGCCCACCTTCATTACAAAGCTCTACCCGATGTAAGACAAATGATAATAGGGATGCCCGAATTCCAAGTAGAGAAAGAAGGTGTATGTCCGGGATGTGCCAAAGGAAAGCTCAAAAGGGGACCATTCCCCTCAAGCCAAAGCAAGACCTCCGATATATTACAATTGGTTTACTCAGGCATACCTAAGGTTGGCATTAAGAGGGAGACTACTACACCACATACTCCTGAGCAGAATGGTGTGGTGGGAAGGAAGAACCACACGATGATGGAAGTTGTCCGGGCCATGCTACATGATCAAAGACTTCCAAAGTTTCTATGGGATGAAACTACAATCACCGCCGTATATGTACAAAATCGATGCCCTCATCAAGCATTGGGTTCCTAAACTCCTGAAGAAATGTTCACCACCGATCAAAGGGAAGTCATAATTAGTCATGATGTCACCTTTGACGAAGATATGGCTCTCAGCAAGGTGATCAATCTTCCGACTTTGAGGAGCTCTCAAGAAGCCGACACCAGGGAACCGAAAGAAAAGGATGATGAATCAATGCCTGATGAAGAAGAACCCATGGATCCTATTGATCCTCATCCACGTGAGCCTTCCTCTTCTAGGAAGAGGCCTTCATGGCTTAGGGGGATACTTGATGATGCTGAAGGACATGCTGCACCCTGAGGAACCTTCCATCAAAGTAAGAAACTTAATAGGTATCAAGGATACCTGACCATCATGAGCACGATCATACAAAATGAGCCTTCGTCATTCTCAGATGCCGTCAAGCATCAAGTATGGAAGGATGCTATGACCGAAGAATATGAGTCTATCATAAAGAATGATGTTTGGGAAGTAGTTCCCAGACCCCAGGACAAGACTGTTGTTACTTACAAATGGCTTTACAAGATAAAGCATGCAGCAGATGGAAGCACGGAAAAGTATAAGGCTCGTTTTGTTGCTCGAGTTTTCTCCCAAAAGGAAGGTATAGACTATGATGAGATATTTGCACCTGTTGCCAGATATACGACCATCCGCTCGATCATAGCCCTTGCCGCTTCACAAGGATGGAACCTACATCAGATGGATGTCAAGACTGCGTTCTTGCATGGCTCGATCAAAGAAGAGGTCTACGTGGAGCAACCCGAAGGATTTGAGATTTATGATTGAAAATCTCATGTATGCAGGTTGAAGAAGGCTCTCTATGGGCTGAAGCAAGCACCCCGAGCATGGTATGAGAGGATCGATAGCTACTTGATGAAGCTGGGATTCACTAGGAGTGAAGCTAATCCTAACCTTTACTTTAAGGTTGAAGATGACAAGCCTCTCATACTGGTGTTGTATGTGGATGACCTCTTTCTAACAGGTGCAAACCCTCTCATTCACAAATGTAAGAGGGAGATGGCTTCTAAATTTGAAATGAAGGACCAAGGACTTGAAGTGTGGCAGAAGCCAAGGGAAATTTTCCTATCTCAAGGAAAATATGTGGTAAATATATTGGAAAGATTCGGTATGATGGACTGCAAGCCTGTGACTACCTCGAGGATCTTAACTTTTAGAAGTTATATGGTAGTGATGTCGGACCAGACTTGGGAAATGCCTCTGAGTTTCAAAAACTCATTCGCATTGATGTTCTTGGTGAACCTCCGTCCGAACATATGTTTTGCAGTTAGCATTGTGAGCTCATATTTGGTTGAGCCTCACTGGATTGATGCCAGGAATCATCTGAGATGTCTTCAGGACACAATCTCTCATGGATTAAGATACACTGTCGGAGATGTGAGACTACTTGGATATACTGATGTTGATTGGGCAGGCAGTGTGGTGGACCGTAAGAGCACTTTCGGGTATTGTTTCACCTTGGGATCTGCTTCGATATCCTGGATGAGCAGGAAGCAGAAGTCGGTGGCTTTGAGCACCACCGAAGCAGGATATATTGTTGCTAGCATAACCTCATGTGAGGCAATCTGGTTGCGAAAGCTCTTCAGTGAACTGTTTGGATTTACATTGGATACCACTGTGATTCTCTGTAACAACCAGAGGTGGGATTCGATTATTGAGGAATCCCGTATTCGTCAATTGCTCCAGCAGATAGACATCATCTGGGATATGGTACGTCGATGAGCAAGGAAGCTCCATCACATTAAGATGATGTATAGGTTGATACACCTTGTCAAAGCCCCGAGGAAAGATCTAATCTGTGATTTTCCCAAACGACTTGGAGTCGGCAAGAAACCTTTGTACAAGGGTCCTGCATGTTGCATACATTGAGCTCTGGGAGCTCTGAGGGCTTGCGGTTCCTACTGGAGCAACATATGACCACAGGGTGACTCACCCTCCCCTGGTGGTGCACACTGGAACAAGATGATTCGCTCTCTTGTGGGACAAGATGATTCGCTCTCTTGTGGAACAGGATGATTCGCTCTCCTGTGTAGCAGGATGATTAGTTCTCCTGTGAGGCCTGGATTGATGTGTTCTCCATGGCAGCCTGGATTGATGTGTTCTCCACGGAGATTGTAGCAGGATTGATGTGTTCTCCTGTGAGGCCTGGATTGATGTGTTCTCCATGGCAATTGTAGCAGGATTGATGTGTTCTCCTGTGAGGCCTGGATTGATGTGTTCTCCATGGCAATTGTAGCAGGATTGATGTGTTCTCCTGTGAGGACAGGATTGATTAGTTCTCCTGTCGAGGCATCCTACCCATGCAGTCTGGGACTCATGGGAAGTACCTCTCATCTGATCAATGAGCAAGGAAATGAAGTTAGGGACCATAGTAGTACCGATGGACGCATCGTTGTAACTACCGTACTCCCTACGCTAGGATGACCTCCATTGATCTGGGATCAATGATACTGGTCTGGGACCAGTGGTAGGAGTTGTACCATACTATGACGCTGACTTCGGGTCGGTTGAGACTGGTCTGGGATCAGTGGTACATACTCTCAGACTGACTTTGAGTCAGTGGAGGATGATATTGGTCTGGGACCATTGGAGTTGTACTCACTATGACGCTGACTTTGGGTTGGTTGAGACTGGTCTGGGACCAGTGGTACATACTCTGAGACTGACTTTGAGTCAGTATGATACATCCTCGATCATTTCTTCTTCTTCATAATTCGGACAAAAGCAGAGTAGATCAGAACAATGCAAGAGCATAGCAGAACAGAACAAAACAGTACAGATCAATGCAGGGCAGAACAAGACAAAGCAGAACAGGCAAAATAGAGCAGAGCAGGGCAAGGGTCAGGCTGTACAAGGCAGTGCATTTGATGGATGAATAGTAACGACCGATAGACAGATTACAGATGAAGTTCTCCATGGTTGAGAGGGAGTGTTAAAATTGGCAACCAGGGCAAAACTTCATGTGGGTCATCTTATTCATGGCTGATAATATTTTTATTAGATTCCTCTTGTCGAGAGGTGTAGGATTGATATAAAGATCATCCGATTCCGATAAGTATTCATGGAGATATGAATTTATTTTGATTATGGAATTATTATCAAGCCGACCTACAACTCATGTAGGCTCAGAAGCCCAACAGTCGCATCTATTCACCCACCAACGTTGTGTATAAATATAAGAGGACTTTTCCTCATTTGGACTCACTCATCTCATCACATCTCTCTCTCTACTGCGCAGATATGAGTCTCTTCTCTACTGCGCTGAAATGGGTCTCTCTCTCTCACACATGTGAAGCCAGAAGCTGTTGAAACTGAAGCTGCAACTGCAGAAGTAAAGATTGACTTGTGTGGCCTAGAAGATCTCCTCTTTGGAACTGCACTGTAGGTTCATCTGAACCTCCTTTGAAAGCCGCAACTTTTGGTGGTGGAATGAAGTCAATCCGACGAACGGTTTGCAAGATATCGACTACCCTAGTTTGAAGCCGGAAACTGCTGAAACTGAAGCTGCAACTGCAGAAGTAAAGATTGACTTGCGTGGCCTAGAAGATCTCCTCTTTGGAACTGCGTTGTAGGTTCATCTGAACCTCCTTTGAAAGCTGCAACTTTTGGTGGTGGAATGAAGTCAATCCGACAACGGTTTGCAAGATATCGACTGCCCTAGTTTGAAGCCAGAAACTGTTGAAACTGAAGCTGCAACTGCAGAAGTAAAGATTGACTTGCGTGGCCTAGAAGATCTCATCATCTGAACTGCACTGTAGGTTTATCTGAACCTCCTCTGGAAGCCGAAACTTTTGGTGGTGGAATGGAGTCAATCCGACTGTTGGTTTGTGAGATATGGTCTGCCCTAGTTTGATAATGAAGCCGCTAATGCTGATGCTACTGATCTAGGGTTTGCTACTGCTGATATGAATCAGATTTATTGTACTATTTCTCTCTGTTGAATTATTGAAGATAAAAGAAGATTTGATCAAAGGGTTTCCCCACACATTGTGGGGTTTGTCCCTGGCTAGCCGCCACATCTTGTGTCTCTTGTCTTGGCTTGTTTTCTGTCGATCGTTTAATGTTCTATCTGCACTTTACTTTATGTACATGTGATTGCTAATCGGTGGAATATAATAAGAAAAAGAAGTAAACTGTTATAAGCATAGAACATACCATAATTTTAACATAGACCTTAGCCTATAGAAATATGGTGGAAAGGCATGTGGAACTCAAAGCACCCCCTAGAACCAGACTATTCATGTGGTCAATTTTGAAAAACAAGACTCCCACTAGAGACAATCTGATCAAGAGAGGAATGCACAGACCCTTTTGGTGCAGCTTATGCAAAGACAACACAGAATCTGTGGACCACCTCTTCCTCACCTGCCCTATCACTATAGATCTCTAGGTATCTGTCCTCTCGAACATCCCTTCTCAGTGCACATGGCGGGGACAGACTGCTAGAGAAGCTTGGACCACATGGTGGTCATCTGCATCCTTGACAAAGGCCAGGAACCTTCCCCTCCTCATCTGCTGGGAAATCTGGATCGCTCGTAACCGTCTCATATTTAAGGAAATTGCTCCTCATTGGCCCACCATCTCTGCTCGACTTCAGGCAGACTTTAAAAACATTCCTGATGACGATGATAATCCTCCTCCCAGGCATATTGTCCCTGAAACCATTGACCACACCCAGCCATGGGCTTTCTTTGATGGATCTGCTCAAGAAGCAGGGTGTTGGGGCGGTGCCATCCTATATCTGTCAAACTCCCATCACTTCCAAATTCAAATGGGGCTTGGAGGGGGCACAAACAATTATGCAGAGCTCATCACTGCCAAATATCTCATACAGTTTGCATTAGAAAAACATTGCAAGAATCTACAACTATTTGGGGACTCAAAAATAGTGTGCAATTGGATTAATAAATCATCAAACTGTCATGCATACACTCTGAGGCCTATCCTGGATGAGGCCCATAGACTTATCTCTTTATTTGACAACTTTGCTTGTCGTCATATATACAGGGAATGCAACACACTTGCCGATATGCTATCCAAGGAGGTAGCGGTCAGGCCACGTGACACATGGATGATACAGGAGCAGAGGGATGAAGCACACTACCAGTACTATCATCGCCCTTTCATGGACCATATAGTATAGGCTCAGCAGGAGCCTGTGCTTTTTTGTTATATGTTAATATTATCATGTTTATATATTACCAGTTGTATTTACAGACAGACATACTCTCTGAGCAGAGTTATTTTTTTGATAACATTATATGAACTCTATTGATGGCAGAGCCTCCCTGCGTGGAGTGTTGATTATATTTTTTTTTTTTACCTCTACTTGACAAGCACTTAGCCTCATATACTGCATATGCGATCAACATCTACAACATGTAATTTTCCTTAATATAATGAAAATTACGATTTTTCCAAGGGGAAAAAAAGAAGAAACGAGGATGGTGTAGCAAGAAATGCCTTCAAGCAAAGGAAACCCCACTGCTTTCTCCTCTCATGCCAAAAGGAGAAATAATTCTGGGTCTAAAGGTCACTTCAAAGGAAAGACCGGATCGAAGGGTGGAAGGAAGGGAAGATGCTTCGTTTGCAATAAATTTGGCCACTATGCGAGGGAGTGTCCAAATAGAAAAGACACATCACATGATGATGATCAAAATCACTCCAGGGGCAACTCCAACCACAATCAAAGAAATGGCAGGTTCAATGGCAAAGGAAAGAGGAATGCAGGAAATCAAGGAAGTGGTCAACCCTCCAAGAAAGCAAGGAACTCCAGGTATGAATCAAATGTTGTTAACAATAAGCAAGATGAGTATTATCTGATATCGGCCCTCTCCACTACCTCTCCTGCAAACTCGTTGGGCAATTGGCTTATTTATAGTGGTGCCTCAAGGCACTTCACTGGCTACAAGGCAGATCTCTCTAATCTGATAGAGAAGGAGACAAACTTGGAGATTATTCTTGGAGACAATTCCACTTATCTCATAAAGGGTGTGGGGAATGTTACTCTTCAATTAAATCAGGGTAACACAATTCATTTGCAAGAAGTCCTATATGTACTTGATCTTAAGAAGAAACTGGTGTCCATTTCGGCAATGGAAGACAAAGGCTACAAGGTGGCCTTCATCAATGGCAAGGTACGTGTGTGGAAAAAGAATTTTAAAGATGCTTTCACTCTTGGATTCCAGGTTGACTCTTTATATCAAGTTGGAGGAAGTCCGTTGGGAGTCATGTCTTGCAACACATCTCTACACTCTGAACTATGGCACCAGAGGTTTGCCCATCTTCATTATAAGGCTCTACCCAATGTGAGACAGATGGTGACAGGGATGCGCGAGTTCAAAGTAGAGCATGAAGGTGTATGTTCAAGATGTGCCGAAGGAAAGCTCAAAAGGGGACCATTCCCCTCAAGCCATAGCAAGACCTCCGACATTTTGCAGTTGGTCCACTCTGACATATCTAGTATGATGCCCGTGAACTCTTTGGGAGGATACCTATATTATCTCACTTTTACAAATGATTATTCTCGCAAGACTTGGATATACTTCTTGAAAAAGAAGGATGAAGTGTTCTCCTGGTTCTGTCACTTCAAAGCCTTGATCGAGAATCAAACCAAGAAGAGAATCAAGATTTTAAGAACTGATAATGGGATCGAGTATGAATCCAATGAGTTCCATGACTTTTGCAAAGAAGCTGGCATTAAGAGGGAGACCACAACACCATACACTCCTGAGCAGAATGGTGTGGCTGAAAGGAAGAACCATACGATTATGGAAGTTGTTCGTTCCATGCTCCATGATCAAAGGCTTCCAAAGTTTCTATGGGCCGAAGCTGCGAATACCACCGTATATGTTCAAAATCGATGCCCTCATCAAGCATTGGATTCCAAGACTCCTAAAGAAATATTCACTGGTAAGAAACCTGATGTCTCTCATTTTAGAATTTTTGGAAGTCCCGTATATTTTCATGTGTCGAAAGAGAAAAGAAGCAAATTGGGTGCATCTCGTAAGAAGGGAATCTTTGTGGGCTATAGCGAATATTCTAAGGGCTATAGAATCTATGTGGCTGGTCAAAGGGAAGTCTAAATAAGTCATGATGTCACCTTTGACGAAGATATGGCTCTTAGCAAGGTTGACAATCTTCCTATTCTTAGGAAAGATAAAGAAGTTGACATCAGGAAGTCGAATGAGAATGAAGATGAGACAATGCCCGATGTGGAAGAACCTATGGATCCTATTGATCCCCCTCCGCAAGAGCCTTCCTCTTCTAGGAAGAGGCCCTCATGGCTTAAGGGGGCTCTTGAAGATGCCGAGAGACATATTGCAACCAGAGGGACTTTCCGTGAAAGTAAGAAGCCGAGCAGGTATCAGATATACTTGACCATTATGAGCACCATCATTCAAAATGAGCCTTCATCATTCGAAGAAGTCATGAAGCATCAAGTATGGAAGGATGTTGTGAATGAAAAATACGAGTCCATCATGAAGAATGATGTCTGGGATGTGGTCCCCAGACCCCAGGACAAAACAGTTGTCACCTCGAAGTGGCTTTACAAAATCAAGCATGGCGCTGATGGGAGTGCTGAAAAATATAAGGCTCGCTTTGTTGCTCGAGGCTTCTCTCAAAAGGAAGGTGTAGATTATGATGAGATATTTGCACCTGTTGCCCGATACACCACCATCCGCTTGATCATAGCCCTTGCTGCTTCGCAAGGATGGAACCTACATCAGATGGATGTCAAGACCGCGTTCTTGCATGGTTCGATTAAAGAGGAAGTCTATGTGGAACAACCCGAGGGGTTTGAGATTCATAATCGGGAATCTCACGTATGCAGGTTGAAGAAAGCTCTCTATGGGTTGAAGCAAGCACCCCGAACTTGGCATGAGAGGATTGATAGCTATTTGATAAAGCTAGGATTCACTAGGAGTGAAGCCGATCCAAACCTTTACTTTAAGGTTGAAGATGATAAGCCTCTCATACTGGTGTTGTATGTTGACGACCTCTTTCTGACAGGTGCAGACCCTCTCATTCACAAATGTAAGAGGGAGTTGGCTTCTGAATTTGAGATGAAGGACCTAGGGCTGATGCACTATTTCCTAGGGCTGGAGGTTTGGCAAAAACCAGGAGAAATTTTCCTATCTCAAGGAGAATACGTGGTGAAGATATTGGAGAGATTTGGTATGATAGACTGCAAGCCCGTGACTACCCTGATGGACCTTAACTTCAAGAAGTTATGCAGTAGTGTTGCCGGACCTGTTTTGGGAAATGCTTCTGAGTATCATCAACTCAGAGGAGCATTGATGTTCTTACTGAACTCTCATCTGGATATATGTTTTGCAGTCAACACGTTGAGCCAATATATGGTTGAACCTCATCACTCACATTGGATTGGTGCAAAGAATCTACTGAGATATCTTCGAGGCACAATCACTCATGGACTGAGATATATTGTCGGAGATGTGAGGCTGCATGGTTATTCCGACGCTGATTGGGAAGGCAGTGTGGTGGACCGAAAGAGCACTTTCGGGTGTTGTTTCTCTTTGGGTTCTGCTTCGATTTCCTGGATGAGCAGGAAGTAGAAGTCGGTGGCTTTGAGCACCGCTGAGGCCGAGTACATTGTTGCGAGTATGGCCTCCTGTGAAGCTATCTGGTTGCGGAAGCTCTTTAGTGAGTTGTTTGGTCATACGTTGGATACTACCGTGATCCTCTGTGACAACCAGAGTGGGATTTGTTTATCTGAGAATCTCGTATTTCATGATCGCTCCAAGCACATCGATATCAGGTACCACTTTATCTGGGATATGGTACAACGAGGAGCAATAAGGTTCCATCATATTGGGACTGATGAGCAGGTCGCCGACATTCTGACGAAGCCCCTGGGAAAGGTCAAATTCTTGACTTTTCAAGAACGACTAGGAGTCGTGGAGAGACCCTCTTATGAGGGTCCTGTATGATGCATACATTGAGCTCTGGGAGCTCGGGGGGGCTTGGGGTACTTCTTGGAGCAACAAGTGACCATAGGGTGACTCACCCTCCCCTAGTGGTGCGCTATGTACAGGGTGAATGATTTAGCCTTCCCCTATGATACCCCGTGGCGACATGTAGGCAAGATGAGTGGTTCATCCTTCTCTTGCTAAGACATCCTACCCATGCAGTCTGGGACTCATGGGAAGTACCACTCATATGGCCAATGAGTAGGGAAATGAGGATAGGGACCATAGTAGTATCGATGGACGCAGCGTGTATCTATTGTAGTCACTATGCTAGGATGGCATTGATCTGGGATCATTTGGAACTGACTTCCGGTCAGTAAGAGTGGTATGAGACACTCTCTTTATTTGGACCTAATTTCAGATCAATAAGAGTGGTATGACACATTCCCTTCATTGGGACTGACTTCAGGTCAGTAAGAGTGCTATTAGACACTCCCTTTTATCTGGGACTGACTTCGGGTCAGTAGAGGATGGTATGATACATTCTCAATCATTTCTTCTTCTTCATAGTTCAGTAGAGCAGTGCATTTGATAGCAGATACAATACCGACAGATAGATGGATTAGCAGATGGAGTTCTCCCTAGTTGAGAGGGAGTGTTAAATTTGGCAACTAGGACCAAACTCCATGTGGATCACCTCATTTGTGGCAGCTGATATTTTTCTTGGATTCCTCTCATCAAGAGGTGTAAGATTGATCTAACGATCATCCGATTCCGACATGTATTCATGGAGATATGAATTTATTTGTATTTCTTGACAATTTGTCAAAGTCGGCCAATAAGCAAAACATTGTTTTTCACCCCCAGCTCATCCTCAACATGGCATATAAAAGGAGACCTTAAGGCATTATGACACTCATCTCTTCACATCTCTTCTCTCTCCTAGCTTGTTTGGGTATGTGTAGGAGCAGCTCTCTCTCACATGGGAAGGAGGATGCAGGAAAGTTGCAGTAGCGTTGACTTAGGTTGACCAAGGAGTAGCAAGGGTAGTTTGATTGCGTTGACCAGCATAGAGGAGATTTGACTATGGTTTTGGGTTGGGCAACCTCTCCTAGGCTAGCCGCATTGCTGGGCAGCCAAGCGTTGACCTGTTTGACCATGGATTTAACCAACGTTGACTGACTAGGGCTGACCGCAGAGTTGCAAATGCGTTGACTGTTGTTTGACCATCTTTCTTGGTCTGTGTTGGGCTACCTATACTACTTTTTGAAGGCAGAGTTGATCAAAGTTGACTTGAGGTCATTCGGGAGTTGTTTGACTAGCTTTGACTTTGCTAGTTAGGGTTTTATTGCTGCTGTTCTAAAATCACAGATTTGTAAAATTGTACTATCTCTCTCTCTGCTGAATTATTGAAGAACATAGAAGAATTGATCAAAGGGTTTCCCCGCATTGGGGTTTGTCCCTGGCTGGTGCCACATCTTGTGTCTCTTGTCTTGGCTTGTCTTTTATTGTTTACATTTATGTTCTATCTACATTTTACTATCATGTTGATGTGATTGCAATACTGAAAATTGATATTGGGCTAATAAGAAGATTTGAAGTAAATTGCTCTTAAGCATAAAACATACCATAATTTAACAAAAGATAATTCTAGCCAACAATATAGTGCAGCAGGAGCACTCAAATGTTTTGGATGACATACCCCCAATTGGTCAATGGGATCCAAGTGGAGTACACCCATGGGAGAAAGACTTTAACACCATGAAGATACTTCCCTTGGTTGACTTATTCAAATATGCTACCACCTTCAGGATATATGATGATACCAAGATTTGGGATCCAAAGATTTCTATGATGGATAGATTACTTCAACTGGTGACAAGGTTTGAAGGAGTTATCGTGATTGATAATACCCTCTTGATGCAATATAGTGGAGCATTCATCAAATTCATTTGGGATCCAAGAATTGGTCTTGGCATATAGGTTATGGATTGTGTTATCACTCAAAACTTTTCCCTAGAAGTTTTCGGAAGAAGAAAAGGACCGAGGTAACCACAAACCAATCTTTTAAGTATAGGCTCTAGCCAACCTATGACTCAGAGAGGGCTCTTTCTATATGATTTAGCTTTGTTTGCTGGGATTTTAGGCTAGTTCTGAAGGTTCAGGGGGTTTTGATTTGTATTGAATGGTTGGATGGTGGAATCCTTAAAACAGATGGATAGATTGATGTCTTTGGACCATTGGGCTATGGAGTCAAAGGAGGGCAGCAGAACTGGAATTAACTCACTAAAGGGAGTGTTCAAAGGGCAAGCTAGCAGAGTAAAGTGCAGGTCTTTAAGCCAGATGGGTGAAATGATCTTAACCAGGGTGAGAGAGCACTTAAGAATTCTCAGAGCGGGATCAAAATGAGGAACAAAGGATAATCATGAACAAAGGGCAATTAAGAATCCTTACCACAGGGAGACTACCTAGACTAAGGAGCAATCAAAAATTCCTTAATTTAGATAATTAGCAGAAAACATTAAAATGCATAATAGTTAAGACCGAGTGTAATGAAGCCGATTCTGAGATATCATCCATATTATAGCATTCAAATTTCAGATACATTAAAGATTGTGGAAAAACTTTTAAAGAAAAATAACAACACAAGAGAAAATACTTGTCTGCACTTCGCTCTACACATGAATCCAGTGAAATGTCTTGTCTTTATTCATTAATCCAGCTTGTTGGTCCAAACAGTGATACAATAGCTTAC
Source organism: Pinus tabuliformis (assembly GCA_031772625.1). Taxonomy (NCBI): domain Eukaryota; kingdom Viridiplantae; phylum Streptophyta; class Pinopsida; order Pinales; family Pinaceae; genus Pinus; species Pinus tabuliformis. The sequence continues at coordinate 1,492,161,544 of CM062820.1, read as the reverse complement.
AGTCTTTGATCAAAAAGGTCTATAGAAATGTCTAAGAATCCACCCTATATACTTCGAATGGTGAAGTATTTATAAAAAAATTATTACAAAATATCTCAAAACAAACTTGAGATTTAATCTAGGAAATACAAAAATCTTCTTGCGAGAAGATAGAGGCAGTTATTGAACTGTTTCATGTTGTCCCTTTTTATGTGATACTGCTAGCTTTTATGGTTGGATTTGCAGCCCTTTATGTTGGCTTGCAGTTGTGGTCTTTTATGCTGGAATCTTCTTCAATTTTTATCTTTCACTTGATACTCTTTGACCCTGATACTCTTTGACCCTGCTGTCCTGTTTTCATCTATTTACCTGGCTGCTCTATTTTTACTGTGTAGTAACTTTTTACTGTAAATTTCTCACAGTAAATTAGTCATGCTTTCCCACCATTCTGCCTCAGGTAATTTGACATTCATCATCCTTTGGTATATCTCATCAGCTTCAGTATACTTGGCAAAATTGGGCTTGGTGATGAATAAGTGTTTTACCTCATGTTGGAGGAAAAACAAGTTCTCAAAAGTGTTATATAAGACTTTGCCTGTTGGCAGGGCTTTAATAGATGAAGTGCTAGCTTGTTCTTTAGCCAACTGCCTGAGTCTATTGTCATAGTCCTGCTGTGTCATAAGCTTGACATTGATGACCAATGGACTGGGCTATCCTTTCTCCCTCAAATTTGGAATTTGGCCATGAATCTATCAGTGGCCACCTGCATGTTCTTGCACTTTTCCTCCAATTTTAGCATTAGGTTCCTCTTGGAAAGAACCTTTCTTATGTCCAAAATAGTTTCAGTTATGTCTTCTATATTTAGCTCCTGAAGCTCATATCTGTTTTTGTTGTTAAGGAAATGGATGAGTCTATTGGCATCCTCTGGCATGTCAGCCAATTCCTCCTTGACTTTCTGAATAGCTACTGTAGCTATTATCAATTCTGTCTGTTCAAAAATAACTTGAATAGATGGCCAAATATCCTTGACGGAGTCAATGATATTGGCCCATAACAGTTCCTTGGCCTGTCCAAGGGGTTTCTCTAATGTTAGGTCCTTTTCCAAGGCTTTGACCCTTTCATTCATCCTGTTGGCCTTCTGAGTTTCTTCTTTTTGCATATTTTGGGCAAGTTTGTAATCAGTTTCTAAACTTGCCACTTTTTCTCTTAGTCTATTCATTTCAGTGGCTTGGATGGACATTTCATTCATGGCCTTGACTAATTTATCTGCTTCCTCTCCTAGTGTACCTGTTGTTGTAGATTCTGCTATAACTGGCAATGATGTGGCAGGTGGAGCTGTTGGTGCAAGTGAAGCTGCCAACGTGGAAGGGACTGTTGTAGACACTGTAGGGATGACGTTTGCAGAAGTTGATGCAATGTCAGTTTGTTTCATTTGGATTAAATTATCCAATTCTTTCTCTGTTTCCTTTAGCTGATCATTGAGTTTTAGGACCAAGTCCATCAACTCTTCATGTCTGGTTTGGCTCTCCAAAACTTCCAACGTTTGAGGATGTTGCAGCTGGGGAATTTTCAATTGCTTCTTCAGTGCAACAATATCATCATTCTTCTTCTTTATCAGCTGCTCAGTAGCTTTTATATCTTTGGGATCATGTCCCAACTCAATAACCAAGTCTTCCAAAGACTTAATCCTTGTATCCTTGGCCTATGAGGAGGCCTTCTCCAACTGAAACTGTGCTGAGATGTTGTTTACTGAGTTTTGTAGCTGATGGGCAGCTATGGCTTTACCTGTAAGGGTGGAGTATATCATTTCTCCAGCCTGTTTGTGCAGTTCTATTTGGTCTATGGGATGAATGTCCCTTGCCAACACTTCAAAGTCAACCCTCTTGTAATCTGATGATGTCTTGGGCTGCTGTGTTGTAGGTTTGATAAAGGACATCTGTAACTTTCCCTCCTTGATGTCAAAGGCTGACATTAGCCTTGTTTGATTTGTGGGAGTGAGCTTTAGGTATTGAGCATAAGTCTGAGCTTTGAGTTTCTCATTCCTCATTTTAATTTCTTTATACCTGTCCTTTATGTCTTGGTCTTTGTCAGCAGGCCTACTGAAGGAAGACACTTCCACACTAAGCTGCCTTTCCAACATCTAAGTCTGTGATGTGGAAGGCTCTTGTATGTCTTCAGATGGAGTTGTGGGCCTACTTCTGTCTACCTATGTGTTGGTTACCTGTGCTGATCCTTCTGTATATTCCTGTTCAGAGGCCGGATTGAGCCTTTGCCTCTTGCTGTGACTTGTTTCCTGCTACAAATTAGAGGTGTCCATTCCTGAAGTGGAAGCTCCCTCTCTGTTTCTTTTTGGATTTTTCTCCTCATTCTGAGGAGTCTGCGTGACTGGAGGGGTGCTCATGGCTCTTTCTTGCTCTTCTGGTACCTGCAGAAAAGAGTTCTCATCAAGCTACTTTTCCAAATCAATCAGAGCATTTTCTACATCTACGCTTGTGCCGTCGCTGTCTACTAAGGTATTTTCCACCCACTTTGTCTGATTGGCATATGCCTCTATTTCTGGTATGGGGTGGTGGATAAAAGGTCCTAGCTTGACCTTTTGCCTTTTCTTGGTAATGAATTCTAAAGGGTCATATCTCCATACAAAACTCCTTTGGAATTTCAAGCTTTGCAGGATCAGGTCTGCCTCTTTCCCTACCTCTCTGGAATTGCATATGAAGGGACATAACTAGTCTTTGATTTTGAAATTGGCCTTCTTCTTGGCATTGACAAAGTTGACCTCATCTGCATTGATGATCTGTCTGTAATATTCTAAGGCAAACAACCTCATAGGGAGGTATTTTGGCAACTTATATGGTGCATGCAGGCAACCATATATTCTGATTTCTATGTGGTTTTGGTAAAGGTACCAATCTCCCACTTTGGTTTGCTTGGAAAGATGGAGGACTCTTTTTATCTCTGGACTTATCCTCAATGGAGGATTTCCAGTGAGCATAGTCATGATTGGATACACAAAAGAATCTATGAAGTCAAAGTATGTATATGGGGATCTAAACTCATGGAAAAGTGGGGTCCAAAAAATGACCGATCTGGACTAGCCCCTAGTGTCAAGCTTCTAGAGAGTAAAAGGAAATTTATCCGACTGATAATACAAAAATAGATGGTACAATACAGAGGAGTATTTGAATACTCTCTCATTGCCCATTCTTGTGAACTGCTCATGCATCCTATCAGCTATGAATTTGGCAAAGTCATATGTGATTGCAGGAGGCTGCCCTGGGGTATAAATGGACATGAAAGCTAGAATAAGTTCATCAATGTACTCACTTGTAGTGTAACCCAAAACACATGATATCATGGTTACAATGTACTGGCCCCATTGAGAGAAAATAGTTGATACATATGGAGGGGGGTCCTTAGGGATGTGTTTTTCCTCTCTAATGAAGGTTTGGAACAACTAGGCCAATCTTGATGGGCTTAGCTTGGGATACTGGTCCAACAGGTCTCCAATTGAGAGTGGAGTTAGGTTTGGCCCTGGTTGGAACTGCAACATTTCATTAATTGACTTAGCTGTGATAGTGAATAAAATATTCTGGTCACAAAACATTATGGCTCTATGGCTGGGGACATAGCATGCATAGCACATATGAACAATTTCTGGAAAGATGTGAACTTGGGGGAACTGGTATCTAGGTAAATTGGACTCCCAGAGGCCAATATCATCTGTATGGTTCAGGTGTTTGTCTTTGCTTAAGCAATGAATTTTTAGCAGGAGCTCTATTGAAGTTGTCTTCGATTTGGAAATCCCTGTTAGCCAGGGGAAGGTGGTCCAGGTCTAAATGGGGAGTGGTAATGGGTCTAATGTCCATGGCGATAGGGGCAGCCATAATTCAGTTCTTGTGGATTTGAATTAAGCTCTGGGGTTCACTCTGAGGTTTTGAACATAAATTGGAAACTTCAAAGGTGTTTGTGATTTTAAGTAATTTTTCAATTAATTGGACTTAACGAGAATCTTAAACAGGCTGAATGCTTTCAATTTTGCACAGGGAATGGTATTCTATGGTGAAATACCTGGAAATTGGGCGAATTGGCTTCAAATTGATGGTTCTCGGCGGCTGCAGAGGTTTGTACGGTTCTGGTACGGACTGAAAGGTTAGCTGGGTTGTCTACAACGTCTTCTGGAGCGAACTTGGAAGTCTGGTGGTAAATTCGTTGTTCGCAAGGATTGCAATGGTTCACAGAGAACACGCGGAAAAAGGGCGAAAGAGGGCTTCACGGCCTTTTATAGAGAAAATAATTAATTTTGGCGGGTTCACTTTCGGATGAACAGTTGACGGTTTTTTGGTTAAATGGGAGAAGTGGTTTTGGAGGGCCATCGCACCACTTTTGTGGCGCGGGCGGTATTCGGGAGGGGTCACCCAATGCGATACAACGTTTGACACGTAGCATCCGCGGGGTCAGGGAAAACCACTTTATCGGGTGGTTAACGTTCAGCCATCGGGCGCAGCCGATATGGCTGTGCACCGTTGGATGAGGGGGGGTTGATGATCAACGGTAGTCGGGTGGAAGAGCTGCGCGGGGGAAAATGACGGGAGTTGATGGGGGGCCCAAGGATTTAATCATGGTGGTTTGGGATTAGTTTAGGGATAAATTGGAGGTTTAAAATGATCGGGCCGAGCTTAATGAGGGATTAGCGAGTCGAGCGAGGTTAGTACCGGGATTAACTTAAGTTTACCGGGATTAGGTAAACTAAGTAAGGCTATATCGGGGTATGGGTAATTTCTATTAGTTTTTATTAAAACCAAAGGTTGGGGTATTTTATATAGGGAATTAATTTAATACGAGATAATGGAATTTCGGGGAATTTATATAATACAATTAGAAATTAATATGAAATATAAAGGGCGAGTGGGTTTTTTCTAAGAAAAAAGGTGGAATGTCACGTTTGTGCACTTTTCATACCTTCAATACTTAGATTAAAGTGTTTTTGTGGGTTTTTTGAGTGAAAAGGGGTTTACATGTGAGTTCCCACTTTTCCTATGTAAATGATGTCAACCATAGGAAAGTGTGATTTTATTAGGGAAATGAGGGGAAATGAAAGGAGATGATTTTTTTATGAAGGGGATTCTAGTACTTGTTGTCCATAAGCCATCAAGCCGATGGTTCGGTCCCTCCAAAAGTCAGAGAAATGCTTTGAGCCTCTTTAACTTATAGGTTTTGAGCACTAGAACTTGTTTATGGAAAATTAGTAAAGTAAAGGGATGAAATGAATGAGAGGATGTTAAATAAACCAAATTTTGAACCATTGTCTTTGCTTTGTTTACTGCTTATGCATATTTGAAAGATGCATTTAAAACAATGACATAAGTGCTTTGGTGTAATCACATGATATTTATGCAACCTTTCTACTACTTACCCATTTACTCATCCTACCATTTTTTCTTCATTTTATTTGGGTGCATTTAGGCTAGCAAACCCTTATCAAATCCTTTTCTTTTACAAAGCAAACTATCTAATTCTAACCTTATATCATCCAAGGGCTCAAATTAAATTGATAAACTCCTTTTATTTACTCTACCTAACTAATGATCTGCCAAGGTTACACTATTTGGTCAGATTTTATTCTCTAACTATAAGCATAAAATTCAAAACATGGTATAATCAAGATTAAACAGTTTGATTACCATGGATTGTGGCATGAGTAACAAGTTGCACACAATCATTATTATGCATAAAAGTAAATAGTCATGGCATTTTGACTTGCACACTTTCATGGTCTCTTTTGTTTTTTGGGGTTCATATATTTTCATTTTTTTGGACGTCCTTTGATTATTCTTTTAGGACATACCCTCTTTACATTATTTTTTCATATGAAAAACATTTGTAGAAAGCAAAGGTATGTACAATATTACAAGGCTTAACCTTAGTCATTCAAAATTATGACTCCTATTGGTATAGGAACCTAAAAGATTGTATTTCATTAATGCAACAAGGATTCTACATATTCATTTGGGATCCTAGAATACAGGTTTGGAATGCTTTGGGACAAGCAATCTCGGGAAGGGAGGACTATAATGTCCCTTTCCAAGAAGATCAATTTGATTGTTCATTTTCTCTTCAAGAAAAAACATCAAAAAGTGAAATGAATAATTAAAATAAATTATTATTTTATTATTTAATCCAAATGTGTTGATCCAATCAAAAAGAATATTTTATATTATTGATCCGGTCACAAAAGACAAAATTATAAAAGGAGGCTAAAGCTCATTCCTAAATCGTGCATTGATTATTTGTTTTCTTGTTTCCTTGGAGAGTTCTTGGAGCTTGGGTGACAACCGACGTGAGGGTTAGTTTCCATGGTGAAAGATCCACCCTAGCTGATCTAGACTAGACTAGTTTCACTTGTGAAACTATCCACCCTAGCTAGTCCACAAGAAGGGATCACCCAAATCTCTCAATAGTGCTTCAGAGTGGAAGAGGGGAGTGATCATTCAAATCACTCACTAGTGTCTAATGTGAAGGAGAAAGAAATAGATTTGTAGACCATCCTTGAAGGACGAGTTATCCCTGCTTGCAAGTATAGTTATCAGAAACAGATTGGTTGTCGAACTGGTAGACCCTTTAGACCAAGAACTGGTCAGAACAGGACGAATACTGGTAAAAAAACGGATCAAAAAACCGGTTTAGTAAAAATACATTAAATATTCAAATTTTAAAGAAAAACATATATATTCTTGTGCATCCATATAAATTCAAACCATTTATACACAAATATGAAAATTTTCTCATTTATATAGCAAGAGTGCAACATATGATAATACCAAAATAGCACTTAGTGCAATACATGTCTAAAACAAAATACATCAAGATACAGACTCTAAATGGCCTCTAACACATCAAACTACGATACTATTAGTACTAAATTACTAATCAGAATTAACATCATCTATAGTGGGATTTTGACTTGATTCCCCTGACCCTGAAGGTGGAGCTGGAAGTGGGTCCAAGTCCATCCAAGAAAGATCTTCATTGTCAAATGTTGGTTCTTGGGTCTCCACAACCCACTCTGATGATGGATCAAAGTCATCCAAAGTTATGTTGCTTGATTCAGGTGTCTTGTTCAGCAACTGGTTTTGCCTCAACCTGAGGTTGTACTAAACATAAACCATGTCATTCAATCGTTTTTGCTCCAAACAATTCCTCTTCTTAGTGTGTATTCACTCAAAAACACTCCAATTCCGTTCACATCCTGAAGCCCCAACTAAGAAAAATATTTTAAAAATCTCAAAATCATAAAAAAAAATCGCTTGAATGGGCCCCACACATGAGATGTTAGGCCGTTACATCGAACCATCCGATTCGGTACCAATTCGGAAAAAATCGCTGGTTCGGTACCAAACCAGCCATTTCTGGTCCGTTGCACCGGTCCGAACCAGTTTAGGGCTGAAAACAGCCAGACCGACCAGTCCAAACCGGTTCGGTCCAGTCCTAATAACACTGTTTGCGAGTTCAATTCATTCACAAGGGGAGGCTGAGATCAACAACTAGAGGAAGGCAAATGTATTATGTCTTGATAGGTCGAAACCCTGATCATTAGTGGGCCAAATTTAGATCCATTTGGTGGGGAAGATTCCAGCATTCCAAAGAACGAGTTATCAGTCATTTGAGGCCAAGATTTGAGCTTCTTCTCGAGAGGCCAAGTCTACTATAACACCCCTGTTACAGACAAATTTGTCTATCAATTTTAGAGGCCAAGTTTCTTGTATAGGAAAGTTGAGTTGATTACAGTTGTGTGCTAACTTTTGGAAGGTCGAATCCCATTTCTTCAAAGGGCCAATATTATCTAAAGCAAGGTTGATTTTATTCCAGTTGCAGCCTATTTTGGGAGGTTGATGCATGTAGGAGGTGGCTAAGTTGTCTACTGCATTTTCTCTCAGTTCAGAATTCATTACAGCAGTACCATACCAGCCCTTTTGCCAAAGTATCATTTAGCATAGAGATTCATCTTCAGGCAAGACAAGTTTACATACTCTGAGAGGTTGAGCCTGTCCTATTACATCCATGACTTCTTCAACCAATCAGTCAGTATAAGTGTACCTTTTTTGCAGTAATACCTCCAAGTTGATCGTGGCTATTTATGATCAGACTAGGTGGAAATTTGGAAGTCGGGCTCTCTCAATTATAGGGGGGGTGAACTGCAGCTATTATCACAGGCAGAGTTGACATTATTGCAGGTTGAATTCCACTTTGGTAGGGAGGAGTTTATATCATTCTTGCAAGCTTATACCATTCCTTCTTGGAGGTTGAGTCAAGTTGATTTTGAGGCTGAGTTAAATATTAGAAGCAGGATGAGTCCCTTCCTATTGGCAGCCAAATTTTTATTTCACCTTAACTACATCTACAGCTAACAGTGCCAGGTTTCAGAGGTGGAGACATCTTCTTGGAGAAGTCGAATCACCATGAGAAAACCAAGTTATCTACAATCATCTTATTGAAGTAGCTCTCAGGCTCTAAAGAAATAAAGTGCCGTGTCATTTCCTGTACTAGACTAATAAAATTTGGCTTAAGTTATATGTTGCTCAATAGACTTTATTGTGTTTCTTTGTTGAGCAAAGGCTTATTTTTAGGTGCATGTCAAACATTTGAAGAAAAACCTCTATCAGGCAACTCTTTGTTTTCAAAGTGTTCGATGAAATGTCCCTTCTATACATCTGTTATTTACTTTGCACATAAAGTGTTTGAATAAATCTCTTCATGCAAAGAGAGCCTTGAGAATTATTGCAAGTTTATTGGCATTTTAGTAAGGGGACTATTGCCTCAAAATCTAGAAATTTTTGTGAGGGGACCTCACGAGGCAAAAACTAGACTAAGGGACAACAATATGAGGTGTGGCCCACTATCACCACAGCCACTACGTCCTGCTCTTTTGTGGACTTTCACCACTAGGGAGGCTTCCCATTGTTAGGTCGCCTTCAAGGATATGCTAAATACAAGGGGTAAGGTTAGGCTCAAGGAGAACAACTCTTCCTAAGAAAAAGGCTTAGCAAGCATGATAGGGCAATTGGAATCCTCCAATACGCCAAGTTAGGGCACTATTACCCACCATTTTGTGGGTGATATCCCTAGGAGAATTTTTTTTCTCCAAGATGGTCCTCGGCCGATGGCCCCTTGCGGCCACTAGCTAGCTCATTGTGCCATTTCTCTGCCCCACTAGCTAGCCCCTAGCGGCCACTAGCTAGCCCCTTGCGGCCACTAGCTAGCTCATTGGTCCCTCGCCCATCTACCATGATCATATGTTTGAAGGTGGGACTCCCGAACCTAAAGGTATGCCTTGTCATTTGGTAACTGAGTATTGTAGTTTTCTTATCATGGACACTTCTGGGCATGGATTAATGGAGAGATTCAGCAGAAAGAATGGGTCAGGACTGTGCCCTTGTCCCCTAGACCCCTTTTGGATATTAACCTTGCATTCTAGTCTTGTGGAATCTCTTTTACTGGCCATTTGGCTTTAGGGATGGTATTTCATGGGAAACTCTGATTTTGGTTGCATGGTCCCGCTCCCTTATCCGCTTATTTTCCCCCCTTTCCACTCATTATTACCTCGATCATCATTTCTCCCACCTGGGTCCACATTCCTCCACTGGGTCCACATAGGGTTAGCTCGCCCCTCCTCTTGCCCACACCTTGGGTCAGGCTTGTAATGATGCCCCAGAGATTGATGCAGCTAAAAAGAAAGATAAAAGCATATTTGGCCACATTCAACAGGAAAATGTACCACAAAATGCAAAAGATGGTCGGGACAAACACATTTAGCACGTGGGCAAAAGCCAATACATGAGCTCTACCCCATCATCATGGCCATCACCTTGGTTCCTACAGGTTCTATGAGTTTCCTTCATCATATAGGAACCCATGATTGTCCCAACCCCTGGTGGCCAATGAACCGTCCTACCTTAAAGGGGGTGTTCACTGCTATATTTTATACATCATGCTCTTACCCCTTGAGCGTCGAGCGGTTAATCAAAGAAAATCATAAAAGGAAAAAGGCATATAAAGAAGGATAAAAAAATCAAGGCCAAGGCACCTCATGTACCACGATTGCTCCCTCCTATACATTATAAACCCAAGTGTGGACTTCCTTTTTATTAGCTACCCTTGTACCCCAACATGTGGCCCAAGGCTGACCCTTCTCTTCCCCTATTTCATTCACCTATCTGCCACATGCCACCACCTTTTGAAGGATGTACCTTGAATATATCATCCCCTTTAGAAGTAGAAACCACCTAATAGGATACTTGATTAACCCCATTTGGAGTTTAGGAGACATTGGCACATCCCAAAGCCCATTATGGAAGAGCAAGCCATTATGAAGTCCCCACCTGTGGTACATGATTGGTAAGCTCATTTACTCGATTTCTCTAATAACTTGTTGTATTGGAAGGCTATGGGATGCCTTAGATCTTATGCAAGATTGCAGATGGTCTCCATCTTGGGTTTGGTCTCCCTATACGGGATCCTAATCCTCCAGAGGGCTACATTGACACATGTAGGGTGTGTGTTGAGAGCCATGGGCCTCCACAGTAGCAGACAGCACTCCATGGATCCCCGAGGATGGTCAGAAATGCTCGAGATACTCCCATTGGGCAAGGAAGATGCACCTGGTGCATTTTTGCCCAGCCGGCCCCACAGATGTATCATGCACTTAACAACTAACCCAGGACTTGTAGGACGATGTGGCATCCCCTACATCATCATCAGAGCCCTTGCAGATGATCTACAGACACCTTCGACTCATTTGGAGACCCATAAGGTTATTGTTGTGCACCCACACCCATTGAGAGCACCACAGGTTTATTGTTTGGAGAACATGAGACCAACCCCTTGTCCATCATTTTTTGAGGGTCCTACTCTTCATTATGGCACCCATGGACCTCATTAGGCCTCTTAGAGGACCCTACGACATGCATAGATTATTATTTGACATCTTGAGAGGCTTATTCTTTCATTTGTGAGCTAGTTTGGTGGGCTTGTAACCAAAAGTTAGATTATTAGAACATTATTTTATTTTTGGGGCTTATGTAGGCCAAGGAGGCTAATTCTAACTCCTCATTAGTGTATAAATACAAGTGAGATGAGTTCATTATCTCATCATAACTTTGGATGGGATCTCTTCTCTCTCTTAAGAATTTCGCACTTTTTCTTGGAGCATGAATTGGAGCTTTATGGATGAATTTTAATGTGTGGATTTGGTTTATCTTGTCTTGGAGCTTCTCTATTGTCAAACTATTGATGGTTGGATATACTCTACATGTAAGTACATGCTTTTAATGCTATTCTTGTTTTACTTTGTCATATACATTGGACTGGGATTTTCACTATTTTAGGGCTAATTGTAGCATGCATTTTCTGGTTAAATTGTGGAATTTTGTCTATATATAGCATCTCTCAATGTATGGACCATGTAATGAGAACAAAATCTCCTAGGGATAATTCTATCAACGAATTTATCTTGATAAGCCATCACCTCCTACACATCGAAGTATAAAAGCTGCAAAATTTGCTTCTTTTTGACCTAGAAGGCTAGCGAAGTGGTCTTGAGGCCTCCTTGATCAAGAACCAAAGATCCTCACTCATATTTATCATAGACTCCATTCTCCCAAGACTAAGGCATTGATCTACCAAGAGGTGGTCACCTAAAATCATACCTTTTTCACCTTTTCCTAGGTCTAGCCAAATTGGGTCACCTAGGGCATCATTTTCCCTAGCAAAATATCCCTCCAAAAAGTTTGATCTCCTAGCCTCTCTTGCGCTGGTGTCTCCTCAAGACCTCCTCCAAATTTGAGGCCATTCCGACGATGGAGTTGTGAGAAAAGCCAAGCCCTAGCTCCGAGATCAAACTTTGCCCTAGCATCCCCAAGGCTAGTGCCTCATAGGATCAATTCAACACCTTTAAGTGAAAATTATTTCTTTGATCCTTTCCCCCACCTTGTCTAGGGTAAGAACATCATTGGTTGCCATACTCTTTCCTCCTACCCTAGACTAGGTCCACTTGGTCCCATGTGGTCTCGTTCCTTTGAAAAGACAATTCTTCAAGAACCATCCGGGATACCAATTTCAATAAGGATTTTAGGGATTGGGAAACTCTTTCACAAATCATATCCCCTAAATCTAACCCTCAAATCCTCCCATTCCTCTCCTAGAAGTCAGTGTACCTTGCTTAGAAAGCAAGCAAGCCCTATCCTTCAACCTCTTCTGGAAAGGAATCATTTGGGTCACAACACAATATCATTGATTTATCTTTCATTGGTGACTCCATAATATATTGAGTCTCCTCCCATCGTTGGAAGTCTGTAAAAAGTAGGGAGCCTTAGCTGAGGGGACAGTGGGCTAAGTCTTCATTTGTTGCCCTTGGTCTAGCATTTACCCTTTAGGGATCCCCTTTAGGTCCCCTACTAGTTTAAGCGGTAACAGGGACAACGTGATCTAGGGTTTGAGAAACAGCAAGCCAAAGGGACTCACCTAGAGTCATAATGCCAAGAAAAGCCTTCCAAGCAATGAATACCTTCAATTTATGGAACAGGAAGACTTCAATAAGCCCCAAGTTAAGGTCTAGGGCAATCTAGGGCTTTTTTTGGGGGCAAAATTTACCTAAGGCACAAGGCTTTGACCTTAGACTAGATGGATTAGCCACTATAAGGAGTTGATTTTGAGGCAACCAACTCTCCTTCCAATGTTGAATCCTCCCACAAGCCAACAACTTCAACCCTGGTGGAAATTTGTGCCCTAGCCCTAGCAAGTGACTTATCCTTGAGGGGCCAAAAATCAAATTTGAAGAGAAAAAATGAGATTTAGGGTAAGTTTTATGGATAATCAAAAGAGTGACCAAGGCTAGTGCCTTGGGATGATGGAGTCTATGGGAGTGTAAAATTTGCTAGATCTTGGCAAGGAGTAAGGGAATAATGAAACCCTAGGTTTCAAAACCCTAGCTAATACTTTTGTCAGGGAGCAAAGACAATTAGGAGAGCTAGTTGAAAGAATCACCAATGGGATTGTCATTCACATTCTACAAGTGAGTAATGCATACAATGCTATCATCTAGATTCCATACAATGATTTTCAACAATAACTAGCACAATAGAAACCCTAGATAATTAACCATTCCATACATCACAAAATAATAAAGATTTATCAAATCCAAGGTACACTTACAAGATAGAATGCATGAACAAGCCTTTATTGCTCCAAGACCAAAGAAATAGTTCCAAATAGCAAAATACACCATATAGTCACATCTCCACAAGATAAGAGAAGGCTGAAAACCTCCAAGAGGGGCCGAAAATAGTCACAAGTCCTCCAATGCAAGGCATCCTCCAAGCAAGCAACCTCCCTTCATGTGTCAACTACATGAAGAAGTCACCAAATTCCGTAAGTCTCTAATGCTCCAAGGAAGAATATCATGCAAGCATTACTACAAGGTCTAGCAACCAAGAGTTAACCACCTCCCACATGCAAGTTCATCATGGAACACCAAGGGTCAACCATACACCATGCACCCAACATCTCATGAAGCACCCCCAATCATACTATAAACATTTTTGAAGTAACCCCAAAAGTTAATGGACCTTCCTTTCAAGCATCAAAAACCCCCCTTTACTAGTTGTGGAACCATGTTGATATTGGTACTCAGTAGTAAGAGGGGAAGGTGTGATCCAATGCTTTCTCTTCTTGGCCTCCTATCCATCTTCATGGAGGATGTTGTGCATAGGGTCAACCCTATGTTGAGATGGTTATTCATCAACCCTCTCATTTCTTTTCAATAATAGTAGTTCATGTTTTTGAGTTGGTTATCCACACATCAACTCTCACTTGTAATTCAACCACCTATATTCTATATTTTGACAATGGTCATTCCTTGTGAGGAGTTGTGTATTTATAAACCCACTCTCATCATGTATTTAAGCTTCCTTCTGAGTTGTGCTCCCTCGGGTACATTTGAATTCATGTTTACACACCCACACCCCGATTGTATTTGAGACTTTCAATTGTGTTCAAGCTCTTATAGATTATATTCGAGCTTTCTTCTCAACCATGCTCTCTCAAGTCTATGTATGTTGAGGATTTACACACCCTCTTCCTTTTGGTTTTTTAGCATTTCCAACTATGTTAGAGCTCTTTCAGATATATGGAGTTGGTTTTTCTTACTCTCATTTCAACTTTGGTTGATCTAATTATTGTTGGGTACTTCCATCTCTCCTCTCTTACAAGATATTCCTTCTAACACTTCTTCAAATGGACAAATCAATGCAACTATTCTTCAAGTAGATGTGCAATATGGTTGGGATATGTCTTCCACCTCCTCCATGAGAGTATTTTCCAGTAGATGAGCAGTTCAGTGGCAGCATTCATTTAGTGAATAAGCATTTCAATGATAATTTCTTCAAGAGTTGAGCAGTTCTATGTTGATGACAGTTGGGTATTCATAAACCCTTCCACATCTATATTGAGTTGGATCATCACAAACGTACTCTATCTTATTACAACTATGGTTGTCTCTATATTGAATTGGGAATGCCCACTTCTTTTGTACTTCAACATCTTTCTCCATTACCTCGCGCTCAAATTAAAGGAAGGTGTTGAAATGATGGTAAATCTTCACTTGTGGTTAGTTGACATTATGACTAAGCACCCTCATTATCTGTTAATTTTAGACAATGGTATGTTCTATGCTTTAAAGCAATTTTATTCCAATTGCTTTATGAGCCCAATATCAATTTCAGTTTAGCAATCACATGAACATGTAAGTAAAATGTTGATAGAACATAAACATAAACAGTAGAAGACAAGCCAAGACAAGAGGACACAAGATGTGGCACCAGCCAGGGACAAACCCCAATGTGGGGAACCCTTGATCAAATCTTCTTTTAGTCTTCAATAGTTCAGCAGAGGGAGATAGTACAATTTACAAATTCTGATCATTTATAACAGCAGCAAAAGAGCCCTAACCAAAAAAGTCAACGTTGGTCAACAGGGCAGATTTGACCCTCAAAGATTCGCTCAACTTCAGTCAACTTCGGCCTCCAAAAATGAGATGAAACAGCCCTCAAAACAATGAAATTTTGCCCAGTCAAAGTCTGGTCAAACAGTCAACCTGCGGTCATCCCTAACCATAATCAATGTTGGTCAAAACTCCTCGATTTTCGTGCCCAGAATTGTGGCCTTCTTAGACAGAGATTCCTCACCCAAATCGAAGTCAAAATAGGTCAACACATCAAGTCAACACAATCAAACAGCGTCCTAGCAGCTCGGTCAACGTTGGTCAACGCAACAAACAGAAACCCTAGTTCACACGTGTGGAGAGAGAGAAGACTGCCTCGGATAGTGTGCCCAATCACAAGAGGAGAGAGAGATATGTGTGATGAGATGATGGTGAAAATGACTTGAGGTCTCCTTTTTATATGCAACGTTGAGGATGAATTGGGGGCTTGTGTGCTTGTTTTGCTTGTTGGCCGACCTTGACAATTTGTCCATAATATAAATAAATTCATATCTTCATTTGTACATGTCAGAATCGGATGATCTTTATGTTAGCGCTTGAAATTTCACCTCAGGCTGAGAAAGGTAAACCTCAAGGCAACATCAAACCACTTAGCCTCGTAGCTAGCCCTACGGGGCAGGAGAGGGCTCTCTCCAGTCTATCTCGATAAAGATCTTCAATGGGCGAGATAACCAATAGGGTAACACTGATTTTAGGCTAGTAAACTGATCAAAAGGGTTGATTTGGGATTTTTAGGGTTTTTGGTGGAAAATTGGGGAAATGGCAATTTTAGGTGCGGGGATTGGACACAGTTTTCGCAGGGGGTTCTTTGGGGCGAGGTAGGAAACAGTATTGATGCCTTTAATAGAGATGGATGGATGAGAATGACCGGTGAGGAGTTAAAGAGAGCAAGCAATAACCTTGAATTCCCTTTAAACAGTCGAAAACATTGATATTAAGCAAACTTAAAAGCAGAGCATGACAGTCATGAGTTCTACTTTAACACTTCATTTGCCTAATGTGCAGAAGGAAAAGTAAGGAAATGATTCACATAACACACTTACAAGTACAAAGAGAAACACACCATCAATACATGTGACCACAAGAATCCCAAAAAGGATTGCAAAACCCTGGTCTTCCTTTGCCAAAAATTGCAGAGATACAGTGAGTAATACAATAAGAGCTTCTCCCTCAAGAGTCCAACCTTCCAACCTCTGAAAATGACTAAGAAAATACATAATATAGGCAAGCTAACACCTTTCCTTGCCTCTAGGGGTCGAGCTCATCCTTCTAGGAGCTGTTTCAACCAATTCTAAACTAAGCACTGAAAACTAGGCAGTCAAAACAACTTGCCTCTATAAGCTAGGAAACCAATTCATTCATTTAATTTTCACCTATCTCATGAATGAATCTTCTAGAAGAGATACATAAGTGTAAAAGTGTCATAAAATTACATCATTTACAACAAGGAGGATAAAAATCAACTCCAAAAAGTCAAACATAGTCAAAACTGCGTTTTGCTGAGCTGTAGGCTGAAATCCTGAGCAATTTGCCTGATGGGTCGCGCACCATTCCTGAACGGGTCGCGCGCCTTTGAGAGCACTTTTGGGGCACTTCTAGGTGTCCAAATGGGGCAAGAGTAGGCTTGTTGGAAAGGTCTGGATGTCTACTTTCCAACCCAAGTGGAATTTCTGAATTTGGTAGTCATTTACCCCTCCAAAATTGCAATCTCCCAAGACTGCTTTCTGTGTGTCAAAAATGTGGCAGAAAGTCATTTTTTGCTTGTTTTTTGACTTTCTGGAGGCCCAAAACTTCATAAAATCTCTTGGCAATGGGTGAGCATGTGTAACTTTTCATGACAAATCCAGAAATGCTGAGTTTTCCCGGAACGGAGTAGCCAAACGAAAGGGTCGCGCGGGGGGGTGAGACCCGTTGAGGGGACAAAACCTGTTTTTTGCCTGAAAAAACCAAAAATGACCCAAAATGCTCAAAATTTCTTGGAATTTGTGCTGGGGCTGAGCTATTTAGTGCCATGCTCCTTCAAGGAAGCCTCGGCCAAGATGTAGAGGGGGTCGGACCTTTTTCTTCGTTTTTGTGCTTTGGCCAACCGCCTTTGGAGCACTTTCATCTTCGCCTTGCACACGTGCATCCGTGCCCAATAATGATTCTTCATGTTTCTAAGCAATTTCTTATCTTGGTTGGCCTTGGCCAACAGCCTCTCCAAATGAGCATTGACCCGAAGAAGCATAGCCTCTCGCTCAACGGGTACCAAATCGCCGGGTCTCTTTCGAGCCAAGTTGCGGTCCTCATGGATCCTCCACAACTCATCTAGAGTGTGCTCCTCGTCAAGCTGCTTGTTGCGCTGCTCCAAGTAGGTGATGGTCCAATTTGCCCTGTCAAATCTGTGCTGCAATGAGTCATTTTCAGCTCTAAGGTGTTGAATGATCTCCTTTGACTCTAGGCTAGGAGAAATAATGTCAAGATCAACCACCTCTATGCCTAGAATACCTGATGGCCCCTCATCAATCTTGGGTTGTTTGCCTCTCTCTGGTACCTGTGCTGCTGAAGAAGGCGAGGCCCCTTCCACCTGGTGTGGAGATAACACTCGCTGAGCTGATGAAGAAGGCGAGACCCCTTCCACCTGATGTGGAGAAAATACTCGCCTAGCTGTTGCAAATAAGGCCCTGTGGCCTCTCTGATAAGTGACCAATGGAGAAGAGCTGACATATCTAGTCACGGGGGTGTCATGCTGCTGTGATGGTCCTCCCTCCTCGTGAACAACCTTAGGATGTGGTGGTGGTGGTGCTGTGAAAAGCTCACGAGAGATAAACTCCTCCCATGGGATGCCCTGCTGAGCTAACTGATGTATGACCACAAGCTGAATCAAACCATAATGATAGAGGCTCCTATACTGCTGTGCTGGGCTCTTCCTCTGCATCAAGGGCACCATCTTCTCAATGTTCCGGCACAAGAAAACAAGGATGTTCATCATCCGTACCCGTGTGAAATGCATCAACAGGCGAATATGGTACAAATATACCTGTGAAAATCTGCCCTCACAGGTGAAATAGAGCATGATAAGCCTCATCATGGGGGCATACTCACTCCTCAGAAATCTGAAGGGAAATACACCCGTCAAGTGTCTCATGAATGCAGGTCTAATGAAAGGCTCATACTGAACACTGTCCAACATCTTGCGCTTATTCCACACCTCTCCGACATTAGGTATCCCTGTGGCTTGAGCAATCATCTCAGGTGTCAATGTAAAATCCACCCCGGCAAGGTTCACATGTCCATCATGCAAATGCAAAACAAATAAGCGAGCCAACTCCCTGTGATGTTGAATCCGAGAGATCCTCTCGCAAAACTCATAGCAAGACATATAACGGAAGCATGATACTGCCATTGGACAAGCCTGCAAATCGGTCAAAGAGGTGGGCTCCTCTCTCCTGTGATGACCGCCCTTTCCACCCTTGTGAGGCCTCCTATGTACCTCAAACTCTGAAGCTGACTCATGGTCATCACTTTGCTCATAATCGGTTTCGGTTTCTGACATGGTTTCAGGAACAAAGTGGCTGAAATGTACCGCTGCTTCTGCTCAAATGACCTGTTGTTTTACCCTGTTTGAAATGCTGCTTCAAGGGGACAAATAACACAAGGGGGATGTTAGGGAAGGAAGACTTCTAAGGGGAATTAGGGAAAATACATGAAAAAGGGAATTAAGGGAAGGAAATATGACATATACAACATCATACCATTATCATTTGCAAAGATTTTATGGGAAGTAGGGTTTAAGGTTATATTATTGGAGTTTAGGGATAGGGGTAGGGTTTTAGGGCTTTTGGTATTTTTGGTAGAGAGATTGAGTAAAAATGATGAGGGAGGTGGAAATAGGATGTAGGGAAAAAGTGGGGGTGAAAAGGATAACCTTGAAAACAACAAGACAAACCCTAGCTCAACCAACACTTTGACCCAGTGTTGATAATATCGGCGAGGGTCCAGAAAATATCTTATCGGCAATATCGGCAAAAATATCGGCAAAATATCGGCAAGCATAAAAAATAATTTTTTCAAATTTTTAAATATAGCCGATATTTTGCCGATATTTTCAAAATATCGCGATGTTTTGCCGATATTTGCCGATATTTTCGAAACAGAAAATATCGCGATATTTTCTCGGCGATATATCGTTTTGCCGAAAATATCGCGATATTTCCGAATATCGCCGATATATCGCCGATATTATCAACAGTGCTTTGACCTTCTTGAGCAAATATGCATTGGATTCATTATTTCAAAATGATGACTTTAAAATATATTCTCATGCTTTTCAAGCTTTGGCAAACAATGTATTTTAATGATGGGAGGCCTACCTGCAACCTTGAAGCAATCCGGGGTTATTTAGCAGCTTACTGGCGAAATTTGGCAGAAAAATTCCCAACAGGTCGCGCGCACTGCCCAACAGGTCGCGCGCCCTCAACGGGTCGCGCCTGTGTAATTTCTGAACTGGAATGGGCAGCCTGACGGGTCGCGCTCGCCCAACGGGTCGCGCGCCAGTCTCAACGGGTCGCGCGCTTTTGCAGGAGGCTTTTGGAGGCCTTCCCGGTGTCGGAATCGGGTGCAGGATAGCTCGTTGGAAAGGTCTTTGAGTCTACTTTCCAACCCAACTAGAATTTTTCAATTTGGAGTTCATTTGCCCTGTCAAAAATCAAATCTCCCAAGACTGGTCAAAAAGTGCCAAATGAGGCTACCTCAAGGAAGAGTGCTGTTGCAGTCAACTTTTGAATGCCTTCCTCAACCCCAAATTGAGCTCATGATAGCTCATTGGAAAGCTCTTTGTGTCTAGTTATCATTTTACCCATCAAGCAAATCATTTGGCCAACCAATCTAGGAGAAAACTTGATTTTCCCAAGGTCACTTCAGAGGTGTCTTTAATTCTCCTGAGGCAACGATATTCTTGACATTTCTCTCAAACCATGACACCTGTGCAAAAAGTGAAGGAGGTTTTTCTTCTTTGGCATGTTGTGGACAAAAACCTCTCAGTTTCCAAAAACTCATCTTTGATTTCTCTAAAACATATTTTGAGTGAAACTTGTCCCGATGTGTGAAACAAGGAATTTTGTCGAAATGAAGGGGATAAGGGGCTTCTAAATTCTTGGGGAAATTTTTGGAAGTAGGGAGGGATGTTAGGAAGCAGGGGAAAGTGGAATCTCAGAGATTGAGCGAGGGGAAGGGGTCCAAAAGGGAAAAACACAGGCCAAACCTAGAAAATTGCCAGGTTGTAGCAAGAAACTAGGGTTTGTGCAAAAATGAGGAATTTGGGGGATCTCAGTGATGGAAAGTGTTTGATAAGGTACATGAAGGATAGGGGAAGGTGTATGAACATCTGGATACAAGTTAATTATTTGACCATTCAAGAGAAATTAGCTTTCAAAACCCTAGGAGAGGGAAATGATCTTGCCTAGGCGCAACTGAAGCATGAACAAGATGTAAAATGACTCATTAGACATTGACATGATAGTGACAACCCTATGAATGATGATAAACTCAGCTGAATAGTGACATAGATTGGCATTTGGGCAATTTTGCAAAGAGTGAGAGCCAACCCTAGACCTAATGCCTAGTGACCAAATTTTGCTTCAAGACTCACTAAAATGACAAAATTTGACCTTGACACTTCAAAATCACTTTGTAAGAGCATATTTGATCACTGGAGGAAGGCTGGAAAGACTGACACTAACACTTTAGATCAATCCTACACCTCTTCGAGAGAGGAATCTAATAAAAATATCAGCTATCATAAATAAGATGACCCATGTGGAGTTTGGCACTAGTCATCAATTTTAACACTCCCTCTCAACTAGGGAGAACTCCACCTACTAATCCATCTACCAATCTGTACCATCTCTGCCATCCATGCACTGCTCTGCACTACTCTGCTGAACTATGAAGAAGACGAAGTGATTGAGATGTATCATACCATTCTGTACTGACCCGAAGTCAGTCCCAATCAAAAGAGAGTGTCTCATACCACTCTTACTAACCCGGAGTCAGTTCCCATTGATCCTAGATCAATATCGGACATCCTAGCAAAGGGAATACGATAGTACACGATGTGTCCATTGATAGTACTATGGTCCCTATCCTCATTTCCCTACACATTGGCCAGATGAGAGGTAGTTCCCATGAGTCCCAGACTGCATGGGTAGGATGTCTTGGCAGGAGAAGGATGAACCACTCGTCCTGCTCACAAGTCGCCAAAAGGTATCACAAGGGAAGGATGAACCACTCACCCTGTACACAACAAACCACTAGGGGAAAGCTGAACCACTACCCTATGGTTGCTCATCGCTCCAAGAAATACCCCAAGCCCCCCGGAGCTCCCAGAGCTCAATGTCCATCTCATACAGGACCCTCATAAGAGGGTCTCTCCACGACTCAAAGTCGTTCTCAGAAGGCCAAGAATTTGACCTTCCCCAGGGGCTTTGTCAAAATATCAGCGACCTGCTCATCAGTCCCAATGTGATGGAGCCTTATTGATCCTCGTTGTACCATATCCCAGATAAAGTGGTACCTGATAACTATATGCTTAGAGCGATCATGAAACACGGGATTCTCTGATAATCAGATCCCACTCTGGTTGTCGCAAAAGATCGCGGTGGTATCCAGCAGATGTCCAAATAGCTCACTGAAGAGCTTCCTCAACCAGACAGCTCCACAGGAGGCCATACTAGCAGTTATGTATTGGGCCTCGGCGATGCTCAAGGCAACCAATTTCAACTTCCTGCTCATCCAGGATATCAAAGCAAAACCCAAACAAAAATAGCATCCAAAAGTGCTCTTGCGATCCACCACACTGCCAACCCAATCAGCATCAGAATAACCATGCAGCCTCACATTTCCGGCAGTGTATCTCAGTCCATGAGTGATTGTGCCCCGAAGATATCTCAGAAGATTCTTGGTGGCAATCCAATGTATATGATGAGGCTCAACCATGTATTGGCTCAATGTGTTAACTGCAAAACATATGTCCGGACGGGAGTTCACCAAGAACATCAGTGCTCCTATGAGTTGATGATACTCAAAAGCATTTCCCAATTCAGGTCCAGCAGCACTACCACATAACTTCTTAAAGTTATGTTCCATCGGAGTAGTCACAGGCTTGCAGTCCACCATCCCAAATCTTTCCAATATCTTCACAACATATTTTCCTTGAGAGAGGAAAATTTCACCTGGCTTTTGCGGACCTCCAACCCTAGGAAATAGTGCATCGATCCTAAGTCCTTCATCTCAAATTCAGAAGCCAACTCCCTCTTACATTTGTGAATGAGAGGGTCTGCACCTATCAAAAAGAGGTCGTCCACATAAAGTACCAGAATGAGAGGTTTATCATTTTCAACCTTAAAGTAAAGGTTTGGATCGGCTTCACTTCCAGTGAATCCTAGCTTCATCAGGTAGCTATCGATCCTCTCATACAAGCCCGAGGTGCTTGCTTCAAACCATAGAGAGCTTTCTTCAACCTGCATACATGAGATTCTCAATCATGAACTTCAAACCCCTCGGGTTGTTCCACATAGACTTCCTCTTTGATTGAACCATGCAAGAAGGCGGTCTTGACATCCATCTGATGTAGGTTCCATCCTTGCGAGGCAGTAAGGGCTATGATCGAGCGGATGGTGGTGTATCGGGCAATAGGTGCAAATATCTCATCGTAATCTACACCTTCCTTTTGAGAGAAGCCTCGAGCAACAAAGCGAGCCTTGAACTTTTCTGCACTTCCATCAGCTCCATGCTTGATTTTGTAGAGCCACTTAGAAGTGACAACCGATTTGTCCTGGGGTCTAGGGACCACATCCCAAACATCATTCTTCATAATTGACTCGTATTCTTCATTCATAGCATCCTTCCATACTTGTTGCTTCACGGCTTCTTCGAATGATGAAGGCTCATTTTGAATGATAGTGCTCATGGCGGTCAAATATCCTTGGTACCTGTTCGGCTTCTTGCTTTCACGAAAAGTCCCCCTTGGTGCAATGTACCTCTCAGCATCTTCGAGAGTCTCCCTAAGCCATGAGGGTCTCCTCTTGGATGAGGAAGGCTCATGAGGAGTGGATCAGAAGGATCCATAGGTTCATCAACATCAGGCATCATCTTTGAACATACACGGCGATATTTGCAGCTTCACCCCATAGAAACTTCGGAAGGCTTTGATCATGAAGCATGGCACGGACAGCTTCTATAATAGAGCGATTCTTCCTTTCAGCCACACCATTCTGCTCAAGAGTGTATGGCATTGTAGTCTCCCTCTTAATGCCAACTTCTCTGCAATAATCTTGGAATTCATGAGATTCATACTCGATCCCATTATCAGTCCTCAATATCTTGATTTTCTTCCCGGATTGGTTTTCAAACAAGGCTTTGAAATGTCAGAACCAGGTGAACACTTCATCCTTCTTCTTCAAGAAGTAGATCCAAGTCTTGTGAGAATAATCATCCACAAATAATATAAGTATCCTCCCAAGGAGTTTACGGGCATCATACTAGATATGTCGGAGTGGATCAATTGCAATATGTTGTGGTCTTGCTATTACTTGAGGGGAATGGTCCCCTTGTAAGTTTTCCTTAGGCACATCCCGAACATACACCTTCATGCTCTACTTTGAACTCAGGCATACTTGTCACCATCTGTCTCACATCGAGTAGGGCCTTATAATGAAGATGGGTGAACCTTCGGTGCCATAGTTCAGATTGTAGAGATGTGTCGCAAGACATGGCACCCAATGGACTTCCTCCAACTTGATACAAATCGTCAACCCTGAATCCAAGAGTAAAAGCATCCTTGAAATTTCTTTTCCAAACACGTACCTTTCCATCAAGAAAAGCCACCTTGAATCCTTTATCTTCCATTGTTGAAAAGGGCACTATGTTCTTCTTGAGATCAGGTACATATAATACTTCTTGCAAATGAATAGTGTTACCTTGATTCAATTGAAGGGTAGCATTCCCTACTCCCTTCACGGGATAGGTGGCATCGTCTCCAAGGATGATCTCCAAGTTTGTCTCCTTTTCTATCAGATTAGAGAGGGCTTCCTTGTATCTGGTGAAGTGCCTTGAGGCACCACTATCAATCAGCCAATTTCCCAAAGTGTCCGGAGGAGAGGCAGTGGAGAGGGTCAATATAAGATAGTACTCTTTTTGCTTATTGTTAACAACATTGGATTCATCGTACCTGGAGTTCCTTGATTTCTTGGAGGATTGACCATTTCCTTGATGTCCTGCATTCCTTTTTCCTTTGCCATTGGACCTGCCATTCCTTTGATCGTTGTTGTTGTTGAAGTTTCCCCTAGAGTTGTTATGATAGTCATCATCTCGAGGTGTATCCCTTTTATTAGGACACTCCCTTGCATAGTGGCCAAACTTATTGCAAACAAAGCACCTGCCCTTCCTTCCTCCCTTAGATCCAGGCTTTCCATGGAAATGACCTTTAGACCCTACATTATTCCTCCTTTTGGCATGAGCGGAGAATGCAGTGGGGTTGCTTCTATTAGAAGGCATTTCTTGCTCCACCATTCTTGTTTCTTCTTGAATGCATCTTGACATCAATTCTTCAAACCCTGGAATTTGATCATTGTTGAGTATAGTGGTTCTAAATACATACCACTCAGGTGGGAGTCCTCCAAGGGTGGTGAGAGTAAGTTCCCTGTCAGGAATGACTTCTCCAATCCAAAGTAGATCATTCTTGATCTCGGTGATCCTCAATAAATATGATTAAAGGTCCTTGTCCTTGCCCTTCTTAATATCGTTCAACTTATTCTTTAGAAAGAGAATTTGATTAGCATTACTAGCCTTGAACATGCCGACCAACCTATCATATATCTCCTTGGAGGTCTTCAATTCGGAGATATAGGCCACCAGATGCTTGTCAATGGAATCCCTAATAATCTTCTTCGCTTTGACTTCAACCTTATTGTACTTGGTCTTCGCAGTAACCAGTGCATTTGAAGGAGGCTCAGGGATTTTACCCTGCACATAATCCATCACTTCCTTCTCTTCCAAGGTCAAATCAAGAGACATCTTCCATCCATGATAGTCAGATTTATCATGGAGCTTGTCTTTAGCTGGGAAGTAGGATGAGGAACCCATTGAGTCTTTTGTCCTTGTCCAACTGTCTTTGGTGATTGCTCTTTCACTCTTGCTTGGGCTTTGTCTTCACCTCAACTCCGATACCATGTTAATTTTAGACAATGGTATGTTCTATGCTTTAGAGCAATTTTATTTCAATTGCTTCATGAGCCCAATATCAATTTCAGTTTAGCAATGACATGAACATGTAAGTAAAATGTTGATAAAACATAAACATAAACAGTAGAAGACAAGCCAAGACAAGAGGACACAAGATGTGGCACCAGTCGAAGACAAACCCCAATGTGGGGAAACCCTTGATCAAATATTCTTTTAGTCTTCAATAGTTCAGCAAAAAGAGATAGTACAATTTACAAATTCTGATAGTTTATAACAACAGCAAAAGAGCCCTAAGCAGAAAAGTCAACGTTGGTCAACAGGGCAGATTTGACCCTCAAAGATTCGGTCAACTTCAATCAACTTCGGCCTCCAAACAAGAAGATGAAACAGCCCTCAAAACAGTCAAATTCTGCCCAGTCAAAGTCTGGTCAAACAATCAACCTGCGGTCAGCCCTAACCACAGTCAACGTTGGTCAAAACTCCTCGATTTTCGTGCCCAAAATTGCGGTTTGCTTATACAAAGATTCCTCACCCAAACCGAAGTCAAAACAGGTCAACACAATCAAACAGCCTCCCAACAACTCGGTCAACACTAGTCAACGCATAAAATAGAAGCCCTAGTTCACATGTGTGGAGAGAGAGAAGACTGCCTCGGATAGTGTACCCAATCACAAGAGGAAAGAGAGATATATGTGATGAGATGATGGTGAAAATGACTTGAGGTCTCCTTTTTATATGCAACATTGAGGATGAATTGGGGGCTTGTGTGCCTGTTTTGCTTGTTCGCTGACCTTGACAATTTGTCCATAATATAAATAAATTCATATCTTCATTTGTACATGTCAAAATCGGATGATCTTTAAATCAATCCTACACCTCTCCAAGAGAGGAATCTAATAAAAATATCAGCGGTGATAAATAAGGTGACCCGTGTGGAGTTTAGCCCTAGTTGCCAATTTTAACATTATCACATTACCAAGTTATGGTTTTATAGTTGACCTAATCAGTATTATTTTATATTATTCAAGATGCCTAAGGCTCACCTTAGCATTTATGTGGACCCATAACCTCCTTATAAGGAAGGCACTCTACCTCATAAGTTGTGTATAAACACATATCTTATGAGTCTTTTGTACTATCATCTTGGATTCATTAGATATTGATTCTTTTGCCTAAGGGCACCATATCTCTTGTTCTCTTCTTCATGGGTTCACTCCATGACTTTTCTTTATGTGATAATCATGTCTGTGATTTATGTTGGATTAGGGTTTGATGAAGTGTTCATCATAGATCTGCAATCTCTTTATCATCGGAACACTTATGTTTTTGTCACCTAGCACTCCACTTTCCATAGATTTGATAGGAGTTAATCAAGTTGTTACTTCCTTGTTTTAGGGTTTCAAATTTGTGAGTGTAGATCTACTTACCATGTTTAAGATATTTAACACGAACAACAAGCCAAAACTAGTAACCACATATTTTCGATCAAGAAGATTGCCAACTTGGACTTCATCATTGATGAGCACCAAGTCCATTTTAACCCAACAAATATCCGAATTATCTGTGACCAACCAACACCTAAGAATCTCACTAAAGTCTTAGCAAATCAATTATTCATATTGAGGCTCTCACATATTTTGTAAGATCTCAACAATGTCCTTTAAGGGAACAAGAAAGAAGTATTTTAGTGGACAGAAAAGAAATATTGCACCTTAAACCTGCTAAAGAACATGTTTGCTCCCCATCAATTTTGGCAGTGTTGGATCTCCACTGACCCTTTGAGATTTAGACAAACAATTCAGAATATGTGATCGGAGTTCTCCTTACATAGCACTACAACACATCATATATCATTCAAAATGCTTTAACAAAGCAATGTAGTAAAGTTCAACTTGAAATAGAGAGACGAATACCATCATGCATGCAGTTTAACATTATAGAAACTGCTTCTTGGGGAAAGAAACAATGACACACTTAGAACACCAAACTTTACAACCCTAACAATCATAATCAAAGATTAAGCATACCAAGCACAAGAAGTGGATTATGTTCTTGCAACAATTTCCGTTGCTACTCAAGAAGAAGAAGGGAAGAGCAAACAAAGGAGTTGAACATATTAGCCAACCCTTGACTATTATCTCACTAAGCATCATGGGATTTCAAGGACATGACTATTCCTCATGGAGATCATTATATTCACGAATCCACATTTTGGACCCATATATGCAAAAGCTCCAAGACTGGTGGCAAGTGCTAGGATACAATCGCCAAGATGAGCTCATGTTCCATCCCTATCATTTGTAGCCTGTAGGTCTGAGAAGGTGCTCCAAGGCAGAAATTGATTTGAGTAGCCAAGTAAAGGCGCAAGCCATTCAAAGGTTAGGAAAACATTGGCAACATTACTAATGAATTTTTATTGGCCCTATACGAGGCCAAAATTGGAATATGGAGAAGTCCATCAAATCCTACATCTCTTATTGCATTGTTAAAAATGCAAATTACTGACAGGACATTTACATCCCTTGCTAATTCCAATGCACTAATGGGAGTCTATTTCTATGGGTTTTCAACTAGACTACCAATAAACAAGCATCAACATGATAGCATATTTCTGGTTGTCGACAGATTTTTAAAAATTACTCTCATCACACATTGGAAGGAGACAATCACTGCTTAAGAGGTTGCTGAACTCCTCTTTACACAAAATAGACACATTTCAATGTCCCAAAGTCCACCATTTGTAATCAGGACTCCAAGTTCCTCATCAATAGACCCTATATGAGGCAGAAATTGGAATATGGAGAAGTCCATCAAATCCTACATCTCTTATTGCATTGTTAACAATGCAAATTACAAACAGGACATTTACATCCCTTACTAATTCCAATGCACTAATGGGAGTCTAATTCTATGGGTTTTCAACCGGACTACCAATGAACAAGCACCAACATGATAGCATATTTCTGGTTGTCGACAGATTTTTAAAAATTACACTCGTCACACATTGGAAGGAGACAATCACTGCTTAAGAGGTTCCTGAACTCTTCTTTACACAAAATAGACACATTTCAATGTCCCAAAGTCCACCATTTGTAATCAGGACTCCAAGTTCCTCATCAATAGGCCTTATATGAGGCAGAAATTGGAATATGGAGAAGTCCATCAAATCCTAAATCTCTTATTGCATTGTTAACAATGCAAATTAAAAACAGGACATTTACATCCCTTGCTAATTTCAATGCACTAATGGGAGTCTATTTCTATGGGTTTTCAACCAGACTACCAACAAACAAGCATCAACATGATAGCATATTTATGGTTGTGGACAGATTTTTAAAAATTACAATCCTAACATCTTGGAAGGAGACAATCACTGCTTAAGAGGTTGCTGAACTCTTCTTTACACAAAATAGACACATTTCAATGTCCCAAAGTCCACCATTTGTAATCAGGACTCCAAGTTCCTCATCAATATTTGGAAGTCCCTTTACACTATGTTGGACACTGAACCTCGATATTCCACTATGTTTCAACCAAAAACAATAGGCAAATGGAATTACGAATCAGCCTCTGGTACAACTTCTATGGATGCATAATCATTGCCACCCTTGCACATGGAACAAGAGCATGCCATTTATCCAACATATCTACAATCAGACAGTACACAACTCCAACAGACACAATCCTTTTAAAATTGACCATGGCTTCTGACTACTATTTCTATTGGAATTGCCAACATTGTTCTGAAAACTTCATCAATACAGCAAGAACTCAGGGAGCAAGACAAGGCGGGAAAGTTCAATAAACAAACATAGAGTTCATTAACAGGTTGTGAAAATCATTAATAAAACCAAAAAGAAGTACAAGCAGCACCATGATCAACATTGGTTCCTCACAGATTCAAGGTTGGTGATCAAGTGTGGCTGTGCATACAACAGGAGAGATTCCTAGGCCCACACTAGAATCTCGTCCATATATCATCCCTTCTAGGATCCTTATAGGAAACAATTCATTCATACTATGCATTCCTTCATATCCCAGAATTCATCTAGTTTTCAATGCTAAATTGTTCAAGCCTTACGTGTCACCTCTACTGTACCAACCAAGTAACTTCCCAAAACAAGAAGTTGATCTGGATCCAAGGTATACTGCACCACTTTACTCTGAACAAATTGTGGCCACTCATACGAAGCACAATTGTTTAGCAACAATCCCATTCTTTCAATGGCCAAAGCAAGACAACATTGATATCAGGCAAGCCGTTATACTCTAGAATAGGCAAAGATGAAGTTTTATGAAGTTATGAACAGCACTTTGAAGCAAGGGAAACTATTACACTCTGAGGAGGCACCTACTCAAGCTACAAAGCTAATGCCCCAGATCTTCAAATTGAAAAATGCAGCAACACAGAAGCACATAATAGAAAGGTGCACAACAACAAGCTGTACAATCCCACATGCAAATGAAGACCTACAATTCTGTGCGCAACAATAGGCTGTGTAATCTTGTACCCACCAACAGGCTGTCCAAGAAAAGGCCCTCAACACACTCTTGTGAGGCCTTCAAAGTTCAAACTCATAACCTATCATGGTGGAGATCTTAGACCCGCAACTCCACTTTGCAGGGCAAAAAGAATCACAACACACTGACAAAGAACCAACGCTCAACAACAACACAAAGGCAGCAAGCTGTACAATCCCACATGCAAATGAAGACCTAAAATCCTGTACGCAACAATAGGCTGTGTAATCTTGTACCCACCAACAGGCTGTCCAAGAAAAGGCCCTCAACACACTCTTGTGAGGCCTGCAAACCCATAACCTGTCATTGTGGAGATCTTTGACCCGCAACTCCACTTTGCAGGGCAAAAAGAATCACAACACACTGACAAAGGACCAACGCTCAACAACAACACAAAGACAGCAACACCTACAATGCAACCCAGTGAGAAAGTAGCTGAAATAAAACCAACAAACACAATTGGGTGAATATAAGGAAACCTGATTGCTTTGTCTGAGCCATTATTGTAATTTTGTAACCACCATGTAATCCAATCTATATAAAATAGGTGGCGGTAATGAGGTTTAGAGAATACTCCATACAGCACGAAAGAACTCAAATTCCCAAGCTCTCATACTATCCAACTGTAATATGCAGCAATTGCTTCTCTGTTATCTCTATTTATTGTTGTACTTGTATAGGTACTAGCACCATTAGCTTTACACATGTGAGGGACAAGGACTCTCAGTGCCAATAAATCAATTTTGCACAGGAATCCCAGTTGTCTCCTGGACCTGACTCATAAGGCCAGCTTACCACTAGACACTATATGTCCCTAAAAACCCTTCAGGCACAATCACTACAGTCACACTTATTCAAATCTCATAATATGCATACCTATTTAGTATTATATCTTTGAGGTTGATCACTTGTTTGTCCTGCTTTGCCTCAGCTGCGCACATAATTTTGAGTTCGACACTGACAATTTCTGCCTCTAAAAATGTATATGTGTATGAGTGTGTGTAATAATTTAAAAAAAAATCATGGTCAGCAGTTCAACCAAGGGCATTAGCGAAATAGATGCCTTTACTTTTGGTACCAATCAATGCTTCCATCAAATACCATCCACTACCAATAATAGAAGCAATCATTCATTAGGTAGCAATACTAGCTACTTCTGTACATGCCTTATTTTTCTCGATCTTATATTCATGCAGGGAATATGCTAAGCTAGGTTTTAAATTTTAATTAATGATAAACTGGACTTAATCTTTTATTTATCTTGATGTCAATCTTTCAATTCTTTTGTTCAGGTTCTTTGAATTTAATCTGCAACTAAACTGTAAGGACACAAAGTTCTGCACCCATTACAAATTAATGGATGGTCTGAAATGATGGTAAAATTGAACATCATTAGAGTTTCAATATCAATTTCGTTAAAGTTCAACAGTAGCATCATTTATGCAAAGATATCGACAACCAGCTTCAGGAACATCCATCCCTCCTTTCAATTCAGTTGTAAATATTCTGTTCTCATGCTGAGTTTTATGTTAGTTTTAATTTTGATAAACCATCAACTTCATTTCAGTCATTTATGTGTCAACAGTTTATATATGAAATATTGGTCTCTGTCACCTCTCTCAAACTCTTCTAACACTAATTCCTGTCAAAATCCGCAGTGGGTGGAAATCAATGCCAAATGGTATAATTGAAAAATCTTCCTTGTTTGAAGCTAGAATTGATAAGAACTGCAACACCCATGGAAATGCAAAACACAGTTTACAAATTGCTAAAATTGGTGCTCAACAGAGGAAAAGTGAATTGCAGAAAGATCAGTTATAATGCACTACAGACCCTGCTTTCCCATCTTGTGCGGTCTAAGAATGCAATTGAGACCTATGTAGTATCTTGTAAGTTTTTGCTCTGGTGCAAGCGAATATCTCCAGTGCATTGATGCAGTTAATTTACAATACACATGAAAAAAGGGTCCCATAGTTCAACTAATAAGCCCGTACAGATACCACCCTATTTCAAGCAACTTTATTGGATACTTTTGTGGAGGGTGATTTAGAGCATGCCCAAGGTCACAGGAACTGCTGTGAGCAAAATTGTAAGTAGATAGATTATGATGATGATCAACCTATAAGCACCCGATGCAGAACTCACAAACTAGAGAGAATATCTGGGTGCTTAATAGCTTAATAAGCATGGAGTTATGTGGGAACCTTAAGCTTAAACAGCTTAAAAGCAAAATCAAAACCATTATGCATTGGAGAAACACAAATATGTAAAAGATAGAATCTGATAGAGCCTGTCAAAAGAAGATCAACTAGCACTGGAGCACACACAAGGTGTTATGCAACTTATTACTCATAACACAGCCAATCATAGATCTGCCTGATTTATTTTCCTTTTCTTTGTAAATGATGCTTCATTGTTGAATAAGGAGAATTACCAACTGTCCACCTTCATAGACTCTACCGCCCATTAAAAAGTAAACTGCCCAAAAAAGGGTCAGACTCTTTCAATCAAGATGCCATAAAAGGGATAATCATAATAGTTCCACCAAAGTCACCCAACACTGCCACCTAAATCCAACTGCACCTACTGAAGTTGGCGGACCTCACCTACCGCTATGACTGATTGTTTAGAAATATTAAACAATCACACCAAATGCAATAATTTGCCATCATCATAACTTTGAGTTGCAACCTAAGTCTCATGAAATCGAGCACTTGAATTTTCAACTGCAGTTTTGATGTTTTGATTGAACCCATGTATGACATAAGATATATTGACTCAATACTAAACCATATTGTTTTATTTCCTTTACCCACCAATAAAATCCCATGTCTGCCATAGCCCACTCCATTTCGTCATAGTGACTGTCTAGACATCGGCTCTGAATCAATTTCATTGTTGGCTATGTTATTAGGGCCTTTTTTTCCTTGAGTTCAGTTATACATGAATTAATCCACAATGTAAAATCTGAATGTTCATTTCAGTCCAAGCAATGTGTAGACATGGTAATCGATGCAAAAATACTAACTTTTAAGAACACCCAGAACTTCTTATAGACATGGGATGTATGCAAAATCATATTGACAAGCCTGCAAAAGATTAAATACTCACATTTTTAAACTGAAACATCTGGAAATTTCAAAGATTTAGAGAATTGCTGACAAAAGTCGCCCATGGAGTCTGCTAATAATACGAGATAACTAGACCAAATCCTTGAACAGAGCAACGGCCGCCATTGATCAGCGAACAAATAAAATTTAAGTGGCTTTTCTTTCTTTTAATGGCGGAGATTGCAATGAAAAATTGAAAGCAAGCATCAAAACAAAAGTCAAAGGATTTTTTTTTTAATAAAGTACCAGTGGCTGCTTCCATACTCCTAAAGATGCATGATTAGCTTTTCTAACAGAAACGGCCCAATTCTTTTATTGCTGTCGGAATGAGTCAATTACATGTCGTTGTCGATTCCCGTGGTTAGATAAGAGGAACTTACAGGAGGGTAAAACCGAATTATAGTTTAATTGAGAAATTATCATGAAGGTTGTGGATTTTTTTTTAAATTAAATTTAGTTATAGAACGAATATAATTACACATTTTAAAATTGAAGTTGAGATTAATTTATTTAATTATTCTCTACAAATGGTAATAAAATTAGTTTTATTTTAATTATGATTTTGTCAAAGATCCAGATGAATAATATTGTTTCATAATATAAATTTAAAATTTAGTTTTATTTTAATTATGATCTTGTCAAAGATCCAGATGAATAACATTGTTTCATAATATAAATTTTAAAATTTTATTATGTATTAAAATTTTGATATTCTTTAAATTTAATTATTTTTTATAATATAAAAATTTAAAAATATTATAATTTAAAAAAATATCATTTAAAATATAAAAATGAATGTAAATATAAATATAAATTGATTTTACATATTGTAAAAAAATCTAATTACTTGTTAATCTTTTATTCATAAACAATTCTCAAAAATTTTAATTTTGAAACCATTTTCAATGTGTTTAATTTTGATTCCATAAATATTAATGATTATATTTTTTAATGGTATTTTGGAAATTAATATTAAGTAAAGTTTGTGTTGAAAATTTAGCAAAAAAATTTCAATTTGACTTTGTCTTGGTCAAACTAGAGAAAATTCGAATTTCTATTTCAGCGTAAATCTTGGTGGTAGTTAACTCATGTGACATAGCACTTGTCACTCAGTTAATTTGAGTTGGGGAAGCTTGAGTTCAGTTCAGTATGATTGATTGTTAATTTGTAGCAATCTATTTCAGTTAAATTGAGTTATGGTCACTTAAACTGGTTCTCATTGGTAGAAGAACTAGTGGAGGTCAAGTTGTGGAAGTGGAACTTCAACCACACTCAGTGATCAATTAGCCTAAAATAATTATAAGAGATGCATGTAGAGAATTCGAGTTACCCAGTTGACATGGAGATTCCAAGGTTGTGTACTATCAGTTGTAGATTATTCCCATGTGTACAGGTGGTGCATGCAGTCAAAGGAAGGACCTAGAGGAATTACGCAATTCAATTGAGGGAATTTCCTAAATAATAGGTGTTAATTTTCTCAAAGAACAACATAAGGAAATAAGAGCTTGGAGAGCTTGAAAATTGGCCAAGTGTTGGCCATGTTATCACTCTAAAATTTCCCTAGAGTTGTTATGAAAGAAATAATAGAGGTAACCACAAACCTACTTTTGAGTTCAGGATCTAACATTCCTAATGCTCAGAGAGGGCTCTCTCTTTATGATTTAACTTTTTTTAGTTAATTGATTTTAAGGTAGTTGTTTAGGCTCTGATTATGTTTTGATTTTGATTTGGTGGTGGAATCACTGACTTAGATGGATAGAGGGATGTCTTTTACCATTGGGCTATGAGGTCAAGTGTCAAGAAAACAAGACCGAATCAAGTTCCAAAGATAGTGTTTACAGGGCAAGGTAGCTAAGTGAATTCAGATCTTTTAGGCTGAACGGTGAAGTGGTTTTCAATCGGATCCAAGGAGCAACTAAGGGTTCCTCAAACCGGATTATGAGGAAAATGGTAGCGGTCAATCGAAACTAGGGAGCAATGAAGGATTCCCTACTCTGGATATCAGAAGAAAACATAAAAATGATTAACTATTCAAGACAAAGTGTACTTAAACAAATTCTGTAATAAATTTCCAGTTATTTCATTCAAATTTAGATAACATACAAGTATGTGAAACACTTAAGAAGATAACAATTTGACAAACATAAAATACTTCACTGAAGTGGCCCAACACATGAATCCTGTAATGCATTGTCTTTATTGCTCAGTCCAGTCTGCTGACTTGAAAAAATGATACAATGAACCCTTAGGTTTCAGATCAATACAACTATAGAAATGTCTAGCAATCCACCCTCTATACTTCGAATTACAAAGTATTTATACAAAAACTTATTACAAAATATCCCAAACTGCCTTGGGAATTATTCTAGGAAAAAGAAATATCTTCATGCAAGAAGATAGAGACAGATATTCAACTACTGCAAGTTGTCCCTATTTATCTGGCTCTGTTGTCAGACCTTTTGCTACTTTTTCTCCTTTGCTATTTGTCTTCCACGTTGACTGTTCTTTTACTTTACCCTTTAACTGATACTCTTTCATCTGATACTCTTTGACTAGGTTGACCTATTGCTTTTCTTTCACTGTTCTGTATCCACTTTTACCTTGCCTTTTTATAGTAAGTCATTTAATTTTTCCCATGTCTCTGTATCTGGTAATTTAATATTTACCATTATTCTGTAAACTTCATCTGCTTTTGTGTATTTTGCAAAGGTGGGCTTGTTCACAAAAAGGTGTTTTACCTCATGCTGGAGGTAAAATAGGTTCTCAAAAGTCTGGTACAGAACTTTTCCTGTAGGCATCCCTTTCATAGAGAAATTATTGGCTTGATCTCTTGCCACTTCTCTAATTTTCCTGTTGTAGTCTTCATGTGGCATTAATATGTCATTTATCACCAAGGGATTTGGTAGACCTTTCTGCCTCAAAGCATCAAATTTAACCATGAACCTGCCTATAGCCAGCTCCATGGTTTGGCATTTTTCCTCCAGCTACATCATTAAGTTCCTCTTAGTGAGCACTTTCTTCACCTCTCATATAGTGTCGGTCTTGTCAACTATGTCCAACTCCTGCAATTCATATTTATTTTTAGAGTTAAGGAATTGGATTATTCTTGAGGCTTCTTCTGGCATGTCTCCAAGTTCGGCCTTAACTCTCTGAATTGCTTCAGTAGCTTCTTTGACTAAATCATTTTGTTCAAAGATGACTTGTATAGATGGCCCAATATCATTGACATAGTCAATGATATTTGCCCATAGTTGTTCTTTAGCTTGGGCAAGTGGCTCCTTCAATGTTAATTATTTTTCTAAATTCTTTATCCTTTCAGTCAACCTGTTTGACTTCTGTACTTCATTCTTGTGCATAATTTGGGCCAGTTTCTTCTCATACTCTAGACTTCTTATCTATTCTTTAAGTTTGTTGATCTCAGTGGTCTGAATGGACATGTCTTCCATGGCTTTGACCAGTTTACTTGCCTCATCACTTGGATGAGCTGTTGTTGCTGATGTAGATGTTGTTGCAGATGGAAGTGTTGTAGCTAATGGAGCTGTGGGGGCCAATGAAGCTGTCAAAGTTGATGGAACTGTTGTAGTGACTGTGGGAATAACAATGGCAGTAGCTGTCTCAAGGCTAGCCAGTTTCAACTGTACTAAATTGTCCAATTCCTTCTCCATTTCTTTCAATTGATCATTTAATTGAAGGATGAGATCCATCACTTCCCCATGCTGGGTTTGGCTTTCTAAGACCTTCTTGGTCTGCAGATGTTCTGAATGAGGCAGCTTCAGTTGTTTCTTTAAAGTAGCAATATTCTCATTTTTCTTCTTTATCAATTTTTTTGCAGCCGTGACATCATTGGGGTTATATCCAATTTCAATCACCAAGTCTTCCAATGACTTGATTATGTTTTCCTTGGCCTGCGAGGATGCCTTTTCTAGCTTTAACTGTGTTGTGATGTTATCCAATGAGCTTTGAAGTTTGTGCACAGTCATTGCTTTGTTAGTCATGGTGGAATAAATCATTTCACCGACCTGTTTATGGAACTCAATTTGGTCAATAGGGTGAACATCCCTAGCCAAAACTTCAAAATTTGTTTTCCTGTAATATGCTGATGACTTGGGCTGTTGGACTGTAGGTTGCATAAAGGTCATTTGCATCTTACCAGTCTTAATGTCAAAGGCTGACATTAATCTATTTTGATTGGCAGGTGTTTGTTTGAAGTACTGGGCATAAGTTTCAGCGTTTAATGCCTCATTCCTCAACTTGATTTCCTTGTACTTCTCTTTTATATATTTCTTTTTATCCACTGGCTTGTTGAATGAAGAGACTTCAATGCTAAGTTTCTTTTCAATAAGTTGAGTGTTTGAGGTGGAGGGTTGATGTGTTTCCTCTAAAACTGCTGGACCTTTACTCCTTCCAACCATTGTGTTAGTATCAATGATTTCAAATGTCTCAATGGTGTCTTCTTGCTCAGTCACAGGATTAAGCTTGGGCCTCTTCCTGTAACTGATCTCAAACCTGTCATTTGTAGTGTCCATCCCAGAGCTAGAACCTTCTTCCCTGGTTCTTTTCACATTTTTGTCTTCATTGGCTGGAGTATGTATGATGGGAGTAATAGTCATCTATTCTTGTAGGGCTGGAACCTACAGAAACGAACTAGTATCAATATGATTTTCCACATCTATCAAAGTATTCTCCACATCTATTAAAGTATTTTCCAACCATTCTGACGGGTTGGCATATCTTTCAATGTTTGGTCTGGGATCATGCATGAAAGGACTTAGCTTGAATTTGAGCCTTAGTTTATTTATGACTCCATTAGGGTCATACTGCCACATAAAACTGCCCTTGAAGTTCATTTGTTGTAAGATTTTCTCTACCTCTTGTCCAGCTTCCCTATTATTACAAATAAAAGGGCCAAATTGGTTTTTGATTTTAAACTGGGTCTTCTTCCTAGCTGACAGGAAATTAACCTCATCAAAGTTTATTATTTGCCTGAAATACTCTAATGCAATTATCCTCATGGGGAGGTATTTGGGCAGCTTGTAGGGAGTTATTTGGCATCCATGTATCCTGATTTCTGTGTGGTCTTGGTATAGATACCAGTCTCCCACTCTACTATTCTTAGCCAACTATAAAACTCTCTTAATCTCCTCATTTATCATGGGCTAATAGCTACTGGTTAGCATGTTTATAACTGGTTGAACAAATGAACAAATGAATCAATGAACTCTTTATAAGAAAGAGCAGTGGAATATCTTTGGATCAATGGTGTCTAAAAGATGATAGATCTTGGATTGCCCTTGGTGTCTAACTTTTGGATGCTAACTGGAAACTTGTCTGAATGAAAGTATAAGAACATGTGAAACAATATTGATGAATATTTGAACACTCTCTCATTTGGTAATCTGATAAACTGTTCATGGATTCTGTCTGCTATGAACTGAGCAAAGTTGTAAACTGTAGCAGGAGGCTTGCCTAGGCAAAAGATAGAAAGGAAAGCAAGAACAACCTCATCTCCATGTTCATCAGTGGTGTGCCCTAGAATGCAAGGGAGCATGGTTATAATTTGTCTGCATCTCTCAGAGAAAATGATGACAGCATATGGAGGACTATCTGTTGGAGTATGAGACTATTCAATGATGAAAGTCTGAAAGATCTGAGCTTTCTTGGGAAGGTCTAGCTTTGTGTAGAGTTCAAGCAAAGCTTTAATGGAAAGTGGGGTCTCATTTGGGCCTGGCTGGATGTGCAGCATTTGATTGATTGATTATGCAGCAATGGTGAATAAAACTTGTTGGTCATGGGTGACTATGGCTCTTTGACTTGGAACATAACAAGCTTAACAGAAGT
Organism: Pinus tabuliformis; assembly: GCA_031772625.1. Classification (NCBI taxonomy): domain Eukaryota; kingdom Viridiplantae; phylum Streptophyta; class Pinopsida; order Pinales; family Pinaceae; genus Pinus; species Pinus tabuliformis. Next base: position 1,492,122,823 of record CM062820.1, on the reverse strand, counting down.
GGATGATTTCTGGGAATATGTGTACCTGTGGGAACAAGTACTTGGGCAAATTTGACTGCCATAAGTGAATTTCATCATTTTGGTTAAAAACTTGTCTTTACTCCAGCAGTGGAGTTTCAGTAGGTGGCTAGGGGAAGTAGTGTCCTTGATTTGAAATTCTCTATCAGCCAATGGGAGGTGGTCAATATCCAGGTGAGGGGTTTGCAGGGATCTTACATCCAGAGAGGTTTGGGAAGCCATAATTTGGTTTATTGAATTGAATTACTTTTTCAATGGTTTTAGGAGTAAGGTCAGAAGGTTTGGAACAGTGGGGATGGTAATTATACTTTGTAGAAAAGGGGTTTGGATTCACAGTAAGTTTTTATTCAATTTAACAAGGTTTTTTAATCAATTTAATTAATTAACCCTTTAATAATTACTGTGCATAGCTCAAATTTATAGGGTCATTCTGGTTCTTTCAAGAATACTTGGAAATTTGCTATTTGGTGCGCAGACAGGGTTTTGTGGTGGCAGCAGAGGCTTATGAGGCTTCAATTGTCAATTTGCTGCTTCAATTTGGTGTCTGCAGCGTCTTTGGGTGGCAAAATGTGGTTAAATTGGTTGCACCAACCCCACCTCCACCACCCCCATGGTTCAACATGGCAAGCGCGATTAAGCTACCCATATTCAGAGGAGTAGGAAATGAGGACCCAGATCAATTCTGGTTTGTGGTAAGAGTAGTGTGGGAAGCACAAGGGGTTACGGACGATAACTTTAAGAAGGCTACATTGGTGAGCGCATTGTAGGATCCCGCGTTGACGTGGTATATCAAGCACTCGAATGATCACCCAAATGCAGGAATAGTGGAGATCAAGATTGCGTTGAACAAAGAATTTAGCCGGCCGAAATCAAAGACGTAGTTAATAATCGGATTTAAGGAGATCACGATGCTTCCAGGCGAGACCCCCTGGGATCTAGATCAGAGACTCAAGATCACGATCCGTGAGGCTAATATGACGCTAATGGATGCGCAGCATCACGCATGGTTTGTGGCGTCTTTGACACCACACCTGAGGACGGCGCTGTCACAACAGAAGCTTTCGACCCAGGCAGAAGCATTGGAAATGGCGATGAGGTTGCATGAAACACTGATACAGGATCCGGGATTGGGAGTCCAACAAATCCACACACAATTGCAAAACCTATGCTTGGAAATGTAGAGCTTGAAGCAAGATAGGGCACCTCGGCCAGAGACGCATGAATAAGTGTGGTGCATAAAATGTAAAAGCCAGGGCCATGACAAAGACCATTGTCTCGTATTTGCAAACTACTTGACAGGAGGGGACCAATGTCGTTGAGACCAGAGGCACAGGCAGGGCCAAGTACGGCACCCGCGCTCTGGTGCACGATCTGTCAGGTGGGAGGAAAGCACACGACGGACAACTGTCATTTGTTGCAGAAATATACATAGACCCCCCAGCAACTGTTTTGCAATTTCTGTAGATCGGTGGGCCACGACGAGCGTACTTGTCGGAGCTACAAGTTAATGATGGATCGAACCCCGTCCTATCGGATGCAGACAGAAACACGAGCCCTCGATCCAGCAGCAGGATGGCGCGCGAGGGATTTCAAGGCAAAGGTCGAGGACGAGGAGGAATGGGGCTAGGAAGGGGCCGAGGACAATTAATCTGTTACAATTGCGGAGGACCAGGGCACTACGCTCACGATTGTACCAACCCGATGAGACTATCTTGTTCGTACTGTTCTCAGTTTGATCACGAAGCAGTAGATTGTCCTACGTTGATCACGCAAATGCGCGAGAAAGGGGTACTTCAGCCTACTCCGATGCAGAATATTCAAATGATGAGGTCTGAACCGCGCGAAGAAGACCCAAATGTGAATATGGTGCTCAGAAGTGGTGCGACCACAGGGGAAGATAAGGGGAAGCAACCCGAGGAAGATACATGGGTTCACAAGGCTCCTACAAAGGAACCTGAGTTTGACTTAGAACGTTCAAAGGAGACGTTTATGGAAGCTAAGAAGAGCTTCACGGAGGCCTCTACTTTAGGTAGTAAGGATCAACCAGAGCCAGGAATGGATCCTTCTATGCTTACTACCTTTTTAGAGAGATGCATGAAATTGCTACGCGATAATAAGGCGGTTAAAGGACTATAAGAACTGATAACTAGGTGTGCAGGGTCAGGGGAACCGCGCGTAATCCGAAAACTAGGAAAGCATACGTTGCACACTAGGAGGGAGATGAGATTAACGGCGGAGATTAGTGAATATGAAATGGATCAGGTAATTCTAGCCCTGGGTTTGGACGCGAATGTGTTACCAAAGCATACATGGGAATGCATGGGTAGGCCTGCATTGCAGTGGTCCCATATTCAATTACGAATGGCGAACCAACAAAATATCTTGCCCATGGGGAGATTGCAAGGGGTAATGGTGGACATCGAAGGTGCGAGCACGTAGACAGACTTTGAAGTAATAGAAATTGTTGATGACAACAACCCTTACCCCACATTGCTAGGAATAGACTGGGCCACTGATATGAATGGAGTCATCAACCTGAAGAAGCGAAAGATGATATTCGAAAAAAAAGTCCCTTCGCGTAGTAGTTACGCTGGATCGGGTCGAATGTGGGCGCTACATCAAACCTGTGCGTGACGATGATAGTGACAATGAGCTGGATTGCATTTACCAGATAACGGCGCAAGACCAGGATTGAGTGAAGCCAAATGAAGATGCGAGAATCTCATGGGAGCGCGACAGTTCCTGTACTTAGGATTCAGATGAAGAGATAGAACGCTGGCAGAATCGGTTGCACGAAGTGACAACATTGAATTGTAACATGATGATTAGATCACTGCGGTGTGTGATGATTGAAGCAAGGGAACTACCAACATATGATGGGATAACAGGAGTGGATGAATTCTTAGACAAATTTGAAAGTGCAGTACCGGAACAACAGCCGTACGATGCACTGGAATGGGTGTTGCGCGCGACACCCGCACAATGGTGGAGTACACATCAGAAGACTATGGGGGACTAGCGCGACTGTAGAAGACGGATACGCTTATGGTTTGGAATTCCCAGCGTCGAACGCGAGCCGGGCAGCCAGGATGAAGAAGTTTGTGCACCCACCTGTGTTGATGGGTGCAGATGCGTGCTGTGCAAACACTTCCCAGACTAAGGATCGGAAATCAGAACCTGACGCGGCAGCAAAGGCGACGCACTCCACAAACAGTCCGTGATGGAGCATTCAAAAGGCTATGTGGAGTCATGAACAGAGTTCACCTGACGAAACGAACCAACTGGGACCTGCGCGTACCAATGGTTTGATGGGCTTATAGGACCATAAGAAAAATAGGAGCATGGAAATGACCCCAACATTGACAAGAAGAGATGCGACTAGGAGGACAGAGAAGAATCCCCATACCATAGTTACTACAGTTGGTACAGGACGCAAGGACTTGGGTAAAGGAATTAGGCAGTTGCAGGAAGCCATTCGGCGAGGGAGCTTGAAACTTCGCGAACTCGATGAAGAGTGGGCACGGCTAAGAAAGAAAAGCATGACATTGGATGAAGAAATCAGCGAACTGGAAACTGAAGTCACGCAAGTGGGCCGCGAAAAACTAAGCATGCTAAGACCAAGTCTAGCCGGCCCTACTACTGCATTAGAAAGAGTTGCGACCTTGCTATCATGGCTGCGACCGCACCTTACTAAATAGGGGAGCGTACCATACAAAGAAGAACGCGACGCACTACCGGACGCAAGGGTATTTGAAGGGTGCTCGCAACCTGGGCTAGCAGGGAAATTGAAGCCTCACACCGGGGGTGCGACCACCTAACTATTTGTAGGAAGCACAGTCTTAGCGCTCCAAGTAGTTGAAAGAAGGCACGGGACTATAAACGAGTTTGCAGGAGAGTTGCGCGAGAAGGAGGTTCCGCGCAGGGCCAGTATGTCACAGGGGTCGCGGTCGCACAGAAGGGGCTGCGCTGCTACGCGGGTAGGCTGGGAGGTGACCGTTGATGTCACTATTCATGACAAGAGGTATAATTTAAGGTAGAAAGGAGCGGGCGACGGCCATTAAGATAGGAATTAAGAGCTAGATTCGGGATGATCTGCCAACAAGAAGGTATTAATGACTCAAAAGTGGAGGGAATGGGCAAATTCAAATTCAAACGTTACTAAAAAATCCCTTGGGGTAGCCTCGAGGCAACACTTGGTTGTTTGAGATTTAAGCTAGTACAAAGCATTGAGCACCAAGCCACCTTTCCACCTGTGAGTACGTGACCGAACGAACCCAGTGTAGAAACAATGTCGGCTACGAGGACCAGAGTGCGATTCACAGAAGTAACCCCAGAACCCCGTGTGACCCAGGAGGAGCCTGGAGAGGCAGTAGTTGCACCAGAGGTTCCTAAGTCCCCACACACACCGCAACCACAGAAAAATAAGCAGCCCATGGGGCCAGTCCGGGTGTCACCACGGAACCCACGCTTTAGTCAATTGTCAATGACAAAGAAGGGCAAAGTTGTCACCGTTGAAACAGAAGAGGAGGAGGAAGATTTGCAAGCCCTGATCACCCAAATTGAAGCGCAGGACGATGAGGCGGAGAATGTTTCCCAAGTACCTTCGGCAATAACGTTACCCCACTACATCCCCCCATCGAAAGGGACAGCCAAGATACTGAAGGACCTGAAGGCCATAAAGAGTGCGCTCCAGACCCCGCTTCTTCCAGATGAACTAAGGTTTGAAGGTCCATTGTTGGGACGGGTACCTAATATAAAGTTCGAAGACTGGGACCTCACGGACAGCGAGAAGTTCCCACAGCTGGCCACGGATCAATTATTGGAGCAGAAATGGTTACGTGGTGTGCAAAAGGCCGGGGTACTACATCTACGATGGATACCCCACTACCACCACGCGTTGGTCACGATCTTTGTCATTCGGCAACTATTGTGTCTAGTACATGATGCGTATCTCTGGCTGGAGGAGACAATTCCCATCATGGCCGACTTAATTCACCGGATTTCTTGGCTACCCATCAAAGGAAACAATCCCGCAGCCATAGCAAGAAAGAGCGGAGACTTGGCCTTCGCAGAAGTGATGAAGGCCAAATATAAGTTGGAGAAGAGGGAGTAAGGGTATGTAATAGCAAGCATCAAGGACAAAGGGATGCGCATCACCACCCAGCTGTTGATCGGAAAGCTTATGAGGAAATGCCACGCAGATGAGGTGCCAGCATCTGTGATTGCATTGGCGGAGCAGTGTGCAGAGGGGGTCCAGATCAACTAGGCGCAGTTTCTCTGCGATGAATTTTTGACAAATTTTCGGGAGGCCCAAGAGCAGGGTAAGACCTTCCACTACACGTGGTTGCTCTTATCCATCCTATTGGTTGCAGGGGAGCTGCTGAAGGACAGATAGTTTCCCACTATTGAAAGGAACCTACCTGAATCCGCGAGGTGCACCTCGCTCTAGGCGACGAAAGACGTGACAAGGGTTCGCGAGATCAAGGTGTTTTGGACGTTCATGGAGGCGAGCATCCAAACTTGAATCAGCCGTAGGCCGCGTTTGTCCTCAACGGTATACAACAATTTTCAAAGCGTGGCAGAATTCAAGGCAGATATGCATAATCTGTATATCCAAGCGCGAAAGGATCTAGCCCGGACGTGGGTGGAGCTTCCATTCATTGCAATCTTTGAGGTAATGGCAACATGGTCTCCGGAGTGGCGCGCTCCGGACTTGACAGAACTGGAAAAGATCGCAGCACAGCAGCGGAAGAGGGAGACCAAGTTACGCATCGCGAAGATGGTGGAGAGAAAACACCAGGAACAAGAAGCGTCCACACAGTGGAAGGTGGATGAGGCAGCAACGACAACACAGACGGAAGAACCCACAACCGTGCCCACTGAAGAGACCGAGGAAGGTCAGGATATGTCCACGGAGCAGGACATACAGGGGGAGGATGACGCAGAGGAACGTACAACAATACCGACCCAACTCAAGAGGCCACGCGTCCAGGAGAAGCTAACCGCACGAAAGAAGACAAAGACAATGAAGACCTCTGAGGGAGCCCTTCTTGACAATGGCAAGCCAGTTCGCGATGTCACTAAGGATGCTCTAGAAGAGTTGATGACGGAGTAGACCACTGTGTTGGGGGCGCTCAGAGAGCAGTTGCAAGCATTACAAGTGCGACCCCCGGGAGTGATGACACTGCACCTTGCGGAGGTGCAGTCGAAGAGATGTTACATGCCCGCACAACGAACACTCTGGTGTTACCAGAAGGCACCGTCTTAGCAGAAGCCGAAGGTGACATGAGGGGCTGGGGGTTGAATTTGGCTGCCCTCCCCAGAGAAACCCTATACCAGTTGCAGGATGGGGTAACTGTTGAGCTTCGTGCCAGGGAGGGCCGTGCTCTCCAGGTCTTGAGCGAGCAGAAGGAAAATTTAGACCAGCTCAGCCTTGCAGCAGGATAACCTGGTCACCCAAAACCTGGGATTAGAATAGGTAGTGGAGGAGGCCTGTAGCAGCATCCCAGAGTTGGCTGTGCCAGTGGCACTCCTCACCATGGAAAAAATTCACCGACTGGCAGCAGGAGTCCGCAGGACTTAGGAGGAGGCCGCGAAGGTTCAGCTGGAGTTGAACTTGCAAATCGCGGAGCTACAACTGAAGGCGCAGCCCTCTACACCCCTGGAAGTTCAAGAACAGTGCCACCACGCCATTCAATCGTGGTTGAAAGAAATAGAGCACGCTATACAGGACTGCACAGGATTGTTGGACCAGTCCCTCTTCATGCTCACTTCACTGCAGGAGGACCCAACGCTACAATAATTAGAGATAGAAGCGTGGGAATTGCAGTAGGCCTATGAAAATGTCTGAGGGACCGCGCAGATGGTCGCCCTTACTCAGCGATTGGCAAAGATGAGGGAGGCCCAGGCTCTGGAAGAACAGGTGGACGTCGCACGCCAGAAAGAAATAGAGCTTAAAGCACGCATCCAGCCTTGGCTCGAGGAAGCATTCATGGTCACCACCACGATCGAGGGGAAGCTGGCCCAGATGCAAGACACATATGCGCAAAGGCAAGAGGGTGCCTCTGACAACGATGCATCAGAGAGTCACGCACAATTGATACAACAGATAGTGGAGGAATGTGTGGCAGACGTCCACGAAGCACAAAAGTTGCTGGATGGACTCCGAGCAAAGATCACCGCACCAGCCAAGTGACTCGGGACGAGTCACGTTGATTGTGTTGGGGGCCTGTTGGGTAGTGGATCCCCCCATAAGCGGATTTTTGGGGCTTAGAGCCCGAGTTTGGTTAATGTAATGTAAAGATCCCGCAAAATGCGGGCATGAAGCGCGAGAGTCTAGGGTTGTCTGCCCTAAAATATTATAAATTAATATAGAATGGGTCAGCCTACCCATGGTCTGCAGACCATGGGAATGTATAAATAGAGCGAAGCTCTAAGGATAGAAGTCAGTTTTTGGTTAGTCTTGATCTTAAGTGATATGGATTTTTGAATGCGATATTCGCTCTGAGTCTGTAAGTCCGAGTCTTAGGTTGTAGGAGTAGGAAGAGCCTCTGCAGCTATGTGCGCAGAGGCCTGGTAGAGTCCGAAAATGTGTGTGCGGACCCCTACAGCGGAGTGCGTAGGGAGGAATTGGATTGTACTTGAACAGAAGGTTATTAAAAGATAAGTTGATTTTGGAATATTGTGCATCTGATCTGTGTGTTTATGTTTCGGTTATATCCTTGCATCTCTTTATAGTTTATGATTGCGTGCACTGGTTATAAATGTTAAATGAGTAAATAAGAATACTGGGCCCACAAAATTAAGTTAGATCTATAATAATAATGTCGTAAGGGTAAAGGATCTAGGCAATGCCTCTTCGCGCTCTGTACAGAGCTGCGCGAAGGTCAGACAGCTACGCGGAGCAACGGAAGCGCACAGGATTGGTTCGTGACCTTTCCAGATCTCATCAAGACATCCCTAGGGTGTAGAAACTTGGTTCCAGCACCCTCCCATACTACCTTGGGTGAGACCTCAGTTTGCGCTCCATGGACTGTTGCCGAAAGGGCCCATAATTTCGGGATTTGTTTGGCTAAACACTTCTAAACCTGGGTCAGGCCCCAACAAGCCAACAAACAAGTAATCACGAGGCTTTAAATATAAGCAATGAGTTAATAAAGGTGGGGACCATGGGTTTATATGGCGGAGGGTCTTAACTATACACCAAAGTTTGGTGGGTTAAAGGGTGTCGGGGAATTATAAAGCGGGACTTTAGGGAATAACTTAGGATAAAGGGTTTTAGTGGGTTTTTAAGGGGAAAGGGGAAATTAATAAGGGGGGAATGTATTATTTGTGATGGGAATGGGTTTCACACTAGGGAAAGGGGTTTTGGGAAGGGGGAATGATTTTTGAAGGGTAATGTCTAGGAAATGTGTGAAACAAAGGGATAAAAGGTCAAAATGAGGGGAAAGGGTTTTTACAAGTAATGAAGGGATAATGAGGGGAAATTAATAAATAAGCTTTAATGAATGTGCTTTTTCTTTGACAATTTCTCCTGTACATGAGAAATAGGATTAAGCATGACGAAAGTGCTTTTGACTTAGCAACCTTGTGCACTTGCAAAACTTCTTATACCTACTCTTTATTTACCCTAGCATTTTCTCTTCATTCATTGGGTGCATTTGAGCTTGCTGGCCCTTTATTTCTTTTTCTTTGATAAGCAAACTATCTAATTCTAACTTTATAACTTCCAATGACTCAGATTAAACTGATGAGCTCATTATTATTCTCTACCTAACAACTGATCTGCCAAGATTAAATAGTTTGGCTAGATCTTTATTCTCTATCTATCAACATGAAATTTAAAGCATGAATGAATCAAGATTAAATTATTCGACCATCATGGATTGTGGCATTTTTGACAAGCTGCACACAATCTTATTTAGAAAAGTAAAGTAAAAGGAGTGGCATTTGAATTTGCACACTTTCATGATCTATTCTTATCTCTTTTTGGGGTTCATATTTTTTACCTTTTTTTGTTATCTTTTTCTTTCTTTTTGCCCTTTGATTATTCTTTTAGGACATACCCTCTTTACGTTTTTAAATTTTAATATGGAAAAATATTTTGCAGAAAGAAAAAGTATGTACAATATTACAAGACTAACCATAGCCAATTCAAAATTATGAATCCTATTATTATAGGACCCTAATAGTGGCTCCACATGGGGACGGCATTTCCTGGTGAAATGTCAAGAACTTTGAGATCAATAGCCTTTGAAACTTTGGCTGTGGTTGCCTTGTAACTGTTCCTCTATGATCTACTTTATTCCTACATGTGATGGTACAACTTTCAAAGCTCAGGCCCTTCTCTCCAAGATTCAACCTCAAAAGATTACCATTCAATCCAATCTAAACTTTGCAATGTTATATACAATGAGAAAAATAAACAATGAACTAATGTTAATCCATGGACAAGTAATGCTTCAACATTCTACCATTGACTGGTCCTCCTGGTATCTATGTTCCATCTAACTGTCTCAAGAAAAATGCATTTTTACCTCTATAACCATAAATGATATAAGGGCCTTGCCATAGGAAATCAAACTTGCCATGTTTACCCTTTTCTTCTCTTCTAGAACCCCATTTGAGTACTTTGTCGCCTATGTAAAAATCATCAGATTTGGTTTTCTTGTCAAAAATATTTTTGATTTTATCCTGGATCACTTGTGATTTGACATAGACTTCTTCTCTGGTTTGCTACAAATGTATTGTCTGATTTATCCTCCTTTGGATATCATTTGGTTCTACCTGCAACTCTTGAATCATTTTCATCACTGGTACTCCTAAAGAGGATGGAAAAACAACATCCATTCCATATACTAGTTGATAGGGAGATGTACCAATGGACTTTTTAGTAGTTAGTCTGTCTGCCCATAAGGCATTAACCAAATTTTTGTTCCAAGTCTTCTTGTTGTCTTCTAGCAGTTTCTTGATGATATTAACAAGGCTTTTGTTTGAGGATTCTACAAGTCCATTACCTTGAGGGTAATAGGTAGTGGAATGGCCAAGGGTAATGTGATATCTGTTACAAAAGTCTACCATTTTCTTGGATTTGAAAGCAGTTGCATTATCAGTAATGAGCTTTTGGGGGCATCCAAATCTAGAAAGGATGTTGTTCTCAAGGAATGAAATGATGACAGAGTCTGTGGCTTGTCTAGAAGGGATGGCTTCTATCCATTTAGTAAAGTAATCAGTGGTTGTCAAAATCCATTTATACTAGGTTGAAGAGGATGGGTGAATTTCCCCAATGAAGTCCAAACTCCATTCTTGACAAGGTATTTCTGTGGAGATGGGTTTGAGAGGTAATGGTAAGAGTTTCTTTTTGCCTTCAAATATTTGGCAATTGTGACAGGAGTTCACATATTTTTTGACATCTGTAAAAAGGGTGGGCTAGTAAAAACCTACCCTTAAAATCTTATCAATAGTTATTTTCTAGTATAGGTGTCCTCCACAATCTCTTGCATAACTTTGTCAGCTTCGTCTTTTAATAAACAATTTAATAAAATGTCACCATTATCTTTCCAAAATAAATAATTGTCTATGATACAATATTTCATTGATTTCATTTTCAAAAATCTACATTTAGTTCTAGATAAACTAGGAGGAGATTGTAGGTTTAGTAAAACAAATATGATATCTGCATACTAGGGTGAATCTGTGAAAGCTTCACTGATATGTGTAGTTGTCATCTCTTCTTGATCATCTAGGGCACCGATGAAATTTATATCTAAGGCCTGACAGTTCGATTCAGCTGTGAGTTTAGCTAAACCTTGGCCTTTGATAAGCTTTGTAGGCTTTATTTCTATATCATATTCCAAAATGGTGGCAATCCATTTGCCTCTCTTTCCTTCAAGCCCATTTTGTGTTAAAATGTCCTTTACTACTGAATTTGGAACATATGCCATGATGTGTGAGTACAAAATGTACACTCTGAAATCTTTAATAGCTTTCACTAAAGCAAGTGCTTGTTTTTCCATTATGTTGTACTTTAGTGTAGCATCTCTCAAAGATTTGCTGAAAAATGCAATAGGCTACTCATAGCCTTCATCATTCTTTTGCAACAAGACTGCTACAATAGTATGTTCTGAAGCAAAAGAAAAAATTATAAAATCTTTTTTGAAATCAGGACTTATGAGGACTAGTGTTTTAGTAAGGGCTTCTTTGATTGCCTCAAAAGACTGCTTAGCCTCTACTGTCCACTTAAGTGTTGAATCTTTCTTTAACATGTTATTTAATTCTCTGATTAATTCTGCTAAGTTAGAAATGAATCTTCTAAGAAAATTTATTTTGCCTAAAAATGATTGTAATTCTTTGATGTTTCTAGGATGAGTGATGTTTAGGATTGCCTCTATTCCAGCTGTATCTATTCTAATTTCATTTTTTGATATTATGTGTCCCGAGAATTTACCTTCTTCTAGACCAAAGAGTGTCTTTTTGGGATTCAAGGAAATGCCAAATTTTCTACATTTAATAAAAACTCTCCTTAGGTGATCTAGATGTTCATTATCTGATTTGGAAAACATTGTGATGTCATCTTGGTAAACCACTAGAAAGTCATGGATTTATTTTGCAAAAGCTATGTCCATTTCTCTTTGGAAGGTAGCCCCTACATTCATTAATCCAAAAGGCATATTTAAATACATGAAAGTACCCCAGGGAGTGGTAAATGCAGTCTTTGCTTGATCCTCTGGTTGAACTAAGATTTGGTTGTATCTAGAAAATCCATCAAGCAATGAAATTCTGGATGACCCTACTACCCTCTGGAGAATGTGGTCCATTTTAGGAAGAGGGTAGTTATCTTTTAATGACACTTTGTTCAAGTTCATGAAATCAACACAGAGTCTGATTTCTCCTGTTTTCTTTCTAGTAGTGACTAAATTAGAGACCCAGTCTGAATATCTAATTGGTGCTATGATTTGTGCATCATACATCAGTTTTACTTATTTTTCAATTAATGGCATAAGAACTGGATTAATTCTCCTAACCTTTTGTTTAAAGGGTTTATGATCTTCTTTGATGGTGTTATAGCTCCAAATATCACCCTTGGTATTTGTGATGCTTGGTTTATGGCCTAGGGCAACCCCTCCTTCCAGACTTAGTCCAAATATTTAAAAAACAGTGTTTTACTCCCTGTACACTACTTTGCCCTGTGATAAAAGCGTGTACACACGGGTTAGTCAATACCCAACCCACGTATATGTGTTAAAACACTTTAAAAAATTAAATTTCCTTAACTATGGGCGAAGTTCACGGGTTTTACCTGTTGATTACCTCCTAGTGCCCGTGGCCCAACTGTTCCCAACTGTTTCCCAACTAAAAAACTAATTTGGGAGAAGTATAAAAAGACTTCTATGGGAAGGCCTTAAGGAGGAGAGAAGAGATAGAATTACTATACTGAGATTATCCCCTGATCAAGTCTGAAGTATCCTTATGCTTCAAGCACTTCCCCAAGTTCAGGAAACCCTTATTTCCTTGAGTGTTGATATTCTCCCACTTGCTTGAGATATCATGGTATTGGTTATGGAAGGAGGCTGTTGAAGACTGGGACTGGACGGACCTGGAGGACAATTCTACTTGGAGCCAAAAGAGGAAGACTCAGGTGAACTCTTTCCATGTTTATTATAGTTTTCTACAATAAAAAGAAATGTTGTCTTGTTCCTGAGATCGACTTTGTTTATGCATTAGATGTTATTGTTATGGTTCATGTATGAATGATTATTTTGATGTATAACTAATCATTTACTTATATGATATAAAGTTGATTTCATTAAAATGCTTTATCTATATGCTGCTATGTGTATTCGAATTGGTTGATTTGCAGATTCGAAGATCATTAGGAGTTGTAGAGGGTTTGAACCCTAGCTGGAACTACCCAAACGAAGGACATTCGGGTATGTTCATCCTCACATAGTTTGTTTATTTAAGCATGTTGCCTGAGTTGTATGTGTGTTTCTTATTGTAGATTACTCTTGCTCTGTTGGGGTTCTGACCCAAAGCCCTAGGGGACTTATTCCCGTAACAGAATTGGCGACCATACTGGGGACAAAAATCTTGTTATTCCTAGTTTGGGTTGTTTAGTGCCAATCAGGGCTCAGTTCTTGGTTTGCTTGCTGTGTCAGTATTGCCTGCTCCTGTAGGAACTCAGACCTCAAGTCTGATCTTTTTTATCAGGCCTTGTTTTTTATTTTTCTTGTAAAACTTAATATACACACCTTTGTCTGTTTACAGAAGCGTACACACACTTGTTTCTGTGAACTGAAACGCGTATACACGATTTTCTTTTGTCAGAAGCGCGTGTACACGCACTTGTGTAGGGACACAGTCGCGTATACCATTTTTTGCATGCTTTTTTCAAATCTTTTTGCCCAAAAAGATTTGTTTCTTGGTATGTTTGGTTTCTGAGTGGTCAGATTCTGTCTTTTGAAGTTAATTATTCAGTGAGCTTACTGTTTTGAATTCTCTCCTGCTTTGAAAAGTTGTTGGCCTAGGTTTGCTTTTGAGTGAGTTTTATGATTTGTGTTTGAACACACGAGGCTTCTTGTCAAGGTTCTTGGTTGTTCTGGTCTTCTGGAACAACAGATTGTTCTCAATCTTTGTGTCAAACTTGATTATTGGTCTACTCGCTTTGCTTTCCGTCATTTTGTGGCCTTGCATCTTTTTTCGCTTTTTGAAAGTTTCTTTTTGATGAATTTGAAAGTGTGTCTTTCTTGACTTTTTGGTCAGTTTCTCAAAGCTCTTTTGCTACTTGTGGATCGTTTTGTGCAAGTGAAACTCTTTTTGTTCAAGTTTTCATTTGCGTTGAACTGGTAACTTACAAAGTTTCCTTGTGCTTTTCTTACAGTCTTTGAGTCTTTAGTGGCATTTTGAGTGCTTTTGAAAAGTTGTTTTCTTTGTTCCTTGAAAAAGAAAAGTTCTTAAAAAAAACATTGTTTTTGCTTTCTTTTGCCAAGTTTGCTTTTGGTTTTTTCAGAGTGATTTGTGATCTTTTAGATTAGTCCTTCTTGTTTGGGAAAGATTTTGCATTCAAAATTCATATTCCTTTCAAACACTTAGGTTGGCTTATAAACAATTGCTTTCATTTATTTTTAGAGTAATCTAGGATTTTGCATTGTCATGTACACCTTGCATTAGGGTAGTTTTGCATCATTAAAGCATCAATAGTGTTTTTAGTTTTTGTGAGTGTGATGTCTGTTATAAGAAAAGAAAAGGAAAAAGTTTTTGCTTTATAGAAGTTTCTTAGAACCCAAGAAGAAGTTGCTTTTCATCGAAGAACAAACAAGTGCATTTCATATAAGTTAGTTTTTCATTAATTTCTTTTGCGTCATACAAACACCATCGATTTCATTTCCATATTGTCCCTTTTACTTAAAAGAACAACCACTTAAAATTAAGCGCTTAATAAAATAAACTAGAACTTTTTGTATTGTCATCAGAATACACCAATAAGTTTTAGGTTTATTTAGGGCCTTGGATTAGGCGAGAGGAGAGTAAACTCTCTAAGGCCACTCTAATTTGTAAAAATAAAATTCTTATTAAAGAGTGAAATCCAATAGCGTTAGGGTGACCGGGAAAGCTCCGTGACTGGGAGTTAAGCAAGAGGGTTTGTGAAGATAAGGACGAGAGATACCCCCTCTCTTACTTGTCAGATCTTACCTCGTGACTGTTCCGCCCGACTTCTGATACGAGTTGGTGTCTTTAGTTGCCTATCCTAGGGATCTACACAGGTGGTTGCGGAGGGGAATCTCGTGGCACTTGAGGTTGACGTTGCATCACGTTCAACAGTACTTCTGGAGGGCACCCTTGCAAAGCTTGGGGGCTTGCACCGGCAAAGGTTGTTGTTTGGAGGTTAGCGTAACTACCTTTGATGCCTTCGCTAGTAGACCTGGGGCATAATTACCCCAGTTTATTTTCTGAAGGCCCTTATTATTCACTTTCTTGTATTTTGGTGTTCAGTCCTAATCACCCAGAGTGGAAATACTTGGAAGTTGTTTGATCGTTGATTTCTTTGGGGACATTTTTAGTGCATGTTCTGTGCTCCTAGTTGGCCTAGCTTTCAATTTTGAGTCTTTAAATAGATATTATAAAAATAATTCAAAGTGGCTGACTGACCACCCAGATGGTTTTGTAGATTTCGTGGGCTTTCACCTGTGAGTCCAGAGCCTTCTCCTAGAAGGCGTAGGAGTGATTCTCCCAGTGGTTTTCAACCAGTGGCAGCTGGCGCATCGGAGATTGATCCTCTGCTTGGGGGCATTAGTGTACAAGATAGACCTGGTACTACCACAGAGTTAGAGAGGAACACACCAGTTCTTTCTCGAGTACTCTTCCAGTGGGAAGATAATATTGAAGTGGAAGAGATTTCAGAGTCGGTTGCGGCTCCGAATTCTCCTCTCCCTCCTGATCATCTAGACGTATTGTTATACATTGGAACTCTGACTCATAGGCCTTCAAGCCCAGGTCCACACACATATATCCCTTCGATGACCACTGTTAGAAGCATGGCATCCACCACGAGTGCTACGAGTATGCAGACTCCCATATCAGTGCAAGGGGGAGGAACTATTTCCACCTCTTCTACATCCTTATTTGGGTCTACTTCCATTTCGTTGACGAGTGGAAGTTCCCAAGTTAATGCATCAAGTTTTGGGTTCTTCCCTTTTGGAATGCCCTCTCAAGGTATTCCTTCAGCTCCATTGAATGTACCATCAACCGCTTCCACATCCATGATGAGTGGATCGGCTTCTTTTCAGGGTTTCTCGCTTGGAAGTGGTCATATACCACATTCCAATCCGACAAGTCGAGGTAGCAATCCCTTACAGAGTTGGACAAACCATGTGGTTAGTGGGATAGGAGCTGGGAATCCGTTTTTCAGCCAACAAGGGAATGTGTTGTACTCCTTGGTCAATTCATTTCAAAGTTTTCCACCCTTAGCTAACGCTTGGAACCCTTACCAGGGGCTGTCAGCTCCTTACAATACTTCGTTAGGGGGAAAATTTACCGGTTACGGAGGATTTACGGCTGGAGTTGGTCAAACTCCGAGTTTTGTTGGACCACAAGGGTCACCTTTTGGTCCAGTAGGTTCTAACAGTTACTTTGGGCAACCTGGTGCCTTTCAAAACCTAGGTCATTCTTTTCAGACTTTTGGGAACCCCACCCCATCTGGGTGGAATCCCCAAGGTCCTCAACGACTTCCGTTTTTGGCCACGCTTAATCTGCCAGACTTGATTAAGTTGACAAACAATCCAATTAGATATAATCCGGCTTGGCCTCTGGTCCCAACCAAACTTCCATCGAATATCACGAAATTTGAAGGGAAGAATGGTGAAGACCCAGGCGACCATGTAACCACATTCCATTTATGGTGCTCATCAAACTCCGTGATCGATGATTCGATCAGGTTGAGGTTATTTCAGCTCACCTTAACAGGAAATGCGGCTAAGTGGTATATAGAGTTGTCAGGGGGCACTTTTACTTCTTTCACCGATTTTGCTAACATTTTCTTAAATCATTTTCAGTTGCTTGTTTGTTATGAAGCCGGAATTGAACTTCTGGCCAATTTTCATCAAGACACGGCTACTCACAATTCGGATCATATCTAGGAATGGAGACGAAGAAAGAGGCTCATCAAAGTTGAAATTCCACCTGAATTCTGTCTCGAATGGTTTTTAAAATCATTATAACCCGAGATCTCCAAGGATGTTTCTATGTTCGACGTCTATTCGGAAGAGCAGGCTATCTTTCGCGCCCAACAGTTAGAACTAATATATTCTTAGTTTGGGACTCTTCAGAATATATTGCATGATGCTCCTAGATCCATGGTTGATGTAGCCAAACCAAAGCCAATCCCTCATGCGGATGGTATAGTTGGATCGGTTGATGCCAATATGGTGAACCTCTTGAACCAATTGCAGCAGTTGTCTCTACAAACTGCTTCTTCCAATCAGGCTGCATTGTCCACTCCTTCACCTTCCCAACCTTCTTCCATAAATGTCTTCTAGGCCTCTAACCCCAAAGGAAATCAACAATCTGATGGGAAGAAGAAGGGACAAGGTAAAAATAAGAATCAGGAAGGGAAGGGTAATGCAAATAAGCCCGACAATGGTGCCAATGAGGGTAGAAAAGAGTCTAAGAAGAAAGTTAAATTTCCATGCAAGTTGTGCAGTGGAGATCATTTGACTCATCTCTGCCCGAAAATTCAAGATGCTCAGCGCTTGTTAGTACAGCAAGGGTCTTCTAGCTCCCAAGCTGTCTTAACTAACCCTTTCCCCCAAGGGCAACAGTTGCTTGTTGGCGCGAACTCAAACCCTGGTACCTTTGCAGGGGGCAACCAGGAGGGGGATAATTCCTCAAATGTTTTCATGATGAGTTCTCATGTCAATGTGGCCACACGGTCACGTGATTATGGTGAAGCAGAAACATCCAAGGATAAATCTGTTCCTGGAACTATGGACCCACTTCATATTGAGCGACCCTCTGTCGAGTCTATACCTCGGATACCGAAAGGTTCTGCCAAGCATGCTACTATCAACCCTAATGCTAGGGCAGCCCAGAACTACTCGATTGTAGAAGATCTGGCTCAGTCCTTGCGCTATGTCTGCTTTAGAGGTACTCCAGTCGTGTCCAGCTCAACGAAGTGCTTTGCTTTCAGCGATCGGGGTGGTGGATCCCAAAAATTCTTTAGTGCTCACTTTTGATATGCTCAATGTCAAAAAGCGATTTTCTCATCATATGGTTTTTCAAATAAAATCTACTTACCGGAAAACTAATATTTTTCGAACAATTATAGATGAGGGAGCTTCCACATGTGTAACGTCTATGTCATGTGGGAAGGCCATTGGATCGCCTTCAGCTGTTCCTTCACCCACTCTCTTAACATATTTTGACGGACATTTTCATGGGTCACATGGGATTATCCTGAATTTTCCTATATGTGTTGGAGGAAAGGTCGTTAATATCGAAGTAGAAATCATTGTTGCCAACCTGGATTACAATCTCCTCTTAGGGAGGAATTGGATTTATGAAATGGATGCCATAGTGTCATCTTTATTCCGCATCCTCTGTTTCCCTCATGAGGGGAGAATTGTTAAAGTTGATCAATTGGATTATTCTCCAAGTGATCCTCGGGCAACTTTGGATTCTATGGTTCCATTGGTCGATAACCCCTGCCAACCTATCGAGAATTTAGGAGTTGGGATGTACTCTTCATTGATGGGTATATTTGATCTTCCCACTCCTATAGCTAGAATCAATGCCATTTCGTCCTCCAAGGAGTCTTCATGGGAAGAGTTCTTTCAAACTCATTATTTTTCAGACCCTTGGACCTTACCTTTGCCTACAACCACATTAGATGAAGGGCAGGTCGGTGGAATGGCATTCCCTATGTCTGCAACAGAGCTTAGATATCAATCTGTCGTTAAATCTATAGATGACATCCTACTCCTTTTTTAGAGGAGGAGTTAGATGGTGATGTGGCTCCAGCTTGGACCCTTGACTCTACTTCTGCTATGGATTGCTTAGATACGGTTTTACCATCTGAGGAAGCAATCTTAGAAGCAATGACGGGTGTAGATCGACCATGGGAAGATTTACATCATCGTTCATATTTTCTTCCCCCATTGCAGGAAGTCGAATCCAGGTTCTCCAATCTGCTTACTAGTGATGTTTGTATGGTTTCAAACCCTTTGGCTCTAGCACACATACGTGCCGAAGGTAATATGTCGGTCATTTCAAAAACTATACCAATAAACATCTCTAGGAACCCTAATGTGATAGAAAATGTCTTCATCGGAGCCGAGTGTTCCCCTGAAGAGATTCAAATTTACACCAACCTCTTTAAAGAGTTTCGGGATGTATTCGCTTGGTCTTATGAAGAAATGTCTGGTATTGACCCATCCATCGTTCAGCATGAGATCAAGACGTATGAAAATTCCAAGCCGATTCGTCAGAAGCTTTGGCCGG
Organism: Pinus tabuliformis; assembly: GCA_031772625.1. Classification (NCBI taxonomy): domain Eukaryota; kingdom Viridiplantae; phylum Streptophyta; class Pinopsida; order Pinales; family Pinaceae; genus Pinus; species Pinus tabuliformis. The sequence continues at coordinate 1,492,103,812 of CM062820.1, read as the reverse complement.
TCAATCCTAGGAAAGCAGCAACTATTAAAGCTGAAGTAGAAAAGCTGCTCAAGGCGGGTTTCATATACCCCATTCCTCTCACGAACTGGGTTTCTAATCCAGTCCTGGTTGATAAAAAACAAGGAACGATCTGAGTGTGCATTTACTTTAGGGATTTGAACAAAGCTTGTCCGAAAGACAATTACCCCACACCGTTTATTGATCAAATAGTTGATGAATGTGCGGGTAATGAGATTTTCTTGTTCATAGACGGATTCTCCGATTATAATCAAATATCTATTCGTCCAAAAGACCAACATAAGACAACTTTCATTTGTCCCTGGGGTACCTTTGCATACAAAAAGATGCCTTTTGGTCTTAAAAATGCTGGAGCTACGTTTCAGTAGGCCATGTCTTACGCTTTCCACGACATCAAGCATGTCATCGAGGCATACTTGGATGATTTAGCTGCTCGTTCTTGAAAGAGAATCGATCATCCTAGTCATCTTCGGTTAGTTTTTGAGAGATGTCGATTTTACAAGATCTAGTTAAATCCGAACAAGTGCATTTTTGCGGTTACATCCGGTTGAATATGAACAAGTGCATTTTTGTGGTTACATCTGGTCGGTTGTTAGGGTTCATAGTATCAACTGAAGGGATTCAAGTTGATGCCTTCAAGGTTGAGGCAATAATTCAGTTGCCTCCCCCGTCTTCTATCCGACAACTTCAAAGTCTTCGAGGAAAGGCAAATTTCTTGAGACAGTTTATAGCAAACTATGCTAAGATAACTAAAGGATTTATGCATTTGTTGAAGAAAGGAGTTCCATTTTTATGGGACGACTTTGTGCAACGATCTTTTGATGCCTTGAAGCAGGCGTTAATCTCTACCCCGCTTTTGAGTCCACTGGATTATGGTAAAGATTTCCTTTTATATATTGCAGCCGCAGAATAAACCATCGGTATGGTTCTGGTTCAGGAAGGTGATGCTCTTGGTAGGCCCTGGACTATGCTATTCTTCGGTTGAGAAATTTGCCTTGGCAGTTGTCCATGCTGTCCAGCTCCTCCATCATTATATTCTACTATGCAAAACGTTCATCTTAGCGGCGGTCATTCCTTTCCAATTTGTCCTCTATAGGCGAGTGAATGGGGGAAAATACAATCGATGGATTGTTATTTTACGAGAATTCGATCTCGAGTTCTTGTCGGCCAAGTCTAAGAAGTCATTGGTTTTTGCAGAATTAATTTCCCAGCTGCCTTGTGAAGAAGATACTATTTATGAGGAATGTTTCCCAGACGAACATCTATTCCTCATCTCTTCACAAGATCCTTGGTATGGAGATATCATCATCTATCTCCAGACTTCGAAGTTCCCCCCTGCTTTCTCTAAGGATGAACGTCGAAAATTACGTCACTTGGCTAAGAACTATGTCATCATTTGTGATACATTATATCATCGAGGGGTTGATTCAATCTTTAGGTGTTGTTTAACTTTAGAGGAAGCAGAGTTTGTGCTAAATGATTGCCACAGTGGAGCTTGTGGTGGTCATCTTTCAGGGCTTGCTATAGCCCAGAAAATATTGCGTGTCGACTACTTTTGGCCTTTGATTTTCAAACATTGTATTGAAGCAGTCAAACGTTGCCACCCTTGTCAAGTCTATACTTGGAAGATGCATGCGCATCCAACTCCTCTTTTTCCTGTTGTCACTATCGGTCCTTTTACAAAGTGGGGCATTGACTTTACCACTTGTAATCAGCCTTCAACGACGAACCACAAGTACATTATAGTGGTCGTAGACTACTTTATGAAGTGGGCTGAGGCCATGCCTACTTATAAAAACGATAGTGAAACAACAACATTGTTCCCCTTCAATCATATTATTTCACATTTCAGTATCCCGAGAGAGATTGTCACTGATCATGGCAATCATTTCCAGAACCAACTAATGACCGAATTGGTTCTTAAATTGGGCTTCCGGCAGGAGCATTCGTCTCCGTATTATCCTCATGCCAATGGGCAAATTGAAGCCGTGAATAAGTCCCTCAAGACAATCCTTTAAAGGACAATTGACAAAAATCACTCCAATTGGCATATCATGTTGTATTCGGCTCTCTGGGCTTACCGAACCTCGGTAAAGACTGCCACTAGTTTTACACCTTTTCAATTAGTTTATGGGTTGGAATCTATTTTTCCTATTAAATGTGAAATTCCATCCCTTAAGCTAGTTGTTGAGCTTCTTCCAGAGACCTCTAGTCTCGAAGAGCGCCTCGTTCATTTGGAACATCTCGATGAGCAACGTCGAGATGCCGCCATAATAAACGAGGCCCATAAGAAAAGGGTTAAAACTCAGTATGATAAAGCTGCCTGTCCTCAAGTCTTTTCTGAAGGCGACCTTGTCTTGGTCTATGACCAAGATAAAGACGCCTTGGGGGTAGGCAAATTCAAGTCTATGTGGTATGGTCTCTTTATAGTGAAATGAGTTTTAGGAAAGGGGGCTTATGAATTAATCGATTTTGAAGGGAACAAGTTGGCGGAGCCCCGAAATGGGCTCTACCTCAAGAAGTACTTTTCTTAGGTTACGGTCGAGCAATGGCTTCTTTGTATATTTTGTGTTTTTGTACATATTTTATCGGGAGTTTTTGTGATATGTACACTTTTTTGATCTGCTTTGGTAGGTGTCGATGGATGACTTGGTCTATTTCGGATTCATTGATGGTGCTAGTCGGCACACTCGGAATCTCGCTTCCGTAGCTTGGGTGATTTATTATCCATCTGGTCAGTTGATGGTGTCAAGGGGAGTATGTATTGGTTCTGCTTCAAATAATATTGCGGAATATATTGCCGTTATTAATTTACTATTTGAAGCTATTTCTTATAGAATTGATTCGTTGGTAATGTATCTTGACTCACAACTGGTAGTGTCACAATTAAATAACATTTATCGGGTTCAGGATCCTTATTTATATTGCCAATTTTTGAGAGTGAGGGTGTTGCAAAGATAAATTGTTTGTATTACTTATTTGAACATTCCACGATCTGAAAATTCATTAGCGGATTCTATCACTAATCAAGCATTAGATTGGCATATCAGTCATTCATCAAGTTAAAAACAAACATAAAAAATTTGGAACTGTATATATATGTCATAAAGCTCCCCGTGTGTACATAAAGTGTTCGAAAATAATATACAAAATCGGGACTAAATGCCCATAATCATGTCCTGTTTATCTATCAACACGATTTAGGATGAGTGGCTAAGAAAGTGACCATTGCGTTAGCCACACGCCGAAGTACGCGAACCCAGTCTCGTGGTACTCCTACCACGCGGCGCTGCATCTCCTCAGGTAGGTCTTCTATGGCCACCATCGGTACCTGGTGAGTGAATCTAACCAAGTTTCTTTGGATTGCATATAAGATCCTCTCTGTCTCAGCAGTCGCCTCTTCGGCACCTCTTCTGTGATGCCTGTGCCACAGAAATCCGTCTGGTCTTATTGGACCCACATCTGGAACATGATCATTATGTCAGTATTTTAATCCCATCAAAAATATTTCTAAGTTCATTTTCATATTTAAAAAACATTAAAAAATCTTAAAAACTTGATAAAAACTTTAAAAATGGTTACCTATCTCTCCCCATGTTGCGTTTGGTGGCAGCACCAAGTCTGGATCTCCTCTGAAATCCATGCCAGCATAGGGATAGTCATCCACAATGATGATTTGTTGTTCCCACCAGGAGAAGAACTCATCATCAAAAGCAGTCCTCGGCATGTCCCCGCCGCCAAGGCGTTTCATCAAGTCGGCCCACCTACCCATCCGAGGATCTCGGGGGCTACTGATAGAGACTGATACTCTGGGACGCAACCCAGGCACCTTCTCGAAGAAGAAGGAGCATAAAATGGTCCCATATCCGAAATTTTTGGTCTGCCCTTTCTGAATGGAGGACAACTGGCTCTTCATATTGGTAAGAAGAGGTGTACACCAATCAAAAACAGTGGTGAGGCACTCCACGACCAAGCTCATGGATACTCGTGAAGCTTGGTGCAATGAGGTTGATCCGTTTATCCTGGCTATGGTGAATAGTAGAATCCTCAAGGATAAGCTCTCCACATGTTTTATTGGAATCTGGCTTCCAATTTTTTTCGGATGCCCAGGACAGTAAATGTGTACGTAGTCTTCCACTGAAAGACTACCTCGTGTCTGGCCAGTCAAATGTACAACTTCTCCTCTCCGGGAGAGACCAGTGATAAAGTAAATATCCTCCACCTCTATTCTCAAAGGCATTTGATCAATCATAAATGCATCATCTTCAATACTCCAATAGTGGATTAGCATTTCAAGGAAACAGGTGTTGGCCTTCATGTTGGGCAATTTGAAAAATTTCAACAAGCCACATCCCCTCAATGCATCTCAGGCCTGCTGATCATTCATAACTTCATTATCAATGGTAGTATGCTCCCTCTCTCTCCATGTGACTGTCATCCTGAGAAAAAATTGAGTTTTAACCATTAGATGTTTGTGTTTAAATTTCAAACCGCGTGTATGCGAGTCCCTTTCACACACAGTCGCGTGTAAGGCTTTCGTATACACGGGTATATAACATACAACCCGCGTATATGCTGCGTTGGAATTTTTAACATAAATTCTTACGGTGAAACCTTAATGAAAATTTCTAAAAGCAATCACAAAGTAATGCAAGCTTGAATTGGGGGTTACCTGATGATTTTGATCCAATTTGAATGGTCCAATTCTTTGGGGGCCAATTTTGCTCTTTTTTCTCCACAAATTTTGCTCTCAACACAAATGGTACAAATGGTGAGTCAAAAGGTCATTTTATAGCTTTGAAAATGTCAAATTTTTTCAAAACTTGATTTTTTTTTGTCTCATGAGTCTTTTAACTTATGAGCTTGGATTGTCGGGAACAGGTTGTTTTTTCAGGACATTTTGGACGCTTCTTCGAGATTTCATTTCGGTTCCATAACCGCTGACTCGTCATGGCAGGTATCGTTTACTCACTGGCATATAGGTTAGGGAAACCATTTTTTCCGTTGCATCTTGCATACTAGCCTCCATTTGTCGATACACTAGCCATAGGGTCGATCCCATCGTGTTATGGTTAGTAAACCATGTTCACTTGCCGATTTTTAAATCATGACAAAATGGTAGAGCCATCCTTTACATAGGCATTGTAGTTAGCACCTCACTGACATTTGTTACCCATGCTGATATATTGAGTAGGCTTGGGAGTCCTCTTTAGTCCCGCCATGACTTGTGCGTTGAAGACTCATTTCTCTTTGCTTCTTCGCTTCGTTCTGGCCTTATACCCTAGAGGCTCCTTTGTGTTGAGTTGTATTGCTACATTGCATTTTGACTATTTGCACCTTTTGGCCTTGAGCCGGCTTCACTTGGACTCATGTTTAAGCCACTTATTTGACCATGTCTTCTGCAAACTCAAACCTGCAATCACTTAGCTTCTGCAACTTGACACACCATTTGATCCGTGGAAGGAACATCCCTTTGAGTGTCCTTGACCAGTTTCGCCTCCCTGCATTAAGCATAGGATTGTTCCCATCCCAGGAACTAGATCATCTGTTTCACTGACACTCGTTCTTTCCACTGTACTATAGCATTCTTTTATTATTTTTCCAACTTAAAGAAAAAGACAAAAAAAATATATATTCCAAAAAGAGCGGGAACGGGACAACATTTCCATATATTGTTGGCAACTAGAGTCAGTTATGTCACCCTTGAACAAAGCACTCAAAAGAAAGTCTCTCCTCCATTTTGGGCGGGATTTAGTTTGACTTAGGTACACTTTAACCTTGTTATTGAGTCAGTTCTCCTTCGATTGGTTATCTCTTCCAATCATATGGATAGTTCGTTCGTGCCTCCTGCATGACGAGCTTATACAGAGTTATCATATGCTGCGACATAGTCATCATTGAGTCATGCTTTTGTTCAAGGGAAGTAAGCTTGCGTCAGCCTCTCTGCGGTGTCCCTTGACCTATTTTTCAGTCGGCCATCCCTCGTTGTCAGTGTCTTGTTTGTCATCACATCAGTTATATTGGTCCTTTGCTCATGCCGGTTTGAAAGGTATCCATTGACTTGTTGCTGGCGGGTCTTGTCTTTATAGACGACGACATATTGCTCTGAGGGGAGGCCTAGAGCTACACCTTGGCCCTATTTTCATTATTGATAGGTCACCTTGTGCTCAGCATCGATCAATATCATGGGTCTTTGACTGAGTGGTTTCCCTTGTGTTCGACATCAACTTACATTATCACACATTGGGATTCATGCAGTGCCTTGGTTTCCATTGGATCCTATTGGTGGATTCCTCGCCTCTGTGTCAGCTTTCATTATTGGTTGGTTCAGAGGGTTTCTATCGTGCGCTAGCTACATCTTGTGTATGCCATAAATGTGCTTTGGTTGGGTTACTACATCTTCTTTCGTCTGATTCCTTCCACATTATTGGCCTACGGGTTACACTCGTGCTAGATTGATGAAGGATGCCTTAATGCCTTTCTTCTAGCGGATCTTTCCCTATCGACTACGACTCATCGCTCAGGGGCAAAGATTTAGAGTCCATTCGGCAGTACCTTGGGGTTTGCATTCATCAGTGGTAGATCCTTCACTATTGACAGTGGGAAACCATCATTGTCCTCTGATTGATAGATTCTTCCAGGTGTTCGACCTCAACTCATTCATTCGCACTTGTTAGATTGTACTGGGTACCTTGACTCTCATTATCATTATCAATGAGTAGTCTCACGTTTGTTAACGGTATACATCAATGACCGGTAATCAAATTATTTCTCACATGGTTGACTTCAGATCATTTATTCCCATTGTGTAGAAATGTACCACAGCGGTCGGTGAAGACCTCGGGTTGCATCAACATTCTTTGGTTCACTTGTCAGTTGCTCCTGTTACTACTAGTTGACACCATCCACATTATATGTTGCAGTCCTTCACAACGACATTTTATATGCTGGCGTCTGAGTTGCGATGTAGTATCATCTTATTCCATCTTGTTCATTTGGTACTATAGGGATCAGTTTTTGACATCAGTGATCAGCTTCATCCTTCAGCTTCATTGATCATCTTCTTATATATGTGATGTTCATACATGTACTTGTTCGATCACGATCAAATGATTCATTATGCACTTTTAGTCTTTTATGCTTGTATACATAGTGGATCCGCTTGTACTTGATATACAAACATGCTTTACTTTCTCTGAGCATGGGTATGCCTGCCTCAGACAACTGTTTCTTTTCGATCTTCTTTTTGATGGCTTGGCAGGTTGAAATTTGGTGAAGTCCTTCTCAGTTTTCGATGGGTTTCCTTTCCATATACTTAATACATTTCGGCCATCATGTACCCCTTCTGACCTCATATATTAGGGGGCATCTGTTATATCTCCAAATATCACCCTTGGTATTTGTGATGCTTGGTTTATGGCCTAGGGCAACCCCTCCTTCCAGACTTGGTCCAAATATTTTAAAAACAGTGTTTTACTCCCTGTACACTACTTTGCCCTGTGATAAAAGTGTGTACACGCGGGTTAGTCAATACCCAACCCACGTATATGTGTTAAAACACTTAAAAAATAATAAATTTCCTTAATTATGGGTGGAGTTCATGAGTTTTACCTGTTGATTACCTCCTAGTGCCCGTGGCCCAACTGTTCCCAACTGTTTCCCAACTAAAAAACTAATTTGGGAGAAGTATAAAAAGACTTCTATGGGAAGGCCTTAAGGAGGAGAGAAGAGATAGAATTACTATACTGAGATTATCCCCTGATCAAGTCTGAAGTATCCCTGTGCTTCAAGCACTTCCCCAAGTTCAGGAAACCCTTGTTTCCTTGAGTGTTGATATTCTCCCACTTGCTTGAGATATCATGGTATTGGTTATGGAAGGAGGCTGTTGAAGACTAGGATTGGACGGACCTGGAGGACGGTTCCACTTGGAGCCAGAAGAGGAAGACTCAGGTGAACTCTTTCCATGTTTATTATAGTTTTCTACAATAAAAAGAAACGTTGTCTTGTTCCTGAGATCGACTTTGTTTATGCATCAGATGTTATTGTTATGGTTCATGTATGAATGATTATTTTGATGTATAACTAACCATTTACTTATATGATATAAAGTTGATTTCATTAAAATGCTTTATCTATGTGATGTTATGTGTATTCAAATTGGTTGATTTGCAGATTCGAAGACTGCTGTGACGCCCGGAGTAAGGGGGGGCGCTTTCTTATCTCCAGGTTGGGAGAATGTTGGATACGAGCAAGACATCAGGAGTTGCAGAGGGTTTGAACCCTGGCTGGAACTACCCAAACGAAGGACATCCGGGTATGTTCATCCTCGCATAGTTTGTTTATTTAAGCATGTTGCCTAAGTTGTATGTGTGTTTCTTGTTGTAGATTACTCTTGCTCTGTTGGGGTTCTGACCCAAAGCCCTAGGGGACTTATTCCCGTAACAGATGGGTATCTTATGTTGAATAATGCTGGTATCATAAGACTTAAGGTCTTCATAACTCTAGGCAAAGACATCTTTAAACTCTTTGAACAAACTTATGCATTTCAGCTTTTCATCTGAAGGTAATGCTTTTGATATTTTGATAAACCTGGGTTTTTCTTCTGTTCCTATGTTACATTCTTCTATGTATGCTCTTAAAGGCTCCATTTTTTGTTTCCTGGCTACATCATTTGAATCAAACAAATCTTCTAATGGGACTAATCCCTTAGGCAAAAAGTTATTTTTAAGGTTTAAAATCTCATAATCATCATTGATTATTTCTTCTATCTCTACTTTTTCCAAGTTATCTATGTCTAATTTAGTGAATTTAGTGGGTTTATCTACATCTAAAGCATTTATATCTATCACTCACTATTTATGTGTTATCTATTGTACAATCAGTATCAATGTTACAGTTTTGAAACTCTCCCTTGGCATTCATAAAATCATAGATTTGAGAATCTTTTGAAAAAATGTACCAATATTTCAGATTATCTCGTATAACAGGTTTGTGTCTTACTTCTGCAGTGTACTGGTGGTTGGGCTGAAAAGGTAATCTGCAAGTGCTAGCAAAAGTAGCCAAACTGTGAGCTTGCATGTTTTGTTTCCTAGGAATAGCAGCAAAATTAGTTTCAAGAAGTTCCTTAATCAGATCTAGAATAGTTTCTCTATATTGGCTAAGTCTAGGATTATTCACAGAATATTCTCCTTTAATTTGTTTTATGATCAATTCTGAATCTCCCATGATAGAAACTCTCTTGGCTCCAAGTTTTCTTACAATTTGCAGTCCTAATATTAAAGCCTCATACTCTGCCATGTTGTTTGTGCATTTAAAGTTTAATCTAAAGGCATGACCTTCAGAATGATTATTTTCCATGTTATGAATCCAAACTCCTGCACTTGCTCCTAATCTATTTACAGAGCCATCAAAATCCAAATGCCATAGAGACTCATGAAATATGTTTTCACTATCAGGTGATTTGTATTTTTCTTCTACAGTTGTGATTTCATTTTTTCCATTGTCTGAATTATACAAGATAAAATGAGTCCATATCAGAATGCATGGAGTATATAGGGTAATTCTGTGGTTTTTCTGTACTACTCACCATGTATTTCATCAAGGTCTCTCTGTAAAGCTTTATTTTCTAACCAAATACAGAGATGGTGGCATATGACATGTCTAACTATAGAGATCCCTGCAATTTTGCTCCCCATGAGTGAGATAACAACATTCCATACTTGGGTGGGATATCAACAACTATTATGTCCATAACAATACTCTTTGCTGGGCACTGGACTAGAGTCACACACAAATCTTTAATCAGGCCAAGGCATTTGACTTAACTGGAATCAAAGGAAAATAGGTGCTTATAGGGTCTGGTGATATCTAAATTCAATATTTCCATGATTGCTTTAGGTATTAGGTTATGGGATGCCCCTGAATCTAGCATAGCATTATGTAAGATTTTATCATGAACATTTAAGCTAATGTAGAATGGAGGGATACCCCCTTGTTGATGTGTGCCATTTACTTCTGGACCAAATAATAACTCAGGTTGATCATCATTAAGGTTTACAACATCTTCTCCTTCACCTATGTTTAGTGTTTGAATGATTTGTGCTTTATATGATTCATTTTTCACTAGTTCTGTCAAAGGAACTGATATTTTTAATTTGGCTATCTCAGTCTTAATGTTGAATGGAAATTGAGTTTTGCTTGATTGTGTGAGATCTTCCTGAGCAATTGTGGTATGTGTACTTCTATCTTCTTTATCAGCACTTGGCAATTCAGTTTGTGTACCAGCAGTTTTGTTTTGAATTCTCTTATTTGGAATAGTTTGACTAACAGTTGCAGTTTGAGTTTCAGCTGAAGTTATATCTACAATTTTAGGGCTAGAAGTCTCCTGAGTTCCTCTAGGGAGAATTTGTAGAACTTTAGTCACAGGAGCTTCTGCTATTTTTTTAGTTTGTATTTGGACTGATTTCTTAGTGGGAACTTCTATATTCTTTTTGCTTCTAAGGCTGTACTGTTTGTGAACTTCATAGATAGCAGATTCATAGCCTTGTTTGAAGTCAAAGGACTCTCCAGATTCTAATTGTAATTGTTGTAACATGTACAATTCTTGTTCTTCCTAAGTAAGAAAAACAACATCTTCATTTTTAATCCCCAATAGGTTTATCTGGGTGTCATCCTCTTCTTCATGGTTTTGTGAACCTTCAGCATAATTTTCCTGGAAAGGTGGTCTAACCTGTTGATCAGGTATAGCATTTTTTCCAGTATTAAGATTTTTCCTAAAGTTGGGGTTCCTAATTGGGGGTGCTTGTTGATTTTCCCACTGAGTTTTTCTTTCCATATTTTCTAATCTATCCATTATCCTTTCTACACTTTTAGCTAAACTGTCTATTTTACCATCTGAAGTGGATGGTTCCTCTTTAATGGTAACTCTTTTCTCATTTCTCATCCTAGCTTTCTTAGCTAATAAATTGGCTTCTACACTAACAACATTACTTTGCATTTGTTCCAATGTTTCAGGGTTTCTTTCCCTCAATTGGTAAGACATATCAATGTCAAAACCATCAGGAAATTTGTTTAGTGCTAAGTTTGGTGGAGGTTTGATATTAGCAGGTATTGCATTATATATACTGTTGAACCTAGTACAATAATCCTGAACAGATTCATTAGGAGCTCTTCTAATGTTTTCATATTCAGACAATATTTGTAAAGGGTTTTTCTTTCTTTCCCATCTATCAATAAACAATCTATGGAAAGCAGCTAAATCAACAATATGATTAGCAGGTAAACCTTTAAACCATTTCTTGACATCCCCTGCTAGTGTTTGGGAAAATAACCTCATTTGCACATCAGACTCATCAATCTCATGTAACTCAAAGTAATCAGTCATTTTATTCACATGTTGTTGGGCAGTATACTGACTAGTAGCATCAAATAGAAAGATTTTACTTTGGTAGTCTTGGGGCATGGCATGTATTTGAGCTGGTAAGACCAAAGGTGCATATCTCTCTGCCATGGCTAAGACTTTAGTTTGACTGGGGGGTAAATTAGTGGTGCTTGGAGAAGGACTTGATATGGTTGTAGATGAACTAGATGAACTTGAGATGTTTGGTTGGAGAGGAAGTTGAGGTATGAATGGTTTAGGGGAATGAAGTGTGGTTGATATTATAGGTGAGGTGTTACAATTTTTGAAGACTCTGTAGAAATTTCAGGGGTAGCAGTAGTGAGGGCAACTAATTCAACTGATTGTTGAAGATAGGCTTCATCTATATGCCTTATCAAAGTTGAGGTTAAAGCTTCTAGTTTGTCAAAAGTATCCAAAACATGTTGATCTAAATCAGGATGAATAGGAACTTTTTTTGATTCAATACATTGAATAAAAATGGGGTCTATTACAGTATCATGAATTGAATTTTTAGATTTGGTTCTAAACAAAGAAAGCTCAAATGATAAATCAAATTGAATATCCTCTAAACTTGGTATGTCCTTAGGGATTGAATTTTCTTTAATTAAATGACTTCTACTTCCTTGAGTTTCTACCTTTTTGGGTTTTCTTAAAACTCTGTTAGGATCATCAACTATTGTAGCAGGGTTTGGATCTGGATTTGCCCTGGTATAGTGTGTTCTTTTGGAAGCCAGAATTTTAATTTTTTAATTGTTAATGAATTTTTTTTAACAACTCTAAAATGATCTTAAGGTGCAAAAGATGAGATATAAGATTTCCTTTAGTTTTATTAAATTGAGGACTGGTCTACGAAACCAGAGATTCTCGGTTTGGTCCCTAGTATGGTCACCAATATGTTATCACTCTAAAATTTCCCTAGAGTTGTTATGAAAGAAATAATATAGGTAACCACAAACCTACTTTTGAGATCAGGATCTAGCCTTCCTAATGCTCAGAGAGGGCTCCCTCTTAATGATTTAACTTTGTTTAGTTAATTGATTTTAGGCTAGTTGTTTAAGCTCTAATTGGGTTTTGGTTTTGACTTGGTGGTGGAATCACTGACTTAGATGGATAGAGGGATGTATTTTACCATTGGGCTATGGGGTCAAGTGTCAAGAAAATAGGACTGAATCAAGTTCTAAAGATAGTGTTTACAGGCAAGGTAGCTGAGTGAATTCAGATCTTTTAGGCTGGATGGTGAAGTGGTTTTCAATCGGATCCAAGGAGCAATTAAGGGTTCCTCAAACCGGATTATGAGGGAAATGGTAGAGGTCAATCGAAACTAGGGAGCAATGAAGGATTCCCTACTTTGGATATCAGAAGAAAACATTAAAATGATTAACTGTTCAAGACAAAGTGTACTAAAACAAATCTTGTAATAAATTAACAGTTATTTCATTCAAAATTAGATAACATGCAAATATGTGAAACACTTAAGAAGATAGCAATTTGACAAACAGAAAATACTTCATTGAAGTGGCCCAACACATGAATCCTGTAATGCAATGTCTTTATTACTCAGTCCAGTCTGTTGACTTGAAAAAATGGTACAATGAACCCTTAGGTTTTAGATCAATACAACTATAGAAATGTCTAGCAATCCACCCTCTATACTTCGAATTATGAAGTATTTATACAAAAACTTATTACAAAATATCCCAAACTATCTTGGGAATTATTCTAGGAAAAAGAAATATCTTCATGCAAGAAGATAGAGACATATATTCAACTGTTGCAAGTTGTCCCTGTTTATCTGGCTCTGTTGTCAGATCTTTTGCTGCCTTTTCTCCTTTGTTGTTTGTCTTCCACACTGACTTTTCTTTTACTTTGCCCTTTAATTGATACTCTTTCATTTGATACTCTTTGACTAGGCTGACCTGTTGCTTTTCTTTCATTGTTTTATATCCACTTTTACCTTGTCTTTTTACAATAAGTCATTTAATTTTTCCCATGTCTCTGTATCTCGTAATTTAATCTTTACCATTCTTCTGTAAACTTCATATGCTTCTGTGTATTTTGCAAAGGTGGGCTTGTTCACAAAAAGGTGTTTTACCTCATGCTGGAGGTAAAATAGGTTCTCAAAAGTCTGGTACAGAACTTTTCCTGTAGGCATCCCTTTCATAGAGAAATTATTGGCTTGATCTCTTACCACTTCTCTGATTTTCCTGTTGTAGTCTTCATGTGGCATTAATATGTCATTTATTACTAAGGGATTTGGCAGATCTTTTTGCCTCAAAGCATCAAATTTAACCATGAACTTGCCTATAGCCAGCTCCATGGTTTGGCATTTGTCCTCCAGCTGCATCATTAAGTTTCTCTTGGTGAGCACTTTCTTCACTTTTAGTATAGTGCTAGTATTGTCAGCTATGTCCAACTCCTGCAATTCATATTTATTTTTAGAGTTAAGGAATTGGATTATTCTTGAGGCTTCTTCTGGCATAACTCCAAGTTCAGCCTTAACTCTCTGAATCACTTCAGTAGCCTCTTTAACTAAATCATTTTGTTCAAAGATGACTTGTATAGATGGCCAAATATCATTGATAGAGTCAATGATATTGGCCCATAATTTTTCTTTAGCTTGGGCAAGTGGCTCCTTCAATGTTAATTCTTTTTTCTAAATTCTTTATCCTCTCAGTCAACCTGTTTGACTTATGTACTTCATTTTTGTGCATAATTTGGGCCAATTTCTTCTCATCCTCAAAATTCTTATCTGTTCTTTAAGCCTGTTGATCTCAGTGGTCTGAATGGACATGTATTCCATGGCTTTGACCAGTTTACTTGCCTCATCATTTGGATGACCTGTTGTTGTTGAGCATGTTTTTGATGTAGATGTTGTTGCAGCTAGAAGTGTTGCAACCAATGGAGCTGTGGGGGCCAATGAAGCTGCCAAAGTTGATGACACTGTTGTAGTGACTGTGGGAATAGCAGTGGCAGTGACTGTCTCAAGGCTGGCATGTTTCAACTGTATTAAACTGTCCAATTCCTTCTCCATTTCTTTCAATTGATCATTTAATTGAAGAATGAGATCCATCATTTCCTCGTGTTGGGTTTGGCTTTCTAAGACCTCCTTGGTCTGTGTATGCTTTGAATGAGGCAACTTCAGTTGTTTCTTTAAAGCAACAATATCCTCATTTTCTTCTTTATCAGTTTTTCTGCAGCCTTGACATCATTGGTATTATATCCAATTTCAATCACCAAGTCTTCCAACGACTTGATTCTGTTGTCCTTGGCCTAAGAGGATGCCTTTTCTAGCTTTAACTATGCTGTGATGTTATCCAATGAGCTTTGAAGTTTGTGCACATTCATTTATTTGTTAGTCATGGTGGAATAAATGATTTCACCGACCTGTTTATGGAACTCAATTTGGTCAATAGGGTGAACATCCCTAGCCAAAACTTCAAAATCTGTTTTCCTGTAATCTGATGATGATCTAGGCTGCTGGACTGTAAGCTGCATAAAGTTTATTTGCATCTTACCAGTCTTAATGTCAAAGGCTGACATTAATCTATTTTGATTGGCAGGTGTTTGTTTGAAGTACTAGGCATAAGTTTCAGCCTTTAATGCCTCATTCCTCAACTTGATTTCCTTGTACTTCTCTTTTATATATTTCTCTTTATCCACTGGTTTGCTGGATGAAGAGACTTCAATGCTAAGCTACTTTTCAATAAGTTGAGTGTTTGAGGTGGAGGGCTGATGAGTTTCCTTTGAAACTGTTGGACCTTTACTCCTTCCAACCATTGTTTTAGTATTAGTGATTTCAACCGTCTCAATGGTGGCTTCTTGCTCAGTCACAGGATTACGCTTGGGCCTCTTCCTATAATTGATCTCAAACCTGTCATTTGTAGTGTCCATCCCAGAGCTAGAACCTTCTTCCTTGGTTCTTTTCACATTTCTGTCTTCATTGGCTGGAGTTTGTATGATGGGAGTAATAGCCATATGTTCTTGTAGGGCTGGAACCTGCAGAAACGAACTAGTATCAATATGCTTTTCCACATCTATCAAAGTATTCTCCACATCTATTAAAGTATTTTCCAACCATTCTGACTGGTTGGCATATCTTTCAATGTCTGGCCTGGGATCATGTATGAAAGGACTTAGCTTGAATTTGAGCCTTAGTTTATTTATGACTCCATTAGGGTCATACTGCCACATAAAACTGCTCTTGAAGTTCATTTGCTGTAAGATTTTCTCTGCCTCTTGTCCAGCTTCCCTATTATTACAAATAAAAGGGCCCAATTGGTTTTTGATTTTAAACTGGGTCTTCTTCCTAGCTGACAGGAAATTAACCTCATCAGAGTTTATGATTTGCCTGAAATACTCTAATGCAAATATCCTCATGGGGAGGTATTTGGGCAGCTTGTAGGGAGTTAGTTGGCATCCATATATCCTGATTTCTGTGTGGTCTTGGTATAGATACCAATCTCCCACTCTACTGTTCTTAGCCAACTGTAAAACTCTCTTAATCTCCTCATTTATCCTGGGCTGATAGCTATTGGTTAGCATGTTTATAACTGGATGAACAAATGAATCAATGAACTCTTTATAAGAAAAAATAGTGGAATATCTTTGGATCAATGGTGTCCAAAAGATGACAGATCTTGGATTGCCCTTGGTGTCTAACTTTTGGAAGCTGACTGGAAACTTGTCTGAACGAAAGTATAAAAACATGTGAAAAAATACTGATGAATATTCGAACACTCTCTCATTTGGTAATCTAATAAATTGTTCATGGATTTTGTCTACTATGAACTGAGCAAAGTTGTAAATTGTAGCAGGAGGCTTGCCTGGAAAAAGATAGAAAGGAAATCAAGAACAACCTCATCCACATGTTCATCAGTGGTGTACCCTAGAATGCAAGAGTGCATGGTTATATTTTGTCTTCCTCTCTCAGAGAAAATGGTGGTAGCATATGGAGGACTATCTGTTGGAGTATGAGACTCTTCAATGATGAAAGTCTGAAAGATCTGAGCTTTCTTGGGAAGGTCTAGCTTTGTGTAGAGTTCAAGTAAAGCTTCAATGGAAAGTGGGGTTTCATTTGGGCTTGGCTGGATCTGCAACATTTGATTTATTGATTCTACAATAATGGTGAATAAAACATGTTGGTCAGGGGTGACTATGGCTCTTTGACTTGGAACATAACAAGATTGACAAAAGTGGATGATTTTTGAGAATAGATGTACCTGTGGGAACAAGTACTTGTGGAAAATTTGACTCCCATAGGTGAATGTCATCATTCTGGTTTAAAAACTTGTCTTTTCTCCAGTAGTGGAGTTTCAGTAGGTGGCTAGGGGAAGCAGTGTCCTTGATTTGAAATTCTCTGTCGGCTAATGGGAGGTGGTCAATATCTAGGTGAGGGATTTGCAGGGGTCTTACATCCAGAGAGGTTTGGGAAGCCATAATTTGGTTTATTGAATTGAATTGCTTTTTCTGTGGCTTTATGAGTAAGGTCAGAAGGTCTGGAACAGTGGGGAGGGTAATTATACTCTGTAGAAAATGGGTTTGGATGCACAATAAGTTTTTATTCATTTTAGCAAGGTTTTTTAATCAATTTAATTAATTAACCCTTTAATAATTACTGTGCATAGCTCAAATTTACAGGGTCATTTTGGTTCTTTCAAGAATACTTGGAAATTTGTTATTTGGTGCGCAGACAGGGTTCTATGGTGGTAGCAGAGGCTTTTGAGGCTTCAATTGTCAATTTGCAGCTTCAATTTGGTGTCTGCAACGTCTTCAGGTGGAAAAAGGTGGTTAAATTGGTTGCATAGAGGCTCAAGGTATCAAAATTGGTTAACAGAGGTTTGCAGCGGAAATGAGTGAAAAGAGCAAAATGGGGCTTTTTCAGCCTTTTAACCAATAACGGTTAGATTTTGGCGTGAGGTTTAGTAAATGAACAGTGGGCAATTTTTCTTTTACGCAGGGAAGTGGTTTTTATCCATATCGCACTGCTTTTGGGTGGAGGGCGATATTTTTCGCGAGCACATGATATAACCTGGTGCCGCCACGTAGCAAAACAGTCCTGGCCAAAACCGCGAATCTTGCGTGCCTTTGGACCGTTAACTGTCGAATTGTGAATCTTCGCGATATTGATATGCGTTGTTGGATATGGGGGTGGGAGATCGAAGGGATATCACATGGCGAAGTTGCACGGAAGGAGTTGGGATGTGGTTTGCGGGGCCTTGGGTCTAATTATAATGAAATGTGATTAATTAACAAGTAATTGTGGGATTTTAAATATAAGCAATGAGTTAATAAAGGTGGGGACCATGGGTTTATATGGAAGAGGGTTTTAACTATACACTAGGGTTTGGTGGGTTAAAGGGTGTCGGGGAATTATAGTGTGGGGAATTTTAAAGCGGGACTTTAGGGAATAACTTAGGATAAAGGGTTTTAGTGGGTTTTTAAGGGGAAATTAATAAGGGGGGAATGTATTATTTATGATGGGAATGGGTTTCACACTAGGGAAAGGGGTTTTGGGAAGGGGGAATGATTTTTGAAGGGTAATGTCTAGGAAATGTGCGAAACAAAGGGATAAAAGGTCAAAATGAGGGGAAAGGGTTTTTACAAGTAATGAAGGGATAATGAGGGGAAATTAATAAATAAGCTTTAATGAATGTCCTTTTTCTTTGACAATTTCTCCTGTACATGTGAAATAGGATTAAGCATGACGAAAGTGCTTTTGACTTAGCAACCTTGTGAACTAGCAAAACTTCTTATACCTACTCTTTATTTACCCTAGCATTTTCTCTTCATTCATTGGGTGCATTTGAGCTTGCTGACCCTTTATTTCTTTTTCTTTGATAAGAAAAATATCTAATTCTAACCTTATAAGTTCTAATGGCTTAGATTAAACTGATGAGCTCATTATTATTCTCTACCTAACTACTGATCTGCCAAGATTAAATAGTTTGGCTAAATCTTTATTCTCTATCTATCAACATGAAATTTAAAGCATGAATGAATCAAGATTAAACTATTTGATCATAATGGATTGTGGCATTTTTGACAAGCTACACACAATCTTATTTTGCAAAGTAAAGTAAAAGGAGTGGCATTTGAATTTGCACACTTTCATGAACTATTCTTATCTCTTTTTGGGGTTCATATTTTTATTTTTTTTCTTTCTTTCTTTTTGTCCTTTGATTATTCTTTTAGGACATACACTCTTTACTTTTTTAAATTTTGATATGGGAAAACATTTTGCAGAAAGCAAAACTAGACAAGCAAAAGTATGTATAGGACCCTAACAGGCCATTGTGAGTCAGTCACGCAGACGGATAAACTATACACTTGCAGGTTGTGCTCAAGCTTGAGCAAGCATATGTATTTCATCTTTATTCTTTGATTAATGAAATACAGATAGGAAGGGGTTTTGTGCAGTTTCTTTCCCCTAGACAAATCTTTGTGCATGTGTGAAAATTCTTCTTACATGTATATGATTTGTGTTCTAGATTGTGAATTAACTTCCGCAGATTACTAAAGTAGATCCGAGTCTTGTGATTTAGTAAATTTCATGAGCAGTTTCGAATATACACAATAATTTCTACATGGTACCAGAGCAAGATTCATGGTATAGCAGAAATTTCGAAGTTGTTATTGCAGGAGGATCAGATTTGCAGGATCAATTCTTCAGAGCTAGAAGGATGGATTTCTATGGACTAAGACTCGAGTATGCCTTTGAGGGAAGCTCGAATTATGTTGCTTGGAAGGACCGCATGGAGGCAGTGCTAGAAGATAATGGATTAAAGGAATTCATCAATAATGACATCCTAAAAGCACCAACAATTGATGCTCAGGATATAGCAGAATGGAAAAAGTGTGTAGTTAAGGCGAGGAGAATCACATTGGAGGGAGTACGAGACCACATGGTCCCAAATATTCACAGGAAAGAGACTCCGTATGCAATGTGGCAAGCACTAACTAATTTGTTCCAGAATAGTAGTGACCATAGGAAGTCAAGTTGGTGTTACTGTTGCAGAGGATGATTTGGTAAGCCTAACCTTTCTAGGCCTTCCCAAGAGCTGGCATAGCTACCAAGATTCGGTGAATGGGAGGGAGAAACTACCAAATTGGGAACGCCTATGGTATGATTTGGTACATGAGGAAATAAGGTGGAATACAGAGACAAGACTTCATCCAAGGGCAAGGATGAAGAAAATTGTGCCTTGGTGTTGTGGCCAGCAATAACCCCCCTTTTTATTTAGTTTTACTACTAATACTAAATAAGTGGGGACCCTTATCTAAAAAAAATAAAAATAAAAATTAGAACTTGTATTCCCTTTTTGAATAAATCTTACTATCATAAACTTAAGATAACACCCACAAAAATCCAAAAGGACTTAAGTTTTATGATAAGTTCAAACAAAATCGTTCTCTCAATAATAAAGCGTCACATCAAAAAAAGGTAATGAATGACACCATATAAGCAAATTCCTAAGATTGCGAAATCACAATGCGAGATCGCACACCGAAGAAGCTCATTGCGCATCGCAGTTTTCATATGCCTCAAGCATCACTTAAGGTGAAGTACCTCAAACCGGCGATATGCGATAACACGTCTCGCAAATCGCATCTCGCAAAAACATGTGGTGATAGATGATTATTAAACACAACGGATTAGCGATATTGCGATCTGCGATATTGTGAAGCAAATCTCAAAATCGCATTATCACAGATCTGCAGGGCTCATCGTTCAAAAAGTTTTTCGTAATCTGATGCCAAGTTATGCACATTAATGTTAATTTAATGAGTTAGTTGATGATCATTAATGAGATAAGGTTTAGATTTTATCGAAAGGTCATTTCATGTAGGGTGGTATATTTTATATGATTTCGGCATTTAAAGCTTTCCCATCACCCTATTTCTTATCATTACCCTTTCCTTGTTTGTAAATTGCAGGAGTGGAAAGCAGAAAGGTATACGTAGAAGTGTTCAGAGTATAATGGGAAAGAAGGGAAAAGCTCTGACTTCTGAAGACAAAGAAATGATGCCCTTATACACAGACACTACCTATAAAAAGAAACCACATCACTACTTGGGAAGGCAAGTACAATTTACTTGAGGAAGAAAATCCCATAGTAATGGAGGTTACAACAACTACAGACTCACGCGGGTCGTCTGAAGCGTCAATTATAGAACTTGCATGTTCGTTCTTGCACCGGATAGCAGCGAGACCCAAAATTCTTCCATACACAGACATGATCAAATGGGTACTGGATAGTGCCGACATAACAGATAGACAATTTAAGACTCAGAACTAAGAACTCATTGGGTCATTCACTCCACAAGATTTAAGGTTTATATATCATCTAACAAAAACGAGCAAGAGGTGAAAATTGGCACCAGGGAAGCCCGGATGGAGAAACAAAGGCAGTTTCTGATAAGCACTAACCGCGCATCATTGGGCAAAACCCCTTGAGAAGGAAAGCCTCTGAGCACTCAGTCACCTAAAAGCCCGGAAAATTATAGGAAAAAGTGCTAAAGGCTAAAAGCAAAACCCGAGCTCTAAAAACCAGTGGTATTTATCAGGAATATCCTTAAGTGGTATGTAAATTGCTGATCATTTGATTTAGCATCTACACACCAGCTGGAGACAAAAGGCTGAAGAAAGAGCAGAGTCTATCAAGAAGTTAACCAAGTTGAATTGGGATTCTTACTGGCAGTACTTGGTTAAACCACATAGTCAATGCATGACTCTCAAATGCCTCACTAACTCTGCTGAAAAGATAGCGCCAGCACTTGCCGATTCTGTTTTCGCAGGGCAACTAAAATCAGAGGTCAGCCAACCAACTCTCCTCAAGCCGATGTTGAATGCTTGCGACCACAGAGAACAGATACATAGATAGTTAATTTCTAGATTCAGTTTTAGTTTTAGTTTTAGTTTTAGTTTTGATTTATTTTTGCCTTAGATGAGGATGGTCATTTAAACCTCCTCCTATATTTTTGTAATAGACTATTTTTAGAATTTAGCTAGTAGTATTTTAACCCTTCTCATGCATTTAGAGAAGGGTCCTGAAATTTGTCAAAAACGTTTCCTCAGAACATGCACTTCTGCACCCTCGGAGGAGGTTTTGATGAATGAATGGAACAAGATTTATTGATATCTGTGTTTAATATCTGCTACTAAAATGCACTTTTGTACTCTTAGTAGATGTTGAATTAAGAAGAGATAAATCATTATTGTTGAAGCTCATGAGTAGAACTTGTTAGCAATGGTACTTTTATCTCTTAACGATTTATGCTTATGTGTTAAAGTGATATTTATGTTCAGTTATTTATATGTGAATGCTTGAATGTTTGAGTTATCATTTGGCACTTTTGTACGATGATGGCTATTCTATTTATGCTTAATATATGAATGACTTATTATGCGATATGCTTCTCACAATTGTTTCGGCTAACTTTTTATATGAAACGGTTCATTTTTATTGAATCCTTTTCTCATAGCAATTGAATGATCTTTATTACCAATTGCTGTTAGAAATTATTTTAGATCGCATAATTGAAAGATTAAATCCCGGGTTAGTTTTAGAATTAGATATTTCTATTCATTAGAATACAATTGCATGTTGTTAAAATAGATTTAGAATAAAAGCATTTTACTTAGGAATTATTATAAAGGAAATATCAATTCTCAACACACACACACAAATTGGGAAACTGGTCCCATTATCCCCAGTCGGACCCACCATCCCAAACGGAAAAGGAGCTACTTTCAAGGTTCGGACCGGGTGGGTATCCCCCTTGTTGTAGACCCATTTTCGGGGCTTCAACACTTTGCTGGAAAGGTAAATAAGGGAAAAGGGAAGAAATCCCAATCCAAAGCAGAATCTAGTCAAGGAGGCAAGAAGAAAGACTTGTCCAGACTCAAGTGCTTTCATTGTCATGAATTCAGACACTATGTTGCAAAGTTTCCACTCAAGAAGACAAGCAAGAAGACCTCAGCAGGAGCTACAGGTGAAGCTTTGGATTCATAGTTCGAGCTTGAATTTTCTCTCATTGCACGCATGGCCAACACAGTGGTGGGGAGCGTGTGGTACTTGGACAGTGGTGCCTCGTTCCACATGACGGTGGATAGAGATTTTTTTAGTGATTTGGAGGAGAAAGATCTCCAGATGCACATCGAGATGGGAGATGATGGAAGGTACAACAAAACTAGGATTAGTATAGTCACCTTTCATAGGGAGTCTAGCTCCCCTCTCAGAGTCAAGGATGTGCTGTTTGTTCCGAGTCTAAAGAAAAATCTTGTCTCTGTTGCAATTTTGGAAGACTGTGGTTATGATGTGATCTTCAACAAAGGGAAATCATTCCTGAGACACATAGCCATGGATAGGTGAAGCAGATCGGGGTTTGTGTGAAGAACTTGTACAAGTTGGATGTGGAGGATTGTGTTGCATTGAGCACAAAGGCGGAGAAGGTGCAGAGCCGCTATGTCGGTGAACTTTAGCATACAAGACTTGGCCATTTGCATCATGGCACTTTAAAGATCATGCAGTAGATAACCACAGGTCTCCCCACAGGAGCGCTAGAGTAGCAAGATACATGCAAAGGGTGTACCTTAGGGAAGTACACAAAATCCAATTTCCATGATCGGGACAACAAAGCACATGCAGTCCTTGAAAGGATCCATTTTGATGTATGTCGACCTTTCTTGACAGCCTCCACAGCCAGGCACACATATTTTGTCATTTTTATTGATGTCTTCTCATGGAAATGCTAGATCTCCTTCATGCGAAAGAAGGACGAGAGACTCTCCAAGTTTGTAGAATTCAAGGCACTGGTTAAGAAAGAAACAGGCAAGAAGGTGAAGGCTCTCAAGAACGATAATGGAGGTGAGTACGTGTCAAATGAATTTGAAAATGTATGTGTAAAAGAAGGCATTCAACAAGAGTTGATAGCACCCCACAACATAATGGGGTGGCTGAGAGGAAGAACCATAGTATTGTGGGAGTAGGAAGGGTTATGTTGCATGACCAATGCCTACCTCTGCACTTGTGGGCTAAAGCATGCAACACAACGATCTATTTGCAGAATAAGAGTCCTCATCGGATTCTTGGCATGATTACACAAAAGGAGGTTTTCTTGGGGAGAAAGTTGGATGTGTCACACTTCAGGATTTTTGGAGCCTCTGTATACTGCCATGTATCCAAAGAATCAAGGAAGAAGCTAGAGATGACATGATAATTGGGGGTATTTGTGGGTTACACAGAAACTCCCAACAACTATTGTGTGTACTTGTCATCCCTCATAATGACAGTTGTGCGAAGGGATGTAAAATTTGATGAAGACATTGCCATGTAGTGCTCTCTTGAGAGGGGTCTTTAGATCCCACCTGAAGAGGAGCTTTTAGCTCCAAAGGAGGAACCTCAAGAAGTTGTGGAGTAGAAAAAAATTGAGGAGCAGAGAGTGGAGACAACCATTGAATAAAAACTATCCAGAGAAGGCGGGAAAAGGGCCAAGGAAGCTGAGAGACTTGTGTAGGATGTGAGGGAGAATGTGGGTGCTCCAAATTAGCATAGGTAGAGAAGGTCACTAGATCGATACACTAGATACATGGCTCTAATGACTGAGGTAGTAGATACTGAGCCATCCTCTTTCAAGAAAGTAGTAGAGCAACTTATATGGGTTGATGCAATGGTGGAGGAGTACGAATCCAATGTAAACAACAGTGTTTGGGAAGTGGTCCCAAGACCAGTAGTGGGTTCGATATGGATCTTCAAGGTCAAGCATGCAGCAGACAAAAACAAAGAAAAGTACAAGGCAGATTCATGGCCAAGGGGTATCTCAGGTCAAGGGGATTGACTATGAGGAGACCTTTGCTCTTATAGCAAGGTACTCATCCATCAGATCAATCCTTGCTTTGGCTGCACAAATGGGGTGAAAGATCCACAAGATGGATGTGAAAACAACCTTCCTCAATGGAGTTATTGAGGAGGAGGTGTATATCGAACAACTAGAAGGCTTCGAGACTTTTGATCGAGAATCTCATGTGTGTAGACTCAAGTGAGCATTGTACGATCTCAAGCAAGCACCTCGTGCTTGGTACACCAGGATCGATAGCTATCTCACTAGTTTGGGCTTCACCAAAAGTGAAGCATATGCAAACCTCTATCATATTTTGGTAGAAGGTAAATTGTTGATTATTGTCTTATATGTTGATGACTTGATTTTGACTGGTGATGAGCAGCTGATAAGATCTTGCAAGGAGGATCTTGCAAGAGAGTTTGAAATGGACATGGGTCTCATGCACTACTTCCTTTGATTGAAAGGATGGCAAGGTGATGGGGAATTGTCTGTATCTCAAGGCAAGTATGCCAATGAGATACTTTAGAGGTTATACATGGATAGGTGCAAACCCATGGAGACTCCTCTAGCGACCAACTGGAGGAAAGAGGATGCCACTTTAGGTGAGGAAGTGGATGCTATTGTTTATAGATAGTTGGTGGGTTCACTAATGTATCTTGTGAACACATGACCAGATATGTGCTATGCAGTCAACCAATTGAGTCAAGTTATGGTTAGGCCAACCAAACTATTTTGGAGGGCAGTTAAGCATATTCTATGGTACCTTAGAAGCACTACCCAATTTGGACTATGGTACAGATGGAAAAATGGAGTGAAGTTGTGTGGATTCATAGATGCAGATTTGGTGGGGAGTCCATTAGACCAAAAGAGTACATCAGGTGGAATTTTCAGTGGGGTCTGCATCGGTTTCATGGTATAGTAGGAAGCAAAGATCCATGGCACTTGGCTCAACAAAAGTAGATTAAATGGTTTCCAGTCAAGCAACATGTGAGGTGATCTCGATGAGAAATATACTTGTTGGATTATTTGGTCAGATGATGGATCCAACTGTGATTTGTTGTGATAATCAGAGTTGCATCAAGCTCCTTGAAAATCTTGTTTTTCATGATCGATCCAAGCATATAGATATTTGGTATCACCATCTATGGGATTACGTGCAAAGACGAATAATGTTGTTACAATACATTCTGACAGAGAAACAAGATGTTGACATTTTGACAAAGGCCTTGTCAAGAGGGAAGTTTGAATTCCACAGGTGCAGGATAGGGGTGGTTGATAATCTCTTTCTTACTGAGAGGGAGTGTTGAAAATGAAACTAGAAAATCTCAGTTTTATTTTACCTTGGTCAAACTAGAGAAAATTCGAATTTATATTTCAACGGGAACCTTGGAGGTAGTTAAATGAGGTGACATGGCACTTGTCACTCAGTTAACTCAGTTAATTCGAGTTGGGTAAGCTTGAGTTCAGTTTAGTATGATTGATTTCTAATGTGTAGCAATCTATTTCAGTTAAATTGAGTTATGGTCAGTTAAACTAGTTTAAACTGTTAGAAAATGATATGTTGTTGAATGTTAGTTTTGTTGTGCTAATTTCAACTTCAGAATTAGAAAACAATTGCTCATCATTTGCTTCATGTGCATAGGCTTCCTTATGGTGTTTGTGAATGTAACAAGTAAATTTGTCAAGTTTTATGTCAAATTCATGAGCAAAATAACATGTAAATAAAGTGTTAAACAACAACAAACAAATATAAAACAAACCATAAAATTGAACATTTAACACAGTGTTTTGATAAAGGAGTTCACTCCTCTTGGGGTACATCTCCTTGGTCCAGCTTCCATGGCTTAGGCCTCTGTATTAGCTCAAAATGGAAAAAAGGTGTTGTTTACAATGCTTCACTGCTCCTAAAACCTACTTCAACATGCTCAAAACATCCAAATCATCTAGGAATGACTCTTTCTAAGCCAAAATTGGTCGAATTTTGCAAAAGTTATGGTCTCTTTAGTTTTCCCTAGGAAAACTCCACCAAATCTGAAGAAACTTCAGTTAGCCCCGCCAAAATTGGAGCAGCGCCTGATTTATCGAGCCTATTAAAACCACCGCTAACTGAATTTGTAATTGATTAAGGGATAAGCACGTGTTTAATTAGTTCTAATACCCACTTAGCGCATTAAACGTGCGGTTAGTGTTAAGCGCTGGCCTTCGGTTTTGAGGTGTCGGTCATATGTGGAGGGGGTTGGCCCTCTCCTCCCCCAACCACCACGTGCTACCCTTCTAAATACAAATCGTGCCCATTGCTTGTTAAGTCCTATGGTTGCAGCATAGCGGTAGGCCTTGGTGCTTGTGTGGGCTAGGTCACAGGTTCGACTCTGTCGGCCTGCCGATTAACATTTTGTCACTGCGTGCTAAGCTACTAGGCCCGTGGGGAGGGACATGTGGTGGCCTCTGGGCTTGCCACATCATCTTCTCGTTGGTCCTTCGATGACCAATAATAATAATAATAAAATCAACGCATGAAACTATCGACCAATCATAAAGTGCCACTTGGCGTGTCCTCATTGACTGTTGACCCAATTTTGACCTGTAGAGTCACTTGCCATGTCAATAGTACAGACTACTGACTGGGCAGTGACTGTAATTTTTTTTGCAAAATTCTTTTGTTTAGCAAAGCGGACAAAAGTCTCTATCTTTCTCATACAAGCTTTGTTTTGAGTGAAATGAATTGCATTAGGATCATATCACCGAGACGGACGCGGTCTTTTAGTTTTTGAGCGATTTTGATCACTTTGATTTTTGAGCTAAATACTGATCACTTGATCATTCCTCCCCACTGGAAGCCTTTTGGACCCCAAAAGATACTATCAATTGTTCAGTAGGTGAGGGTACAACTCCCTCACCTTCTCAATCTTCATCCATTTGGCCTTAGAAGGATTTTGTCCCTTGAGTCCCACTCAAAGGTATTCGACATTCCCTCTCTTTGAAGTTTTGGTTCTTCTGTCAAGTATGAGATCTTGCTAAAGTTCATCAAGATATTCTAGCGAGAAATCATCTATTGATGGCAGTTGAACATGCTCTCCTTGATCATCAATCAAAGGAGGCTCAAACAATCTCAAATTCTCAACATTAACAACAGAGTATATTTGCATATAAGGAGGAAATCTAGCTTAAATGCATTGTTACCAATCTTTTCCAAAATTTTAAAAGGACCATAACAGATTGGCTTTAGCTTTTTACCTTCCCCTTGAAGTCTCTCTTTGCTAACATATAACCAAACTTCGTCACCAACTTGAAATTTATGATCAACACGGTGTTTGTCATGCCTTGCATTGTAGCTGCTTTAACTCTTTTCAAGTTGTTCTTGCACTGTGTGATGTATCAACTGAATTTGCTCAATGAACTTCCTTGCCTTATCTATGTCACTATGGCCATCAATAGCAACATCTTTCTCAAAGATGAATTCCAATGGTAATCTTGGTAAGTACCTATAACATGCCTCAAATGGCGATGTGTTTATGGAAGAATGCTTTGCCCTATTGTACGCATTATGTATGTAATGCAATTGTTCGTCCCACAACTTGGGATGTTTGCTGCAATATCCTCTAAGAAGATGAATGATTGTCCTGTTGACCACCTCGGTTTTTCCATCTGTTTGCGGATGAAAGGATGTACTCTTCTTCAACTTAGTGTCCATCATGTCCCACAAATTTGACCAAAAATTCCCAACAAATCGAGAATCTCGATCACTTACAATGGAAGTAGGAAGACCAAAATGAACCCAAACATTTTGAAATAAAAGATGAGTAGTTTATTTAGCTGTGATTTTCTTTTTACATGGCGCTAGAATACACATCTTGCTGAACCTATCTACAACTACATACAGGTAATCATGACCTTTCCTTGATAATGGAAGACCTCCTACAAAATCCATTGAGATACTCTCCCATGGATGTGAAGGTACCGGAAGTGGAGTGTACAATCCTAGTTTCCTATTGCTAGACTTGCTTATTGCACACAAAGAACACCCTCTAATGAAATGAGATACACTATCAAACATGCATGGCCAATAACAATACCTTTGGAGATTCGCTATTGTCTTGCCTACACCAGAATGTCCAGCAATCAATGAAGTGTGCGCCTACCTTATGGTATTGTTTCTTTCTCCCTGTGGAGTACATAACTTTCCCAACTGATACAACAAACTATTATGTACATGGTAATCTAACTCTTCAATTTGGTTTCCTTGCCTCAAGCTTGCATATACATCTTGAAAGTCATTATCATATGCATATTGCTCAATGTAAATTTCATGCAAAACAAAATTGTGCTTGAGTATAATAGATGAATTTACAATAGGCCTAGAAAGCATATCAACTACCTTATTGTAGATTCCCTTTTTGTACTTGATAGCCAAATGGAACTGTTGTAGAAAACCCATCCATCTGAAGTGTCGTGATTGCTGCAACTTTGACTGTGACTGTAAGTACTGTAATGGTTGATGGTCGGTATGGATAATGGTCTCCTTCCCCATCAAGTAATGTTTCCATTTTTTAACATTTTGTACCAATGCATAAAGCTCTTTGTCATAAGTGGGATAGTTATTCACAGTGCCATTAAAAATTTTAGAATGAAATGAAAAGGGCTTACCATGCTGCATGAGAACTGCTCCCATGGTGTAATCACTAGCATCTGTTTGAATCTCAAATGGCTATCTAAGATCCGGAAGAGCCAATATCAGTGTTGAAATGATCTTTTGTTTTAAAGCATCAAATGATTTTTGTTGTACATCTCCCCAATGGAAGACTTTCTTGACACTAGTCAATGCATGTAGTGGAGCTGCAATGGAAGAAAAATTAGCAATAAATTTCCTCCAATATTGTGTTGCCCCTAGAAAGCTTCTTACCTCTATAACTGTATTGGGCTTGGGCCAATTCACAATGACCTCAACCTTAGAGGGGTCTATCTTCAGCTCACCTCCTCCAACAATGTGTCCCAAGTACACTAAAGAATTCTTGCCAAATTCACACTTTGACATCTTTAAAAAGCACTGTTCTTTTCTCAATACATCAAGTACTTTGTTCACATGCATGACATGTTCATCTCTGGATTTGCTGAATATGAGAATATCATTTTAGTAAACAATGAAAAGATAATCTAGAAATGGTCTCAATACATCATTCATAACTCTCATGAAAGTAGCTGGAGCATTGGTAAGACCGAAAGGCATAACAAGCCACTCAAACAATCCTTGTTTAGCTTTAAATGCGATTTTCCAGATGTCCTCTTTAGCTATTCTAACTTGATTATAACCACTTCATAAGTCTAAATTAGTGAAATACTTTGCATGCCTCAATTGATCAAGCAAATCATCAATTCTTGGGAGTGGATAACGATTCTTTACCATTATCTTATTCAGTGCACAGAAATCCACACACATGCGCCAAGTCCCGTCCTTCTTTGGCACCAAGACAATTGATGAACCACATGGCGAAGTAGATGGGCGTATGATACCTTTGTTCAACAATTTTTGAATTTTCTTTTGATTTCCATGCTCTCCATGATCGACATGCAATACATGCCAATGTTTAGAAGTGGAACATCCTGCTGCAGTTGTATCTCATGTTGAATTCCCCTCTTGGGAGGTAACGCTTATGGTTCCTGAAACATCTCGCCATGCTTTCTTACCACATCAAACAAATCAGATTTTAAATTATCATCACAACCTTCAAAAGATTCATAATACATATCATTCTTTTTCTTGATCATGAGAAGCACAAATTTTTTACTTGCATTTACTAGCCTCTTCATCTTCCTTGCGTTAACCAAAGAAATGCTTAACTTTTTGGAATGGGCTCTCACAATATACTCCACTCCATCCTTGAGCAATTGATATTTGTTCTCATGGAGATAAAATACCATTTTCCTGTCATACAAATATGGGCTTCCCAAAACAATTCCTGAGATGTCAAGTGGAACCACATCTAACTCAACTTCATCAATAAATTTTGCAGTAATGGTAAACTTGAATAAGCATTTTGTTGTAACTTGTAAATTTGCATTATTGACTATCTAACCCAAAGGATATGGCTTATGATGAGGTACAGTTTCAAGGTAAAGGTTTTTGACCAAGTCTTCTGAAATTAAGTTCGCTTGTGACCCACTATCAAATAATGCATCAATCTTTGTATGGTTTGAGATTACCCTTACATGGAACAACTCTATCCTTGATTCTTCATTTGGAGTGTTGTTGTGATTATGTGAGGAACTAGTACTTGCTATAGATTCCTTTCCCTTTGTGACCATGGCTGTAATCTTGGTCTCATAACCAGAATCAGATCCAAGATCATGTTGTGTGGTAGCAGTCGTCTTTTGTTTCCCCTTATTGTTTGGTTTCTTAGGCCTTAGTTCGGGATGTAGTTTCCAACTATGGGTTTCATCATGCCCCTCTTTGGAACAATATTCACATGTAATTTTCTCCCCTTCTTTTTTTACACTTGTATTCTTCTTTCCTTTCCATTTTCCACCATTCTCTTTCTCCTTACCCTTGAATGGCTTCTTCTTGCTACCCTCTTCCTGAATTTTCTTTCCTCTTGCTTCAAGGTGCGTGGCTTGCACACATACCTCATATAAATTGCTTGGATTGAACATAAGGATAGTGTGTTTTAAGTAGGAATGTAAACCCCCAATGTATTTCAATAGAGTATCTTGGGAATTCAAGTTTACTCCTAACAACAAAGCCCTTTTCCTAAACTCCTCGGTATAGTCTTGAACTGTTTGGCCCTTGAGTTGCCTAAATTTTTGCCAACTCATAATGGCTTTTTGCATGTAGGCTAAAGGATAAAACTATCTTTTAAGTGAAGAAACAAATTCAACCCAAGAAATGGATATCTTACCACGAGTTCGCATTTCCTCTTGAGTCTTTTCTTCCCACCAAACTAATGATGCTCCTTCTAGCCTCTATGAAGCCAAATGGATCTTTATGTCATCTTTTTGAAGGTTCTGAATTCTGCAATAAACCTCCAATTGTCTAACTTCTCTGCATTTACCTCACCAGTGTACATGGGAAGTTGAAACTTAATGTCCAATTTGAGTAAGGGAGTTTTTCCTTTTAGGGTTTGTGAATGAGTATGAATAGTTTTTGTGGTGGAAGTGGAAGATGATGATGTTG
The DNA here is from genome assembly GCA_031772625.1 of Pinus tabuliformis. NCBI lineage: Eukaryota > Viridiplantae > Streptophyta > Pinopsida > Pinales > Pinaceae > Pinus > Pinus tabuliformis. The sequence goes on along the minus strand of CM062820.1, from coordinate 1,492,072,391 downwards.
GTGATGATGAGGATGATGAAGATGATGAGGAAGATGATGAAGATGGTGGAGATGGAGGAAGCTTTACTTCATTACCCTTTGAATCCTTTTTTTCATCTTTTTTCTCTTCTGATCTTCCCTCTCCATGTGGAGACTTAGAACTCTCTCAAGCCATCCTAGTATTCCTCTCTTCATAGAGGACTCTAACCATGTTAGTTAAATAATAGAAATCTTTCTTAAATGCTTCCTCTTCTGAAAGACCTTCAGTCTCTCTTGCTCCAAACATGATGGCTTTGGATTCAAGCTCAGCTTCTGGTACTGCTTGTACCTCCTCAATCTCAACTGAAGGTAAAACTTGAGGTGCTTCAAGTGTAGCTGGGAGTGAAACTTTGGGTGGAGATTGTGGCCTTGTGGTTCTCCTTCTTTTGGTCATAACCTCAGGACTTTCCCTTCTCCTCTCTGCAACTTTAACCTTGTAAGCATCACAAATTGGCAACCATTAAAACCCTACTTGCACAAAACTCAAGAAAATCAAGCAAATAACCTTTGCTCTGATACCAACTTGATCTGTTGTTGAATGTTAGTTTTGTTGTGCTAATTTCAACTTCAGAATTAGAAAACAATTGCTCATCATTTTCTTCATGTGCATAGGTTTCCTTATGGTGTTTTTGAATGTAACAGGTAAATTTGTCAAGTTTTATGTCAAATTCATGAGAAAAATAACATGTAAATAAAGTGTTGAACAACAACAAACAAATATACAACAAACCATCAAAATGAACATTTAACACAGTGTTTTGATAAAGGAGTTCACCCCTCCCTGGCTACATCTCCTTGGTCCAGCTTCCATGGCTTGGGCCTCTCTATTAGCTCAAACTGGCAAAAAGTGTTGTTTACAATGCTTCACTGCTCCTAAAACCTGCTTCAATGTGCTCAGAACATCCAAATAATCTAGGAATGACTCTTTCTGAGCCAAAATTGTTCGAATTTTGCAAAAGTTATGATCTCTTTAGTTTTCCCTAGGAAAACTCCACAAAATCTGGATAAACTCCAATTAGCCTCACCAAAATTGGACCAGCGTCGAATTTATCGGGCTTGTTAAAACCGTCGCCAACTTAATCTGTGATTAATTAAGGGATAAGCATGTTTTAATTAGTGCTAATCCCCACTTAGCGCGTTAGACGCGCAGTTAGCGTTAAGTGTTGACCTTCGGTTTTGAGGTATCGGTCATATGTGGAGGGGGCTGGCCCTCTCCTCCCCCAACCACCACATTCTACCCTTTTAAATAAAAATCACACCCATTGCTTGTTAAGTATAATGTTATAATGTTATAGGATGGATACTGGAATCAATGACCAAAATTAGCTCAGAATGTACAACCTTGCCCAACCCTGGACTTCCTCATATGTAGGGGCCCAATCTTAGTTGCACATTACTAGGGTACATCTTCCTGCACTTACCAATGGTACAGTTGGAAGTCATGCAAGGAATGGATTAAGTCTCCCTCCCAAAACAAAAGCACAATTATCAAGCAAGAATTAGCAAACAAAAGAATTATGGTTCAAGAGGGTAACGATATTCTTCGTTGGGGTTATCATCCTTAAGGTAATTTTAATGTCTCTGAATATTGCAGTCTTCTCCCAAGAAACAACAATGAGGTTAATCAAGGAAAATGACATAAAATATGGAATCTCAAACACTATCCCAAAATCACTCTTTTTATGTGGCTTCTATTACGGAAAAAAACTTTGACATGAGACAAGATTCAAAGTCGTCGTTTTCACGACCCCTCAATCTATCTTCTTTGTTTCTCCAATTAAGAAAATGTCAATCATATTCTCAGTAAATACAAATTCTATTCTTTTATGAGGGACCACCTTGATATGCTCTTTCGATAGACCGACATAATACAAAACAATGTCCTCTCCACTCAACAATTATGATGTGACTATGCTTTTACTAATTTGATTATCAACAGAGCATGACAACTCATTCCAGGATTCATCCTATGGGAGATTTGGAAGGAGCTTAATATACAAACATTTAATGATATCATGGCCTCCACAAACTTATTTGGCAAGCTATCCTAAATAAAATAAGGGATAGAATTTTTTATCTTCCTTGCTCTTCTGAAGATTGAGAAGGTAATCAACCGAAATAATCCATTTTGACCAAAAAGGATCTCTTCCCATACTCCTTATGGAAGACTCCCTTTGTCCCTAATTTCTTCCCTTCTAGCCCTTCCTTTTGGTCCCACCCTATAGAGGACTTCATCAAACTTAACTTTGATGGGGCCCTGAAAGGACATCTAAGCCAAACCAGTTATGGTGGAATCTTTAATAACGCTAATGGGAATAAGATTGAAGACCAACTATAATAGGGTATAAAACTTGTCCAGATACTTTTTAAGGCTCAAAAACCTTTGACAACATGAGAAGGAACTTCAATTCATTGCTCACATCAACTACTTCATTGACAAAGGACAAGGAGTTTGCCCATGGCTAACTCCACTATGCAACCTAATTGAGTGAAGTTATCTTAGTCCTTTTGTACTACAAAATCATGCTATAAACTCCAATCTCCTACCAATGAGAGCCAATAATCTAGCTTACCTCTAATGATACCAAGTCTCCTTCATAGAATAACCTTGAATTCCTATGCCACTAACAAGGATACATCATCAAATGTTCCACTCCTCAGATGGCCTAGTGAGGGCTAATCACTTAACAGAACACCTAAAGAGCCTAGAAGCTCAAGTCAACATATAAATTCCAGTTGATAACATTACATATTTATCATAGGAATACTTCTGCTTGTAGAGGTCATGTACAAAGAAAATCACAAAGAATAAACATGCAGAATCACACATTGATTCATCTCATCATTACAACATATCCTATTTTCAATATATAAATGTTTATTATACTTTGAACAACAATTTCAATTCATTAATGAAGAAGATAAATACACCTATATGTTCACTTAAGGATGCAGGAAATTGAAGAAGGGAGAGCCACTCTCCACCCAACCATAGAGTCAACTACATTACATGTTTTCTTGCAATTAGCCACCCTGAGTCAGATTTGATGCCTTGAGAGGAAGACTCAGTCAAGTAATGTTAGGGATTCATTAGGGTCGAGAACATGAATAATAATCGCCTTCATACATAAGAATTCAATGTGTTTCCTTACAGTAATTGAGCCAAGGGATATTATCTTTCACAATGTTTCCATACTAGGCCTACATATCACAAACAAATCCCTTCACTAGGCCATTAGTTTCTTGATAATTCCTTATATTAGTGCCTATCATGCATAGATTAAAAAAAAATCAATAAATTCCTTCAGACCCTATAGCTTTGACTAAAAGCTACAACATATGAATTCCCAAATAATCAGACAACCATAGCTCCACATAGGTTGCTACGTCTCAAAAGCATTTTCCTCACCTTCTATCTTGAGTTGTAGTTTTAGAATCCATATGTAGTTTTTTGGTTCATTACAAAGGTGTTATAGCCTTAAAAACCACTCCTATGTGCTTTACAAGGTCTCATCATATTCCACATAGAAAAACTACATTATTTCCCCTTGGCAACATGATTTTGAGCATGGTTGCGACCAAAGTAACTGGTAGAGTGTGATTGATCATGGGATGCACCACTTGTAGCACGTGGCGGTCGTAAGTTGCACTACCACTAGACTGTGATCACCCTCTCAACCTCCTAAACTGACTTGAAACAAGACTTGAGTCACACTTCGTATGTATCACTAGTAAATTGGCATACTGACTCAATCTCACCTATAACACTAAAGCATTCAAGCACATCCACTCATCTTAAAACTACCTCTCCTCTATCTATATAATGAAGGCCATGCCAATGGAAATGGGAGGGAGAAATTAAGTAAGTTTATGTTGTTGAATTTTCAAGAGAGGCTCAAGGGGAGACCAAGGTAAAGAATCAGAGAGGATTACTTCAAGAAATAATGTAACTTTATTTATGTACTACATTGTTATTGTTGATTAATATAATGGATATATGCAACTTTTCCCTTCTATAATTGTTGCCCAATTTCATGCATGATCATTTCATGATTATAGTGTCTATATGTATGTTTATGTGGTTTCAATAAGAAGGATAGAATTACTTTGTTGCTAACAATTTATTTTGTGCAAGTATTTGTGAAAGCTTATGTTGTTTCTTTGCTTGTAGGAAGGAGGTTGTAAAATCCAAAGCATCGAATATCTAGAACTACACAAACTAAGGATATTTAAGGATGATCGTCATTAAAAAGGTACACCCCTGTTACCTCTATTTCCATTTGTACATATCAATAGATTGCTTGCTTCAATATGATTAATTATTTGCATAGTGTTCCAACCCTAGTTTTCCTTGAGTTAAGAATAAAATCGAGGGAGGACTCATATATACGCAAGTGGGATTTTCCCAATAACAAGTTTTTTTACTCCGTTAGGGAAAGAACTAGTTCTCTTTCTCTGGGAGCTTGTCCTATCACACTTGGTATATCCTTGGGTCTCTAGATTGCTTGTCTGCGTGTTTGGGTTTTGATTTCATATTTCAAATTTTGAATTTTCCCTACCTTACTGCACAGTCATGGGCTGAGTCTTTATACCATCATGACTAGTCATGGGTTATATTCTATTGAAGTCACAACCACCTGATAGATGTCGCTTTGTGGCACATTGTCCAAGTGCAACTACCACCGTAGTTGACCAATAGGTATCTTCCTAACTCCCATGTTTTTTTGTAACTTGGATTGATGTATGTGTTACAATACAACCTACAATGAGTATATCGATCTTAGTGCCCAATTGGTCCATGATCTCTATTTAAAAAAACATGGAGGGCCATTTTTTGAAGATAAATTGTGAGAAACTCCTATCTACAAAATTTTCTTTTACATTATTATATTGCCTCAAGTGGTTGTGTTTGTTAAGGTTGTGGATTGTTTCCATCATAGAGGATTTTAACCAAGCAAAAACATTGGCATATTGATCTTTAATATGGTTGTGTGAATGGTTTCTATAGGTATTTATCCTATGTGAAAATACATTGTTTGTTGAACATATTATTAGAACCCCTTTAAAGACCCACTCTTGTGGTTGATTGAGCTCTTGAACATGTGTCACTTATGCATCAAATAATCTTCAAGCTTTGCTAGTTTGTGCATTTATAAGTTGAGCAAACTATTCCATTGCATCCTGTTGAAGCCCCGAAAATCGGGTCTACAACAAGGGCGATACTCACCCAGTCCAGACTTTGGTTAGCAGCTCCTTTTCTGTTTCATATAGTGGGTCCGACTGGGAATATGGGACCAGTTTCCCAATTTGTGTATGTGTGTGTGTGACGGATTGATATTTCTCTTTCTAACAGTTTCTAAATGGAATACTTTTACTCTAACTCTAATCTAATAATAAGGAAATTGTATTCTAATAAGCAGAAATATCTAAGTCTACACTAACCCGGGGTGTAATCTTTCCGTTATGCGATCTAAAATGATTTCAAATAACAACTGGTAATAAAGATCATTCAACTGTTATGAGAAAAGAATTCAATAAGGATGAACCACTTCGTATAAAAAGTTAGACGAAACAGTTGTGAGAAACATATTGCATAATAAGCTATTCATACACCAAGCATAAATAAATAGCTATCACTGTACAAAAGTGCCAAATGATAACTCAGGCATTCATGCATCAATATATAAACAACTAAACATGAAAGTCACTTTAACACAAAGGCAAAAATAGTTAAGAGATAGAAGTACCATTTATAACTAGTCCTACTCATGAGCTTCAAGTGATAATGATTTATCTCTTCTTGATCTAACATCCACTAAGAGTAGAAAAGTGCAACATTAGTAGTAGATATCAAATGCGAATATCAATAAATCCTATTCCATTCATTCATCAAAACCTCCTCAAAGGGTACAAAAGTGCATGTTCTGGGGATCAGTTTTTGACAAATTTCAGGACCCTTCTCTAAATGCATGAGAAGGGTTTAAATGCTACTAACTAACTCTAAAAATAACTTATTACAAAAATGTAGGATGCGGTTTAAATGACCGTCCTCATTTCAGGAAAATAAAACAAAATTAAAACTAAAATTGAATTTAAAATTAAAACTACTTCAGTATCTGCTCCTTGAAATCGCACGCATGCATCATCTGTTTGAGAAGAGTCGGCTGGCTGACTTCCGATTTTAGCTGAGCTGAGAAAACATAATCGACAAGAGCTGGCACCATATTTTCGGCTGAATTGATGATACACTTGATAGTCATCCACTGGCTATGTGGCTTTACCAAGTATGCCCAGTAATAATCCCAGTTCAACTTGGTTAACCCTTGGATTGCTTCTGCCTTTTCTTGAGCCTTCTATTTCCAATTTGTCTCTAGTTACTGTACGTTAGGTAAATAGCCTGGAGTGGTTTCTACGATCAAATTTTCCCTGTGCAAATTTTCATTTACACAATCAATAATACTGTTTGCTGCCGTGGCTGCTCCTTCTGCTGCTTGCTCTGCCTCCCTGATTTGTTCGTCCCATTTGTTAAAGAGCATTTCTTTGTGATTTTCATTGATCCTTGGTGCACCTGCTCTTTTCCCCTCGTCTGTTTCTTGCCAATCCAAATATTCAGTAACCCGTTTATCAATTAAATCATAATCACTTCGTAAATCTACAACTTGATTAGTGGTTTTATCACTTATCTCACAATAATAGTTCCACTGTGATATTTTTTGGCCCAACGCTTCTTGCTGCTGTAGTAATTGTTCATTCAAGGAAATGGATTCTGTGATAAATTCTGTGAGTTTAGGATTGTCCTTGTGCATTTCTTGTAAATCCTATAACTGCTTTCCTTTCTCATCCAAACTTTTCTGGTAGCCTATCTGCATTTGTTGGAAGTCCTGTTGTAATCTTTCAAGTTGTTTCTGTGCTTCATTGTTGGCATTGGCTTGTTGCAATTGTTGTTGCAAAACTTGTATCTGGTCTTCCTTTTCTTTTAGCAGTTGTTGTACCTCAGATGCTTTATCAATAGTCGCAGAGGCATACGCTCCTTCCATCTAAGATAGTTTGGTGAGATTCTCAGTGGGATTGGTAGTGGGATCTTGCCATAGGACGTCTAATTGTTCTGCGTCATGAGAGAGCACATTTTCCAATTTCATTTTCTTCCTCTGTCTTCTCACTATTGCTTTGTGCCGTGGGCTATAAAATACATCAAGAGGAGGAATTTCTTCTATTTTGAGCATAAGCTCAGAGTATGGAGCAATAGGAATATGCTCCATATCTGAGACATTGCTAACTATTCATATGACTACTTCTTTTGTTGCCTGTGCATTGCTCACAGGTGTCTTTATGGTTTGTCCTTCAAGATTGATCAAGTCATTGAAGGTTTCCCATTCTTTATCTAGTTCGGTTGTGACTGACGATGGCTGAATGACGAGAGGGGGAGGATCTCTTTGTGGGGAGGTAAAAACCTGTTGCTGTAGAAGTTCCGTTGACTGGGCAGTATCCTTTACTGACCCTTCGCTCTTATCCTGTTCACTTTCGGATCTTTTAGAATGTTCAGATGTTTCTTTTCCAGACTTGGATTTAGATCCATTTGTGCCTGAACTTCCACTAAGACTAACACTTGGAGTTGGTTCCCTTACGGGTTCTAGGCATAGTTTCTCCAAAGGAATATTGGCTAACCTTCTTTCCCTGTATATTTTGAACTGTTGAAATTCTTCTGGAGAGAATTGCATTTGGGCTGCATGCAGAATTTCTTCAAGTGTGATTTTCTGTTGGAATATGTCATCGAACAGATCATCTTCTCCAGAAAACACCTTTATCTTGACTGCAATAGTGAAATTCTTAGCAACATCATGAGGGTCGAACAGTCTTCCTGAAAATTTGAATAACTATAAACACGTTATATTTTTTACTTCTGTGAATGTGTGGCCTACATCAAATAGCGAAAAGGCCCCACAGGCTACAGGAAAATGTGGCCAGATAGCCCTCTTTTTGTCTTTCAAATCTTTATTCAAACCTCCTTCTCCACAGGTTTGATAAGCAATTTCTCGAGCCATGAGTTTATCGGGGACATGCAAAGGTAGGACATGAGGGGAAGCAGAACTTCCGAATACCCTGACATAAGTGAACAGTTCCTCCCCGAACCATCTTGCGACAGGGAGTATGTCCACCTCTGCTTCAGGAGAGCATCTTGGAGCATCTTTATCATACAACATTCTATACAAGGGCAGCATGATTCCAAGACAAATCTGGTAGAAGTGTGGAGTGAACTTAGAGTCCCACAATTCTTTATGATAGACATGGATGGGTAAGGGGTCTTGAGTTTTCCATTTCCAACCCATAACAGGAAACTTAAAAACATAACATATTGCATCCATTACATACGCAGATAGGTAAAAAGGGGGATAAATTCTCTGAGAAACAGTTCTTTTGGACCGGTAATTTACAATGGCCGTGACTAGCTTATCAGACAATATTTTAGCCCAATATACGATAGTGGCATTCGTGGCGGCATCCAATAACGGTAGCCATTCAGATGAAAATTTGTTAATATATGGCATTCCAAACAGTCTATAAAGCATGGCAGCAGCAAAGCAATACGGGGAGGTGAGAGAACCAGTACTATACATACCATGTTTATCTTTCTTCAGCAGTTCGTCCCTCCTCGACCAGTCTTTGGTGGTTTCTGCCAGGTCTTGATTTTCTTTTGCAAATTTCTCCATAGGATGCTTGTTATAAGTTGCCTGTGGCTCTGGTAAATGATACATGAGCTGTAAATATTATGCAGCGAATGAGCCAATAAGTCCTTGACCCTGAGTCTTAAACTGTCTATTTTTGATATCAACGTTGTCCAGTATCCACTTAACCATGTCCGTGTATGGCAGAATTTTGGGTCTTGCTGCTATCTGGTGCAAGAATGAGCAAGCTAGCTCTGTGATGGATGCCTCAGAAGAACTATGTGAGCCCGCAATAGCAGTAAATTCCATTACTATGGGATTCTCAGATTATACATGCCTTCCCACGTAGCTATACCAGCATATCTGTTACAGGCTGTGTCTGTATACAAGGGTGCCATTTCTTTCTCCCCAGAGCTTGGAGTTTTGCTTTTCTTTCCCATTTTATCTTGCGTATTGCTTTGTATCATTTTCTGTTCTCCGTTCCTGCAACACAAGTGAAGTGAAAATAATGGTAAGGCAGGGTGATGGGAAAGTTTTAAATGCTGAAGGCGTATCAAATATACCACCTTAGATAAGCACGAAACCATATTCCATTAACAACTGGCAACTAACTCATTTATTAGCATTAAAGCGCATAACCAGGTGTCAGTTTATGGAAAATGCTTTTTGGAACCACGCACCAGAAAGATCTGCGATGAAGCGATTTTGCGATTTGCTTCGCAATATCGCAGATCGCAACATCGCAGAATCATGATATTGCTTGCTTGCTATATCGCGGACTTTCAATATCGCATTATTCGCATAATCATGTTATCGCATTGACGCTCTTGTCACAAAATTGCGATATCGCAATATCGCAGGAACATAATATATGACAATCTTTGTTAACTTGTTTTCTACGAAATGCGATTTGCGATCGGCGTCATCGCATATCGGAAATTAAAGGTGTTTCAACGTAAGTTGTATTTGATGTATGCGATGCGATATTTTCTTATCGCGTATCGCAATCTCGCAATGATAGAATTCGGCTTGTAAGGAGGTATCCTTTTATTCTTTTGCGATGCGATATTTCCTAAGGAAAGATTTTTTGTCTTACCTTATCATAAAACTTAGATTTTTAGATTTTTCAAGGGGGTCTTCCTAAGCTTATGATGGTAAGTTTTATTCGAAAAGGAAATTTAAACACTAACTTGACTTTTTAAATTTTTAACTAAGGGTCCCCACTTATTTAGTATTAGGAATAACACTAAAAAGAAGGGGGTTGTTGCTAGCCACAACAATTGCCGATTCACTTGGAAGAACCAGTTAACTCTGCTGCTCTTTTGAATTTTGAAAACTTCCAAAACAGAAAATTTTCCAGAAAATTGAACTTTATTATAGAAAGACTAAGTACATTATGCCTTTGCCTATTAATGATATTTCGTTTCTTCTTTTTCCAACTTTGATTATTTACTCTCTCAAGCTAGTCCTTGTATCTACATCAGTCATTACTTGGTTTATAAAGATAAAAATAAAGCTTTCTCTGTAAATCAGTTTTAAATATGCTCATTTGTCGTAGGTAGAGCCTCTGCTGCCAGCAAGCGTTTATAGCTTCGACAGGGTTACCTGTTACCCAGCAATGATCCTGTATCCCACTTAGAGAGATTTACAATTTTCAAAGAGGAATCCATTTCCACACTTATTGCTTTCATTTTCTTTTTTATCCTTAAAGAACAATGTCTTGGTTTGGTAGCCAATTCATGACACAGTCATTCACTGATTTATAACTTTGCTGAACAAGTTGGCTCGTGATGAGACCCCTTGTCTTTTGATTGCAACAATCTTGAGTCATTGCCCTGTTGTGGTATGCAGTATTGGCAAAGTCAGCAAGCTATAATATCTATGATCATGATAAGTTGGCTCGTGATGAGACCTCTTACTCTTTAAGTTAAAGTGTATCTTTGGATCATTCTCTGAATATTGTAGTTTCCTAGGTGGGGAGGAAGTCATTGTTTCCTTAAGACAGTTCTGGACGACAATGATAGAGTTTTTGGAAAGAGCTTTTCTACAGAGAACCTTCATTTTTGTTATTGATACCTTTCATTTGACTGAAATAAAACAATTTCTAACTAAAGGTGGCTTTTCATCAAAATTTATAAAGTTGAAACTAATATCATTTCTAGGCCTATAGTCTTTAACTGTATCTTTCAATAGTAATGATCAATTTTTTAGAAAGAATTCTATTTATACAAGTGAAAAAAAAACAAAATCCAGAAGAGAATTTGTGTCCTTTTCGTGAATCTCAAATGTAACCATTTACAACTGGTTTTATTATGAAAAGAAAAACAACTAGTCTACAAAAATAGAAGAATGATCTTCTATGGAAAATATTTTTTGAGTATCTGACCATTAACAGGTAAAGAATCTCTTCTCCCTGTTAAATCCTGTAACATGAAAGTGGACGGACCTATGACTTCTACAATTTGAAAAGGACCCAGCCACATTCTTTGAAATTTTGTATGTTTCCCTTTTTCCTCATGAGCCTTGTCCCATTTTAAAACTAGATCTCCTATCTGAAAATATTTTCTGGATATCATATTGGAATCAAAAGAGGCTTTCACTAATGCTTGATGATGAGCGTGAGTTATCTTAGCCCGTTCTCATTGTTCTTCTAACTTAATCAATTCTAGTTGCCTTAGTTGTAAGGAAGAAGTTGGTGCTTCATCAATATATTGAACCAAGGCTAAAGAAGGAATTGCCAGATGTGTTGGAAGAACCACTTCTTTCCCATAAACTAAATTAAAGGGAGAAGTGCTGATAGAGGCTTTCTGCGTTATTCGATCTGCCCATAAAGCATATATTAAAGACTTATGCCAATTTTTATGATTTTGATCAATGGTTCGCTTAATGATTCTAATTAAGTTCTTATTTGTAGATTCAGCTAACCCATTCCCTTGTGGGTAATAATTAGCAGAGTATTTAAGCTTGAAACCCCTTTTGAGTGCAAATTTAGTCATTACATTACCAGAAAAATATGATGCATTATCAAACATTAAAGCGGAAGGCAATCCAAACCTGGTGATTATGAACTGATCTATGAATTCAATGATATTTTCAGCGTTAGCCGTCTTGAGTGGGACTGCTTCTACCCATTTAGTAAAGTAATATGTTGCTGTAAGGATATATCTATGTTGTTTAGAAGAGTGAGGAACGATCTCACCTATTACCTCCAATCCCCATTGATCGAAAGGCTGTTCAATGGTAAATGGTTGCAGTGGAAAGAATGGTTTCTTTTGTCTCCCAACAACGGTTTGACAGACTTGACATTTCCTCACGTAATTATGTGCATCTTTGAATTATGTGGGCCAGTAATAGCCTGCGCGTAAAATTTTGTGAGCAGTTGCATCTCCAGCATAGTGTCCGCCTGCTGGCCCATCGTGGAGTTCCTGCAAGACTTTTTCAGCTTCAGATTTCTCAAGACATATAAGGAGAACATAATCATAATTTATTCTAAAAAGAACATCATTCATGAGCTGATATTGTTTGGCTTTTAACCTTAGAGCTCTTTTCTTGGTATGATCGAGGTTTGAAGGAGCATATCCATTCTTTAGATAATAAATAATATCAGCGTATAATGACTCAACATCGTTTAGGCTTACCTCGTACACTTGTACCTCTGCAGATGGATTTTCGAACATTAGCGATGCTCCTGCCAGCATTTTGCAAAAGCCTTGACCTTTTACAATACTTGTTGGTTTGATGTCTACATCATATTCCTGTAAGGCAGTAACCCAATTGGCCCTTTTCTCACCCACATCCTTTTGTACTAGAAGATTTCTTACCGCTGGAAACGGTACTATGATTTTGGTATGTGTTTTGAGTAAAAAAGGTCTGAAATATTTAATTGCTTTGAAAACAACATAAGCTTGTTTCTCCACGTCTGAATAATTTAACTCAGCTCCTTGTAAATTGGAGCTGAAAAAAGCAATTGGGGCTTCCGCCTTTTCTTGATTTGCTTGAGTGAGTATCATAGCATATGACCTATTTGAGGCAAATGTATACAAAATAAAAGGATCGGAAAAATTGGGAGTTGCTAAAGATGGAGCATTAATAATAGCTTGTTTGATTAGATTGAATGCCTCATGTTCGTCTTGGCCCCATTTAAAGTTTGTGTTCTTTTTAATCATGGCTTGTAAAGGAGACACGATTCTTGAAAAATCTGGAACGAACCTCTTTACAAAGTTAATCTGGCCAAGGAAAGATTGCATGGCTTTCTTGTTGTGAGGTAGGGGTGTTGCAGAAATTTCCTTGATTCTGTCAGGATCAATGTGAATTCTAGATTTTGACACTATGAATCCTGGAAGTTTTCCTTCACTTAATGCGAAAAATGATTTTTTCGGGTTAAGTGAAATTCCATACCTTAAACAACGTTGAAATATTTGTTTTAAATCTCTGAGATGGTTGTTTCGCTTCTTGGAATACATAGTTATATCATCCAAATATATTACTACTGATTTATTAACTAACCCCTTGAATGCGATGTCCATGGCTCTTTGAAATGTGGCACCCGCGTTAATAAAACCAAATGGCATCTTTTGATATGCGTATGTGCCCCATTTAGTTCTGAATGTAGTTTTTAATTGATCGTTGGGATGTACCAACACTTGATTGTATCCTGAGAATCCATCCAAGAATGACATTAATTCTGAGCCCACAATTGCCTGTAGTATTTGTTCCATGGGGGGCAAAGGAAAATTATCCTTTTGGCAGGCCTTGTTAAGGTTTCGAAAGTCAATGCAGATTCTAATATCTCCGTTTTTCTTTCTAACAGGGACCATATTGGAGACCCATTTAGAATGTCTAACGGGAAAAATTATTTTGGCTTTCAACAACTTATTGAGTTCAGTTTTGATCTAGTTTTCTAAATTGGGATGGATCTTTCTCAACTTTTGTTGGACAGGTTTTTCATTATCGATCATTGGGATAGTATGTTGGATGATGGAGGTGTCGTATGTTTTGAGTTCATCGTAATTCCAAGCAAAGACACTTTTGTATTGTCTCAAGAGACGAATATACGCTAATTTTTCTTCAGGGGCTAGGCCAAGGCCTAGGTTGATATTCTGCGGTTTGGCATCAGTTCCTAGATTTACTAATTCATAATTCAAAGTTGAGCTTTGGAGTTTTGAATTGGTAGATCTTTTGAATCGATCTTTCAAATCATAAAGGTCTTCTAATTTGACTACTGATTTAGGTATAGCATTGTTAGTACTATCCTGCTGCACGTCAATTATTTGATTAGTGTAGGATCCTTCAGATGTGAGGAAACTCACGATATCAGGATCGTCGTTGAAAATCCTCCAATTGGTAATGTTATCAGGAATAGATGGTCTAAAAATTAATTCAATTGAAAATCGGTCAGGGCTAAAATATTCTGAAGGAATGAGCTTGGAAGCTACGTTGGCTAAGAGGTCTGCGCTAGCATTCTGGAGTCTGGGAATTGATGAAATATTAAATGCTATAAAGTGTTCAGTCAGATCTTGAACTAAAGATTGGTAATGCTTTAAATGACCTGATAAACAGTGTATAGTATTACGTACCTATCTGATTACAATTTCAGAATCTCCGAAAACTTGCAGGTATTTGACGTCTAATCTGATTGCTTTGTATAACCCTTGGATTAAAGCCTCGTATTCTACGGTATTGTTGGTGCACTCGAATTCGAGTCTGCAAGTTAGCATAGTTTTATCTCCATCTGGACTTACTAACACGCATCTTGCTCCTGCTCCTTCATTAGACTTAGAACCATCAAAAAATAATTTCCAAAACAAAGATTTATTTACAGGACTATCTATAAAATTAATGCATTTAGAACTATCTGTTTGAGAGAAATTTTCTACTTGAGATAAAACAGAATGTTCTAAGTAAGGTGAAGTATGAGCATTAAAATTTCCTAAGAAAGAATCTACTGAATAGTTGCCAATGATGTTAGAATTATATGCTACTGGTTCATTTTCTCCCTCGAGTTCTGTTACTATGTATTTCTGATGTCGTTCGCGTTCAACTTTTATTTGGTTTGGTTTACCATTGTAAGGGAGCCACATATGCGACCAGTCAGTTGCAAAGTATCCATGAAGTTTTTCTAACCAATCTCTGCTAAGAATTAAGCCATAAAATTCCAGAATATCAACAACTAAAATGTCGATAACTTGACATACCTTTGGGTTGGATGACAGCCTTATGGTAACCTGATTTAATTCGCCAATCACTTCGACTTGCGATCGATCTAGCTGAACTATGCACACAACAGATTTCTGTGGTTGAACGTTCAATTTTTCACATATTGATCTTGGTAAAATATTCGATGAAGCTCCAGAATCTACTAAGCAATTATGCACATTTTTATTGAAAATTTCATAAGTAAGGAGAAATGGGGGAGTATGAGATCTCGATCTTCCTCCAATTAAGGCAATATCGTTTGGATCAAGCTTATTCATCGTATTAGCTGGAGGTTTTCCCATGTCATGGGAAGCTTGAGAGATTACAACAGCTGGTAAAGGTGCAACTGGTACAACATGTAATTCTTTCAAAAGTAATTTTTGCTGGTGTTTTAACTTGCTCAATTCAAAAAGAGTAATATTGGCCCTAGTATTTTTCATGTCTTCTATGATATTATACTCCATTTCATCCGAAATGATTAGCGTTTTAGATGGAGTTGATGTGTCTATTTGGACTGGGCTGGTTTGAGTTGCTTTAGGTGATGTTTTCTTGGCTGCGACTTTATCCTTAGTCATCGAGCTTGCGCTCTTTGGCTTAGGTGTAGGTTGAGGAGGATCAAGTTGATTTCTGCTGCGAGTACTAACCGGGAATGCCTCTTGATCCTCTTCATCTGGGAGGATGAAATCCCACATACCTTGTAACTCTACAACTTCTTCTTCATCGGTATGTTCTTCAGTAGCGATTTCCTCTTCTTCTTCTTCTGATTTAGCATTTGTAATAGCGTTAGGGGGTTTGGAATCGGTTGAAGGATTTATTTTAAAAGGCCTGTATGGATTTTTAGAAGAATTTTCTGCCACTTGTTTCTTAATGTCGACCATTTCGTTAGACATGGTCTTCAAAACTTTTTGTAATCCTTCTAAATCGAATGGATCTTTCGATTGTTTTTTCTTGGGATCTTCTTTGAAAGAAACCTTCTTAGATTTTCGTTCCTCTATCGCGTTTTTCTTTTCTAGGGCCATAATACATTTCTCTACTGCTATTGCTTCTTTCATATTTTCAACTAAGGTTGTTTTGTTAGCCCTATCAACAAAGATTGCTAAGTTTGATGGTAAAGCGGTGATGTACCATTCACTTCGCACTTCTTCGCTAGGCTGAGAAGCAGTAGGAATTTTGTTTAAGATTTTATTGAAACGTAAATTGAAATCTTTGATAGGTTCTCTTGACTCAGCCTTAAGGTTAGACAAGTCATTGATCAGTGTCACTGTAGACCTGTCATCACTAAACTTGGTCAGGAATTGTTCTTGGAAGATGTCCCAACTAGTAATAGATCCAGATGGTAATGAGAAATACCATGATCTGGCTGTTCCTTGCAGAGTATAAGGAAAAAGTTGAACAACAACATCTTCGTTAACAACTCCATTGAGATTTATGGATAGCATAAAGTTATTTATATGTTCTTCCGCTAGCATGCCTGCCTCAGGATTAAACTTAGGCAGCCATTTTTCAGGATGGGCTGGTAACTGACTCAAGGGTGCAGGCATTAAGACTGCCCCTGGGTTATTCCATGGAGATTGGGCCATCGCTGAACTACTAACAGAGGAAAGTGTAGAAGATGATCCCTGCGGTTGAGAAGATGAGGATATTACGACTCCAGATGGTTGAGAAGGAGTTGTGGAAGTTCCAGTAGGCTGATGGACAATGATCTGAAGTGGAGGAGTGGATGGTTGACTTCACGGTGAAGAGGTTGAGATGGATGATGATGATGAAAGAGTCTCGCTATCGGACCCTTTAGGAGACTTCCTTGCTCTCTTCCTAGTAGGTAGAGGTAATTCGGTTGGCTGAACACCAAACTTTTCGCTCTTTAACCTGGTAAGAGGATGAGCAGGGTTATATTGCGAAGTCACGCTGCCTTGAGATTTATCAGATTTTTGAGGAGATATAGAAAATCGTTGAAGTTTGTGAATCAAAGATTCAACTTCAGGAGGTTCAATAGTAGATTGTTCTGAAATTTCAAGGTTTGTAGCAGCGGCTGTTGCTCCAGTGACTTCTGACTCTGGATTTAAATGCAACGGAGAAGTCGGGGGAGATGGTGAGGGCGATTTACTCTCAGAATGGTATTTAGATTTAGATTTACTTGCCATTCACAGTTCGGGCCCTCCTTCTAGCGCCAAATATGTTGAAGCCCCGAAAATCGGGTCTACAACAAGGGGGATACCCACCCGGTCCGGACCTTGGTTAGCAGCTCCTTTTCCGTTTGGTATAGTGGGTCCGACTGGGGATATGGGACCAGTTTCCCAATTTGTGTATGTGTGTGTGTGACGGACTGATATTTCTCTTTCTAACAGTTTCTAAATGGAATACTTTTACTCTAACTCTAATCTAATAATAAGGAAATTGTATTCTAATAAGTAGAAATATCTAAGTCTACACTAACCCGGGGTGTAATATTTCCGTTATGCGATCTAAAGTGATTTAAAATAACAACTGGTAATAAAGATCATTCAACTGTTATGAGAAAAGAATTCAATAAGGATGAACCACTTCGTATAAAAAGTTAGACGAAATAGTTGTGAGAAACATATCGCATAATAAGCTATTCATACACCAAGCATAAATAAATAGCTATCACCGTACAAAAGTGCCAAATGATAACTCAGGCATTCATGCATCAATATATAAACAACTGAACATGAAAATCACTTTAACACAAAGGCAGAAATAGTTAAGAGATAGAAGTACCATTTATAACTAGTCCTACTCATGAGCTTCAAGCGATAATGATTTATCTCTTCTTGATCTAACATCCACTAAGAGTACAAAAGTGCAACATCAGTAGTAGATATCAAATGCAAATATCAATAAATCTTGTTCCATTCATTCATCAAAACCTCCTCAGAGGGTACAAAAGTGCATGTTCTGGGGATCCGTTTTTGACAAATTTCAGGACCCTTCTCTAAATGCATGAGAAGGGTTTAAATACTACTAACTAATTCTAAAAATAACTTATTACAAAAATGTAGGATGCGGTTTAAATGACCGTCCTCATTTCAGGAAAATAAAACAAAATTAAAACTAAAATTGAATTTAAAATTAAAACTACTTCCATATCTGCTCCTTGAAATCGCACACATGCAGCATCTGTTTGAGAAGAGTCGGCTGGCTGACTTCCGATTTTAGCTGAGCTGAGAAAACAGAATCGACAAGAGCTGGTGCCATCTTTTCGGCCGAATTGATGATACACTTGATAGTCATCCACTGGCTATGTGGCTTTACCAAGTATGCCCAGTAATAATCCCAGTTCAACTTGGTTAACCCTTGGATTGCTTCTGCCTTTTCTTGAGCCCTCTGTTTCCAATTTGTCTCTAGTTGCTGTACGTTAGGTAAATAGCCTGGAGTGGTTTCTGCGATCAAATTTTCCCTGTGCAAATTTTCATTTACACAATCAATAATACTGTTTGTTGCCATGGCTGCTCCTTCTGCTGCTTGCTTTGCCTCCCTGATTTGTTCGTCCCATTTGTTAAAGAGCATTTCTTTGTGATTTTCGTTGATCCTTGGTGCACCTGCTCTTTTCCCCTCATCTGTTTCTTGCCAAGCCAAATATTCAGTAACCCATTTATTAATTAAATCATAATCACTTCGTAAATCTACAACTTGATTAGTGGTTTTATCACTTATCTCACAATAATAGTTCCACTGTGATATTTTTTGGCCCAATGCTTCCTGCTGCTGTAGTAATTGTTCATTCAAGGAAATGGATTCTGTGATAAATTCTGTGAGTTTAGGATTGTCCTTGTGCATTCCTGTAAATCTTGTAACTGCTTTCCTTTCTCATCCAAACTTTTCTGGTAGCCTATCTGCATTTGTTGGAAGTCCTGCTGTAATCTTTCAAGCTATTTCTGTGCTTCATTGTTGGCGTTGGCTTGTTGCAATTGTTGTTGCAAAACTTGTATCTGGTCTTCCTTTTGTTTTAGCAGTTCTGTACCTCAGATGCTTTATCAATAGTCGCAGAGGCATACGCTCCTGCGATCTGAGATAGTTTGGTGAGATTCTCAGTGGGATTGGTAGTGGGATCTTGCCATAGGACGTCTAATTGTTCTGCGTCATGAGAGAGCATGTTTTCCAATTTCCTTTTCTTCCTCTGTCTTCTCACTACTGCTTTGTGCTATGGGCTATAAAATACATCAAGAGGAGGAATTTCTTCTATTTTGAGCATAAGCTCAGAGGATGGGGCAATAGGAATATGCTCCATATCTGAGACATTGCTAATTGTTCTTGTGACTACTTCTTTTGTTGCCTATGCATTGCTCACAGGTGTCTTTATGGTTTGTCCTTCAAGATTGATCAAGTCATTGAAGGTTTCCCATTCTTTATCTAGTTCGGTTGTGACTGACGACGGCTGAACGACGAGAGGGGGAGGATCTCTTTGTGGGGAGGTAAAAACCTGTTGCTGTAGAAGTTCCGTTGACTGGGCAATATCCTTTACTGACCCTTCGCTCTTATCCTGTTCACTTTCAGATCTTTTAGAATGTTCAGATGTTTCTTTTCCAGACTTGGATTTAGATCCATTTGTGCCTGAACTTCCACTAAGACTAACACTTGGAGTTGGTTCCCTTATGGGTTCTAGGCGTAGTTTCTCCAAAGGAATACTGGCTAACCTTCTTTCCCTATATATTTTGAACTGTTGAAATTCTTCTGGAGAGAATTGCATTTGGGCTGCATGCAGAATTTCTTCAAGTGTGCTTTTCTGTTGGAATATGTCATCGAATAGATCATCTTCTCCAGAAAACACCTTTATCTTGACTGCAGTAGTGAAATTCTTAGCAACATCATGAGGGTCGAACAGTCTTCCTGAAAATTTGAATAACTATAAACACATTATATTTTTTACTTCTGTGAACGCGTGGCCTACATCAAATAGTGAAAAGGCCCCACAGGCTACAGGAAATTGTGGCCAGATAGCCTTCTTTTTGTCTTTCAAATCTTTATTCAAACCTCCTTCTCCACAGGTTTGATAAGCAATTTCTCGAGCCATGAGTTTATCAGGGACATATAAAGGTAGGACGTGAGGGGAAGCAGAACTTCCGAATACCCTGACATAAGTAAACAGTTCCTCCCCAAACCATCTCGCGACAGGGAGTATGTCCACCTCTGCTTCAGGAGAGCATCTTGGAGCATCTTTATCATACAACATTCTGTACAAGGGCAGCATGATTCCATGACAAATCTGGTAGAAGTGTGGAGCGAACTTAGAGTCCCACAATTCTTTATGATAGACATGGATGGGTAAGGGGTCTTGAGTTGTCCATTTCCAACCCATAACAAGAAACTTAGAAACATAACATATCACATCCATTACATACACAGATAGGTAAAAAGGGGGATAAATTCTCTGAGAAACAGTTCTTTTGGACCGGTAATTTACAATGGCCGTGACTAGGTTATCAGACAATATTTTAGCCCAATCTACAATAGTGGCATTCGTGGCGGCATCCAATAACGGTAGCCATTCAGATGAAAATTTGTTAATATCTGGCATTCCAAACAGTCTACAGAGCATGGCAGCAGCAAAGCAATACGGGGAGGTGAGAGAACCAGTACTATACATACCATGTTTATCTTTCTTTAACAGTTCGTCCCTCCTCGACCAATCTTTGGTGGTTTCTGCCAGGTCTTGATTTTCTTTTGCAAATTTCTCCATAAACTGCTTGTTATAAGTTGCCTGTGGCTCTGGTAAATGATACATGAGCTTTAAATCCTGTGCAGTGAATGAGCCAATAAGTCCTTGACCCTGAGTTTTAAACTGTCTATTTCTGATATCAACGCTGTCCAGTATCCACTTAACCATGTCTGTGTATGGGAGAATTTTGGGTCTTGCTGCTATCCAGTGCAAGAATGAGCAAGCTAGCTCTGTGATGGATGCCTCAGAAGAACTATGTGAGCCCGCAGTAGCAGTAACTTCCATTACTCTGGGATTCTCCTCTTCAAGTAGATTATACATGCCTTCCCACATAGCTATACTAGCGTCTCTGTTACAGGCTGTGTCTGTATACAAGGGTGCCATTTCTTTCTCTTCAGAGCTCGAAGTTTTGCTTTTCTTTCCCATTTTATCTTGCGTATTGCTTTGTATCGTTTTCTATTCTCCGTTCCTGCAATTCACAAGTGAAGTGAAAATAATGGTAAGGCAGGGTGATGGGAAAGTTTTAAATGCTGAAGACGTATCAAATATACCACCTTACGTGAGATGATTTTTCGATAAGCACGAAACCATATTCCATTAATAACTGGCAACTAACTCATTTATTAGCATTAAAGCGCATAACCAGGTGTTAGTTTATGGAAAATACTTTTTTGAACCACGCGCCCGAAAGATCTGCGATGAAGCGATTTTGCGATTTGCTTCGCAATATCGCAGATCGCAACATCGCAGAATCACGATATTGCTTGCTTGCTATATCGCGGACTTTCAATATCGCATTATTCGCATAATCGTGTTATCGCATTGCCGCTCTTGTCACAAAACCACGATATCGCAATATTGCAATATCGCAGGAACGTAATATATGACAATCTTTGTTAACCTGTTTTCTGCGAAATGCGATTTGCCATCGGCGTCATCGCATATCGGCAATTAAAGGTGTTTCAACGTGAGTTGTATTTGATGTATGCGATGCGATATTTTCCTATCGCGTATCGCGATCTCGCAATGATAGAATTCGGCTTGTAAGGAGGTATCCTTTTGTTCTTTTGTGATGCAATATTTCCTAAGGAAATATTTTTTGTCTTACCTTATCATAAAACTTAGATTTTTAGATTTTTCAAGGGGGTCTTCCTAAGCTTGTGATGGTAAGTTTTATTCGAAAAGGAAATTTAAACACTAACTTGACTTTTTAAATTTTTAACTAAGGGTCCCCACTTATTTAGTATTAGGAATAACACTAAATAAGAAGGGGGTTGTTGCTGGCTACAACACATCCATAGAACCACTTTATTTTGGAACACTACTTTCAGTTGGAGGTGCTTTTCCTTTCTCTCGAAAAGTTTTCCATTTGCATAATATACAACCTTTTTTGTTAGATCCAAAGGTACAATGTTAGATCCTCTCATTTTTCGTAGAGATGGTGCTTGTGTTAACTATATTCTTGACAATAATAATTTAGACAGTTTTGAAAAATGTGCTTTTTAGCATGTTTTGGCCCCTTTGTAGCTTGTTCATAGTGATTATAAACTATTGCAATATATAGGGCATTTAAATACCATGCATTGTTCCATATGCATCACAAGAAAATGGTATCATTGAGAGAAAGAGTGAAACCTCAAAGGAAATGACAAATCGTGTAATCCAGGATAAGGGATTAAGTCTTCATTGTGGGTGGAAACCATAAACTATGTTAATTACATAATAAATTGCACTTCCATGAAGGATTTACAAAATAAAACAATGAAATAACATGAAGTAAGATTAAACCAGATGTAAGCCACTTTAGCGTGTTTGGTAGTGTAGCATGGGCTCACATTACTGATGAAAAAAAAGTGTTATAGCTTAAAAGCGAGAAGTAAAGTTTTTGTTGGATATTCATAAGATGTCAAAGGTTATATACTTCTTCAATCTCGTTCCCATGAAATAATTATTAGAGGAGATGTTAAGTTTGGTGAAAATATCTCGACTTGTGAGGCTAATTCAACATTTGTACCATCTTCTAAACCTATTCCTATTTTTTCCTTAAATGATGATAGTGAGGATGAAAACCCACCTCTACTTGCTCACCTTCCTCCAGTTGAGTCCATTGAACATGGACCTACACCAAAACCATATATTCTCAAATGGGTCCATTCAACATGTGAAGTAACCAATGATTATGTTGATGATCCTACAAATCAACAATGTACACATTCACAATTGTATTGAGGCTCCTCTCTTTTGGCCCAAGTTTTAGACACTTGTGATTTAGAAACATTTTTGGAAGCTTTGATCATCCAGATTTGGACATAACAATAAATAAAGAATATTATTCCTGAATGATGAATGATACTTTGTATCTTTTACTTCTTCCAAAAGGAAGAAAACTCGTCATATGTAAATGGGTGTATAGAACTATGTATGCATCAAATGGAAGTGTTGAAATGCACGAGACCCACTTATTTTCCAAAGTATCCCCTCATGTTGAAGGCATTGATGATAATGCATTCTTTACCCCCATAGCCAAAATGAATTCCAGTTGTCTGGTTTTAGTCCTTATTACTTCACATAAATGAGAGGTCCATTAGATGGATGCTAAATTTTCCTTCTTGCACGAGGATTTGAAATCGGTAATTTACATGGAACAACCTTTTGGATATGTTTAGAATGGCTCTAGTCTTGTGTATTGCCTTAAGAAATATCTCTACAATATTAAGCAAGATCCTTAGGCCTAGTATGCTAAAATGGATACCTTTCTTCTTAAAACCAACATTTTTAGATGTCATTTTGATCCCAATGTCTATTCTAAGAAAGTAGAAAACCATGCCATGACACTTGTTCCTTATGTTGACAACTAAATCTTTATTGAAAATGATCGTAAATTTTTTAACCATGTGAAATCCATCCTTAAGAAGAAATTTGAAATGGCAAACCTAGGTCTTTTATATTATTCAAAGGAGAAGAATGCAAATAGAATTTAGATATTTGGAGACTCATGTTTTGTTATACATTGAATGAATGGAGATATCAATTTGTCAAATATTTTTCTTAGGCCTCTTAGTGAGTAGTTGAAACTTGTTGCAAATTCCTTTCACGATATCTCTTTTAAACACATCTATAGTGGGTCAAACTCAAAGTTAGATATCTTCTCCAAAAGGCAATTCAATTCATTGAATGATCTTTAGTTTTGGAGGAGTTAGGAGGATGATCATTTATCAATTCTTTAGTTAACTTGATCTAAATGTGTGCTTTATGCCATTAATCATTAAGGTTATTAGATAAGCCTAGTTGATTGGGCCAAGAAGTTGATTAGAAATGTAATAACATGTGTCAACTAGTAGCATAAATTGTATAATTGACTAGGAAGTCAAGCTGGTATACTAACTAAGGTAGTTATAACAGTTGTAACTACTAACACCTATTTATGTAACAATATAAATGCATATGGATATGTTGTTCTAACTGGAGACAAGTGATTATCATTTATCATATGGATCAATATATACTACAATTTGCTAGTTGTATACATATTTTCTTTCTCTTTTCCTCCTTATCTATGCCTTTCTATATTTTTTTTTTTTTGTATAATATAGTTTAGCCCTACATTACTAGTAACTAGATTAACTTTGCAATCCCTCATATTTCAAAATTGGTTCCATTGCCTATAATATTGATATGTGACTTGCGTTGTATAATAAATGTATACATGCATAGATGTTGAGTGAGAAGGAGATAAGAAATTGGTGGGAAATAAAAGTGCAAAATTATTTAGTGAAGCATGCAAGAAGAAACCAAGTAATCCTATGTAGGCCAAGGCACATTATTTTACAAAAGCCCATGAGAAGTTCTTATAGTTAGCACCCTCATAGGTAAAAAAATTTATGGAAAGATATAACACATGATCACATATGATGAGAATTTGTCATTGAAACTCTTTAATGGTGGTATAATGAACTTGTACAAGTGGTGCAAGAATATTAGATATGAATTTTGCAAAGGCCAAGAAATTGACAGTGCATATCCAAATCAGACCCAAGGCATAAAGGGTATCATCAATGACAAGGTACTTTTTGGAGTTGTGGCATATGTGCTGACAATCATCACAGGAAAACTCAGGCATAAACTTTTAAGTATGGAGATAGAGCAAGATATCCCTACCAAGGATCAAACGTGCTAATTAGGAACAAAGATTCATTAAGAAAGGAATCAATAACCACTATTCTATTAGAAGTAGGGGGAAGGTTAGATAAAATTTATATGAAGACCAAATATTTCTTAGATTTAACAACCACAAACTTGAAATCGAATTCATGCAATATAACTATCATTTTGGAGTACTTTCCCCGAAGCACTTGTCGACTAAGAAAATGATTCATGGGGTTGGATTTAGTGACTATGATGGTGTTACACAAGGGAATGTAATGTCTAAGATGTTGGACAACGAAGAAAACAATGAGAGCTAATTTTTCAATGTAGGGATAACAAAGTTATGCCCCTACTAATGCTCTACTGAGGTAGTAGATGACGTGCTCATGGAAGTCCTTGTTCTCTTGGACAAGAACAATTCTGAGGGTCGAATAAGAGGTAACGAGATATAATATGAAGTCTTGATTGTAGTTAGGAGGGCTTAACTATGGGGCTAGCAACAATACCCGTTTCAAGGCATCAAAAGATCAGTGTGCTTGGTGATCCCATACAAATGGTGTATACCTTTTAAGAAGGCGCATTAAACCATTTGTGATCTCAACATAGTTGGTAATGAATCAACATAAGAATTTTGCTTTGCCTTGCAAAATCTTTTTACTATTAATGCGCGAAGGAGGCAGATTGACAATGGCCTCAACCTTAAGAGCATCAACCATGATTTCATACGTGGACATGATGAAGCCCAGAAATCATTCGGAAACAACACAAAATATGCATTTGTGGGATTTCAAATGAATATTGTAGTAGTGAAAACGCATAAATATGGCTCCCATATGCGCAAGATGATCACCTCATTGAGTAGAGTGAGCAGTAAGGTCATATAAGTATGCCTACACAATTCTCTTGATTTCATGAAAATCATAAGACTTGGCCCATTAGAAAGTAGCCCCAACATTTTTAAGAACAAATGGCAGTTTCCTATATGCAAAAGTACCCCATGGACAAATCAAAGCCATTTTGTGTTGAGCTTTCTATTTGATCTGTATATAGTTATAGTCGAAGAAACCAACCATGAAGGGAAAGATCTCACTATCGGCGCATTCATCAATAATCTAATCAATAAATGGGGTTGGGTAGTTATATTTTGGACATTCATGATTCAAATACATATAATTGAGACAAACATGAATAATACCATGTTTCTCGGTGATAGGAATGATGTTGGAAATCCATTCCATCAAGGGACCTAGATAGATGAACTTATCTTTAGGAAATTTCTCGACTTCCACCTTCATGGAAGCAACTTTGCGAGGATGGAATAACTAGAGCTATTGTTGAATAGGTTTGGCCCCTTCATAGGTAATGATTTCATGCTCTAGAATTCTAAGATTGATGCCAAGAATTTCTTCATAAGACCAAGTGAAAACATTGCAAAATTATTTAAAAAGAGCAATATAAGTGCTAATCTCATATGGAGTGCAATCCACTCCAATCATGATTTTTTAAACGACCTTAGGTTTCATGAAAATATCAATGGGTATGATAGGTGAAATATTTGTAAGGTTCCCTTTAGAGAACACATCATGTGTCATGTCGGGATCTCATGCTCAGTTGACATTTTGCGATGAAATGAGGTTGTGCAAGTCATCATTCAAGTGTCTCAAATAAGGGAGGAATGATGATTGATGATGATATTCTTCCCAAGGTGGATTGAATATCATAATGGCTTCCAATATGACTTCATCAGATGGAATCATAGTATCGAGGAAGTCACATGAACTAGAATGATCAACGATCCATGTGGGAAAGGAGTAAGCATAAATCTCGACATCATGGGAATACATTGCCTCAGGTTCAACAATCGTTATTTGAATAGATTTATAGGTCAACTCGGTGGAGCTTAAAGAAAGTCGGTCATTGTACATGTCAATGTCTATAGGGGAAGAGATTATCGAAGGATCATCAAACCCATTAGAATCATAGGTGACAGACTGATCATGTTAATAGAGTTGATGGACTATGATGGTTCAGAAGAAAGCGAGGGAAAAGTTCCCATTAATGAAGAGTCTTTGAATATCCCTTTTCCAATGCTTTCAGTGGTAGAAGAGAAATATCCTATAAATGGAATCAATTGATTATCATGGAAATGCAATTCAAGCTTGCAAAAATTCAATTGGTCGATAGTGACTTTTTTACCTTGATGGGTGAACATCATGGCACAAAAGACAAATGACATAATAGGATGGCATAGAACTATGTTTACCCGAACAAGAGGTTATAGTATAAGTATTCATCAATGGCCTTGACCTCGATAGAGATCATTCCCCCCCAAGCTTGATAGGAAAAGTAGGAAAAGCCCTTTGAGGTTGCGAGGTATGCTTGTCAATGGCCTTTAACATTGACTTAGGCAGAGACAATGTTGGTGAACCTAACGCTTTCCAACACTTTGATGACATGATACATGTAAATGTCCCGACATTATGAATATCTGGTAAGAATGTTGTTTGGAGATGTGGACCATTATCTGGAAGGTCAAATGATGCAGAAGATGGGGTTTCCATGAGGATGGATCAAAGGTTATAAGATTTGAATATGAGGGATCCACTCCACCAATAGCAGTTAGGAGTGTCTTACGTTGTGTTGGGAAACTTTGCAAAACTTCGACTGCAGACATAGTAACAGGGAATTAAGATAGAATCTCGAAAATATTGTAGTTGTGAGCAACCCTCACATTAGGATTATGTGTAGTCTTATGAAGCATGCCTTTAGGAGGATGTAGCATATTATTTAAGGATGGTTTATCAAAGTGAAGAAGGCCACCAGGTGGAGTAGGATTCAAGGGTTCCAATGTGGTAGTACCACTATTAGTATTCTCATAGTTATGCGCTCTGGTTATGACATTGATAGTATGTTCCACCATGAAGATACCTTGCATGGATGATGAGGCATTTTGAGAAGAGTCCCCCCAACCTTGCTATTAGGTGGAGGGTTTGCAACCATATGTTGTTACTGGGCTAGAAATGGTTTTTTCAAAACAACAGGTTCATGAGCAGTAGGTTATTGCGAGAAATAATGATGGATCTCATTCATCCAGGGTCACTCACAAGTAAGGTGATATTCCCCACAAATATTGCAAGGAAAATGATTATTTTTCTTCTTCACTTTTGTGCCACCCATAATATCCTCTTGGGTTTGGTGTGGTCCTTGTTAGGGTTAGAAGGTTTATTGGTCTTCTTCTTCTTCTTCTTACCTCCTGGTTGCTAAGGATTCTTTGCAGATGTGGACTGGATATATTTTTACCTCAAAGGTTTGAACAAGAGCACTAGGATTTTGAGAGGTTGGGTTGGCAGTTGGGGCACTAGAAGAGATGTTTTTTTGGACCATCTAGGAGGCTAGCCAGCTTATGTTTTTTGAGGATACAAACCCCACTACACCATTTAAATGTGTCTCAGGCTTATGATTCAATGGATTTGTCGATGACTGAGGAGGATTAGGAATGATCTCACATAGAGTACCCACTTGAGAGTAAATCAAGTCTAATTAATGGGAACACATGATGGCTTGTTCCTCAACTTAGGCTCCTACCTTAGCCACATCTTCAACAATGCTACACAAGAGGGACTTGGTAATCTACTCACGCAACAACTCATCAAAGAACTTGGTTTGGAAGAATCTCTGTCTCCTTCTCCACTCATGAATATGATAAAAAATGTGGGTGGAAGTGTCTTTATGGAAGTTAGTGAGAATGTCAGTTCATGTTTCATACCTAATAGGTAGCTAGTAATGGTTAACAAAGGCCTAGAATAAAGACATGAAGTTATCATAAGCAATGCTCTCTAAATTAATATACCATTAGGTGACACCACCTGTAAGCGTCCTCTTGAAAAGACATAACCTAATGCTATCATCCATGAAAGAGTTGGATGATCACCATAAGTGGTAAGTGGTAATGTGGGATGCAGGGTCTTCGCCAAGTTTACCATTGAGCATGGGTATGTTTGTTGGTAGTTTAGGTGGGACCAGGGTCCATGCAATATTATGCTTAATGGGATAATTTTTCAAATTTTTAAGATCAGGTAGTATAAGGCTTTCCAATAAGGGTGAATTGAACGATGCCTGGGGCGGTAGGTTCCCCCTGTGACCTAGGTGGAGGAGGTGCTCCAACCATAGCATGGTTTCCAATGGTGGTTTGACTTGATAAAATGATTTTACTAGAGGTGTTAATTCCAACAACAATATAGACATCATGAAGGTTAATGCCCCCCAGGTGAGTGCCCCCAGTGGAAAAATAATTCTCTAAAGGTTGTTGACCTCCCAGCCCAAAGGGTGTGCCAAGAGGAGATGCTCTTAGACCAAAAGGTTGACCAAAAATATTGGTACCCCAAGGATTAAATGTGTTGTTAGGGAAAGTGCTCCTAGCCCCTTAGAAATTCCAAGGAAAAGGCATGGTCCCTTGGAACGTATATCCTCCTAACAATTAACCCCCCCAAGGAGATGTAAACCCACCAGAAATGAAAGTGCCCTAACTAAGCTAAGGAATGGCATGGACTGGGTAAAATGATTCCAACCAAATGGAAACCCAACATTGGGTATGAACATACTCCCTACCAATATGCCAAAACCAACAGTGGGTCCCATGGATGCATATGTGAATGTGGAGTTCGAACCTCTAACTTGTTACATAGGTATGCTACTTGTAGTTGAACTAGACCCTTTGCCAAATATGAATGGAGGGATCATGGTCGATGATGTGGAAGTACCCTTAGTGGATGTACTAAATGGAGGGAAAAAGGATCCTGGAATATTCTACTAGAACAATAAGGTAGTCTCAGAGAATGTGTTGGCATTATGATGCATGTGTTGTACTTGATGGCAACCCACTTATAACAGAACAACTCACTTGTATATGGTAACTAGATGAATCTACAGGAGAGATATCAGATGTGACAGAATGCATGAAAGTTGTGTTTGCAGATATGACAAAATGCAGGGAAATTTTCAGAAGGAAAATCACATTATAACAGGTCTATTCAGAGGGAACAAAGTAATGATACAAAATATTAGGATGAAGGAACAAAGGACTACAGATCAGAATCAAGAAGTTGAATAAAAAGGAAATTTTCAGGTATGTTAAGTTGTATATGCGGGTTCACTGTAGAAAAAGGGCGTATACACGCGGATTAAAAGAACAAAAGGAGCGTGTATGTATACACGCACTTTCACAAGAGGAAAGGTGCATATATGTTGGAAAACCAAGGTTTTGGTCCGAGGTATTTAGTCCAAGGTATTTTGGTCCAAGGTATTGATCCAAGGTATTTGGTCCGAGGTATTAACCCTAGGTATTTGGTCCAAGGTATTGGTCCTAAGTGGTTTTGGTCTAAGGTATTGTGAAAGGCCTAAAACTATATAAGGAGGAAAATATCATTAGGCTAGAAGTGCAAGCATTGAATATCTTCTGAAGTGTTAGATCATATATGCAGGTTATGAGCTTTTGATGCTTTGCTTGATCTGATCTAAGGATGCACCTATGTGGTTGATGATGGTTGATGGATCAGGATCATAAAGCCTGAAATGAATTATCATTATATGGTTTGATCATGGACAGTCTAGATCTTAATATTGACGCATGTTTTATTCTGTAAATGTTATGATCTGGGTATGACTGAAGTCTGATATTCTGTAAAAGCGCGTATACACGCTGGTTCGACACATCAAAGTAGCGTATACCTTATGAAATATGATGTTTGAAGTTGCAGTTGGTTCTGGTTGTTGATGCAGAGTTCTAAGTTATGCTTTATGTTCTGGTGACTGCATTCTGGTGACAGTGTTCTGAATGTTCAGATTGATTGATTATGATTTACTTTAGTAATGATGGATGAGATCTAATGATGGATCAGGATCATAATGACTTATCATTATGTGATCTGATAATGGATGGGCTAGATCTGATTGCTAACACATGTTTTATCCTTTATATGTGATGATCTAGGTATGTCTAAAGTCGAGAAGTGCAACAAAGTTATAAGTAAGTATTTGCAGATCTATACGCTAGTTCGCTTTGGTGAAGTTGCGTATACACGCTGGTTCAACTCTTAAAAGTGGCATATTCACTCTGCTGCATGGTTTTGAGGTTACAGCTGGTTCTGAATGATGATGTAGTGTTCTAGGTTCAGATCTGTGTACTGGTTATAGTGATCTATCTATTCTAGTTGATTGGTTGAAGTTGATTAAGTATGAATGAATGGTTAATTCAGTTGTGTCATAGGTTTAGAGGTTGTCAGTGATTGATTGAGTTTGGTTGATTCAGAGAGTGATGATTGAGTTTCAGTGATTGGTTGATGCAGATGTATTTGATGGTTGTATTGCAATGGTGATTGATTCTAAGCTTCAATGTTGTTGATGGGTCCAGTATGAAAATTGGATGAAATGAGGCCTTCATGTGTATTGTTGTGTACCAGGAGCATCTAGTCTAAAAATTTGTGAAACGTGGTCCCTGGAGGAAGAAAGAAGGTCGTAGCCTTCTGTAGGTCGGTGCCTACGTACTAGTAAACATATTGGCTAGTACAAGAGCTAGGGGGTTGTAGCTCCCTTCTAGTAGAAGCTGGAGAACGAGAGAAGGTTGTAACCTTCTGTAGGTAGAAGCCTGCGTACTGGTATGAATCTGCACCAGTACAATGTTGTAAGCAGATTTTCTTATTATTAAAAGAAGACAGAGACGATAGCAGCAGGTGGTTTTCACCCACATTGGGTTTCCATGTTCAATCTTGGTGTTCATGTGTGTTGCTTATGTGTGATGGTTTATTTTGTTATTACTGCACATGGTTACTGTTTAAATGTTTAATAAAGTACTAATGGACTGATTAAAGATCAACATATGATGAATTAATTGAATCATAAGTTCACTAGATATACGCTGGTTGCTTTAATAACAGTTGCGTGCACACGTGAGATCCCTTCACTGAAGTAGCGTATATAAATCTGATTATGGAAATGAAAAATTATTGATTTGATAATACTGATTCACCCCTCCCTCTCAATATTATTTCCAACAATTGGTATCAGAGAAGGCCCTTTGGTAGAAGCTTGATCGCTTGAAGGAGACCCGTAGAAAACAATGGGAAAGAAGAAAACACCTCAAAAGAAGAAGGCATCTCAAAGGAACTGTGACAGTGGAAGAAATGATTGGGAATTATGTGGAAGAAACTCTTTAGATTCAGAATCACCTCAGAATGAAGATGAACAAGCAAAAGAATTATCAGATATGAATTTGTTATCCTCTAGTGATACATTTCTCTGTTCATTTGAAGATGATGAAAGTGACAGCGAAACAACTGAATTTGCTCGTATGGGTGAAAGAGAAAGATATCAAATGGAGGCAGAATTTAAAAACTCACAGACAAAATTAGAGATCAACAAGATCTATTCGACAAAAGGGAGTGTACCTTCAAAGAAGAGGCTACCAGATTAAAAGCTCAACTGGAGGAAGGAAACAAAGTAAGGAAGCAGTACAAGGAAAAGGAAGATCAATGTCAAAAGCTGCAGGATGAAGTGACATCATTAAGAAATGAAGTAAATAAAAGGAGCACAACAATCAAGAAACTTAAAGATAGATCCAGTTACTATGAAAGTCTTGAAGCTAAGATCCTCTCTCTAAAAGAAGATTTTGAAAAATCAAATAAGCAGAATGAAGAACTACTCCAAGCTCTTGAAGAACAAGAAAACGAAGTTCTCGAATTAAGGCAACAAGTGGAAGAAGGAAGAAGAACTGAAGAAATTATGAAGAAGCAGTATCTTGAAAAGGAAAAGCAATATCAGGTTGAGGTAAATATACTAAAAGGTAAATTAGAAGAAAAGGATAAGCTTTTACGATTTCAAGATAGTACTAAGATTTTGGATGATATTCTTAGTAGTCAAAGGTCTCCTGCCATCAAATCTGGTCTTGGTTTTCATGAATTTGTTGAAGGTGAATCTAGCTCACAAGGTGAGGCAAGGAACTCTAATGCAAAATCTGAAATGCTCAACAAGGAGATGAGAGGTCAACCCCATCAACAACCAAGGAAATAATTTTTTCAAAGAAAATCTTTTACTCCTAACTATGGAAGTGATAGTCGGTTATTTCCTCAAATGAATAATGTTGAATGTTTTATATGTCATAATTTTGTACATGTTGCAAAAAGATATAGAAGTAGATGGTTCAAGATCATCACACAGAAAGATCATCAACTTCCATGTACTTTAAGGGATATTTTTTTTTTTTCTTGCAATATGTTTGGTCACAAAGCCATTGATTGCTATAGAAGGAATATGAAACATGTAAGATGTTATGCATGTAAAAAATTTGGACATATAGCAAAGGAATGCAGGAGAAAATTTTAGGCACCATACCAAAAGGAGAAAACATCATCACACTCGAAGATATGGAAGAAGAAGGAAGTACAGTCAGAAAAATGTGGCATGGCATAGTGTACAGACATAACAGACTCAGGGGGAGCTGAAAGTGTGAAACTTCAATGTTCTAAATCACATACGTAAGTTTCGTGAAGACAAGTCGCGTATATACGTGAGTTTGAAGCTGCACAATCACGTATATGTGGTTTGAGGAATAATGCAGTAGGATAGACTTAGAAAAACTGATTTGATATGATTCAACCAATTATCGGTTATCTTTTTTGTCGTGATGATAGATGGCTACAATCTGTGGAAGTTATT
This sequence comes from Pinus tabuliformis, assembly GCA_031772625.1. Lineage (NCBI taxonomy): Eukaryota > Viridiplantae > Streptophyta > Pinopsida > Pinales > Pinaceae > Pinus > Pinus tabuliformis. Next base: position 1,492,038,983 of record CM062820.1, on the reverse strand, counting down.
TAGAAGTGTTTTTGATCCTCACAAGTTGTTGACAACTTGATGTATATCTGATTGATGATGATGCCTTGATACTTCTTACTGATATATGCAATGATCAGATCTGACAGTGAATAGGTGGAACAGGTTTAGGGGGAGAACATGCTATGCTTCTAATAAAGCATTGTTGGCATTATGTTTAGAAGTCTTTGGTACCTAATCAATGATGATGATGCTTATGTGGCTAAAGTGTTTAAATGATACATCTTGCTATGTGACGGTTATGAGTTGCCCATGATGAAATCTCAGATGATACTTGTATTGCTTGGGGTTACATAGTTGTTATTCAGATCAGATTTATGGATGATTGTGGATGACTTTTTGATGATGTATACAATACATATATGTTTCTTACATGGTGATATTCATAAGGACACAGAGAAGTATAAACATTGAGTACACAACTTCATTATCTGATGATAAGCCACTCATTTCTTTTATGTTGGTGTCATCATGCCTTCAAAGATGCATATGGTGTAGTTATGATTCAGGATTCCTATAGTTCTTGGCTCTCACATTGTTGAGGATTGTTGTTGTTGATGGTATCAAGAAATTTGGACAAATGACCATGCACTCATGGTTTGCTAGATACATAATTGATGGATACACATTATGTTGGATACATGGATGATTACTTAAGTTGCATATTGATAAATATTGTTGGTTGGCCAAGAGAATGGTGTTATTGTAGGTCGCATGAAGACATAGCTATTTGAAGACATGGATATTCGAAGACATGGCTTACTTAGTCACAAAATGATGATGAGTTCTTACCTTATGATGATAGGTTGATACTCACATATGTTGATTATCATGGTTGATGCTTATCAGATGTGGGATGTTCACTAGTGATGATACATGGTTGATATATTGAAGGTTCTTGTGGAAAGATCATGCAGTTCTTGATGATGATGTTATGATCATAGATGATGACTATGGTGTTTTCACATACATATGATATGATGTGAATTATTTTCTTCTATTGCGTGAAGATATGACATATGCTTAGTTGATTCATGGAAGGTTATGATAAGGCTCCTTTTTACTAAGGAAACAAAGCAAGTTGGTCTTGATGAGATCAAGAGGATGAGTTGATATATATATGTGGCATACTTTGTCACAGGTTGATGATATTTACATTGTCATATCTTGGGAACTAATGATGAACATATACAAGTTTCTGGTCTGGATGATGTTGACAGATGCTTATGGTGCAGATCATACATGGTGTATGATAGTTGCTGATGAATATCATGGTATTGTTTAGATATTTGGTCCTTGTTATAAATGTCATGTATATCATTCGATGTAAACGTCATATAAATACCTTTGATGTAATAATTTGTCTATGCCTGTCATAGTCTTCTGATAAGGCCTTTTTGGTCATATGATGTAATTTGTACCCCCACTATGCATGGGAAGGATGATGTAATAATTGCTATATTTCAGTCATGTATAAATTGATATATCCCCACTTGGTTGGGAGGATGAGTCAAATTCAGTATATCCCCACTTGGTTGGGAGATTGATGTATGTATGAGTCATTGGTGATAGGAAGGCCAAACTCACTTAGTTGAGTTATAGAGTCATGTTATTCTTTTGGAAAATATTTGCAGACTCTGCATGTGCTCAGGGGGAGCATGGATGATATAGTGCATCTCAGCATAAAAAAATGGAGACTTCAATCAGAGAATTCAGCATGTGCCTAGGGGGAGCATGATCAATGTTTTTAGATATGAAAGTCTTCATTTTGGTAAGCCCTTTGCCCTTGATATCAAAGGGGGAGAATATCTTGGTCCGCCCTTTGCCATTGATGTCAAAGGGGGAGAGTATTTTGGTGTTGCTTGTCATCTCTAACAATTTCTACAGCTTGCAGTAATCAACATCAACATGGTTGCCATCAAGTCCAAAGGGGGATATTGTTGGCATTATGATGCACGTGTTGTACTTGATGGAAACCCACTTATAAGAGAACAAATCACTTGTATATGGTAACTAGATGAATCTATGTATCTAGATGAATCTATAGGAGAGATATCAGATGTGAAAGAATGCATGATAGTTGTGTTTACAGATATGACAAAATGCAGGGCAGTTTTCAGAAGACAAATCACATTATAATAGGTCTATTCAGAGGGAACAAAGTAATGGTACAAAAGAATAGGATGAAGGAACAAAGGACTACAGATCAGAATCAAGAAGTTGAATAAAAAGGACATTTTCAGGTATGTTAAGTTGTATACGCGAGTTCACTGTAGAAAAAGGGCATATACATGTATATTAATAGACAAAAGGAGCGTATACATATACACACACTTTCACAGGAGGAAAGGCACGTACATGTTGGAAAACCAAGGTTTTGGTCCGAGGTATTTAGTCCAAGGTATTTTGGTCCAAGGTATTGATCCAAGGTATTTGGTCCGAGGTATTGACCCTATGTATTTGGTCCAAGGTATTGGTCCTAAGTGGTTTTGGCCCAAGGTATTGTGAAAGGCCTAAAACTATACTGTTAGGTCCCTATAATACTAGTGTAACCCCTTATTGTTATTATTACAACCCACTTATTATATTGATGTACCCATGTAGTGCCCATATTGTTACTATTGTGCCACATAGAAGCCCACTATGGTTATTATTGTGCCCTTACATTATTATTGTTATGTCGGCTCTAATTATGTTATGACCCCTTAGACTCCTATATATAGAAAGGAGGTCTTTTCATTTGTATCATCAAAGACTTGTTCATTTATGTTATGTAAAGGAGGTTGCCCCAAAGAGGCTGAATTCTAAGGCGTTGATCTATCTTTTCTATCTTTTCTTGAGCTGGTTTCATAAAATTTGGTATCAGAGCTTTGGATTCTAGGGTTTCGTTGCTCCAAACAGGTCATCGTGGCATTTTCGCTATAACTTTTTTTCTGTGATGTTTCAGAAGTTGAAAAAAAACTCGTTTGAGAAGAAATCACGCTGAACCTCGGGTCTGAATTTTAGAGCTTTTTTCACTATATTTGCAAAGATATGATCTGAGGAAGTTGGTATTTTTGCAGACTCCTGAATTACATTCCAAACAGGTGACCTAGGGAAAATCGTCATAACTTTCTCTCTGAGCATCGGATTGAAATTTCGTAAGAAGGTATAGAAAGAGGACAGGCTGTAGTTTCTTGTAGATATTTTTCAGAGCCAAAGGTCGAAACAGTGACACGTGGCACTTCATACAAGTTCGCTCTTCTGGAAAGGTCTATAATTAGGTCATCTTGGGAGATTCTGCATAACTCTTTCTTGGAGAATCCAATTTGGATCAGACTGGTGGCATTGGAAAGAGGACACAGAGGGCTACTACAGGTTGCAATTTCAAAACTTAAATATTGGAAAGTACAGAGTTACAGTCGTTTCAAGATCAAGCTCCTAAAATCAAGAAAAAGCAAGATGAGGAAGTTTGATGGTAAGGATCCAGTAAATTGGATACATCAGATGGAGCAATATTTTGATCTACATGGTGTACCACTGTTACAAAAGGTATGTATTGCATCTTCATATTTAGAACCGGATCAATTTTTATGGTATAAAGGACTTTGTTCTCGTAAACAACTTGTTACGTGGTTAATTTTCACGGAGGAAATGATAGCACATTATGAGGATACAAAGAGCAACACCTTCTTTAGAGCGACACCACAACAATTGGAAAGAGTAAAAGGGCTTTGTGACATAGTGGAAAGCAAAATTATGGAAACCAGGAAGCATACCCCTCACAACTATAAAGATGGAAGTGTTGTTTCTCCTAGCCTTCCACAACCTACAAGGGTTACACCACAACAATTGGAAGAAAAAAGAGAAAAAGGGCTTTGTTACAATTGTGATAGCAAATGCACTAAAGGTCATAAGTGTGCTGAGAAGAAATTATTTTACATAGAATATTAAGAGGAGGAAGAAAAGGATCAAGAAACATCAAAAGAAGAAGATATACGCTAGGACCCCACCCCAGAGAAAGAAGAAATGAATCAGACCATATCTTGTAAAGCATTGGCAAGAATTACCACTCCTCAAACTCTGAAGATAGAAGGACATATCAAGAAGAAAAAGGTGCAAGAAGTGAAAGATCACATCGAGAAAGAAGAAATGAATCCAACCATATCTTCATTGGTTGAAATTACCACTCCTCAAACTATCAAGATAGAAGGACATATCAAGAAGAAAAATGTTCAAGAAGTGAAAGATCACATTGAGCATCAAGAAATGAATCCAACCAAATCTTGTAAAGGATTGGAAGAAATTATCACTCCTCAAACTCTAGAGATAGAAGGACATATCAAGAAGAAAAAGGTTCAAGCAGTGAAAGATCACATCGAGCATCAACAACAAGTTCTCCAAATTTTAAAGGATAACGCCACTTCGGTGCAAAATCAAACGAAACAATAGGTAGATCAACATTGTAGTGAAAAATGTTTTGATGTAGGTGATTGGGTATTTTTACAGCTACATCTCAAGCAAGCTATTTATGAGAAGGAAATGTTGGAAATACTACATGCACTTAAAAAATGGCGACCTTACCGAATGGGAAGACTCTTCAAGGATAAGGATGTGGAAGCATTGTTTTGTGTTATTTCTATTATCCAACCAGATTGGATAAACAAAGCAAGGGATGAATGGAAGAAGGACAAAGAAGTATGGCCACTTATTCAAAAGTTTCAAAAGATCCCAATTCAAACAATATTGCCAGAAATTGAAGAGGAAGGAAAAATCATATTGGAACCTGGAGCAGTCACAGAAACAAGAACCCCACAGCTACGAAATCGATCAATTTTAGAGTATCTCATCAAGTGGAAGAACTTACCCGCTGAATATTACACATGGGAGGACAAGAATTTTATACATAAGCATCAAGAACTACTCAAGCGTTGAGGACAACACTTTTTGAAGGAGAGGGGCATGTTAGGCCCCTATAATACTAGTGTAACCCCTTATTGTTATTAGTATAACCCACTTATTATATTGATGTACCCATGTAATGCCCATATTGTTACTATTGTGCCACATAGAAGCCCACTATTGTTATTATTGTGCCCTTACATTATTATTGTTATGTCGGCTCTAATTATGTTATGACCCCTTAGACTCCTATATATAGAAAGGAGGTCTTTTCATTTGTATCATCAAAGAATTGTTCATTTATGTAATGTAAAGGAGGTTGCCCCCTCGAAGAGGCTGAATTCTAAGGCGTTGATCTATCTTTCCTATCTTTTTTTGAGTTGGTTTCATAACATATATAAGGAGGAAAAGATCATCAGGCCAGAAGTGAAAGCATTGAACATCTTCTGAAGTGTTAGATCATATATGTAGGTTATGAGCTTCTGATGCTTTGCTTGATCTGATCTAAGGATGCACCTATGTGGTTGATTATGGTTGATGGATCAGGATCATAGAGCTTGAAATGAATTATCATTATATGGTTTGATCATGGACAATTTAGATATGAATACTAACGCATGTTTTATTCTGTAAATGTTATGATCTGGGTATGACTAAAGTCTGGAATGTCTGTGAAGTTTTAAGTTAGTATTTGCAGACATGTACGCTATTTCGCTTTGGTAAAAGCACGTATACAGGCTAGTTTGACACATCAAAGTAGCGTATACCTTATGAACTATGATGTTTGAAGTTGTAGTTGGTTCTGGTTGTTGATGCAGAGTTCTGAGTTATGCTTTATGTTCTGGTGACAGTGTTCTGAATGTTCAGATTGATTGATTATGATTTAATTCAGTAATGATGAATGATATCTAATGATGGATCAGGATCATAATGACTTATCATTATGTGATCTGATAATGGATGGGCTAGATCTGATTGCTAACACATGTTTTATCCTTTATATGTGATGATCTGGGTATGTCTGAAGTCGGGAAGTGCAACAAAGTTATAAGTAAGTATCTGTAGATCTATACGCTGGTTCGCTTTGATGAAGTTGCGTATACACGCTAGTTCGGCTCTTCCAAGTAGCGTATACACTCTGATGCATGGTTTTGAGGTTACAACTGGTTCTGAATGATGATGCAGTGTTCTGGGTTCAAATCTGTGTACTGGTTACAGTGATCTATCTGTTCCAGTTGATTGGTTGAAGTTGATTAAGTATGAATGAATGGTTAATTCAGTTGTGTCATAGGTTCAGAGGTTGTCAGTGATTGATTGAGTTTGGTTGATTCAGAGAGTGATGATTGAGTTTTAGTGATTGCTTGATGCAAATGTATTTGATGGTTGTATTGCAATGGTGATTGATTCTAAGCTTCAATGTTGTTGATGGGTCCAGTATGAAAATTAGATGAAATGAGGCCTTCATGTGTATTGTTGTGTACCAGGAGCATCCAGTCTAAAAATTTATAAAACTTGGTCCCTGGAGGAAGAAAGAAGGTCGTAGCCTTCTGTAGGTCGGCGCCTACGTATTAGTAAACATATTGGCTAGTACAAGAGCTAGGGGGTTGTAGCTCCCTTCCAGTAGAAGTTGGAGAATGAGAGAAGGTTGTAACCTTCTGCAGGTAGAAGCCTGCGTACTGGTATGAGTATACACCAGTACAATGTTGTAAACAAATTTTCTTATTATTAAAAGAAGATAGAGATGACAACAGCAGGTGGTTTTCACCCACATTGGGTTTCCATGTTAAATCTTGGTGTTCATGTGTGTCGCTTATGTGTGATGATTTATTATGTTATTACTGCACATGGTTGCTGTTTAAATGTTTAATAAAGTACTGATGGACTGATTAAAGATCAACATATGATGAATTAACTGAATCATAAGTTCACTGGATATACGTTGGTTGCCTAAGAACAGTTACATGCACACGCGAGATCCCTTCACTGAAGTAGCACATATAAATCTGATTATGGAAATGAAAAATTATTGATTTGCTAATATTGATTCACCCCCCTCTCAATATTATTTCCAACAGAATGTAGTGTGGATAGGACATGTGGTCGTGGAGGAAGGTATAGAAGTAGTATCAAGGAGACCATAAAAAACAATATAGGTGGACACACTAGGTTATGTCATGGATGTGGTTCTAGTCACAATGGAGTATGGTTAAGGACTGTGAAAAGATCTAAAAAAGTGTACACCCCTACCTAAGGAGATGGGTGATGAAGTATGAGTGATGGGGCAATGAAGGCGAGGTGGAAGACTCTAGTCAACCACTCGATGAACAAATGGTTTGACCCCTTGAGTATCACCCAACTTGACCCTTGACACAAGTGTGCCTATGGCGATGAAAGTGTTATGTTTATTTCTACATGTATGAAAACTCTCCAAGTAAGGAGAAAATCCCTCAAGACGACGAGAACGATGCAAACTAAACTCTTCCATGGTGGTGGAAAAATATGTGTACAAGTACGCATAACAAATATCCTAAGGCCGCTAGAATCGATTAAACAACATACACTTATCAAATTTAAAGAGAGAGCATGCAAACCGGTGATGAAAGGGATCTCTGTGTAGCCGAAGCTTGGTTAAACAATGCCCAAGTCAATTATCAAGACATAGTTGGGACAGTTACGATGGTCACTTATTTAATGTCCTTTACGTTTGATGCAAGTACCCTTAATTATGTATAGGCACCCTTTAAGAGAATTGAGTGAGTACTGACCAACGCCTGCCCTGGGTGCAGCAAGGATGTCCCTCCCCATCACTTATGTAAGGTCCTTAATATTATAGTAAACAAAGTTACCACCTACAACTACCTGACATGGAGGAATAATCATTAGTCAGTTCTACATGCAAGGGCAATGTATTGAGATCGAAACCTCACTAAGGAGAACCCACGAGTATGTGCAGACCAACACCACCAAGACCAAGTGAAATGGGGTAGATCAATCCACCAGTCCCAATGCGACCTTGTGATTTGCTCTTGTGTTAGAAGGACTTCCCAAGAAACATGCAACTACAAGTGGAATTTCTCTCCCTAACTCAATATTCTATGTTTGTTTTAGTGGCCTTGGAGAGTTTACCTCACCAACCTATTCCAAGGCCCTACAACCTAAGCTACTATGGGTTTTCTACTAGAGAAAAGAAAAACCATGGATTAATTTTATTATGCATTGATTTTAATGACTGTTAATTAAGTCAAGGATATATGGCGTGCAACTTGTATGGCGTTTTTGACTTGTCTTCAAGGAAAATAGTGAATAAAATGGTCATGAAATTTTTTCTTTTTTATGAAACCTACTTATGGGAAGGTAAGATATTTTTTAAATGCATATATGAATACAATCCTTACACCCTCTCATTGATCACTCAAACATACAATGCAGATCAAAACCACAAATGCAAACAAACAACAAAAAGAAACCAAAGGAAACACACAAAAAACCTACTCAAAACCAAAACCCTTGCAACAAGTAAGCATGTACTAAAAGGTAATATCCAATGATTTATACACACTCACAAGCAAGCAAACAAGAAAAGGGTTGCAGGGCAATGGTGATAGAGAGGTATCTATCCTCTAATGTCTCCGTTAGGAATCAAACCCAAGAGGATTCAAAACCCTAGCAAGGAAAAACAAATCCACCTATTGGACGTAGATTTTAGGGTTTTACATAGAAAAGAAGGCACAATAAAACCAATTTGAAGAGAAACATCAACCAAGCAAAAACATATGTAGGGAAACTGAAGAATTGTAGGAAAAAACCTATCAACACCCCTGGTTGGAGGCTTCAACATTGTATCATAGAAGAATATGAGCATTGATGAGCCAATAATGCTCTATTACAAATTAGACATGGCGTTTTTAGGATGAACAACACTCTAGTTTGAACTTCTGAGGATAACTGGTAGATTAAAACCTATGATATTGGTTTTAAGGAACTAGGGCTTTAGACCTAAATTATCCTATGACTACTAAACATTGTACAACACTAAGAAAAGTAAACAAATATTGCTAAATACTCAAACAAATACTATGAAAAAACACCCATTGGGACTCCCAAATGGAGTCAATTCTGTTTGCGGAGATATTTCACCTAGAGTAGTAGACTACTTTGTTCTAACAACCTTTCTTAGGCATTTTCTAGAAGGTAAAGGTTACAATAAGGGTTATAGTCAAGCAAATGCCTCATACGCGCATGCAAATAAGGAAACGACAAAGGAAGGAATGAGGCACACCTTCTATCGAGTGAAGTTGATGTTTGTTGCAACAAACTTGAAAGAATATTTTCTCCTCGCTTTCCTGCACTGAAGATATGCACATAGATAACTAATTTACGTAATCCAAAACTCTGTAATACCTAATAGTGTTAGTGCATAATCAAAATCAAATGCATTAGTATAAACCAACAAAGGGCAATGATATAATGGGGAAAAATATCAACTAATTATTTTATACCATGATGAAGAGGTACATAGTCACTCCTCCATAAATCATATCCGCAGTCTCCCTCTCACTATTGGCTTGATGGACCCTGACCCAGGTTCAACGTTGAGTAGCCAAGCAAATCCCTACACTACTGGCCCTTTCGGCATCAATCCGAGAAGTGCAGACTAAAGTCTTGCTCGAAGCAGTATGGGGGGATGCAGGAATCAAGTTTCCGCACCCTGAGATAGTCGTGATGTCGATTTTATATCCTCACTCCTGTCTTTGCGTAGATCAATAGGCCCTTAGGGCTTATCGATGTACTTCCTTTTCCGTCTTTCAAAACCTTCGCGAAGGTACCAGATTGCCCTTTATGCAACCTTAGGCGATGATTCAGGCACTTACATACCTCTGTAACTAGTTTATCGACTTAGTCCCCAAATTGTCTTAGGTATTAGCCAACTTTACCATACAAGTAAGGTTGTCCTCGCGTAAACATATATTATTACTTTCGTTCATGCAACAGATGGAAACATATATTTTTGCGCATCAACTTAACACTATATCATTCAAGATAGCATAATTGTAGCATTCATAACAATAGTAAAATAATGCCAAACAGATGGAAAGTACGCAGTAAGTTCATAACACTTCTCTTTTTTGATGATTCAGATTTTCAATGCAGACTCTAATTGCCTTGCGCACACAGCTGCAGGGGTCTACACACTCAGCTGCAGAGCCTCTTTCTTTGCTAACACTCTCGCTCTTAGCTCTCCCCAACCTATTACATCAATGACTCCTGACTCCTTAACTCCCTAAGACTCTCCTTTTTATACAATCCCATGGTTCGCGGACCAAGGGCAGATCTCCAAAACTGACACAACCTATCTAAACCAAGGACGGAAAACCCTTTTTGACTTTAGGTATCTTCGCGCTCCGCGACCACAAAATGCGGAGACTTTACATTCTTCATACAAAATTTAGGCCTTCTGCCCCAAAACTTGGGTTTGTAACCCCAAAATTGACCCCTAAGGGACCTGTTCCTAACAGGCCCCCAACAAAAACATGGTGACTCGCTCTCGAGTCACTCGATTGGCGCGGAGATCTTGTCGTGAAGACCTCCCAGCTCGACTTGGGCAACTGTTACTTCGGCGATGCACTATGTTTTCGCCTACTTCATTTCTTCGACTAACTACTTTATCACTGGTCTTGCGTTATCAGTCTGTAGCTTCTGCTGAGTCTCCTGCAGACTAGTCAACTTGCCTTCGATGGTGGTTGTAATCGTGTAGGCATCGTCCAATCAATGCTCCAAGTGAGCCTTCAGCACGACTTCCTTGTGCTGAGCTGCGTCTACCTATTCCTTCAATGCCTTGGCCTCCTGCAACTTTACTAGTCTCTACGTGATGGTGATAGTGCACGCTGTCACTTTAACCTCGTCGTAGTGTTGTTGTAGTTCCCACACTTCTGTCTCCAGCCTTTGCACATTGGGGTCTTCTTGTAGGTTGGTGAGTAGCTCGAGCGATTTCTCAAAAAGTGTCATGCAGTCCATCACTGCACTTGCTACCGTTGCTAGCGTATCTGCCACAACAGTCGCACGCTGCTCCTTGACTTCCTATGGAGTCGAAGGCTGGGCCTTCAACTGCAATTCTGCTATCTTGAGATTTAGCTCCAGCTGAACCTTGGCCAACTCTGTTTGTGCATCATGCACTCCCGTAGCGAGTTTTCGAACCTGCACATCGATTGGCTCGACCTTGGGGATGTCTAGCTCCGGGACAGTCCGGCATGCTTCATCTACAACCTTAGTCATGCTTCATCTACAACCTAGTTAGGCGTTGATTCTTATCTGTGAGGTTAGTCACAAGGTTGATGGCTGAGTCTCTTTTCATAACCATCTGACTGTTGTTGACCTTTTTCTCGTTGATCACCTGTAAAACGCGCTATTATCAGGCCCGAAGTTCCACAATTACTCCATCCTGTAGAAGATGAAGCGCCTCGGTATGAAGCATGACGAAGTTAATTCCCACTCCCTTGAGGGTGCTGACAGTGGGATTGTCAGCTTTAGTCGCCATCGTTAATGCTCCATTTGGCAACACTATGGCTCAGGGGGTCCCATGCGCGCAGCATCCTTGTGGCTTCTGAGGTGCCAAAGGCCAAATTGGTGGCCATCGCATTGGTCTGATTTTGTGACGCATGGATCTGCAGCTCCCGCAGACCTGTTTGAATGGCCCCCAATGCCTGCTTTTGCTGCTGCTCAAACTGTTGCAGCAGTTCTGCGGTGGAATCCTGCACCGCATCCCCTATATCATGTAGATTGCCCTCTATCAGGCTGATAGGATCAAGAGATGTCTTGCTAGCCTTGGACTTCTTCCACAGCCCTACCTTTTTTGGCTCTTTGGTGTGCTTGATACGGAATGAAGTCATCTCCAGGTTTGCTCCTCCCTATTCTGTCTGTTCGTCCTCTTCTTCCTCTATCTCTGGTGAAGGCGACCTCTAACCTACATCAGAGCCGCGCTCTTCTTCTCCTACCTGCCCACCCGACTGCTATGCGATAGCGCACTCTGCCTTAGCCTTATTGTCGGCCTCCTTTTTCCTCTTTGAAGTCAGTTGTTCCATCTTCAACTTGGCCTCTTCCATCTTGCGTTGTGCAATAGTCTTGCTCGATCCCGCAGCCAAGTGCGAGGTAGTGCGCCACTCTACTGGCCAGCGGTCAAGGACTACGTCGATCACGTCATCTTTGGCCAAATAGGGCAAGTCGTGCCACTTATTCTCAGGGTCCTTTTGTGCCTGTATTGAGACGTGGTGGAAGTCAGTCTTGAATTCCACGTACTCCTGCAACCTGTCAAAATTAGTAGGTGATAACTGCGGCTTGCAGTTGATGGCCATATGCACGTTCATCTCCATTAAGGTCCAAAAGATCTTACTATCTTTTATCCTTTGAGGATCCTTAGTCACCCACAACGAAGTGTACTTCGCGGCCTCTGGTAGGTCTGGCGCGACCAAAGGAAACTAACTGTCTTCGGGTAGCTCCCATGCTACCAGCACTATGGACAGCAAGAGCCATGCATAGTGAAATGTCTTGCTGAGATCTTGCGCCTCGCGACAGTTTGTGAGGAACTCACCGTAGAGGTAGCACACCCAATTAAATTGAACTCCCTCCGTGCATTGGGCCACCAAAGCTATGACTGGTGCCGACACTTCGTCTGTGCGACACTTTCGCATGACCTTCCCTACTAAGAGTTGCGTTTCCACTTTGACCGCAGGGTCACAGATGCTCGAAATGGTGTAACTGCGTGGCTTCTTTACCAACTTAAATTTTTCCGTCATGGTCTTCATGAGGGCATGCTCGCCAGCCTTCCTGCCAAACATCATTGCCGGATTTTCCCCTGTGTATGATAGCCACGTGATCCTATGGATCAAAATATCAGTGATGGGTATTGGCTCCTCTAGCCATAAACACCCATCGTGTACCAAGCACAAAAACTGCTTGATTACCACCATTAGGATGGTCGCGCGGTTGTAATGCGACACCCATAGTAGGTTGAGAAGTCCTGCCTTATCCACGCATCTCAGCCACTTCCGCGGCTCCAATGTGGTTACTCCAATGGTTTTGTGGAACACGCAGTGCATGAGTTGATCCGTTGCTAGGTGAGGAAACCACTCTATGTCCACTAAATCCTAGTCTTATAGTTTCAAAAATGGGGCACACCCCAAGCGCAGTCCTTTGAACACAATTTGGTCCGGCAAGAGGGGTGTGTGTAGGGTGACCTTACTTTCATCAATGTCTTTGGGCACCTTGGTCTTGCCCTGTGCGGAGGAACATACTCAAGAAGCTTAGTGATGGGGTCAGACCCCTCAATCTCAACATCCTTCGTTTCCACCCCCACATCCTCATCATCCATTGGGATATCCTCAATGTCTTCTTCTTCCGACTCCAGGTTAATCATCTTTCCCTTTTCTTGTGCGATGGGCTTATCCTTCTGTGGGTGTTTTCTGGGAGATGCGCACACCGGCTGCGATGGCGCGACCTGCTTTCCCTTATTGTTCTTGGGACCCTCCTTGGTCGAGGTAGGCCTTGGTCTAGGTGACCGTGGCGACTTTGGTACTTCAGTTGGTATGTCTGTAGGTGCAACGTCCGAGGTAGCTGCTTCTGTTGCCATAGCCACTTCTGGAATAGCTCCTTTGGTTGTCACTGCTTCCACGCTCATAGTTTCAGTGGGCATTGACATAATGCTATGCAATAGCTCCTGATTCGCCTATGGCAATGTCTCTTATACAAAACTTGCTAGAAAAACTTCGAAGGTTTCACGGTTCATGTGCGCCTGAGAGCTCAACAACTCAATTCCCAAAATGCCTTGTTTTTTTGCTGGGCAGCCACATGTAATTTATAGGCACTTTCAAATTCAAATTCGACTGTTCCCCCCAAAATCGGTTCATTAATGCTAGATTGAAAGCAAATTTCCAAAGATCTTGCCCATAAATTCCGACTTTAATGCCTCCCCCCCACTCCATTTGGCCATTCTTTCATCGTCAAATCATGAATAGTGACTTTAACGGTCACTTTCCGATTTCTCTGGGAGGTTGCTCCCCTGGTAGTGCAACCCTCTGCGCGCTGTTGTGGACTATGTGACATTCCCTCATTTTGGGCAATTCTTTCTTTGCACAGCTCTCCAACCCAGGCAGTGTAGTTTATAGTCCCACGCCTCCTTTCAGCTTCCTAGAGTGCTAAGACTGTGCTTCCCTCATGTAGTCACCTAGCTGGATCATCAGTGTATGGATTTAATCGGCTACCATTCACCTTCCCTAGGAAGGGTTCTCCATTCAATTTGACCAACTGAACTGCTCCACCATCGGTAATCTCCTTGATGACATATGGCCCTAGCTAGTGCATCCGAAATTTCCTTGGAAATTTATCAAATTTACTGTCATATAACAAGACCAGATCATTTACCTTGAAGGTGTGCAGTTTGATGTGCCGATCGTGCCATGCCTTTTCGTGCTCCTTTTGAACTTGTTGATGAAATCCAGCTAGAAATCGATCCTCCTCAAGCTCTGCTAGTTGTGCGAGCCTCTCTTCTAGGGCTCCGCGGTCCACCATTCCTGTGAGTGCTGCTATGCGCATACTAGGTACAATGTATTCCATTGGCATCACAGCTTCTACGCCATACACGAGTTTGAAAGGCGTTTGTTTAGTCAAATTCTTGCAAGTCGTTCTATAGGCCCATAGCACTGCTGGTACGTGCACATCCCAGTCATTTCTCTGAGCATTGTAGGCCTTCGTCAGTGCATTCTCCAGTATCTTATTGAATGCTTCCACCATCCCATTGGCCTCCGAGTGATAAGGCGTACTCTTCTGATGATACACCTCAAATTCTTTTGTCAACGTGCTGGTTGTTTTGTTAAGAAAGTGCGTACCGCAATCGCTCATCAAGATCTTTGGACAACCAAATATTTTCAATATGTATTCAAAAATAAACTTTACTGCTGTCATGCCTGTACAGTCCTTCCCAAGCTGCGCCTTTTCCCACCTGGTCATGTACTCAATCGCAGTGATGATGTACTGCGCACCTGTCTTCTTTCCTTGAGGTTGAATTGGACCCACAAAGTCAATCACCCATTTCTCGAATGGTTGTAACATCACCTGTGGCATCAAAGGCAGTTCATCCCTTCACGATGGCATGCTAGTCCTTTGACATGTGTCACATGCCCTATAATATGATTTCACATCCTTATCCAGGGTTGGCCACCACAACCGAGCACGTAGAAACTTTTGCGCTGTTGCTTTTCCTGCATAATGTCCTCCTGCAATTCCTCCACGAGCCTCTGCGAGAATGCTACTTCGTTCAAAGTCAGGTACATAACGTCGCAATATTTCGTCTGACCCGATTTTGTACAAGTGACCTGCAATGATGGAGAAGTTTATCGCGCGCACCACTAGCTCCTTCTTATTCTCGCTTTTATACCCTTCTGGAGTAGTTCCCGTCGTCAGGAAATGTGTGATATCTTCAAAGTGACTGTGTGTCAGGAAACCCCTCCTCCAATCAGTAGGTTCCTCTCCTATTTCAATGCGTGACAGATGATCAGGTCCCACATTCAGTCGTCCTGGCTTCACAATAACTTCAAAGTCATACTCCTGGAACAACAACAACCATCTATAGATCTTCCCCCCCAACACAGGCTTATTGACTAGGTATTTCAACACAGAATGATTTGTATACATCTTAAAATGTCCGCCTAGCAAATAGTGCCTAAACTTTTGGAGCGCGTACACCATGGCTAGTCCTTTGCGCTCTATAGTGGAATAATTCTTCTCAGCCTTGGACAACTTCCTACTTGTGAATGCTATAGGATGGTCCAATTCCCCCTCGCCAGCCTGTGTCAGCACGACCCCCAACGCAATACATGAGGCATCCACGTGCACATGAAATTCCTTCTTCCAGTCCGGGAAGACTAGGATTGGAGTGGTGACCATTTTCTCTTTCAGCACGTCCAAGCTCTTCTGGCATTCATCAATCCAACATAATGCATCATCCTTTTTCAACAACTTCTCCATGGGCACGATGATCTGGGCATAGTTCTTGATGAAATTCCTATAGTATCCGGTATGCCCTAGAGTTGCGAACAACTGTTTCACATTCCTTAGTGCCTCCAAGTTGATTATCATCACGATCTTCGTGGGGTCTACCATCAATCCTTGTCTGCATACCACATGACCCGGTAGGATTCGGAAAGGGACACAAAAAAGAAACTTCTTTAGATTGAGCGCGATCTGGTATCTCCAACATGTATCTAACATCAAGCGCATACTTGCCACATGACGCTTGACCAATCCAAACACTGTCCAATCATCAAAGTATACCTCCATAAACTTATGAATGAAGTATGCCGCAATGACTATGCGTGAAAAGATTGCTGGTGCATTCTTCATCCCAAAAAGCATTACGATGTACTGAAAACATCACCATTCAGTCACGAAGGTTATCTTGCTTCTATCCTCAGGCACAATTTTGATCTGATGGTACCCAGAGAATCCATCAGTGAAAGAGTGTGCTTCTTGGCCACCTACATTATCCAGGACTTCGTCAGTGAACAAGGTTAGGAAAAGATTGTTGAAAATGGCAACAAGAAATGCTAAAAATAGAAGTGCTAAAAATAGCACTGCTATAAATAGCAGTTTAGGTACTAGTGCTGGATTGAGCAACAGGGAATGAAAAATGGAAGTGCTAAAAATAACATTGCTATTTTTAGCAGTTTGGGATAGATTCCAATTTTAGTCAGTCCCTAGACTAAAATTGAGAAGTAAAATTCGAATTTGAACTTAACAGTTGTTTGAAAATAAATTAATTAATTCACCATGAGTTAATTAGTTGTAGAAAATCAAACATGAAGTCTATGTGGGGACATGCAACAGTTTATCCATTAATTGAGAAATTTATCCATCAGTTAAAGAGATAAGGATGAGTTTTATATTGAGTTGTAATTAGTTGGCTCAGTTTACTAAGTCAAGTCCAATTAGATTAATTCAAACAGTTTGTTGAATTAATTGTGAGTTCAGTTAGTTAATGCTTGCATGCATGTAACTGCTGCACTTCAGATAACTGAATATTCTCTCATAAATAACTCATGCATGTCAGTTTAGACAAAGACCCAGTTGAGATCAGAGGAGGGACAATGTACTATTAGTTGGATGGATTTTTCCTATAAAGGAAACTCATCTATGGAGAAGGATATATCTTCTTCAGGATTGTGCAGTTAGATCGGAGGTTAGTGAGTGTGTGAAGAGGCTAATTCACACAAGTGGCTGCACTGGACCCCAAGGAAAATTGCGCAAAGAAATAGGAGGCTTGGAGGGCATAGGAGAAGGTTTGAGAGAGGCCTTTGACTATCTATGAGTAGCAGAGGGATTGCAGAGAGAGCAGGATAGCTTGTGAGATGATTCTTTTTGTAATACAGACTATATTTCCACTTGTATGACAATACAGAGTCGGGGTTTTAGGCTGAGGCTTTCCCCAGGTTATTTCTTCTGTGTTATGTGTGATTGATTTCTTCTTATCAGTTATATGTGTTCTATTTGATCTTGCTCATATTCGATTAAGCTTTCGCAAAGTTTGTTGTAGAAGTAGATCTTGTATTTTGCTTTAGTATATTTCATAATCTGTTGATCTACAGTGGGAATTTCTACAAGGATCATGCACACAAGCATCATTTAGCTTCTAGAGATCCACACATATCCTTATTTCTTCTTTCTGTTTCTTTTCCTGAACCACTATCGGGCTTACCCAATCAGATTCTTCCACTGGTTCAATAATTCCTGCCGCGAGCATCTTATCTAACTTAGTGTGGACCCTTTCCTTATACTTAGGATTAAGGCGGTAAGGTCTTTGTTTTACAGGTTTCGCATCTGGTTTCAGGGTGATCTTCATGACACCCAGGTCTCCTATTATCCCTTTTAAATCAGAAAACTTCGTGGGGAACAAATCCTAATATTCACAGAGGAGCTCAACGACCTTGTCTACTGTCGCATCATCCCAATAATCCCTAATCTTTGCAAATTTCGGTTCCGCCTCTGTGCCAATGTTGACCTGCCTAGTTTTCAGCGGCGTGATTATGTCTGGATCCTCTATCTGCGGACCTTCAACCTTGCGGTGACCTTTAGTTTCTGGAATATTAATCTTTCTGGGATCCTCGTCTTCTTCTTCAGCGGTCATGTTATAGCATTCCAGTGCGTGACTCAACTAGGTAGTCCAATCAGGTTGGACCAGGTCCAAAGGATCTTGCGGTATCCTAAAGATCACTGCTTTAACTTCCTGTAGCGCCACGTCAATACAGTGAAACCCATCCTCAAAGCTGAACGTCATTATAAATCACTGGTGCAAGATGTCCCACTCTTCATTGCCACGGTGGAGCTTTGTTTCCAAGTACCAATTCATTGGTATGACGTCTAGGGTATGACAAAACAGATGCATCCATTCAGGCTAGGGCTCCGCTCCATAAGCCTTAACCCATTTGGCCAAATGATCATGCGGATCATCCCTTCCATCGTACTTATATTTCATCCACACTTTTGGTTGCCCAAAACGTATTCTCATCATCCTCCTATAGTCACGCCAATCACCGAAATTATCCTTGTGCGTACCCCATCATCTTGTATGCATAGTGTGCAGTACCGAGTCCAAGGCCTGGAAGCGATGTTTCTCCAACACTTCTCTCTCAAATGCATCCAAAAAGCAATCAACATCAGTTAGCCCATCATAGTGAGGCAGATCCCTAACTTCGGATGACACGCAGTGCAATGACTTGGTCATCATATTACAACGCAACGTAGATACTTCATGCAACCGGTTCTACCAGTGCTCTAATTATTTGTTCAAAATTGACATGGAGGAGCTTTCGCGGTCCCATGCAATACGTCCGTCAACAGTCGAATTTACCCAATCCTGGTCTCGCGCCGTTATCTTGTAAATGTGGTCCAGATTGTCATCACTTTCATAATCTCAAATGAGTTCTATATAGTGTGGTCCTTCTGCAGGATGTAGCTGCACCACCACACGGAGCGAATTCTTTTCAAATATCATCTTTCACTTCTCTAGGTTGATTACCCTATTCATTTCAGTGGCCCAATCGATTCCAAGGAGCATAGGGTAGGGATTTCTATCATCCACAATCTCTATTACTTCAAAATCGCCAGTGTGCTCGTGCCCTCGATGTCAACTCTTACCCCTTGCAGCCTCCCCATTGGGATAATTTTTTGTTGATTCACCATTCTTAACTAGATTGAAGACCACTGGAGCGCAAATCTCCCCATTCTTTCCCAAGTCTGTTTTGGCAAAATATTCATGTCGGACCCCAGATCCAGGATAAATTGGTCCATTTTGTATTCCCCTATCTACGCGGTGAGCCTCATTTCACACCCGATCCTTGCCTTGTGCTTGCCAAGCTTCCTGATCATGCGTGGTTCACCAGTAGCGCAATCCTTACTAGCACATCGATTGATCGGTTCCTGTAGGCCCTTCACAACCTTACTATTGCGGAGCAGTTTCATGTAGGTCTTGAAGAATGTGGTAACCATGGATGGGTCCATTCCGTCAACTGGTTTTTCTTGACTTCCTGAGATAGAGGCCTTAGGGAAGCTTTTCTTTGCTTCCATAAATGTTTCTTTTGCACGCTCCAGATCAAACCCAGTCTCTTTTTATGGTGCTTTGCGGAACCATTCACCTTCTGCAGGCTGCTTGCCTTTATCCTCCCCTGTCATAGTTCCGCTTCGTAGCATAATGTTTACCTTAGTGTCTTCCTCGCGAGTCTCAACCCTCATCATCTGGTGGTTCTGCGTTGGCTGCGCCACCTTTTCACAAATCTTAGCCAATAATATTGGGCAATCCTCAGTCGTATGGTCAAACTGAGTATAGTAGCGGCATGAAAATCGCGTCGGATTTAGACAGTCCATCTCATAGTGTCTCGAGCCTCCACAATTGTAACAAATCAACTACCCTCTGTCTCTACCAGGCCCTCCTCCACCTCAGCCTTGGGCGCGCCCTTGATACTTACCTTGCGTTCCCCCAAAGCCTTGGTTCGGAGGTCGCATTTCTGCCTACACCCTGTATGTAGGTGTCCTATCCATCATTAACTCGTAACTACGACAATTTCACTCATCCTGACCTACTGATTGACAGAAATTGCAAAATAGATGTGGTGTTTGTACGAATTTTTGCAGCAAATGGAAATTGTCGGTCACATGTTTCCTAGCCACCTGGCATATAGTGCACCATAGCACGGGCCCTATACTTGGACCTGCCACAGCCTCCGGTCGTAGAGGCATTGGTCCCCCTGCTGCAACATAGTTTGTGAAGACTAGGTAGTGATCGTTGTCATGCCCCTGACGCTTGCATTTTAGGCACCAAACTTCTTCGCGTGCCTCTAGCCGAGCTGTTTTGTCCTTCAGACATTGCATTTCGAGACAAAGGTTTTGCAATTGTGCATGAATCTTTTAAACCCCAGATTAGTATCCTACATTGGTGTCTCATGTAGCCTCATCACGATTTCTAGAGCTTCCACCTGGTTTCCAATCTTTTGTTGTGATAGCACAACCCTTAGGTGGGGCAGGAGTGAGGCTACGAACCATTCGCGGTGCTGCCCATTCGTTAGGTTCATGTTGGCCTCACGAACCGCACACTTCAACCTTTGGTCCAAATCTTAGGGCGTCTGCCCAGGCTTCATCATAATCTCCTTGAACCCCTCAATCGATTGTGCTTGAGACTTAGGTCTACTGAATTCTCTATTCAACGCGACCTGGATATCTGCCAATGCAGACATTGGGCTATCAGTACTGTACTTAATGTACCACGTTAGTGTGTGGTCTTGCAAAGCACTGACCAACATAGCTTTCTTCATTTGATCGTCCATGATACCATGAGATTCCCATATAGCCTTCACGACGAACCAAAACTGGTTCGGATCTTCATTTCCTATGCCCTTGAATATAGGTATCTTGATGGAGTTTGCCATGTTGAACAGCGGTGGAGGCGGGTGTGTGGTGTGGGCGATGGGGTGAGAGGTGGGGGTGAGGATGGAGGCGGTGTGGATGGATGGGACAAGGATGGAGGTGGTGTAGGTATTCGCGGGAACCCTTGTCTTATTAGCTGAACAATGCTCAGTGGAGAAGACTGCGCTACTCCTTCGTCGTCACTCAAAGGAGGCTTGATCAGTGGGCTATACTCAGGACCTTTTCTTCCTCCGTCCTTGAAAGACTTTCTGCTTCACGTAGCTCCAAACATTAAGGTAACCGCATAACCCACTGTTCACATAAGAGCATCTTAATCCAAGTATTTTGTGACTTTAAATACTTACCTCGCAGTCCTTTAAAAAGGCGACACTCTACTTCACTATAATTGACAAAGGTATCGACCATGAACTCTATCACAAATCCTCCTATGATGTGGTCAAGCCAATGGTTGACAACACATGTGATCTTATCTTCGGACACTTCCAATCTCCTTACTAACTCCGGTGTCCAAACAATCAGAGTGTCAAGACTCCACCTTCCTTGGCCATCTACCAACATCACGATCCACTTGTATAACTCAACCGGGAAGGAACAAAAGAATATTTCGTGTATTGCTATGTACAAGTATCTATCCAACCACTGTTCTTTCGTCAATCATGGATTCTTGTTTTCTTGCGTCGCAAATTTGTGGATCTTTCTATCCAACTAGTTTTCGATCTCTTTCTTAGTTGGATTCCAATGATACGACATCACACATCTCATTATGTAGATCCTGGTCCTGACAATGGAACCATTTGTTGGCTTGATGGGCCCTGACCCAGGTTCAGCGTTGAGAAGCCAAGCAAATCCCTACACTAGTGGACCTTTCAGCATCAATTCGTGTAGCGCAGATTGAAGTCTCACCTGAAGCAGTATGGGGATGCAGGAACCAAGTTTCCGCACCCTAAGATAGTCGTGATGTCGATTTTATATCCTCACTTTTGTCTTCACGCAGATCAGTAGGCCCTTAGGGCTTATCAATGTACTTCCTTTTCCGTCTTTCAGAACCTCCACGAAGGTAGCTGATTTCCCTTTGCGCAACCTTAGGTGATGATTCAGGCACTTATGCAGCTCTGTAACTAGGTTACCAACTTAGTCCCCAAATTGTCTTAGGTATTAGCCAACTTTACCATACAAGTAAGATTTTCCTCACGTAAACATATATTATTACTTGCGTTCATGCAATAGATGGAAACATATATTTTTGCACATCAACTTAACATTATATCATTCAACATAGCATAATTGTAGCATTCATAACAACAGTAAAATAATGCCAAACAGATGGAAAGTACACAGTAAGTTCAGAACACTTCTCTTTATTGATGATTAAGAATTTCAATGCAGACTCTAACCGCCCTATGCACACAGCTGAAGGGGTCTGCGCACTCAGTTGCAGACTTCTACCCTAGGCCTTTGCGCACTTAGTTGCAGAGCCTCTTTCTCCGCTAAGACTCTCATCCTTAGCTCTCCCCAACCTATTACATCAATGACTCCTGACTCCTTAACTCCCTTAGACTCTCTAAGACTCTCCTTTTTATACAATCCCATGGTCCATAGACCAAGGGCAGATCTCCAAAACTGACACAACCTATCTAAACTAAGGGTGGAAAACCCTTTTTGACTTTAGGTATCTTCGTGCTCCACGACCACAAAATGCAGAGACTTTACATTCTTCATACAAAATTCGGGCCTTCTGCCCCAAAACTTGGGTTTGTAACCCCAAAATTGACCCCCAGGGGACCTGTTCCCAATGATCACCACACTCACTGTTGAGATGAACAATGCTAATGGCTTATCACAAGGAAGCCTTTTGGATCTAAGTTCCAATAAAACTTCAGTATGTGAAACTCTCCTCTCTTTTGATCTATGGATGACAATGCTTTTATAGATATCTTTGAGGTGTGATCACTTAGAATCTAAACACTTTCTTGACCATGTCTAGTCCTTTCATCCTTATCCACCGAGAGTGATCAACTTTGACCCTGTTTGAGCTTATCCATTCACATTTTCACTCTAGTTCTTTTTTCTTGTGGAACTGGCACATTGTTAGCCTTATAGTTCACCCTACCAGACCATTATGAGCATTGTTGAGCATAATCGTTCTCTATGCCATTGATAAGGGAGCATTGAAGGCACAAATGTTAGGTTTTCTGGAGCTTCCATAGACCAACTTTTGCATTGTGATTTGCAAGATGTTGTTCTCTTCTAGTGAACCCAAGGGGGTGACTTTTTGAGATATTACATTTACCAACAATTAGGAAGGGACATGACTACCTGTTCATGGTAGTTGATAGGTTCATCAATATGTGTGTTCTAATTCCCTATAAAAGGACTATAAGTGGGAAAGAAGCAATGAACTTGCCGATCTTTGGACAAGTTTGGGTGCACTTTGGGACACCAAGGAGTATATTTTCAGATTTGGACATGATATTTGTCAGTGCATTTTGTACTACATTGTGGGAGAATATGGACATGAAGGTGAAGAGGTCTAAAATATTCCACCCTTAGTCAAATGGGAAAATATAAGTATTCAATAGGACTTTGGTGCAACATTTGAGGGGTTACAGTTAGAAGAATCCAAATATTTGGGATGAAAATATGGTATATACATAACACTCTTATAACAATGCAATCCATACTTCTAATGGTAATTCCTTGTTTGAAACCTATTTTAGGTATTTGACACCTTCACCTTTGGATATTGCATATGGGCAACAAGGAGGGGTGAGAGAGTATATCGCTAGGGATGCTTTAAGGGCATATAGATTTGTTGAGAAGACTAGGTAGATCTATCTACATGTGTAAGATATTGACGTCAGGGTTACCCTCGCTTACACCCACAGTATGCATGTAAAATGCATAGGCACATTTGTCCCAGGTATTTAACTCACCAAGGAGTCAAATCTTCAATTCAATGGTAATAAATTATATACTAACCCACATAGTCTAACCCTTAGGCAATATCCACTTATTGGAACCTCAATCGACCCTCAAGCCCTCACATAAGAGTTTATTAAAGCCTTTCATTAGGTCCTTCCTATCGGGACTTTAAAACCCCTCATAACCTTTAAAAAACCTTCGCTAACCCCTTAACCACATATATATAACCTTTTCCCTCTTTAATATTGGTTATATAATACTTATTGCATGAAACCCTTATATCCTTTGTTAATGTGGGACTTACATATAAGTTAATGCTTAAAACCTTCCATCGGCGCTATATTCCTTTATAACCCTTTTACAAAGGAAATACCATAAAACATTCATAAACTTACCTTTTCCACCTTGGTACAACCTCTGCACATATACCGAGGTTTACCTTTTCGCTGATTGCAATCGGGTCTCCTCCGCGGGTTTCGTTAACAAAATCGCTATCGCATCCGATATGCGATAACATGATATCAGATTTCAAACTTTATTAACTATGCCATATAACTCCGTCGGGTCTGCTTATTGGCCTTCGCATTATCGCATGTCGCTTTCCATTCACCGATCCCTGATCTAATTATGACCGTCGATCTAGACTCGATTCGACGGCAGGGCTTCCACCTGATCAACAAAATGGAACGATGGCTTTCCGCCATAGATCTTCCTCTTGTAAGATCCAACACTTTACATTAGTTTCGGGTTGACAACACACACGGGGGTTAACCGCCCGATAAAGCGGTTTCCCCTCACTCCTCCACTGCTACGTGTCGCGTTATGAATGGAATCAGAGGACTAACCTTCGATACCATTTACCACTTCTTTGCTGCCCGAAATACCACTTAAGGTTATAAACCCGCCTTTTCACCAGTTATCTCCCGCACTCTTCTCTTATGTGATGACCGTTGATCTATACGATTGATGGCTCTCATCCTTTGTTGCTTACGCCATTAATCTATAAGATCCAAAGATACTTAAAATTCGATGACTTGCTTCCTCCTTCGTCCTTTCTTTCATGCCTTTCGCTGTTTCTTCGACATTTCTCTATGGTTTTGGGTTATTTATTCAGGGTTTTAACTTCTGTTCTTTCGCTACTCAACTCACTCCTGGGCTTGAGTCTTTTGCGAATTCTTCACATCACAGCCTCTACAGAGCTTACTCTGTTCCTTCAACTGGATTCAATAATCCATTATGATTCCTTTGAATCATTCTCTCCTCTGCGTGTTCTTCTAAACTTTGTCTGCAACCACTGTTACATAACCTACGACTTCATATATCATTCATTCATTAAACACTCATTTTACATACTAACATAGTTATGGAATCATCCATTGTATATATAAATATGAAAAAATGATACACATCGAGACTTTCTGTCTCTTAGGCCTGATCTTCAGTATCAATGGCCTCCTCCCTTTACTCTGCCCATAGGCTTACATTTATACCAAAAAGGTTATTTTGAACTAATTCTGGTTCAAATTTTAAATCTACTGAAATGACTCCTAAATCCTCTATGTCCACTTCTAACTTCATTTAATTCCTAAGAACTCTCTCTAGTTCCTCGAATCATGAAAACTGCCTTTGAGAGTTATAATTGACTTCCAACTCTCTTGTCATTATTAACAACTCATGTTCTACTTTATTCGCAAGCATTTACAAACATCCTCACACATCTAATTAATTTCTATTCTAATCACTTAAAATCCTAAATATTACATTAATTTGAGACTTAGGAAACCAACTTACTTAAAACACATGACCCCCCTATGTCTACTAAAATACAATGATTTTCCTTGGGTTGAATGCTCCTGCATCAGACTCCCAAAGTAGAAAATATTCACGATCTCTTGATCATGTGTTGATAGAAAACCTCTAGGGTCCGAAACTTTAGTTTTTAACTGTCTGAAAGCTTTGTTTCTTTGTTTCTGCGATACTTCTGCTATCTTTTGCTCCGTCTTCTTCTCCTTATCAATCAGGTTAATCCTCTGATTGATCATCCTTCCTGCTGCTATCATTTTCCTCCCTATGGCTGTTTCATCATTAATTGCCACAATTCTTCAATTTCTTTTTCCATCACGTCTTTGGACTGGTCCATATTCTGCCTCTTACTTCTTCCTCTTTCTCCTTGCTTCAGGTTGTTGCTGTTGTCCACTAACTCTTCAATCTGCTGTTCTTCTTCTTGGAGTTGTTGAATGCTATTACTTACTCTTACTCTTCCTCTCATTCTTACTTGTTCTGTTATTCTTGCTGCCTCCCTTTCATCCTTACCCTCTTTCATGATTATTTCTGTTTGTACTGGATCATGACTTTCCAGCATTCTCTCCAGTAATTGAGCATCTCTGTTCCATGGATTGAATTCTTCCATAGAATCTTCTTCTTTCATCTTTATTTGGCTGTTCATCTGTGCCAAATTTCCTTCAGCATCTGCAACAAAACCTGCACTCATAAAACACTTGTTAAGATAAAAAACATAAGGCTTCTGTGCCTTATCTTCCTTTGGCAACAATTCAGTTTGATGCTCTGTTTCTTTCTCCTCCGTCAACACATCAGTATGTTGTTTTGAATTCTCAAAAGAACTCATGAGACTGTCAACTAGTCGCTCCCCCATATCATATTTTCTAATAATATCTCTATGCTCTTGTGCACTGTAGTGAACTCCTTCTTTTGCAGTGTCAATTTGCTGAACTTTCATTACCATCTCCTTTTTCTTATGATTTTCATTCATGACAATTTTTTTGTCTTCATTTTTCAGCAATCTATCTTGAACATCTATCCTTTGTTTTTCCAACTCCTTTCTTTGAAAGTCTAATTTCCTATATAACTCAATAATTTCAATTGGAGTAGATTTTGGAAATTTCACACAATTTTCCATACCTTCCTTTGTTATTGATAAATCATCAGATGTCCTTTTTCCCAAGGTTAAATCCTTTGCATAGGTTTCTTTCTTCTTAACATATTTTAGTAGATGTCTTTCTCTTTTTCTGACTGTCTGAACAACTTCCATGTCTATTTCCACTGTGCCTATCATCATAGTGAACTGATGATCCTTTACTATGTTTTCAGCTAACATAGTCTCTTCTTCAAGTTTGCCTTTAATCTCTTGTTGTTTACCTTCTCCAAGAGCTATCCTTGTCTCACCATCTGCATTAATATTCTCCTTCATTTGTTCTGCATCCACAGACAAACTATCAGTCTTAAAAACATAAGACCCTGTGGTCCCACTTGATGTTTCAACCATCATATCTCCTTGCTGTTCTAAATCCTTCATATGATTCAGAAATTCTTCGATGGTCTCCTCTTCAATCTCCTCAAGCCCTTCACTTGGTTGCTTGATATTTTTCCCCAACTGTATATGAGACCTATCTATCTCATCTTCTTCCAGAATAGAATTTAGATTCTGCTTGTCTTCTTCCTCCTTTATGACAATATCAGCAAATTGTCCTTCTTTACATGTTTCACCTACAAACATACACAAATTTTCAGATTTAAAACCATGTGACCCTTTGGCCTCACTTTAAATTTCAGTCTTCAAGTCTTCATCTTCACTTTCTCACAGAATCTCTCCCTTTTCTGGTTCACAAATGGACTCTTCCATTTCCATTTCCAACTCAACTTCTTTGAGTTTTTCCATCAGCTACCTCACTTGCCTCTGCTGTAGCGTTCTCTGCAACTTATGCCACTTCATTGGCTTCTTCCTTAAGACCCAACCTAGTCTCTGGATTTCCTCTAGTATCCTCCTTAATGCATCGAGTTTTTCTTTTAACTATGCAATCTCTTTGTCAATTTCCTCTTGATTCATCCTCTTGCCATTTGCCTTGGCATCCTCTTTCTTCATATTTCTTCTACTGTGGTCTTCCTTAGAACCTCTACTATGAATGTCAGTAGCCATCTTCTTCTTCTCTATCTTCATGAGCTCCTTACTCACTTACTATGAGCTGCATTAAAGCCTCTGCAACAAGAAGTCCTCCTTGTTGCAACTTACCTCACCAAGCTTTCCTCTGTACTTGGTCTTTTTGCAAGCCATTGGTTCTCTATCTCTGGAACCTCCTTTGAACACTTCTCTCTGCTCCCTCTAGGCTTCAACTCATCTGCACTTCTCAAGAACACAACTATCCTCTTGTATTTCAATCACAATGAAATACTTGGTTCTGACCACCTCTTCTTTCACTTAGAAAGTCTTACCAGCTTCCTTCTTTACCTTAGTAATTCTACCCACATCCTTTGTGGAATTACCTTTGTGAGCTGCAACAATACCTCTGCAGTAACAAGTCTCCTTCTTGCTACATATGCCTCACTAAGATTCTCTTCTCTGAGCTCAGTCTTTTAACATCTCTCTGGTTCTTTCTTTTGGAACCAGTTGAGCACTCCTTGCTCTAGATTGCTGCAACCTTCACACCTTCTTATGCTGTCACCTACATATTAATGTATAAACACACATTCTCAAATCAAAACAGAACATATCACCTCACCTTCAAGATCTCAGCATGATATTGTTTCACCATTTCCCCTGTACCTTGAATGGATTGTCGTCTGTTTCTTGCATCTGAAAGTTCTGCTACACATCACCTCTATGTGCCTACTTTCTGTCAGATTAGAATATGATCCTTCCTTGCCTGCATAAACATCTTTGACACATAACTTTGTTCTCAATTCTTTCACATAGAATTTCTTTGTTCTGTTTTAACACCAATTGTTTCAATTACAATTTTTCTCTGATACCAAAATGACGCCAGGGTTACCCCCGCTTACACCCACAGTATGCATGTAAAATGCATAGGCACATTTGTCCTAGGTATTTAACTCACCAAGGAGTCAAATCTTCAATCATCAATGGTAATAAATTATAGACTAACCCACATAGTCTAACCCTTAGGCAATATCCACTTATCGGAACCTCAATCGACCCTCAAGCCTTCACATAAGACTTTATTAAAGCCTTTCATTAGGTCCTTCCTATCGAGACTTTAAAACCCCTCATAACCTTTATAAAACCTTTGCTAACCCCTTAACCACATATATATAACATTTTCCCTCTTTAACATTGGTTATATAATACTTATCGCATGAAACCCTTATATCCTTTGTTAATGTGGGACTTACATATAGTTAATGCTTAAAACCTTCCATCGGTGCTATATTCCTTTATAACCCTTTTACAAACGAAATACCATAAAATATTCATAAACTTACCTTTTCCACCTTGGTACGACCTTCACACATATATTGAGGTTTACCTTTTCGCTAATCGCAATCGGGTCTCCTCTGCGGGTTTCGTTAACAAAATCGCTATCGCATCCGATATGTGATAACACTATATCAGATTTCAAACTTTATTAATTGCGCCATATAACTCTGTTAGGTCCGCTTATTGGCCTTTGCATTATCGCATGTCGCTTTCCATTCACTGATCCCCGATCTAATTATGACCGTCGATCTAGACTCGATTCGACGGCAGGGCTTCCACTCGATCAACAAAATGGAATGATGGCTTTCTGCCGTAGATCTTCCTCCCGCAAGATCCAACGCTTTACATTAGTTTCGGGTTGACAACATGCACGGGGGTTAACTGCCCGATAAAGTGGTTTCCCCTCACTCCTCCGCTGCTACGTGTCACATTATGAATGGAATCAGAGGACTAACCTTCGATACCATTTACCACTTCTTTGCCACCCAAAATACCACTTAAGGTTATAAACCTGCCTTTTCACCAGTTATCTCCCGTGCTCTTCTCTTATGTGATGACTGTTGATCTATACGATCAATGGCTCTCATCCTTTGTTGCCTACGTCGTTGATCTATAAGATCCAACGGTACTTAAACTTCGACGACTCGCTTCCTCCTTCGTCCTTTCCTTCATGCCTTTCGCTGTTTCTTCAACATTTCTCTATGGTTTTGGGTTATTTCTTCAGGGTTTTGATTTCTGTTCTTCCGCTACTCAATTCACTCCTGGGCTTGAGTCCTCTGCGAATTCTTCACATCGCAGCCTCTACAAAGCTTACTCTGTTCCTTCAACTGGATTCGATAATCCATTATGATTCCTCTGAATCATTCTCTCCTCTGCGTGTTCTTCTGAACTCTGCCTACAACCACTGTTACAGAACCTATGACTTCATATATCATTCATTCATTAAACACTCATTTTACATACTAACACAGTTATGGAATCATCCATTGTATATATAAATATGAACAAATGATACATATCGAGACTCTCTGTCTCTCAGGCCTGATCTTCAGTATCAGTGGCCTCCTCCCTTTACTCTGCCCATAGGCTTACATTTATACCAGAAAGGTTCTTTTGAACTAATTCTGGTTCAAATCCTAAATCTACTGAACTGACTCCTAAATCCTCTATGTCCACTTCTAACTTCATTTAATTCCTAAGAACTCTCTCTAGTTCCTCGAATCATGAAAACTACCTTTAAGAGTTATAATTGATTTCTAACTCTCTTATCATTATTAACCACTCATGTTCTCCTTTATTCGAGAGCATTTAAAAAATCCTCACACATCTAATTAATTTCTATTCTAATCACTTAAAAGCCTAAATATTACATTAATTTGAGACTTAGGAAACCAACTTCCTTAAAACACATGACCCTCCTATGTCTACTAAAATACAATGATTTTCCTTGGGTTGAATGCTCCTGCATCAGATATGCAATAGAAGTCGCAGGAAAAATACAACGCTAGACATGATCAACACAGAATAGAGAAGTAATTCAAGGTAGGAGACAAAATATTGTTATAGTTGAACAAGGAGAGGCTATAGGGTCCTAATAAGAAAATAAAGGATATGTGATATAGTCCCTTTATGATACTAGAGTAGGTGGGAGATGATTCATATAGACTTAGTCCACCCCCATAAATGCACAATTTAGAAAACTTGAAACTCTACGAGCCTTCCATGCTACACCAGGAAGAGGAATATGTCCTACATTTTGTAGAGGATTTAGAACTAGAAGGCTAGGAAAAGTTGAAAGAGGAAATAATTTATTGAAGAGGTCTATAACTAAAATACATAGGTATCATGACCTTTCATAAATTGGCTTAAGAGGACACCTTCCAAGAAAGCCTAAATGGTACTCCATGGAGAAGGTAGAGGAAAAATTTCCTAACCTCATTAACTAAAATATTTTGGGGACCAAACCCTCTCAAAATGGGGAAGTATGATTTGGATTGGATAATTCTAATATTTTTCATCCCTTTTGATGCTTTGTGAGTGGAAAAATTATAGGAATAAGCTCACAAGGCCGTTTTTACCAATGGGTCCCAGTTTGGTGAATTGGGGTTTGAAATATTCCAGAAGAAGTTTGAGGCATGAAATGGTGTTTTTTTAGGGTAAAAATTTGTCGCTTAAATGTTGCAACCCATGTGGTTATTCTATACTCAAATAACTTTCCAATTATTCAAGAAATACCTCCAACAATGTCCATATACAAAAGTTATGCCACCTAGAAGTTGACATTATTAATTTGACCACCCCGATTAAAGAGGATGCCATGTTAGCCCCCATTATTCATGGAAAATGGGATAGCCACATGATCATGATGAAGAGGACCCTAGAAGATTTAATATTGTAATTCTATTTAAAAGTTGAAGGAGTCAAACTTTACCACTAGTAGGTTATCAAGCTATGTTACAACCGTGCCACCAGGAGGAAAAGGGGTTCCATTCTATTTGAGTGCATTTTGTTCCATTAGTGAGCAAAGTTGTTGGAGTTGAATAGAGAGAGAGCAAAAAGAGAGGGCTTGTGTGCACTATAACAGCCCAAAAGCCATATTTCTCCTACCTTTATCCTTGCATCTATTTCCATTCAGAGAAAGAGAGAGCACAATGACCTTACCTTCTAACTGGGTTTTCTCCTATAAGGGTTTCCTGTATCATACCTTGTGTTAGCTACAGTTTGTGAGTTTTATTCATTGTTCTCTATCTTACATATTTTAATTATTGCATGCATAATCATAACACAATAATTAACAAATATAGAAATCTAAGGAGACATTAACCCTCATAGTATAGGTTTCGAATTTCCAAATATATTTTAGTAGATCTATTGTGACGAATTGTCTAGAGGAATATATGTGACAATTTATAGATCTCAAAGGATGAAAATTCATTGTCAAATTTAAGTAATAAAGATAGTACGAACTTTTTTAAGTGGGTAAGAACATATCTAAATATATTTGTGAAGAACAAGCAATTAAAGAATTAACATCATTGGAAAGTGATGAGGTGATTCTTTACTAAACTACATGATGCATTTCTCTGCTATCTACTAGTTTGATTATATACATTTTTAATTGACAAAGTAGTTGGGAATAATTTGGGATCAAAACCTCTGTTAAGAAGGTTAATATGCATTGAATAAAACAAGAAACAAGAATAATCAATATATTTCCTTATAAAATGAGTGTGGTTTCTATGATCACCCTCATCAACATATAGTAAAATTGGGATGGAATATGGGGGAATAACTACTCATGTGATACCTTTACAAAGAACGAAATTCTAGTTAACTCATGCTAAAAAGAGGGAGACTACTGGAAAACACAAGCATGCCAAGAAAATAAAAGAAGAAATCAATGATTGAGAGATAAATAAAATATACATTGGACGAAGAAATAAAGAAAAGAACATAAAGAATGATGAATGACTATAAACTCTTTGTAAAATTGTAGAAAACCAAAAGAGAATAGATAAAGTAGAAGTTACGAAATAAAAGAAGACATGGACCCTTGTCAACTCAAAATATTAAAAGGATAACTGGAGTTTTAGACTAATAGTATACTAACCCTATTTTTGTTAACTATTGAACACCAACGATGTATGGAGTGAATTGCACTTTAACTATCCGAGCGTGGCCAAGTTCACTGGCCACTTCCAGCCTATAAAATTCATCCCTCATCCATTAAAAACACTTATGAACCATTATGTGCTTAAAGGAATAGGCAAGGAGTGTCATGCCTTATCCTACCTATTGATGTCGAGCTACTATTGGTGCCTTCAATGATCGATCTATTGGCCTCTGGAGGTGCTATATTTCATGCTAGTTTTTCATGCATTGGTCCTTATCTGCATGATATATATATATATATATATATATATATAGATAGATATAGATATATTGATAGGTCCCTGAATAAGTGAAGTATTCTGATGCAGGTTCTTCAAGAATTGATATGCTACCATTGGAGGTGATCAATGAATCTGTAAGTACTCCTCGAGGGTGGTGTGGCTTCTAAAAATCTCAAGGATGGTCTCTCAATGCTTCAATATGGCCAAGATTTCATTATGGCGCTGTTAGGTGTCTTCGACTATGGTTCTCTAGGGTTTGTCCACGCTGCTACAAGATTGGATGTTTTCATGTAGTAGTCACAGAGACCCTTCTAAAATCACAAAATTCCTCATGAAATATATTCAGAAGCTCAAAAAACTCATGGTGAGCCCATTGGTAGGGATTGGAAACTATGATGGTGTTGAAAACTGTGAAGAAGGAGCTGGAATGGATTATTTTTCATGAACAAAGGTGAAGTTTTGGATGGAAAAATAGCTTGAATGACGTGGATAGAATATGATGGAGGTGTGGTGAATCTCTCCTTTCATTTCCCCAATCAAAACATGATATCTTACCCCTTTCCTTATGCTGATCTCAATCCTATAGCAATTATGGTCAATCCTGTAGCAGTTTAGGACAATCTTGTAGCACTACAAGATTGAGGCAAAATTGAGTGAGATGGGTTTCCTAATGATGGAGGAATGTAGGCAAATGGGTGGATTGATAAAGTACACACAAGAGGCTAGCTTTGGAGGTGGAAAAGTAGGATGTGGATCCCCTGCTTCCTTTGACTGTTGTTCTTTGACCATTACTGGAATCCTGCAAAAAAACTTGTTAGCAGAACTAGTGTAAGGGTTTCTTTACCTATGTGTTGCTTTCTCCTTCTGTTTTTCATTTTTTTCTCTCTCTCTTTATTTTTAGTCTTTTTGTAAGACTTGCAGGCTGCCTCTAAAGAGTTTTTCAATCTGCAAGCCTGCCCCAGGTGCCTCAAATGAGGTTTTCACCGAGGGATTTATTTATTTATTTTTCTCTTTTATGCTCTTGGGTTGCCTCATGGAGGTTTTCAACCCTATATTTGGCCTTAGGTGTCTCATGAAGGTTTTCACCTAGGACTTTTATTTTTCTTTTATTTTTCTCTACCTTATTTTGTTGATCATAGGCTGGATGAATTGAGGGTTGTGAGGCCCCCAATTAGATTCATCTCCTTACATATTGAAATAGTAAACTCTTCTTTTGGCAAATGCTTCTTATATAACTTTAACTAGTAACCATTAACAAGCGAAGATACGCCTTCCTCATCAATTGTTCTTACTTGGACATATCCATTCTCACAACATTTTTCCACTACATAGGGGCCCAACCACCTTGTCATCACTTTCCCTTTGAAATCCTTGAACCTTGAATCATACCAAAGGGACCAATCACCCTTTTGGAGGGCTCTTTCCCTAATATTTTTATCATGCCAAATATTCCTCTGTAGTTGGACTACGTCAATGTGCACGAGAGCCTGCAATATGAACTCATCCAACCCATTGAGCTGGAGCAACCTTTCTTGATGTGCTGCAGTGAGGTCTAAATCCAATCATGTTTCCATACTCAAGGTATTATACTCAAAATCAATGGACAATAGGGCTTTCTTTCCATAAACCTACTCAAATGGGGTGAATCTAGTGGTGGCCTTCCAAGTCGTATTGTAGGCCCAAGTGGGCTCCACAAGTCAGTTTTCCCAATCCATTCTGTTGCTGCTGACTACCTTGGTCAAAATGTTCTCCAAGGCCCTATTTTTGACCTCTGGTTGCCCATTTTCCTAAGGGTGATAAGGAATGGGTTTCCTGTGTTTGATGTGGTGTTGCTCCATGACGTATTTAATCAAATTTGAGGTGAATTGTGCCCCTTGATCAATGACCA
Organism: Pinus tabuliformis; assembly: GCA_031772625.1. Classification (NCBI taxonomy): domain Eukaryota; kingdom Viridiplantae; phylum Streptophyta; class Pinopsida; order Pinales; family Pinaceae; genus Pinus; species Pinus tabuliformis. Next base: position 1,492,004,188 of record CM062820.1, on the reverse strand, counting down.
ACTCCCTAAAAAACCAAACTTGTAGAAGATGTTTTCCCTTAGAAATTCAACCACTTTTTGCTCGGTTGTTTCCTTTACTACCTTTTCTTCAACCCACTTGGTCAAGTAATCAATGCACACATTGATATACGTCTTTTTCCCAGATGGGGGATCAATGGGCACAATAAAATCCATGCTCCACTTCTCAAATGGCTCCAAATTCACTTGAGATTGCAGGGGCATATCATCCTTAGGTGTAGGCTTACCCATCATTTGGCACTCATCACATCTAGCAGTCTACCTCTTTGCATCTTGATGTAGAGTAAGCCAATAGTAGCCAACTTGTAGAAACTTGAAGGCTGTCCTACTAGAAACAAAATGTCCCCCATAGTGCCATCATGGCATGCTGAGAGGATGTCAAATACCTCCTCCTCTCTTACACATCTTCTCAGAATCTAATCTAGCCCCAACTTGAAGGGATTTCCCCCAATATAGGTGAAATGGGCACTATTTCTAACAATATTTCTCTTCTCCTTGGAAGTTAGATTAGGATGGAACCTTCGAGCAACCAAGTAATTTTCTATATCAACAAACTAAGGAGATAACACCGAGATGGCAAAGAGGTGTTCATTTGGAAGTTGATCATCTACTGTCTCCTCATTTCCTACAGGCAAGGTTAGTCTTGACAAAAAATCTGCAACCACATTCACTTTACCCGATTTTTCAAAAATAGTTAGATCAAATTGATGCAATAATAACAACCATCTAATGATTCCAGCAATGACATCATGTTATTCACTAAATATTTTATGGTTGCATGATGAGTATGAAAGAAGACTTGATATCCAGTGATATAGTGCCTAAACTTATTCAAAGAGTGCACCGTAGCTAGGAGTTATTTTTCAGTGACTATATAGTTGAGTTCAAATTTAGAAAGGTTCTTACTGATGAAGTATATAACATACATAAATTTGTCTCCCACTTGTCCTAAGGTTTCTCCTATAAAATTTATCTAATGCATCTATGTGGATGTGGAAAAACAATGCCCAATTGGGGCCTCTAAGTATTGGTGCAGTGGTAAACTTTTATTTTAGTTTTTCAAATGCCTCTTCACACTTTTTTACCCAACAAAATCCAAAATCTTTAGCCAACAATCCAAACAGGGGTGAGGCTAACCTATTGAAGTCCTTGAGGAAGATTATGTAATACCCAACCAATCCAAGGAAGCTTTTGACATCCCTTTGTTTTTGAGGGGTAGGGACCCTTTTAAAGATGGAAACTTTGTTGGGGTCAACATAGATCCTTCCTTGGATACGAAATGGCCTAGGAAAGTCCTTGCATTCATAAAAATTCACATTTCACGGAAACAAATGAAAGTTTCATCTCAATACATTTCCTTAAGACTTTGCATAGATTAGAAAGAGCTTCCGAAAAATCACTCCCATAAGGGGTGAAATCATCCATGTATATCTCAACAATGTCATGCACAAGGTCAACAAAGATACTCAAAATTTCCCTCTGAAAAGTAGCAGGGGAATTACACAAACCGAATGGAAGGATCCTATAGGAAAAAGGTCCCCCATGAACATGTGAATGTGGTCTTATCTTGGTCCTCAAGGCTGATCTGAATCTAGTTATACCCACTAAATCCATCTAGGAAGGAAAATAATTTCTTCCCTATAAGGCCATCTAGGACTTGATCAATGAAAGGTAGAGGGAAATGGTCCTTCTTTGTAGGCTTTTTAAGTTCTCTATAATCAACAAAAATCCTCCACTTCCAATTTTTCTTGGGTACTATGGCAAGGGTGGACACCTACTCACTATTTGGAATGGGGTATAAGAACCCCACATCCAACAACTTTTGTAGTTCTTCTTTTACAATATCCGTAAGGGAAGGATTCATCCTCCTCTAGGGTTGGCGCACAAGTTTGCATCCCTACTTGATGTAGATATGATGAGTACAAACTATGGGGTGCACCCCTTTCATTTATTTGTAGTCCCAAGCAAAGGAATCAAGATGTTGCCTCAGCACAATGCATAATTTCCCTTCTTGCTTGGATGAAAGGGAGGGGTTGATCTTTAGAGTTATGGATGGGCTAATTTCCAAAACCTTGGCATGGTTAAGAATCTATAGAGCACAGATCAGTCCATGGATTTTTTATTTAGGTTTCTCTAAGGATTCTTCCAATAGTTCATTAATTGGCATGATAGTAGGGGGTTGATTATGTAAGAAGTGGTCAATGAGGTCATCTTCATCTAACTGCATACTCCCCACAACAGTGTCTAGTGTAAAAAATGGGTAGAGGGATGGATGATAAATGTATTATTCTTACTCGTCCTCTATCCAAAAGGGTAAGTCATTCTCAACAAATGGTTTAATGGGGGGATATAAAACAAGCTTCTTTAGGAGATGCTCATTCTTGATGGTCATGTTCCTAGAGCTGCAACTAATGTAAGCATCAACAATGGCTAACCAAGGTTTCCCTAGGATGAGAGGGTAACCATTAAACTTAGATTTGGGATGGAGTATAAGGAAATATGTGTGATACTCCCAAGAGTCGATAAAGACCATCACATATTCAATAACTCAAAGGGATATTGTGGATCTATTTACAAGCTGTAATTTTGTAGTGGTATTCCTCTTTGTTGTCACCTACTTCAAAATGTGTTTTTAGTTGTCCAAAGAGAAAAACAAGAATATAATTTTGCAGTCATCTTTCAATCCTCAAAAGGACTCAAAGTCTAAATCAGACTATCTCCATTGGAAATTTCTTTGAACAAACTTTTCAATGATATGTAGAAGTCTAAAAATGGACTCCTGGATCAAAAGATATGGTGTTCTAAAGTTTCAAGGATTCAAGCCTTAGGAAAGAAGGAATATCGGAGGTCTGGTATCGGAGATCGAATATTGGAGGCCCAGCGACATCGGAGATCGACAATCACACATCAAAGTTGCATGGCATATTGGCACATCACATATCAGAAGTCCGATATATCGGAGATAGAAAATCAATAGTTGCAACATCTGTGATCCAATGCATCAAAGCAAGCAGATTGGTGCATCACAATCGACAATTGAAACTTTTGAACAGGTGAAAACCTTCTAAAGTTGCGATATCGCATAAAGTTTCGATAGCATGTAAAATCACTGGGTGACTCAAATATAAATTTACAAAGGATTTCATCACAAAACCAAGGGCAGACGAGCCCGTTTCTCTCTCCTCTAGCAAGATGCGTGGTGATATAGGATTGGCTCTGATAATGACACGTGGCGGAAAAGGATTGGATCCGATAAGGACACTTGGCAGCTAACATCAACATGATGTGGTGGTACGACAGGACACGTGGCATGCAGTTATGTCGTTTTGAGGGGGCCTAAGGGGGCGAATCTGGGTGACACGTGTCACCACTCAAGAAGTGCCATGTGGCAATGATGATGTCATAATCAAAGATTGATGATTGGATAAATAACATGTCGCAACTCAAATGTTAATCCTCCGATTGAAAATCACCTATAAGAGGTGCTCCGATATTCGGCTAATGCATGGCCTTGAAGAGTTAAAGAACCAAGGGGCACAGATCATATTACAAAGGAAAAATAGACCTCAACAGAAGTTTATAGGCCCTAACACCTTAAGGTTAAGCCTCTGGTCACAACCCTTGGTCCTATGATGAAGAAACGCAGAAAGGGGCTTAACAAAAGTGGGCCAAAGGAACATCATAACTCATTGTTTTGTAATGTTTTTAAGAGTAGAAGTTCCAATTGGGTATAAGATATGATATTACATTAGGGTGATATTACAGGGCATGTTGCACTCTAATAGTGTAATAAAAAGCTTTAAAGAGATGAATGAGTGGGCAACTATGATTCTTGAACATCACCAAGGCCACCACTGATAATTACTCCCAGCTCTAGAAAGTGTAAATTCAAGCGGTTAAGGGGTAAGCGACAAGCGAATTAGCTGAGTAGCTGAAGAAGAGCATCCTGGAAGAGACGTGGCCTGATCAGAGGCGATCCTAGGAATGACAGGGAGATATTTTCCTCAACCATCATTCAATTTCATTATTTCTATTTTTCTGTAGTGTTTGTATTTTAAAGAATGAAATCAAATACGATTGTAATGATTTGGGCAGCATGCCTTCATACGCCGAGATAGCTAGTCGATCAGACAGCTGGAGCTTAGGCTAAGATATTTTGTAACTATTTTACAAAGGTCTCCCTCTCCTTATAAAAAGGGGGAAGAAGTACTTAACGAAGGTTATATAATTCTGCACCCAAGAGGCCCGAATTCTGTGGTTCCAATTTGGTTTTATTTGCTTGTTCATGAGAGAATTGAGTGATGCAACTGCCGAATGTAAATAACCTGGTAATTTGGAATGCATCTTTAAGGTTAATGAAACTGTTTTGTTGATTCCTATCAGAGGAATGTGCAATAGGTTTTCCCCCTTTGTTTATCACTTCATGCATGTCTTTCTTCCTCTGAAATATTGTAATGAAGTTGCTAGTATCACTCTAATTCATGGTTGTATATTTGCTACTAAGTAGTAACGGTACCTATGTTAACTACATATTTACTTATGTACCTATAATGTGCACATATTTACTTAATGTTATTTGGTCACAAATGTATTCATGATACATAGAGCTTGGGACCTTAATTAGCACTCCACTCTTTCTGCATTTTCATCTCCTCACCCTTCCATATCTTTGCTGGATATTGTTGCCTAGGATTATGTGCTATGTCCAACCCTCTGCATCAATTTCCCTCATTTTCTTCCTCTTATTCACCTGTACAACAACAACAATGTTAAGCTGCCTATTGTTGTGTGTCAGCCACTAGAACCAGACATTCCTCTTTGAGATTGGCCATATTTACCCCTTGAGTATTTAGATCTATGTATTTGCTTGAGTTTACCTGGATGAAGGACTGTTGAACCAAGCCCCTGAATTATTTCTTTTCAATTATGTGACATATGGAAGGCAACATACATCCCTTAGATAATCTTCAAAGCACTCCTTTCTATAAAATGCCATAGGCATTGGTCTCCAATCAACCCAGAGGCTATCTCTACGAGGCTTCTATATCTTTTGAAGCACTTGTGCAACAGGTGATAGAAAAAGATACAACATCTTTCTGGCGTCGTTGTCGGGGAACGAATCAAAATATTTTTCCCTGGGTACGACAATTTTTACATTCTCTCTGTCAAGTGAGCAAGGGAAGTGTGATTTGAATATCTCTCACCTTGTTAAATCCACTGTTTGAATATTATTGTAAACACTATGGTGACTCCACTGTCTATATATTTATTTGATCATCCTGGATTTCAAGAGGCCTCATACTCACTTTGATGCTAAATAATGGAAAACTTCCCCTACATTTGAACTTGAGATCACTCACCTAGAGGAGTTTTCAAAATGGCCATTCCCATATTCTTGGCCAACAAATTTGCCCTAGTGGATTTTTCTTCTATTGTTGGTTATCCCCATCATGTCCCTGATTTTCATGAATGGTATACTTATTTGCCTAGATTCAGTGGAAACATAGATAGAAGGCCACACTAGCACCTCAAGGATTTTCATGAATGCATGGAACAACAAGGTATTATTTTTGAAGATTTGAAAATGAAACTATTATTTTTGAAGATGTGAAAATGAAACTGTTCATGTATTCTTTAGAGGAAGATTTTAGAGTTTGGTACAAAACGATACCTCGTGGCAACATATCTTCTTTAAAGAGCTTTCACATAGCCTTTAATCATTATTGCAAAATATTATATCCACCAGATGCTTTGTTTGAAGATTGTTGTGCACATTTTAATGCTGAAAATATTTTTGAGGTTAATGATCATGCTGAAGATATTTGTGGGGCTCCACTCCAAGAAGATATCTGCTCACATCAAGAAACATCACCCAACAATCAAGAAAGGGAATAAGGACACTTATCGAGCTACAAATAAACTCTCAGAGATCTTATTTTGCCGAATTTGACAATTATCCTTCTTATGATGTGTACAACTCTGATGGGGAGCCGAGAGATGCAAAACCACAACAATCTCAGTCATGGGAAGTTTCACAAAAAGAGGAGGTCCACCATGAGGTCAACAAGTAGGCTCCAATTTACGATTCACATCCTTCACCTAGAGAACAAGTGCAAGAACCTTCCCCAATCTATGATTCAAAATATTTAGAGTAGCATAAGATGGTTGCAGACTGTCAAAGGCATCTACTTACAAACAAGTGGGGAGAAGACTACCAACTACAACTCCTTCAAGAGGTTCCCAAAGTTGAAGAGCCCAACTATGTCTGTGTCTACCTGTTGTAGAAATATTTCTCCCTGTAAACTGATCAAGAAAGGGAGACAACTACAAATTTTTCTCATCAGTTTCATGATCCAGTAGTTGACTACATGGCATCTTTATTTGGTCTACAACAATATACTTCAATTCCAAGGTATGTGTCAAATCTTTGGTCTGAAGTTCTTATGGGGTGCATGCCTATTTTAGTCACTGATTTTCAAGAACACAACCCCATTAGAAGGTTCATAGAGGAGATTAAAAGAGCTGAACATCAACAATCAAGTTGGGGGCACATATCAAGTTTTTTCTGTTAAATATTTTTCATGGTGCATGCTTGTTTTGATTTTTAAGTTTCAATAGCATGGAGGCATTAGGTCCAACACCCAAATTCTGACCTGGTACCATTGGGAGGTTGATCTCACTTGGGTGAATTGAGTCCTATGCCTAAGTAGGAGTTGTATATAAATAATCTCACTAGCCGAGCATTTAATTTCCAGTTGTTATAGTTTATATTTCTGCATTTCAGTTTTATGAGAAAAGGACTCCCAATAGATAAAGTTCCATGGATTTTTCTGGTTTTATATATTCGTTATATTTTGACTCCATGCCTAATGGTGAAGGCTACTAATCTGCAGGATCTTATCACCTTGCAAACAAGGCACTGTCCCCAGTTGGAGCCCATGTTGTCAACTACTACAAAATGTGTTTTCAGCTGTCCAAAGTGCAAAAAGAGAAGAAAATTTTGTAGTCATCTTCTAAGCCTGAAAAAAATCAAAGTCTAAATCAAACCCTCTCCATTGGAAAGTGATATGAACAAGCTTTCCAACGATATGTAGAAGTCCAAAAATAGACTCCTGGATCAAAAGATATGGTCTTCTAAAGTTTCAAGGATTCAAGCCTTAGGAAAGAAGGAACATCGGAGGTCCAATATCAGAGATCGCATATCGGAGGCCCAACGACATTGGATATTGACGATCGCACATCAAAGCTACATGGCATATCCACGCATCGCATATCAGAAGTCCGATATATCGAAGATAGCAAATTGGCGGTCGCAACATCAGGGATCCAATGCATCAGAGTAAGCAGATCAAAGCATCAAGAGATCGGTTCATCACAATCGACAATCGAAACTTCTGAATAGGTCACAACCTTCTAATGTTGCAATATCGCATAAAGTTCTGATAGCATGTAAAATCACTGGGGGACTCGAATATAAATTAACAAAGGATTTCATCGCAAAACCAAGGGCAGAGAGGCCCTTTTCTCTCTCCTCCAGCATGATGCGTGGCGGCACATGACTGGCTCCAATAATGACACGTGGAAACATAGGATTGGATCTGATAAGGACATGTGGTAGTTGACATCAGTATGATGTGGCGGTACGATAGTACACGTGGCAGCTGATGTCAACATGACGTGGTGGTACAATAAGACACGTGGTAGGAAATTATGATGTTTTGAGGGGGCCTAAGGGGGCGAATCTGGGGGACACGTGTCGCCACTTAGGAAGTGCCACGTGGTAATGATGATGTCATCAGATTGGTGATCAGAGAAAGATAATGCCGCAACTCAAATGTTAATCCTTCGATTGAAAACCGCTGATAAGAGGTGCTCCGATATTTGGCTAGCGCATGGTCTAGAAGAGTTAAAGAACCAAGGGGCGCAAAGCATATTAGAAAGGAAAAATAGCCCCCGGTGGGAGTCTAAAGACCCTAGTGCCTAAAGGCTAAGCCTCCAGTCATAGTCCTTGGTCATATGATGAAGAAATGCAGAAAGGGGCTAAAAAAAGGGGGGCCAAAGGGACATCGAAACTCACTGTGTTGTAACGTTTTTAAGAGTGAAAGTTCCAATAGGGTATAAGCTCTGATATAACATTAGGGTGATATTATAGGGCATGTTGCAATCCAATAGTGTAACACAAAGATCTAAAGAGATGGATGAGTCAGAAGCTATGATTCCTGAAGACCACCAAGGCCAACACTGATAATCACTCCCAGCTCTAGAAAGTGGGAATTCAAGTGGTTAAGGGGAAAGCGACATCTGAATCAGCCGAGTAGCTGAAGAAGAGCATTGTGGCAAAGATGTGGCATGATCAGAGGCAATCCTAGTAACGACAAGGAGATATTTCCTCAACCATCATTCAATTTCCATATTTCTATTTTTTTTGTAGTTATTATATTTTAAAGAACATAATCAAATCCAATTGCAATGATTTGGAAAACATGCTTTCACACGCCAAGACAACTAGTTTATCAAATAACTGGAGCTCAAGATAAGTTATTTTTGTAACTGATTTACAAAGCTATCCCTCTCCTTATAAAAAGGGGGAAGAAACACTTAATGAAGGTTCTCGAATTCTGCACCCAAGAGGCCTGAATTTTGTGGTTCCATTTTGTTTCTATTTTCCTATTGATGAGGGACTTGAGCGATACAATTGCTGAATGTAAATGGACTGGTAATTTGGAATGAATCTTGAAGGTTAATGAAACTGTTTTGTTGATTCATATCAGAGCAATGCGCAATATGTTTTCCCCTTTTGTTTATCACTTCATGTATGTCTTTCCTCCTCTGAAATATTGTAATGAAGCTGCTGGTATCACTCTCATTCATGGTTGTATATTTGTTGCTAAGTAGTAATGGTACTTGTGTTAACTACATATTTACTTACGTACCTGTAATGTGCACATATTTACTTAATGTTATTTGGTCACAAATGTATTCATGATGCTTAGAGCTTGGGACCTTAATTAGCGCTCCACTCTTTCTGCATTTTCATCTCCTCACCCTTCCATATCTTTGGTGGATAATATTGCCTAGGATTTTGTGCTATGTCCAGCCATCTACATTAATTTCCCTCCTTTCCTTCATCCTATTCACCTATACTACGACAACAAAGTTAAGTTTCCTATTGTTGTGTGTCGGCCACCAGAACCAGACATTCCTCTTTGATATTGGCCATATTTACCCCTTGAGTATTTAGATCTATGTATTTTCTTGAGTTACTGGGATGACGGACTATTGAACCAAGCCCCTGAATTATTTATTTTCAATTAGTGACATATGGAGTGCAGCATACATCCATTATATAATATTCAAAGCACTCTTCTCTATAAGATGCCCTAGGCACTAGTCTCCAATCAACCCAGAGGTTGCCTCTAGGAGGCTTCTATATCTTCTGGAGCACTTGTGCGGAAGGTGATAGAAAAAGCTACAACACTCTCCTTGGAGTTTGAGCTTTAGAATGGTTTCCCTGGTGATAACATTGATTGCATCCCCAAGGTCAATCAAGGTATTAGGGGCCATGATGTTATTAATGTGCACATCGACTACTAGGTTACCAAGATCCAAATACTTTGGCGAGATCACCCTCCCAAGCATTAGATCAGACAATTGCCTAACAACATTGATAATGGGGGCATCTCTTTTTATTCTCCCATGCCTCTTGAAACTTTCTTCCCTGATAAGCTTGTTGTAAATGGGGATACTTTGATGGCCTAGAGAAGCGGTATTTTAACACACAAATTCTTCAATTCTCCCAAAAGTTCAACCTCTTTTGGGGCATGATGTTTAGGTTGGACCAACCTTTTAGGATAGGGAAGTGCATTGGCTTGGGGGTTACTATCCTCCTTACCTTCATCAAGATATTCAGGTGGAGAAGGTGGGTGAGCATCTGGAAGTACATTCCCAGACCAAAGGTTGATCTCCTAGATTTCCACAACATAAGCAGTATAGGATGTTTTCCCATTGTACACCTGTTGTGCCTGCTTATTGTTCGGGTTCAGATTGGGTTGGGAAGGAATTTGAGGTTTCTTAGTGTAGAAAATCCATGCCGGTTAACCTGATAATGCAATATAAATCAAAGCAGAATACTATAACCTACTTCTACTATGAATTTGCGGAACCTTAAAGATCGAGCTTAGCAATATAACTAGAAGAAGAAGAATCAATGCACAATACACATGAAAATACTTTGGGGAAAGCCTCAGCTAAAAACCCCACTATCTGTATTATCATACAAGGTGGAAATACATAGGAATTATACAAAGCCTTAGCTCTCATAGCTAGCCAGCTCTAAGTACAATCCTCACAGATGCTCACAGGAAATTTTGGTTGCTCTCCAGCCTTCCTCTCTGCCCTCCAAGCTCCTATTTCCTTGCACTGTTCCTCTAGGATGATTCTCCTTCAACCAAGTGGAAAAATCATCTACCAAGTGGATGATCACCTGATCTCACACACTGTCAGAACTGCGCAATCCTCAAGGAATGATTCCTTGACTGCATGCATGAGTTTTCATTATAAGAAAACACATGCAACTGATAATACATTGTCCTTGACATTTAACTTAACTGGGTCTTTCTCGAAATAGACATGCATGAGTTTCTATTGAGGGAATCTTCAGTTAACTAGAGTACACTAGTTGAGTGCATGCATGCATCAACTGACTGTTAACTCTTTATTAGTTCCTCAAACAGTTTGGAACTAATTTAACTGGACTTAACTCAGTAAAATGAGTTAACTAATTACAACTATAATTCAATCTTATCTCCTTAATTTAAGACTTATCTCCTTAATTTAAGGGATAACTCTTGCATGACTTCAGAAAGACTTCTAACTTGAATTTCTCCAACTAATTAAGTCAAAATAACTTAATTAATTATTTCCAAGTAGTTGTTAAGACTAAATTCGATTTTAATTCACAATTTAATTAAAGGACAAATTAAATTGGAATATTCTTGTTGCCACATTTCAACACTTAGTTGGGTTGTTGTGAGGTAGTTATGGTTGAGGTTGAGGAGGAGGCATTAGGGTTTTCCTGTCTATCCTTGTGAAGTGTTCCTCCATTGAGGAGGTTGAGGTTGATATGGCTCGAAAGGTGGGTTAACAGGCTAAGGAGGCTACTGAGGAGTATAGGACCAAGGAGAGGGAATCGACCATGATGGATGAATTGGAGGGTACCAAGGCTGGTGCATTTTGATTTGGATTATAAGGAGGATATTGTGCACCCTGCATGACCTGTTAATATGGCCGAGGGCCTTGGGGCCTCCTCTGGTTAATAAAGCATAGTTTCTCCAAGCCATTCTTTGCTGTTTGGTATACAACCTTTAGGCCTAGGAGAAAGGGACATTTTCTTGTTGCATGGTTCTCCTCATAGACAAAGCATACCTCTATGGTGTTCAATGGGCACTCATTTTTGGGATGCCTCTTGGTGCATCTAGGAAAAAATATAGCTAGTGCCCTTTCTGCTTCCTCTCGCTTCCTTTTAATTTGCATAGTGTCCATCTGCAAGGTAAAAGTATGCAACATTTCACTCCTGAAGTCTTCCAACATACTCTCTATCTCGTGTTTGATGGTTTAGGTGGAGGGCTAAGAGTTGAACAAGCCTTGATTGGACTTTCCTCTTTTCCTCACAGCCCTAGAATGGTTCTTGAATACTATCTTGATGTCATCATAGGTCATCTAGTGAATAACTCCCCTGGAAAACATATTGAGGCTCTCCATTACATCGAGAAGTACAAACTTGAGTGATTCAAGGTTAAGGATACAATTATCCCTCCTATAGCTGAGTTGGAGCCTTTCCTTAGTCTCCTAAGGACTCGTTTAGCCCTAGGATCATCCTAAATATTTCTTCTTTTATTTCTTTTGACCTACAATAATCCCTGTAATTTTCATTAAAGGCTGTTGAAATATGGCAACAAGAATATTTCAATTTAATTTTTCCTTGAATTAAATTGTGAATTAAAATCAAATTTAGTATTAATAGCTACTTGGAAATAATTAATTAATTTATTTTTAAATTAACTAGTTGGAGAAATTCAAGTTAGAAGTCTTTCTGAAGTCATGCAAGACTTATCCCTTAAATTAAGGCCATAAGATTGAGTTATATTTGAGTTGTAATTAGTTAACTTAGTTTACTGAGTAAGTCCAGTTAAATTAGTTCCAAACTATTTGAGGAACTAATAGTGAGTTAATAGTTAGTTGATGCATTAATGCACTCAACTAGTGCTACTCCAGTTAACTGAAGATTCCCTCATCAGAAACTCATGCATGTCTATTCTGAGAAAGACCCAGTTGAGATTAATGTTCAAGGACAGTGTACTATCAGTTGCATGTGTTTTCTCATGGAGAAAACTCATGCATGCAATCAAGGATTCATCCTTGAGGATTGTGCAATTTTGAAGGTTTGGTTTTCCACTTGGTAATAGGTGAATCATCCACAAGGAACAACGCAAGGAAATAGGAGCTTGGAGGGTAGAGAGGAAGGCTGGAGAGAAGCCAAGATTGCCTGTGAGCATCTGTGAGGATTGTATTGAGAGTTGGCTAGCTGTGAGAGCTAAGGCTTTGTATAATTCCTATGTATTTCCACCATGTATGATAATACAATAGAGTGGGGTTTTTAGCTAAGGCTTTCCCCAAAGTATTTTCATGTGTATTGTGCAATTGATTCTTCTTCTTCTGGTTATATTGTTCAGCTCGATCTTTAAGATTCTGCAAATTGATAGTAGAAGTAGGTTATAGTATTCTGCTTTGATTTATATTGCATTATCGGGTTAATCTATCACAGATTTTCTACAAAGGCTTGCGACATTTGTGCCCATGCAGTGATACTGCCTTCAGGTAGGCTCATAAACCGGCACAAGGTTGCATCCTTGAGGGTGGAGGGAAACAACTTCAACTTTTGTTCATCAGAGGTATAGTCAGAGGTCTTACACACTCAAACATGAATGTGTCAATGTCCTCATAGGCTAGGCCATGGAAATGTGGAAGGGTAATGGGGCTGCTATTCTTCATTCTGGCCTCCCCATTGGTCTCTTAGATAGGAAAGAACTCATTCTTCTTGTTTTCAACCATGTTTTGGATAGGTGATATGGGCTCTTCCTCCCCTATGGGTTCTTCAAAAAATTTAGGTTGCTCACCTAGAGGATTTTATAACTCCCCTATGGTCAAAGAGGGAATTTAATAGTCACCAAATAAGAGTGATGGTTGACTGCTTGAAGGGGTGGGGGTTTTTGGTATAAATTTCCCTTGATTATCCCTACTCCTACGAGGCATGAAATAACTAGTTGTTTTTTTCTTTAGATTTTCCTCTCTTTTTTTGATTTTTTTTCAAGTCAAATAGTTTTGATGGAAAACAAAAGATGAAAAAGAAAGACAACTTCTAAGTAGAAACAATACCTACTTGGACACATCCCCGACAATGATGCCAAAAAGTTACAAGCCTCAGTATCACAACAAGAATGTTGAGACTCCCAAGGCTACCAACTTTAATTATCAACTTGGGGTTTGTACAAACTTAAGAGGTGACAATGCTATATGCACAGTAGGTCAAGTTCTACTCATGCCACCTTCAAGCAATGGACTAGATCAAGGCATACAGATACCACTCTTTCAACTAGCTCAAGGAAGGGAATTGCATGAAAAGAGAGAGAGTTCTACTCTAACTGTAGGAATGGAAATATCATTCTACTTGTAGAAATGAAAATTATATTCATCCAAATGTAAAGACTAACTCTAGTTGCAGGAATGTAAAGACTATGCTAATTGCAGAAACGAGAAATACTAACCTACTTGCAGAATGTAAACCCTATGCTACTTGAAGAAATGTAAATCATTAGTCTAATTGCATAATGTGAAAAGGTTGCTTTGAAAAGGAAATTAATCTATCAACAAGAGTGCTTGTAACTGAAACCCTAAGAAAGCATGAATTCAAGAATTAAGCCTAATCTAATTTGCATTGATGAATCACCCTTTTTATCACTATTTTCAAAGAAACTTAGCTTTAGTGACAAAGTCCATGTGCATTTCATAAGAAAACCATCATTACTATTCAAATTTGGAAATTTTTCCTCTAATCCTAATTGCAAAATTGTACTTGCAGTGAAGAAAAGGCAGGTCTAAAGTGGTCTTTGGTCCTCCTCAATCATGGGTTTAGATCGTGGGGATCATTATTCAAGCCTAAGAGACAAAAATATAGCTTTTAGAGCAAATTTGGTCAAGTTTGGACAATGCTACAGGATGCTACAAGATTGCTACAGGATGCTACATGATTGCCCTGTTTTGCTATAGGATTGGATCCGTGAGCATCCTAAGGGTGGAAAAAGTGTTATGAAGGTGGGAAAGGGTAGATGAGGGTATATGAAGGCTATATGTGGCATTTTCCAAGCCTAGAACCTCTAGTATGTCCATCTTGCACAAAAGAAAATGCTCATGGTGTCCTTCAATGTGGTTTCGGTGGCAGAGTTTTGAGGGCAATGTGAGATGAAAAGGAAGAGGTTGATGATGACAAGAGAGATGTAGGATGAGTATTACAACCTTGCAAGCCACTGTTATTACCTATAGACCAACAATCAATCCATTTTTGTACTTGAAAAGAATTCCAAACTAAGGATCAAATTGTAGCAAAATGAACTTGACAAGAAATGATGAGTTGAATTTTATGAAACCAAACAGGAAAGGATGAGTTGAATTTTATTTCAATAAGAGTCAATCTATATTGCAACATGCATCTCACCTACATACATGAAATCTTGAAGAAGAATGTGATTTAACTCCTAGATATGCAGAAACAAAGTATGCAAGAGAGCAATGATCTAAAGCCTAGCAATCTACAAAGGAAAATAACCACATATTTTGGGTTGCTACTATAGACTCTTCAACCACACTTCCCACAAGAGAGGTGGTAATCAAGCCTGCAACAACATTTTTTTCTTGCAAGTAAACTTCTACTAAGAAAGAAGGAAATGTTGCTACTAAAAATTATGCATATATAAGATACACAAAGAGGGATTGGAGCCTCCGGGGGGACTCAACCCTCTCAAACAAAATCAGATGTGAGGAAACAATAAACTTTTCATTAACATAAATTAGAGTTCAAGTACATCATGCAAAGGAAAATGAGAATGTCAGTCTCAAGCTCTTAGCTCTTAGGAGCTCTTCCTTGCTCCAAAAATTCGAGTCCTAGTGATCCCTTATGCTTGTTTACTTATACAAAGATGATTGAGGGACAACCTGCTTGGAAGGAGGTTTGCTTCCCTCAAAAATCTCGAAACAAGTGGGACTAGCTCCCTTAGATCCTTGCAATTACTTGAATTCATTGGTTTCTAGTAGACCTCCCGTTGTTGATGAGGGATTTTAGGGATCAAGTCGAGTGGAAGGTGAGTAAATGCAGGGGACAAGCCTCCTACATCTCCTCTAGGTGCCTCCTACGTTCCTCTGCATAGTAAATACACTCAAAAAAATGCTCTTTTTCCTTCACATTAACCACATTAGGCCACGAAGTATGACAAACATCCTTTAGTCTTCCTATTAAGTGCATTATGGCTAAAAATATGTTAATTAATGTGAGAAAAGAAGAAATTATAGGCTGTAGGATATCAAAATAGGCCTTATAATATACCTATTTATGGGTCCCATCAAAGGGAACAAGAGAGAAGGAACTATCATGGAGGAAATTTGAAGAATATTTTTGTGAGAAGTACATATTTCAGAGATACTATGCCAACAAAACTGAGTTCTATGAACGTAAGCTAGGGAAAATCATTTTGGATGCTTAACTAGCAGATTTTTGGAGTTATTGAGGTATGTTCCACATATTAATGATGAGAAGGTAAAGATTCAAAGATACCTCAATGGGTTACAACAATCCTACTAAGATAGGATTGAATTTCATGAACCAAGGACATGGGAGGATACCATTTGAAAGGACAAGTATTGCTATGATCAATATAAACATAGGGATGAATTCCAAATAGATTAGAAGAACAAGGACAAGACCCATTTTAAAGGAAAAGAACCAAAATACTTTGGGAAAAGACAGATGGGGAAGGATATCAAGTTCACCACTCCTGCTAGTGGTGATTTCCAGTGAACTGTCTTGATTATTAATATAGATCGACCTATCAAAACAATAAGGGAAGAGGTGAAGGAGCCCAAGAAAGTTCATTCCAGTTTTGGAGATGTGGAGAGAACGACCTAGAGAAGGATTGTTCCCACCAACAAAAATTTAGCATGAGATTGTATATTGTTCAAGAGATAGCTATGGTGGTTGATGTAGATCAGAATGTGCCCTAGACTTATGTGGTGTTGGATAACATGCAAGTAGATCATCAAGGCTTAATAATCAGAATGGAAGGTATGGTTACCAACTATCCTATTTTAGTTTTAATTGATCTAGGTTGTAATTTCATTTATATTAGTCAAAAATTTGTAGAAACTCATACCTTGCAAAAGAAAGCACATTCACAGTCATGACTAGTCCAACTAGCCCCGAGAGCCAAGAAGAGAGTTTTAGAGTTAATGGTATCATGCCCCCTCAAGTTAGGCATCATGCCCATAACAAAAGGCCTCATTTTGTTGCCACTAGGTTCATATGTTGTGCTAATATGCATGGATTGGATGGAAGCCCACCGAACTAAGGTGGATAGCTATAAAAAGTCGTTGGAATTCCTCAACAATGAAGGTGAATTATGAAAACTTCAAGGAGTGAGGAAGTTTGTCTTTGTCAGGTAGATATTAGCGTTTCAAGTAAAGAAGTGCACCTGGAAGGGGTGTGCCCTATTCATGACCCAAGTAACCAATGTGTTAGATGAAAACAAACCCATAATTGAAGAGCACCATATCTTAAAGAAATAGGGTGAAAATGTAAAGTTGGGTTACACTTTTGTGAGAATTGCTTGCGAAAAATTTGTGATTGCACCTTTTGGGCTGAACTAAATTATTTATTGGTCGAACTATTCAATTTATTTATTTTTTATTTTTATTTTTATTTTTTTAATTTTTTAATTTTAATTTTAATTAATTAATTAATTTATTTATTTTTTCGATCGAACTAGATTTTTTCAGCCAAACAGTTAAATTTAACTTTTGGCTGAAAGTTTGGATGTTTAAATTAACGTCAACTTTGAATACCGTGCAACGGATTTTTCGTTGGTGGGGGGGAATCCGCCGCTAGATTTTTTTGGCCGAAAAGACTTTTCGGTTGAATTTTATTTTTCGTCTGAAAAACTTATTTTATATATGTGGGTCGTGAGCCCATTGCAAAGTTTTCACACTGTTTTTCTTTTGATTTATGTTTTGGAAGGTCTGTTGTTGTGCTGGAGGAATTTTTGTAGCTTTACTTTCAAAAAATCCACCAATTATTTCTTGTTTTTTCATATTGTTTTCTTGCCATTGTTGTGATTTTTGTTTTTTGTTTTTGTAGGTTTTTTGGGAACTGGAGGAGTTCTTGCACCTCACCTCTTCAGTGCTAAAATAATTCTGCGGGGCGCTTCATCCTCTTGTCAACGTGACCACACAATATCAACATATCATGTAGTTTATGTTCTATTCTTGTAGTTTTTGTTGATAATGAAATCATAATGCTGATAATTTAAGCTACACGGTATTATACCAAATATTCTCCTCCCTCCGTAACTGCTATAGATACATATTCCTGCATATTCTCATATAGGAACTCATGAATATATCATTATTTTTTGTAATTATAATAAACAAAAATTAATATGTATATTTCGGTTGTTGCGTTGGAGGAATTTTTGCAGGTTCACTTTCAAAAATTTCCCTAGTTTTTTTGTTTTTGTTTTTTCGTATTGTTTTCTTGGCACTATTGTGTTTTTTTTTTTTGCAAGTTTTTCGGGTGCTGGAGGAATTCTTGCACCTCTCCAGTGCTGGATGAATTCTGTCGGGTGCCTCGTTCTCTTGTCAACTTGACCACATCTTCAAAAAATTAGGTAGTTTATGTTTCTGTCTTGCAGTTTTTGCTAGTAATGAAATCATATTGCTGATAATTTAAGCTACACGGTGTTATACCAAATATCCTTCTCCCTTTGTAACTGCTATAGATACGTATTCCCGTAGTTTCCCATATAGGTACTCATGAATATATCATTGTTTTCTGTAATTATAATAAACCAAAATTAAGATATATATTTTAGTTTTATGTAATTTTAATGAATCCACAAAAAATATATCTGATATATAAATTCGATCATCATTAAAATCCATCATCAATATAAAGATGTAGCTCTGTTATGATTACAAAATTGCTTTTCATTACTCATATAAAACAGGAATTGTTAAAAACAATTACTGAATTTTTCCGAGAAGGAAAAATCATAATTTCCATTAAAGTTTAGAATCAAAATTACATGTTGTAGAGTCTCAAAAAAAGCATATCTATACCTATTTGCTGCATTGTGCCAAATAACATAAAAAATAAGCATGACAGTCCTATGTTATGGAAACCAAAGTTGCATCACTAATTGTCACTATACATATAGAACCAAAAACAAAAACATCTGCTGTTGTTGACCCAGGAAAGCAAAAAATATTTCTATCTAGTCCCTTTCTCCACTGGTTTGAGGTGATATTCTGTGAACGGTCGATGGTAGTACTCAAAATGATGGCCATCCTTATGATATGATATCTGCCATGATCCCCAAGTAAGGTGTGCACCTTCTTTGGATAGTTTGTTGACACACATGTTCTTTTCCTTGTAGATGTGGTGGAAATTGATTAGATCAAAATTACTTTTAAGAATCAAAACTTCATTACTTATATAAAACTACAATTGTTCAAAATAATCACTGAGCTGATATCTAATTTTACAATTTCTAGTGACGAATTTTTGCGAAATTGAAAAATTTTCAATCGAATTTCTTTCATATTGTATCAAATTCAAATTTAGAATTCGTAACTATGTGTAGGTACGATAGCGTCAGTCAGGGAGGTAGGTTATGCTTGCCTAGATATATTGATTGATAGCCCACATCCAAAAAAGGGGTATTACAATGAACTACAACACACATCCGATAGAGGGGCAGTCCAATATGTGCCACGATGAGGTGCTACCCCGTGGATGGGATATGTGTGTAGTCAGTGAATGGCTTTAAAAAAGTGATAATTAGCCAATTTCCTTTTGTTTTTGGTGCCAACAAGTAGTTGTTGAAAATAGCAACAAAAAATGCTAAAAATATAAATGATAAAAATATCACTGCTATAAATAGCAGTGATACCAGTGTTGAACATAGCAACAAGGAATGAAAAATGGAAGTGCTAAAAATAACATTACTATAAATAGCATTTCGGGATACCTTCCTATTTTAGTCAGTCCCTAAACTAAAATAGAGAAGTAAAATTTGAATTTTATCTTAGGAGCTGTTTGTAAAATAATTAATTAATTCATCTTGAGTTAATTAGTTAAGGAAAATCAAACATGAAGTCTATGTGGGGACATGCAACAGTTTCTCCATTACTTGAGGAATTTATCCATCAGTTAAAGAGATAAGGATGAGTTGTAATATTGAGTTGAAATTAGTTGGCTCAGTTAACTAAGTCAAGTCCAGTTAGATTAATTCAAGCAGTTTGTTGAATTAATGTAAGTTTAGTTAGTTAATGCATGCATGCATGTAACTGCTGCACTTCAGATAACTGAATATTCTCTCATAAATAACTCATGCATGTCAGTTCAGTCAGAGACCCAGTTGAGATCAGATGGAGGGACAATGTACTATTAGTTGCTTGAATATTCCATTGTGAATATCCCTTGCATGCAGAAGGAATTCTTTCCTTGAGGATTGCATAGTTACTTCTTCAGGTTTTGTGAGTGTGATGAGGCCAATTCACACATGTGGCTTTACTGGACCCCAAGAAAAACAGCGCAAGGAAATAGGAGGCTTGGAGGGCTTGAGGAGGACATGTACTATGTCTATTCAGTCTGTGAGCTGTATTGTTTGATTGCAGAGAGAGCAAGATAGCTTGAGAGTTGATTCTTTTTGTAATTTGAACAAGATTTCCACTTGTATGATAATACAGAGATTAGGGTTTTAGGCCGAGGTTTTCCTTGGGTTATTTCTTCTGTGTTATGTGTGATTGATTTCTCATTCTCAGTTATATGTGTTCTCTTGATCTTGCTTAATTCGATTAAGCTTCCAAAAAGTGTTGTAGAAGTAGATCTTGTATTGTGTTTTAGTATATTGCATAATCTGTTGATCTATAGTGGGAATTTCTACATGGTATCGGAGCAAAGATGATCAAGGTGAAGAATAGTATACAAGAAGGAGAAGTTCAAAGTTTGTGGTTCCTAAATATAGAAATCGAGTTCTTATCACATCTCTATTTCACCGATGGCGTTTAGTTGTTTAAGACTCGAGTATCCCCTTGATGGCTGCTCAAATTATATAGCCTGGAAGGATCACATGGAGACAATATTAGAGGATAATGGTCTAAAGGAATTCATTGATCAAGAAGTCCCCAAGCTGACTACTGCTACTCAACTGGCGGAATGGAAGAAATGTGTGGCTAGAGCAAGGAGAATCCTTCTGGAGGGAGTTCGAGACCACATTGTCTCGAGCCTCCATGGGAAGGAGACACCGTTTTCGATGTGGAAAACATTGAAAGATCTATATCAAAACAACAACGATCAGAGGAAGCTGGCGCTGAAAGACAAGCTTCATAAGATCAAGTGTGAAAAGGGCGACATGATCTCTACATATCTGAACAAGCTCACCACCTGCAGGGATGAGCTTGGAAGTGTATGGATCACAACCGCTGATGATGACATGTTGAGTCTTGCACTCCTTGGTCTTCCTAAGAGCTGGCATAGCTACCAAGACTCGGTTAATGGAAGAGAAAAACTGCCAGATTGGGAACGACTTTGGTTGGATCTGATGCAGGAGGAAATAAGAAGAAGCACCAGAGATGGATCCTCATCGAAGCAAGATGATGAGGAAAATCTAACCTTAGCGAGTAAGGCGAGGAAAGGGAAAGGGAAGGCGTCCCATCCCAAATCCGGTTCTTCCCATGGTGGGAAGAATATTGACAAATTGAAAGTGCGATGCTTTCATTGTCATGAAGTGGGCCATTATGCTACGAATTGTCCACAGAAGAAATCTAAGAAGGGTTCCTCGAAGGGATCTGATGGTGAGGCACTGGCCTCACAGTTTGAGCTGGATTTCTCGCTTATCGCATGCATGGTTTCATCCATGGTGGGATGTGTGTGGTACCTGGACAGTGGAGCTTCATTCCACATGTCAGGTGACAAGAATCTTTTTAGTACCTTGGAGGAGAAGGATCTCCAGATGCAGATCGAGATGGGCGATGATGGAAAGTACCGTGTTTCAGGTGAAGGTACGGTTATGTTTCAGAGGGAGCATGGAGCTCCCCTCACCCTGACTGATGTAAAGTATGTACCAGGTCTGAAGAAGAATCTTGTGTTTGTCGCTATGCTAGAAGATAAAGGCTATGATGTAGTCTTTAGTAAAGGAAAGGTATTCCTGAGGCATATTAGTACTGGACAGACAAAGCGAATTGGGATTTGAGTAAAGAATCTCTACAAGCTGGAGGTAGACGACTGTGAAGCATTGAGTTCCAAAGCTGATATGGTGCAGAGCCAAGATATTAGCGAGCTACGACATAGAAGACGGGGCCACTTGCACCATGGAGCCATGAAGATCATGCAGCAGATTTCTACCAGATTACCCAAGGGAAAAATTGAGTAGATGAATACATGCAAAGGTTGTACCTTGGGTAAGTATGCGAAATCTTCCTTTCCGGATTGAGGCAGTTGAGCTAGAGCAATCTTGGAGCGAGTTCACTCAGATGTTTGTGGACCATTCTCTACAGCCTCCACCGCTAAACAAAGGTACTATGTTATTTTTATTGATGATTTTTGTCGTAGATACTGGATCTACTTTATGAAAAAGAAGAATCAGACCTTCTTGAGGTTTTATGAGTTTAAAGCCTTGGTAGAGAAAGAATTTGGAAAGAAAATAAAATCCTTGTGTAGCGACAATGGTGGAGAGTATGTCTCCCAATAGTTTAAAGACTTCTATGCTGCAGAAGGAATTAAATGGGAATTGACGACACCCCATAACCCACAGCAGAATGGGGTGGCCGAAAGGAAGAACAGATCGATTGTGGGAGTAGCTCGAGCAATGTTGCATGACCAAATCCTACCACTGCATTTGTGGGCTGAGGCATGCAATACAACAGTATACTTGCAGAACAGAAGCCCGCACCGTATACTAGGGATGAAGACACCTATGGAGGCCTTTTCCGGGAAGAAACCTGATGTAAGTCACTTCTGAATCTTTGGATCATCAATTTACTGTCATGTGACCAAAGATGCCAGGAAGAAGCTAGACCCAACAGTTGAGTTGGGAATACTTGTGGGGTACACGGATACACCCCACAACTATCGGGTGTACCTGCCTTCCACTCAGAGGACAGTGGTATGCAGGGATCTGAAGTTCAACGAGCAGAAAGCCATGCGCTTATCACTTGAGAGGGAGCTCAAGTTGCATGCAGAGGAGGAAATTTCAGTTCCTAAGGAGGAGGAGCCTCAGATTGATGTGGAGCAGCTGCATGTAGAGGATCCAGGAGTGGATACATCCACTCATGTTGAGACTTCCAGAGATGGGCGGAAACGCTCAAGGGAAACTGACAGGTTGATGCTGGATGTGTGGGAGCATGTGGTACATCCTTCTTCTCAATGTAGACAGAGGAGGTCGCCTGAGTGGTACATTGGGTACATGGCCCTGGTTGGGGAGTGTGTAGATAACGAACCTTCTTCATTCGAGGAGGCAGTGCAGGAACCAGTCTGGGTTGATGCAATGGTAGAGGAGTACAACTCTATCATTCGGAACAGTGTGTGGGATGTTGTCCTAAGACCTTAGGCTAAGTCAGTGGTGAGTTCCAGATGGCTTTACAAGGTAAAGCAAGCAGCTGATGGTAGTGTTGAGAAACATAAGGCAAGGTTTGTTGCCCAGGGTTTCCCATAGGTCGAGGGGATCGACTACGATGAGACTTTTGCTCCCATAGCAAGGTACTCATTGATTAGATTGATGTTGGCACTATCAAATCAGATGGGGTGGAAGATCCACCAGATGGATGTGAAGACAACATTCCTCAATGAGAAGATTGAGGAGGAGGTGTACATTGAGCAGCCAGAGGGTTTCGAGACCTTCGATCATGAGTCGCATGTGTGCCAACTCAAGAGGGCTTTGTATGGGCTGAAGCAAGCACCTCGTGCTTGGTACACCAAGATCGACAGCTATTTCACTGGTTTGGGCTTCACTAAGAGTGAAACAGATGCGAACCTTTACCACATCATGGTAGAAGGTAAACCATTGATCATTTTTCTTTATGTCGATGATCTTATTTTGACAGGTGATGATCAGCTGATACAGTCTTGCAAGGAGGACCTTGCAAGAGAGTTCGAAATGAAAGACATGGGTCTTATGCACTACTTTCTAGGCATGGAGGTGTGGTAGAAAGATGGTAAAGTATTTGTGTCTCAAGGCAAGTATGCGAATGAGATACACAGGTGCTTTCACATGGAGAAGTGCAAGCCCATGCAGACTCCTCTAGCTGGGAACTGGAGGAAGGAGGATGCTACTTCAGGTGAGGTAGTAGCTGCTACTGTTTATCGATAGCTGGTGGGTTCACTTATGTGGCTTTACTGGACCCCAAGAAAAACAACGCAAGGAAATAGGAGGCTTGGAGGGCTTGAGGAGGACATGTACTATGTCTATTCAGTCTGTGAGTTGTATTGTTTGATTGTAGAGAGAGCAAGATAGCTTGAGAGTTGATTCTTTTTGTAATTTGAACAAGATTTCCACTTGTATGATAATACAAAGATTAGGGTTTTAGGCCGAGGCTTTCCCTGGGTTATTTCTTCTGTGTTATGTGTGATTGATTTCTTATTCTCAGTTATATGTGTTCTCTTGATCTTGCTTAATTCGATTAAGCTTCCACAAAGTGTTTTAGAAGTAGATCTTGTATTGTGTTTTAGTATATTGCATAATCTGTTGATCTATAGTGGGAATTTCTACATGGTATCAGAGCAAAGATGATCAAGGTGAAGAATAGTATACAAGAAGGAGAAGTTCAAAGTTTGTGGTTCCTGAATATAGAAATCGAGTTCTTATCACATCTCTATTTCACCGATGGCGTTCAGTTGTTTAAGACTCGAGTATCCCCTTGATGGCTGCTCAAATTATATAGCCTGGAAGGATCACATGGAGACAGTATTATAGGATAATGGTCTAAAGGAATTCATTGATCAAGAAGTCCCCAAGCTGACTGCTGCTACTCAACTGGCGGAATGGAAGAAATGTGTGGCTAGAGCAAGGAGAATCCTTCTGGAGGGAGTTCGAGACCACATTGTCTCGAGCCTCCATGGGAAGGAGACACCGTTTTCGATGTGGAAAACATTGAAAGATCTATATCAAAACAACAATGATCGCAGGAAGTTGGCGCTGAAAGACAAGCTTCATAAGATCAAGTGTGAAAAGGGCGACATGATCTCTACATATCTGAACAAGCTCACCACCTGCAGGGATGAGCTTGGAAGTGTAGGGATCACAACCGCTGATGATGACATGGTGAGTCTTGCACTCCTTGGTCTTCCTAAGAGCTGGCATAGCTACCAAGACTCGGTTAATGGAAGAGAAAAACTGCCAGATTGGGAACGACTTTGGTTGGATCTGATGCAGGAGGAAATAAGAAGAAGCACTAGAGATGGATCCTCATCGAAGCAAGATGATGAGGAAAATCTAGCCTTAGCGAGTAAGGCGAGGAAAGGGAAAGGGAAGGCGTCCCATCCCAAATCCGTTTCTTCCCATGGTGGGAAGAATATTGACAAATCGAAAGTGCGATGCTTTCATTGTCATGAAGTGGGCCATTATGCTACGAATTGTCCACAGAAGAAATCTAAGAAGGGTTCATCGAAGGGATCTGATGGTGAGGCACTGGCCTCACAGTTTGAGCTGGATTTATCGCTTCTCGCATACATGGTTTCATCCATGGTGGGATGTGTGTGGTACCTGGACAATGGAGCTTCATTCCACATGTCAGGTGACAAGAATCTTTTTAGTACCTTGGAGGAGAAGGATCTCCAGATGCAGATCGAGATGGGCGATGATGGGGCGATGATGGAAAGTACCGTGTTTCAGGTGAAGGTACGGTTGTGTTTCAGAGGGAGAATGGAGCTCCCCTTACCCTGACTGATGTAAAGTGTGTACCAGGTCTGAAGAAGAATCTTGTGTTTGTCGCTATGCTAGAAGATAAAGGCTATGATGTAGTCTTTAGTAAAGGAAAGGTATTCCTGAGGCATATTAGTATTCGACAGACAAAGCGAATTGGGATTTGAGTAAAGAATCTCTACAAGCTGGAGGTAGACGACTGTGAAGCATTGAGTTCCAAAGCTGATATGGTGCAGAGCCAAGATATTAGCGAGCTATGGCATAGAAGACTGGGCCACTTGCACCGTGGAGCCATGAAGATCATGCAGCAGATTTCTACCAGATTACCCAAAGGAAAAATTTAGTAGATGAATACATGCAAAGGTTGTACCTTGGGTAAGTATGCGAAATCTTCCTTTCCGGATTGAGGCAGTTGAGCTGGAGCAATCTTGGAGCGAGTTCACTCAGATGTTTGTGGACCATTCTCTATAGCCTCCACCGCTAAACAAAGGTACTATGTTATTTTTATTGATGATTTTTGTCGTAGATACTGGATCTACTTTATGCAAAAGAAGAATCAGACCTTCTTGAGGTTTTATGAGTTTAAAGCCTTGGTAGAGAAAGAATTTGGAAAGAAAATAAAATCCTTGTGTAGCGACAATGGTGGAGAGTATGTCTCCCAATAGTTTAAAGACTTCTATGCTGCAGAAGAAATTAAATGGGAATTGACGACACCCCATAACCCACAGCAGAATGGGGTGGCCGAAAGGAAGAACAAATCGATTGTGGGAGTAGCTCGAGCAATGTTGCATGAACAAATCCTACCATTGCATTTGTGGGCTGAGGCATGCAATACAATAGTATACTTGCAGAACAGAAGCCCGCACTGTATACTGGGGATGAAGACACCTATGGAGGCTTTTTCCGGGAAGCAACCTGATGTAAGTCACTTCTGAATCTTTGGATCATCAGTTTACTGTCATGTGACCAAAGATGCCAGGAAGAAGCTAGACCCAACAGTTGAGTTGGGAATACTTGTGGGGTACACAGACACACCCCACAACTATCGGGTGTACCTACCTTCCACTCAGAAGACAGTGGTATGCAGGGATCTGAAGTTCAACGAGCAGAAAGCCATGTGCCTATCACTTGAGAGGGAGCTCAAGTTGCATGCAGAGGAGGAACTTTCAGTTCCTAAGGAGGAGGAGCCTCATATTGATGTGGAGCAGCCGCATGTAGAGGATCCGGGAGTGGATACATCCACTCATGTTGAGACTTCCAGAGATGGGCGGAAACGCTCAAGGGAAATTGACAGGTTGATGCTAGATGTGTGGGAGAATGTGGTACATCCTTCTTCTCAATGCAGATAGAGGAGGTCGCCTGAGTGGTACATTGGGTACATGGCCCTGGTTGGGGAGTGTGTAGATAACGAACCTTCTTCATTCGAGGAGGCAGTGCAACAACCAGTCTAGGTTGATGCAATGGTAGAGGAGTGCAACTCTATCATTCAGAACAGTGAGTGGGATGTTGTCCTAAGACCTCAGGCTAAGTCAGTGGTGAGTTCCAGATGGCTTTACAAGGTAAAGCAAGCAGCTGATGGTAGTGTTGAGAAACATAAGGCAAGGTTTGTTGCCCAGGGTTTCCCATAGGTCGAGGGGATCGACTACGATGAGACTTTTGCTCCCATAGCAAGGTACTCATTGATTAGATCGATGTTGGCACTATCAACTCAGATGGGGTGGAAGATCCACCAGATGGATGTGAAGACAACATTCCTCAATGGGAAGATTGAGGAGGAGGTGTACATTGAGCAGCCAGAGGGTTTCGAGACCTTCGATCGTGAGTCGCATGTGTGCCGACTCAAGAGGGCTTTTTATGGGCTGAAGCAAGCACCTCGTGCTTGGTACACCAAGATCGACAGCTATTTCACTGGTTTGGGCTTCACCAAGAGTGAAACAGATGCGAACCTTTACCACATCATGGTAGAAGGTAAACCATTGATCATTTTTCTTTATGTCGATGATCTGATTTTGACAGGTGATGATCAACTGATACAGTCTTGCAAGGAGGACCTTGCAAGAGAGTTCGAAATGAAAGACATGGGTCTTATGCACTACTTTCTAGGCATGGAGGTGTGGCAGAAAGATGGTAAAGTATTTGTGTCTCAAGGCAAGTATGCCAATGAGATACACATGTGCTTTCACATGGAGAAGTGCAAGCCCATGCAAACTCCTCTAGCTGGGAACTGGAGGAAGGAGGATGCTACTTCAGGTGAGGTAGTAGCTGCTACTGTTTATCGATAGCTGGTGGGTTCACTTATGTATCTGGTGAACACAAGACCCGACTTATGCTTTGTAGTGAACCAGCTGAGTTAAGCTATGGTTCAGCCTACCAAGCCATTTTGGAAGACAGCGAAGCATGTGTTGAGATACCTTAGAGGCACATCTCAGTTCGGATTGTGGTACAGACGGACAGAGGGAGTGAAGCTTCAGGGCTTCACAGATGCGGATTGGGTAGGGAGTCCATCAAACCGGAAGAGCACTTTTGGAGGAATCTTCAACCTTGGTTCAGTTGCAGTTTCCTGGTACAACAGGAAACAGAGATAAGTTTCACTTAGCTCAGTAGAGGCTGAATACATGGCTGCTAGTCAGGCTGCATGTGAGGCCATTTGGATGCGGAAGATTCTAGTGGGATTGTTTGGTCAGAGGATGGATCCTATAGTGATCTACTGCGATAACCAGAGTTGTATCAAACTCTCTGAGAATCCAGTTTTTCATGACAGGTCCAAACACATTGATATCCAGTATCACCATCTTCGAGACTGTGTGGTCAAGAGGATCATGTTGTTGCTATATGTTTCGATCGAGGAACAAGATGCAGATATTTTGACGAAGGCATTGTCAAAATGCAAGTTCGAGTTCCACAGAGACAGGATTGGGGTTACTAATAATCCCTTTCTTATTGAGAGGGAGTGTTGAAAATAA
Organism: Pinus tabuliformis; assembly: GCA_031772625.1. Taxonomy (NCBI): domain Eukaryota; kingdom Viridiplantae; phylum Streptophyta; class Pinopsida; order Pinales; family Pinaceae; genus Pinus; species Pinus tabuliformis. Next base: position 1,491,975,966 of record CM062820.1, on the reverse strand, counting down.
CAACAAGAAATGCTAAAAATAGCACTGCTATAAATAGCAGTTCAACCAGTGTTGAACATAGCAATAAGGAATGAAAAATGGAAGTGCTAAAAGTAGCATTATAATAAATAGCATTTCGGGATACCTTCCTATTTTAGTCAGTCCCTAAACTAAAATAGAGAATAAAATTCGAATTTGTTCTTAGAATTTGTTTGTAAAATAATTATTTAATTCATCTTGAGTTAATTAGTTAAGGAAAATCAAACATGAAGTGTATGTGGGGACATGCAACAATTTCTCCATTAATTGAGGAATTTATCCATCAGTTAAAGAGATAAGGATGAGTTGTAATATTGAGTTGAAATTAGTTGGCTCAGTTAAGTGAGTCAAGTCCAGTTAGATTAATTCAAACAGTTTGTTGAATTAATGTAAGTTCAGTTAGTTAATGCATGCATGCATGTAATTGCTGTACTTCAGATAGCTGAATATTCTCTCATAAGTAACTCATGCATGTCAGTTCAGTCAGAGACCCAGTTTAGATCAGATGGAGGGACAGTGTACTATCAGTTGCTAGAATATTCCATTATGAATATCCCTTGCATGCGAAAGGAATTCTTTCCTTGAGGATTGCGTAGTTACTTCTTCAGGTTTTGTGAGTGTGATGAGGCCAATTCACACATGTGGCTTCACTGGACTCCATGAAAAACTGCACAAGGAAATAGGAGGCTTGGAGGGCTTGAGGAGGACATATACTATGTCTATTCAGTCTATGAGCTATATTATTTGATTGCAGAGAGAGCAGGATAGCTTGAGAGTTGATTCTTTTTGTAACTTGAACAAGATTTCCGCTTGTATGATAATACAGAGATTGGGGTTTTAGGCTGAGGCTTTCCCTGGGTTATTTCTTCTGTGTTATGTGTGATTGATTTCTCATTCTCAGTTATATGTGTTCTCTTGATCTTGCTCAATTCGATTAAGCTTCCACAAAGTGTTATAGAAGTAGATCTTGTATTGTGTTTTAGTATATTTCATAATTTGTTGATCTATAGTGGGAATTTCTACAATAGTAAACCTTATTGTGTGCCCTTGTAGAAATTTGTTGTGCCACTCTGTACATCTTACCAATTTAGTTTGTTTGAAATTGAGATAGGGAAGGTAAGTCCAATATCCCTTATAGAGACTCATTCTAGAAATTGAAATGTAGCATGGGCTGGTTTTTATTAAGCTGAAATAGTATTTCATAAAGCCCTACTCTACAAATTTTTGCATCGATACTTGAATTGACTATTGGTTGAATGGGACAGATTGGTTGAGATGGCTATCATACTATCAAATTAAATTCATACTATTCTAGAGTTTACCATTCTGCCTCTAAATATGACCATATGTAAAGAAAATATTCAGGTACTAAAGTGAACTGCAATATTACATTTTTCTGAGTAAAAAAAAATTCAAACTGGTTGTTTTATTTGTTGTAACCAGAAGGAAGAATTTTTTTTTGATTATGAAATAACAATGAAACATACTTTTTCCTGACTATTTTTTGTATTTAAACATAAAAGAAAGATTGCAAAAAAGATCTTGATTCATTTATTGTGCATGAAAAACATAGAAAATTTAACAATTTAGATATCATTTCAGAAAAGTCCCAATGATATTACATATCATGCCATTATGATATTATGGATGTTCTGTAGTCCCAATAGATTTATAATATGGTAGCCATAACTATGCTCTACAAAGTCTCTAAGAATGGGATATATGTTTTTCTTGTGTACAAAAGAAGGCCTACAAGTACCAAAATTTATAATAAATAGAAACAAACCACAAAATCTTTAGCTTAGCAAGTACCTACTAAGCCCTTCATTGCATTGGAGTAAGTGTCCATGGTCTCAGTGTCAATGAATGATGAAATGATATTGCAATGCTCTTGCACTAGAATTTATGACCAACTATAAGGGTTTCACACCTTGGCATTCAAGAAAATCGAATAGTAGCTCCAATTAGTGTACTCTCATGTTGCATCTATTGTTGAGAATATTATTATAGATGGTTATAATATTTTCTATTGCATCAATGGATATACAAGTGGGCATATATTAAATGTGTTATGTAGAGTAAGATGATTTCCATGTTGGTATAAGGTTGGGGACTGCAATAAATTCTCTAGAATCCTTCCTTGTACCTCTTAAACAAATTCAAAATTTTCACAAACTTCCTAAACAAGACGCATAATCTTTTTAGAGATTCTTGACTTAATCTAGACAAAGGTAATGTATTTCAAAAATATTAATATTTGGAATGATGATCTTCTTTTGCTTCTTAATGGTGGAATAACTTAAGTTCTCAAGGTAGTAATGTCTAATCTTGGCTTACACAAGTTTGTGTGCATATTCACAAATTCTTGTTTATCATGTTTAACATGGATGGATCCATTGACCATGAATTATCACATCATTTCATTATTAAGTTTGATTTAGGATATGGGTCATTCCATGTACTAAGAAATACCTTGCTTGATTTTTTTACACTCTGGGAAATACATCTAAGGGAAATGTGGAAGAAACCCCCAAATTATACGCAATGTCATATGGGATGTAGGTGTCTCTGACTAAAATGTGAAGAAATTGAAATTAAAATATATAAAAAGTGAAAAACAATTCATTGAAATCTTGTATATAACAATATGCTAATATCATACATCATTCCATGTGAGTTTGTGACACAATAAATCATAGATGATACTTGCAATGATGTAACATAACATAGTAATCACAATTCATAAAATATTAACATAAAAACACCCTAATCTTTAAAGGAGCTTTCCATTTCCAAAACAATTGACGCCACCATTTCCTTTATAAATCCTCATTAACTATAGTTAAGACCTTGTATCCTAATTTAGTTGTTAACATCCCTAGAGAGCGATTCCAAGACCAAACTAGAGTATCAATCACATCTAACAATGAGAGTCCAAATATGGTAAGCCCACTAACAAAATCCTTCCATTATGAAGTCAACACACCTACTAGCCCACTTTTTTTCTGCTTGAAGCTAAACCTATGAACATTCCACACTCCTTTGACTCCAATATCTATCGAAGTATACAACCCACAATCTCCTAGATGTTGTTTCAAAGTTGGAGAGAACACCCACAATCACCCTTGTTCAATTTGTAGGACATATGGTTATTACATCTCGGTAATTTTATCACCGACAATTTGCTTCAAATGGAGATCTAGCAAACTTGACAATTTTTAGTACTATCTAACAAAATGGTTTTTAGTATAATTTTTATAACAATGCAAAAAAATCAATTGTTAAAACTCCACAATTTTGGTTTTTTAATGAAGGAACATTCGATTTTGAAGGAGCTTCCTTCTCACCATTTTGGAATCTTCATTCCATTAATATAATGTAGAAGATAAAACCTAAAATGTGGGGTTTTATTTTCAACATTATATTAAAATAATGGAATGAAGATTCTAAAATGGTGGGAAAGAAGTTGGTTCAAAATCAAATGTTCAGTTAAAAAACTAAAATTGAGGGGTTTTATTGAAATAGAATGCCGAGGACAAAAACTAAAAATTGTGGGTTTTTATCGATTGGTTCTTTGCATGGTTATAAAAAAACTAAATTTGAACTTTATAGTACTAAAAATTGACAAGTTCGATCTCTGCACTTGAAACAAACTATCATTAATAAAGTTGTCAGAGGAAGTAAAATTGGACTCCTCCCCACTTGCCATGCTAACCATCTGCCCAATACCTAGAATGCATTCCATGATAGAATTTGATTTTAGATATTTTTCATCATTTTTTCCATAAAGTTATTGATCAAAATTTTTATGGCCAAGGCATTTGCAAAAAAGAAATATATTATTCATTTTGTTGGTTTTTTTTATAGGGATCAGAAAACCCATTAAACATGGTTGAAAAATGGACATTATGCATTGAATTTTTTGGTTATCCCAATCCACGACAAGCAGTGATTACATATGTGCTATACAATATTGCAACAAACAAAGTCCTCCAAAGGAAAAGGCATGTACCTATAAGGACAAAAAATAATGAAACATATTATATTGCACGCATAGAAGCCTTAGGAACAACTAGGGACTATGGATCCAATGGAATTGTAGTCTTCACCACTTGTGTGCAGCCAAACGAAAGGCGTGTACCAAGTCAAAAAGGAGAAGTTAAAACAACTGCATATAGAAGCAAAAATTATTGCTTGTCAATTTCAATCATTTAGCATAATTCATTGTGCAAATGTTAATAAGATGTCTAGTGATCTATTGTATGGGGAAATGTCAATTCAAGATTTGTGTGTGAAAGATGAATTGGTATCAAGAACCACTCCATCAAAATTTATTGATGGAAATTGTAAGATATCTTTGATATGTGTGTGTTTTTTTAGTTATAAATGTGGTGTCTTTAATGACCATGTGGTTCTTTCAATACTATACTAAGTGTGCCCCCACTGTGTAATCACTACCTGGTGAATTATTAGGTGATTTATCGAGGTGACAAGTTTAAAAAAAATTGTATTTAATTCTCAAGATGTGCACTTTAACATTTATGCTTTTTGTCTTGAGTATCTTTTAATTGAACATTTAAATATTGATTATTTACTTGTTTATACTTATTATTGGGCCGTATAGAATTTGAAGAAACCCTTAAATAGTTACATTTATCTATCTTATTAATTTTTTGAATTCTTGATCTTTTTAAATAGTAATTTTAAAGATTTTTAAATGCATGAGGTAACTTGGGTTTTTTGAAAGATCATATATATATATATATATATATATATATATATATATATATATATATATATATATATATATATATATATGGATCGAGGGTCTACATCATCACATGAGCAGTCAACACCTAATTGTTCGAGGTGTAAATGGGATAGAGCATCAAGTGAGTCTCGAGTACGAACTCGAGTGCGAAGAGTATCAAATGAATAAGAGGAGGACCATCGTTCGTCACATCATCATTGTGGTATATATACATTTATGTGCAAACTTACTTAAACATTATTGGTAGAATCATATTAGTACGAACTCGAGTGCGAAGAGTATCAAATGAATAAGAGGAGGACCATCGTTCGTCACATCATCATTGTGGTATATATACATTTATGTGCAAACTTACTTAAACATTATTGGTAGAATCATATTAGCTTACGTGTCAATTTAACTTTATTAAATTATAATAAATTCCATCTTTTTTAGAAGCATCTCTCCCTAGCTCGAGGAGAGTATTAGATCAATCAATGGAGGAACATCGTTCGTTACATCATCATCATGGTATGGTATATATATGTTTATGTGCATTTACTTAAATGATAAATTGGTAAAATCAGATGTACATACATATTGAATTGATTTTTGTCAATTTAAGTTTATTAATTTATAATTTCCATCTTTTTTTTAAGCATCTCTCACTAGGTTTTTGTGTGAGGGTGCTCAACCTTCTCCTGATGGTCAATAAAATTAATTAGCTCATGTACTTGGGCGCGATGGTGCTTAACCATCTTCGGGTGGTCGTGAATCTCAATTGGATCATAATTCTGCTTTTGGTAAATTATATAATTTAAATTTATTTATGTTAAAAAAAATTGTTCGTAAATATATTTTATGTACATATACATGTGTATGTCTATTTTGAATGTATATAAATACATTAAAATGTTTTAATATTTATGTAATTATATTGAAGTAGGGGGTGAAAATGTAGAAGAAATTCAACATAGGCAAAGGATGGCGTTTCAAGAAGAAGAATATACTCCAATTACCACCTATTATCACTCCTCTAAATTTTCAAAAAATGGAAACAAAGGGTCATTGGTATGGCCTCACACATCAAAATTTTGGTTAAAGCATGTCTAAGGGAGAAATGTTGAAGTCGAGCGCACAAGTGGAAGAATAAAAAATGTTATACGATACTCATCAGGCTCTTGACCGAGCAACAAAGAAAGGCGGACAAGCAGATTTACTTGAGCCTAATGATTAGTTAAAGGTTGTGTAACTTTGGGGCTAATCACCATTCATCTCCAACCAATAACACTCTTGGATCATATCGGAGGGTGGAACTTGTGCGGAAGATATCCCACGTGAATCCCTAGAGTTGAAAAGTCATATCATGATTCAATGGCTTAGATCCATCCGGGGGGTGAGTGCAAGACTTACAAATCCACTGACTGACCCGCCGAAGTACTGTGGGGACCACACGCCAGGTGGGCTAACCCACTAGAACTTTTCGCCAAGTGAGCACAGTATTTACGGTAAGAGGTAATTCAGTGGCCCCGCTCCAATCCACCTGTCTCCCTCCCCTAACTAATCCTACTGTGCCACGTGTCTCCCCTGTCTTGACGTCACCATCATGTCATCCTACCATTTCCATTCCTGCTATAAAGTGACCTGCTCCCGCCTCCTTTTCCCGAAAGTCACTTTGTAGTTCCCGGCACAATCCTCCCCATCAGTCATCTGCACATGACCCCTGTTCAAGCACCGGGACCACCCAAAGACGTACTCTCGATGTCATTTTCAACTGATCCTATGGAAACCAGAAAACCTACCATCCATGACCACTTGAGATTAGTTCTTTTACTCATAAAATGAAGAAACAACGCCTGAAACCCCGAAAACCCATGAAGTCAAGTCCTCTTCCGGCCTTTAACCCCTCGTGGACATGGAGGGCCAAATTACTGACCCAGCCTGTGCCTACCACCTCGTCGACCTTCGTTTTGACCTGTTCGGAAATCATGTCAAGGGGGAAGACACCTTCCGAGTAGTTGACTCTGGTCTATACTACCAAGTCACGCCTTCTGTACATCACTTGAATTCATTTCCTGGCTGACTGCAACATACATTAATGAAAAAAACTACTTTTTTTCTACCTCTGGGGCCAAAATACTTGAAATAACCCTTGAATTGATCCAAAAAGTGCTAGTCTTCCCACCTCTTTTGGGATGTAATCGTTTACCGATGTCACCCTAGTCTATCGCTATTTTATCCTTCTGTTTGATGAACAACAGTCCTTCTTGAAAAAGATCCTAGTTCCTACTATGCAATCTCTACCTCATCTCGAGAGTTTCCTAGTCACTCTCTTCATTGAACCCATTTAAACCATCATATCTATAATTTTGTGTTTATTGGGGGAAGTCGACATCAATATGACCAAAAAAGTGATCCTGGGATTTTTACACAAAATGATGCAGCCCGGTTGTTTGTTCGACATCCCGACCCACTTGTCTACAACCATATGCTTTCACTGCATCACTTTCCCACCATGTCATATTTCTGATATTATTCACTGCCTTTCTACTTGTTCATGTACACCCACGTTGATGAGTTCGATTATTTGGGTCTAATTGTGATTACTTGCAACAAACAAAGGAATTCTATCTTTGATTGGAATGTTACGGTTAGAAGAAGACCAAATGTCTGTGGTTACTCTCAATTCATGTCAACCTATATGGCCATTGCATATATGATTATCCACGGTGTCTCTCCACCGAAAATTATTCCCCAACAAAAATAGATTATCCAACTTAGAAAAGACACTATGGTGGGGGATTGGTATCTTTATGATAATTATAAATAAATAAGGGTCTATGGATGTGAGCTCCCTCCATACCACCTGCCCGTGTTCATGCCCATGAGAGTTTTTTCCCTAGAATTCATTAGGCAGAGACTCTGCAGAAAATCCTGTAGATTCACAAGCTCATGCAATTTACTAAAGCACATGACAAGAATACACTTCTACTTTCAACCAGCAAAAGCCAATAGATCGATGAAAACAATATGAACAAGAAGAAGACAAATCAATGGCACATAACACAATAAGTATCCGGGGAAAGCCACTGCTCAAAACACCCACTATCTGTATTGCATTAATTCAAAAATTCAACATGATAATACAATGCTTCTTCTCACAAGAACAATCCCAACACTCAATATGATCAATCTCCCTAATCAAAAGCAAGCTCAAGCCAATCTCTAGCCTCTTCTGCTGCTCTCTAAGACCCTATTTCCTTGTGCAATTCCTATGGTTGAATAACCCATATTAATGGAAATCCAGTGCATCCAAAACTATGCAATCCGAAATAGGTCCAGTTCCTGATTACATGCATGATCTATACAACTCAGTAAATCATACAACTGATAGTACACTGTCCCTGCACTCTAGTCTCAACTGGGTCTTTCTTTGAACTGACATGCATGCGTTTCTCACGAGGAAATCTTTAGTTAACTGGAGTAGCAATAGTGGATTCATTAGTGCACCAACTGACTATTAGTCCTCTTTTAGTTCCAAAAACAATTTAGAACTAATTTAACTGAACTTAACTCAGTAAACTGAGTGATCTAATTTCCAATTCAATTTAAACTCATACTATACCCCTAAAACTTAGGGAGAACATATACATGACTACAGAAAGACTTCCAACTCGAAATTCCTAAGTCTTAATTAAGCATTTACAAGTTGCTATGAGAATATAATTCAATTTTAATTCAAGGAAAAATTAAATTGGAATTTCTAGATTCTATTTTTAACATTTCTTGTTGCTATTTTCAACACTCCCTCTCGACAAGAAAGGAATTCAAATCTATCCTGATCCTGAACCTTTGGAATGCTCTGCATGCAACACTTTTCTCTAGTGTTGTTACTACAACAACTCCAAAAACAAAATAAAACATCCAACCTAAATCAATATGATGCATCTGTCATCAAAGTCTCTGACTGCTATTGCCTTTGTCGACTGAAAAATCTGCGCTTCTGTTGACTCTGCCTTTTTTCACTATTGTTAACCCTTCTCTGCACTCTTCAGTGTTTGACTGCTCTAGCCTCTATCACTTTGATCTTTGACTGCATCAATCCCACTCATTCCTCTTGCTACTATGCACTTTGGGCTCCTGTAGCAAGGTATGATCCATGAGATAAACCCTCTCAATGGACCCTGCCCAATTTCAGCCCTCATGGGACTATCACTTCACATCAACCCACCTCGCACTCGGAGGTATGGATGCATGTGATCCCTTTGCCCACTTGGCACAAAATTCCCCCCCTACTGGAGGTCTCTACATGAGTGGATGCCTCCACTCAGACTCCTCTCAGCTTCTCCAATTGTGGCTGCTCCACAATTGTCTGAGACTGCTTCTTTTGGGGATGCATGTTGAGAGGTAATTTACTCTCCCTCTCAACCACCAAGTCTCTAACCTTTTCCTTGCTCCTCAAGGCTTTGCATGCATCTTGAACCTCAAGAGCATACAATTTCTTGACCCGTGAACCAATCTGTTTCACCTGTCCTGTGGTGATGTGTCTAAGGAAAACCTTTCCCTTACTAAAAACCACATCATAGCCATGGTCTTCCAATACTGCGACTGAAACAATATTCTTCTTTAGTCTTGGAACATACATCACATCTGTGATCCTGAGAGGGGAGCCAAAATCCCTCTGAAAGGTAACTGTACCAATCCCGGTAGCTCTATACCTCTCGTCATCTCCAAACTCTATGCTCTGCTTGAGGTCTTTCTCCTCAAAATCACTAAAGAGATATCTATTCCCCGTCATATGGAATGAGGTAGCGATGTCAAGATACCACATGCCTCCAATGAAAGTGATGGACATGCATGCAATGAGAGTGAAATCAAGTTTGAATTGTGAAGCTAGAGCTTCACCTACTGCCGCTACTGTCGGCTCCTTCTTGCTTGCTTTCTTCTGTGGGCAGTTCTTGGCATAGTGCCTATGCTCGTGATAGTGAAAAAAGTTGACTTTCATCAAGTCCATCTTCTTTCTAGCCTCTTCGCCTTGGGACTTCTTTCCCTTGGTATTCTTTGCCTTAATCTCTAAGGCAAAATCCTCTTTCACTTCCTTGGAAGAGGTCCCATCTTTGGTGTTCCTCCTGATCTCCTCCTGCATCAAATCCGACCGTAGTCATTCTGAATCTGGAAAATTCTCCCGAACATTGATAGAGTCCTGATAACTATGACAACTCTTTTGGAGTCCTAGAAGAGAAAGACTCACCATATCATCCATAGAAGAAATGGTTCCAACACTTCCAAGCTCATCCCGACAAGGAGTGAACTTGGTCAAGTAATTTGGAATTGAGTCACCCACCTCCATCTTGATTTTTCGAAGTTTATCTTTTAGTGGCAACTTCCTATGGTCATTGCTATTCTGGAAAAGGTCCTTAAATGCTTTCCACATAGAATGCAAAGTTTCCTTCCGATGGAGACTCGAGACAATGTGGTCTCGAAATCCCTCAAGGATTATCTCCCTTGGCCTTGCCACACACTTCTTCCATTCGGCCCGATTCTAAGCATCTGATATTGGTGGTGTTATCACTTAGGTTTTCCTAAAAGTTGTAAGAAGGGGAAAGGAGGTCGAGATAACCACAGACCAATCTTTTAGATACAGAATCTAGCCAATCTGTATCCAGAGAGGGCTCTCTCTTTATGATTTAGCTTTGTTTTTAAAGGTATTAGGCTAGTTATGAAGTTCAAGGGTTTTGTTTGAGTTTGGGTGGTGAGATTCAATAGAGCAGAGAGGTAAGACAGAGTAGTTCAGTCCATTGGGCTAATGGAGTCAAAGAAGATGGCTTTTTGGATTTGGTTTCTTAACAGAGGATGGTTTCACAGAGCAAGGTGGTCAAACAAGGAACAAATAAAGACTGGAAACAGATGGAATGGGCTCAAATGGGGTGAAGGGCAGTTGAGAATCCTTCAACCTATTTAAAGAGGGAAATTGGATGATTACTGATAAGGAGCAGTTAAGTATTCTTTAGCAAATAATCAACATGAAAGAATTAGGAAACATGAGCAATTAATATTTCACTGTTTATCCTAATTCTGAAGAAAACATAGAGAACAATAATGACTAAAAACATAGTGCAATCAAGCATATTTTGAATTTAAATATTTTCTTTATCATTCAGATGGTGAAACACAGATGATATAATAAACTAAAGAAAAATTTAAAACACAAGATATAGAGGACTTATTGATCCAGTGGTTGATTCAAAAAGTCTGTGACAAGTCCTTTGCTTCAATTCTTCATCCAGTAGGCCATGCAACAGTTGATTCCAACAGCTCTTTATTCCAAAAAATCAATATTACAACAAAGTCTAGGAATCCACCTACAATACTCCAATTGAGGCGGTATTTATTCAGAAAATTATACAACAAATATCTCATTGAGATAATATCTAGGATGACTAAAAATAGTTTACAAAAATAGAAACATCTAGTCTGGAAAATGGGAAAAAGATAAACTGATGTTGTGCTGGTCCTGTTTTTGTTGAATGTGCTGGAGGCAGGCCCTAGGATTTGGCTTGCAGCTACTTTCTTCAGTAACTCTACGCTGTCTATCTATCTTAATTAATACTCTTTATCCCTGATCTGATACTCTTTGACCTATTTTGATCTGATACACTTTGACCATGTTTACCCTGTTCATATCTGTCAATTTGTTCTTTCTGCGTTGAAGAGGAAAACAATACAAATGCGGGTTGGCTGACAAGCTGCGGGCTTGGTGTTGGTGTCTTTGTGGTCGGGTGCCTATTTGTAACTGAAGCAGGTCATTGTTTGCAGGAGAGCGCGGGGCAGAGAGCATTACAGCAAAAATGGCCTTTTACCGTTTTTTTTTACAAAACGAAGGCTGGCGGGTCTTTTTCATTTAATCCGGATGATGACGTAAGTTGTACGGTGGATGACGTCAGCAGAGGGCGGATGACGTCAGTAAAGGATGGATGACATCAGCAAAGGACATATGACGTTAGCAAAGGGCGGTAAGCGGTTTTTGCCCACACTGCTTTTGGGGCTGAGTGGTATTGAGTGGAGGGTGAGCGAGCACGTTGGATGGGAAACGCGTGGCAGAGGTACGACAGAAAACCGCCAGGCCCCCATGAGTTAATGCTTGGTGGTAAGGGGGGTCACGATATCGATACAGATCGTCGGATGATCGGGGGACGATCGGATGACGGACGGGCATCGGAGATGGCGGGGGTTTATGCGGTGGGCCCGATGTATTAAAATAATGTTTAATCGTATCGGGGCCAATTGTATTGGTTGGGGTTGGTTATTAATGAACCCAGACGACTAATTAATCCCATTATTGCAGCGGGGAAAGGTTATTAATTGAATTTATAATAAATCCGTTAATCCATGTTTAAACAACGTTTATGGTCGTATTCGACTGGGGGCGAGATTAAATAATATTTGGGGTTTTTTAATATAATAATATAATACGGGGAGGGTAATAAGGCACGGGGTTTATATAATAATAAAAGTTAAAAATTAATATGAATTTTATGAAATGAAATGAAAAGCGCCAAGTTTAAATGTTAAAAATTTTTACATTCAAACTTAGGCTAAAGTGGGAAAAGGGGTTTATGGGTGAGATTTGTAAATTTTCCTAAGTAAAATAGGATTTTACTTAGGCAAACTTTATGAAATGAAATGAATGATTTATGAATGATATTAAGAATAGATCTTAATATTTTAGGGGGAATTAGTGAATGATTAGGGAAAAATATGAAGGGGAGTTAGTTATGTAACCTTGCCTCGCTTGAGCTGCATCAAGTATAATGTCCGCCTGGCACTTGTGACAGAGATAAAGATTAACACATTTAGAGACATAATCAATCACAAGTATCATTCTGCAACACCATCTACCTACCCTGCCTACTTTAGCCTAGCATTTTTTCCTTCTTTATTTGGGTGCACTTAGACTGGCAAACTCGTATCAACTTTCCTTTTCTTTTCATGGTAAGCCTACCTAAGTCTGCACTTATCACATCCAAGGGCTCAGATTAAACTGTTGAGCTCCTTTTGTTTACTCTAGCTATCTACTTATCTGCCAAGATTAAACAGTTTGGTAAGATTTTATTCTCTATCTCTAAAACAGGAAATTCAAATATGAACTAGCCAAGATTAAACTGTTTGGCCATTCATCAATTGTGGCATATCCAACAAGCTGCACACAATCAGATTATTACAGAAAATGAAAAAGTAGTGGCATTTTGGACTTACACACTTTACTGATCTTTCTTTGTTTTGGGTTCATTTATTTCACTTTTTTGACCATTTTATCATTTTTACCCTTTGATTTTTTTTTTAGGGCATACCCTCTTTACATTTTTTGATTTTTGATAATATGGAAAAACTTTGCAACAAGGAAAGGAATGAACATATTACAGAGCTCAATAAGTCAATCATGAAATATGACACCTATTGGTATAGGAGTATAACAGTGGCTCCACTTGGGGATGGCTTTCCCTGGTGGAAAGTCAAGAACAGCAGGTCAGAGAGCCTTATGAGTAACTTTTACTGTGCTCTGAAATCTCCTTCAGCTAGTTGCTTTATTGTATATATGACAGTAAGGTTTCTGGAGCTTAGGGCCTTCTCTTCGGGCTTCAATTCCAGCAAGTTACTATCCAATCAACACCAAACCTTTATTCTTCCTACTTGAATCCCACTTGAGCACCTTGTAACTTGGATAGGAATCTTCAGTCTTGGCCTTTTTATCAAAAATCTTTTTAACCTTCTCCTGCACAACTTGAGATCTGACCTGAAACCAAAAGGTGCTACAACCTTCAAACCAAATTAGTAAATCATCAAGATATTAGGGCCTTTTGATTGGATTCAAATATTTAAGGATTTATTTTATAATCTACTGAAAACTGAATTAAATCAAACTGAAATCCTACCTACTTACTCTAATCAGCTTTCTGACTGTTGGTTAGGTAAAATGAAACAACCAATGCAACCATTCAAGCATTATATACATTAGTGACCTTTGTTGCTTGTGCTTGTTGGTGTTTAAAATTGAGATCTTGCAATCAAATATAGCTTTGTTAACCTTTGAGAAGATAAGGAAATTCCTGATCTCCTTTGTTGAATCTAGAAACTGTACAAAAGGATCTTGTAAAATATATACACTATTCTTGAGCTGATTCAAACAACTATATAAATGTTCTGGATAGCCTACCTGCCATGAAGTTGAAATATAACTTTTATCTTTATCACCCTGCATGTTTTCAACTGCTCATCGTGATGATTTTTCTATTGATTGTAATGTTTGTTTGGTAAAACCATTATCATATTGATTTTGACTCTCATAGTCTGTTAATGGAGAAAAATTATGATTGCTTTCATCATCCAACCTGTCAGCGATTGGATCATAAAGAAATTGGAAGGATTGTGGCAACTTATTACATATAGGTTCAAATGGAACTTCATAGATTTCTACAAGCTTCTCCTCCTTTTCTTTAAAATTTTTACACCACATTTCTTTTAAAAATTGAAATGATTCAAAACAAAGAGGCAGGGAATCAACTTGGATCATTTGATCATATGTTTCGGCTTCCAAGTCTTCTTCTACAACCTGACATTCAATGGCATTTTGGGGCTGCAAATCTAGATATGAGAAGTCTTGAACAAAGATTTGATTGCCCTCTAGATAGTTAATACCAAGACTTGTTGACATTTGATTTCTAATTGCATGATAGTTATCTCTAATAAACTGAAATGAATCAAAACAAAATGGTAAAGTTCCTTCACTGATTTCAAAATTTTCTGCACTTTCCTCATTCTCATAGCTGAAATGAACAAGCTAATCACTATTTTCAAGCTGTTGAACCTGAACTTCCTTATTCCTCAAATTAGCTTTTGATTCCTCTGCAAAGTTAATTTGAATTTCAGAAACATAACCATCATCATATTAATCATATTTGGGCAAATCATCAAAAGAAGTAATGCCATCAAATATACACATTAGATCAAGGGATTGCTCCTCCACATATTGCTCCGTGAATCTATCTTCTGGTCTATGGTAGATTGAGTTGGTAGGAATTTTTTCATGAATATCAACCTTTTCCTTTTGTGAAATAGATGTGTCATGGTTATTTTGAACAAAACATTCAACTTTCATTGTGATCTTCTGCATCATTTCCTCTGTTTTCTTTATCAAAATGTCGAGTTTTTCCTCTTTCTCTGCTTTCAACTTTTCTTTTCTAATTTTCAGATTAACCTCTACATCTACTGCCATGTTCTGCATCTGTTCCATTGTCGAGGGGTTTCTTTCTCTTAGATGAAATTCTATCTCTGAATCAAATGCTCTTGGGTAATGCAAAAGAGCCGAATCAGGAGGAGGTCTTATATTTAATGGTATTGAATAGTAGGCTTGATTAAATCTGTCTGAAAATTGTTGTATTGTTTCATCTGGATGTCTTTTTAACTGATTATATTCTTCTATGATCATGAGAAGATTGACTTTGATTATCCATCTATCAAGGAAGAGTTTGAGAAACTGCTCGAGATTTGAGATGCTTGCCTCAGGTAGGGTTTTGAACCAACTCTTGACTTTGTCTTGCAAAGAAAGAGCAAAAAGCCTAATACTAACATCCTCTTCATCTACTTCAAATAAGTTAAGATAATCTTCAAAAACTTGGATATGTTTTTGGGCAGTGATACCATTCTCTCCATCAAACCTAGGGAGATACTTGGGATAATCGTTAGGGAAAGCATGGAGTGTAGGAGGCAAAATGAGTGGTTTATACCTATCAGGAACTTTATGAGGTACCGGAATATGTTCAGGGATTGTATGATTAGTCTTAATTTTTTGATTCTCCTTAATTGGAAGATGATCTTCATAAGAATTAGAAGACTGCTGTTCAAATGTGTAAGGAGACTTTATATCTATATTTTTCAAAGGAAAATAATAAAAATTTAATCTAAAATCATCTCTAAAATACAATATACATTGAAAAATCTTATCAATGAGAAAGAACGTAATGTCTTGGATAACAATCCAAGCTAAAAGCCTGATCTTTTCACACAGTTCTTTCAGGTTCATTTCTCCAGTGGAGTCTTGATTGTGAAATTGATGTGGAGTCGCTAGGTGGATGATTTTAACCTTTGTGTGTCTGATCCGTGTCCACCATCATAGATTAGATCTAAACCTGTAAAAAAGTTCTGAAGAAAAGGTTTAGTTCTCCAGGAAACCAAATTTTGAGTATTTTATGATTATTTCGATTTTTTATGACTTTTCAAAACAACTTCTATGATTTCTTTAAGAGGCTTTAGATATGAGATTTAAACCTTCTTAAAGACTTATTTGACAAGAGGAACTGATCAAGTATTTGAAACCAGATGTTCAATCCATAAGCTAGACCGAAGATAGACTGAAGCAACATTCATTTACTTCTGCAATTGCAAAGAAAAAGCATTTCAAAGGCTACTTGGCTAACTTTAGGCTTCGTCTGTAGCTTATGAAATAAACAATAGTAACAAACAATTATTCAGGTCCCCAGCGGAGTCGCCATTGATGTTATCACTCAGGTTTTCCCAGAAGTTGTAAGAAGGGGAAAGGAGGCCGAGGTAACCACAGACCAATCTTTTAGATATAGAATCTAGCCAATCTGTATCCAGAGAGGGCTCTCTCTTTATGATTTAGCTTTGTTTTTAAAGGTATTAGGCTAGTTATGAAATTCAAGGGTTTTGTTTGAGTTTGGGTGGTGAGATTCAATAGAGCAGAGAGGTAAGACAGAGTAGTTCAATCCATTGGGCTAATGGAGTCAAAGAAGATGGCTTTTTGGATTTGGTTTCTTAATAGAGGATGGTTTCACAGAGCAAGGTGGTCAAACAGGGAACAAATAAAGACTGGAAACAGATGGAATGGGCTCAAATGGGGTGAAGGGCAGTTGAGAATCCTTCAACCTATTTAAAGAGGGAAATTGGATGATTACTGATAAGGAGCAGTTAAGTATTCTTTAGCAAATAATCAACATGAAAGAATTAGGGAACATGAACAATTAAGATTTCACTGCTTATCCTAATTCTGAAGAAAACACATAGAACAATAATGACTAAAAACAGAGTGCAATCAAGCATATTCTGAATTTAAATCTTTTCTTTATCATTCAGATGGTGAAACGCAAATGATATAATAAACTAAAGAAAACTTTAAAACACAAGATATAGAGGACTTATTGATCCAGTGGTTGATTCAAGAAGTCTGTGACAAGTCCTCTGCTTCAATATTTCATCCAATAGGCCATGCAACAGTTGATTCCAACAACTCTTTATTCCAAAAAATCAATATTACAACAAAGTCTAGGAATCCACCTACAATACTGCAATTGAGGCGATATTTATTCAGAAAATTATACAACAAATATCTCATTGAGATAATATCTAGGATGACTAAAAATAGTTTACAAAAATAGAAACAGCTAGTCCAGAAAATGGGAAAAAGATAAACTGATGTTGTGCTAGTCCTGTTTTTGTTGAATGTGCTGGAGGCAGGCCCTAGGATTCGGCTTGCAGCTACTTTCTTCAGTAACTCTGCGCTGGCTAGCTGTCTTAACTGATACTCTTTATCCCTGATCTGATACTCTTTGACCTGTTTTGATCTGATACACTTTGACCATGTTTACCCTGTTCATCTCTGTCAATTTGTGCTTTCTGCGTTGAAGAGGAAAACAATCCAAATGTGGGTTGGCTAACAAGCTGCGGGCTTGGTGCTGGTGTCTTTGTGGTCAGGTGCCTGTTTTTAACTAAAGAAGGTCATTGTTTTCAGGAGAGTGCGAGGCGGAGAGTATTACAGCAAAAATGACCTTTTACCCTTTTTTTTTGACAAAACGAAGGCTGGCAGGTATTTTTCATTTAATCGGGAGGATGACGTAAGTTGTACGGCGGATGACATCAGTGGAGGGCGGATGATGTCAACAAAGTACAGATGACGTCAGCAAAGGAAAAATGACAATAGCAAAGGGTGGTAAGCGGTTTTTTCCCGCACCGCTTTTGGGGCTGAGTGGTATTGAGTGGAGGGTGAGCGAGCACGTTGGATGGGCGACGGGTACAGCAGAAAACCGCCGGGCCCCTGCGAGTTAACGCTCGGTGGTAAGGGGGGTCGTGATATCGATACAGATTGTTGGATGATCGAGGGACGATCGGATGGCGGATGGGTGTAGGAGATGGTGGGGGTTTATGTGGCGGGCCCGATGTATTAAAATAATGTTTAATCATATCGGGGCCAATTCTATTGGTTGGGGTTGGTTATTAATGAACTCGGACGGCTAATTAATCTCGTTATCGCGACGGGGAAAGGTTATTAATTGAATTTATAATAAATCTGTTAATCCCTGTTTAAACAACATTTATGATCGTATTCGACCGGGGGCGGGATTAAATAATATTTGGGGTTTTTAAATATAATAATATAATACGGGGAGGGTAATAAGGCGCGGGGTTTATATAAAAATAAAAGGTAAAAATTAATATGAAGTTTATGAAATGAAATGAAAAGCGCCAAGTTTAAATGTTTAAAATTTTTACATTCAAACTTAGGTTAAAGTGGGAAAAGGGGTTTATGGGTGAGATTTGTAAATTTTCCCAAGTAAAATAGGATTTTACTTAGGCAAACTTTATGAAATGAAATGAATGATTTATGAATGATATTAAGAATAGATCTTAATATTTTAGGGGGAATTAGTGAATGATTAGGGAAAAATATGAAGGGGAGTTAGTTATGTAACCTTGCCTTGCTTGAGCTGCATCAAGTATAATGTTATGAAACCAGCTCAAGAAAAGATAGAAAAGATAGATCAACGCCTTAGAATTCAGCCTCTTCGAGGGGGAAACCTCCTTTACATTACATAAATGAACAATTCTTTGATGATACAAATGAAAATACCTCTTTTCTATATATAGGAGTCTAAGGGGTCATAACATAATCAGAGCTGACATAACAATAATAATGTAAGGGCACAATAATAACAATAGTGGGCTTCTATGGGGCACAATAGTAACAATATGGGCACTACATGGGTACATCAATATAATAAGTGGGTTATACTAATAACAATAAGGGGTTACACTAGTAGTATAGGGGTCTAACATGCCCCTCTCCTTCAAAAAGTGTTGTCCTCAACGCTTGAGTAGTTCTTAATGCTTCTGTATAAAATTCTTGTCCTCCCATGTGGAATATTCAGCGGGTAAGTTCTTCCACTTGATGAGATACTTTGAAATTGATCGATTTCGTAGCTGTCATGTTCTTGTTTCTGTGACTGCTCCAGGTTCCAATATGATTTTTCCTTCCTCTTCAATTTCTGGCAATATTGTTTGAATTGGGATCTTTTGCAACTTTTGAATAAGTGGCCATACTTCTTCGTCCTTCTTCCATTCATCCCTTGCTTCGTTTATCCAATTTGGTTGGATAATATAAATAGCACAAAACAATGCTTCCACATCCTCATCCTTGAAGAGTCTTCCCATTCGGTAAGGTCGTCATTTTTTAAGTGCATGTAGTATTGCCAACATTTCCTTCTCATAAATAGCTTACTTGAGATGTAGCAGTAAAAATACCCAATCACCTACATCAAAATTTTTTCACTACGATGTTGATCTACCTGTTGTTTCATTTGATTTTGCACCGAAGTGGCATTATCCTTTAAAAGTTGGAGAACTTGTTGTTGATGCTTGATGTGATCTTTCACTGCTTGAACCTTTTTCTTCTTGATATGTCCTTCCATCTATAGAGTTTGAGGAGTGGTAATTTCTTCCAATCCTTTACAAGATATGGTTGGATTCATTTCTTGATGCTCGATGTGATCTTTCACTTCTTGAATATTTTTCTTCTTGATACGTCCTTCTATCTTGATAGTTTGAGGAGTGGTAATTTCGAACTTTGAATTACAAGATATGGTTGGATTCATTTCTTCTTTCTCGATGTGATCTTTCACTTCTTGCACCTTTTTCTTCTTGATATGTCCTTCTATCTTGAGATTTTGAGGAGTGGTAATTCTTGCCAATGCTTTACAAGATATGGTCTGATTGATTTCTTCTTTCTCTGGGGTGGGGTCCTGGCGTATATCTTCTTCTTTTGATGTTTCTTGATCCTTTTCTTCCTCCTCTTCATATTCTATGTAAAATAATTTCTTCTCAGCACACTTATGACCTTTATTGCATTTGCTATCACAATTGTAACAAAGCCCTTTTTCTCTTTTTTCTTCCAATTGTTGTGGTGTAACCCTTGTAGGTTGTGGAAGGCTAGGAGAAACAACACTTCCATCTTTATAGTTGTGAGGGGTACGCTTCCTGGTTTCCATAATTTTGCTTTCCACTATGTCACAAAGCCCTTTTACTCTTTCCATTTGTTGTGGTGTTGCTCTAAAGAAGGTGTTGCTCTTTGTATCCTCATAATGTGCTATCATTTCCTCCGTGAAAATTGACCACGTAACAAGTTGTTTACGAGAGCAAAGCCCTTCGTACCATAAAAATTGATCTGGTTCTAAATATGAAGATGTAATACATACCTTTTGTAACAGTTGTACACCATGTAGATCAAAATATTACTCCATCTGAAGTATCCAATTTACCGGATCCTTGCCATCAAACTTCCTCATCTTGATGTTTCTTGCTTTTAGGAGCTCGACCTTGAAACGACTGTAACTTTGTACTTTCGGATCCTTAAGTTCTAAAATTGTGACCTATAGTAGTCCTCTATGTCCTCTTTGCAATGCCACCAGTCTGATCCAAATTGGATTATCTAAGAAAGAGTTATACACAATCTCCCAAGATGACCTGATTATAGACCTTTCCAGAAGAGCGAAATTGTATGAAGTGCCACGTGTCACTCTTTCGACCTTTGGATTTGAAAAATGCATACAAGAAACTACAGTCCGTCCTCTTTCTGCACCTTACGAAATTTCAATCCGATCCCCAGAGAGAAAGTTATGACGATTTTCCCCAGGTCACCTGTTTGGAATGTAATTCAGGAGTCTACAAAAAGACCAACTTCCTCAGATCATATCTCCGCAAATATAGTGCAAAAAGCTCTAAAATTTAGATCCGAGGTTCAGCGCAATTTCTTCTCAAATGGGTTTTTTTTGCAACTTCTGAAACATCGCAGAAAAAAGTTATAGCGAAAATTCCACGATGACCTGTTTGGAGCAGCGAAACCCTAGAATCCAAAGCTCTGATACCAAATGTTATGAAACCAGCTCAAGAAAAGATAGAAAAGATAGATCAACGCCTTAGAATTCAGCCTCTTCGAGGGGGAAACCTCCTTTACATTACATAAATGAACAATTCTTTGATGATACAAATGAAAATACCTCCTTTCTATATATAGGAGTCTAAGGGGTCATAACATAATCAGAGCCGACATAACAATAATAATGTAAGGGCACAATAATAACAATAGTGGGCTTTTATGGGGCACAATAGTAACAATATGGGCACTACATGGGTACATCAATATAATAAGTGGGTTATACTAATAACAATAAGGGGTTACACTAGTAGTATAGGGGCCTAACATATAATGTCCGCCTGGCACTTGTGACAGAGATAAAGATTAACACATTTAGAGACATAATCAATCACAAGTATCATTTTGCAACACCATCTACCTACCCTGCCTACTTTAGCCTAGCATTTTTTCCTTCTTTATTTGGGTGCACTTAGACTGGAAAACCCGTATCAACTTTCCTTTTCTTTTCATGGTAAGCTTACCTAAGTCTGCACTTATCACATCCAAGGGCTCAGATTAAATTGTTGAGCTCATTTTTATTTACTCTACCTATCTACTTATCTGCCAAGATTAAACAATTTGGTAAGATTTTATTCTCTATCTCTAAAATAGAAAATTCAAATATGAACTAGCCAAGATTAAGCTGTTTGGCCATTCATCAATTGTGGCATAACCAACAAGCTGCACACAATCAGATTATTACAGAAAATGAAAAATTAGTGGCATTTTGGACTTACACACTTTACTGGTCTTTCTTTGTTTTGGGTTCATTTATTTCACTTTTTTGACCATTTTATCATTTTTACCCTTTGATTTTTCTTTTAGGGCATACCCTCTTTACATTTTTTGATTTTTGATAATATGGAAAACCTTTGCAACAAGGAAAGGAATGAACATATTATAGAGCTCAACAAGTCAATCATGAAATATGACACCTATTGGTATAGGAGTATAACAGGTGGCTTAGGAATGTCCTGATCAATGAATTCCTTCAAGCCATTTTCTTCCAACACGACCTCCATCCCATCCTTCCAGGATATACAATTCGAGCTGCCGTCCAAGGCATACTCGAGTCGCAAACCATAGAATGCCATTTGTCGATCCTGAATTATGTATTGCAAATTTGAATTTCACCTGTTACCCAAAACTCAAAACTTTGAAATCTCCTCTAGTATACTGTTCTCAGCTTTGATACCATGTAGATAATCGTGTAGATTCACAAGCTCATGCAATTTACTAAATCACAGGACAAGAATCTACTTCTACTTTCAACCAACGGAAGCCAATAGACCTGTTAGCTCTGCTACAAATTTGAACAGTTGAGGGTCAAAGACAGCTTTGCCATGTTGCAGTATGCTTAAAGGGTGCTTGCAGCAGTTGTTCTCCTCCTTCTCTTTCGGGTTTCTTCATACCACATAGCCCTGCCTTCTCTGTTTCTCTTTCCCTGAAACCTCTTTGTTCCCCGTGTTCTCCTCATACTCTCTTAGCTCCTGCTTGATCCCTTAAACCCTGCTATCCCTGTTTTACCTCGAAATTCAGCTTAAACCCTGTATTCCCTTTCATCCCGCTCATATTTCCTTACCCCCGCGCTATCTTTATTTATTCTAAAACCTCGCATAAACCTGTTTGCTTTAACTCCCGGGCACCAAGATCATACTGCCTTGTAGCCCCTGTTCCTTAGTCCCCGGTGCTTAACTCATGTAATCGCGCCCATATAACCTTTCGTCGTTTGCTAAATCTCCACCGTTGGTTGCTACAATCCAACGGTCCTCGTCGCCCTAGCCCATGCCATCTGGCCGTCCATCGTGAGATCAACAACTGGCGCTTCCCTTGATCGCACAAACTGCGCACCAGTTAACCTGCGGGGGCGGTGGTTTTGGGCTGCCACGCGACGCTTTATTATTGGATCACTCCTCCATATATGGAAACCGCCGAGCGCCGATAGGCGGTGCAGGGAATACCACCCGCCTCCCAATACTGTTTTACCGCGCGATAATGTTCGTGCATCTTCCGCGTGCGATCACCACCGGGTCTGTCGCATCCAGATCCGACGAACCTCGTTGTCCTCGCCTGTCTGCCTCCTAATAGCCTCCAGGATCTAATCTCCACCATTCATCCTCACAATCCGACGGCCCATATTTGATTCCCGCTTCTTCTCCGATAGCTTCTGCAAAGCGTTTCCCGCCATCGATCCATGCGATCCGATGGTTGATTGTTCTCCTCCTGTGCCCACCTCCGCCATGAAATATTCATTCCTTTAACCTGTTTTGTGCGCTCGAAGGAGGAAGGAGACTGCAATTCAGTACTCTGCGCGTTAAAGCTACAACTACCTGCATTCAATTGACAGAATGGTTGAAGGAAACATGACAACCTTGAGCAGTTCAAAGCATTCAATGATTATGGGTTTCATTTATATTTCACTCCGCCTGATCAGAGAAGGACAACAAAATATCCAGAAAGGCCGATTTGTTCATTAACACAGTCAGATCATGGCAGAGGCCCATTCCAAAGAATTAATATGGTTGTTGGCCCATTATTATCCTTTCTTGTATAGCGCAGCAGGGAAATTTTGAAACCAACCTCTATATATATCCAAAAGACAAAATGTAATGGGTTGATGAATGTTATTCTGTTGTAAGCTTCAACTTCTGGAGACTGTAACTACTATGTAACTTGCAGCTTCTAGTCTTCATTTCCAGCTAATACAAGCTTCTTTTGCTGTTAATTGCTCACTTTCCACTTCTTCTTCTTTGTTCCAGGCTGTGCCTGTTATGCATTATTTCATGTGCTGTTGATGTTTAGCATTAGAGGGGCTGTCATCCCACCTCTGTGTTAGAATCTATCTGTATCATTGAATTTGTATGCAGGTTTCTATTGTTTTAATGCCAGGGAGTTGTCATCTTGTCTGTGCATTAGGAAACAGATTTACAGACATTTTAACTGGTTGCAGCTGGCCATCACAGGGTCCTGTGCATCTGCTTGTGTGATCAATATTCTCCATCTTCACATTTTCTTTAAAAATGTGAGTAATTGGTGGTCTAAAGCCTTGTATTCTGGGGGTGTTCACCATGTCTGGGGTTAAGCATAGTATAAGTGGTTATCTGGCTTGAACATGTAGCATTTCTTTCATTCATCCACCAATTTTTCCAACATTTTGTTGAGTTTGTAATGTTCTTGAGCATCTCTAATATACAACCTAGGAGAGTTTCTTGGGGTGATAACAAGATCGATGAAAACAATATGAACAAGAAGAAGACAAATCAATGGCCCATAACACAATAAGCATCTGGGGAAAGCCACTGCTCAAAACCCCCACTATATATATTGCGTGTAATCAGAAATCCAAGATGATAATACAATTCTTGTTCTCACAAAAACAATCCCAGCACTCAGTATGATCAATCTCCCTACTCACAAGCAAACTCAAGCCAATCTCTAGCTTCTTTTGCTGCTCTCCAATGCCCTATTTCCTTGCACAATTCCTATGGCTGAATAGCCCATATTAATGGGAATCCAGTGCATCCAAAACTACGCAATCTAAACTAGGTCCAGTTCTTGATTGCATGCATGATATATACAACTCAGTAAATCATACAATTGATAGTAGATTGTCCTTGCACTCTAGTCTCAACTCGGCCTTTCTATGAACTAACATGCATGAGTTTCTCATGAGGAAATATTCAGTTAATTTAGAGAAGAATCTTCAGCGAAAATCACATAGAGACAATTTTTGTCGACGCGTTTCGAACCAACCAGTGTGGTTCATCGTCAGGACAAGTTGAATGAGCAGATCTTGCTATGCAATATAAATAGATCGGGCAGAATATCCAGGTAACGGCTACATTTGACCAGGGAACGGCTAGTTAGACCAAAATATTTAATTAATTAATTATTTTTATTTAAATTAGTTAATTCGGTTATTATTAACGTAAATAGACAATTTTATAAATATATATTAAAATCAGTGAGTTAATAAACTATAAAATAATCGAGTAATTAAAAATAAATATAAGTTAATTATATTTCAAATAAAATATCAGATGAAGGGAGATTTAAATCTTAAAATAAATTAATTATAAATCAACGAGGTTATATAAATACTATTTAGTTGTAAAAGTTGAAAATAGAATAGTTAATTCTTAAAAATAAATAAATAAATAAATAAATAAATAGATTAAGTTTCATAATCAAAGTCAAAGAATAACCAGATAAAAATATTTACTTAATAGTTTATTAAGGGTTAAAAGAAAAAAATAAATAAATATTAATTTTAATATAAGAAACAAAGAGCTTTCCCTAATAATAATAATAATAATAATAATAATAACAATTATATATATATATATGGAAAAAAAAATATTCATTTTAATTTAAGAATCAAAGAAGTTGAAAAAATAAAATAATAATAATAAATAAATAAATAAATAAATAAATAAAAATAAATAAATAAATAAATAAATAAGTAACAATAAAAATAAAATAAAATAAATTAAATAATAATAATAATAAAGTAAAAATGTTAATTCTAATTAAGAGCTTGTAAATATATATATATATATATATATTTTAAATCTAAGGAATAAAAATAAAATAAATAAATAAATAAATAAGTATATTAAATATAAATTTAAGAATCAAAGAGCTTGAAAAAAAAAAAAAAAAAAAAACAACTCAAGGGAGAAAACAACTAGGAGGAGATGGCTGGGACCCAGCAACTACTAATCTTCCAGCCATCCTCCCTATTGAGATTGTTCGGCCTTTTTTCAATCTCAAGGGCTTCCCTAAATTTGCAGTGATGGAATTGCGACACTCTAGCAATCACACTAGCTTCTTCAATGCAGACATGGTGATTGGTTTTCTCCACATGCTCTGCTAAAGCGGAAGACTTCGTTCTCATATGCTTGAGGTCTGCTGCATGCTCACTAATCCTTTGGTTAATGGAGTGACCAGTCTCACCGATATAGGGGGTCCCACATGAACAAGGAATAATATAAACACCTTTCATGTCCTTGGGGTTGATAGGATCCTTCACAGATCTGAGGGACTTACGAATGGTGTTAAGAGGTCTAAAGGTTGCAGGAACATTGTGCTTCTTAAGAATCCTTGCAATCCTATCCGTGGTCCCTTGAACATACGACAAATGGACCCCAGGAATCCGATCCTTAGGTTCTCTTCTGGATAACGAATTCCTAGTCGCTTTGAGGAAAGCCTTATGTCCCAAATGTCTACTATAACCATTCTCAACAAAGACATTAAGGAGATGGGACTTCTCCTCTTCGAAGCTCCTTTCATCAGAGATCCTCAAGGCACGAGTTGCCAGAGTGTTGAGAACCCCTAACTTCTGGGCAGGGAAATGGTGGGAACTAGCATGAAGATACTGCTCTGTATGAGTTTTCTTTCGAAACACTCGGTGGGAGAGGGAACCATCCTTATTCCTAGAGATAAGAATATCAAGGAACGGGAGGCAACCATCGACTTCTTGTTCCTTAGTGAACTTGATGGCCGATGATTGATTATTGAGATGATCGAAGAAGAGATCTAACTCATCTTGGCCGTGAGACCAGATGACATTAGTGTCATCCACATATCTCTTCCAGAGCTTGGGTAGGAGACGGGCTGAGTTCAGAGCCTTAGATTCAAAAT
Source organism: Pinus tabuliformis (assembly GCA_031772625.1). Taxonomy (NCBI): domain Eukaryota; kingdom Viridiplantae; phylum Streptophyta; class Pinopsida; order Pinales; family Pinaceae; genus Pinus; species Pinus tabuliformis. The sequence goes on along the minus strand of CM062820.1, from coordinate 1,491,949,294 downwards.
CCTCCATAAAAAGATTTGCAACAACAGGAGATAGGGGGGAGCCCATGGCAACTCCACAGGTTTGCTCAAAGAACTCCCCTTCAAAACAGAAAAAGGTTGAAGTGAGGCAGATCTCAACTAACTGAGCAGTATCAGGATCAGTTAGACGGTTGATCACTTCCATGGCCTCATTTATAGGGATGCAAGTGTAGAGGGAGACAACATCAAAACTGACAAGAATGTCTCCAGAGTCCAACTTGATGTCCTTGAGCTCCTCAATAAAGGAAGACAAGTCTTTAACGAAGGACCCTGTACGACCAACTAAGGGTTTAAGCTTTAAGGCAAGGAACTTAGCAAGAAGATAGGTTGGACCTCCTATGGTGTTGACAATGGGCCTAAGGGGAGCTCCTTCCTTATGAATTTTAGGGAGCCCATAGATTCTAGGGGTGATCGGATTGCTCTCAATGAGTTTATGGTGCAAGGGACTCACTGAGTTATTTGATTTAATGGCAAGGGCCACAATCTTGGAGATCTTCTTCAACGAGTTTTTGGGAAGCTTCTTATAACTTCCACTGTTATGAAGATGATCTAACATTTTGTTGCGGTAGTCCTCCCTGTTAAGAATAACAGAAGCCCCACCTTTGTCGGCTTTCAAAACAACAATGTCTTTGTTCTGATTTAAGGATTTTAGAGCATCATATTCCTCCCTGCTAAGGTTACTTTTGGGAGGCCTAACCCTCCTAAGGATGACAGCACAATCCTGCCGAATAATGTTCTTAATCCTATCCGGTAAACCACGAATCCCAAATTCTATGTCACAAATAATGTCATCCACAGGGATTTTTCTAGGGGCTTAAAAATTTAAAAACCGGAGGGGAAAAAGAAAAACTAGATAAATTAATAACTTTATTATTAATATGAGAGGAAGGAGGAGGATTAATATCATTTATAAGACTCTTCCTAGATTTAGAGTAATTGCTCAAATGTAAGTCAGGTATTGTTAACCTCTTATTATGGATAATATCACCCCTATTCCTAGAACAATAATTATTAACTCCCTCGTTATTTTCAATATTATCAATACCTTTATTTTTAATAGCGTTATTATTATCGTTACTAACTGAGGAATAAATCCTATTATTATTACTATAGCTATTAATAACATCATTATCATTATTACTAATATTGTTATTTATAATGTTATTACTATTATTAATATTGCAAATATTATTATTATTATAATTTATATTATTATTATAATTTATAATGTCATTATTATTATTAATATTACAAATATTATTATTATTATTATAATTATAATTTATAATGTCATTATTATTTTTAATATTACAAATATTATTATTATTATAATTTGTAATATTATTATTACAATCAAAGTTATTAAAACCATTACAAATATTGTTACCATTAACATGATCGTTATTACGAATGGAATTAACTTTATTTTTATTAAAATTCCAACTAGCCTCATCTAATAATAAATCATTACGTGTATTAGCCCAATCAACGAACATACCTGAAGGCTCGATGGAAGAGCTGACCTTACCTGCGCAGGAGCCGTTAGCATGATCGAGCTCCCGGGAAACCGGTACCGGCTTATGAACCACCCGAGTGTCAGTATCGGCGGAGGGGACGTGGGGATCAACAACCAGAGAAACCTGTGCGCTGGTCAACGGATCCAGGCTTCCGGGAACTAAAGAGGGATGACAGGACTTCGAATGACAGGACTGCGTTAACGGATCAGAGTTATCACCCACGCAGCTACAAGGGCTCGCTGAGGTGGAAGAATCACGAGCAGAGTCAACTGCTACCGGGAATGGATGCGCGCAGGCTGCCCCTTTTGAATTGCAAAGATCCACGGGTGAGTTTGCATGTCCAATATGAAGAACCCAGCTCCGCAGCGCCGTCCTTTGATCAGCAGAAAGCCGACCATGGGTGACATAGTCAGCTGAAGAGCCTGGGTTACTGAGAGAGGCAGATTTCGCAGTCAATCTCTGAAATTTAGAGGCCAATCTCTGTTTCCATTGATCTTCCATGCGCAGGAATTTTAGAGCTGAACAAGCATCAACCCTTGCCCATAGGGACGCTGAAAATAAGCCAGAAAGCTCCAAATGTAAATATTCAGTTAACTGGAGTAGCACTAGTGGATGAATTAGTGCACCAACTAATTGTTAATCCTCTATTAGTTCCAAAAACAATTTAGAACTAATTTAACTGAACTTAACTCAGTAAACTGAGCGATCAAATTTCCAATTCAATTTAAACTCATATTGGACCCCTAAAACTTAGGGAGAACATATATAGGACTATAGAAAGACTTCCAACTCGAAATTCCTAAGTTAATTAAGTTAATTAAACTTAATTAACTATTTACAAGTTTCTATGAGAATATAATTTGATTTTAATTCACAATTTAATTCATGGACAAATTAAATTGGAATTTCTATTCTATTTTTAACATTTCTTGTTGCTATTTTCAACAACCTCAATGTAGATCTGCTCCATTTAGTTCATGCAAAGAAAGGATATATGTTTAAATTGGGGAAGCTCGTGGGTCCTTTTGCTGTGAATGCAAGATAGGCCTTCAAGGCAGTTGAGGCCTTACTCGAAAAGATGGAGTTTGTCGAGGGAAATATCTGGCATTATGATCCCAAGGGTGTCATTTCCTGAAGGAGAGAAAAGATAAAAGCCTCAACTTATGTACACGAGCCCATGCTTTAAATCGAATGGAAAGTTAATTTAATTTGTGGCCTCTCAATATAGAAACAGAGACTGAGACCCTAGTGACCACAAAAAAGTGTAAAAAGGGACTCTTGACCAAGTTGGGGATATCAGGATGGAGGACATACATGTAAATAAAAAGGAAAGAAGTCAAGACCTTGAAGAAAAAGAAGATTTGTAACCAAGCTAATGGAAACAAGGCTAGACCAACCAAGTTTTCAGGTGATCTTGGAGGATCCACCTCAAGTTACAGCCTCATCCTCTGCATAGGTAACGGTTCTAAGCACTCAGGAAGGTGCTACTACTACTAGGTCAAGGTGGTATGTTGGAAAGGTCATTGAGGAAAGAAACAAGAAATTAAAGGAGGAGATACAATGAGAAATGGCATCCCAATCAGTACCTTACTACACCAGATTGCTAGTTGCTATAGATTTAGAGCAGAATCAAAAGAAGTTTTCACTATAACATCCATTGGCACAATCTTTGCCTTCAGGTTCTCAGTTCAAAACTTTGTATGTTTCTTTGGATCTAACAAGTGTTCCCTTATCAGATAAAATAAATTTCCACAAGCAAGGGGGGGCAATGCTATACAATGATCTCAACAAGAATGCAATGACCACCAGCAAAGCCGAGAAATTGTTAGAGAAGGTTGCAAACAGGTTAAAACAAGATAAGGATAACTCCAGAGCCCTACACATATAGAACGAGAGTTTCAAGGAGTTGATCATAAAATTAGGAGTGAATCCAAAGGATATGATGACATTGGAAGCTCTCCTTCATCATTCTCAAAAGGAAATCTAGGAGTTGAAGCACAAGCTGAAGATGTCGGGCAATGAACATGTGAAATCTAAAGAGCTTGCTCAAGTTGAGAGAGAAAAAGTGATATTGTCTATGGAGTTGATTGAAAGGAATAATGAGATAGTAGCCCTCAAGTAGAAATTAGCCAAACTACAAACAAAAATAAACTCTCATGTATGTGCAGTGGTTGTGCCCGAAGACCCTCAAAATGCCACTAAACAACTCACAAAGTCCCTTAATGAGCTACAACTCTCGGAACAGGAGCTGAAGAAGGTGCAAAGAGATTTGGATGTTGCTCATGAAAGTCTAGGTCAGAAGGAAAAGCAGTTGCAGGTTCTATGACGAACGCTGTTCATCAATAAAAATCTGCAGGCGATGAATCAGGAGGTTACTGAGTTGAAAGCAAAAATGAAAGGGAAAATGTCTCTATTGCAAGCAAGGCAGTTGGTCTGGGATAAGATCATCAATGAGATGAGGAAAAATTGGGAGCACATAACGTTGATGAATGAACAAAAGATCATGATCAAGGATTACGAAGGCTTCATTGAAGCTACCCAAGAGGAGGGCGAGAAGAACTCTCAGATCGCCAAGAAACTTATTTGGTTTGTTAATAAAAGGTTGATCAATGAGATGAGGCCTATCGACGTGGTGGATAGAGTTAGCATCGTTATGGAGATATCCAAAGTGATCCTAAAAGAGGAGGCTAGAGTCAAAGATGAGGAATGCCTCGAAATAGTGTCAAAAGATGTGGTCGCCTTCAGTGACAAGTTCAAAAGGGTGGTCCTAGCAGGATTACCTAGCTATTAGGATTTTCTTGGGGAGTTGGTCCCTTGGGAGAAGTATATCAAGAGACTTGTCGAAGCCAAAAGCAAGGCAGGTTCATCCCACGAGAAAACTGCTACCCTCAAAGGGAAAACTGTGGTAAATTATTTGAAGAAAGAATTTCAACAGTTAGGAATGGTGAGGAACCTATTTTGTCACAGGCTAAGTTATGCTATCTTGAACAATATTAAGGTCACATATCAACGATTTTTATCATCTCCTTGTCCACCTCCAACAGTATGGCAACGATGCAAGCAATTTGTTAATCCACCTATTGTTTAAATAATTGAACCATCAACACAACCTACACCACCAACTTATTGTACTTGAAGATATTTCTGATTATGTCGATTATGACATTTTACTTGCATCTCTTATGTAAATATTTTGTTCTATTCAGTTTGTTAGTATTTGGTTAGTACAATTGTGCCACAGAGCACGCTGAAGTTTTTGACATGATTAGTTACCATGATGAAATCAAGAAAGAATATTTTTGTAATGAGCTCTCTCTCTAGAGGCTCTATATGAACAATTTTATTGAACTGAACGAGGATTCATAATTTTTGGGAAGTCACTTCTTGTTTTCATAAGAACAACGTTGTGGATCGTGATGAATGCATGCTTCATTAGAAATCAATACAAAGTTTTTGGTGATTCTGACTTCTTGAGTTTGTAGTATGTATTATTTTCTGTGTCTACATATGTGTTCAATACTCTTCTAAGATTGCATGTAATAGTAGTTGTTGGATGTGTTTTTCATGAATGTATAGACTCGTTTAAATCAGATGTTGATGAATGGTGCCTCTATGGATATGGAAACTAAGTCCTTAAAAGCGCTCCATGTATCTTTGCACCCCATTAACATCTCTTCTCCTTTCATTTCACTCTGAACTCTGACACATGGGATTCTTAAACATTTAAGACATGTGTATCGAGTTTCATTTCTGCCTAGCTCTCCTATCACACACCCTAAAAACAACTGATAAACTGCAAACTTAAATCAAGATCGGCTACTGTGAATTTAAGATTGATATTCCTGTGAATTATTATCTACATCAGTTCTTGTGTTGCACCTCTTATGGAAGGTTTTGAAGCAATTTATTTTGAACTATATTGAAGATTAAATGTGCTATGAGTTTCCAGACAAATATAAAATCACTCACTAAGATGTCCTAGGCACTAGTCTCCACTCAATCTAGGGGCTACCTCTAGGAACGACACCACCACCTATCCATTAGATATTCCCGATGAGCTTCCTTGGGAGAAATATCCAACAATGTACATTATATAGGTGCACAACTCATTATTCAAAATTGAAGGATGATCTTGGGAGGTTAGAGCTCCCTGCAAAGGGTCGACAAAGCTTAGAAATAGTTTTTTGTTATCTAAGTACATGTCTTGATATTTACAAGAACCTTGGGCTGTAACAACCCTGGTGAAAATTCCATGTAATAAAAGTAAATAAAGGCAAAATAATAACCACAGATGATGGGACACTTATTCCAAGATGAATGATGGGCATAATCCTAGTGACAGGGATCACTAGTGATTGGTTATGGCTAAGGAAATTGGCAAAGGCAATGACTAAGGCTTTGGGAAGGCAAAATGACATTTTTGGCACAATTATTTATGAAAATAATGGAAACTAGGAGAAAAGGGAGGTGCAAGGTCACAAGTTGCATGTGAGGAGGAAAATGAAGAAAATAGAGGCCTTATTCATAAAAAGGCTTATGAGGATCAGTTAGTAACCTTTTTTCAGTTCAGTGTTGGAGCTCTCTTCTATTCTCTCTCTATCTCATACTCTTGGAGACTTAGATTTTTCTTGGAGCACTCTTGGAGGGTGTGGCATACTTGGATTCTTGGATCAAGAAGGCAAAGGAAGAGCAGGAAAGTGTAAGAGGGCATCAAGATCAACAACTACATCAAAATTGCTTGCAGGTACTAAGTTGCATGTATGTTTCCTTCACTAGTTTTGGCATGCGTGGCATATGCATCTGGATCTTTAGTTGTGATTTGTCATTGGCATGGAGGATGGCCGAGATTGACAATGGATTGCCTAGCCTTTACATTTCCTAGATAACCATGGTGATTGTGGGTTTAGTTCCTTGTTGTGTTTTTGGTTGGATCTCATGTTTCCTTAACTTGGGTTGAGTTATTAGTCCCATAGCCTTGGTTGGACAAATGCTCTGGAGCCCTGGAACAACTTGGGTTGAGTTACTAGTCCCATAGCCTGGGTTGGACAAATGCTTTGGAGCCCTTGGTGGGTTGAGTTACTAGTCCCGTAGCCTTGGTTGGACAAATGCTCTGGAGCCCGGTAAAAGTTGTGGGTTGAGTTACTAGTCTCGTAGCCTCGGTTGGATAAATGCTCTGGAGCCCTGGATGCCTGGGATAAAGACCGATTCGATGATGGTTTTGGTGATGTCTGACTGCAAGGTGGAATGTCTATTTGATGGGTTGAGGTGGATGGCCTCTAGAAGCCCTAAATGGTTTTTGATTTATGTGTTCTATGAGATCCCACATTCATGCTTGGAATATGGCAAGGGGGTGAATGGCTGAAGAGAGATTTGGCTCAACCATTCTATGGTTGGGTGGAATGTGGATGTCCCATCCTGGGTTTAGATTTTGCATCATTAATGAAATGTTATCCTTGTATTTCTATGAGTAATATGATGGATTATATGTGGTTTATATGGTTGTTATTTCATGGATAATTTTGTCCCTATTATGTTGGTTATTTACATGTTTTATGAAAGTAGCCATGTTTGGTTCACATCATGCTTTTATTTGCAATTGAATGATCAATGTATCTATGACCTAATGGATGGAATGGAAGTTGATGTGTTGAGGCATCAATGGTTCTTAGTGATTCTTAGCTAAGTATGATACCCCTATTCTCAGAAATGTTAATTACACCTGTAGATTACACACTTGCAATATGTTTGACGAAATGCCTGTCGTAGCTAGTAGGGGTCTAGTCAAGGTCTTGAACAAGTATTTTCTTTAATACTGTCATTTCCATGTTATTTTACTGATTTTAAAAGATGGTTCAATTCTGGGTAGTGACCTAGGCTCTGGGCCTGAAAAAGTGGCTCAAATCCCAGAGTCGCTGGCATAACATTGAAAATTTTGGTCTCTGGTTGCTGGTAGGCAAGCCTGTGGGAGCGAAGTTGGGTTTGTGGTCACCCTCATGCCTATAACATGGGAGCGTTTGAGGCTTAAGTTGTCCAAAAGATCAGTGGGATCCTAAGGCAAGCTGTCTAAAGTATTGGATTGGTTCTTGAGGGTCATGTAGCTGATGATTTATGTTTGTATGGTGTGTTTCCATCGGTTCCACTTCCTTAATATGACTTAGGAGGTCACATTTTTACCCTAGCTGGCTGGTTACTTGGGTAAATGTGGGAGGAGGGTGTTACAGAGTGGTATTAGAGCATGGTTCACCCCTTAGACTAGATGGGCTATGTGTTGGTGATGCATGTAAGTTGCATGTGTGTCTCTCACACTTTCATTCCATGTGTTTGGTGCATTTTCCTGGAGTTGTTCATGGTTGAAGTGATGTTGTCATGTGAAACTTGATGTTTTGTTAAGGAATGTAATGTCGTGAGTGTATGATTGGTTACATGTCGATTTATGTCGCTTACATGTATTGTTGTAGTATTTTTGTTTGCGATATTGCTTGATTGGTTACATTCATGTATGCTTGGTTGCATGTATCATTCTTGCAGGTTTAATTTCAAGTATTGTTCATTCATGCTTGATCATACATGTTTATGCATATTTGTGGATGGTTATGCATCGCTTATGCATGTTCATGTTTGCATGTGGTCAAATGTATGGTGACATAATTATGGTGGTTGTCATGCATGAGGTCGTGGTGTGTGTTGTTATTGAGGTCATGCATTAATGACTGGACCCTAGCTAGAATGACGGTTGCATGGTTATATGCTTATGTTTTATGGTTCTATACACTGTCATGATTATGTTATACATGTATCACACTAATTTGTTGGTCTTTCAGATAAGGTTTCCTTCCCGAGCTATACTAAGGTACATTGGTTTGTTGTGATTTGTTTTAGCTAACATGATACACCTTGCAGGAAGAAATATTAAATGGCTAGCAAGATGGTTGACTATAAAGACTGTACCTATGAATCTGAAAGTAGTATGGTGTTGGGAACCCTTTTGATTTGGTAGTTACATTGAGAATATTGAAGGAAGAAATAAGGAGTTGTAAGGCAAATACTGACAGAATCATACATGCACAGGAAAAGCTAGCAGAGGTAAATGCAATCATACTTCAGAGCTTATCAGATTTGCAGCGACAGGGACTGCTTCGTATCAACCATGAGCAGGATGATAGAACTAATGGGGCATATGGTAGTAGATCGCATGGTGGCCATAGATTAGATAGATATGACACAATCAGAGATGGCAGAATGTTGGACACTCTGGATAGGAGAAGGGATAGTCACAAATACCATTCTATTTTTGGTTCTGACAGACATGATGATCGATATCGTTATCATCCTTATAGGAGGAGTGATAAGGGGTATTTTCTAGATGAGTTTAAGAAATAAAAGCCACCTACTTTTGATGGAGAGGTAAATAAATCACAATATCCAGAGGCATGGTTGTTAGGAATGAAGAAGTTCTTCAGGTTGCATGACTATTTAGAGAACATGAAAACTAGAGTGGCTACATTCAGTCTCAAATTTAAATCAAACATTTGGTGGGAAGATGTGAAGAACGTTAGAAGTATACGTGAGGAAGAGTTGACTTGGAATGAGTTTGAGCAACTATTCAAGAAGAAGTATTTATCGAAGGATACTTTGATGACAGAGCAACATAATTTTATGAGCTAAAGATGGGATCCATGACATATGATGAGTATACTGGCAGGTTCTTGGAGTTGCTGAGGTATGTGCCTTACGTCAAGGAGGAGAAGGCCAAGATTCAAAGATTCACCAGTCAGTTACTAATGGCATTTAAAGATAGGATTGAGGTCGATGAGCCGAGATCATTAGAAGAGGCCAACCAAAAGCTAAAGCATTGCTATGAATAGTCGAAGCATAGGTTAAAGACTAAGCAAGATTGGAGAGGTAATGAAAAGAATAAAGGAAAATGGGACAAGAAGCAAGTAAGACCATAAGATTTAGGTAACAAGGAGAATGTTGCACAACCTAAGAGGTTAAACTCATCAGATAGAGGACATGGGCACAAATTTGAGGAACAAAATAAGGAGCCCGTGTAATGTTGGACTTTTGGAGGAGATCATCGCATGAGAGATTCTCCACAACACAAGAGTGGTAGGCCTAAGATATACAATGCATAGGAGGCACAAACTGTTGGAGATGTTGGTCAAAGTATTCCACGTATCTATGCAACATTGGATGACAAACAGGAAGAGCATTAGTCATCTATCATTGAGATGGACGGTAAGCTTTGTGATCAAGTTATTTGTATTTTGATTGACCCTAGATCTAATTATAGCTATGTTAGTCCTGACTTGGTGGATAAGTGTGGTTTGAGTAAGGAATTACATGCAAATTCTTGGTTAGTGCAGTTGGCTATAGGTACGAAGAAACGAGTTCATCATTAGGTAAGAGCTTGTGCATTTGACTTGAATGGTATGCCTACTGCAACACATTTGAATGTATTACCATTGGGTTCATACAATATGTTGTTGGGCATGGACTGGTTGTATCTTCACAGAACCAAGGTAGATTGCCATGACAAATCCATTGAGTATGTTGATGATAATGGAGAACCAAGAGTCTTACAAGGTAAGAAGAAAGCTACATCAGTTAGGATGGTGACAACTATGCAAGCAAAGCATAGTCGTAGGAAAGGGTGTAAGCTATTTACTGTGCACATTTCTAGTGATAAGGGAAAGGAAGTTGAAGGTGTATATGTGTTGAGCAGGTACCCAGTTTTACAACAGTTCAAAGATGTATTTCTCGAGGATATTACAGAGTTGCCACCTTAAAGGAGGTAGACTTTTCTATTGAGTTAGTGCTAGGGGCAGCTCCAACATCAAAAGCACCTTACAGAATGAACACACTTGAGTTGGTTGAGTTAAAATTGTAGCTGAATGAAATGTTGGACAAGGGGTACATTAGGCCAAGTGTATCACCATTGGGCGCACTGGTATTGTTTGTGAAGAAGAAATATGGTACTCTTAGATTATGCATTGACTACAAGTAGTTGAACAAAGTGAGAATAAAAAACAAGTATCAGTTACTGAGGATTGATGACTTTTTCGATTAGTTGAAGGGAACAACAATGTTCTCAAAGATTGATATGAGATCCAGATATCATTAGCTACGCATCAAAGAGAAGGACATTTACAAGACCACATTCAAGACCAGGTACGGGAATCATGAGTTTTTTGTTGTTCCATTCGGTTTGACTAATGCTCAAACTACATTTATGCGTTTGATGAATAGTGTGTTGCATCCATATTTGGATAAGTTTGTTATTGTGTTCATTGATGATATACTGGTATATTCTAAAAATGAGGAAGAACATGCCAAGCATTTAGCAACAATGTTGAGGTTGTTGAGAGAGCATCAGTTGTATGCTAAGCTCAACAAGTGTAGCTTCTTTCAGACTGAGGTACACTACTTGGGGCATGTTGTCTCCAAGGAAGGAATTGTAGTAGATCTAGAAAAGATAAGAGCCATCATGGAGTGGGTAGCTCCTAAGAATGTGGATGAGGTGAGATCCTTCATGGGTTTGGCAAGCTACTACAGGAGGTTCATTAGGAACTTCTCACAAATTTCTTATCCTATCACATCATTGCAAAGGAAAGGTAAGAAGTTTGAATGGACAGAGGAATGTGAGGCTAGTTTTGAGCAGCTTAAGTAGTTGTTGACACATGCACCAATGCTAAAGATTGCAGATCTAGACAAAGAATTTGTAGTGTGCACAGATGCTTGCAAGAGAGGACTTGGTGGAGTCCTTATGTAGGATAGATAGGTGGTATGCTATGAATTGTGGAAATTGAATGAGCACAAGTAGAACTATACCACACATGATCTCAAGTTGACAATGATTATACATGAATTGAAGATGCGGAGACACTATCTTCTAGGCAAGAGATTCACATTGATGAGTGATCACAGTGGTTTGCGATATCTATTTGATCAAAAGAATCTGAATGCCAGGCAGGCTAGATGGTTGGCTACAATCAGTGAGTTTGATTTTGAGATCCGATATATCAAAGGTAAAGAGAAAAAAGTGGCAGTTTCTCTTAGCAGGAGGATACAGGTAAATCACTTAGCAGCTATGAGAACCTATGGGACAGATCTACAAGATAAGATCTTGCGGGTAGGTCGGCAGGATGTTAGATATATGAATATTGTGCACAGGTTGCAACAAAATACAGGTATAGGTACAAGTATAGGTGATAGTATAGGTACATGTATAGTTGAGAGTACAAGTATAGGTATAGATTATGGTATAAGTACAAGTATAGGTATAGGTGTAGGTGCAAAAGATATGGATTATTGTCTTACAATGAATGGATTGGTCAGGTTCTGAGACAGGATATATGTGCTAAATAACAATGAGCTCAAGAAGGTGATCTTGAGGGAGTTTCATGCGAAACCTTATTCATGTCACCCAGGTTATCAGAAGACATTGACTGCGGTGAAGAAATTTTATTATTGGCCGAATTTGAAGAGGGATGTAATAGAGTTTGTGGCTAGATGTTTTGATTGTCAGCGAGTGAAAGCAAAATGTAAACATCTAGGTGGATTGCTACAGCTGATTGCGATTCCAAAATGGAAATGGGAGGTCATTTCCATGGACTTCATCACAAGGTTTCCAAAGACAGTGAGACAACATGATTCCATCTTGGTTATTTTGGACATGTTGACAAAAATTGCACACTTCATTCTGATTAAGTCTACATTCTCAGCTAGCGATGTAGCATAGGTATTCATCAGAGATGTGGTCAGATGCATGGTGTTCCAAAGAAGATTGTGTCAGACAAAGATGCGAAGTTCACTTATAAGTTTTGGAAGGAGTTGTTTGCAGGTTTAGGCACAAAGTTGGCCTGCAACACAACTTATCATCCACAGACAGATGGATAGATAGAGAGGGTCAACAAGATATTGGAGGACATCTTGAGGATGTATTTGATGCATCAAAAATGAAAATGGGAAGAGTATCTCCCCTTGGTAGAGTTCATGTACAACAATGGGTATCAAGAATCATTGAGAATGAGTCATTTTGAGGAATTGTATGGGTGGAGTTGTAACACTCCCATTAGTTGGAGTGATCCGGTTAGCAGGGTGTTGATTGGACCAAATATGTTGGCAAACATGGAACATGAAATGCAGGTTATAAAGAGGAATCTAAAGGCAACACAGGATAGGCAGAAGAGCTATGCATATCAGAACAGGTTGTTCAAGGAGTTCCAGGTTGGGGAATAGGTGTACTTGCGCATCAAACCAAAGAAGATCTCCTTGCGGATTGGATCATGTGCCAAGATGGCACCATGATTTTGTGGACCCTTCAGTATCATTGAGAGGATTGGGCCAGTAGCCTATCAAATTGCACTGCCTCCGACAGTGAAAGTCCACAATGTATTCCATGTATCTTTGCTTAAGAAGTATGTTAAGGATGCTGATCATGTGATTGACTAGTCTGTATTGTAGGTGGAACCAGATGGAGAATTCCAGCCGGAGCCTCAATGTATATTGCAGAAAAAGGTGCTCATGCTCCAGAACCGAGCAATCGAGCAAGTTAAAGTGTAATGGAAGCAATTTGGGCCCGATGAAGATACATGGGAGATGATAAATTAGATGCGGTGTACGTATCCTTCCTTGTTTGTTGGTTGAGGCAAAGCAATTTTGGCTTGGTGTTTTGGTATATGTTTTGATGATGTTGGTTTATGTACATATGTATATGGATGTAAATACTGCCACGAGCTATGTTATAAAGCTCCACTATGTGGTATGTTGTTATGATGTCATGTTATTATGTTGTTATGTTGGTTTTCTTTTCAGTAGGGTGATCATTGTAAATATTGCATCGAGCTAAGTTATAAAGCTCCATTGGCAATATATATTTTTCTTACAACAATTTTGTGGTTATAGGTGTTGTTGAACACCGAGGACGGTGTTCCCCCAAGGGGGAGGGTTCTGTAATAGCCCTGGTGAAAATTCCATGTAATAAAAGTAAATAAAGGAAAAATAATAACCACAGATGATGGGACACTTATTCCAAGCTGAATGTTGGGAAAAATCCTAGGGATGGGGATCATTAGTGACTAATTATGGCTAAGGAAATTGGAAAAGGCAATGGATACGGCTTTGGAAAAGCAAAATGACATTTTTGGCACAATTATATATGAAAATGATGGAAACTGGGATAAAAGGGAGGTCAAAGGTCACAGGTTGCATGTGAGGAGGAAAATGAAGGAAAATAATGGAAACTGAAGAACATAGAGGTCTCATTCATAAAAAGGCTTATGAGTATCAGTTGGTAACCTTTTTTTAGTTTAGTGTTGGAGCTCTCTTCTATTATCTCTCTCTCTCATACTCTTGGAGACTTAGATTTTTCATGGAGCAGTCTTGGAGGGTGTGACATACTTGGATTCTTGGAGCAAGAATGCAAAGGAAGAGCAAGAAAGCGCAAGAGGGCATCAGGATCAACAACTACATCATATTTTCTTGCAAGTACCGAGTTGCATGTATGTTTCCTTCACTAGTTTTGGCATGCATGGCATATGCATGTGAATATTTGGTTGTGATATTTCATTGGCATGGAGGATGGATGGGATTTCCTAGCCTCGCCACTTTCTAGATAGCCATGGTGATTGTGGGTTTAGTTCCTTGTTGTGTTTTGGGTTGGATCTCATGTTTCCTTATCTTGGGTTGAGTTATTAGTCCCATAACCTTGGTTTGACAAACACTCTAGAGCCCTGGAACAACTTGGGTTGAGTTACTGGTCCTGTAGCCTGGGTTGGACAAACGCTCTGGAGCCCTTGGTGGGTTGAGTTACTAGTCCCATAGCCTTGGTTGGACAAACGCTCTAGAGCCTAGTAAATGATGTGGGTTGAGTTACTAGTCCCATAGCCCCGTTTGGATAAACATTCTAGAGCCCTGGATGACTGGGATAAAGACCAATCTGATGATGGTTTTGGTGATGTCTGACTGTGAGGTGGAATCACTGTTTGATGGGTTGAGGTGGATGGCCTCTGGAAGCCCTGGATCATTTTTGCTTGATGTGTTCTATGAGATCCTATATTAAATATGGCACAAGGGCTGAATAAATGAAGAGAGATTTGGCTAAGCCATTCTACGGTCAGGTGGAACTTGGAAGTCCCATCCCGAGTTAGGATTTTGCATCATTAATGAAAGGTTATTTCACCTTGTATTTCTATGAGTATTATGACGGATTATATATGGTTTATATGATTGTGATTTCATGGATAATTCTGTCCCTATTATGTTGGTTATTTACATGTTTTATGACAACAACCATGTGTGGTTCTCATCATGTTTTTATTTGTAATTAAATGATGAATGTATCTATGACCTAATGGATGGAATGGAAGTTGATGTGTTGAGGCATCAATTGTTCTTAGCAATTCTTAGCTAAGTATGAGACCCCTATGCTCAGAAATGTTAATTACACCTGTAGATTACACACTTGCAATATGTTTGACGAAATGCTTGTCGTGGCTAGTAGGGGTCCAGGCAAGGTCTTGAACACATATTTGCTTTAGTATTGTCATTTCCATGTTATTTTACTGATTTGAAGATATGGTTCAATTCTGGGCAGTGACTTGGGCTATGGACCTGAAAAAGTGGCTCAAATCCCAGAGTCTTTAGCATAGGATTGACATTTTTGGTCTCTGGTCGCTGGGAGACAAGCATGTGGGAGTGACTTTGGGTTTCTGGTCGCCCTCATGCCTATAGCGTGGGAGAGAATGAGGCTTAAGTTGTCCAAAAGATCAGTGGGACCCTAAGGCAAGCTATCTAAAGTATTGGATTGGTTCTTGAGGGTCTTGTAGTTGATGATTAATGTTTGTATGGTGTGTTTCTGTTGGTTCCACTTCCTTAACATGACTTAGGAAGTCAAATTATATCATAGTGGCCTCTCGTCACATGTTTACCCTGACTGGCTGGTTGCTTGGGTAGATGTGGGAGGAGGGTGTTACATGGGCCAACAATTGATGGTTTTATAGATATGATGAGGCGTCGTAAGGAAACAATGACGGGTCCTGATAAATGTGTTGAGGTAAATAGGATGGTTACAAAAGAACATTCCAAATCTACGTTTAATTTTAAAGAAGGGTTGAAAAAAAGATGTTGAAGGTGAAATATTTTAAGCACCATGAAATAACCCACCATTTGTATGATAGGTTCCTTATAACGTACTATGGTAAACTGACATGGAATGATGAGGTTCCACATTATTTTGCGTGATTCTTTTATGAAGATTTTTTTGAGGGTAGGAAACATGATTATATCGACCTTCCATCTAAATATTTTGTTACTGGAAAAGGCCATACATATGATCTGAAGGGTGCATTTAGTGATACTGAATTGCCTCGTCCTTCGCCTCTTTTGGTACCTCAACCACAATGTCTGGTAACTCTGTGGTCAGAGGTGGATGCCACTTCTCAGATTGGTCGAGAAGTAAGGGATGCCATTCCAGACAACATACAAACTACATTGGCTGGAATTAATGTCGGTCTAAATCAACAAAGAGCACGAGTTGATACACGTGCTAATTTTGTATTTAAATCAAATGTGGAATTAGATAATATGAATATGGAATAGGTTAGACTATATGCAAAGGCTTTCCGTGACGGCTAGAAAGACCTAATTGGTCATGAGGAAGAGGGCATGGGATCGATATGTTAATGTTTAGGGTTTATGTTTTAATGTAATGTAATGTATGCGTTAATGTTTACAAGAGATGTTTTAATGTTAATATTTAGAAGAGGGCATTGGATTCATATACATTTTGTAATTTTTTTTCAGATATAATCTAACACAAATGTTTCATATGTTCACCATTTGCAGTTAACTTGTTTGTTGAATGAAAATTTTGATAATATAATGTTGTTGGGTTCGGGTTCAAATGAAGATATGTCGGTCTAAATCGACAAAGAGCACAAGATGATGCATGTGATAATTTTGTATTTAAATCAAATGTGGAATTAAATAATATGAATATTGAAGTGGTTAGAGCATATGCAAAGGCTTGCCGTGATACTGGTAAAGACCTAATTGGTCATGAGGAAGAGGGCATGGGATTGATATGTGTTAATGTTTAGGGTTGATGTTTTAATGTAATGTAATCTATGTGTTAGTGTTTAGAATCGATGTTTTAATGTTAATATTTAGAAGAGGGAATTGGATTCACATACATTTTGTAATTTTTTTTTCCAGATATAATCTAACATCAATGTTTCACATGTTCAGCATTTGCAGTTAACTCATTTGTTGAATGAAAATTTTAATCATATAATGTTGTTGGGTTTGGGTTCAAACGAAGATATGTTGAGGATGTTAGTTTTTTTTGAAGAACATGTCCATACTATTAATTTACTTTTATTATTTCGATATTGTGATTTTTTGTAAAAGAAATAATTACATAATTAAATGTTAACAAATTTCCATTCCATCCGACATTTTCAGCACTGCGCGAATCTCTTCCTTCGTATTAGGAGATGTGCCAGAGATTATCTTGTTATAAATATTGAATATTTCAACTTTGTTTCATTATAAATTGAAGCGATTTTCATTAAAAAATGAGATCTATCACAAAATTTTAAAATTTTCGAGTTTTAGGTTTGTGAAGGCAGTTTTCCTTCTCCAGGGACATTAGCGATGGAGTCAACTATGGGGATTGGATCGTCTAGAAATTTTGAAAAAGTTGTTACAATTTTTTAATATTACGAGTTCATGCATTTTCATGTGCAATTTTATTTTTTTAATATATATGTGTGTGCGCGTGTGTGTAAATGTGTTGTACATGGCATCCATGAGGGCACAATGCAGGGGGAATACCACAAGGTATTGAATGGAATTTGAAACCTTTTATAATTTTGTTTTGATGATAAAATTCTCATTTAATTTTAATACATTAAAATTTAATTTAAAAGTACACAATCATATGTATATAAGCATATTACACATGTTGTGCAGCGCACCCATGAGGATGAGGCCGATGATAGGATGAGGATGATGATAGATCATAGATGCGAGCAAGATTATCCTTGATGCATATTGATGATAGATTGTAGATGCGAGTAAGATTCTCCTTGATGCATATTTGTATTTGACAATATTTTTATTATATTTACTTTTATCATGATATAAAATTTGGACATATTTTTCATAGAACTCTTTATTATGAATTGATCTTTAATATAAAATTGTTGGAGTTTATAGATTTTTCATGATGAATCTTATAATGTTGTAGAAGATAATATGGATTTGGGTTGATACTTAGGTTTTGTCAAGTTCTTTAATTAATATATCTATATCTATATATATATATATATATATATATATATATATATATATATTGCAAATTATAAAACATGATACATTTTGCATTAACGAATTTTATCATGGTGTAGAAGTCTAAAGATCTCATAACTTAAAATTGCATTATAAAACATGGTGTACATTTTGCATTCATGAATAGATCATCATCTTGTATAGAAGAGCTACTATGGATGTGGGTTGATACTTAAGTTTTAAAATAATGTTGTTCAAATCGAACATACTATAAAATTGCATTATAAAACATGATACATTTGCACGATGCACGGTTTGATGATTAAATGCTTTACATTTAAGTTCATGAATATGAAACAATGAAAGTAAATTTGCATTTAGTTTGTACTTTGTATCGCTCACATATGTAGAGTTTTATAAGCCAACTTTTGATACCCTTTGTAATAATTACAGTTTCCCCATACCGACTTTGAGTGATGTATGTTTGAAGTTAAATGATAAGTAGAACGCATCAAGTGATAAGTAGAATGCATATAGTTAAAATGTGGATAACTAGAATGCATCAAAATTATGAACAAATGTAGTCACATATAAGTCACATTTTGGATGCCATTATTACCCACCAAAATTCTCATTAATCAACCTTTGCTTGGTTGTTCTAGTTAACTTCCAACTCTTTGTTTGATGTAAGGTTTCAAGTTATAGTTTGTGAGTTTAATCAACAATCGACATTATAAAACATGAAACATTTTGCGTGATGCACGGTTTGATGCTTAAAGGTTTTGCATTTAACTTCATGAATATGAAGCAATGCTTTTTTTTGCATTTAGTTGGTATTTTGTATGACTCACATATGTAGAGTTTTAGAACCCAACTTTGATACCCTTCGTAATAGTTACAATTTCCCCATACCAACTTTGAGTGATGTATGTTTGAAGTTAAATGATAAGTGTAATGCATCAAGCAATAAGTAGAATGCATATAGTTAAAATGTGGATAAGTAGAATGCATCAAAATTGTGAACAAATGCAGTCACATATAAGCCACATTTTGGATGCCATTATTACCCACCAAAGTTCTCATTGATCAAACTTTGCTTGGTTGTTCTAGTTAATTTCCAACTCTTTGTTTGATGTTAGGTTTCAAGTTATAGTTTGTGAGTTTAATCATTTCCTTTGCTTAATTTTTTTATGAAGTTTTTGGAAATCAAGTTATGCCCCAATCCTACCCATTCAATTCAATAAAAGCTTCGAATTCTTTCATAACCAATTTTTCTCACCCTTTGAACCTTTCAATAAGGTATTCTACCAAATGTAGTTGACACATCAAATTCTTATTATCCTCCTCCTTCTGTTAGAGGCAATGTTATATTGAGCTAGTCTATTTGCATCCAGATGTATGAAAGGTTTTTTTCAACATAGGACTAGAAAAGTGTTGAAAAGCAAAGTTTTGTGATTGAAAGCATGACCAGAGTTTTGGACTATTGCCATAACATATCTAGAAGAAATTATATTATAGCCTCATGAACTTCTGTTTTATAAGCATATTTGTAATAAGTGCCCCATATGTAATATACCATTGCACTTTCTCTCTCTTTTTATGAGATTTATGGTACATATATATGAGATATGTGTTTTTTACAAAAGGAAATTCCATTAAGCTTGTTAAATACATACATTCTAAAGTTAAAGTACCTTCTTTGTCTTAAAGTTTCTTACTATTGTATTTTTCATGAAATTTGAGAAAGCTTAGAGATTGGGAATTAAAAATTGCAATGTTGAATCAACTGAAGTTGCATTAATCTCAATGTGGGCCTAACTTTTGTCTTAGTAAATGAAAATTTCAAATATTAAATACTATGTGTGGAGCATGCATTGTTAGTTAATAGGTTCATATAATGGAGATTATGCAATGCACATATAGATGGTGTATGCACTGCATGTATAGGACAAACACACAACAAAATGCATTTTTTGACCTATTTAGGACACTAATTTGATTCTATAAAGATGTACAAGAGATACAAACATTTTAAATTGATGGTAATGAGATTTTAATAAAGTAAATAATGTCACTAAGATAACACTAAAAATATTTGAAAAGACACAAAGATGACATAAAGAAGAAAAATGCATCACAAACATGATAAACATATGATCGACAACAAACAAGAAGATTGTGATGCTACATCCTTACATTATAGTAGTATTTGGGATCTTTGAATTTCCTTTTAACTTAACAACAAAGGCACCACATTAATGAAAACAATTATGTAATACCTAGTAGTAGCTAGAATGGACAACTTAAGAGTGCACAAAAAGGAAGGCTAACAATCTACTTGAACTCTTTCTAAAATATGAATACAAGGAGAAGATATTGTTGGCCAATTCAATTAAAAATATTCTAATGGAATGCCATCCTCAATGATTCGTTCATGGTCAAATTTTGACATTCTCCATTTTTTAAATTTCGATTTTTTTCTTGATTGAACTTCTACCAACTTTATGTGTGTTGCACACACCAAGTGACTATATTGACAACTTATGGAATTGTGTTGATAGTCTTGAAAGTAAACATGACTCTTGGTTTGATGAGTTTCTTGGAAAATATATCCTTTTAGTATAGAAGACCCTCTTTCATATATAAAACTGTTATCATCATAGTCCTCTAATAACTTCATCTTTCGTTCAGTGAACCACATCAAATAATACTTGACATTTTTTATGTTTTTAATGGGTGCAAGTACAAAAAAATATCTCTTCCACAATAAAAAATAATGTGCAAATTCAGATCATCATTAACATGTACAATTTTATTAGATATGTATCTATATTTTAACTATTATCTGTACTTATACACAATGATTTTGAAAACATAAAACACACACACACACACACATGTCGGCATTATGACTAATGTGTTGTCCTTGATGGCAACCTACTTGATGAGTTTTCCTTTTGATGGCAACCTACTTGATGAAGATGTCAACAAGATATGTCTACATGTGTCATAAAAGGAATATCAGTTCAGATACAGAGGAATGATAAAAATGAAGTTTGAAGAAGTATATGTAGGTTATATGAAGAAAAGTCGTGTACACACTAAGGTTTGGTGAAGAAAAGTAGAGTATACGTAGGTTCTATGAATCAAATCCATGTACACACTCAGGTTTGGTGAAGCAAAGTAGAGTATATGCGGGTTCTGTGAAGAAAAGTTCCATACACACGTGGTATGAAGAAGGAAAGGCGCGTACAATTTCCACACCATGATATTCTAAATACTAAGGGTCTTTACCATGGTATTGACCTGTGGTATTGAGCCCATCAACAAATATTTGATTCCGTCTAAGAATACCATCGACATTAGTATGGTTTTGACTTGTGGTATTGGATAAGGGCGTGCAAGTGATAAATATTTCATGAATAGTTAGATCTGAAGCAAGTGTCCATGTAATGAGCTATTATTGATTTGTTTGATATAAAACTAAGTATGCAATTAGGAACTTGATGATGGATCAGATCCAATAGATCTGAGATGTCAGTTTTGATTATGGGTTGATTTGATTAGTGATGATAGTGTCTTGATGTGTGATTTTTTTATGTATGTTGATATTTGGGTATGTCTTAAGTTCTGTGATGCAACGAAGGTTTGTGCCAGTAGTTGTAGATATGTACGCGAGTTTGATAACTTGAAAGGCGCTTACACACGCGGGTTTAATACTAGTAAGTTACATATATATTCATATCTATCAGCGAGTTTGTATCCTGAAAAGTGCATATACATGCGAAAATGTTTTGTTGAAAAAGATGTCTGATCAGTTTAATCACTCTTGCTGTGTTTCTGTTGTCTGTCAATGAATTCTTACTTGATGATTTGGGCTTAGTAGTGATGTTTTGATTGATTGAATAATGATGAAGCTACTAGCTGTTTGTGATTGAATATCAGTGATGGTTCTGTGATTATTTCATAATGATGCAGTGTATTTGTGTATGCTTCAATATTTATTTCAGAGTGACAGTGGTTCAGTTTCAGGGTTCAATGTTTTGAGATCTGTATGCGGGTATGCTTCAAGGAAGTCGCGTATACACACGGGTTTGATACAGTAAAGTAGCATATATATTCTGATAGTTTATTGATCCGGGCTTTCAGTTGATTCAATAAGTTGATGGAGTATTTGGATTCATTATTAGTACTCTAGTTACAATGATATAATTATTTTGGTTGTTTGAGAATAAGTTGATTGCTTTGGATCTCAGTTGGTTCAGTGATTGGTTGATTTAGTTGGTTCAATGGTCGAGTTACAATGATCAACTTTAAGTTTTGATGTTTGGTATTGGGCTTAAATGATGGTAGTGGGTCTAGTCTGAAAATTTGATGAAACATGGCCTACAAGTTGTGATGTTTTTTAGTAGGAGGATCTAATATGAAAATTTATGAAATGTGGCCCATGGAGGTGTTTAGGGTTGGAGCCTTCAATGAGGGAGTTGAAGCTTCCTTCCAGTCGTAGCTGGTAAATATGATTAGGGGGTTGGATCTCCCTTCGGATGGGTGCCAGTAAACGAGATCATGGGGTTGTATCTCCCTTCCAGTGGGTGCTGGAGAACGAGAGAAGGTTGTAGCCTTCTGCAGGTGGGTGCCTACATGCTGGTATGAGTATGTGCCAGTACAAGATTGTAAGAAGTTTTTATTTATAATAAAAATAAGATAGAGACGACATCATCGGTGGTTTTTTCGCACATTGGGTTTCCACCTAAAAATACTGGTGGTCATGTGTGTTAATGTGATGGTTTGTTTTTTTCTTACTACACCTAGTTATTGTTTCATTGATGTTGAATGAGTTACTGATACACTAGCTAATGTTAAACAAATGATGAATTAACTGAAAAGTAAAGTTGACTGGATATACGTAAGTTGTCTGCATAACAGTCATGTACATACACAGGTTCCCTTCAGTAAAGTCACGTACAAAAATCTGGATATGAAATTGAAAAGTTTAATGATTTGAAAATACTGATTCACCCCCCCTCTCAGTATTTTTCCCAACAATTGGTATCAGAGCAGGTCCTTCAGAAGAAGCTTGATCGCTTGAAGAAGATCTGTCAAGATGATGGGAAAGAAGAATATTGCTCGAAGAAAGGATTCATAAAACCGTGATAGTGACATATCATATGTAGTGACATCTACAGACGTCAACAAATATTCAAGTTTGGGAGCACCCCGATTTCTATTGATCAAGAATGAAGAAGACGATAATAAAACATTATCAGGTATGGGATTTTGTTCTAACTATGATCCATTTCCTTGTCTATGCAATAATGGTAGTGATGGTCTTTCAAATGTTGAAGAAGGTGAGTCTAATTAAGAATTTCAATTACATATGGCATTTGAAGATAGTAGTGAGTCTGATGATAATTTCATGGATGCCCTAGAAGAAATGGATATTTTTATTGAAGAAATATCTCAGCTTAATATTTATTTAGAAGAAGCTAAATTAGCGAAAGAAACAAATCATAAAAAAGGAAGAGCATAATGGGAAGATAGAAATCGAAATAGTCAGTCTAAGGAAAGAACTTGAGAAAGCAAAAAGTCTTAATCTTAGATTTGCTAAAGGATTTGAAACCTTAGATAAAATCATAAAAGTTCAACACTCTCCTTTGATAAAGACAGGTCTTGGATACTGTGAAGAAACATCAAAGAATGTAAAGTCTTCTACAGAAACAAGAAGTTATCTCACTGTAGTAAAGAGAAGTAGTCAACATTACTCCATCCTACAACAAAAGGATAAAGGACCAAATAATTCCTAGGTAAACTTTTCTCGGTTCAATCAAAAGGAAAACAACGCTAGAAGGTACTATGCTCCCAGAAACCTTTACTTTAATGGACAATGTTTCACTTGTCACAATTTTGGTCATAAGGCTGCTCAATGTGTTGCTTACAAAACTATCATGACTAGAGAAGCAAGGAAACAAAAGAATGAGGTTGGGGTAAAGAAATTCTCTTACAATGCCTTCTCTCCTCTTCAATATGAAACTGAATGCTCTTTTTGCAATAAATTTGGGCATAAATAATCTGAATGTAGGAGCAAAGGATGATCAATACCTTAGGATAAGCAAATGGAAACAACATCTAAGGTATGGAAGAAGAAGACCATCGAATCTGAGAATTGTGGTCTAGATTTATATGCAGGGGATCAAGAAAAACTGTGGTACATTGATAGTGGATGCTCAAAACACATGACATGTGATAAAGATAAGTTTATGTATTTTGATGAAATAAAGAAAGAAAAGAACGTAACCTTTGGAAATAATGCACCTACTGCTATCAAAGGAAAAGGAACTATTTTGCTAAAAGAAAAGGTTAAAGCTGGAAATGTTTTATTTGTTGATGGGTTGAAGCATAACTTGTTAAGTTTTAGCCAAATGTGTGACTAAGGGAATGAATTTGTTTTCAGGTCAAAGAATTGTGTGGTCCGAAATCTCGATATAGGAAAAAATGTAAGAAAAGGATAAAAAATTCATGGTAATGTCTATGTCTTGGAAGGTGGTCTAGAATAATGTTACTTAACAAAAACAGAAGAAGGTTGGTTGTGGCACAAAAGATTGGGACATCTAAGCTTCACTCAAATACATAAGTCAAGCAAGCTAGGAGCAGTTCGTGATTTTCCCAACATCTCTCTACCAGAAAATACTATATGCAAATCATGTCAATTCGGTAAGCAAACCAGGGTACAATTCAATGCCAAAGAAGGTTCTACAAGTAGGCCCCTTGAACTTATTCATACTGATTTGTGTGGGCCAATGAAGAAAAGGTCACCTAGAGGTGAACAATATTTCATCTTATTTATTGATGACTTTACTAGAATGTGCTGGATTGGTTTATTAAAATATAAAGATGAAGCATTTGATAAATTTAAAGTCTTCAAAGCTTTAGTAGAGAATGAGTTAGACTTGAAAATCAAATGTCTCAGATCTGACAGGGGAGGAGAATTCATATCAGATGATTTTTTTGACTTTTGTGAACAACATGGCATCAAGAGGAAATTCTCTATAGCTAAGACTCCTCAACAAAATGGGGTAGTAGAGAGAATGAATAGAAAAATTCAACAAATGGCACGTTCCATGCTTGATGAGTCTGGGACACCTCGTACCTTCTAGGGCGAAGCAACACATACAACGGTAAATATTCTTAACAAAGCTCATATCAATGTGAACATTGATAAACTCCTTATGAACGTTGGTATGGTAAATGCCCAACTGTTAAGCATTTTACTATTTTTGGAAGTAAGTGTTACATAAAGAATAATAATGATAAACTTGGAAAGTTTGAAGCTAGAGCTGATGAAGGAATTCTCCTTGGATACTCCTCTAGAAGCAAAGGATATAAATGTTACAATAAAAGACTTCAAAAGATTGTTGAATGCATTGATGTTGTGATTGATGAAGCATCCACAGGTATAAAAAAGGAAGCACTAGTAGATGACGAAGATACTCTTACAACAAGCCAAAATAATGTGGAAGAAAGAATCAATGAAGCATCAGATGAAGGAAGTGACAATACAGAAGCACCAGAAAAGACTCCATCAAGGTATGTTCAGAAAAACCATCTAGAATCTCAAATTCTAGGTGGTAAGGAATTTGGAATACAAACTAGAAGAACTCTTGTTGGAACTGCTAGTCATCTAGCCTTACTATCCATAATTGAACCACAAAATGTAAATCAAGCTAACAAGGATGAATGTTGGGTTAAGGATATGAATGAAGAAATTTACCAAATAGAAAAGAATCACACTTGGGAATTAGTTCCTAGACCTCATGATAATAATGTTATTGGGACAAAATGGGTATTCAAAAATAAATTGAACAAGAATGGAGAAGTAATTAGAAATAAAGCAAGACTCGTTTGCAAAGGTTATGCTCAACAAGAAGGAATAGAATTTGAAGAAACATTTGCACTTGTACCTAGAATTGAAGCCATAAGAATGTTTCTTTCCTTTTCAAGATTTCATCATTTCAAAATCTATCAAATGGATGTTAAATTTGCATTATTAAATGGGAACCTAGAAGAAGAAGTCTATATTGAACAACTTGAAGGGTTTATTCTAGGAAATGATGAAAAACTTGTTTGCAAACTCAAGAAGGAATTATATGGGCTAAAACAATCCCCTCATGCATGGTATTATCACCTTGACAGATATCTTCAACAACAAGGCTTCACTAAGGGGTCTGCAGATAACAACCTATATATAAAGGTGGATGATGGTAAACTTTTAATTGTTATTTTTTATGTCGATGAAATCATATTTGGTAGCAATGAAGAATCCATGAGTCAAAGGTTTGTTTCTGTCTTGCAGTAATAATTTGAAATGTCTTTACTTGGTGACCTAACATACTTTCTTGGTTTACAAGTAAAACAAGCAAAGAATGACAACTTTCTCTCACAAATAGTCTACCTTAAGAAAATTCTGAAGAAATATGGAATGCAAGATTGCAAATCGGTATGCACACCCATGGTGGCATGATGTAGTCTCAGTTCACATGATTATTCTTCCGTAATCAACCAACCAGAATATAGATCCATGATCAAAAGTCTACTTTATCTTACAGGAACAAGACCAGATATCATGCATGCAGTTGGGATTGTTGGACGATTTCAAGCTAATCCAAAGAAAACTCATCTTCAGGCAGTCAAAAGAATCTTCAAATATCTACAAGGCACTCAAGGATTTGGTTTATGGTATCCCAAAGATGCATATCTTACTCTTCATGCTTATACAGATGCAGATTGGGCAGGAAATGTTGATGATAGAAAAAGCACTAGTGGAGGAGCATTCTATATGGGGCCCTGCTTGGTATCATGGTTCAACAAAAAACAAAGCTCAATTGATTTATCTACTGCAGAAGCATAATATGTTGTTGCTGCATCTTGCTGCACACAACTTCTTTGGATGATGCAAACATTGCAGGATATTCAAATCAATTTTTCTCCACCCATTTCCATTCTATGTGATAATACAAGTGCCATTAGTATTTCAAAAAATCCTATTATGCACTCCAAGACCAAGCATATTCCAATTAAATATCATTTTCTAAGAGAACAAGTGCTTGAACAAAATGTCAAACTGGAATATGTTCCCTCAAAAGAACAAGTTGCTGATATTTTTAAAAAACCTCTTCCACGTGATGCATTTGAATATCTCAGATAGAAATTAGGAATGGTCCCTGCTTCATCACTATGTTGATTCTTCAAGTTCAGGGGGAGTAATACATATGTGTCTTGATGATGACTCCCATGGTTGTTTTTGATGTTCATGATTGCTTACATTACTGACAATGCATCAGATGTTGTAACAATGAACTGGCACAGACAGTACAGGCTCAGGAGGAGCTAAAGGTAAGAGGTTTCAATATTTCACTTTCTATACATGGATCCTATAAAGTCACGTATATACATGATTTCTGAACTGAAAAATCACGTATATCTTGCTATAATTAAGAAACAAGCTCCAAATTTCCTTGCTGATTCAGGAATTGGTTGAGTATAGTCTGCAGATACGGCACAGGGGGAGAATTTTCTATGTTTCTAATAATTCATTGTTGGCATTATAATTCATTGATACATAATGATGCATATCAATGGTGATGGTGCTTATATTTCTAAAGTTATTGATTAATGATGAATAAGTGCATGTTGCTATTCATGTTACTCTTAACAGATGCTTATGGTGCATATCCTACATAGTATATGATGATTGCTGAATACTATCTTGGTATTGTTACCTCACTATAGTGGTCTTTGGTATTAATTATACATGTCATATTTGTCATTTGATGTAAAGTTCATGTAAAGACCTATGATGTAATCATTGTAAAATTTAGTCATGTATGGACTATTATGGTCAAGTATTTTTGGGCATGTGATGTAATTTGTAACCCCACTGTGATTGGGTGGTTGATGTAATAATGAAGTCAAATATGTAACCCAACTATGATTGGGTGGTTGATGTAATAATGACGTCAAATATGTAACCCCACTGTGATTGGGTGATTGATGTAAGTTTGAGTCCTTGGTGATAGGAAACGTCATATTCAGTTGAGTCATAGAGTCACGTAATTCATTGCACATCCTTCAAAAAGTTTCAGCATGTGCTCAAGGGGAGCATGGTCAATTCAAATCAGATTTATAGTGCTCATGTCATCACAAGGAGAGAAGCATTCATTCAAGCATTGGTCAACCATTTTCCATTGATGTCAAAGGGGGAGAGTAACTTGGAGTTTGAAAAGATTGGTTCTTAGCTTATTGTGTCTTATAGGTATCTATAGGTAGAGGTGACCAAACACCAAAGTGGTTTCCATCAAGTCCAAAGGGGGATATTGTTGGCATTATGACTAATGTGTTGTCCTTGATGGAAATCTACTTGATGAGTTTTCCTTTTGATGGCAACCTACTTGATGAAGATGTCAACAGGATATGCCTACATGTGACATAAAAGGAATATCAGCTCAAATACATAGGAATAATAAAGATGAAGTTTGAAGAAGTATACACAGGTTAGATGAAGAAAATCCATGTACACACTTAGGTTTAGTGAAGAAAAGTAGAGTATATGTGGGTTTTGTAAAGAAAATCCGCGTACACACGTGAGTATGAAGAAGGAAAGACATGTGCAATTTCTGCACCATAGTATTCTAAATACCAAGGGTCTTTACCATGATATTGACCCCAACAACAGATATTTGATCCTGTCTAAGAATACCATCGACATTAGTATGGTTTTGACCTGTGGTATTGGATAAGGGCTAAGCTATATAAGGAGATGAAGATCAAAGTGGTAGGGGTGTGCAAGTGATGAATATTTCATGAATAGTTAGATATGAAGCAAGTGTGCATGTAATGGGCTATTATTGATTTATTTGATCTAAAACTAAGTATGCACCCGGGAACTTGATGATGGATTAGATCTAATAGATCTGAGATGACAATTTTGATTATGGGTTGATTTGATCAGTGATGATAGTGTCTTGACGTGTGATTTTTCTGTGTATGTCGAGATCTAGGTATGTCTGAAGTTTTATGATGCAACAAAGGTTTGTGCCAGTAATTGCAGATTTGTACGCAGGTTTGATAACCTGAAAGGCGCGTACACACATAGGTTTAATACTGGTAAGTTGTGTATATATTCATATCTCTACATGGGTTTGTTTCCTGAAAAGTGCGTATACACCTGTAATTTTTTGAAGAAAGCGCGTATATAAACTAGGGTTTTGTTGAAAAAGATGTTTGATTAGTTTAATCAGTCTTGTTGTGTTTCTGCTGTCTGTCAATGAAGTCTTACTTGATGATTTGGTCTTAATAGTGATGTTTTGATTGATTGAAGAATGATGAAGCTACTAACTGTTTGTGATTGAAAATCAATGATGGTTCTATGATTATTTCAGAATGATGCAGTGGATTTGTGTATGATTCAATATTTATTTCAGAGTGACAGTGGTTCAGTTTTAGTGTTCAATGTTTTTGAGATCTATACGCGGGTATGCTTCAGGGAAGTCACGTATACACGCGGGTTTACTATAGTAAAGTAGCATATATATTCTGATAGTTTATTGATCTGGGCTTTTAGTTGATTCAGTAAGTCAATGCAATATCTGGATTTAGTATTAGTACTCTGGTTACAACGATATAACTGCTTTGGTTATTTGAGAATAAGTTGATTGATTTGGATCTCAGTTGGTTTAGTGATTGGTTGATTCAGTTGGTTCAATTTTTGAGTTACAATGATCAGTTATCAGTTTTGATGTTTGGTATTGGGCTTAAATGATGGTAGTGGGCCCAGTCTGAAAATTTTATGAAATGTGGCCTATAAGTTGTGATGTTTTGTAGTAGGTGGATCCAGTATGAAAAATTATGAAATGTGGTCCACGGAGGTGTTGAGGGTTGGAGCCTTAAATGAGGGAGTTGAAGCTTCCTTCTAGTGGTAGCTGGTGAATGGAGCTCCCTTCCAGTGGGCGTCGGTAAACGTGATCATGAGGTTGGAGCTACCTTCCAGTGGGTGCTGGAGAATGAGAGAAGCTTGTAGCCTTTTGCAGGTGGGTGCCTATGTGCTGGCATGAGTCTGCGCCAGTACAAGATTGCAAGAAGTTTTTCTTTACAATAAAAAGAAGACAGAGACAACAACAACGATGGTTTTTCCCAAATTGGGTTTCCACCTAAAAATCCCGGTGTTCATGTGTGTTGATGTGTTTCTTATGTGTGATGGTTTGTTTTGTTCTTATTGCACCTAGTTACTGTTTCAATGATGTTGAATGAGGTACTGATACACTGGCTAAAGTTAAACAGGCGATGAATTAAATAAAAAGTAAATTTGACTGGATATACGCTAGTTGTCTGAATAACAATCGCGTACATACACGGGTTCCCTTCAAGCATAGTCTCGTTTAGAAATCTGGATATGAAATTGAAAAGTTTAATGATTTGAAAATACGGATTCACCTCACCCCGCCCCACCCCCGCACCCCCCTCCCTCCCCCAAGTATTTTTCCCAACAATAAAGTCACGTATAGAGGAAGTTCATTATTCTAGCTAGTAGCATTTGCGCTCTCCCCCCCAAGCATATATATAAGGCTCCCAAAAACTATCGGTTCGGTACCTTCTTGGTCCCGTGGATCTAGATACATGCGATTGGGGAGCCCACGTTATCTCTGCCCTAAAAAAGAAGGTCCCGGAGGGGCTTGCGCTTCCCAGTGCAAGGACCCGACAGGGGGCTCGATTGATAAGGATGCGTAAGCAGGCTCGACTGTTAAGGAGAGGATGCGGAAGCAAGCTCGACCAACGCCCCCCCACCCAATAAGTAAATTGAAAGTAAACATGACTCTTGGTTTGATGAGTTTCTTGGAAAATATCTCTTTCTAGTATAGAAGACCCTCTTTAATATATAAAACCATTATCATCATAGTCCACCAATAACTTCATCTTTCATTCAATGAACCACATAAAATAATACTTGACATTTTCTATGTTGTTAATGGGTGCAAATACAAAAAAAACATCTCCTGCACAATAAAAAACAATGTGCAAATTCAGATCATCATTAACAAGAAATTAGTTATCAACATGTACAATTTTATTAGATCTAGATCTATATTTTAACTATTATCTATACTTATACACAATGATTTTAAAAACATAAAACACACACACACACACACACACATACACTTTGAAAACAATTGAAATGTTACCTACTTTAACACGATCATAAACTCTATCACCGTCGGATGACACTATAGTCTCCTCTGATTCCATCTCTTCCAAGCTTGCAAGTGGCATTTCCCCTTTGTATTAAGTTTTGTATGTTGCAAATCATTCACATACATATTTTTTTCACAAGCATCATTGAATTTTGTGTCCTCTACGTAAACATGACAAAAACAATATTATTTTCTTTTATCAAATGCAAATGCATTTCGAAACTCTTTTGTTTTAATTGAATGCAATTTTCGAGTCCCTTTCACTGCTTTAGCTTCATATGGAATCAATCTATCTACATCTTGGAATCCAATATGCTGAAATAACCTATAGTAAATTCGAAAAAGAATATAAATATGTTATTTAAAATACAATTTATATATCTAAGATAATATTCGATCAGTTATTTAAACTATAATTTTTAAATTTTTATAATTTTAAAAATTAATAAAATGATTATATATTAAAAATATATACAAGTTCATATATATATATATATACATGCCTACGTACCTCCATTGATGGGTTAGTCTCATGGATTAGTGAAAAAATGCACCACTGAACAACTTGATTAGCTGAGACAAGTCGGTTGGCAGAGTGGTCCATCTGATATCTTCAAAGTGCTCATTTTGTACATGCCCCTGCATCATCACGCTCTCCTTTTCCATGACCAGTCTCAAAGAAATTCCAACAATGTTTAATGTTGGTTTTCATATGAAGATGATAGAACCAGAAGAATGACCATGAAGATTTAATTTGACCTGCACATCCATATGACCATGTCCAATGTTCATTGAATTTTATTCCACAGGCTTTCAATGAATCATAAATCTTATAGAAGCAATTTTGTACAAAATGTGTATCATGTGTACGATCATCACCGATATAAAAATGGTATTCTTTAATAACATGTTGATTGTCATTGGTGGTTTCTATATGATCAAAATTCTGTTCAACATGTCTATATAGAACATGGACAAACATAGAGACTTGGTTAGAATGATAATATTCACTTTGTATTTCATTTTTTGCAACAAATGTGTAATTTTTTGCAAAATCAACTATCAACAAAATTGTCCCTCATGGAAAATTTTCACAGGATTTTTTGAATTGCAGGTCCTGCCATCGAGATCTATTAGAATTCTTGGTGTATTTATGTTTTTCTCTTTCAAACTTCTTCAAAAACTCTATCACAAAAATTTCATCTTCTTGTAAATCAATCCTTCTAGCACTTGTACTACCACTTGCACCAATTGATGTATGGATATATTCATATCTCTTCCATTCCACTTTTATGTTGGAAAGTGATTGATAGGCTATTTGTTGCGAAACAAAGTCAAATTTCCACAATGATCACATTTTTACCACCAACACATTTCCTTTGGTAAAATAATTCATGATTTTCTCTTCCACATAGAATCTAGCATATGAAATCATGGATAATGGAAGGAGGAGGTGAATTTATCCAAAATGTTTTACCAAAATCAAGGAAGGTGTCATAATATAATTGAAATTCCACATGATAACGACAACAACAACTGTCACGTACAATGATAGGCTTAACATACCATGGTTTTTGTTGCACAAAAGCACTGATTGAGACATTAATTCCACAATTTTCTTCTTTGAACTTCTTAAACAACTCTAACTAAGTGGTGTCCAAGATATGTTTTGGATGTTCTTCATACTGATTCCGTGTTATTCTTCGTCACATCACATCACTTTATTTTGGTGAAACACTTGATTTTTTTCATCCAATATTCACATATCATATTTTTAACATTTTCTAAGTCTATCTTTGTATTGTTTCCTACAAATGACTTTCCAACAAGAAAGCTTGTCATTTGCATCTATTTATAATTGAAATTTCCTATGTTTGTGCAATATTTTTTGTGAGGTCCCTAATTCTTTTCCTATATATTTTATCAAATGATTTTCTTGAGTAGTTGATGAAACCACTGCTGTTTGTATTGCTCTACGTGCATCTAGATCACTTTTCTTTCTAGATATTCCAATTGATTTTAGAGCACTACTTAAATTTTCAATCACATTATCTTTCACCTTTTTGTCTTTTGCTGATTTTCGAATGCCCAATAGTGTTGTAGCTTCTTTCAATTTCTTTGATGTTAAGAGACCTCTCAAAATTTGAGCTTGAATTGTCACATTTTAATCTTTAAAGAACTTATCAATAATCAACTTAACATGATATAGTCTAACATGGTCAACCTTTTTATCTCCATATGTGCCAATGTCGATATTTTCTAACATCTCATAATCAATATTTATTTCATATGTACATATGGTAATTTAATGTAAATGAGTATAAATATACATTAAATAATTAAATTAAAAAATAGAGAATGAAATTGAAACTAGTAAATATGTATAATTTCAATAATACATGACATATATATACATACCTATGGGTGGTTCAACTTCTTCTTCACTTGAATCTCTTTCAACATCTTCAACAACTTCATCAATGACTGGTTCATTTTCTTCTTCTTTGTCTCTTTCAACATTTTCAATCTCATCATCAATGTTATGAGACAAATCTCTCTCTGTTTACATTGCAAAATTATTTTCAAATTAGTTCATCAAATAAAAATTAAATTGCACAATACACTATTAAATTTTAAATATCATTTACAATATGTACATTTACATACCTGGTTCAACTTCTTCTTGTTGAGATTGATTTGCCCTTTCAATATTTAAATGTTCTTCCTTCTTTATTTTGTAATAGTTTCTCGAGTATTCTCTATGAACCTCAATGTCTCTAATTCGATCATATTTTCTCTTGTAATTTCTTTGATTCCCCATGATAATTCAATCTATATAGATTTTTAAAAAATAATGAAAATTTTATATTAAGAAATATAATTTCAAAGAAAAAATTTTATACTTTAAAAAGAAATTAAAAAAATTTACAATCATGGAGAAGAAAGTGGGCAATAAACATTTTCATTAAAATAAAAGTTTGATTTTTTTTTTTTAATACTAAAACCTTAAAAAATATTAATTATGCTATCCACAATATTTTTATTTATTTATTTTTTCACGGAAAATCAAGGTAGATCCACTCAAGGTACCATAGCCCTCCATTAAACTAATCAGAGCCTAACCTTGAGGGTTTCGAGGAGAATTGAACCCGTGACCTCCCAATAACAAGTGCTTTTTTAACAAGAACTCGAGAAATTGAGCTAACCCTCAAGGCTATGCTATCCACAATCTTATTTACCTATTCAAGAATTTTTTTACTAAAAAAAGTTTACTATCTAAAAGCTAGCCCAAAAAAGTTCACTATCCAAAAGCTAGATACAAAACAATTTGCTATCTATCTAGCATATAAATGAAAACCCTATCTTTTGCTTCAACCTTATCAACCCTCAAAGATAAATCAACAATCAACCCTACTCAACAAAAATCATCAAGCCAAACCCCAACTGTACAATCCAATAGCACTCAACACTCTAGTTGTAATACAACTATTAAACCATGGTTCATGTATATCAGCAATAAAATATTTGGCCTCTACCGGATGGTATTGCAAAAATTTTGTTTGGTGGACATAATATTTGGGCATGCTTAGTGTGTGGTTACCCTGTTATGGTTATTCCTCTACTTTTTAGTGCTTTTGCATCCTTGGCTCTTATTTGACACACATCTTCCTACTTCTTTTGGTTTTAATTTTAGCTAGCTATCACCTCTTAGTGTCTTAAATACTCTCCTTTAGTGATATGGATTAGATCAACATACAAATTTTAATCTGTCTCTGTACTATTTGGACAGAAAAAATCATAGTAGTTGACTTGTAAAGCCTATTTTAGTGGCAGGTCCCAATTTGGTAAATTGAGGTTCAAAACCATTCAAAGCCATTTTAAAACATCAAATGACATTTTTTAGGTGTTATCAACCTATTTTTCTCCATTGAGTCAGTACACATAAGTACCTTTACTGTTGACATTTTTGCAGGTGTTTGACCCTTGATTTTACCTATTATGATGCATCATCGCTGAGATATAGTTCTTTACAGAGGGAAGTTTCCCTAACCTCATATGTTTCGCTTTATCATCCCAACGAGTTTCATCCTGGACTCAAAAGTTTTATCTCAATGAGGTTGGTGGAGGTTTTAGAGTCTTATGTTCCCTAGGAGATTAGATTAGAGGATCGCTTTTACGAGTTGGATTGGTTGCATTATTCGAGAAGCTTCCTAACTTCTCTTTATCCCAAGCATCTAGATACATTCTCCTTAGGAGATCTATAGGCCTATTTATGCTTGCCATTCTAAAGATCAGACTTGTTACATAGTTACATAGTTAGACAATTGGAGAGATTCAAAGATCTAAGATCTTGAGCCTAGGTCATCAGAGAGTTATATTGCATTTGGAGGAGGAGGTCATGCTGCAAGTTGGAGAGGAGGATTTTATTTGTTGGGTATAATTCCTTTGTATTTATTGCTTATGGTTAATAGAAGTTGATGGTTCCATCCCATATATGTTATGCGTCTTTGATTTTCATTTATGCATGTTGTTTTATGCTAACTATCACTTTGTAGAAGACTTGTGTTCTTGGCTTGTTGGTGCATGTGTGTAGGCCTTGGATCATGATAGTTGGGAGAGAGATCTTGGAGTAGAAACAAGATTTTCGACATCAAGCCCAACACCCTTCACCAACATGTGAGAGACAAAGTATTTTCTCAGCCTCTTTGCATGAGAATATCATGTATGAATGACATGGATACATTGCTTGGATAAGAATTTGATTTGTTTGTCCCATTGATCAATACACACACTAATTTTAGGTAGGTTCCAAGGAACCTACTAGGTTGAAAGTAACCTACTATTATAGGTGAAATTATCCTATAAAATTAGGGTTAAAACATCTATAAATTCTGTCCACACCCTTAATTTTGATCTACACATTGATACCTGTCCATTGGTGTGAAAATCACCTCAATTGGAGTTAATATATGAAATTTATGGCTCTAGCAAGTTAACTGACCTTCTTGATAACATAGGGGCTTTACTCAATGAACTTCTAACATATCATGTGTGTTCATGGAATACTAAACAATACCCTTAATTTGACTACATATTGGAAAATACCTCTAAAAATCACATTATTTAACCCCCTACCGATACGAACCCAATACACCTTCTTAATTTAAAAAACCCCTACTTCACTAGATATTGTAGGTATCCATTTTTTCATTAACATTTTTTATACCCCTTTATACTTTTTTCATTAACTTTGAGTTCCATATTTTTATACCTACCAATATAAAAACCCTTTACCCCTTATTATATGCTCAATATATTATGTCATATTTTCTCAGTATATATCCCCCAAATTGAGCACACGTTATGGTTTTGGTCCCCCAGTGAAACCCCCGATAACCATGCTATGAGTAGATACAACATCATCCCTCATTATTGACTTTCAAGAAGATTCTAGAAATTCCAAAACCTTATCACCAATTGAGGATTGAGGAAGTCAAAACCCTAACCCTATATAGCTATTGAGATATGTTAAATAATGATCTACTAAGAAAAGTGTTGCATTCTTTTGCATTATACTTGACCCATAATTGAGACAAACATCTAGGAGTGGTATTTTGAGGGCATAAAAAAATAGGAGGATTCTATAGCAACCATTTAGGCCACAACATCAAATGATAACACCATAATGAGTTCTCATTCATTCATATGTGCATTTTTATAAATGAGTCAAAGAGAAGGGCAACAACCTCATCTTCTAGCTCAATTTTCTCGTATGTTGGGTTTCCCGAGATAAGTATTGTGTTCATTTGTGTGGACGATGTGTACATGTACACTTTCTTTCATTTTGACATAATTAATCTAAGATCTAAGGAAAATCAATTTTCATAGTCTAATAATTTTAGAGTATTATAGGATTTATTATCACAAACTATTTTAGTGGAATATCTTAATAGTTTATATATGATATTGGTATCATAGTAATTTTTTTTGGAGTATTTGTGGGAAATTGCAAGAACTAAGAATTGGTTTAAGAAAAATGTTATAGATCTCAAATAAAAACGTAAATGTAAACTTAAATGTAAACCACCAAGTATGGGGCTAGATCTCACATAAAAACACAAACATGTAAATGTAAATGTAAACGTAATGTAAATGTAATGTTTAACATTTAACATTTTTAATTTAATGTTGGCCCTATTTAAAAATAAATCTAATTATTAGTATGTATAAACACAATATAAATTTAAAATATAAAGAGGTTTAAGAACACTAAAAAAAGATGTATGGTAAATAAATAAAAATATAAATAAACTAGAGGTATGTTAAATAAATAAAACTTTTTTTTATATTTACTCCAGAGGTATGGTAAATAAATAAAAATATAAATAAATAAAACCTCTTTTTATATTTATTCCATAAACCTCTTTATATTTACTAAAACTCAAAAAATATGTTTTATTTAGGTGAAGCCTATGAGCCAAATACCATGGGACAAATAATTAATAATACCATGGGCCAAATACCATATTTATAAAAGAGGTATGGTAAATAAACAAATATAAAAGAGGTATAAAGAGGTATTATAAATAAATAGAAATATATCAAATAGGATTAGAAACCACCATCTAATTATATACCAAGCCTATGGGCTAAATACCATGGTAAATAAAAGAGATATGATAAATAAATATAAATATAAATATAAATAGACCAGAGGTATGGTAAATAAATAAACCTCTTTTTATATTTACTCCATAAACCTCTTTATACTTACTAACACTCAAAAACAAGTTTTATTTAGGTGAGGCCTATGGGCCAAATACCATGGGGCCAAATTATTATTAATACCATAATTTTTTTTATTAACCCTAATATTAATATTAAAAGATTAATATTATTATTATTATTAAATATAATATTCATATTAATATTATTAAATTTAATAACTTTGGATTAATACAATATTAAATTTGTTATATTATAATATATATTAATATATCATGATATATATATATTAACTCTAGATATATATGGGAGGGAAGAACAAATACATAGCGCTATAGAGGTGGAGAGATAGGGGGAGTGACAAGGGAGAGATCGAGATAAACTTAAGGATAGGGGAGAGGTGGAATGAAGAGAGAGACAGGGAGATGAGTGAGAGATGTAGATAAGGGTAAGAGAGGGAGAGGGAGACACAAAGATGGAGGGGGGGAGAGAGAAGGAGAGAGAGAGGGAGATAGTGAGAGGATTGGAGGGTGGAGAGAGAGAGAGAGAGGAATTGCAAGAGAGGAGGAGAGAGGGAGGGAAGAAGAAAGACATAGAGAGTGATAAGTGGAGAGAGAGGGAGTGACAAGGGAGATATGGAGAGAGAGAGAGTATGTTTAGGGGTGAGATAAAGAGACAAAGAAAGATAGATAGAGAGAAGGGGGAGATAAGGAGAGAGGGAGGGATATAGTAACATAGTTGGAAAGAGAGAGGGAGAGGGAGAGAGTGAGAGAGTGATGGGTGAAGAGAGAGAGAGAATGAGGATTGAAGGGAAAAGAGAGAGGGAGAGAGAGGAGGATAGTGATGGGGGAAGATAGATGATTGGAGAGCAAAGAGAGAGAGTGATGGGGGAACATAGAGGGAGGTAGGAGAGAAATGGAGAGAGAGGAAGTACAAGAGAGCGGACTTGAGAGAGAGGAGGAGAGAGGGAGGGAAGAAGAAATACATAGAGAGTGAGAAGTGGAGAGAGAGAGGGAGTGACAAGGGAGAGATGGAGAGAGAGTGTGTATGTTTGGGGGTGATATAAAGAGACAAAGAAGGAGAGATGGAGAGAATGGGGGAGAGAAGGAGAGAGGAGAGAGGGAAGGATATAGTAACAGAATTGGAGAGAGAGAGAGAGAGATAGAGAGAGGGGGGGAGGGAAAGAGAGATGGAGTTGGAGGGGGAGAGAGGGAGGTAAGAATAAATAAATAGAGAGAGAAATATGGAGAGAGAGGGAGAGAGGATAATAAGAGGGAAGAGAGATAGAAGTGGGGGAGAGGGAGAGAAGGGGAAGAGAGAGAGAGGGAGGGAGAGGAGGGAGGGATAGATAGATAGAATGGAGAAAGAGAGTGTATGTTTTAGGGGTGATATAGAAAGACAAAGGGAGATAGAGATATAGATGGAAAGTTAAGAGAGGGAAGAAGACAGAGATGGAGAGAGAGAGGGAGGGACAAAGAGATTGATAGATATGGAGTGAGAGAGAATGTATGTTTGGGGGGTTGAGATAGAGAGAAAAATATGGAGATATGGAGGGAGACATATATATAGATGGAGGGGGGAGAGAGGGAAGAATATTTATTGCACTAGATGCATTGATTTCAGTTTAGATGCATTGATTTTAGTGTAGATGTTGATTTCTATTGATATTTGATTGTTTGCACTAGATGCATTGATTTCAATGTAGATGATTTCTAATCCTATTTGATTGCTTTCACTAAATGCATTGATTTCAATGTAGATGGTGATTTCTAATCCTATTTGATTGCTTGCACTAGATGCATTGATTTCAATGTAGATGTTGATTTCTAATAATATTTGGTTGCTTGCACTAGATGCATTGATTTCAATGTAGATGATTTCTAATCCTATTTTATTGCTTGCACTAAATGCATTGATTTTAGTGTAGATGGTGATTTCTAATCCTATTTGATTGCTTGCACTAGATGCATTGATTTCAGTGTAGATGTTGGTTTATAATCCTATTTGCTTACTTGCACTAGATGCATTGATTTCAGTGTAGATGTTGGTTTATAAACCTACTTGCTTACTTGCACTAGATGCATTGATTTCAGTGTAAATTTTGATTTCTAATCGTATTTAATTGCTTGCATTAGATGCATTAATTTAAGTGTAAATGATGTTTTCTAATCTTATTTGATTTCTTGCATTAGATGCATTGATTTTAGTGTAGATGTTGATTTCTGATTTGATGTAATTGGATGTATGATGGTACATTAATTTTAAAATATTGTGCATTGATACCAATGTAAGCATAAAAAATTATTGACAATGTACATTGACTTTTGCGTTATAGTAATTCAACCTATTAATATTGGAGAGAAAGAGAAACAAGGTATGGTTTTTAGTACAATATCTTGAGCTAAAGATTTAAATGGTTTACGATTTAACCTGTCCTTTTCATATAATCGATATGAAAAGACGACAAAAGTAACAAGGGTGACAATAAGAATAGTAGAAGAAAATTATTTGAGATTAATCACAATGAAAGACTATTTGTAATTTACTATATTCTTATTATTCACATTTTCTATCATTCAACACTATTACATTGTCACTTTACATTCAAAATTTTTATTTCATCATTTTTCATCATCTCAACAAACTGAGGTAACTAAGAAAATTTAAAATTAAAATGACCTGATTAATCTGAGACATATTTAGCATATTTAAAATGATTATATTTAATATTTAGCATATTTAAAATGATTATATTTAATATTAGATGATTTTACATATTATTGATAAAATCAATCATTTGTTCGTTAGATTTTCTTTGGACACACACGACTGAAACCAGCCTAGATCCATGTTAACTTCAAATCTATCTAGCACCGAGAGGGATCAAATCCCTCGAGGTGCAAGCCTTTCCTCAAGTTTTTCACTCAAAAAAGAGGTTTGCACCTCAAGAGATTTGATCACTCTCGACGCTTGATAGATCCAAAGTTAAGATGGATCTAGGCTGGTTCATATAAAACACCGATTTATCATTAATGTGTAAATTTCTATAACAATTATGGTAACAATCCAAACATCCTCAATTTCCATAGTGTATTGTTACCAATAGGCCAACAACATGAAGTAAACTACCAGAATCACTAGTTTGCAATTTGTAGTAAGCTTTAGTCAAAATCGATTCATGCATACAAGTTTTATGTTAGCCATGCAATACTAACTAATCAATGTTACCAACCTTTTTAATTTAATCAAAATCCATGATAGGATTCAATAAACAATTGCCCTTACAATCAAATCTTACCACTTGACTCATTGTTTATTTTAGACATCCAAGGGGGGTTCTTTCAATGTCTTTTAAAACATTCTATTGTCCTCTTCAAGGACAACCCTCACTTTTTACATTCTTCTGTATCACATAGAACAATACATGCATTCATTCTCTTCTTATAAGAAATACATTGTAACTTTCTCATTTTTCTTTAAATGTACCATAATCATTATCATAATAGTATGCATGAAAAGGTTGGTAATTAGTCCACATTATCACTATTGAGTGCTCAATATTTTTCATAAATACATAAGAAGTTTTATTGTCTTTTATCTACATAAAGATTCAAATGTCATGAGCACAATTTTGAGGCATACATTATCACTTACTAGTCTTTAATTCAGCTATTAACATGCATCTCATGTCAAATTAATCTACTACATATACCGTTATGCATTTTTGTTAGAATCATATATGAGTTGATTCCCACTAGCATCATACCTCTACTTATTTTCCTCTTATTGATTCCCAAGAGGCGTTAATGCTGCAACCTTTTTCTTTGATGCCACTTGTAACATCCCTAAGTAAACCTCGTGTAAAAACATATGGAGTTAGATTTTTCTTATAGAATTATCAACATGTAACTTTCAAAATTACTATTCCATATTCCTTCATTAACCATTAGATATAATCTTCATCATTACATATAGTAACTTTAGTAAAGGAATAGTAAGTTACATAACCACTAACAATTACTGTTGTAGTCTGTTAACATAAACTTCTTGATGTAACCTTACATCATTTTCATGATTCTTTTAACAGGGTTAATTAATCACATATTACATAATGTAAATTTCATGTCATGCAAAGAATAAACATCATTAAAATGACACAATAGGAAAACACATCATTGAACACCGATATACCCTAGAAACCCTATAGTGTGAAAACCAAAAAATGTTTAATTTTTTATTAAACGCATGTGAAGGTGTTCACCCCTCACTCATTGGCTATAAGGGAGTCCATCCCTTGATCATTTTCATAAAGTATTACAAAGAAATATCATCTTAAATACAACATAGCTGGCTAGAAGCTATTACATAAATCATGATATCATTTTCCCACAAATCCTCAAACAACATGTCCTTGTGGCCTAGTTCTTCCCATCAATGGAATGTCCCGCAGTTGACATTCCTTCAATCTACATGGACCACTAGTTCTTTGCCTGCCATAACATTATGTAGGTTTTAACCTTGTACAGAAATTACCTACATATGAATTCTAAAACACAGAAAATAAACAATGCGAGAGCATAACACATAAAACACATATACACAGAGATTTTCCCCTGGATCCCAAAACCGGGACTACCAGATTGATTTTTCATTATATTCCTTTCAATGTTACAATACCTATTTATACATGTCGAAGCATCCAATATCATGGACTGAAAACCATCGCATCCAAAACCATGGACCGAAAACCATCGCGTCCAAAACCATGTGCGAAAACCATGCACAAAACCATAGGTAGGTCCGCCCAACCTAATATAGGGTCCAATTTTTTTTACACTGCCCAGGACCCTGTAGAGGGGGGCTACCTACCCCCTTCAAACCCCCCCTATGACCCCCTCGCTGTGTAATCGGAACAACGGAGGGGGGGCTTTGTCCCCCCTCTAACCCCCTAGTTAACTACGTGGGCTAGTCATGGAAATAATATAACACAACCCAACATTCTCCCACTTGTTGTTTTCTTTCCATAGGGGGCCACAGGAGAGCTTAGTCATTTATCCAGCCCTGCAATGCCCATTGTTTCTCTACACCAAGAGAACTTCTCAGAGCTCACAAATTTT
Organism: Pinus tabuliformis; assembly: GCA_031772625.1. Taxonomy (NCBI): domain Eukaryota; kingdom Viridiplantae; phylum Streptophyta; class Pinopsida; order Pinales; family Pinaceae; genus Pinus; species Pinus tabuliformis. The sequence goes on along the minus strand of CM062820.1, from coordinate 1,491,906,379 downwards.
TTCAATGCATCTGCAATATTCTTCAAAGTGTCCACCTTTACCAGCAACACCCTTTTGTATTCTATCATATCCCTCACAAAGTGATACTGAAAATCAATTTGTTTTGTCTTTGAATGATAAGCAGGGTTCTTTGCCAAGAAAATTTCACTTTGGCTGTCACAGTCTATCCTTATAGCTCCCTGTACTAACCCCATACTTGAATACAATCTCTGCAACCAAACTGCTTCCTTGCTTGCATGAGTGGCTGCCATGTATTATGCTTATGTAGTTGATAGTGCCACTACAAATTGTTTCTTACTCATCCAATTGACTGCACCTCCAAATAGGTTAAACACATACCCACTTGTAGATCTTCTTTGATCTAGATATCCAGCCCAGTCTACATCAACAAAGCCACGAATATCCAACACTCTGTCCAATCTTGGTCTTCCTTGGTAGCACAAACCATAATCACTAGTGCCACACAAATACCTGAAAACCTGCTTCACTACTGTCCAATGCTCCTTTCCTGGTTTTGACATAAACCTGTTCAATACTCCCACTGCATGTACAATGTCTGGTCTAGTACAGACCATTACATACATCAGGCTACCGAATGCACTTGCATATGGAACATGGGACATGTCTTCTTCCTCTTCTTATGTCTTGGGACACTGTTCATCAGATAAATTCGCACCTACAGGAATAGGAACCTTCACCGGTTTACTATCTTTCATGTTAAATCTTTGCAGTATTGTCTCAACATACTTCCTCTGGTTTAACCAAATCTTCCTCTTTGCCCGATCTCTTTTAATTTCCATGCTCAAAATATAGTTTGTAGGACCAAGATCTTTCGTGTCGAATTTGGAGGACAATTGGGTCTTCAAATCTTGGATAATTTCTTTGTCATTTCCAACCAACAACATATCATCCACATACAAGACCAAATAAATAATACGGTCACTGATTAATTTAAAATACACACAGTGATCTGCTTTGCTTCTGGTGAAGCCAAATCCCTGTATAAATGTATCAAATTTCTGATACCACATCCTTGGTGACTGTTTTAACCCATACAGAGACTTATTTAACTTGCATACCAATTCTTTCTTACCCTTCACCGCAAAACCTTCAGGTTGCTTCATGTAGATCTCCTCTTCCAGATCCCCATGAAGAAATGTTGTCTTCACATCCATCTTTTCTACCTCAAAATCAAAAGCAGCAACAATAGATAAAAGTAATATAATAGAAGCTACCTTTGCAACAGGAGAAAAAAATATCACCAAAATCAATTCTTGGCACCTGGGAATAACCTTTTGCTACCAACCGAGCTTTGTATTTCTCTACCTTTCCTTCTGCATTTGTCTTCTTCTTGAACACCCATTTGCTGCCAATGGGTTTCCTTCCAGCTGTCAACTCCACCAGATCCCAAGCTTCATTTTTGTGCAAAGATGCCATTTCATCAACCATGGCCTCTTTCCAGAGTTTTCCATCCTCTGAATCTACTGCTTTCTTCATTTTCTGCTCCATTTTCAGGAACCATAGAACTGTTGCACCCATCAACAACAGTGCTACCTTTCAGTTTGTACAGAGTTCCAATCCAAACTCCCCGCATCAATACCAGTGTTCCCCGAACCATCTTGCAGGTATCCTTGTCGAACACTATTTTTACACCTGCATCATCCATCTTGCTTACAAAAATCAGATTTCTAGCCAATGCAGGAATATGCAGAACACCCGAAAGTGTTCTAACCCTTCCACCTTGCAACTTCAACTTTACTTTTCCACGACCAACGATTCTATCCTTCCTATCATCCCCTAAGAAGACATCACCACCATCATATTTCTTGATGAGCCCCAAAAATGGATAATTATTTGGGCTCATTCAACCTCCTAATTCGACTTAATCCACCATTCTCATTAGTTTATTGCATGTTTTTGATTATATTTATGCTAATAGGGTGAATTGGGTTAGTCATTATGCCAACAAGTCTAATGTGTGCTTTGTGTAGCCTTTTTGGTCGATTTGGAGACAAAGTCAATGGTTGAAATGAGCACTTGGAAGCCAAATTCGTGGAGAGTATTTTTAGGAAGGTGTTCCCTTCATTTATGGGCCCTTACCTCGAATTCTCCACCATCAGCTCGGAGTTCAAGGGCCACCAAATCAATTAACACAAGGGTAGCCAAGCAAGTCAAGTAGGACTGCTGTTAACTACAAGTTTTGGGCAGCCGAGTCCCTAAAGTTTAGGAGGACTGTTGGGGTCCTCAATTTGTATAAATAAGAAGGCTTAGGGCCTCATTTTGGTTAGCTAGTACTTGGCTAGTGGTTAGTCATTTCTCTCAGCCAGTAGTTAGTCATTTTGTAGTTCGATTTTTAGGCAATAGATTAGCTTTGCTTTCAACTCATTTTCAAGTTCTCCTTGTGGACAGTTTTGATGTAACTCTTCTTTTCTTGCTCAATAAAGATGAATCCAGCTTTGCACCAGCTCTAAATCTCTCTTAGGAGGCTATAGCTCTTGGGGTTGGGCCCATCTCAAGCGCCCAATACCTCCTTTGATTATCTTTATGTGTTTTTGCTGCATTCTTAGAATAAAATCTGCTATTTAGATCTAAATATTGTTTTGTTATTTAGTTTGTTTTTTACAAGTAAAATAGCTTTTCATGCTCAGATTTAGTTGATAGGTTGTTAATAGAAAAAGCTTCAAGAAAAGGGCCAACAAACATCTGTGGTTTCACCTCTCCCTCAGTGGGATCAGGAGCTGTGACTAGGATGACTTTGCTGCCCACAAAAACATTGACTTTGCTTTGCCATGCAATCATTAGTGTTTGGTTTTCATTTGCAGAAGTTGCTTACATGTTCATATCTTTGAATGCTTCATTTCGAAGTTAATATACATGGTTTCCTTGCAAATAAAGCTGTTGTCCATTCTCGTTACTGTTAGCTAGATCATATTAGGGTAGCATAACTAGATCTTTGTTTTCTTGCATGTCTTTGTTGGTTCAGTTGGAAACACAAATTGCAGAGCACCTGTACCACTTCTCTATCTACCCAAACTCCCTCAAACCCATCTTCTCCATCTCCTGACTTGGTTTCTTGCCTCACGTTGCCACATTGCCCTCATAACCCTACCTTTTGTGCAGCATTATTCCAGCCTTCTTGGAACAAGTCCAGCCATCTACACCTTCTCCTCAACTCCATCCTCCAAGTCTTGAACTCCCCTACACCCCTATTTCACCTCCATACTCATTCCTCCACCTTTTTCCCTCCATCCATGCTCCAAAATTCCATTACTAAACATCCTGTAGAAAAATTACAGAACATCCTGTAGAAATCCTAAACATCCTGTAGAACCCCTGCAGACTTCCTGTAGAAGCTCATAAACGCGGTTTCTTGGCAGCCAAACTTTGTGAAACTCTCTTGAAGGGTGTTAGGGACTCCTTAGACCCTCTCTGAACCTTCCCGACCTCTTCCAAGCATTTCTCCTCTTTGATCCACCTCTGCACAGTAAAAAGCCAGTTAAAAGCACATGCATGATAATTCTAATAACTTATTCAAAAATACAAAAAGATGTTTTCTTTAGGTAGAGGTAGTCTAGACACATGTATCTTACCTTCATAGGAGTAATGGCATCCCTTTCAGTAGTTTTCATTCTCATCGTTGCATCAGTAGGACTAGATGGTAGAATTAGGGTTTGCTAGGGTTTGCGTTTCTTTTTGGCTTTCAGTTTCTTTCCGCAAGTAGATTAGCTTCCTTTGAGTTAGCTTTCATCCATTAGTTAAAAAGCTTCTTCTAAGAGCTCATAGAAGTTGGCTTAAGCCCCTAGCAGACTTGTGCTAGCTGACCAAGTGACAGCTGCGGCAAGAGCTAGTACTTGTGCATACAGCACCGTCGCTTCCAAGTTTGTTACGAACTACCAGGTTGATAAAATTAAAGAAGGGAGTTCCAGGAGTTGCAACATTATTGTTGCAATACTGGAGCCCACCATTTCTCATACTCGCAAAACCACTCTCTATGGGGAGTGAAGTGAAAGGATGCACTTGAGTCAATCAACCATGCCTCATGATCTACATGTGTACTTGAAGAAGAAGCCAAGTACACATCCCCACCTTCATTTGAGGTGGTTTTTGCCTCTGCAGAAGGAGCATCATCATATCCCTTTCCTTTGTCAAGAGCTTTAGATTTATAGTCCCTTTTGTAGTGCCCTTCCTTTCCGCATTTCCATCACACCACCTTTACAGATTTTCCTGGAGATTTAGATCTCCCACTCGATGACTTATTTTTGTTTCTGTTCTAGGACCGCCCTCGTACAAACAAGGCATCACCATTCTGGCTCTCCATATTTTTCCGTCTCATCTCCTCCATCAGTAAGGATGAGACTATTTCATCAAACTGCAAGGCAGTTGCATTGCTACCTATTGTAATAACCAGACTATCCCATGAATCTGGTAGAGAACACAACAAACCGATGCACTTATCTTCATCTAAAATTTTAATATCAACCGATAATAACTGACTTACCATAGTATTAAATGCGTTCATATGTTCTATCACCGAGTCTCCATCTTTCATCCTTAGGTTATACAAATTTTTCCATAGGAACAATTTATTCACCAGAGACTTAGATGGGTACAAAGTCCCTAACTTGTCCCACAAAGCCTTCTCCGTAGCTTCCCCTGATGCATTCAACAATACTGAATCTGAGACACACAATCGTATTGTGCTCTTAGCCTTCTGATCCAACTTCTTCCATTCTTCATTAGACACTCCCATTGGTTTAGTACTTGGATCTAATACGATCCACTGATATTTATCCACCAACAGATCCTCCATATTGAGTTTTCATAACTCAAAACTCTGACCATTAAATTTATCGATCTCTATCTTTCCATTTCTCACCATCTTCTTTCACCACCAGAATCAATGCCACAGATCTCCCACTAAACAGGGTCTACCACAGGCCCAAGCGAAACCCCTCAGTAACAAAGGCGTCCCCTTGAAGCCAAAACAACTCTGATTCCAAATGTAGGTTTTAACCCCACAGAAATTACCTGCATAAGAATTCTAAAACACAGAAAATAAACAATGCGAGAGCATAACACATAAAACACATATACACATAGATTTTCCCCTGGATCCCAAAACCGAGACTCCCAGATTGATTTTTAATTATATTCCTTTCAGTGTTACAATACATATTTATACATGCCGAAGCACCCAATACCATGGACCAAAAACCATCGCGTCCAAAACCATGTGTGAAAACCATGCACAAAACCATAGGTAGGTCCACCCAACCTAATATAGGGTCCAAAAAAAGTTTCCTTGGGGTGCTGCCCCAAACCCCGTAGAGGGGGGCTACCTGGCCCCCTCAAACCCCCTGGACAGGGGGATTGCCGCCCCCCTGTGACCCCCCCCCCGCTATGCAATCGACACAACGAAGGGGGGGCTCTGCCCCCCCTCTAACCCCTCAATTAACTACTTGGGCTAGTCATGGAAAGGATATAACGCAACCCAACACATTAAACATAATTTATCTTTCGAATATGTCACAATCTTTTCCTACCACTACTACTTGTCAACAAACTTTGATATCATGATTAGATAAAATATTAATCAAACCCATAATAAATCTTTACTAGTGATGTTTCAACATCTATTCATGTGCTTACATAAAATGTGAACAAAATATCGTGACATTCCTCCTTTAGAAACATTGCACATGCATCAATTTAAAAGCACATAACCATCAAAGCATGTCTATAGATAAATAACACATTAAATATTATTCCCCTTGCTCAAGAACACATTTTTTTCCAAGGGAAAACACAATAACTATTCATATTATTTTAAAGGATACTAGCACCTTAGCTATGACCTTTATGAATATAATTATATATATTTTTTTCAAAATAAAACTAGCCCCTCAACTATTTTCTTTGTGTATGCAATTATGTATTCTTTTCCAAAAGAACTAATACAATAGATTTTATTTTTATGCATGTGAATGCATGTTCTTTTCCAAAAGAAAACTAATGTAATAAATACTATTCTTGTGCATGCAAATGCATGTTCTTTTCCAAAAGCATATTTTCCAAAACAGAGTTATTCACATAGCTATTGTACATGCAAATACATGCTCTATTACAAAACAAAGCTTGGCATAATAGTTACTATTCCTTGCATGCAACTACATGTTCTTTTCCAGAAACCTAACACAATGGAGCATGCAATTACATATAACTCAATAGTTGTTCTTTCCATGCATGCAAAACTTATTTCATTTTCAAGAAACTATCACAATCAACTATTATTTTCATGCATGCAAAACATATTTCTTTCTCCAGAATTTTACCACCATTAGCTATTCTTTTATGCATATGTAAATAAATATATATTTTTTCAAGAATCCTAACACTTCAGTCATTCTTTTTACGCATTTAAATGCATATTTATTTTCAAGAAAGTCTATTACGATTAGATACTCTTTGTGCATGCATACACATATTTCTTTAACAATAAATCTATCATAATAATTATTTCCTTTCATGATAACTAAGCACCAAGAAAAGTATTATTTTCAAATAATACCACAAGAATTATATTTTAACCAGCAAGACATAGTTACTTACCTCTTGGTGTAGTTTGGCCTCACTTTACATGGTGAGGAGCAAGTGGCTAAGTTAAATCCTTGGTTTTTGTTTGTATCACCAATTCAAAAAACATTGATCATTATTGCATCCAAGCTATAACATGTGAGTTCTTATTCAGAAAAATATTTCTTCAAGGTTTTGATCACAAGCTACACCAAGCGCGCCATTCTATGATACTGAATGATGCAAAGACCTGCCCTCTGTTCATAAGATGAATTGAATTGAGTCGGGTTATTCTCTTTTAATTATGCCATAATTCATAAATCCACACATCAATAACTACTCTGCTGATTTTTATCAATGCTTCGAGCTCCAAGGGCTTGCAAAATTGACACATACTTATTCTGTGCATCAAACGTTGCAAGTTCGAACCTTGGGGACATTGATTGCAGAGTTTGATGGGTGCTTCTATATTTAAATTCTTGCAAGTCTCACATAGATGCATACTCTTTACGTCCATGATTTGCGTCGGCTCAGTTCTTGAGGACATGCATCTTATCATACCAAATCAATCAAAGAACTCATCTCCTTTCTCCCTTCAAGTATCAAATTGTTCCAATATTCCACCAAGTTTGTGTAAAGGAATTACGAACCACAGTTAACTAGGTTTGTGGCACGCATATCCCCCATAGAATGAGTCATACAACAAAGTGCATTCATTTGGAGCCTTGCAATCAGATTTCGAACATGCCGGAAGATACCAACACTGTGGAGGGTGGAGTTTTGGACTTATTTGCTCCATCAATGCACATTCTCTTCACACATCATGGATTTCAGTGAGTGTGGAGCTCTGTACACAGAAAATGTAAATAAGACTAAGTGTTGTGATCATGTGCACATGGGGTTGGGCATGCTGTTGTAGGTGCGTTGAAAATCCATGATCACCATCAATGATTACCCTATCCATTATCTCATTTCCTTCAAAAACCGAAGAAAGGTTCACGTGCCAAAATGCACCCTCCCCAAGTCTTGTTCTCATAGTTATTTCAGTTTCATGAACATGAAATTAGTTTGTAACTAATTCTTGAGGAAACTGTTTCTTGATATCGGCTGATTTGGAGCACATTAATAATAGACTTTATGTTAGCTAAATATACCACGTAAATATTCCACATAAATATGTTGGGGATATTACATACTCCCCTCCTTAAAGACAACACCATCCTTAGTGTGCATCAATAAATTTTACACATGATATAACAATATAAACAAACAAAAGGGAATCCCTCCCCTTCAATAACTACACCAAGTGCATACTATTTTATCCCATGCTAAAGAAATCCACAATATTGGTAATACAATAGAGGAACTACACTTTGAGTAATTCCTTTCCAAGCATTAAGCTCATTTCCTATCAAGTTGCACATAAAATTCTTACACAAACATATAGAAAATTCATTTTTAACACAACACATAAATTATTAGTTAATTTTTTCCACTAAGAAAACCATAGTGGAAAAATAATGCTCATCACAACCAATGGGAACTGATTTCCACAACCAGATTGAGCCATTTTCACATCTAGACAGTTATCTAACAGAGACCATACCAGGTCCAACATAGGATTCCTCTTGGAAACATCCTTCCTATTCCTCCGACAACATCCTGTTCGGAGGAATTTAGAGCTCAACAACTCACTCTCTGGGCCTCCTCCAACAAGATCCAAAATCAATAGAGTTTCCTCATGCTTTTTCCCATCTTCACCATCTTGGCCAACTCTTTTCCCTTGCTGAGATCATCTATCTCTAGGGTGAAAACAAGAAAACGAGAAACACTTTTTGGAATTATGTTTTCATGGTTAATAAGTGTTGGGAGAACTAATACTAATAGATTTAAAAAAAAAATAGAACGCACTACGTGTAATACTATACTTTTCTATCTAATTTTTTAGAGAAAGATGATTGCTAACTATGAAAATGTTGATGGAGACCTACAAAATGAAAATGTAAAAAAATAAGGAAAAGTTTTACACAGATTCACATTTTCACCCTCTATGGAGATGAAATTCGCGTAGGCAACTGACATCGACCCAAAGCCTCCTTGGCCTTTCACAATTGTCCATAACTGTTTGCCATGTGAAATTCTCTTTAACACATTTTCCCACTATAATTTACATAATTGACCATATGCACATTATCATCAAAGAAAAACAATCATTTAAGTACACCATGCATTAATACTTGACCCTCAACATGGGTCTCATAATATGTAAAAGTAAATTTGACATAAATTCATAACTAACATATCATATCATTATCAACATGCAATTTTAGAAAAACAATACCAATCTTGTATATCATAACATTAAAAAGTATACCTTCTCCTTTGTAGTTGCAATTCACATTGCAACATTTTACCTTCCACAAGTTCTTATGTCCTACTTAATCACATCAACAACATTAGTCACAATTATTTTTAATAAAATCATACCTTCTACAAAATACTGTTATGCACAAAACATTTGTCAAATACATTCAAGATGCATTTCACTTTCACATGCATCTATGTTCTCAATATTTCAACATAATAAAAAGGTATTGGTCCTATTGCTCTTCATAAACCACTTTTATGTATTAAAATTAATATAAAAAGTAAGGATACATCCTCTAGATGTTAAAACAAAGTTTCCATAAAGTTGTTTTTCCAAAACAATAGTTAAGGGAACAATACTTTAATCATTAACATTCCCATAGTTTCTAACTCATGCAACATGTCATTTCATTTATGCATATGCATCTAATCAACAATAATTAATGCATACCAACTAACATCACCATTGAATCATCAATTCGTAGAATTGTGAAGTTTAAACAAATGAGGTAATCAACATCGTCTGATTACTACTAGTTCTATCATTTGGTAGAACCATTAAATCAATCACTTTAACAACAATACTGTATCTTGATCCAAGTTATTTGTAACCTTCAAGAACTTGTAGTCATAATTATGCATTGCTAACAAGTATCCATTTTCGCAATCATGGTATTTTCTAGCATACAATACTGTGATGCATAAAAGCATATGCAAAGCTTTATTCATATAAAACATTGATTTATCATTAATGTGTAAATGTCAATAACAATTATGGTAACAATCCAAACATCGCCGATTTCCATAGTGTATTGTTACCAATAGACCAACAAAATGAAGTAAACTACCAAAATCACTTGTTTACAATTTGCAGTAAGCTTTAGTCAAAACAAATTCATGCATACAAGTTTTAAGTTAGTCATGAAATACTAACTAATCAATGTTACCAACCATTTTAATTCAACCAAAATCCATGACAAGATTCAATAAAAAATTAGCCATTACAATCAAATCTCACCATTTGACTCATTGTTTATTTTAGAAATCCAAGGGGGGTTCTTTCAATGTCATTTAAAACATTCTCTTGTCCTTGTCAAGGACAACCCTTACCTTTTACATTCTTTCGTTATCACATAAAACAATACATGCATTTATTCTCTTGTTATAAGTAATCCATTGTAACTTTGTCATTTTTCTTTGAATGTACCATAATAATTATCATAATAGTATGCATGTAAAGGTTGGTAATCAGTCCACACTATCACTATTGAGTGCTCAAGATTTTTCATAAATGCATAAGAAGTTTTATTATCCTTTATCTACATAACGATTCAAATGTCATAAGCACAGTTTTGAAGCATACATTATCACATATCACATACTAGTCTTTAATGCAGCTGTTAACATGCATCATGCATCTCATGTCAAATTAATCTACTACATATATCGTTATGTAGTCTTGTTAGAATCATATCTGAGTTGATTCCCACTAGCATCATACCTCTACTTCTTTTCCACTTACTGATTCCCAAAAGGCGTTAGTGCTGCAACCTTTTGCTCTGATATCACTTGTAACATCCCTTAGTAAACCTCGTTTAAAAATACATGGAGTTAGATTTTTTTATAGAATTTACCAACGTGTAACTTTCCGAATTACTATTCCATATTCCTTCATTGGCCATTAAATAAAATCTTTATCATCATATAGAGTAACTTTAATAAATAAATATTAAGTTACATAACCATTAACAACCACTATTGTAGCCCATTAACATACACTTCCTAATGTAACCTTACATCATTTTCATGATTCTTTTAATAGGGTTAATTAATCACATACTAAATAATGTAAACGTAATGTCATGCACAGAATCAACATCATCAGAATGGCACAATAGGAAACACATCATTGAACACCGATATACCCTGGAAACCATATAGGGTGAAAACCAACAAACGTTTAATTTTTTATTAAACACTCGTGAAAGTGTTCACCCCTCACTCACTGGCTATAAGGGAGTCCATCCCTTGACTATTGTCATAAAATACTACAAAGAAATATCATCTTAAATACAACATAGCTAACTACAAGGTATTACATCAATCATGATATCATTTTCCGACAAATCCTTGAACAACATGTCCTTGTGGCTTGGTTCTTCCCATCAGTGGATTGTCATGTAGTTAAAATTCCTTTAATCTATATGGACCACTAGTTCTTTGCTTGCCATAACATTAAACATAATCTATCTTTTACATATGTTACAATATTTTCCTACAACTACTACTTGTCAGCAAACTTTGATATCATTATTAGATAAAATATTAATCAAACCCATAATAAATCTTTATTAGTGATGTTTCAACATCTATTCATGCACTTACATAAAATGTAAACAAAATATCGTGACACACCTCGTTTAACAACACTGCATATACATAAATTTAAAAGCACATAACCATCAAAACATGTCTATAGATAAATACCACATTAACTATTATTCCCCTTGCTCAAGCACACATTCTTTTCCAAAGGAAACCACGACAATTGTTCATATTCTTTTAAAGGATGCTAACACCTTAGCTATGACTTTTGTGCATATAATTATATAAACTTTATTCAAAAGAAAACTAGCTAGTCAACTATTTTCTTTGTGTATGCAATTATCTATTGTTTTCCAAAATAACTAATAAAATAGATATTACCTTTATCCATTTGAGCGCATGTTATTTTCTAGAAATAAACTAACGTAATACATACTATTCTTTTGCACGCAAACACATGTTCTTTTCTAGAAGCATCTTTTCCAAAAGAGAGCTATTCACATTAGCTATTGTATATGCAAATACATGCCCTATTCCAAAAGAAATCTGACATAATAATTATTGTTTCTTGCATATAACTACAAGTTCTTCTCCAGATGATCCAGGTGGATATTGGTGACCACCCGCCTATTCCACTTGGACCCCCACCACTGTTTCTTTCAGTTTTTTAATTTCCTTAATTGTAGCACAGTTACTATTTTTGGCAGTTTTTCAGGTCCTATACTTCCGGAGCTGTTTTGAGGTCCTAAATGATGTTTTTTTGCAAAACGTGCAAACATGAGTCTATAATTGATGTTTGTAGATGAAATTTGTAGTCCTCTGATAGATATTTCTAACAAGGTATTGTGCATTTCAAATAGAGATAGTATCCCAAAGTTACTACCCTCGGAAATTGATGTACCAATTTACCCAAATAGGGCCCATAGTTTTGGCGCTTCATCTCATAGGGTTAGGTTTTTTGATGTTTATTGTTTTCCATTGTTTCTCAATAATAAATAGGCCTTCGAGCCTCATTGCAACATAGTTCAGAGGCATGTAGCCGACACATCTCTTCTCAAAGATAAGCTACCATTGCCTGAGCTAGTTTTTTTTCCATTATGTTTGCAAGCATATTTTAGTTCTTTGATATTAATGAAATGAAGTGTTATTTTTGCTGCATCTCTGTATTTTTGGTTATATATGAATTTTTTTTCTTTCCTGTTTAAGTTCAGATTAGTGGTATCAGAGCGGGTCTACTCTTTCTCTGTTTTTCTTTGCATGTCCCCAATGATCGGGGTATAAGGAGTTAGGGATCGAACTAGTTGAACCCTTGCAAGAACAGCCTCACAAACCCCGACGACCTCCCATGGCGGAAGAAAAGAAAGACGAGGGAGCAAGATATCATTTCAAAATATTGCTCGAAGAAGCCCTTGAGCGATAGAGGAATGCAATGATGAACAACTTTACCCAGATCCTTCAACGACTACCCACAGGCGACACATTTTCTTTCGGAAGCCACTCTGGGAGCACCACTCCGTTTAAGGGACAAGTTAACTTTGACATCCCCATATTTGAAGGTCAGATAGATGCAAATGCTGTAGATAAATGGCTAAATCTTCTAGAAGGATATTTATCGGTTCATGAATTTTCCAATCAGGAAAACATTACTTTTGCACTCCTTAAAGCCGCCCCCCATGTAAAGGACTAGTGGGAAACATACTGTGAGAAGAGGGACAAGAGTGAACCCTCACTATTCTCAGCCACACCCACTTGGAATTATTTCTGAGATGCCATCAAGGAGAAGTATTTCCCTATCGTGAGATATGAAGATAAATACATAAAGTGGACCACACTGCGGTAGGGAAGGGCCCAAGATGTGCTAGAGTTCACAAATATTTTTCTTACCCTTCGCATGAAGTTAGGTATCAAGGATTCTGAGTGACATTTGGTACTCAAGTTTTCAGCTATCTACACAAGTACATCCAGGATGAGATGGAATTCCTAGACATCTCCTCGCTCGGTGTTGCCTATCGATACACTATCGAGATTAAGTAGAAATTTAAACAGAAGCAGTGAGACTTTGGATCTGTGAATCTGAAGCAAGGGAAAGGAGCCCCCAAGCTACAAAACAAAGGAAAAATCTAAGGTGGGTTGACCAAAGACATCCTGCTGAAGCTGAAAGAAAAGAACAATACCACGAAGACAAAGAAGGACATGTGGAAATGGTGTGAATTCAATAAGAGCCCCACTCACAACACAAGTGACTATCATGCCAAGCAATCACTGGTGGCCGAGCTAAAGGCTTCTGAATCAAATGCATGTTCCAAATTTGAGTTCGAACCCGACAAGGGGAATGAAAAAGGGAAGCAGATTATTGATGCAGAGCCTAGTGCCACTATTACCACCACCAAGATCCAGAAGAATGAGCATGAAGATGCAGAGGAGGGGGAGCACATCTTCCACTTACAGATGTGGGTGAAGGGTTCTCCGCTGTAGTTCATTATCAACAACGGGAGCCAAAAGAAGCTCATTTTAGCAGAGGTCATGAAGCAGTTTGGCTTACCGACCATAGCACACCTGCAACCGTACACCATCGGGTGGCTTCACCAAGGGCTAGATCTCCGCGTCATCCAACAGTGCCACCTTCCCTACAACATAAAGCCCTTTGTAGATGAGGTATTGTGTGATGTTTATCCTCTTGAATTTTGTGATGTATTATTAGGACAACCATACTTGTGGAAGCGACATGCTGTGTATGAGTCTAGGCCCCACCATGTTATTATTACTTTGGTCAATAAGTTGTATAGGATACCAGAGGTAGCACCGCCTACAACCATCTCTTTTTATCACTGTGAAGAAATGTAGTAAGGTCATTTCCCAGACTGGAAAATTTGTTTTCCTTATGATTCACCTTCAGGGAAATAAGAAGATTGTGGCCACGACCTTCAAACATGGATCCTCCGCACGACAACAATAGATGTACAAGGTCGTGGAGGCGTACAGGGATATATTCACCTCACCCACAGGGGTACCTCTAAATTGTTAGGTCAAGCACTCTATTGATCTGACCCCAGGTGCACTGCTTCCCAATGGACTGACCTATTGACGCTATGTTCTGGAGAACAATGAAATCAAGAGGAAAATTCATGAGTTGTTGTCGAAAGGGAACATCAGGCCAAGTTCAACAACATGTGGGAGCCCGATCATGTTATTTCAGAAGAAGGATGAGACCTGGAGACTCTGTATTCACTATCAGGCGCTGAACAAGATCACTGTCCAAAATAGGTATCCAATCCCATGGATTGATGACCTCCTAGACCAGCTCAAGGGGGCCAAATATTTCAATAAGATTGACTTGAAGTCTGGGTATCGCCAGGTACCAATCAAACCTTCCGACGTGTGGAAGACTGCCTTCAAATCCAAGGAGGGCCTTTTCAAATGGTTGGTCATGCCTTTCGAGTTGATGAATTCCCCCAAAACCTTCATGAGGCTGATGGATGAAATATTGTGACCCTTCACTAACTCATTCATGGTGGTGTATTTGGATGATATCCTGAGCTTCAACTAGAGTTTGGAAGAGCACCTCCACCATATTTGATAGGTCCTCCAAACTATGTGACAACACAAGCTATGTGCCAATTTGGAGAAATGCACTTTCGGTATGATCCGGGTTCAATATTTGGGTACATCATTGATGAGAGGGGTGTGCATGTGGACCCAACCAAGATACAAGTAATTCAAGATTGGCCAGCCCCAACCACTCTAACGGAGCTCCACAAATTTCTGGGTCTTGTCAATTTCTACAGTAGGTTCGTGTTGAGGTTCTCCCATATCACTTGGCCTTTAAGTCAAGTCACCAAGGGCAGAGCGAAATAATATTTATTTTGGTCTGAATCCTAACATAAGGCATTTACCAAGTTGAAGCATTGCCTCTTCTCTGCACCAGTTCTCACATTACTAGACCTGCAACTACCATTTGAGATTGAGATATATGCCTCCGACTATGCTATTGGTGTAGTTCTTACTCAATAGGGGCATCCAATGGCATATCACAGTGAGACACTTTCAGAAATAGTCTGAAAGTGTCCCACCTATGAAAAAGAGATGTATTGCATTGTGCAGGCCTGCCGATAATGGAAGCATTACATTCTGGGGAAAGAAACGATCAACCACACAGACCACCGACCCCTGAAGTTCATACAGACACAATGGAAGTTGCAGAATGATCGCCATCAGAAAGGGTCCACATACCTGCAACATTTCCATTTGAACATTAAGTACAAGAAGGGAAACACCAATAATGTTGCAAACTGCCTTAGTTGACCACCGGTGATGGCGCTGATCACTGTGCTGGACTATTGTGGGCATGAGACTTCAGGGTGGTTGCATATTTACAAGAGCGATGCATAATTGGACAACACATACCAGATGCTCCTAGAAGGAAAGAAAGTTGCAAATTTTCACCTCCAGGATGCACTATTATGCCACCTGGGACACATTTGTGTTCCTTCAAGCAAGCATGCTAGGATGATTTGGCAGTCACACTACAGTCGGGTCGCTAGACATTTCGGAGTAGAGAAAACAATGGCAGTGTTGCAGAAGTACTTTTATTGGCCAAACCTTTGATAGGATGCTGGGAAGTACATCAAATCCTACACTGCCCGTTCCATTTCCAAACAAACCATCAAGAAGAAAGGCCTATATACTCCTCTGCCTAATCCTATTCGACCTTGGGAATCCATCTCCATGGATTACATGTCGGATCTTCATTCTATTAAACATGATAACGATTGCATTTTTGTGGTCGTCGACAAATTCTCTAAGATGGCTATTCTGGAGGCCTGCAAAAAGAGTATCACAACAAAAGCCACAACTAAGGTCTTCTTTGAACGAGTGTGGATACACTTTGGGATCCCACAGTCCATTATCTTAGATAGGGACAACTAGTTCCTAAGTACATTTTGGTCAAGTCGCTAGTTGATGCTGGATACCAAGCTCACGAAGTCCAAAAATATCCACCCCCAACTGATGGCCAAAAAAAGGTCATCATCAGGATGATCGTGCACATTTTGTGCATGTACAAATCGAAGCATCCACACACATGGTATGAAATCCTCCCCTATGTCCAACACAACTACAACAAAGCTCTCCATAGCTCAACTGGCCACATCCCCTTTCACTGGTGGGGTTGGGATTCCAGCCACTATGTCCCATTATGTGGCCATACCATTTGTAGCTAGTCAGGAAGATTTGTCTCATGTCCAGTCTAAAGCTGACAAGGCTAACAACTTCATTGAGCGCATTCAACACATCTGCTAGCAGGTCCATGACATATTGCACAAAGCTAATGCTAAGTACAAGCAACGTCAAGATCAACATCAGGTTCCACACAAATTCCAGTTGGTTGGCAAAGTTTGGTTACATTTACAGAAGGAGCGCCTCACTGGGCCCCACTGCAAGCTTCGCCTGCTACGATATGGACCTTACATCATCACTAAGGCTATAGGGGACAATTCTTTCAAGCTCAGCATTCCACCATTCCTTGGCTTGCACCCAGTGTTCAATGTGGACCATCTTCGACCATACTTTCCACCATTACTGGACATATCAGACATTGCAGAACAACTCACACCAACATAGTTAAACCCAGATTGCATGGAACATGCCACAACTGATCGGATCATGGACACACAGATCAAGAATACTCGCCAATAGAAGATCCAACTATATCAGGTTGTCAAAGTTGGCCAACTCCTGCACTAAGGCAAGTGGCTCACTAGGGACCAAGTTCCGCAAAAGTTTCCCCATCTCATGGAGGAACTCAACATAATGGGGACCACTGCTTCCTAAGGGGGGAGGAATCATCCAGGTGGATATTGGTGGCCACTCGCCTATTCTACTTGGACCTCCACCAATGTTTCTTTCAATTTTTTAGTTTCCTTTATAGTAACATGGTTACTATTTTTGGAAATTTTTCGGGTCCTAAACTTCCGGATCCATTTTAAGGCCCTAAACGATGTTTTTTTTGGAAAACGGGAAAACACTGATGTTTGTAGTTGAAAGTTGTAGTCCTCGGATAGATATTTCTAACGAGGTATTTTGTGTGTCAAACAAAGATCATATGAAAAGTTACGATCCTGAGAAGTTGATGTACAAATTTACCCAAACGGGGCCCATAGTTTTGGCGCTTCATCTCTTAGGGTTAGGTTTTTGGATATTTAGGGTTTTCCATTGTTTCTCAATAATAAATAGGCCTTCGAGCCTCATTGTAACATAGTTCAGAGGCATGTAGTCACCACATCGCTTCTCAGAGATAAACTACCATCGCCTGAGCCAATTTATTTGCATTCTGTTTGTAAGCATATTTCAGTTCTTTGATATTAATGAAATGAAGTGTTATTTCTGTTGCATCTATGTATTTGTGGTTATATCTGTATTTTTTTGTGTTCCTGTTTAAGTTCGGATCACCAAAAACCTAACACAATGGAGCATGCAATTACATATAACTCAACAATTGTTCTTTCCATGCATGCAAAAATATTTAATTTTCAAGAAACTATCATAATAAACTATTTTTTTTACAGGTGGTTCGCGGACACTAGGTGGTTGCTACATCCACGAAAAATCTGGGCTGATCAACCCTGAAGGGAATCAAGCCCCTTGGCCAGACTAGCAGGGCCTAACCCCAAGGGTGTCGAGGAGAATTGACCCTGTGACCTCCCGACCGGTGAGGTACTTAACAACGAGGACTCAACTAATTGAGCTAACCCTTGGGGCTTATCATAATCAACTATTATTTTCATGCATGCAAAACATATTTCTTTCTCCGGAATTTTACCACCATTAGCTATTCTTTTATGCATATGTAAATACACAAATATATATTCTATTTATTTATTTATTATTTTTTTTGCCTGAGAATTCTAACACTTTAGTCATTATTTTTGTGCATTTAAATGCATATTTCTTTTCAAGAAAGTCTATTACAATTAGCTACTCTTTGTGCATGCATACACATATTTATTTAATAGGAAATCTATCATTATAATTATTTCCTTTCACCATAACTAAACACCACGCAACGTATTATTTTTCAAATAATACCACAATAATTATCTATTCTTTTAACCAAGCAAGACATAGTTACTTATCTCTTGGTGTAGTATGGCCTCTCTTTGCATGGTGAAGAGTAGGTGGATATGACGAATCCTTGGTTTTTATTTCCATTACGATTTTCATCACCAATTCAAAACACATTGATCATTATTGTGTCCAAGAAATAATGTGCGAGTTCTTCTTCATAAAAATATTTCTTCAAGCTTTTGACCACAAGCTACACCAAGCATGCCATGCTATGATACTGAATGATGTAGAGACATGTGATTTATTCATAAGAAAAAATGAATTGAGTTGGGTTCTTCTCTTTTACTTCTACCATAATTTATATATCCACACATCAATAACTAGTTCACAAATTTTGATTGGCGCTTCGAGCTCTAATGGATGCAAACTTGACACATATACTTATTCTGTGCATCCAATGCCACATGTTCAAACCCTGGGGTCATTGATCACAGAGTTTGATGGATTCTTCTAGATTAATTCTTTCAAATCTCGCATAGATGCCTATTCTTTACGTCCATGATTTGGGTGGGCTCAAACCTTGAGGATATGCATCTTATCATACCAAATCAATCAAAGAACTTGTCTCCTTTCTCCCTCCAGGTATCAACTCGTTCCGATATTTCCCCATGCTTTATGGACCACAGTTAACTAGGCTCACAACACACAGATCCCCCATATAATGAGTCATACAACACAGAACATTCATTTGAAGCCTTGCAATCAAATTCCGAACATGCCGAAAAATACCAACACTATGGAGGGTGAAGTTCTAGACTTATTTTCTCCATCAGTGCACATTCTCTTCGCACATCATGGATTTCAATGAGTGTGGAGCTTTGTACATGGAAAATGTAAATAGGACTGAGTGTTATGATTATGGACACATGGGGTTGGACATGTCATTTTTTATGCAACCAGCTCACAAAAAGATAGAAAAGATAGATCAACGACTTCAAAATCAGCCTCTTCGAGGGGGAAACCTCCTTTACATTATACAAATGAACAATTCTTGGATGATTTAAATGACAAAACCTCCTTTCTATATATAGGAGTCTAAGGGGTCACAATATAATCAAAGTTGACATAACAATAATAATGTAAGGGCACAACAATAACAATAATGGGCTTTTATGGGGCACAATAATAACAATATGGGGACAACATGGGCACAACAATAATAGTAAGGGCTACAATGACAATAATGATGGGGGAATAAACTAGTATTATAGGGATCTAACATGCCCCTCTCCTTCAAAAAAGTGTTGTCCTCAATGCTTGAGTAGTTCTGGATGCTTCTGTATAAATTTCTCATCCTCCCATGTGCAATCTTCAGTGGGTAAGTTCTTCCACTTGATGAGATACTCTGAAATTGATTTCTTTCGTAGCTGTTGAGTTCTTGTTTCTGTGACTGCTTCAGGTTCCAATATGATTTTTCCTTCCTCGTTAAGATCTGGCAATATTGTTTGAACTGGGAGCTTGTCACTTATAACCTTTTTTAAGCATGAAACATGGAAAATTGGGTGCGCTCGGGAAGATGCAAGAAGCTCCAATTTGTATGCCATAGTACCAATCTTTTGCAACACCTTGTATGGACCACAATACTTTGGTGATAATTTATTATCCTTCTTAGCATGCTTGAGGGACATTTGTTTGTATGGTTGTAGTCGTAGAAATACCCAGTCACCTACATCAAAATTGTTTTCACTGCGATGTTGATTTTCCTATTGTTTCATTCTATTCTGTGCCAAAGTGAGGTTATCCTTTAAGAGTTAAAGAACTTGTTGTTGATTCTCGATGTGATCTTCCATTACTTGAACCTTAGATTTTTCTCTTAAAGATGATGTGATGGACGGTGGATGATATCCATAAAGTGCCATAAATGGGGTCATTTTTGCTGTAGTATGGAAGGAAGTGTTATACCACCATTCAGCCAGAGGCAACCACTTGACCCATTGTGTCTGTTTATCAGTTACAAAGCAATGAAGATATCCTTCCAAACATTTGTTCACTATCTCAATTTTCCCATTAGATTGAGGATGATAAGATGAGATATGAGCTAACTGAGTACCCAAACAAGAAAATAATTCTGTCCAAAAATTTCCAGTGAAAATGGGATCTCTGTCGCTTACAATAATTTTTGGGTTTCCATGTAGCTTTTGTATTGTTTCCATAAATGCAGTAGCAACTGTATTGGCTTTAAATGGATGAGATAATGCACAAAAGTGTGCATACTTGGTAAGTCTATCAACTACCACCGTGATGACACTCTTTCCTTCGAAATTGGGTAGACTCGTGATAAAATTCATTGAAACCTCCTCCCAACATTGACTTGGAATGGATAAAGGTTGTAACATACCCTGGGTCTTAATTGTTTCAACTTTATTTTGTTGGAAAACTAAATATTCCGCCACAAACTTTTGAATATAAGATTTAAGGCCATCCCACATAAATTCCTTCTTAACCCTGTGGTAAGTTTTTAAAAATCCCTAGTGCCCTTCTAACAGAGAGGTGTGCAATTCCAGAAAAATCTTTTGTTTGATTTGGGAATTCTTATAGAGGTATACATGATCTTTGTACCATAACGAATCATTTTTCTAGCTAAATGTATCAGATGTACTGGGATCTTGCTACAACTTTTGAATGAGTGCCCACACTTCTTCGTCCTTCTTCCATTCATCCCTTGCTTCGTATATCCAATCAGGTTGGATAATAGAAATGGCACAAAACAATGCTTCCACATCCTCATCCTTTCTTGAGAGTGCATCTACAACAAAAAATTGCTTCCCTTTTTGGTAGATGATTTCAAAGTCATAACCCAACATATTTGTGACCCATTTTTGTTGCTCTTGTGAAGACAATATTTGTTCTAAAAAGTATTTAAGACTATCATGATCCGTTTTTACCTTGAAGTGTCTTCCCATTAGGTAAGGCTGTCATTTCTTAAGTGCTCGTAGTATTGCCAACATTTCCTTCTCATAAATAGGTTTGTGTAAATACTTTCCTTTGATTGGACGACTTTCAAAAGCAATAGGTCTTCCTTCTTGCATTGAAACAACACCAATCTCATTCCCTGAGGCATCACATTCCACAATAATTTTTTTTGTGAAGTTTGGCGTAGCTAATACCGGTGCTTGGCACATTACCTCTTTAAGATGTTCCAAGGCCACCGTTGCTTCCGGAGTCCAAGAAAATGCATATTTCTCTAGTAATGTTATTAGAGGTGCTGCTATTCTCCCATAATTCTTAACAAACTTGCGATAATACCCTATCAACCCAATACATCCTCGCAGATGCTTTATGGATGTGGGAATTTTCCATTCCTTAATGTCTTTAATTTTGCTAGGGTCTACCTTAACACCTTCATGAGATACAATATGACTGAGATATTCCACCTCCTGTACTCCAAAGAAATATTTGGAGGTTTTTGCATATAATTGTTTCTCCTCCAATATTTTGAGCACCCTGTCAACATGTTGAACATGATCCTTCCAAGACTTACTGTAGATTAGTATATCATCAAAAAATACTAACACAAATTTTCTAAGGAAGGGTTTGAAAATGGAATTCATCAAACCTTGAAATGTAGAAGGCGCATCGGTAAGGCCAAAAGGCATGACCAAGAATTTATAATGACCCTCACGAGTTCTAAATGTTTTTTTTGGAATGTCTTTAGTCTTCATTATTATTTGATGATATCCTGAACAAAGATCCAACTTGGTGAAGTAAATTGCTCCATGTAATTCATCCAATAATTCATCAATGACTGGAATGGGAAATTTATCTTTAAAAGTGAGCTTGTTGAGCTCCCTATAATATGGACAAATGCACCATGATCCATCCTTCTTGTGCACCAATACTGCTGGAGCAGAGAAAGAACTTTGACTAGGTTGAATTATACCAACCTCTAGCATTTTTTCAACCATACGTTCAATTTCACTCTTTTGGGCATAGGGATATCTATAAGGCCTAATTTTTGGAGGAACAATTCTTGGAATCAAATGACTAACATGGTCATGATCACGAATAGGTGGGAGGCCTTTGGGAGTCTCAAATACCTTGGAATGATTTCCCAAGACTTTTTGGAGATTTGGAGAAATAAATGATTTCGATGTGGGATCCTCTAGTGAACATAATTATGCAATCATGCCCCATTGTTCTTTCTTTAAAAGCTTTGTCATGCCGTTAGAGTTGATTATCTTTCTTGGTTTCCCTGCGATGCCCCTTAATTCAACTTCCTTTCCTTCCCACAAAAAATTCAAGAAAAGTTCTTGAAAATTAAAAACTATTGTACCCAAATATTGTAGCCATTGGACTCCTAGTACAACATCAACACCACCCATTGGAATAGAAAGCATTGGACTATTCAATACATATTCTCCCATGGATAAATTGATATTATGGAACTTTCGAGAGCAATTTAAGGTTCCTCCATTTTCAACCATCACTTGACACTCTGGTGATGGATATAGGAAGCAATTCAATTCCTTGGCTATCTTACAATGAATAAAATTATGGGTACTACCCGATTCAATCAACACTATTACCTTTTTGTTTTTGATATGTCTTTCTATCTTGAGAGTTTGAGGAGTGGTAATTCCTGTCAATGCATTACAAGATATGGTTGGATTCATTTCTTCTTTTTCTAGGGTTGGTTCTTGGTGTATATCCTCTTCTTTTGACATTTCTTGTTCCTTTTCTTCCTCCTCTTCACAATCTATGTAAAATAATTTCTTCTTAGCACACTTATGACCTTTAGTGTATTTGCTATCACAACTATAACAAAGCCCTTTTTTTATTTTTTCTTCCAATTGTTGTGATATCAACCTTGTAGGTTGTGGAAGGCTAAGGGCAACAACACTTCCATCTTTATATTTGTGTGTGGTATGCTTCCTTATTGCCATAATTTTGCTTTCAATTTTTCTTGCCATCCTGAATGCCTTTTCTAATGAATCAGGTTCACAAAGGCGAACCTCATGTTGGATGTTATCCTTTAAGGTTCCTATGAACACATCAATCCTATGCTCCTCTGGAATATCATTTACCCTTATATTCAATTTTTGGAAGTCCTCAATATGCTCCACCATTGGACCCTTTTGTTTGAGATTTATCAATTGACTAAAGAAGGTGTTTCTCTTTGTATGCTCATAATGTGCCATCATTTCCTCCATAAAAATTGACCAAGTGATAATTTTTTTATGAGAGAAAAGCCATCGATACCATACAAACTGATTGGGTTCCAAATATAAAGTTGCAATGCATACCTTTTGTGTGTTTTTCACATTATGGAGATGGAAATATTGCTCCCTCTATAGTATCCATGTTATGGGATCCTTGCCATTAAACTTCCTCATATCGATCTTTGGAACATGGTGGGTCTTTGATCCAATATTAGAGTCTATGAAATCATGATTAACATTTCTTTTGTTCTCATTGTGAGTTTCATCTAATACCTTTTCGACATTAGGAAGCATTTCTTGTAGCAACCTTGTCAAACCTTCCTTGAAACTTTCCATGTCTACTTTTAAAACATTCTTAAAATCTTCCATATTATCTTTCATGTCAACCATATTAGCTTTCATGCCATGCATATTAGATTTCATGCCATTCTTCAATCCTTCCATGTCTGATTTTAAGCTATTCTTCAAACCATCCATCTTAACTTCCATTTCATTTTTGGTTACTCTTCGGGGCATCAATTAATGAGTATTATGCTTCACTATGCCTTTTGAATCACTTCAAATTATTTTTTCAAAGAAAACTTATGCAAATTTTAAAAAAATACACTCCTTTTTTTTCTTTGTAGGAGCTTGATATTGAATCTGTTGTATCTCTGTAATGGTGGATCTCCAAGGTTTGAAATTTTGTCATTATAGACTGGATTAGTAGAGCGAATTTGTACGAAGTGCCATGTGTCACTATTCCGACCTTCGGACCTGAAAATGATAACGAACAAACTACATTCCGTCCTATTTCTATCACCTTTTACGAAATTCGAATCTAATGTTTAGAGAGAAAGTTATGTCAATTTTCCCAAGGTCACCTGTTTGAGATGGAATTCAGGAGCCTGCAAAAACCATAACTTCCTTGGATCATATCTCCAAAATATAGTGAGAGAAGATCTGAAATTAGGACACTACGTTCATCAATATTTTGTCTCAAATGGGTTTTTTTTAGCTTCTAAAGCTTCGTAGAAAAAAGTATAGCAAAAATTCCACAAGGACCTAATTGAAGCAACGAAACCCTAGAATCCAAAGCTCTGATACCAAATGTTATGCAACTAGCTCACAGATAGAAAAGATAGATCAACGACTTCAAAATCAGCCTCTTCGAGGGGGAAACCTCCTTTACATTACATAAATGAATAATTCTTGGATGATTTAAATGACAAAGCCTCATTTCTATATAGGAGTCTAAGGGGCCATAATATAATCAGAGTCGACATAACGATAATAATGTAAGGGCACAACAATAACAATAGTGGGCTTCTATGGGGCACAATAATAACAATATGGGGACAACATGAGCACAACCATAACAATAAGGGCTACAATGACAATAATAATGGAGGAATACACTAGTATTATAGGGACCTAACATCGTTGCAGGTGATTTGACAATTCGTGATCATTATCAATGATTACCCTCCCCATTATTTCATTTCCTTCAAAAGCTGAAGAAAGGTTGCGTGCCAAAATGCACCCACCCCCAATCTTGTTCTCATAGTTTTTTTCAGTTTCATGAATGTGAAATTAGTTTGTAATAATTTTTAAGGAAACTGTTTCTTGATACTGGCCGATTCAAAGCACATTAATAATATACTATAAATATTCCAAGTAAATATGTTGGGATATTACAATCACATAGAAATCCTTAGTTGGATAGATGTAACAACCATATAGTTGTGAGATTTTTATGATTTGTGGGACTATTTTGTGGTTTAAGAAACCACAACTTAAGGGCATTTAAATTTTATGTAGAAAAGAACACCACTTAGGTGCATTTTATGTCTCTTTACTAATGCTACTTTTAAATATTGGCCATATTACCTCAAAATTCAATGATGCCAACATAATTTTACTTTTTTTTCATTCTCTTATTATTAAGATCCTATTTTCTTTTTATATGATTTTGTTTTTAATAATATTAATTTACACAAAAAAAAAAAAAAAAATTTAAAATTTGAAATAAAATCTAAATATAACAACACTTTTCTATTTAAAATTTGATGATTTTATAATTTCAATTTGGAATGAAACATATTGCAAATATCATAATTTTATTGGTAATGTTAATCTTTGAAAAAAAATACTATTACGAATATCACAATTTTATTTTTATTTAAAAAAAAAAAAATTTTAATTCTAATTTGCACATTATTTTCATTTTATTATTATTTTCTGTAATAATAATAATAATATAACATTTAATAAAATAAAAGCACACTTCACAATGTTAGTATTATAAGTTTTTAATCTATAAAAAATAATAATAACAACAATAATAATAATAAATACAAATATAAGACTTAAATATAACAATTAATAAAATAAAAACACACTTATCACGATGTTAATATTGATAACTCCATTAATAAATTACTATAATAATAATAATAATTATTATTATTTTAAATACAAATATAACCTTTAAATATAACATTTAATAAAATAAAAGCACACTTATCACGGTGTTAGTATTAATAGGTCTATTAACAGGTTACGTATAAGTCATCCACGTTGTCCACCTGGTTGGAGAATTGGGTTATTTTCTAAAATTCAACGAAAAGTTAGAAAATATGGTAATTTTTAGAGTTTATATAATTTATTTATTTATTATTTTTTTTTGGTTAAAATTGTAATTTAAATTATATGATATTGAAATTATTCCAAAGTTATCTCATCACATTAAAAGAAAAACACAAAAAATCACAGTAATCAGATGATTATTCATGAAATTAGAATTTTTATAATGAAAATCTGTAAATAAAAATTATAAAAATATAATAAAATTTTAGTTGAATTGAAGCTTCTGGGATCCATAATAGTTGAAAGGATAACTTTGACTTAAATCACATATCGACAGACATTTGTCGACCTGTTTCAAACCAACAAATGTGATTCATCTTCAAGACAATAATAAAACTTTATTCATATTAACATTTTAATTTTTTTTACCAAATTTATAACTTCATATATGAAACTCTAATTATATTAAAAAAATCTCTGTTTCACCAAACTTGTAATTGCAAAGAAAATCAATTTCGTACAAAATAATCTTTAATCTGAATCTTATATTAAAAAATCAGAACTTAGAGCAGGTTGCTCGCCTGTTCCATCTGTAATATGAAATTTACAGCAGGTAGCTCGCCTGTTACAACTAGAAATATAGATGGCCATGGCCAACTGGCATTACCATGAACCAGAGATTCTTTTTTATAGAAAATTAAAAAGAAAATCGTTGGAGAAACATTGAAAATAGAGAGATCGATTGGTTGAAAAGGCAGAGACTACCACTTAACTTTCCCATATAATCACCAACTCCAAATTAATTTCTCACTACCAAAGTCCCAACAAACCACACAAAATACGTGACGCTAACAACTTGCAGATTTGACGATAAATACAACAATCCAATTTGGGACTCCCACTCCTCACAATTGTTGTTCACTGTTAATGGAAATGGCGGCAGAAGATGCAGGTCACCATGGCGGCGCGATGAAAAGCTCAAGCTCCGTTCCGCTTCGTATCCGCGTGCTCTGTTGGCTCGTCAAGAACGCCGGCGCCGTCACCCGGCGAAACGACGGCACCGTCAATCGGAGGCTCGCTAATTTCATAGACCTCAAAGTCTCAGCTGACCTGGAACCCCGCCAGGGAGTTTATACCAGAGACGTCGTCATCGATAAAGCCACCGGCGTACGTGTCCGTTTGTTCGTGCCGGATAACGGCGTTCACGGGGATTTTCCGGTCGTCGTTTACTTCCATGGTGGCGCTTTCTGCGCCCTGTCAGCCGCCGACGTGTCGTACGACACATTCTGCCGCAAGCTGGCCGGGCGGCTCAATGTTGCCGTGGTCTCGGTGGACTACAGGTTGGCCCCGGAGCACAAGTGCCCGGCCGCCTACGACGACTGTTTCGCGGCCGTGGCGTGGCTCCGTGCGCAGGGGCGGGGCTACCTGCCGCCGAGCGCCGATTTGTCGCGGTGCTTTCTCATGGGCGACAGCGCGGGCGGCAACATCGTGCACCACGTCGGATGCCGCGTGGCGAAAGAAGGGGACATGAGTCCAGTCAAGATCGCGGGCCACGTGCTCCTTCAGCCCTACTTTGGTGGGGAGGAGAGGACCCCGGCGGAGTTGAGGTTGAGCAACGGTGTCCCGCTGATTACGATGGAGGCGGCCGATTGGTATTGGAGGGCGTTTCTGCCGGAGGGGGCCACGAGAGACCACCCTGCGGCCAACGTGACGGGCACCGATATATCGGGGCTATCGTTGCCTCAGTCGTTGGTGGTGGTGGGAGGGCTGGATATTCTCCAAGATTGGCAGCTCCGATACGTTGAGCATCTGAAAAACATGGGCAACCAAGTTGAGGTTCTTTTCTACGAGGACGCAATCCATGCATTTCACGTATTTCCTGGGTATCATTTGACTCCAAAGTTTCTGCGTGATCTCGCCTACTTTCTGCAATTGAGGGCGGAGCTCTTGCCCACAATATGAGATTGTAACGAAAACTCTGCACTCATATTATAATGAAAACTCTGCACTCATATTTTATCACATTGAATAGGGTATTTGCAGGTTGCAACAACTACAAACCCTAGGATGGATTATAAATGGAATGAAATGTAATTTCATTTAATAATCCTACAATTTCCTGGCAAGTCAAATGTCTTGAGCTAATCGTGTGTTACATATATATATAAATATTCCTCTGTCATCTATATTTGATATATATAGATATTTTAATGGTTATGATATGATATTGCATGAATTAGTATCAGCTTGATATTTTTTATTGTTTTGTGAGATAATGATAATAGATTTTGAATATATTTTAATGCTTATGATATGATATTTATATTTGACATATATTGATATTCTAATGGTTATGATATGATATTGCATGAATCAGTATCAGCTTGATATTTTTTATTGTTTTGTGAGATAATGATAATAGATTTTGAATAATTCTATTATTTTGTGAGATGGGAGATTATAGTGGGTAAAAAAAATAAATAATAATAATCTTATGTTAAAATAGAAATATTTTCTAATTAAAATAATAAAAATAAAAATTATAAGTTATTATTATTGTTTTTATTCGTTTTTGTTGGGTAGTTAAGTTAAATTTTTATGAGAATCTATGGTATTCATGTGGAATATAGCTTATTTAAAGGGGTGAATTATCAAATCTCTATTCACTCTAAATTGAGGTTTGCATCTTAACAGATTTGATCCCTCTTGAGCCTTGGTAGATCTAGAGTTAAGATAGATCTAAGTTTGTTTAATTCCCCTCTTTAAATAGGCTATATTCCACATGAATACCATGGGTCAATACCATAGGTTCTAATAAAATTGAAGTTCAAAAACCACAAATAACTTGACCAAGTCAAGTTTACCTTAACTACCCAACAAAAATTAATAAGATTAATAATAGTAATGTAGAATTTTTATTTTTATTATTTTAGTTTGAATTTATTTTTATTTTAACATAGGGTTATTTTTATTTTATTTTGACAAAGTCAAAATGTTTACAGGACATTGCAACATCTCTACCATAAATAAATTAAAATTCAATTTTATGATGACCTTGTGGGTTTATAACGTTTTTATGGGGTGGACTTGGAGTATGCTTGGGGTGGGCTTGGAGTATGCCCTAAAACTGTTTTTAGCGATTAAGTCCTAGAGGCATCTCACTGGAGTGAAAGACCACTCCCTTACAAACCACCAATGAGTAATTCTAGGTGGCATGGTTTTCCTTGAATAATGTGATGGGTCATCTTATATTCGCAAATAACATCTAGTGATGAATGTCCCCATTGTTGGTTTGATAATTGAATTATCATAGGTTTTCCA
This sequence comes from Pinus tabuliformis, assembly GCA_031772625.1. Lineage (NCBI taxonomy): Eukaryota > Viridiplantae > Streptophyta > Pinopsida > Pinales > Pinaceae > Pinus > Pinus tabuliformis. The sequence goes on along the minus strand of CM062820.1, from coordinate 1,491,876,944 downwards.
ACTGTGTAAAAAATAATAATCTTATGGGGTTTCTTGTCCAATAATGGCATGTGTTAGTGTTAGATTCTTGGTTTACTATTATTTGTCCATGTAGTTTTTGAAACTATAATTATTTTTGTGGATTTTAGAGGAAAACCAATCCTTCGATTTGTGAATTTAGTTACAAATTTCTTTGTTTTCAGGAAATTGTTATTAAATTTCAAAAGAAAATAGAATTTTGGAGAGCAAGATGAGTGGTGACCCTAGTTCTAGGGTTTAATCATATGAAACAAGTTTAAAGATTTAGAGTTTCCTTACCATTGGCTGCTAATCTAATTAATTTGCAACGAAAATTGCAACTTAGTATGGCCTTGATGGGTGCTCCTTCAAGGACATGGTCATGGGTTAGAAGAAACCTAATCATTCTTCTATAGAAATGGGTGGGGCAAGTAAGGAAGACTCAAAGAGCAAGGATTTAGATTACTTGGAATAAGCTCAAAAGATGTAGGTTAGCAACATGCATAATGGATGCCTAGAAAAAACTAATAGCAACCCAAGGTATGAAGTTACTTCTCCCAATATTGATAGCTACATTCAATATATGAAGGTTCACATAGTCATTAGAAAATTTATGGTCATTTAGCCCTTTGTGAAGGCCCTCATGGGTTGGATGAACTCCAAATGGAAAATCAAAGGATAAGTTGACCAAAAGCTTCATTCAAAGGGGTTCTTCATAGCAATATTTGCCTACACTAAAGACTTGGAATAGATCTTTGAGGAAGGCCCTTATTTTTGTAATTCCATAGGGTTTTATTTGAAGTATTACGCAGAAAGATTTAGTCTTGAAAAATGGAACTTTAAATAGGCTTTAATCTAGATCTAGATGTACTCTCTCCCATATGAATCCTAGGAGAAAGAGACCCTAGAATGAATTGACAACACATTGAGTTCCTTCACCAAATTATTAGAGATTACATAGTTTGGGTGGTACACATCATATGAAAGGATCTATGGTTACATGAATATCTTAGTTTCCCTTCTAAAATCAATTAACATAAGCTACCAAGATATTCTGCGGGTTTAGACTTTGGATTATGAGCATATTTTATTTTTATGTCACAAGTGCCATGAGCATGGAAATCTATTTTGAGACTACACATTGAATGCAACAAGGAATACATTCAAAGGTAAAGATAACACAAAGCAGGAAGGTTACACAGAGGTGCCAAATAAGAATAAATTCGGTAGGATGAACCCTAATTTGATGCCTACAATCATAATAGAAAACAAAAATAGCTTTTGAGCTCTAGAGGAAAAAGAGAAGGGCACATTACAAGGAGAAACATCAAAGTTAAGAGAACCAAAGAGAACTTGAGGCAAGGAGCCACTAAATACACCAAAATTCAAAAATAGGAATAAAACAACATATGTCAGGCATTAACGATAATGATTGTGGGGATCAAAACATGGAGGTAGAAGAAGAAATTTCCCTAGACTTCAACAAAGAGGAAATGATGGCGGACATGGAGGTAAAATTGTTTGAACTCGATATCCCAACATTCATTTCAAAAAATGGAGAATAATTTCTCATTGATTTCCAAGCTCCCCAATCGCAACAACTTAAAAGAGAACTAGTAAAAGATCATGAAAAATAGTTAATGGTGTGCAAGGGCACAAATAAATGAAAGAATTAGGGGTCTACACCAATCCTTTTAAGACTTGAAAGAAATCAAATGCATCTGAGAAGAAAAGAGGGTGAAAGACATCAAATAAAAAATTGGAGCAAGTAGGAGCATTACTTCTTAACTCAAGGTAGGGTGTTGGACTCCCAAAGAAATAATTTTCTTCCCAACCCAAGATCTAAGATGAAGATTTTATCATGAAATGCATAAGGTATTAATACTCGAGGTAAGCAATGTTAGTTAAGGAAACACATAATGTAGAATTTAAATGTAACATACACCTTTTTTTTACAATGATAGTACTAGCAACAATGAAATAACTTAGAAAATTACAATATTTGGGGAAACACACAAACTGATATAACTCATATTTTTGGGAGAAATGAAATATCTCATAAAATAATAATATTTAGGAAAACCCACAAATTAATATAAATTAGATTTATTTTTAGAGTTGGGATTACAATGTATGATCAAAATGAATAATATCCAAATAATCTTTTTTTTTGGTCAAATAAGAGTGGAGCCTTCTATTAACCGAAAGAAAGATTACATAATTTACAAGGCCTTACAATGTAAGGACCAACACGAGCTAACCCTATAAAGGGTAACCAACTACACTGCCAGAAAAAGAACCCGAAACCCTCAATCCGAGGCTTACAAAAAATCTCCATCCAAGATATCTTGAGATCCGACGTTACAAAACTAGCATTTTGGCAACAAGCGTCCCTTTTACTCGGTGCACAGATCCGATAAAGAAAGTGAGCCAGAGTTTAAAGAATACTCGGGTCCGATTTGAAACATAAGTTTCAAGCACTTTGAAAACCTGAAACCTGCACGATAAAGCCCAGATGATCTGACGTTCCTCCAAGATATCGGAGTGAAAACCTACACGGTCTTTAATTTCCTTTTCGGACCCGATGAGGAAAATAAACCACTTATCTATAAAGCATCAGGTCTGTTTTTGTGGTTATCCTCTGATTACTTTTCCACCCGATGGCCATACGATTACAAAGGCAGTCAGGATCCGTGGCCGGCGACTTGCTAAGAGGCCTGTTGATTACCAAGTGCCTCTCCCCTATGGAAAGCTCTGTTTTGCACAATTTTCTTCTCTCTTTTTCCCCTCCTCCCCCCCCCCTTTTTTAAATCAAACGGTTAAGAAAGGCTTACAACCCCGCTTTCTCCAGCTTCCACTAGTCTTTCTTCTTGTTCAGACCTAATGGTATGGAAGTTTTCCATGTCTTTGTCTGCTTGTCTTTGACAATCCTCTCGCAAATTCCCCAAGGGTGTTGAATCCCACGCATACCTACTGTAACTTTCTTTGCACAACACTCCTTCATTCGCCAGATGATTAGCTAGCATATTGGCTTTTCTTCGCACATGAACAAGGCTGGCCGGTCTCAGGGTTTGTAGGTGGGAATGAATGCACTGAAAGACCTGCAAAATTTTCCTATGTTTGGATACTTTTTCAGGTGCTTTTCCATTACAAATTTTCTTGGCTGCATTAATAACCAATTTCGAGTTAGCTTCAATAATTGCATTGTGATAATTTGACTCAATTAATATTTCCAGGCACTGCTCTAAGGCCATGAGCTCTGCCATGTTGTTTGTAGTTGTTCCTAGATGACCATGAAAGATATCCTTTATGCACCCCTGCTCATCTCTGATGACCCCACTAAACCTAGCCATCCCTGGGTTACCTTTAGAAGCTCCATCTATGTTAATTTTCCAGAAACCATGAGGTGGAGGTTGCCAAAAGTCTTTATCAACATTTATCTGGCTTACCTCCTTGTGTATGCTCTGGGGAACTTGCGACTGGAGACCCAATTGTAGCAGTATATGCTTGTCCTGGGGCAGAGTCGGTTCCTCAGGAGGTCTCCCTAACATGGCACCAACAATATCTTTGAGCTGTCTTAATATCTGTGCAATAATGTTCTGGGTTGAGCCAGTTTTGCTTTTGAAAATCCTGCCATTGCGTTCTTTCCAGACATCCCAGATTAGGAAGCCTGGAACCAGAGTCCAAGCGTTGTTGATGAGCTCATTGCTTGAGAAGTTTCTTCTCCAATTCCTCAGAGTGTTGGTAATACTGAGGCCATCCCTGTCAGTTTGTTTGAAGACTGAGGCCACCCAATCCCACAAGGTTGAGGTGAAAGGGCAAAGGTTGAGTAAGTGTTCCATTGTCTCCTCTTGTGTACCACACAGATAGAATTTGGATGGGCCAACAAAACCTTTCTTCAGAAGATTTTCCCAAGTTAGAATTTTCTTTTGTTGAACCAACCACATGAACATCTTTATTTTCATCCAATGCGGGTTCTGCCAAAGGTCCTTCCATGCCTTATCAGGGTATTGATAATCACACCCTATGGCTATCTGCTTGGCTTCTTTGAGGTTAAAGTTACCTTCTATGTTTCTTCCCCATCTTAGTTGGTCAGACAAGGATGAAACCAAAATCTTCCTTTGTTCTAAGTCCATAGCAAGAGAGTTTGCCTGAGCTTTCAAAGGGCTCTCTTCCCTGTAGCCTAGATCCTTCCAAGTTCTCCATTTGCCATTGTTCCTTACCTGATCCCAAAAATCACTTACCATGCATAAACCTTTGTTGTCAGTGTCATTCTTGAGTTTGGTTAGTTCTTCTCTAAATAGGTTTGGTTCTTGCTGCCAGTTATCCTCCCAGAATCTTGCCAAGTTCCCATCTTAGATCTCCTAGAAGCTGTGCTGCTGGACAATGCCTCTATTTTCCCAAGAAAGATTCCAAATGTGGGAGCCCTTGATAAGCCCAGACATTCGAATATGATCCCTCTCCTGCCAATTTTGTGCATATTTTTGTTTCCAAAGCTTTGCCCATGGGGATGCCGAATCCTTGAGCCACCTCCACCAAAGCTTTGCACCCGAAACTCTACTGAGGGTTTCGGGGTCATGAAGCCCCAAACCTCCATGGGCCTTAGGTTTGCAGAGCTTATCCCAAGCTACCAAAGCCCATTTCTTTTTCTCTTCCCCTTTGCCCCAAAGAAAATCTCTTTGGATGTTCCTGATCTTTTGCAAAACTCCTTTAGGAATAGGAAGAGCTGACATCATGAAAATGGGTATGGCCTGTAGGACAACTTTTGTGAGCACAAGGCGCCCTGCTAAATTCAAAGATCTACATGTCCACTTTCAGATCCTATCCTGAAGTTTGTTAATGACCGGTTCCCAAACTCCCCTGCTTAGAGGTTTGTCTATAAGGGGCATTCCAAGGTACTTAGAGGGTAACTGATCCCTTTGGAACCCTAGAATTCTGGTAAGGTTTCTTTGAATAGCAATGTCAGTGTTAAAAAAGAAAACTTTTGATTTGTCAAGGCTTACCTCTGTACCAGTGGCCATGGCAAAGTCATTCAGGATTTGTTTAAAAGCTTTGGCTTCCTTGACCGTGGGAATGCCTTGCAACATAGTGTCATCCACAAATTGTTGGTGAGTTGAAGCTGCGGCATCTGTGGTGAGTTTCAAACCCTGGATTCTTCCCTCAGCACTTGCCATTTTTATCGCTCTACCTAGCCCTTCCATCATGAGCAAAAAGAGGAAGGGGGAGAGCAGATCTCCTTGTATTATACCCTTAGAAGGCACAAATGTTCTTGAGGGCGATCCATTAAGCAAGATTGAAAAAATGGCCATGGATACAAGGGCCATGACCCATCTGATCTAATTGTGGTCAAAACCATAAGCTTTCAACATTTCTCTGATGTAAGACCAGCTTAGCTTGTCATAATCTTTCGCTAGGTCAAGTTGTATGATCATTCCAACTTGCTTGTTTTTCAAAGAGTGTACCATCTCATGAGCTTGAATGATATTGTTGAGAATCTGTCTTCCTTCCACATAACCAGTTTGCTCCTCTGAGATAAGAGCTGGAAGAAGGGGCTTGAGTCTGTTAGCGATCACTTTGGAAATAATTTTGTACACCACATTACACAAAGATATGGGTCTAAATCTGTCCGCTGTGATGGCTTTTTCCTACTTCAGAATCAAAGCTATGAAAGAGGCATTGAGAGCCTTTAGGACCGATCTGGATCTTCTTGAGTCTTCAACTGCATTAAGGATGTCTTGTTTGACTGTTTTCCAGCATGCTTTGAAAAAGTCCACATTGAAACCATCTGGGCCAGGAGCTTTCCCATTTTGCATCTCATTGATAACTTCCCTGACCTCATCTTCAGATACTGGCCTATTGAGATTATGATTGTCTTCCCTTGTTACCAGCTTGGGGATGTACCTTGTGAATTTATTAATAAACTGAGACCTATCTAAGAGAGGCTCCTTTGCAATGTTAAGGAAGTGTTGAACTAGGATAGATTCCATTTCTTTGTGGGTGATGAGCTCTTTTCCTTGAGAATCTCTGAGTTTCAAAATTCTGTTATGTGACTTGTGACTCAAAGTTGACTTATGAAAAAACTTTGTGTTTCTTTCCCCTTCTTTAATCCATTGTACTCTCGATTTTTGTCTCCAGAAAATCTCCTCTTGTCTGCATCTATCATCCCATTCCTTCTGAAGAACATCAACTTGAGTATTCCTTTCCTCGGTAAATCCATTTGTGATCATAAGCTGATTAATCCCCTGAATTTTTTGTTCAACTTCTTTTTTGGCTTTGAAAATGTTGCCAAACTGTTTTTTGTTCCAATCTTTGAGTCTGGCTTTGATGTGTTTAATTCTTTGTTGTAGCATGTACATTTTAGTGCCTTGAAAGGGCAACTCTTCCATCCACCATTTCTCAATGTTGCTGGTGAAGTCAGGGTGAGAGAGCCAGATATTTTCAAACCTAAAAGGTCTATTCCTCGGTGTACCCATAAAAGTGGCTTCAAGCTGGACAGGCCAGTGGTCTGAACCTCCAAATGGAAGGATAAAAGATGACATGTCAGGGCCCGTGAGAAATAGGTCCTCTGAGATCAAGAATCTATCCAGTTTAGAGGCAACTTGAGAAGCCCCTCCTCTCTTATTGTTCCAAGTGAAAGTGCCATTTAATGTTTTAGCATCCACTAATCTCATGTTATTTATAAAGTTTTGGAAGGAAGTGGAGTCTCTACCTAGTGTTCTGGTGCCACCTTTTTTCTCTGTAAGAGATTTGATCATATTGAAATCTCTTGCCAGAATCCAGGGTATATCAAGATGTCTCTCTCTTAGCTCCTCAAGGGAAGTGAGAAGCTTGAGTTTGTCTTCTAGTTTTTGAGGTTCGTAAACATTTGTAATCATGCAAATTTCCTTATCACCCACTAGTTGTATTACCAGTGAAAGATAGTTCCTGGACGCTTCCGCATCCAATATTCAAAGTCTTTGGGGATCCCAAAGCGTCAGAATCCCTCCCGCTGAGCTTTTTTCCTTAACCTCTAGATACTCATACCCGCTTAACCATTTGCTGTGGATTTCTCTGATTTTATCCATTGAGCACTTTGTTTCTTGAATGAAAACCATGTCTGGTTTTTCTTCTTTTATTCTACTACTAATATTTCTTTGTTTCCTTTTTCTTCCTAGGCCCCTAATATTCCGCGTTGTAAACTTCATTAAGATAGGTTTGCAAAAGAGTAACTGGTGAGATCTTTCATCTTACCTGAGTTGATCATGAGTTTTCCACATTCTGTCAGTAGCTCATTCTGTCTTTTCCTTTCTCTTTTCCTACCCAGGTTCTTGGAAGAGTGCCCCTGTGTTTCCTCCATTGTCTTCATCCCTCTATTTTCCTGGCTGTCATGGTTTCTTTTGACTCCAGAACTCTTCGACTGTGATCGCCATAGGAAGAGCTGTTGAACCCTGTCAAACTCCTCTTTTGGCAGGGAGTCAACTCCTTTGGTAATACCCTGCTTCAGAAACTTTTCCAGATCCAAGTTTTCCTTCTCAAGAATCTCCTGTAGTTCATAATCCTTCGTTCCTACCTCACTTGGGGTCATCTCATGGTCCCTGCTGAGCTCCACAATGCTTGGTGGATCATCCTGTTGCTGGCTGTTCTCTGGTATGTCCTCCATGCTAGTATCCCTATCCTTCTCATTGGTTTTAGTTTCCGATTTCTGGTTTTCCTCGTTGTTTCCTATATCTTCTTCTAAGATTTTGAAACTATTGTGGCTCAGTTGTCCATCCTCGTTGATTTTCTTTAGGTTCCGCTTTCCTCCTTTCCCCTTACCCCCCACCTTGGTGAAACCCTCAGGATCTTTACTTGTGGTGGTTTTTTTGTTGCTTTCTAGTTTGTTGAATGGGCAGTCTCTGTAAAGGTGCCCGTGTTCATGGCACTTACAGAATCTAAATGGGACATGCTCATAATCCACCGCCTGCACCCATTCTTCATCATAGACTTCTAAAATGATCTCATCTGGGAGTGCCCCAGATAGGTCCATTTCCACACAGATCCGGGCGAAGGAAGTGTATTTGCCTCTTAATGTCACATCTGATATCTTTATAAAATGCCCTAGTTTATTGCCGATAGCCTTTAAAGACTCTGGCAACCAATAATCTAAAGGAAGGGAGTAAAGTCGTATCCATACCGGTACTGAGGTGAACATTTCTCATTCTGGGACAAATTTCATCACCCAAGGTCGCATGTAAAGGCCCGCAACAACGTAGAAATAGGGTCCTCCCTTAAACACTCTGTATTTATCTTCTAAGCTCGTGAAAACCACCGTAAAGAAACCCTTGGATTCGAGGTGAAGGTTTATTTCCCCCTTAGGTTTCCAGTGGTTCTTTATCCATGCATGTAAGGCCTTCTCCATCGGCCAAATCCCCATAAATTTGCATATGATCACGTGTTCCGTCATGTGATCTCTATGCACCTGTAGCACTAGGTCACTTAAAACGACCCAAGGAGTGATGGTCGACTTGGGTTTACAAATGCCTGTCACCCTCAGAGGTGTAGCTTTCTGACTGCTGCCCTCTTTTCTCTTATCCTTGCTATCTTCCTCATGATTCACTCTTTGTTCGTGAGGTTCAGTATTTCCTATGTTAGTATCCTTAGTTATCACCTCTGTTGGTTTCTTGAAGTGATGCAGATCATTTTCCTTGTTTTTTTTCACAGTTATTTGACTATAGGAGGGAGTAGAACTCCCTCCTCCATAACCCGCCATGGTTACCAGCGCCAAGACTTGACTCAAACTCTAGCATAGATTGCAGATCTCCTGAGCTATCAATTGCAAGCGACTCTTCAATAATATCCAAATAATCAAAATGCTTTAAAAAACACAATTAAAGCATACCCATTAAATCTAGAGATGCATAAGTATGATTTTGAATTGAAATCTACAAAATCACTATAACAATGTTACTATAGTAGAAATATTGTAGCAATCTCTAAAATCATTTTTGCTACCACAAATATCCTCAAATATGCTCTAGACTATAGATATCAAACCAACAATGAAACTCAACTATGAACTTTATGTGAAATCACCAAGATATTCTCCAAATTATATCTCTCAATAATGTGGAGAATGTTTTTGATCTAGATTTAAACAGGAACACAAAAAATGATAGATATAATCATAAATACAGAGATGCAGCAGAAATAATACTTCATTTCATTAATGTAAAATACTGAAATATGCTTACAAATAGAAATGGAAATAAACTAGCTCGGGTGATGGCAGATTATATCTGAGGAGAGATGTGGCAGCTACATGCCTCTGAACTGTCTTACAATGAGGCTCGAAGGCCTATTTATTTTTGAAAAACAATGGAAAAACCTAAACATCCAAAAACCTAACCCTAGGAGATGAATTGCCAAACTATGGGCCTCGTTTTGGGTAAATTGGTACATCAACTTCCCGGGGTCGTACCTTGGCATACGATCTTTGTTTGACGCACATAATACCTCATTAGAAAGATATATCCGAGGACTAAAACTTTTTGAGTGAGAAACATCGATCCATGGACACATGATGCTCCCAGTTTTCCCAAAAAAACGTCATTTAGGTTCTCAAAACGGCTCCAGAAGTTCAAGACTCGGAAAAACTGCCAAAAATAGTAAATTGTGCTACAATTAAGGAAACTGAAAAACTAAAAGAGACAATTGTGGGGGTCCCAGTGGGCTAGGTGGGTGGCCACCAACATCCACCTGGATCATTCCTGCCCCCTTAGGAAGCAATGGTCCCCATTTCTTGAGTGCATCCATCAGATGCAGAAACTTCTACTGAACTTGATCCCTGGTGAGCTATTCTACAATCTCTGATGTTTCCAGTAATGGTGGGAAGCATGGTCGAGGGTGGTCCACATTAAACACTCGTTGCAAGACAAGGAATGGGGAAATGATGTGCTCCAAAGCATAGTTTCCCACACCCTTGGTAATGGTGTAAGGACCATATCAGAGTGGTTTGAGCTTCCGATGGGCTCTTGTAAGGTGTTCTTTCTGCAAGTGCAACCAGACTTTATCGCCCACCTGAAACTTGTGTGGCACCTGATGTTGATCATGTCGCTGCTTGTACTTGGCATTTTCCACAATGGAGTGGTGATAGATCGACCTATTGGGTAGAGGTGCTCTGGAAGTTAGATCGGACGAATGCTTGACTTGACAGTGCAACGGTAACCCTATGGGTGAGGAGAAGATGTTCCTTTCTTCTTCCATAATCATATCCACCTGCTTTTTCTGCATGGAGGAACCCTTCCCGGGGGTGATGGATGTGGCTATGATCTTCCCCTTACTTTGAGGGTGAACCAGAAAGAAAATAATTTTCCTAGTCTGGGAGATGATCTTAATGCCTTTTTTAGCAGAGATCAAAGAAGTGGTGGTAGGTGGGGCTACCTTCAGTATCCTGTATAATGTATTACACAAATAAATAATAACAACGTGAGGCCTTGACTCATACATAGCATGTCGCTTCCACAAGTATGGTTTGCCTAATAATACATCACAAACATCATGCGATGCAACATCACACAAAATGCTGGGTCACTTAAAATGACCCAAGGAGTGGTGGTCAACTTGGGTTTACAAACGCCTGTCGCCCTCAGAGGTGCAACTTTCTGACTGTTGCCCTCTTTTCTCTTCTCCTTGCTATCTTCCTCATGATTCGCTCTTTGTTCGTGAGGTTCGGTATTTCCTATGTTAGTATCCTCGATTATCACCTCTGTTGGTTTCTTGAAGCGATGCAGATCAATTTCCTTGTTTCTTCGCGGTTATTTGACTATAGGAGGGGCAGAACTCCCTCCTCCATGACCCGCCATGGTTACCAGTGCCAAGCCTTGACTGAAACCCTAGCATAGATTGCAGACCTCCCGAGCTATCAATTACAAGCGGCTCTTCAATAATATCCAAATAATCAAAATGCTAGGGTGTGGTATGGTTGGTAGTCCTAGTCGCTTCATGACCTTTGCTGAAATGAGGTTCCATTGGTTGCCATTGTTGACAATGAATTGCAGCGGCAAACCCTTCACCCACATTTGTGAGTGGAAAAGACACCCCCCCTCCTCTGGATATTCGGGTTCAATCTTCTGGACCTTGGCGGTGGAAACAGTGGCGATGGGCTCCACATCAATGATTTTCTTTCGTTTGTCATTCCCCTTTTCGGGTTCTGACTTAGGGTAGAAACATGCATCTGATGCTGAAGCCTTCAACTCGGCCAACAACGACTGCTTGGTCTAACACTCACTTGTGTTATGAGTGGGGCTCTTATGGAACTCACACCACTTTCCTGTGTCCTTCTTTGACTTCATGGTGTTGTTCTTTTCTTGCGACTTTGACAGGTTGTCTTAGGTCACCCCGCCTTGGCTTTGTCCTTTCTTCTTCGGATTCGCAGATCCAAAGTCTTGCTTCTTTTTTTAAAATTCTGCTCAATCTTGACGACGTATTAGTATGCCGTGCCGAGCGAGGAGATGTCCAGGAACTCCACCTCGTCTTGGATGTACCCGTGTAGGCGGCCGCAGTATTTGAGTACAAAATGTAGCTCAGAATCCTTGATACCCAACTTTGTACGAAGGGTATGAAAAATATTTGTGGACTCCGACACATCTTGGTCCCTTCCCTGCCGCACCGTGGTCCACTTTATGTATTTATCCTCATAGCTTTTGACAGGGTAGTACTGCTCCTTA